>OX422215.1:393084409-394349766 GCA_949130495.1 Sambucus nigra
TTGTATTGGTGATTGATTCCACATTATATAAGCAAGAGGAACATAAAACGGTTCAATCAGCATAAAGCTTCTATTAATATCAGAGGAATAATTTGTATTGGTATACCATTTTATGGCTTTAATTTACAAAAGGAACTTCTTCTCTTGTACTGTAATTTTTCTAGGTTGATGCCCACAATCATATCATTATAAACTTAAGACCTTGGAAGTAAACATTGTAATACCAACCCAACTTGGGACTAAAAATTATCCCACCAAATCCACCTTAAGGCTGGAAATTAAAGTTTAAGTTAGCACCACTAGAACTTGTTGAATCAACCCCTGAAGGGATATCAACCCCTCCCCGAAATATAGGAAATAAGTTACCAAGGCAGAACTTATTTGTACATCTCAACATAGTACGCATCAACCATCCAAAATCACCAAAAATATTAAATAGTTCCTCATCATAGTTGTCAAATCGTCATGAATTGGAAATCCTATGAATCGTGAACCGTGAATCGAATTCTAAGAATCGATTTAAACGTAAAATATATAGGAAATAATATATAAATGCAAAGAGAACACATTAAGAATATGGCGATAATTTGAAAATATTTATACTTTGGCTTAAAAATAAGCCGTTAAAAGGGTGAAAACCCAAACCAACCCCCAAACGGCCCCGTAAGAGGCATGGACACCTCGCACGGGACCAATGTAACTTGTAGGAACTGATCGCGTCCTCACGGGTCTCTCGCTTTGAGAATATGATGATAATTTAAAAACAATTAGATTAAGCTTAAAAACAAGTCGTTAAAAGGGTGAAAATCCAAAACAGCCTCCAAACGGCTCCGTAAGAGGCATGAACACCTCGTACGGGACCAATATAACTTGTAGGAATTGACCGCGTAGTCATGGGTCTCGCGATTTGAGAATATGGAGATAAAATATCTAGATTAGGCTTAAAAACCTACCGTTAGAGGGTGAAAACCCAAACTAGCGCCTAAACGGCCCTGTAAGAGGCACTAACACCTCGTATGGACCAATGTAAATTATAGGAACTGACCGCATAGCCGTGGGACTCCCAGTTTGAGAATATGACGATAATTTGAAAATGTCTAGATTACGCTTAAAAACTAGTCGTTAAAGGGTGAAAACCCAAACCAGTCCCCCAATGGCCCCGTAAGAGGCATAAACACGTCCCACAAGACCAATGTAACTTGTAGGAATTGATCGCATAGTCACGAGTCTTCCAGTTTGAGAATATGATGATAATTTAAAATATCTAGATTAGGCTTTGAAACAAGTTGTTAAAAGGGTGAACACCCAAACTAGTTCTGAATAGCCCCGTAAGAGGCACGAACACCTCGCACGGGACCAATATAACTTGTAGGAACTGATCGTGTAGTCTCGGGTCTCTCGGTTTGTGAATATGATGATAATTTATTTGATTTAGTATTTCGTAGTATTTTCTTTCTATTTGTATTATTTGCCTAAAATTTTTGCAGGACTTATACATTTGAGCGCCAAGAAACGCTTGAATTTCCCGCGCGCATCTACTTTGTAGAATTTGCCACTTCGAGACATTTTTGGGGTAAGCATGTCTTATTCCAATTCTTTCAGTAATCATTGTTATAATTCTCAAAATGCTCGTAATCCTATGACTTTCGTTCAATACTTAGATTCCCAAAAACTTACAAATTAAAAAATGACTTTGGGTGAGTATAACGAAAGTCAAAACTTAGGTTATTGGAATTTTGATGATGATGATAATGATTTTGGGCATTTACCTCCTTATAATAGGAATTTTGAAACGAATTCGAATAGTTTTCAAAATTCCTATAATAATGAGTTTTCATTGAAGTCCGATGGTAATTTTCAAAGTTCCCATTTTCATGCATCCGCACCTCGACCTATGACATTCGGTGAGGGCTTGCGTATGTATGAAAATGAGAAAATTAAAAATCTTTATCGGGATGAAAATCGTTGTTGGGAACATGAGTTGGATTTATTATTCGAGTCCGACGACGATTTTGCTTCCGAGACTTTCGAAGTCGAGGAATGTTTTGAACCAAATGAAGTACTTGTGCCTACTTTGGAACAAACCATTCTAGACTTTGCCCATTGCATAACAGATATTGAAAGTGAGGATGAAAATGACGTAATATCTATTTTCAATGAAATGATTTCTTCTTTGGCTCAAAGAGGAACATTTCATTGAAAATGATATTATTTCCTTCGAAACTCAATCTTCATGCGATGATGATTCATCTCATGAGTTTGAATTTCTTTCATCCCCATTTTCATTCTCTATTATCACACCGTCATAAGTACCCGATGATTCGGTTTCAAACTTTAATGTTTTAAACCTTTTCGCCGATGAGGAGTACATGCTCAAGTCGCCTTCCACGATCGCATCTTTACCTTCATGTGCGTCGCCTCCCATTCCAATTTCAAAATCATTGGGAGGATATTCGTCTTTTCTCGATCCCCACATGTTTTTGTCACTCATTCAATCCAAACCCCCCACCGTCCCTCCAAAACTTTTAATTGGCGATGGTTCATTTCTTTCGCCTTACACATGCCTTTAGTTGTTCAAACGGAATTCATATTTTTTGGAAGGCATGCTTGTATGTGAGGGTACACCGGTTATCCTCCAAAGTCAAATCGTTCTTATGGTGGACCCTCAGCTATCTAGACTTTTAGTGTACAGTTAGTGTGAGGCCTAAATAGTAGGTTGTATATAGTTAGCTTTCTTTCTTTTTATTTTTTTCTTTCCTTTTTAATTTAGTTTAGTGTAATTAGGTCAATTTTTGTTATTTGTTCTTGCTATGCTCGGTACTAATTTGTTTTGTAGATTCTTTGGACTTGTTCTTATGGGGGTCGCTTTAATTTTGAGTAATATCGCTATTTTCCTCTCTTTAACTTGGTTTTTAATTCACATTGAGGACAATGTCAAGTTTTAAGTTAGGGAGTGTGGGATATTCTATCCATTTCTGTATTTAGTCCATGTTTTTGCTCACATGTTAGTACTTAGTATGCTTTTCTTAGAAAAATTCAAAAATTTCAAAAAGAAATTCTTTCTTTTTTCTCCTTTTTTGGGCATTTTGCTTTTATTTTCGATGATAAATTTTAATAATTTCCCGATCCAATAGACAGCCCAACGATGCATGTTCTCGATTTTAGAAGTTATTAGACTTTAGTCTCACTTATTGATATTATGAATAACTTCATGAATTAAACTTTAATCCCATGAGAACATGCACTTTTATGGTTATATTGATTTGGTTTAAGATTTTTATAACTCGGTAATCTTTTATTGCATTGTATATACTTACACCGAGTAAGCTTTGTACCTTTCGTCATTTGTGAGTGTATTTACTATTCTTTTCTCATTGAAAACGTTGAATTCGTTGGTAATCTCACTATTCTTTCATTTGATCGTTCATTAATTGAGTTCATACTTGAAATGTGTTACTTGAGCATGATTTTCATATATTGTTTTGACTCGAGAATTGCGTAAACTTTTGGAAATGATCATAGGCCATCTTTGTTATATCACCCATATTGACCTTGACCTCACCTTATATGTTTTCCCTCTTCAACCCCTCTGAGCCTAAATATTAACTTTTCGTTTCATAACCCAAATCCCATAACCAACTTCAAATTGGAGTTTTAACCCATACATACACTTTCTATACCTTTGTTTGGAATGTTGCTTGGGATTGAATGATGTTGTTGTGTATTATGGTTGCAATTTAGGCATGTCAGAGTGAGAAAAGTAAAGAAAAGATAAGTGGAAACAAAAGAGAAAAAGAGAAAACAAAAAGCAAAAGAAAACAAAAGAAAAATGAGAAAAAGAAGAAAAGAAAGAGAAGGAGAAGGAGAAAGTTGTAAATGTTGTATATAGTTCAATAAGCTTTGATTACTCTCCCCGATGATATATCTAATGCCTTTTTGGAACTCATTTTCCAATTTTGTGTGACACCCCGACTAATTAAATACCGGGTAGCTACTCCTTTATTAAATTAATTCAAAATGCCAAGTTGGTTCAGTTAATAGCATCACTGTCGAAAACATTTAATGATTACTAACCACCTAGTATTTAAAAAGTAAGTTGTCAAATTTTAAATTAAATCTGATTAACATGCGATAAATGAAATGTAAAAGAATAACATCACCATACACCATAAATCCTCAATAAAGTAACCAACAAATAATAATAAGTCTGGAGGAAAACTCCTCACAACAATCCCACAAACTGAAATAAATAAAACAGTGTATCCTGAATTAATTACATGACAAAAGTCTGAATAACTGAAATATGAAATGTCTCTAATGGAAGTGGGCGACATGCCCTACAAATGATAAAACTGAACATGGAGTCAAGACTAGAAAAGAAGCGTCTACTAGCAAGGCCCTGTAACTTCCACAACAGCTACAGCTCGTCACCTGAATAGAATTCCTATGCATGGTGTCCTTGTGGCTGGGCACCTAAAAAGGTTTTTACAAAAATAGATTTGAAAGCAAACGGGTCAGAGCCCGAAAGTGGAGAGTATTTTAAAAATAGCAAGTGCTTTAATAACATTAAAACAATGAATGCAAAATACATGTTAGGACGTGCTCTCACATGAAATACTCACCTCTCGACTAATTGTGCACTCCTAACGTACCGTACCCATTCAAGTGATTCTCATATCTAACTAAACCGACATAAGTCCTAACCTTTCTACTCGATTCACAATATGAATTCCCAATGTTAACACTTAAATAGATAGCTTTACTTAAACTCGGATTCTCAATTATTAGCATTACCATTTACTGGAGGTTATCCCCTTATTTATCTTCTCAAGGAGTTACTATAAGTTATTCTCATAATTAAACATGACAAGTCTGTTCATTTAACCGTATATCATTCACATCATAAATATACAATACAAGCACCCCGAGACTAAGCTACGGTGCACACATACTCTGCTATCCATCCCGGTACATCACGTACATAAGGATTACAAATTCCAAATCTCTCAGGAATTGTTAGAATAAGCACCACACACAAAAATGGAGGCGAACATAATTCAACATATCCATGGTCACGTACATACCTACGCTCCAGAGTCAGCTGACCCATTAACTCACAAATAAGTCATTCTCTTGAACTATGTCCTCGAGGTACCAATCTAAATCCGAGCACACAAAGATCAGATGGCCCTAAGCGAACGTAAACCTCCCGTGATAGCAAGTATGGTAGGTATGTCATACACATAAAATCATATACATATACTAAGCATGCACACATCTTAGTAATTATCATAATTATTTAGTGGTATACTTCTCATTATCATACCAACTTATAGTTTTACACCTTTCATATGTTCGGTTCGTATGTATTTAATTCATCAATTATTCTCACAACGTGATTAGTCACCCGCGTCCTAATCCACAAATATTATTTGGTTCCACTCACACTTCTAGGTTTTACTCCTCAATATATCCCAAATATCCCAACTATCTCAATTAGTCATCAAGGGAATGTCATCTCTACATATAAACAAGGTTACGGGACACTAGAAATCAAATCAGGCCAAAAGGCCAAACTGTCAACTCGTTAGAAGTCTCGTTCGAACGAGGTCGTTCGAACGAGAGTTCGTTCGAACGAAGCGGGCATCTAACGAGATCTCATTCGAACGAAAGGCATCGAACGAACATCCCACTCGTTAGAAGGCAAACTGTCACCTCGTTAGAAGCTCGTTCGAACGAGCTCGTTCGAACGACCTGGGCAGGTCTTCTAACGAGATGCCAGTTTCGAGCCCAGAATTTTCCTATCTCGTTTTTCTCTATTTTCTTCACCTCTAATCCCATATAAAAATCTTCTCAACAGTATTTTAAGGTTTCTAATCCACACTAAACATTCGTAGGTCATAACTTAACATTTATATAGGGCCAAATCTTCCTAAACATCATCTAATTATCATAACTCCCCAATTTTTCCCCAAACCTTATGAACATGAACCCTAGAAATTTAAAGTCTTAAATTTCCATAAATAAATCCGTTTTTGTAACATAAAAAGTAGTAATTCTTTTAGTCCAATCCCCCAATAACAAATCTAGATGCAAACCTATATCAAATCTGAATTTATAACTCTAATTTCATGGGTTTTTATAAATCTCTCAATAAAATGCAAATATATCAATTTCTAAGCATGGAAGAAGCATTCGCTTGAAATTAACGTAATTAAACCACTTGCCTCGGATTATTCTCTGAATTTGCTGTTGAATTGATGAAGGTTGGTCTCTCTCTTTCTCTCCCAAGGTTGAAGGTTAAAGATGAAGGTTGTGTTTCTCTTTTGGGAACTTCTCCTAACCTCTCCTATAACTCCCGTAGCCTTTTAGTTGGTTAAGTGATGGTAATGGCTTAGTGGGTCACTAAATATCCTAATATTTAACTCCCAATATTCGTTGGTTAATTATCCTAATATTTCAAAATTACCAAAATACCCTTTTAAGTTGTCGGTATGGCCCAATAATGCCCCGGGACCCAAACTAAACGCCCGGCTAGTGTTTTCTGACTATTTCGACCCTTTCGGACTCGTTGGTGCACTCAAAATGACCATACGGTTGATAAAAATAAAATTCACTTTTTAATTTAAATAATTACATTCCTGACGCGACTGTCACGTGCGTCCCAACTAAATTTTCCAAATTGTCGTATTTCAATCTCGCGACAATTTCAATATTTACAATATTCATATAACATCATATGTATACACATTATAATCAAATACAAACTCACATCTTGTTAGTATTTTATCCGGATTAATTCTTAATTAATTCCTATTTAATTTAATTAATCCCACAAATAAATATCAATAAAAGTACGGGGTATTACATACTTCCCCCTAATAACAGAATTTCATCCCGAAATTCGGAACTAGAAAGTACCTGGTAAAAATAACTCTGGATAACGTTCGCGCATCTCATCCTCGCGCTCCCATGTGGACTCCTCGACATTATGATGTCGCCACTGAACACGCACTAACGAAACTATCTTTGACCACAGTTTCCGCTCACTTCGGTCCAAAATAGCAATCGGTCCCTCATCGTAGGAGCTATCGGGATGGAGATCTATGTCCTCCAAAGCAATGTGAGAATGAGCCAAATCATCTCTAAGATATTTCCTTAGTGAGGAAATATGAAACACATCATGAATCCTGTGTAAATGCTCCGATAACCCAAGTCTATACGCAACAGACCCAATCCGCTCGATGATAGGAAATGGTCCCACGTACTCGGTGCCAACTTCCCCTTCTTCCCAAATCGCATAATCCCCTTCATAGGAGATACTCTGAGTAAAACCTGGTCCCCCACTTGGAACTCCCTGAAGAACCTCTTCGCATCAGCATAGCTCTTCTGCCGATCTTGAGCTACCCGAATGCGACTCCGTATCAATTATATCCTTGTCGAAGTATCCTGAATCACTTCCGGCCCAAGTAGTTTGTTGTCCCCCACCTCCAACCAACATGCTGGGGAACGACAAGGTCTACCATACAACGCCTCAAATGGAGCCATGCCAATGGTGAACTGGTAGGAGTTGTTGTAAGCAAACTCCACCAGTGGAAGATACTGCTCCCATCCACCCCCAAAATCAATGATGCACATACGCAACATGTCCTCCAACATTTGATTTGTACGTTCGGTTTGCCCATCGGTCTGCGGGTGATATGCCGTACTCAACCGTAAATCCGTGCCCATGGCCTCCTAAAAACTCTCCCAAAACCGTGAAATAAATATCTTGTCTCGGTCAGACACGATATTTAGGAGTACACCGTGACGTCTCGCTATTTCTACAATAAAAAGTTGGGCATACGGTTCCGTAGTGTAGTCTGTCCTTACGGGTAGAAAATGAGCGACTTTGGTCAACCTATCCACAATTACCCAAATGGAGTCGTGACCTCTCTGTGATGTAGGCAACCCCATGATAAAGTCCATGGAAATGCTCTCCCACATCCACATCGGGACCTCTAATGGCTGTAGAAGTCCTGCCGGTCTTTGATGATCCACTTTTACCAGCTGACAAGTGGCGCATTTGGAAACAAACACGGCAATATCCTTCTTCATCCCGCTCCACCAATACTGTCGTCTCATGTCTTGTTATATTGTGTCCCCACCGGGATGTACCGCGAACCGTGAGCCGTGCGACTCGGCCATCACCTCGTATCGCAATTCCTCCCCTTTCGGAACTACCAATCTCCCATTAAAGCGTAATCCCCCGTCTGAGCTAACGTTATAGGACTCGGCTCCCTCTGCTAATAATCGAACTACCTGATCCTGACAGAACGAGTCATCTGCTTATGACTTTACCACTCTCGTGACAATCTGCGGTGTAACAGTCATCACCGACATGAATGATCGGGCCACTGCATCCTGGTGTCCCAACTCCTTCCACTTTGCCTTCCACACCCCTGCCACTTCATCTACTGGCCTACGACTCAACGCGTCTGCTACCACGTTAGCCTTCCCCGGGTGATATTGGATATCAAACTGATAGTCCTTCACAAACTCAAGCCACCTCCGTTGCCGCATATTCAACTCCTTCTGTGTGAATAGGTACTGTAGGGACTTGTGGTCCGTGAACAATCGAAACTTCTCCCCCAAAAGGTAATGTCTCCAAATTCGAAGGGCAAATACCACTGTCGCTAACTCCAAGTCATGGGTGGGGTAATTCTTCTCGTGAGGCTTAAGCTTACGGGAAGCATAAGCTATGGCCTGACTCTCCTGCTGCAATACACCTCCAAGTCCTTGTAAGGACGCATCGGTGTAAACTAGATACTCAACTCTCGATCTCGGAAATGCTAACACAGGTGTTGAGGTCAACTTATCCTTTAACTCATCTAATGCCAACTGACAGGCATCACTCCAGATGAATGGCACACCCTTACGAGTCAGATGTGTCAAAGGACCCGCAATCTTGGAGAAACCACGAATAAACCTCCTGTAGTATCCTGCTGAGCCCAAGAAACTACGAATCTCAGTCGGTGTCGTGGGCTGTCTCCACTCCCTCACCGCGGATACCTTCCCCGGATCAACAGATATCCCCCGGTCGGAAATAATATGCCCCAAAAACTGAACCTCCTTCTGCCAAAACCCGCACTTTTCATATTTTGCATACAGATCGTTCTGATGTAGCGTCTGCAAAACCTGCCTCAAATGCTCGGCGTGCTCCTCCTCTGTCTGGGAGTAAACCAGAATATCATCAATGAAGACAATGACGAACTGATCAAGGAACTCTCTGAACACCCTATTCATCAAGTCCATAAACACGACTGGAGCATTGGTCAAACCAAAAGGCATGACCCGAAACTCGTAGGAACCATATCTCGTTAAGAAAGCAGTCTTCGAGACGTCCTCCTCCCTGATACGCAACTGATGGTAACCAGATCGCAAATCAATCTTCGAGAAGAAATAAGCTCCTCTCAGCTGGTCGAATAAGTCATCGATTCGGGGCAACGGATACTTATTTCGTATCGTGACCTTATTCAAATCCCGGCAATCCACACACAACCTCAACGATCCATCCCTCTTCTTAACGAACAACACAGGGGCACCCCACGGCAAAGTACTCCTCCGTATAAACCCCTGACCCAACAAGTGCTCAATCTGATCCCGTAACTCTCTCATCTCAGCTGGATCCATACGGTAAGGTGCGCGGGTAATAGACCGAGTGCCCAGCGTCAAATCGATCACAAACTCTATCTCCCTACTCGGAGGTAATCCATGTATATCCTGAAATACGTCGACAAACTCTCGAACAACCGGAATCGAATCAAGTGGTATCACCACTTCTTTAGAGGTCTTCTCCTCTATATAATACAAATTAGTGGACGATCCTCCCTCAGGACGAGGCATCGCCACTAAAAACATCTCCTGCCCGGGAATGGCAAAGATAATACTCCTACTAAAATAGTCGATCATGGCTCAATACGCAACTAGCCAATCCATACCAATAATGGCATCATACTCGGTCATCTCTAATACAAACATATCAGCAGGTAAAGTAAACCTCCCGATCTCTATACCCACACCTCTACAAATAAGGGAAATCACGGAACCCCTACTCAACGGTGAATCTACACAAGTAACCGTACTCTCTGCGGTGTCTAACAACCCAATGGTGCGTGCAAATCTCATAGCAATGAAACAGTGTGTGGCCCCCGTGTCAAACAAAATACGCCCCATAGTCCCCTGAATAGAGAACATACCCTCAATGGCCGGTGGATTCTGTGGGGCTGCGGCCTGCTGAAGCTGATATACTCTCCCATACTGAAGTTGTTCCTGCTGAACTGGGACCGCTGGAATGGGTGGTAATGCTACCATCTGTGGTGGTGCTGAGAGGGCGGCGGGAAATATAGGCCTTTGCGGCTCCTGTCGAGCACCCAGCTGCTGTTGCTGTGGGGTCCTGCCCCTATCAAGACAATCCTGGCGTTTGTGGCCAGTCTTGCCACAAACATAACACTTCCCCGGGAAGTTTCCCCCTCGTTGTCCCGGCTGTCCTCGGCCCTGGTGGCCGTTACCATTCCTCCCCTGGCCGTGCTGGCCCTGCTGAATCTGCTGCTGACCATTATGACCCTGCTGGCCCTAATGGCCGTTCGGACCCTAATGGCCCTGCCTGAAACCTCCATGTCCACTTCTGAATCCCCCAGATCTGAATCTCTTAGGATCCCCCTGTTGGGAACCCTGGTCACCCTGCATGTACTGTCCCTGAGCAGAATGTGCTCCGCTGGCACCATTTCCCCCGGTCCTGCCCTGATGGCTGGACTCCCCTGATCTCTTGCTCTCAGACATGTGAAAGCGATGATCCTGACAGTGTAGCAGTGCAACGTTAACCACATCAGAGTAAGTGGCTAAAGAGAGATTCCCTAACACATACTGACGGATCCTCCAAGTCAATCCATCTGTGAACTTCTGAATCTTCTTCTCTTTCGTCGGTATCTCATCCGGTACAATGTTCAGTAAGTTAGTGAATTCGGCCTCATACTCGGCTACAGTCCTTCCCTCCCGTCTAAGGTTCATCAACTTCCTCCTCATTTCCGTGTGAACAGCTGACGAAAAATATTTGCGGTCAAACCGCACCCAAAACTCCTGTATCATGAGAGTATCTCTTTCCTCTGCGGTGGTAATAGACTCCCACCACTGCAATGCAGATCCCACTAGCTTGAAAGTAGCTAGTATCTACCTCTGAACATTGGTTCACTCATACATCCTCAAGTGCCTCTGAATGTCTTTCCTCCACTGGCTAGATACCACAACATCGGAGCTACCTGCGAATTCCGGTGGGTGTGCTTTCTGAAAAACATCACGAATGCGTTCCCAAGCAGACGGGAATGCATGTGCCTGAACTGGCGCGGCTACTGGCGCCTGTGGTGGTGCCTGCTGTACAACGGCAAGATCGGCGTTTACCGCTTGGGTTACAATGGCTGCAACCTCAGCGGCATTCATGGTGCCCTGTACTGGAGCTGGCTGTGGCTCGGGTTGTGCATCCCTAGGAAGTCGTTGCGCACGTCGTGGAGGCATCTGAAATGAGATTAAAGTCTATAAGTTCGCAGTTATAAACTTAAAATAGCTGAAGAGCGAATCATACATAAAGGAATACAACAGTCCTAAAATATAGGGCTCTACATCAAAGAAAGCTCAGCGAAAACATAATAAGCCGTACAGATCCTAAAGGACACTAGAACCTGATGCTCTGATACCACCTGTGACACCCCGACTAATTAAATACCGGGTAGCTACTCCTTTATTAAATTAATTCAAAATGCCAAGTTGGTTCAGTTAATAGCATCACTGTCGAAAACATTTAATGATTACTAACCACCTAGTATTTAAAAAGTAAGTTGCCAAATTTTAAATTAAATCTGATTAACATGCGATAAATGAAATGTAAAAGAATAACATCACCATACACCATAAATCCTCAATAAAGTAACCAACAAATAATAATAGTCCGGAGGAAAACTCCTCACAACAATCCCACAAACTGAAATAAATAAAACAGTGTATCCTGAATTAATTACATGACAAAAGTCTGAATAACTGAAATATGAAATGTCTCTAATGGAAGTGGGCGACATGCCCTACAAATGATAAAACTGAACATGGAGTCAAGACTAGAAACGAAGCGTCTACTAGCAAGGCCCTCTAACTTCCTCAACAACTACAGCTCGTCACCTGAATAGAATTCCTATGCATGGTGTCCTTGTGGCTGGGCACCTAAAAAGGTTTTTACAAAAATAGATTTGAAAGCAAACGGGTCAGAGCCCGAAAGTGGAGAGTATTTTAAAAACAGCAAGTGCTTTAATAACATTAAAACAATGAATGCAAAATACATGTTAGGACGTGCTCTCACATGAGATACTCACCTCTCGACTAATTGTGCACTCCTAACGTACCGTACCCATTCAAGTGATTCTCATATCTAACTAAACCGACATAAGTCCTAACCTTTCTACTCGATTCACAATATGAATTCCCAATGTTATCACTTAAATAGATAGCTTTACTTAAACTCGGATTCTCAATTATTAGCATTACCATTTACTGGAGGTTATCCCCTTATTTATCTTCTCAAGGAGTTACTATAAGTTATTCTCATAATTAAACATGACAAGTCTGTTCATTTAACCGTATATCATTCACATCATAAATATACAATACACGCACCCCGAGACTAAGCTACGGTGCACACATACTCTGCTATCCATCCCGGTACATCGCGTACATAAGGATTACAAATTCCAAATCTCTCAGGAATTGTTAGAATAAGCACCACACATAAAAATGAAGGCGAACATAATTCAACATATCCATGGTCACGTACATACCTACGCTCCATATAGTCAGCTGACCCATTAACTCACAAATAAGTCATTCTCTTGAACTATGTCCTTGAGGTACCAATCTAAATCCGGGCACACAAAGATCAGATGGCCCTAAGCGAACGTAAACCTCCCGTGATAGCAAGTATGGTAGGTATGTCATACACATAAAATCATATACATATACTAAGCATGCACACATCTTAGTAATTATCATAATTATTTAGTGGTATACTTCTCATTCTCATACCAACTTATAGTTTTACACCTTTAATATGTTCGGTTCGTATGTATTTAATTCATCAATTATTCTCATAATGTGATTAGTCACCCGCGTCCTAATCCACAAATATTATTTGGTTCCACTCACACTTCTAGGTTTTACTCCTCAATATATCCCAAATATCCCAAATATCTCAAGTAGTCATCAAGGGAATGTCATCTCTACAAATAAACAAGGTTACGGGACACTAGAAATCAAATCAGGCCAAAAAGGCCAAACTGTCAACTCGTTAGAAGTCTCGTTCGAACAAGGTCGTTCGAACGAGAGTTCGTTCGAACGAAGCGGGCATCTAACGAGATCTATTACTTCATGGGACCCATATTGGTATTCCTGAACTGATGTTCTGCTATAAATGGGGCACTACTAGTGACAATACATACTATTTAAAGACCAGGTTTGCTAATAGGGCATTGGTAGTCAATCTGCCAGAGTCTAATAAATATTACTTTGATTATGGGGTAATTATTAAGAACTGGCAACATGCTCCTCTCCAAAGAGGAGAAGTGTATGATGGTACCCGGTGTCCCCAAGAGGGACAAGGCATAGGTTGTAGAAATTTTATTTTTATTTTTCTGCTGGTTAGTTGTTTCGATGATATGCTGACTAACACTCTCGTCTTGTTTTTATGAAGTTGATAGTAAGAAGATGTGTCCAAATGAGAGGGATATCAAACTTGACGAACTTAAATTCCCGTGGGCCATTCATCAGAGGGTTAGTGAATAACACCCAAGATTAGCCTCATATTGGCTAAATTATAGGAGCTCTATTACTTCATATGTTTCTAGGCCAACTGTTGTAGTACATTCAGTTCTTATCAATTCATAAGAATAGCCAATTCCTACTTTTTCGGCTGAGGAGTCTTTTGGAGTTGAGAAGGATTTTGGGACTTCTTCATTTGAATCTTTGGACATCAGCAGCAATAGTTTTCTCTGTTTTCTTCTTGACAGAATGAGAAAGTGGCCAATCCATAAAATTACCAAATTTGTTATCACAGATAAATTATGAGAGAAAAATAACAAGACACAAAAGTTTTTAAGTGGTTCGGCTATGAAGAAAGCCAATGTCCACTGTGGTTGTATTATTGCTGATGATTACAGAAAATTAGGTATCCTTGTAAGAATGGCCTTGTACTTTTCTCTCTTACCTTTTTATGAAAGGCATATAATGTATTTATAGTGATATGGAGATCAAGGGTTGGAATGCCATTATATATTTAAGCATTTACACCCGTACATAATGAATGTTATGGTTAATAGTCTTAAGCACGTGTAGAATGACTCTTGGTTGTCTCCCACACAGTGACTATTTATTTACTTTGATGCTTTATATTCTCTAGATTGGTCGGCCTGTTATCCGACCAAGTGATTGTTGATTGTGATTATTGCCACGTAAGGAGACAAGTGTACGTTTCTAATTGGTCCGGTTAGATGGATAATTCCTGGCATCAATAATCCCCTTGCCATTAGTTGACCGTCTCAGTGATATCAGGATAGTGGGTCATCACCCTCTTCTTCAGCTCCTCATACCCATCCAAAAATTAACCAAGGCATTCTATGGTGAACTCGATCGACGACTTATAGAATTCAATAACTGCTACTCCAGTAGAACTAAGGGCATCACGAGCAACCTATAACTCCGCAGCAAAGGCAGCCTTTTCTTGCTCAAACTTCTCTCGCTCGACAGCAAGAGCTTCATTCAAACTCTGAATTTTAGCATCATCAGTGTCAGATTTTTCCTCAAGGGTATCATTCTCACTTTCCACTTAGCTCAAGTCCTCTGTCCTTGCCATCAACTGTTCGTATCTCTCCTTCAGCTCAGTAGATATCTTATCATCCCGACTTTCAGTGTCTTATTCTCCTCGGCCAACTCATTATAGGCCACATTATTCACCAATAACGACTTCTCTCGCAGAACCGTGCATTCCATAGACTCTTAGAGAGAAAATAGAAAGAGGTTAAGACACAATAATCAACACTAAGTAGCAATAAACGGTTAAGAAATGATCAAACCATTGACAACCTATATCGTGCTAAGGTCCACAAGGAACCTGGGTCAGAACATCTCAGGAACTCTAAATCCTTCACATGATCACGATAACCAATAAGATCAGTGGAATTCTTGGCAAAATAGAAGATGGAATCCTGGTCAGCCTTCAGGTCCTCATAACTGACCTTGTGTTTCGAGTCGAACTCAAAATCAAGGACTTTACCATATCGAGAAGCATGACCCGAACTAGAAGCCTGACTCAGCCCGGAAGTGTGACCAGGTCCCCTCTTTAACTTGCGCAGAGGCTGTTTATCCTCGTCTTCATCCCTAGATCTCTTATCTTCAGCTGAAGGATGCATGGGGGCCTGTAATAACCTACACACCCTAACGTATTTTAGTTAATAAATAAAACTGTTGTATGCACGCACACAAATAAAAAAAGATTTGTGATGATGCTACTCAAATAAAAGATTTAGAATGGGATGAGGGAAATTAGAATGTGACACTGTATTTTTTCTCAAGGAAACCACCATGATGGAAAATCTCGTGTCATTAGTCCTAGGACAACTCACACACCCAAGTCCACTATTACTAATTATTAGTTACAGATTACAGTCCACTAGTTTACAATGATCTAAACTAAGCAAATACAAGTCGTACACCCAACCTAGTCTAAATACAACCCAACATAACTGACAATTAGTCAACGCAATAACACCCAGGTAATAGCAACTACAACAACCACACACTCAAACCCGAGACCCCATGAAGTTGTGCAACACACATAATTAATTAAAACATTTCTTTTAATCAGAACATAAAATATTATCTTGTTTATAAAAATAGACTAAACACACTCTAGGTCATATCTAATTTTAGTTAACAAGGACAATAAATAGTTTGTGATAAAAGGATAAACAGAAACTAATGTTAATTCCAATCAAACAGAAAGATGAACCAAGTTTTTGCACAAGCGAACACACACACACGAAATTAATCTGATTTTAAAATATATAAAAAATGTTTTAATCAGTTATGAAAACCAGGTTACCCACACGAGTTAACTAACAAAATAAATAACAACACGAGTTTAACTTAGAAAAACAAATTAATGACACATGATAAACACACACCGATTTAAGACTGAGTTATACCCAACTCACACACACACATCAGATCTGAATAGAAACACACACACGAAATTAAAGCCACACACGAGTAAAGTTTAACAAACGATCTAACCCAAAAATAGTAACAAACCAACACAATAAATATATACCAGTATATATATATATATATATATATATATATATATATAGAGAGAGAGAGAGAGAGAGAGAAAGAGAGAAATACTCATAGTATAAACCTAAAGAGGCGTCAGCTGAAATGATAAAGAGAAAAAACAAATCAAGCTTAGATCCCAGCTACAAGCAGCAAACAAACTCCAAATCAAAGAGCCACAAAAGTTCTTTGGGTTTCAAGAACTAGCACAAGCTCAAACTTAAACCGAAACCAACAACTTGCTCTCCAAACAAATTAGATCCACAACTCAAACACACGAACACACCGAGATAATGGTCTAATAAAAGCAACTCTCACAAACACAAAGGTAAAATTGTAAAAAATAAGGGAGAGAAAGTCAAGAGAAATATCGAAATAGTTCTCTCTTTTTGCAAATAACTCTCTCAGCTTTATAATAGCCCAACACATCGAATATAAACCCCCAAGAAAAGATCTAGAAAAGATCGTAAAAAACACGAACCAAAAGGGCACATGCGTAACTTTACTCGAGCGACTAAGGTTAACAAAGTAAAGGGAAAAACGGTAAACACCAAGGGGACAGGTATGGATGCAAGGACACGCAACTGCAGAACTCGAGCCTCTAAAAAATGCAGACCTCGATTCTACCAAAACCTCAACAATACAACGGTAACACACATAACCCAAAAAGACTTAAATATGTAAGAACCCCTGTTGTTTTAATATGGGGATAAGCCCTTATTTAAATAAACAAAATATATGTTTATCTAAACTTTTATATATCCCCACACAATTTTTTTAAAAAAAACATAAAAACAATAAAAAGTCTTAAAACAGAACAACCCGTAAACAAAGATCCACGAATTTATTTAAGACAAAAAAAACATAAAAGGAAAAATAAATTTATATATTAAATTAAGTTGAGTAAAGGTAGATCAAAGATAATAAAAACTTACTAACACAAAATATTGTAAACAGTCTCAAAATTTAGACAAACCAAATCTAGGGACAATATCAATCTCCCCCTTTGGCCAATTTTGAGACAAACTATACTTTGAGACAAAATACATAACTCAACTAACATAATTTTGAATCCTAAATAAGATAGAGCATAACTCAACAATATACATAACTCAACTAACAACATTTTTAATCCTAGCCAAAAATAATAAAAAGGTACATAACTTAACTAACCAAAAAAAATATGAAAGACGCAAAGATTTTCAAATTCTCTCCCTGTTTGTCTCAAAGGGACAAAGGGAGGAAACTTAAAACAAATTAGGTAGAATGTTACAATCCTTTTGAGAACCCAAGTCTTCTTTCTTAATCCATTTATTATCAACTTTGGGAGCAACGGTTTAATATGGGTATTACTAGAAATAACTTTTGTTTGATTCACAAAAAATTTCGATTTTAAAGGGATCATGGGCATAATTTTAACACTATTTTGTTGTTTATTTAAACTCTTATAACAAAATTTTCCTAAATGGCCCATTTTAAGACAATAATTACACCGATACACATGCCTAGATTCAAATTTTGCTTTAAACGACACATTTCGTAGAATAACATTCTCACTTTTTCTAGTTAAACCCAAATGCTTAAAACAATATTGTTCTAAGTGTCCAAAATTTGAACAAAAGTTGCAATGAAAGACTTTTCTTTCAGCATACTTGGCATTATTACAATGGTGCTGATCAATAGTCCTATTTAAATTTAGCTTTTTATAACAAAATTTCTCAAAATGTCCCAATTTAGAACAAAAGTTACACTAAAAATCAATTTTAGTTGTCTTAATATTCCAAACATTTTAAATTTGCCCAAATTTACCTAAACCAGTTTTATTCTGTCCAAATTTCTTAAAACATAATTTTTTTAAATGTCCAGATTTGTGGCAAAAATTACATGAAAACAAAGGTTTAGCAGAAGTAACACAACCCTCATTTTTAACATATTTAGAAGACATTCTAATTTCAGTTGAATTAGGAAATTGTTTATTGGAGTTGAAAAAGTTAGTTACTTCAAATTCTTTTCCCTCGGAACCAAGCCCTTTTGTAGGAACAAAATCAGAATAAGAGTTGGTTGGGTCATAACACATATTCTGATTAATAGTATTGACTACATCACCAGCATTCCAATAACTCTTTAACTTTTTCGAGGTGACCTTTAGTTCCTTTTTAACTTCATCATATTTATTCAAAACAGCCTTAAGTTCAATTTGAAATTCATCAAATTTAAACAAAAATTCCTTATTTTTAATTTCTAGAGAGTGATTAAGTTCATTTAACATGACAATTCTTTTCTTTAGAAACAAAATATCATTTTCAAGTTCACCTACTTGAAAAATAGATTCTTCAGTAAAAAATTTGATTCGATTGTTTAAAACGTCATTTTTAGCCATCAACCTAGAATTAATTTGGCCTAAATCAGTGCAGTTCTCAATTGTGTTATCAAAATATTTATTACTCACACAATCTTCTAAACCCATACTCACACACCCTTCTGTAATGACAAAATTATCTACATTTTCAGTTTCATCCACATCATCAAAAATACTACCAAAATGAGATAAAGAAGTTGTGGCAATAGGGTGAGATTGAGCAGGTAAAACATGAGATAGATTCACAAAGTCTAAAATAAAATTATCAACATGTAAATCAGAATCATCATAAACAGTAGATAAGCTATCAAAAATGTTCTCAGACTTAATAGCACAAAAGGATGCAAAGGCCATGAAGTTTTTATCTACTTTATCAATGTTACTATCCGAAATATCATCCCAAGATTTAGAAAAATGGGCATTATTAGAGGATTCCCTTTTTGATTTGGAAAAACAATTATTAGCATAATGACCAAATTTATTACATTTCCTACATTGAATATGACTAGTATCATTGGTAGTATTAATAAAATCATTTGGTTTCTTATCAAATTGTCTACCAAAATGCGTATGATTATAACTAGGTTGATCTTCTCTTGTCGCAACACTATTTCTAAACTTGACAAAAATTTTAAAGTGATTAGAAAACAAATCAATTTCTTTGTCCAAAGACTCGAGAGTAATGGCAGAATCGTTAATATTTGATAAGGAAGAAGAAAAAATAAGATTATTTACATTTGATCTAAAATTCAGCTTACTTTATGCACGAACTTTTCCTCTTTATTCATCTCTAAGAGAATTTTGTAGATCAAAAGTTTTAAGTTTACTACACAAAAGATGAGGGGTATAACTATCTAAATTATCACCTATAGTATGGGAAATTAAGTCAAAACACTTAGGAAGAGACCTAAGGATTTTATCGCATATTTCAGAATCACTATAAACAACACCATTAGCATGTGACTGATTAATAATATCTTGCAAATTAAGGTAAAAATCATCAAATTTCTCGCTATCCTTTATAAAAAGAGAATCATACATTCTAACTGGCATTTGGGACTTAGCTCTTTTAAACCTAGAGTCTCCTTCATGAGTTGTCATTAGAATGTCCCAAGCCTCTTTCGATGAGGTGCAAGCTGAAATTCTTTTAAATTCATTTGCATTCATCGCTTGGAAAATACCATTTTTGCCTTTATTGTTATACTGAGAATTTAACTTTTCCTCTTTAGTCCATTAGGAAAGGGGTTTTCTAACAGAAATTCGAGCATCATCATCACCAACTAAATGAGTACGAATAGAAAAAATAATTTCAATCACTCCCATACCTCATCTCCCAATTGTAGGAGGTGTGCAACCATTCTTACTTTCTAGTAAGCGAGGTTGTCACCATCAAACATGTGAGGGCGTACGAAAGAACCATTATGGTCACCCATAATAAACGTTTGATTTAAAACAAAAGAGTTCAGGATCTTTGCGGAATAAAAACTTTTAAAATGTGAATCCTGAAGCTCTAATACCACTTGTAATAACCTAAACACCCTAATGTGTTTTAGTTAATAAATAAAACTCTTAACTCTATTGAATTCAGTCGAAAATCATATTGAAATCGTTGTACGCACACACTAAAATAAAAACAGATTTGTGAAGATGCTACTCAAATAAAAGATTTAGAATAGGATGAGGGAAAGTAGAATGTGATACAATATGTGTTCTCGAGGAAACCACCGTGATGGAAAACCCCGTGTCCTTAGTCCCAAGACAACTCACACACCCAAGTCCAGTATTACCAATTATTAGTTACAGATTACAATCCACCAGTTTACAATGATTTAAACTAAGCAAATACAAGTCGTACACCCAACCTAGTCTAAATACAACCCAACTTGACTGATAATCAGTCAACCCAATAACACCCAGGTAATAGCAACTACAACACACGCACAACTACACACTCAAACCAGAGACCCCATGAAATTGTGCAACACATAGAATTAATTAAAAGGTTTGTTTTAATCAAAACATAAAAAATTATCTTGTTTATAAAAAAAAAGACTAAACACACTCCAGGTCATGTCTAATTTTAGTTAACAAGGATAATAAAAAGTTTGTGATAAAAGGATAAATAGGAACTAATGTTAATTCCACCCAAACAGAAAGGCGAACCAGGTTTTTGCACAAGCCAACACACACAGGAAAATTAATTTGATTTAAAAAAAAATTGTTTTAATCAGTTTTGAAAACCAGGTTACCCACACGAGTTAACTTACAAAACAAATAACAACACAAGTTTAACTTACAAAAACAAATTAACCACACATGATAAACACACAATAATTTAACACTAATTTAAGCACACTGAGTTACACCTGAGTTACACCTGAGTTAAACCCAACTCACACGCACACATCATATCTGAATAGAAACAAACACACGAGTTTAAAGCCACACACGGGTAAAGTTTAACAAATGATCTAACCCACAAATAGTAACAACCCAACACAATAAATATATATCAGTATATATATATCATATATGTGTATAGATAAAAATATCGTATATATATATATAGAGAGAGAGAGAGATAAATACTCACAGTATAAGCCTAAAGAGGCATCGGCTGAAATGATAAAGAAAAAAACAAATCAAACTTAGATCCCAGCTACAAGCAGCAAAGAAACTCCAAGTCCAAACTCCAAATCAAAGATCCACAAAAGTTCTTTGGGTTTCAAGAACCAGCACAAGCTCAGACTTAAACTGAAACCAAAAAATTGCTCTCTAAACGAATTAGATCTATAGGTCAAACACACGAATAAATCGAGTATAATGATCTAATAAAAATAACTCTCACAAACACAAAGGTCAGATTGTAAGAAATAAGGGAGAAAAAGTCAAAAGAAATATCATAATAGTTCTCTCTTTTTGAAAATAACTCTCTCAGCTTTATAACAACCCAACACATTGAATATAAACCCCCCAAAGAAAAGACCTAGAAAGATCGTAAAAAACACGAACCTAAAGGGCACGTGCGTAACTTTACTAGGGCGGCTGAGGTTAATAATGCAAACGGAAAAATGGTAAACACTAAGGGGACAGGTATGGCTGCAAGGACACGCATGTGCAGAACTCGAGCCTCTAAAAAATGCAGACCTCGATTCTACCAAAACCTCAACAATACAATGCTAACACACATAACCCAAAATGACTTAAATATGTAAGAACCCATCCAATTTTAATATGGGGATAAGACTTGATTTAAATAAAAAAATATATATGTTTATCTAAATGTTTATATATCCCAACACAAATTGTTTTTAAAAAAAGGTAAAAATAATAAAAAGTCTTTAAACAAAACAACCCGTAAACAAAGATCCACAAATTGATGTAAGACAAAAAAAAAACATAAAAAGAAAAATAAATTTATATATTAAATTAAGTTGAGTAAAGGTAGATAAAAGATAATAAAAAATTACTAACACAAAATCTTATAAACAGTCTCAAAATTTAGACAAACCGAATCTAGGGACAATATCTGCTTTGCCTTTTGCCCTGGCTGCAACTTCAGCCTCCTTTTGGTGAGCAGCTTGTTCGGTTGTCTTAGAAGCAGCAGCCTGCTCATCCGTAGTTTGTTTTTGCCCAACTCTTATCTGCCTGGCCAAAGCTAGGGCTTTGCAATCAATGGGAAGAGTAACCATTCCCAATGTTTCTTTTTATGGATGATCCTTTACACCTGAAAAAAGACGAATAGATGGATCAGCATATAGACTTAAAGTTAACTTGATGAAGAGTGGGGTGCCAGTATGACTTGCCTGATTCAAAGCTTCCTTCCTTACCTATAGACTGTTCACCCATGTCAAGATGGGTTTCCTGCGCCACATAACCTTCCAAGGGAACCTCAAAGTCTCACGGAGCAAGACCACCAGGAGGAGTATCATACCTGCGAGCTATAAATTTCTCAATAGAAAATAGATTTTCAAACTTCAGAGGCTTCTTCTCGCAGTACATCGCAACAAGGTCAACCAAAGACTTAGTAAGCATGTGGGCTAATTTCATTGAAATGAGCAAACCGAATGGAAATATCTAAACAACAAGACGACCAAAAAAGGAGCTATCAAATGGCAGATTTTTTTTACCTATGTTGTTTGGTCCATTCCACTCCCTGGGGACCCTGCATGATCTATCCTTCTCATGGGACCTAAATTCCCAATCTCCTTTCATGAACACATACTGGCCCTTCCAACTTTAATTGCTAGTCTATACTACTGTAACCATACTATATTGAGACTTACGGGGGGAAAATAATAATACCGGGGGGCTTTGGCATTGTCTTTTAAACCATGAACATATCTGAAGATGTCCCCCATTAAATCGAAGCCTGTTTTGAGTTTCCAAAACATCAAGGGCCCTAGTATAGTCCTATAGGCGTTGGAGGCAATTAGGTCAAAGTCACACCATAACCCCTCAGAATAGAACGAATGGTAGGATGAAGAGGCAGCCTCAACCCCACTTGGAGAGCCTAAAAGGGGAGGAAAATCTCCTCGGTGTCCTTCACAGATTAACACCTCTCAGAGACACTAGGCAATCTAGTTTTGATGGCTATAGGAAGAGAGAATTTTTCTCTCAATGCATTAAGCTCCTCCTTAGTGATAGTGCATTGATAAACTCGTGCATCAGTCTCAGCAGGATTATAGATATCAAAGGGCCCAGAAGGATCCTCTTCCTCCTCATTTATAGCCTCATTATGGGACCCATCAGTAAGGGAAACAAATGAATGGGGACCGACACTCTCAGGCCTAATGTCCTATGCCCTATTAATAGCAACCTCCTCAAAAAGAGAATCAAGATCAATGGGTTCCATGGACATGGTATACACACAATTACCCTCAGTAGGAGGGGGTACAATAGGGATGGTAGCAGAAGTGTCTAAAATAGGAGAATGAATGTAAGGAACCCCAGGATCAGCAAAAGAGCCACAACTAAAGGGAGTCTTGGTGTGTAACAAGGGTGACCAAGCTTTTCCTTCGGTCTAACCACTTGTAAAGGACGGGGAAACCTCCTTTCGGTAATACCAAAGTGTTCAGACTCAAGTTCACGAATAAAATTGTAAATTCTTTGGACGTGTGGGGGAAACTCATAAGAACTCTTATCACTATTTGGTAAACATAGGCCAACCAACTCAATGGTCGCCTAACGCCACAATCCCCAAACAATAGCAAAAAAACAACCAACAAATTAAAGAACGGAAAAACCCTAACAAAAAAAATAAGGCATGCCTATCAAAATTAATTAATGGCAAGATAAGCTACGAAAGACAGGGAAGAAACCACAGAATTACTTCGGGTAACAAAATTACTAATCCCTTAAGAATGCCCAGAGTAATGCTATATCTCTCTATCTATCTCTTGCTCTATGAAAGTATCAAAGTGATGATAAATTGGATGTGTGGCGTGAATTTATACTTTTGAAAAAGGCCGTGAAAAGACGCAACAGACTAAGCGTCAGAAAATCTGCAGAAATGGAGCGATGATACAGATTATCAGTACGCATGTCCTATTGCCATCATTACAAAAAAGATACTTCAGCTATTGGACACGTGTCCTTGAAATTTTTTATAAACCGTAAAGGCTATCTACTTGGCCTAGTCCGACCTAAAGTGAGTCGACCACAAATGCCTTGATACGAGCAACATGTAACACCCCATCCAATCACCTTGCATTAAATCACACAGTTCGTGCAAGAGGTCTTGGGGCCTTTTTGTTATACCTATATAATCCCAAGGTTAAATAAAACCCAAACACCAAAAGAATTAATAATGTGCTCGACTCCACTCCAAAAATTAGGTCGACTCAGTGATAATCTGCTCGACTTACCTATTTGACAGTTGTCCCATCCGTGTAAATAAAGTTGGACACACTGTATACTCCTGTGGGCACCTACACACTGAACATCCCTCATCAATCACATGGGGATAATGAGAGCATGGTCATTGTGAATTAATTACCCATGCACATAGCCATGTCATCTGTCCACGATCCAAGGCATTTTAGTTTGATATTCTGATAAACATGTATATTCAGGTGTAACAACCCGATTTATAATGGCTATCTACTTGTCCTCTTGATATTCTCCATGAATCATCTATAAACAGGGCACTAATCCACTTAAGAAGGGGACTCGCACTGGAATCCTCTCATCCATCGAGTTGTAACAACAACCCTAATTGTAACCTTGGCAATAGTGCAATACAAACCTAACAACACCGTGGACATAGGTTTCCTGGATGGGCCGAACCATGTAAAACTCATCGTGTTTTCTCTGTCTCTCATCCCCATTCTCCATTATTGATTTCTTTTTTCGTTGATTAGTCTATTATTTGTTATCGCCATTTCTGGACATCAACAATTATATATATATACTCGTATATAATTTAATACCATTCCGACTAAGCCATGCATGTCGCTCAAAGCATTAGCCTAATTACTACGAGTCTACATCCCCGATTCTTGAACATATTTTAATTTTCATTCATAAATATTTAAAATAGTAACATCACTCCATTAAATCCTTAGGCATACCCAATTAGCTCGTGTGTCAAACAAATCATGAATTGACCCACCTAATCCGTTAATAAAATTAATCCCTAATTAATTATCGCATCATAAGGATTTTCCACTATAATTACCCACTCAAACCGAGGTAATATAATTCTGCCTAAATTACCCAACGAAGTTTTCTCATTCTTACGGGTCAAAATCTCTATTGGAAACCCTACGAATTAACCCACAAATTAAATAACAAAACTTGAAGTGTCACGTGGTCTGAACCGATTCGGCCATACACCCAAACCGTTTTGCTCAACTAACCCGAACCGGTTTGACCCCAAATTCGAACCAGTTCGCTACTCCTGACAACGAACCTACTTCTCTAAATTCGATCCAAACCTCTTTAATATGCTAACCAACTTCCATTAAAATACATACAGCATAATGGGACACAAATATGATGATTTAAACACTTCTAAATCGTCTTAACATCAAATATTAGACTAACTTTAATGATTTAATCAATCAATTGATTTATTTTCAAATCTCTCAACCAAAACCCTAAGTTAAATCCATAAATTCGAATTTAGAATCAATTAATCTCCACATCTCATCAAACGTTAACTTTACCAGCATTTATAAGTCATCTAAATTCATCAATTCATCATTTAAATCAATTAACCATCGCAAGAAATAGATTCAACCCCCCAATCCCCTTTTTGTGTGAGACCCCTTCCTAAAATAACTTTACACACCTACTATGATATGAACACGAATTCCACACATAAAATTCACACCAATATAACCACTTGCCATATACGGTTCTTAGGGTCTGAAATTCTATTGGACAAGATGAATTGTTCCTCGAATTGGCTCCCCAAACTCTCTTTTTCTTCTTCCTTCTTCACTTTCCCCCCTTACTTCACTTGGTTAGGGTTTAGAATTGTGTTTTGGCTGCCTCAAAACCTTAACTCTAGATTAAATAGTCTTAATCCCGAAATTACTCGAATGGACCAAGCCCAAATAATCTAAACACTCCCGTGTGATCCCCGTCTAGTCTAAAAAGCCCTCGAAACCCAATTATTGCCACCGGGTACTCAATTCTGCATATTTCGATCCATTCGGGACCAACCGTGAACTCGAAATTATCATATGAGTCACTATGCGTACATTTTTCATCTCAACCTTAATATAGTCTACTCACAAGTCCTGATTGAGATATCATCACAATCCCCTCGTTATTACTCATTACAACGTACTAACAATTCACCGTATTTTATTCACTATAAACACACTTAGTAAATTTACCACATAAATATTAATCTTATTCCCACAAATTAATATCTATTAAATATGCAATATTACGTTTTACTTAAATTACTATACACATGTAATTTAAAATACCAGAATCAATTAAATTTATAATTATTAAATTCATACTTATTCAAAATTACGGGATGCTACATACTTTTCCCCTTGCAAAGGAATTTCATCCTTAAAATTCGGATATGTCCGGTTCCAAAAACTTCGAATCCTTACACTCAATGCATCTGAACGTATTCAATGTTAACTCGTAATAATATTTTGGTGCTTCCACTATATACATGCCAGTGGTACCATTGACTGGATGTCTACTCACTACAACCCAAGCTTAGCAACAAGTCCATTCAAACCCTTACATATCGATATATTTCCTTATGCTTTAGGTCTCACTTATATAATGACACGTAAAACTATCATGATATTATCTCTATGTTGGAAAAGGCCCCACTTCTATGGGTGTCGATTTCCCTTGTTGCCAAATCACGTAACTCCCTTCAGGGGAGACACTCACAACAACCCCTGACCACTCATGTCAGACTTCAAACTTCGGCTCACGATGACATACTCTCACTATGATCCTGAAATATACGTAAATGACGTTGATTAAGTCAATCCTTATCGACGAACCATGAATCACTTCAAGTTCGAGAAGCTTATTATTCCCCATCTCTAACCAACTAAAGGGTGGATGATAAGATCTTTGTATGAAGCCTCAGAAGGCATCACACATATAATAAACTGCTACAAGGTATCACACGTAACTCTACCAGTGGTAATTAATACTCCCAATTATCCCAAAATCCAGAATACATAATTCTTGCATTCTCCGTCATTCTAGTCACCTCCTGTCTACCCATTATCCTATGGGTGACACCTCTAGCTCAAAACATAACTTCATCCCCATCGCCTACCCGATTCATAATAATATTGGGCAACATCTTGTGACGATTCATTTCTTCTCTTTCGATGAAATGTTGGGCATACTGCCCGATATTATAACTCACCCCAAATGAATAAAAACTATTATATTTTGGTCAATTCATTCCACCAACTCGAAGTAAATCCTGACCTCTTTGTGAGTTTGATAACCCAATAATGAACTTTATCAGTCTACGTATCCATTGAGGTCACTGGGATCATCAATCTATTATAAAATTCTAGTTGATAATCTCGAACCAACCTTTTCCATCTACAAGTGGTGCACCTGGAGACAACTTCACTATGTCTCACTCAACACCGATCCACATGCTCAATATTTAACATCACTCAACACCGATCCACATGCTCAACATACCAAAATCATGGCC
The DNA here is from genome assembly GCA_949130495.1 of Sambucus nigra. Taxonomy (NCBI): domain Eukaryota; kingdom Viridiplantae; phylum Streptophyta; class Magnoliopsida; order Dipsacales; family Adoxaceae; genus Sambucus; species Sambucus nigra. The sequence continues at coordinate 393,112,339 of OX422215.1, forward strand.
CGTATGTCTGCTAAAAAAATGCGCACTTCTTGGGCTCTTTTTCATCTTGTAAAAATCAACATCTTATATATGCGCAAGCCATTCTAAGCATTTGACTAGGTAAGACTCCACTTTACTTTCCAAAATTATGGGGTCCTCCCTTGTCAAGGAATATCTCTTACATGTGTCTCCACCGTCTTTCAACTTACCTTGGTTGTGATAGTTCTCCTTGATATACACATATTCGGACTATCTCCTTTTCTCAAACAAAGTTTAGTCCATTATACCATTTTACTTATTTTTCTAACTGCCCCATAGTCATACATTCAACACATTTATTTCCACACCCCCTTATCCTGGGCGATTTTGAAAATCAAACTAATCAGGGTGCCCATACACCCTATATCCCGTGCACACCTGCACAATCATCACTAACGTCTCATACGTAATATACTTATCTCAACTTAGCCCCGCGCTCTCGGCGTGGCTATACAGTAAGGTTATACTCAGTTTCCCTACTAATCGTGACTTATTTCACCTCAAGACTTCCCCGCTTATGAACTAATGGTGCAAAAGTTCCCTAATGCTTTTTACACAATACTACCGTCTCCACTGGTTGTATATAGTATAAGAGCTCTCAGCTCAAAGTGTTTTCTCTACACGTTCAATTATTAACATTCAAAACTGAAGCCTTAACATCCAACAATGTCTCCTAACTCTCGACGGTTATAATGGTTCATGTGTAGAATGTCCCATAAATTAAACTCAAATAAGGAACTCCCCCGATGCACTATCACTTAGAATTATCGGTCTTCGAGTTATGTAGACCCAAAGCATATAACTAGGACACTTAAAATCATGTTTTTCCCGTTGTATAAGTCTAATCATAAAATCTTACATCTCTAAAAGAGTCATACAACACTGCGTTCACACTATCATTAAGTCCCTAACGCTAAATCAATAACGATCTAAATCTCTCCGCTCGATAGAAAACCCGATATACCCTCAATCACATCAGTATAGTCCCTACAGATTGGGAACAAATATAACAAGACAATAATACTCTCTAAATTCTCTTCCATAATATAATATAGATGCGAGCTCGACGCTTTTCTAGGTTAGACATCGTAAAACCACACATACTTCTCTGGGACAACTAATATGATAGCCTTGCTGTGACAGCCCACCATCGCTCAAACCATCGCTAACTAGTCCATACCTAGGATAACATCATACTCACACATAATATTTTTATAACGAGTAAATCCATTAAAACATACCCTCTTAGTGACTGCACCCACTCCCTTGTAGATGGAACTAAAGAGAGGCCTCACTACCTAACGGTAAATATATACACATCATATTAATACTAACGATACACCGACTAATCCCGTCTCATACGTGAATCTAGTGCTAATATATTGTGACTCACCCGTGCCACACAAAACTTATCCCATTTACCTGAGGATAAATCTCATACTTTCACTCGCCAACTACACTAGCAGTTTAAATGGTTTTTGAACATAACACTGGCGTCTAAACTGAACCAAAAACTTCTATAACTGTTGCCCTTACTGGGCATCCCGCTCATGTCCCCTAACTCGCTAAGGATAATATCAACACATGTGGCCATACTCTTCACACATGAGACACCTCTCTGTGTCATTCCCCTGTCTCTGACCCCATTAGCCACGTCATGGTTGTCCTTATCTCGGGCCTGGTAGTCTTGGCCCCATTTTCTACCCCCGTTATTCCTTTTACTCTGCTGGCCCTGTGGAGCACACTGTTGGCCTTAACTGAATCCACTATCATTTGGTAGGAATTCCATTGATCTAAATCATTTAAAGTGGTCTCTTGCTGCGTATCTCCATGTGGTGCCTCATTAGTACCAATTACATTCATTCTTTCTCGGTTGACTAGACTCTTCAGTCTCTTATCTCCCTTCTCATGGAAGTATTTATATTGCCCTTGTAAAAGTATGACATTGACGACATCACCACCATCCATTCAAGCCGGATTTCTCCCTCAATGCTAACGTATTCTACCCATGAGTCCATCATCAACTGAAAGACCCCATTTTTATTCTCCGTATCCACCTCGTCGGGTATGAAGTTCACTTAACAAGAAAATTCTCCCTCATGTTCGGCCCTCTTATAATAAATACTGAAATTTTCTTTACCTTTTTATTTAAGCAGCTGATGAAAGGATTTGCGGTCAAATTGCACCCATAATTTCTCAAAAAATCCCTTATTTATTTCCTTATATGCGGTGACTGACTCCCACCATGGCAATGCTGCTCCTATGAGCTAAAAAAATTCTCCCAACATTTAATCATGAGTGTCATTATACTCTACCCTACGCAATTTCCTTTGGATCATCTCCTTCCATTGGATAATCATACTTTTATACTTCCCTGAATTCTTTCGGATGGCCCTTCAAAAAATATCCTTCGTCTCCCTCCCTTACCGACTATACCAGGTGAGTCTAAATTTGTGCCACCGCCTGCTGTGGTGATACTTGGGGACTAATACGCCCCGGTGGTTATCACAACATCAACTACCTGAATAATATTAGTGGCTCCGGCTAAGTCTCTCCTCCTGTAGTCCTCTTAACGGCCCTCGTTAGTCATCCTATATGGTTAGGTATAAGAAACCCAACTAAAATCGTATATGATTCGCATCAACTATACTCAATAGCAGGAGAACATAAGTCGTATTATGAATCAACAGTCCTAAGCATAGGGCTCTATATCAAAGAAAAGTAACGTTAAAAATGTAGTAAGCCCGTACAGATCCTAAGAACACTAGATCCTGATGCTCTGATACCATATGTGACACCCCGCCTATCAAACTAATGGGTGGACAGCCTGTAACCAAAATAAAATGGTAGTCTCATATGTCTCATTCTTAGCATCACTGTCGAAAAATTAATTAAATTACTAAACACCTATTAGTTTAACAAGCAGTATCAATTTTAATCATCATCATCACATCATCATCATCATCATCATCCTTGCCTTAATCCCATCATATGGGGTCGGCCATATGGATTCTCCTTTTCCATTTTAATCTATTATATGCGTTATTATCATTCAAGTTTAATTCCTTAAGGTCTCTCCCAATAATTTCCTCCCACAATAGATTAGGGTGACCACTTTTCCTTTTACACTCTATTTCCAACAATTTTCCTCTTATTATAGGGACATGTACTGGTCTACGCAATACATGACCGTACCACTTAAGTCTAATTTCTCTTAATTTATCGCTAATGTGAGTTAATCCTAACTTTTCTCTCACATATTGGTTTTTAATTTTGTCCATTCTAGTAATTCCTATCATCCACCGGAGCATCCTCATCTCACTAACATGGAGAATTTTTTCATGTTTTTTCTTTAATGCCCAACATTCTGCTCCATACAAGATCGCTGGCCTAACAACTGTTCTATAAAATTTTCCTTTTAATTCATTAGTTATCCTATTATTGCATAGCACCCCACTCGCTTGTCTCCATTTCATCTAACCAATTGATATTCTACTCGTAACATCCTCACCAATATCCCCATTACTTTGTAACATTGAACCTAGATAATGAAATTTATTAGTTTAGTTTATCACTTTTTCTTCAATCTTTAACATTATGTTAATCGATGCCTTGTTGTTAAATTTACATTCCATTCTGTTTTATTTCTACTGATTCTTATACCCATAGATTCTAAGGCTTTTCTCCAAGTATCTACTCTCATCGCTAATCTTTCCTTTCAAGTGTCTACTAAAAATATGTCATCCACAAACAACATACACCATGGTATATCTTCTTGTATGTTCTTAGTAATCTCATCCAAGACTACGACTAATAAATAAGTACTTAAGACTGATCCTTGATGTAAATCCACTTTAATCGTAAAGTCATTAGTTTCTCCACATATAATCCTTACTATAGTCTTAGTGTTATAATACATATCTTCAATAACTTTAATATAACCCATAGGGATTCTTTTCCTCCTTAAAGGTCACCAAATTATATCCCTGGGTACTATATCATAAGCCATTTCTAGATCTATAAAGACCATATATACATTTTTATTCTTACTTCTACAATTCTAAATTAACTGTCTTAATAAGTAAATAGCTTCCGTGGTTGATCTCCCTGGCATAAATTAAAATTGATTGTCCGAAATAGTTGACTCATTTCTTAATCATTGTTTTATAACCTTTTCCCATAATTTCATATCGTCATCACATGCAATATAAAACCATTCACACATAAACCATATGAAATAATACTAAATGATAAATCAGGTCCAACAGAAGTCTAAATGCATAATAATACACCTCACCAAAAGGCTAAATTATCACCTTTGAGCCGTCCAGACTTGTCACGATCATTGACCATGATAAAAATGCGTATTTTTTATCACGATCAATGACCGTGACAATCCGTGACAACGGATTGTCACAGTCATTGATCGTGATAAATTCGTGACAAGTACAGTTGTCACGGACTTATCACGATCACTGACCGTGACAAACTTAGAAAGTTGTCACGGTCAGACCTTGACAGATTCGCGATAAATCTGTTTACTAAAAACCCTACCGCCTTTTTTTTCTCACCGTTTTTTATCCCCACCAATTTTCTCTCTCTTTGTGCGACGATTCTCTCTCTCTCTCTCTACATTTCATGTATTTCTCTCTCTCTCTCTCCTTTGTATATGTGTGTGTAGGACTGCATGTGTGTGTAGGTGTGGGGGGGGGGGGGTTTGCGCGCGTGTGTGTAGGTGTGGGGGGGTGGTGGCAGGGGCGGTAGGGGGTGGGGGTGGGGGGCAGAGGGGGCAGGGGTAGGGTGTGTGGGGGTAAGGGTAAGGGGGGTGGTGTGTGTGTGTGTGTAGGTGTGTTGGGGGGGGGGGGGGGGAGGGGAGTGTGTGTAGTGGTGTGTGTGTGTGTGTGTAGTGGTGTGTGTGGAGTTTCAATATTTGTCACGCGAACCTTATTTATGCCATGTAATAATATTATAAATGACTGGGGACATTTGAAATATATTGATGGACCTCCTTATGACATAACACACCCTTGTAAAATAATTACGTGTTCCTCTTTGTGCAAAAACACAGTATGAACCCTTACTTGAGAACTTGTTATTGTTAATATTTTTTTGTCATTTAGACGATATAAGGAGTACGGGATACATGTTGATTCTTGGTTTAGTTAATAACCTTTTTAATTTGTATACATTGTAATTTTGTAGGAACCGTTTCTCTAAATTGAAATTGAATTTGAATTTGGATTGGTATTGATATTGGTATAAATTGAAATTGAATTTGAATTTGAATTTGGATTGGTATTGATATTGGTATAAATTGGTATAAGTTTTAGTTCTTATGCGTACTTTAAATTAAATGAAACATACTTTAAATTACATAATTAAATGAAATCTCTCGAATTGTGATAAGACATAATTAAATGAAACATACTTTAAATTACATATAGTGCACATAGATACTAGCCTTTTAGTTCTTATGTGTACGCATTCAATAGCCCTTAAACCCGTTCGAGAGTCATTACCCCTGTAATGAGATCTCTCGAATTGTCCCGTTGGACAGTTTGGAACTGCATAGTTTCTGTATAATAATATTAGTAGTGGCTTAAACTTGTTACTTTTGGGGGAAGTTCGGCAATCGTATCTTAATATTCTATGGGTACATACTAGATGATGCGATGATAATTGTTATTTCAATTGATAAATTGAAATAACACTCACACTTGTGAATCTAAATCGTTTACTTGGAGAACTATGGGGATATGCTGCCAAATTTTCCTCAAATTGGAACAATATACATGGGCTGTTAAGTATATTACAAAAATATGTTGTCCTGAATGGTATATGACCACTCACCCTTTAGAGGATATGGAGAAAATAGGAATTAATATTATAAATTGAATTTTAATTTCGATTTCAAATTAAATTTGAATTTGAATTTGAATGAACGAATAAATATACGCATAGAAACTAGCATTTTAGTTCTTATGTGTACACATTCAATAGGTGATTGTTTATACTAATGGGAACTAAATATTCACACTTTTGTTTATGCCAATCCATGAATATACGCTTCTTACCCATGATAGGCGATTGTTTGTAGTAGCTGTGATGGGATGTCCTAAATACAAAGAGTGGATCGGTGAGACAAATAGATTAGGGGATGTGTTTCGCAGAAGTGCTAATGAATTTGTGAAATACACAAAGAGATATCACAATGATGAAGAGTTTCCATGTCTGTGTGCTAGATGTAATAATGGTAAGGTGTTTGAGTCGAATATGTATTTTTCACGGGAAATCGAAAGTTCCTTTTGTCCCCGAGCAGCCTTCACAAAAACCTTCAACAAGTATGATAGATGTACAAGGGGAGGGTGACAATGTAGATCATAATATGCTAGAGGATTTAGTTAATGACGTGTATGGAGTTCATGAAGTGGAAGAGAATGAGGTCACTAACGATGTACAAGGTTCAGGTGCTCATGAAGATATCGGGGTAACCTTGACGATGACTACCAAAGTTTAAAATTTAAGGCAAGCCAACTGTTATACTTTGGCTGTGAGAAATATCAAACAACTTTACATGCCATGGTTGGTTTGTATAGTTTGAAGACCCAATATAGTTTGTTTGTCAATAGCGTGACATGAATTTTGAATTGGGTGAAGGGCTTGCTACCCAAGCAGAATATGCTTCCAAACAGTTATCCTACTACGAAAAACAGTTTGAAAGGTTTGAGAATGAAGTACAAATCAATGCATGCTTGTGTGTATGACTGCATACTATACCGAAAGGAGTATGAAAATCTCGATCGATGTCTGGTATGCGATGAACCTAGATATGTCCAATCAACTGGCAAGGAAGGCACAAGCTCAAAAGTGCCTAAAAAGTGTTGAAATATTTTCTCGTTGGGCCTAGATTAAAGCGGTTTTTCACCGTACCATGGATAGCGAAGGCAATGACTTAGCATGCTAGGATAGAAGCAGGGAATAATCTCATGTGTCATCCTATTGATTCTACAACTTAGAAGAGGTTGAGTTTTGAGTATCCCAATTTTGCTCGAGAATAGCGTAACATTCGTTTAGCAATATCAACAGATGGTTTCAATCCAATTGGAAATCTAAGCGCCAATCAAAGTGTATGGCCAATGATCATATCCCCACTCAACCTCCGTCCTTCAAAGTGTATGAGACCTTGATTTTCGATGTTGTCTTTGTTGATACCAGTGCCAAAGGCACGAAGTGAGAACATCGATGTCTACCTGGCTCCTTTGGTAAAAGAATTAAATGAGTTGTGGGAAGAGGGTGTGCAAGCATTTAACTCTTTTATAAAAGAAGAGTTTACACTGAAAGCTATATTGATGTGGGCCATTTATGATTTTCCCACTTATGGGACATTATCTGGTTGTGTAGTACATGGTTATTTAGGGTCTCTTATTTATGGAGAGAAGACTGGATCTCTTCGTCTCCCCACTAGCTCAAAAAATGTATACCATTGCCTATTTCGATCCATTTGGAACCAACCGTGAAATTAAAATTACTATTCGAGTCACTATACATAAATTGTCCATCTCAACCTTAATATAGTCTACTCACAAGCCCCGATTGAAATAGCATCACAATTCCCTCGTTATTACTCATTATGGCGTACTAACAATTCACCGTATTTTATTTACTATAAACACACCTAGTAAATTTATCACATAAATATTAATCTTATTCCAACAAATTAATATCAGTTAAATACGCAATATTTTATTTGAATCAAATTACTGCATATGTGTAATTTAAAATACCAAAAGTAATTAAATTCATAATTATTAAATTCAAAATTACGGGGTGTTACAGGTTAGAGCATAGTTAAATAATCTAACATTTTGTTAGAAAGATTTATGCTTATACCTTGATAAACCTTTGGCTTCTTCGTATTTTCAAATCTATTGGAAACCCAATTTAGGTTATCTTTAAAATATTCGGCTAAAACGTCCAACAATCCAAAATCTGATAACGCAATGGAGAGAAATGATCCTTCACCAATCATAATGGATGATTTGCAAGGAATAATACAAAGCATTATTAATAGCAAGAAGAAAATGCATGAAACCATGAAAATATAACATAAATTCTTATCAGCGGGCAATAACCACCGACCCAAATCAACTAGGATTTGGATCCATTTACACCAATTATTATAGCAGAGGTTGATCAGTAACGTGAATCCACTCCACTAACTCCAGCAAAGACAAAAGGTATTCATTTCGAGAATGTGATGTGGAGAACCCATAATGACTTGATACGGGTTTATGGATAAAAGTAGTACATATCAAATCCGCAAGATGGATCTTATTGTCTTAGTAAGATATCTACACTAAAAACAACAGAAGCTAACAGTTATACCATTAAAGCAATACACCTCAATGAATTTGAAAGGCTTAGCATAAAAAGTGCATTTGGTTGTCCGGGTCCTAACCCTCGGGTCCTGAGAGGCAATCAAGGGAGGGGATATAAAGAGGAGTCCCTATGGTCGGTGACAAAGGGAGAGTCCTTCTCAGCCAAGTTGATGCAAATTTTTTGGGGGTTAGCTAAAGCTGGACCCATAAAGAATGAAGGTTTGGTAAACAACCATGTCTAGTCGAAAATACCTTGAAGGAATTTATATAAAGGATGGAGGAGAAGCTGGAAGATTTGATGAAGAACAAAAATCCTTTGTAGTAGGGATGCGTGGAGGGCTCTCCTTTTACTCCATACATATTGAATTACCCCACTTTTTTAGCATTCAGAATTACATAAGATTCGGCTTCGACCCATTTTGTGAAATAGTCGATGGTAATCAGGATGAATTCGTGCCATATGGAGGCTTTGCGAGTTACCTTCCCTATGATGTCTATTCCCCCGGTGGAAAAATGTCTGGGTGAGGTCACACAGTAGAGCTCTCGGGGAGGCAAATGTTGTTGTGGGGCATAAAACTGACATTTGAGGCACCTTTTGACGTATTCCGTATAATATTTTTGCATGATGGTCCAGTAGTATGACCGTCGAAGTATTTTCCTAAAGAGGGTGTGGTCACTCATGTGCTGGCCACATTCGTATGGATTTTGTCCATGATTTCGAGTGTCTCGTCTTCGACGAATCACCATAAGTGTATTATGTCGAACTATTTTTTCATAAATATGCCCCCCACAGATGATGAATTGGGCTTATAGTCGTCGTGGGGGTAAGTGGTCATTGGAAGAGGCACCCAATAGGTAGTAATTTTTATGAGGAGGTTCCATATGTCGTAGTACTGGATCGTGGGTCCTACCGTTATTTCTTTGATAGTGTTAACCTCAAAGCAATATGAAAGGGTGTTTTGGCTGGTTGTGATGAACGTGATTTCTATAGTGCCCTCCGACATGTCTATCATAGAAGCTAGGGTGGTCAGTGCATCTATGAAGTTGTTTTTAACCCTTGGGAGGAAGTCAAAATCGAGGTGTTCGAATCAAGCGACTAATTCTTCTAAGTAGGCATTGTATAATTGGAGCTTATCGTGCCGGATCTTCCATTTACCCAATATTTAACTGATGACTAGGCTGGAATATGTGTAAGCTTTCAGATCGGTGATACCCAATTTTAGGGTGATTTTGAGTCCCATGATGAAAGCCTCATAATCGGCCATGTTGCCAGTGCACTCATATGTAATTTTGATAATGGTGGGGAGTTATCATGAGTGGGGGATATAAGAAGCATTCCTATGCCAAAACCCCTTTTGTCGGATGACCCGTCAAAGTATAGTTCCCAAGAGTCTCTATCGTTTAAGGTGAAGAGGTCCTCATTTGGAAATTCTGCCTCGTATTATTCTTTGTTTGACAGGGGTTGCCCTGCGAGGAGGTCAGAGATGGCTCACCCTTTAGTGGCCTTTTATGTGATGTACATGATCTCAAACTCGGATATCATTAATAGATGAAAAATTCATTACTTATAGACAAGCTTTTGAACTACCGTCAATTTGTATATTCTTTATAATTACTTTCAACATAAGCCACACATTTTTCAAGGAGTGAGATATTATCTGCTTCTTTAAATGCTTGCTAAAATTTTCATAGCATGTCATTATCTCTTCTTTTTCTATCATTTAAAGACATATTCTCTCTTCAGAATTTATATACAAAATGGCACATATGTTTGATCTTAGTGATGAATTGCTAATGAAGATATTTTTACTTTTGTCTATTGCTCATATTTTGAAGGCACTTGACACTTCTAAAAAAATTATGAAAATATGTTTACATGATCATACACTAGAGATATACCATTTGAAAATTTCGAGAATAGTGACTTGTTATAGAAATGGTTCTGTAATACGTATAACAATCCTTCAAATGGCATCAAATATATTAATGCTATGATGAGGTTTATGAAAACAGGAGCTGGTGGATAGTCATAGTCTTTACTCAAAGTTTTGGACGCTAGTGGAGATATTAATGCTTTACACAGTTTTTTAATATTTTCTGTTCTAATTCACCAAATGATAAGGAATTCGTATTAGAATTATTGAGGGAAAGGGTTTTTGAAAGGGATCTGGCTTTATGGAAGGAATCGTTCTGGAGTTTTGAAGTTGTTGCAACAAATTCAAGGTTCTATGGCCGTTATACTCGGTATGAGTTTGTTTGTATGATACATTATAATTTTAGGATTTTTTTTAAGGATGCGTATGAACAATTAAAGTATACATAATGCAAAATTGATGCAATCCTTAAAAGGAACACTTTTTTAAATGTAAGTGTAAAATGATCGTGTTTAACCTATGTTATATTTTGAGTTCAAAAAATGGTGTCATATAGAGAATATGGTGTAATACCCCGTATTTTTGTGATATTTATTTTATGGGATTAATTAAATTAAATGCGTATTAATTAGAAATTAATACGGATTAAAAATACTAGCGAGATGCGAGTTGGTATTTGATTATATGTGCATATATGATTATATATGAATATTGAATTATGAAATTTGTCGTGAGATTGAAATACGGTAATTTGGAAATTTTGTTGAGACGCGTGTGACAGTCGCGTCGGGGAAATATTTTTTAATTAAAAAGTGAATTTTAGTTATATTAACCGTATGGTCGTTTTGAGTGCACCAACGCGTCCGGAAGGGTCGAAATAGTCAGAAAACACTAGCCGGGGGTTTGGTTTGGGTCCCGGGGCATTTTTAGGCCATACCGGCAACGTATAAGGGTAGTTTGGTAATTTTGAATTTTGGGGAATTAAAACCTACGAAAATTGGGAATTAATATCTGATTTGGCATTAACCCACTAAGCCCACTAATACCCAAATAGGCTACGGAAGTTATTGAAACTTGTTCCAAAAGAATTTCTAAAGCACAAACCCTAGCCACCATTAACTTTGGAGAAGAAAGCTTGTAGAAGGAGAGATAGAAGGATTCTGCAGAGAGAGAGAGAACCATTCATCAAATTCGTCATCAAACCAGAGATTCCAATAAGGCAAGTGATTTAATTTCATTTTTATAGAGAATGTTTCTTCCATGTGTAGGAATTGATAAAAATCTGATTTGTTCTTGGAAGTTAATGAAAAACCCATTAAATTGGAAATAGAAATTACATTCTTGATGAGGAAATTGCATGTAGATTTGTAGTTGATGATTATTCTGATGATATCACAATTAGTATGAAACCAAAAACGGATTTAATTAGGCTCCTTGATGATTTATAAATTCTAGGGTTCATGTGTTTGAAATTGGGGATAAATATGTAGAGATTTGATATTTGAATGATGTTAGGATGAAGTAACACCCCCAAACATGTTAATATGTGACCTAAGGATGTTTAGGGACGATTAGGAACCTTAAACAATCGTTGGAGTAATGTTTGGATGAGATTTGAGGTGTAGAGAGATGGGAAAAACGAAAATAAGAAATCTGGGTCGAATCTGGTCGCTCGTTAGAAGACCTGCCCAGGTCGTTCGAACGAACTCGTTCGAACGAGCTTCTAACGAGTTAACCATTGACTTCTAACGAGGGTGAAGTTCATTCGATAACTTCGTTCGAACGAGACCTCGTTAGATAGGCCAGTTCGTTCGAACGAACTCTCGTTCGAACAGCCTCGTTCGAACGAGACTTCGAACGAGTTGACAGTTTAGGCTTTTTAGCCTGTTTTGATCCCGAGTGTCCCGTAACCTCGTGTATAGGTAGAGATAGCTTTCCCGTGATGATTAATTGATATATTTAGGATGTTTGGGATATAATGAGGAGTCAAACCTAGAAGTGTAGTTTGACCCTAAGGGAATATAGGAATTAGGACGTGAGAGTCTATTACGATGTGCGAACTATTGACGGCCTAATTTATTATATTAACCGGGGAACATATAAAGTGTGTAGTATTATATGTCGGTTCGAGAATGAGAAGTACACCACCAATATATATTATGGTGATTACTAAGATGCGTGAGTACTTAGTATATGTATTGATTTTATGCGTATGACATACCTACCATACTTGCTATCACGGGAGGTTCGCGTTCGCTTAGGGCCCTCTAATCCTTGTGTTTCCCGGATTTAGACTGGTTACCTCGATGAACATAGGTCAGAGAAGGACTTATTGGGATGTTAATAAGTCTGCTGATCGTGGAAGCGTAGGTATGTGCGTGAACCATGTGATGTGACTGTGTTCGCCTCCATTATTTGTGATGTTGTTATCTGAACGATTCCTGAGAGATTCGGAATGCGTGATCCTTATGTACGTGATGTACCGGGATGGATAGCAGAGTATGTGTGCACCGCAGCTTAGTCTCGGGGTGCTTGTATTGTATATTTATGATGTGAATAATATACACTTAATTAATGGGAACTTTCATGTTTATATTGTGAATAAAATTATGGAATTGTTTTGAGAAAACATAACGGGTTAACCGATAGTAAAATGTATTACATATTGAGAATCTGAGTTTATGTAAACCCCTCTATTTATTTGATAACGTTAGAATGTAATATGGGAATCGAGTAGTAAGAGGTAGAACTTATTACGTTTTGGTTAGATATATGTGTCATTTAGATGGGTAATGTACGTTAGGAGTGCACATGTAGTCGAGAGGTGAGAATTTCATGTGAGTTCACGTCCTAACATGTATTTTGCATTTAATGTTTTAATGTTATTAAAACACTTGCTGTTTTCAAAATGTTTTCCACTTTCGGGCTCCGACCCATTTGCTTTCAAATCTATTTTTGTAAAAACCATTTTAGGTGCCCAGCCACAAGGACACCATGCTTAGGATTCTCATTCAGGTGACGAGCTGTAGCTGTTTGTGAAAGTTACAGGACTTTGCTTGTAGACGTTCCATCTATCTTGACTCAATATTCTTCAGTTATCAGTTGTAGGACATGTCGCCCATTTCTTTTAGAGACATTTCATTTATTTCAGTTATTCAGACTTTTGGCATGTAATTATTCAGGATTTAGACTTGTCTTATATATTTAGTTGTGGGACTGTCGTGAGGAGTTTTTCCTCCGGACTTACTATTATTAATTATTGGTTACTTCATTACTTCGTTATGGTGAATGGATTATGTTGTTCTTCCATTATTCTTTTATTGCATGTTAATCAGACTTAACTTATAATTTGGCACTTACTTTTTAAATACTAGGTGGTTAGTAATTATTAAAATGTTTTCGACAGTGATGCTATTAACTGAACCAACTTGGCATTTTGAATTAATTTAATAAAGGAGTAACTACCCGGTATTTAATTAGTCGGGGTGTCACAGGTGGTATCAGAGCATCAGGTTTTAGTGTCCTTTAGGATCTGAACGGCTTATTATGTTTTCGCTGAGCTTTCTTTGATGTATAGCCCTATACTTTAGGACTGTTGTATTCTTTTGTATGTTCTACGTTCTTCAGCTATTTTAAGTTTATAACTGCAAACTTATAAACTTCATTCTTATTTCAGATGCCTCCACGACGTGCACGAAGGGTTCCCAGGGATGCAACGCCAGAACCACAGCCCGCACCAGTTCAGGGCTTGATGAATGCCGCCGAGGTTGCAGCCATTGTGGCTCAGGCGGTAAATGCCGCACTAGCAGTAGTTCAGCAGGCACCACCTCAGGCGCCGATAGCCGCGCCAGTTCAGGCTCATGCATTCCCGTCTGCTTGGGAACGTGTACGTGATGCTTTTCAGAAAGCACACCCTCCGGAGTTCGCAGGTAGCTTCGATATGGTAGTTTCGAGTCAGTGGAGGAAGGACATCCAGCGACACCTGAGGATGTATGAGTGCACAGATGTCCAGAAGCAGATACTAGCTACCTTTAAGCTAGTGGGATCTGCACTGCAGTGGTGGGAGTCTATTACCACCGTAGAGGAGAGGGATACTCTCACTATTCAGGAGTTTTGGGTGCGGTTTGACCGCAAGTACTTTCCCTCGGCTGTTCACACAGAAATGAGGAGGAAGTTGATGAGCCTCGAGCAGGAGGGTAAGACTGTGGCCGAGTATGAGGCCGAATTTACTGATCTTCTGAACATTGTTCCGGATGAGATACCGACGGAGGAGAAGAAGATGCAGAAATTTACGGACGGGTTGACATGGAGGATTCGTCAGTATTTGTTAGGGAACCTCTCGTTAGCCACTTATTCTGATGTGGTTAACGCTGCATTGCTCCATTGCCAGGATCACCGTTTTCACATGGTTGAGGGCAAGCGATCGGGAGAGTCTAGCCATCAGGGCAGGACTGGAGAAAATGGTGCCAGTGGGGTACAATCTGTTCAGGGGCAGAGGCAGGGTGATCAGGGTACCCAGCAGGGGGATCACAAGAGGTTCAGGTCAGGAAATTTCAGGCACGGACATGGAGGTTTCCGGCAGGGACATCAGGGTCCGAACGACCATTAGAACCAGCAGGGTCAGAATGGTCAACATCAGTTTCAGCAGGGCCAGTGGAGGAACGGTAACGGCCACCAGGGTCGGGGGCAGCAGGGACAGAGAGGGGGAAACTTCCCGGGGAAGTGTTTCGTTTGTGGCAAGACTGGTCATAAATGCCAGGACTGTCCTGATAGGGGAAGGGCCCCGCAGCAGCAGCAGGGTACTCGACATGAGCCACAGAGGCCACTTTTTCCACCAGCCCTCCCAGCTCCAACCCAGGTGCCAGCTCTTCCAGCCATTCCAGCAGTTCCTGTGCAGCAGGGACAGTTACAGTATGGACGTGTCTATAACGTCCATCAGGCAGCGGCTCCACAGGCACCACCCGCTATTGAGGGTACGTTTCCTATCCATGGTACTATGGGTCGGGTTTTGTTTGATACGGGGGCAACACATTATTTTATAGCTACACATTTTGCGAATGCCTTAGGGTTGTTAGCTACGGCAGAGAGCACAATGACGTGTGTAGACTCACCATTGGGGAGTGGGTTACTTATTTTCTTTATATGTCGGGGAGTGGGGGTAGAGATTGGTAGTCTGGTATTACATGCAGATATGTTGGTATTAGATATGCATGTTCACGATGTGATTATCGGTATGGATTGGCTCGCAGATTATAGAGCCATGATTGATTGCTTCGGTGGGAGCATTATTTTTGCCATTCCGGGGCAAGAGATGTTTGTAGTGGTGATACCTCGCCCAGAGGGAGGCTCGACCGCTCATTTGTATTACATAGAGGAGGATACCTCTAAGGAGGTTGTGATTCCTTTAGATTCGATCCCAATTGTTAGGGAGTATTCTGATGTGTTTCAGGAGATACCAGGCCTACCCCCCAGTCGAGAGATAGACTTTGTTATAGACTTATTGCCAGATACGAGACCTATAGCACGCGCACCGTACCGTATGGCTCCAGCTGAGATTAGGGAGTTACGGGATCAGATTGAACAGTTGTTGGGTCAGGGGTTTATTCGGAGGAGTACTTCACCGTGGGGTGCCCCTGTGTTGTTCGTGAAGAAGAGAGATGGTTCACTGAGATTGTGTGTGGACTACCGAGAGTTGAATAAGGTCACGATACGGAATAAGTATCCGTTGCCTCGAATCGATGACTTATTCGACCAATTGAGAGGAGCCTCTTTCTTCTCAAAGATTGATTTGAGATCGGGATACCATCAGTTGCGTATCAAGGAGGAGGACGTCTCGAAGACTGCGTTCTTATCGAGATATGGTTCTTACGAGTTTCGGGTTATGCCTTTTGGTTTGACCAACGCTCCAGCAGTGTTTATGGACTTGATGAACAGAGTGTTCAGGGATTTCCTAGATCAGTTTGTCATTGTCTTCATCGATGATATTCTGGTTTACTCCCAGACAGAGGAGGAGCACGCCGAGCATTTGAGGCAAGTTTTGCAGACACTACGTCAGAACGAGTTGTATGCAAAATATGAGAAATGCGGGTTTTGGCTGAAGGAGGTCCAGTTTTTGGGACATATTATTTCCGACCGAGGAATATCTGTTGATCCGGGGAAGGTATCCGCGGTGAGGGAGTGGGGACAGCCCACGACACCGACAGAGATTCGTAGTTTCTTGGGCCTAGCAGGATACTACAGGAGGTTCATTCGGGGATTCTCGAAGATTGCAGGTCCTTTGACACATCTGACTCGTAAGGGTGTGCCATTCATCTGGAGTGATGCCGGTCAGTTGGCATTCGATGAATTGAAGGATAAGTTGACCTCAGCACCTGTGTTAGCATTGCCGAGACCGGGAGTTGAGTATTTAGTTTACACCGATGCGTCCTTACAAGGACTTGGAGGTGTATTACAGCAGGAGAGTCAGGCCATTGCTTATGCATCCCGTAAGCTAAAGCCTCACGAGAAGAACTACCCCACTCATGACTTGGAGTTGGCGGCAGTTGTATTTGCCCTTCGTATTTGGAGACATTATCTTTTGGGGGAGAAGTTTCGATTGTTCACAGACCACAAGTCCCTGCAGTACCTATTCACGCAGAAGGAATTGAATATGCGGCAGCGAAGGTGGCTTGAGTTTGTGAAGGACTATCAGGTTGATATCCAGTATCACCCGGGGAAGGCTAACGTGGTGGCAGACGCGTTGAGCCGTAGGCCAGCAGATGAAGTGGCAGAGGTGTGGAAGGCCAAGTGGAAGGAATTGGGACACCAGGATGCAGTGGCCCGATCGTTTATGTCTGTGATGATCGTTACACCTCAGATTGTCACGAAGGTAGTAAGGGCACAGGCAAATGACTCGTTCTGTCAGGAGCAGATAGTTCGATTACTAGCAGAGGGAACCGAGTCCTATACCGTTAGCTCAGACGGGGGATTACGCTTCAATGGGAGATTGGTAGTTCCGGAAGGGGAGGAATTACGGCATGAGGTGATGGCCGAGTCGCACGGCTCACGGTTCGCGGTACATCCCGGTGGGGACAAAATGTACCAAGACATGAGACGATAGTATTGGTGGAGCGGGATGAAGAGAGATATTGCCGAGTTTGTTTCTAAATGCTCCACTTGTCAGCTAGTAAAAGTGGATCATCAGAGACCGGTAGGACTGTTACAGCCATCGGAGGTCCCGATGTGGATGTGGGAGAGCATATCCATGGACTTTATTACGGGGTTGCCTACGTCACAGAGAGGTCACGACTCCATTTGGGTAATTGTGGACAGGTTGACCAAAGTCGCTCATTTTCTACCCGTAAGGACAGACTACACTGCGGGACAGTATGCCCAGCTCTTTATTGCAGAGATAGTGAGACTTCACGGTGTGCCCTTAAATATCGTGTCTGACCGAGACAAGATATTTGTTTCACGGTTTTGGGAGAGTTTTCAGGAGGCCATGGGCACGGAATTGCGGTTGAGTACGGCGTATCACCCGCAGACCGACGGGCAAACGGAGCGTACAAACCAAATGTTGGAGGACATGCTACGTATGAGTATCATTGATTTTGGGGGTGGATGGGAGCAGTATCTTCCACTGGTAGAGTTTGCTTACAACAACTCCTACCAGTTCACCATTGGCATGGCTCCATTTGAGGCGTTGTACGGTAGACCTTGTCATTCCCCAGCATGTTGGTTGGAGGTGGGGGACAACAAACTACTAGGGCCGGAAGTGATTCAGGATACTTCAGCAAGGATAGAATTAATACGGAGTCGCATTCGGGTAGCTCAGGACAGGCAGAAGAGCTATGCTGATGCGAAGAGGTTCTTTAGAGAGTTCCAAGTGGGGGACCAGGTTTTGCTCAGAGTATCTCCTATGAAGGGAATTATGCGTTTCGAGAAGAAAGGGAAGTTGGCACCGAGATATGTGGGACCATTTCCTATTATTGAGCGGATTGGACCGGTTGCGTACAGGCTTAGGTTATCGGAGCATTTACATCGGATTCACGATGTGTTTCATATTTCCTCGCTAAGGAAATATCTTAGAGACGATTTGGTTCATTCTCACATTGCTTTGAAGGACATCGATCTCCAGCCTGATAGCTCCTACGAGGAGGGGCCGATTGCTATTTTGGACCGAAGTGAGCGGAAACTGCGGTCAAAGATAGTCCCGTTAGTGCGTGTTCAGTGGCGACATCATAATGTTGAGGAGTCCACATGGGAGCGAGAGGATGACATGCGCGAACGTTATCCAGAGTTGTTCTTACCAGGTACTTTCTAGTTTCGAATTTCAGGACGAAATTCAGTTATTAGGGGGGAAGTATGTAATACCCCGTATTTTTGTGATATTTATTTTATGGGATTAATTAAATTAAATGCGTATTAATTGAAAATTAATCCGGATTAAAAATACTAGCGAGATGCGAGTTGGTATTTGATTATATGTGCATATATGATTATATATGAATATTGAATTATGAAATTTGTCGTGAGATTGAAATACGGCAATTTGGAAATTTTGTTGAGACGCGTGTGACAGTCGCGTCGGGGAAATATTTTTTAATTAAAAAGTGAATTTTAGTTCTATTAACCGTATGGTCGTTTTGAGTGCACCAACGCGTCCGGATGGGTCGAAATAGTCAGAAAACACTAGTCGGGGGTTTGGTTTGGGTCCCGGGGCATTTTTAGGCCATACCGGCAACGTATAAGGGTAGTTTGGTAATTTTGAATTTTGGGGAATTAAAACCTACGAAAATTGGGAATTAATATCTGATTTGGCATTAACCCACTAAGCCCACTAATACCCAAATAGGCTACGGAAGTTATTGAAACTTGTTCCAAAAGAATTTCTAAAGCACAAACCCTAGCCACCATTAACTTTGGAGAAAAAAGCTTGTAGAAGGAGAGATAGAAGGATTCTGCAGAGAGAGAGAGAACCATTCATCAAATTCGTCATCAAATCAGATATTCCAATAAGGCAAGTGATTTAATTTCGTTTTTATAGAGAATGTTTCTTCCATGTGTAGGAATTGATAAAAATCTGATTTGTTCTTGGAAGTTAATGAAAAACCCATTAAATTGGAAATAGAAATTACATTCTTAATGAGGAAATTGCATGTAGATTTGTAGTTGATGATTATTCTGATGATATCACAATTAGTATGAAACCAAAAACGGATTTAATTAGGCTCCTTGATGATTTATAAATTCTAGGGTTCATGTGTTTGAAATTGGGGAAAAATATGTAGAGATTTGATATTTGAATGATGTTAGGATGAAGTAACACCCCCAAACATGTTAATATGTGACCTAAGGATGTTTAGGGACGATTAGGAACCTTAAACAATCGTTGGAGTAATGTTTGGATGAGATTTGAGGTGTAGAGAGATGGGAAAAACGAAAATAAGAAATCTGGGCTCGAATCTGGTCGCTCGTTAGAAGACCTGCCCAAATCGTTCGAACGAGCTTCTAACGAGTTGACCATTGGCTTCTAATGAGGGTGAAGTTCGTTCGATAACTTCGTTCGAACGAGACCTCGTTAGATAGGCCAGTTCGTTCGAACGAACTCTCGTTCGAACAGCCTCGTTCGAACGAGACTTCGAACGAGTTGACAGTTTAGGCTTTTTAGCCTGTTTTGATCCCAAGTGTCCCGTAACCTCGTGTATAGGTAGAGATAGCTTTCCCGTGATGATTAATTGATATATTTGGGATGTTTGGGATATTATGAGGAGTCAAACCTAGAAGTGTAGTTTGAACCTAAGGGAATATAGGAATTAGGACGTGAAAGTCTATTACGATGTGCGAACTATTGATGGCCTAATTTATTATATTAACCGGGGAACATATAAAGTGTGTAGTATTATATGTCGGTTCGAGAATGAGAAGTACACCACCAATATATATTATGGTGATTACTAAGATGCGTGAATACTTAGTATATGTATTGATTTTATGTGTATGACATACCTACCATACTTGCTATCACGGGAGGTTTGCGTTCGCTTAGGGCCCTCTAATCCTTGTGTTGCCCGAATTTAGACTGGTTACCTCGACGAACATAGGCCAGAGAAGGACTTATTGGGATGTTAATAAGTCTGCTGATCGTGGGAGCGTAGGTATGTGCGTGACCCATGTGATGTGACTGTGTTCGCCTCCATTATTTGTGATGTTGTTATCTGAACGATTCCTGAGATATTCGGAATGCGTGATCCTTATGTACGTGATGTACCGGGATGGATAGCAGAGTATGTGTGCACCACAGCTTAGTCTCGGGGTGCTTGTATTGTATATTTATGATGTGAATAATATACACTTAATTAATGGGAACTTTCATGTTTATATTGTGAATAAAATTATGGAATTGTTTTGAGAAAACATAACGGGTTAACCGATAGTGAAATGTATTACATATTGAGAATCTGAGTTTAAGTAAAGCCCTCTATTTATTTGATAACGTTAGAATGTAATATGGGAATCGAGTAGTAAGAGGTAGAACTTATTACATTTTGGTTAGATATATGTGTCATTTAGATGGGTAATGTACGTTAGGAATGCACATGTAGTCGAGAGGTGAGAATTTCATGTGAGTGCACGTCCTAACATGTATTTTGCATTTAATGTTTTAATGTTATTAAAACACTTGCTGTTTTCAAAATGTTTTCCACTTTCGGGCTCTGACCCATTTTCTTTCAAATCTATTTTTGTAAAAACCATTTTAGGTGCCCAGTCACAAGGACACCATGCTTAGGATTCTCATTCAGGTGACGAGCTGTAGCTGTTTGTGGAAGTTACAGGAATTTGCTTGTAGACGTTCCATTTATCTTGACTCAATATTCTTCAGTTATCAGTTGTAGGGCATGTCGCCCATTTCTTTTAGAGACATTCCATTTATTTCAGTTATTCAGACTTTTGGCATGTAATTATTCAGGATTTAGACTTGTCTTATATTTTTAGTTGTGGGACTGTCGCGAGGAGTTTTTCCTCCGGACTTACTATTATTAATTGTTGGTTACTTCATTACTTCGTTGTGGTGAATGGATTATGTTGTTCTTCCATTATTCTTTTATTGCATGTTAATCAGACATAACTTAAAATTTGGCACTTACTTTTTAAATACTAGGTGGTTAGTAATTATTAAAATATTTTCGAAAGTGATGCTATTAACTGAACCAACTTGGCATTTTGAATTAATTTAATAAAGGAGTAGCTACCCGGTATTTAATTAGTCGGGGTGTCACATATGGTAGAATAAATATTCATCATTCATTGCGAAATGTTCATTTCGCATTGCGAAAGATAATGATTTCGCAATGAGAAATATATATTTCCCACTGCAAAATCTATTATTTCGTAGTGAAAAAAATGTTATATCCCAATGCGAAATTTTATAAAAATATTGAACCTTGTTTATTCTTTTGCAATATGAATTCATATAGCGAGGACTATTACCACTAAATGAAAGAGTATATTAATGCTTGAATTTCACAAGAAAATGTTAAAAATTAAATGAATGATAACAAAGACTATTAGCAGAAAAAGAAATAGATATATTAGTGTTGCAATTTCCCCCAAATTATGTAATAAATAAATGGAATTATTGTCATTTTTGCATTATTATATTATAATTACATTTACAATCATATATTTCGCAATACGAAATAACATTGACAATCTTTAATTATTCTAATTGTGTTTTTGCAACGAGGTCTCACTATGTTATATAGCACTAAGAAAATATATAAATCGTGAACAAAATTGAATTGAATTGTAATGCACTATATTTCGTAACAAAATTGAATTTTTATAATAGATGTTGGATATAATTTCAATTGTAAACAATAAAATAACAAATAATATATTGGCTGAACTCACCGAGTATGAGATTTTGGATTAAAACTTAGTTGCTTATCTGCAGATCTAATTAAAAATAAATGTTTTCACTTATTGTTGATAACACTATTTATTAAGATTAAAAAAAATTGACATTCTAGATGAGCATGATTTATAACAAAATGAGGAATGTATAAAAACTTACATTTAACACTATAAATGGAACAACTCGATGTTTGTATAATGCCGGTAGTACTGAGAAATTTCAAGGTGCAAAAATGAAGAGCTTCTTTTGCTTTTTGGAGTGCTTGTGATTTTTAAAATTGTAATACATATGTAGGGAATAAGGATTTTGTTATGATAATTAATTAAAGCTGATTAGTTATTTTGAGCTGTCATTTTTTAAGTCAAATATTACATGCATTTCAAAAATATTTTAATAGATTACCGTATCATATTTCTTGAAAAATGTCTTGCACAAAATTTTTTTAGGGTCCTTTTGGTTGCCCACGTTTGCCATGGAAATTGGTAAATAAGTTGGCAAATTGAGGATTTGCCAACAGTATGGTCTGTTTGGTTACATAATTTGCTATGGCAAAATTTTTCATAGGAACCCATGTTTTACCATCACTTGCCCACTTTTTGTGGGCAAATTTTGCTTATCTATTTGGTTGAGAAAAATTTTTCAACAAATTTTTCAATTTTGAATGAATATTTTTTCTCATTTTTTTTACGTTATTCTCAAATGTTTTCTAATGTTTTAATAATTATTTATAAAACTGTTCTAAATGACTTTAAAAAAATGTTAAAAATATTTTAATAAACTGTTTTAAAAAATAATTTTCTAAAATGTTTTAAAAACTATTTTAAATATTTCGAAAATACCTTTTTAAAACCTGTTTAAAAAAACTGTATTAGAACTGTTTTTAAAAATTATCTAAAGACTGTTTTAAAAACTGTTTGTAAAAATTGTTTAAAAACTATTTTTCACGAATTGTTTAGAAACTATTTTTCGAAAACTATTTCTAAAAATTTGGTTAAAAGATTTAACCATTCAAATAATTTGAAACATTAATACACAAATTATTTCAAATTTAAAACATTAAAAATGTTTTGAAAATTATTTAAGTGTATTAATTTACTTTTAAAATAGTTTAAAAACAGTTTTTTGGTAAAATCTATTTAACCGTTAAAATTATTTAAATGTTTCAAAAAATGTATTAATTTACTTTTTTGGTAAAATCTATTTATTTTTGTCAAATCTATTTTATATTAGTCAATTTTTAATTTGTTTTTGAAATAATTATTTTACTTTTTGATTCATTGGATTGGCTTTAAATTTTGACTCATTAGGATGTTTGATAGTTCAAAGTGAGGGAACTTAGGGCCTGTTTGGTTCTCTATTCAGAAAATTCGATTTAAACACTGTTTTTAAATACAGTTTTAAAATTCAGTTTTTTGTGTTTATAATTATTGGTGTGCGTTTGGTAAAGTTGTTTTTAAATACAGTTTTTTGAAAATTTGACAAAATTGACAAATATGTATATTTATATCATACATATGCGTGTGTGTGTGTGTGGATATATATATATATATATATATATATATATATACATACATGAATGTATACATACATACATACATCATACATGATGTATGTATGTATGTATACATTCATGTATATTGTATGAAAGTTTTATGTATGTTTATATGTACATACATATATATATAACATACCTCATTAAATGTACATGTATATAATTTATGATGTATGTATGTATGTATACATTCATGTATATATATATATATATATATATATATATATATATATATATATATATATATATATATATGTATGTTTATATGTACATACATATATATATATAACATACCTCATTAAATGTACATGTACATAATTTATGATATATAATTTATGATATAATTTATGTACATAATTTATGTATGTACATGTATATAATTTATGATATACATACATACATACATCATAAATTATATACATGTACATTTAATGAGGTATGTTATATATATATGTATGTACATATAAACATATATAAAACTTTCATACATACATGATACATGAATGTATACATATACATACATCATAAATTATATACACGTACATTTAATATCATGTATTTTTAGGTATATTTAATGAGGTATGTTAGGGAGTTTAACTCTCTCTCTCTCTCTCTCTCTATATATATATATATATATATATATATATATATATATATATATATATATATATATATATATATATATATATATATATATATATATATATATATATATATATATTTATAATGATGTCGCATATATAATTCACTATAAAATTATATACATACATGAATTGATAATATTTTTTAATACATATGTACTATATGTATATTTTATATTATTCCATACATTAATAATATATGTATAAAACTATATATAAGTATCATGTATCTATTGATAATATTATTTAACTTTATATTATTCCATACGTAATTTTGTGTATATGTACATATATATTTTTTATTTATAAGAATTACACACATTAATGTATTATGTATGTATATTATATATTAATATATAATTGCTTTAAAATATTAAGAATGAATAATTCTGAGTTGAAAAATAAAAAAAACAGATGTTATAAAACACCCAAAATCTGTTTTCTGAAAAACTTGATTATAACACAGGAATATTATAATTCTGTGTTTAAAAACAGGTTGCCAAACGAAGATTTTTATCAGAATTGTATTTAAACACAGAAGACAGAATTATAGTTACAAACCAAACAAGCCCTTAATTTTTGGCATAGAAAAATTTGTCTAGTTAGATATTTGTTCCCTTGACAACCAAACGGATTCTTAATCCATGTTTAAAATATTTTGATTTAAATTGCTTTAAATTCTGTAGAAACGGTACAAAAATTAGGATGTTTATGTAGATAGCGTGATTTAATAATTTTTCCTCCTTACCTACAGCCCTGTGTTGAAAACATCTCCCGACAACCATCTAGATTCACTCTTTATATTTCACCTTTATTTCTCACTTAACTGGACACATTAACACAGCCACCCTCCTTTTCTTCCTTTCTTTCTTTCTTTCTTTCCATGAAGTGACGAACTTTCTCTTTAGAACCAACTCAAAAAAAAAAAATGGGTTCTTTAGTCCCATTCCAAGGCCTCAATCTCTTCCCGGTAGCCACCACTAGCACTAGCACCAGCACTAGCAGTAGCAGTAGCGCCGCCCCCAAAATCGAACCCAAGGTCGAACAGTTGGACGAAGCAGTCCAAAATTTCCCATACCCAGAAGCACAAGGCCCTTTATATGAAAACAATGTTTACTCAGAGTTGAATAGGGTTGAGCCAGACCCAGATTCTCTGGCGATCGTGGCCGTACCGGAAGAAAACAACAGCGAGCTGTCGAGGAAAAAAAACCAACGGTCATCGGAGTTAGTTCGGGTAACAGATCTCCCAATCCAAGACGAGGCTCATTTTCGGGATTGGGTGAGAAAGACCCGGATGGTTTACGATTCTCTCCGTGTATTTTCCACCATGGACGATGAAAAACGCTTTGGGAGACGCACACGTGGCGATTTAAAAGCAGCGTCGGTTATGAAAGAGAGAGAGCTTTGGATAAACCAAGATAAACGGATTGTGGGTGCCATACCTGGTATCCAGATTGGGGATTTATTCTTTTTCCGTATGGAATTGTGTGTACTTGGATTGCATGGTCAGGCTCAAGCTGGGATTGATTATTTACCTTGTAGTCGCAGCTCTAATGGGGAATCCATTGCCACCAGTGTCATTGCCTCCGGTGGGTATGAAGATGATGAGGATGCGGGTGATGTTATCATATACACTGGACATGGGGGCCAAGATAAGAATAATAAGCAATGTGCTCATCAAAAGTTGGAAGGGGGGAATCTTGCTATGGAGAGAAGTATGCATTATGGTATTGAGGTGCGAGTCATTCGTGGCCTTAAGCACGAGGGTAGTGTGAGTGGTAAGGTTTATGTTTATGATGGCTTGTATAATGTTGTTGATTCTTGGTTTGATGTCGGTAAGTCTGGTTTTGGGGTGTATAAGTTTAAGCTTATAAGAATGGATAATCAACCTGATATGGGTAGCGCCATTCTTAAGTTTGCTAAGAATCTTAGGACTAGACCCTTGGAGGTTAGGCCCAGGGGTTATCTTTGTTTCGATTTGTCCGAGCAGAAGGAGAATGTTCCTGTCTTTTTGTTTAATGACATTGATGATGATCATGATCCCATGTATTACGAGTATCTTGCGACCACTGTTTTTCCTCCTTTTGCATATAACCATGGTGGGTATACTGGTTGTGATTGTGTTTCTGGATGTTTGGATGGTTGCTATTGTGCTTTGAAGAACGGGGGTGAGTTTGCTTATGACAGTAATGGCATTCTTATAAGAGGGAAGCCTTTGATATTTGAATGTGGTCCGCATTGTCGATGCCCTCCAAGTTGTCGAAACCGTATTAGCCAAAATGGTGTGAGGAATAGATTTGAGGTGTTTCGGTCGAGGGAAACAAGTTGGGGAGTTAGATCTCTGGACTTGATACAAGCTGGCTCTTTTATTTGTGAATATGCTGGAGTTGTTCTCACAAGGGAACAAGCCCAAGTTTTTACCATGAATGGTGATACTTTAGTTTATCCAAACCGGTTTACAGAGAGATGGTCAGAATGGGGAGATTTATCGGAAATATTCTCGGATTATGTGCGCCCATCATATCCTTCGGTTCCTCCGTTGGATTTCGCGATGGATGTGTCGAGAATGAGGAATATTGCTTGTTATATGAGCCATAGCTCGTGTCCCAATGTTATAGTGCAGTTGGTTATGTATGATCACAATCATGTGTTGTTCCCTCACCTTATGCTGTTTGCGATGGAGAATATCCCTCCCTTGAGGGAGATTAGTCTTGATTATGGGGTGGCTGATGAATGGGCGGGGAAGCTTCCTATATGTAACTAAATGTTTCGGGGGATCTGATACATTTCTGAATGTGATGCAAGGTGTTATGTGGCCTACATGATGAACGAGGTAAATGTGATTGTCTATCTATCTAGGCAACAAAATCAAACATTTCTGTTAGGTTTCAGTTTATATTATATTGCCCAATTTATACAAATTAGATATGATTGATACAATATTTTGCATTGATGTAGTTCTACATTAGCTTCATGAGCGTTAGTTAATGTGGGATCCCTAAACCTTTTGTTTTAATTGTTAACCCCTGTTTCATGAACTTTACATTGAACAAAATTTTAGTAATCGCTTCTTGGTATATTTCTGTCCTTACTTTGAGGTTGAGTTTCAATTGCTTATCCATTGGGTTATCTTTAAATTTCTTTACCTAAATTATGTCTTCCTTTTTCATCTATCAATATTATAACATTGTTCTACTTTCTTAAATTTGGTAATGATGTGACTATATTGATATATTTTTGTTGAATGTTGAAAAAAATGTGATGGCCACGGTTGTTTGTTGGGTCCCTTTTGGGGAATTTATAATTATCAGCAAGGAGAATATTAATTAGGATTTATTTCGACGATTACTTATTTTTAGTCATTTTACCATGTTTAGGATTCTTGTAGAGCAGGATTTGAGAGATTGTTCTTATATTTCCACTGCGCGTTGATGAATATGTGTTGATGTTTTGGACAAGGCAAGCAAAATGGAGATAACATAAGAACAACCTCTAGCCCTAATAATCATATGGTAGTTTCAGTCATTTTGTGGTAACGGATTATGTTCCTTTATTTTGTTTATGATGGATTTGAGATAAAAATAAAGCTGCCTGATCAAATAAAAATGATTTCCTATTTATATCTGTTAAGCTAACAAAAAAGATGTGAAGTTCAAGGTTGAATGCTTGTGCGACCTATTAAAAATGATGGTAGTAGAATATCGGAAAGAGTACATGATCAAATCACTTCCATGTGCAATATATCGATTTTTTAAGATGTGAGAAGTTATAGGCACATGTAGAATCATAGATAATGCCCATGCATAGATTGTTTAACATTTAGGGATCGCATGGAAACCCTAATCAGTTACAAATTGGAAGCTTTCAGTGGATTATCTGGTGGCTGTTCTAATAATGCATAAACAGTTACCTCTTTGAGATTAGTTCCTACATGGTTTATAAGTTTGGTACACTTGACTTTTTTCTTTATAAATTTAACAGTCGTAGCAGAAGATAGTTTCAAATTAAATTTTGATTGAAATATCTGTCCTTGCATATTATCTAATAAACTTTTTTATTTTAGTTCTAGTAATTCAGCATTGAAATTTCCAGTCGTATTCAATAATTCTTAATTCTCCTTATGCACTTATCTTCCCATAAGATAATGTTTCTGAGTTCCATGGTTGGAATTAGTTACTTCAAATTTTATGAGATTTATGAAGCACAGACTCGTAATATGCATTTCGACACGCGACACGCGACACGTGATTCTTCTAAAAACTAGGATACGATACGCTAGGATAACTATAATATATAATACCTATTTAAATATATATATTAATTAAATGAAACATATTTTTCCATAAAATACCTTATTAGAGCATTCTTAACATGAAATTAAGAAAATGGACCATACAAAACAAAATTCGAATACACTTTAACATTAAAAATCATAAATAAAGCCGAATCACCATCACAAAATTCAAATACATGGTAAAGTGTCGGAGCGCGCACATAATACGAGTTTCGACACGACACGCGACTCGTGGCTTCCGGGAGAGTGTCCGTGCTTCATAGATTGGCTGATTTTATACTTTCTTGCTATCATTCTTATTTACACACCCACATATATATATATATATATATATATATATATATATAGAAATTCTATTGTGCAGTCTTCCCACACAATAAAATTACGGACTCTCAATTTATCTCCTAAAATCTCTATCATCTTTCTATCTCTCCTCCCATTTATCTCCTTAAATCCCTCAGCTATTTCTCTCTTCCTAAATTGTAGAGATTGAAGTCAAATAAGTACTCACGCCCCTGTTTTTAAGGAGAAAAAGTGTGAGAAACAAGCAAATAAAGATGACCCAGCTGTTCCAAATGAAATAAACAAGTGCGTGCGGTATTACTGCACAGGAGCATTATATATATATATATATATATATATATATATATATATAGAGAGAGAGAGAGAGAGAGAGAGAGAGAGAGAGCCAGGCTATAGTACATCATGCTCTATACATCACCCGTGCATCACACCTAATTCTAGGTCCTAATTTTTTTTTTTCAAATTTTATATTTTTCCCTTGAAATTAACCTTCCAATAAACCCATATGCAAAAAATTAGGTCAAAATACATTTTGTAGCTATTTTTAAAAAAATCCACAAAAAGCTGCTAAAAATACCTTATTTATAAGGGTCTGCACCAACAATTTTTTTGTGAATTTTTTAAAAATAGCTTCAAAATGTATTTTGACCTAATTTTTTGCATATGGGTTGATTGGAAGGTTAATTTCAAGGGAAAAATATAAAATTTGAAAAAAAAGTTTTTCAGTGTCTAGAATTAGGTGTGATGTACGGTGTGATGTATAGTGCATGATGTAGGGGGAGCCTTCGTCTCTCTCTCTCTCTCTCTCTCTATATATATATATATATATATATATATATATATATGGAGCCATTATCTAACGGACTCCTTTTAACAGATCCAAAAAAGAGACCCTTTTTAAAAAATAGCAATAAAAAAAAATTGGGTTAGATTTTTTTGTGGGGTATTTAAACATTTCAGGAAATCTGTGAAAAAATCAGCTCATAATAATTTTTTTTTGCTATTTTTAAAAAGAGAAATGCTTTGAATCCCCCAAACAACAATAAGTGTTGTACCTTATGGTATGGGTCCTGCCAGGGCACAATACTTTATTGTTGTTTGGGGGATTTTTTGGGACTCATAGCACTGCTCTTTTAAAAAAGGGTCCGTTATTTGGATCTGTTAGAAGGCACCTGTCAGAGATCTTCTTCGTATATATATACATAGTTGTCAAAATCGTCCGATTCGTGATTCGAATCGGATGATTCGATTCGATTCACTGCCAAAACGATTCGAATCAACCTTAGAATCGCAAATGTCTAAAGAATCGGACTGAATCGACGATTCACGATTTGAATCTTCTGATTCGGGTCCGATTCCCGATTCGGTCCGATTCACTTTTTTTTTTCTTTTTTTTTTCGCCATTTTTTTTACATTAAATTAATATATAGGCTTTTTATGATATATTTTTGTTTTATGTAGGGTGTTTTAAATTAATATGTAGGCTGTTTTATGATATATTTTTGTTTTTTACATTTTTAAGCTTAAAATGAATGAGAACATGTGCTACGGTTAATTTTGTGATATATTTTGGTATATTATCATGTGCTACGATTAGTTTTTTGTCATATTATGCTTAATTATTAATTCTATAGTGTTAAATTCCATTTACGTATGTTTTACTACGCTTTTATCGTTTGGTTCCGATTCGACCGATACGATTCACGATACGATTCACGATTTGCGGGTAAACGATTCACGATACGATTCGCGATTTGACAACTATGTATATATATATATATATATATATATATATATCTCACTGTTCTAAAAAGCCCGCCTAGTCTTGAGGCTTGAGAGAAACGCCCCGCCTTAAGCTTTTTACGCCTTATTATTAGTAAAACCGTTGAGGCGTATTTTTTTTCTAAAAACAACAATGCTTTAGTGAAACGATATCGCCTTTTAAAGAAGTTTTTTTTACAAACCGGACCATTATCTCATCCAAAATAATCAAATAGTATTTTAATTTGCATATATTCAGACATATTTTTATGATAAGTACAGTTTTAGTATTTTAATAGCCTTGTTATGGTTAAAAAAATATTAAAATACATTAAGAAGGCCTAAACGCCTTTTCACGCCTTTTTACGCCTAAGGCCCGCCTAGGCTTCTGAGGCTTAAGGCTTGGCCTCCATGCCTCGATCACGCCCCGCGTTTTTTAGAACCTTGATATATATATACAGAGAGTAACTCCAACGGGTGCCCTTTTAAAGGGTGCCCGTGACGGACCATTTTTTAAAAAACTAACATATATTGACCCATTTTTCTTAAATAGCAAAAAAATGTATTTTGAATTGATTTTTTTTAGTCCTCTGAAATGTTTAAACAACACAAAAAAATAAACATTTAAAAAAAAAATGGTCCGTTATCTCCTGAAATAAACATTCGGTACGATGCACGTGCTATCGGCCGAGTGCCCGGCATTAAGTCTATGACGAAATCTCTCTCTCGACTGGGAGGTAGGCCCGGTATCTCCTGAAATACATCCGAAAACTCACGAACGACTGGAATTGAATCTAGGGGAATCACAATCTCCTTAGAGGTATCCTCCTCTATGTAGTACAAATGGGTGAAAGATCCTCCCTCTGGACGAGGCATCGCCACCAAAAACATCTCCTGCCCCAGAATGGCAAAAATAATACTCCTACCGAAACAATCTATCATGGCTCTGTACGTGGCGAGCCAATTCATGCCAATAATAATATCGTGCTCATGCATCTCTAAGACTAGCATGTCTTTCGGTAAAATCAAGCTACCAATCTCTATCCCTACACCCCGGCATATAATGAAAATCAAAGACCCATTCCTTAGTCGTGAGTCTACGCTTGTCACAGTGCTCTCTGCCGTGTCTAATAACCCTAAGGCCCGTGCAAAATGAGTAGCTATAAAACAGTGTGACGCCCCAGTATAAAATAAAACCCGACCCATAGTGCCATGGATAGGAAACGTACCCTCAATCGCGGGTGGTGCCTAAGGTGCTGCTGCTTGGTGGACGTTATAGACGCGCCCGTACTGTAATTGCCCCTGCTGAACTGGAGCTGCAGGGATGGCTGGTACCTGAGTTGGCGCTGGGAGGGCGGCTGGAAAGAGTGGCCTCTGCGGCTCATTACGGGCACCCTGTTGCTGTGGGGCCCTATCCCCCTCTGGGCAATCCTGGCGCCTATGGTCATTCCTGCCACATCCGAAACATCTGCCCCTGAAGTTACCTTCCTTCAGCCTCTGCTGATCACGACCCTGTTGGCCGTTACCACCCCGCCACTGGCCCTGCTGAAAACGCTGTTGTCCCTGATGGCCCTAATGCTGGCCCTGCTGCTGACGATATTGGCCCTGCTGACCTGTCTAAATTCCCCAAATCCCTGTCTGGAATCACTTGATCAGAATCGCTTGGCAGGGTCCCCCTCCTGATGGGAACTCTGCTCACTCTGACGGGTCTGTCCCTAGGCTGCTGGTGCCCCACCAATGCTACTGCCCCCTGTCCTGCCCTGCTGGCCGGACTCCCCCGCTCTTTTGCTCCCCTGCTGATGGAAGCGGTGATCCTGACAGTATAACAAAACAACGTTGAGTACGTCAGTGTAAGTACTCAATGATAGATTGCCTATGAGGTGTTGACGGATCCTCCAGGTTAATCCATCTACAAACAACAATATCTTCTTCTCCTCAGTGGGTGCCTCATCCGGCACTATAGTGAGAAGTCTGGTGAACTCCTCCTCGTACTCGGCAACGGTCATACTCTCCTGCTTAAGATTCCGTAACCTCCGCCTCATCTCAGTCTGCACGGCGGATGGGAAGTACTTGTGGTCAAACCGTGCCCAAAATGACTGAATCGTGATGTTGTCCCTCTCATCCAAGGTGGTGGTGGACTCCCACCACTGCAAAGCGGCCCCCACTAGCTTGAAGGAAGCCAACAACTGTTTCTACACGTCGGTGCACTCATACATGCACAGATGCTTCTGAATATCCTTCATCCATTGGCTGATGACTATTATGTTCGAGCTACCCGAGAACTCCGGGGGATGCGCCTTCTGAAAGGCATCCCTAACCCGCTCCCATGCAGTGGGAAGCTGTACCAGTACTGGCGTTACTGCCTGAATCTGGGGTGGAGCCTGCTGCACCACCGCTAATGCGACATTCACCGCCTGAGCAACAATGGCGGCTACCTCAGTTGCGTTCATCATTCCCTGAGCCGGAGTTGCTGGTTGCTTGCGCTGGGCATTCCTGTCTCGGGGTGTGCGTCTCGGAGGCATCTGAAACGAGAAGGAAGTTTATTATTAGTCTACAATTATTATCAAATTTTAAATAGCTGAAGACGTAAGCGTAAATACAAGAATACAACAGTCCTAAAACAGGGTTCTAAATCAAAGACGCTAAGCTGAAAACGAAATAAGCCGTACAGATTCTAAATGACACTAGAACTTGATGCTCTGATATCACCTGTGACACCCTGCCTAATTAAATACCGGGTGATCAATCCTTTATTAAATTAAAATCAAGGTGTACGGTTGGTTCATTCTTAGCATCACTGTCGCAAAATAAAATTTCCAATTTAAACACCCTAAGTAATTAAGCTAAGTGTCAAAACAATTTAAAACCTTATTTCCATTTTATTAAATTCCAATATGAAAATCTTTTTAATAACCAACAGTTTAAGAATCACATAAATACGAAGGATGACAATTAACAAACAATAATTAAACCATTTAGATAAACCACACCAAGTTTAAAACTACAAATGAAATCATCTTGACAAGAGTTAACTCCCAAGGAGTACCAAATACTGGAAATAACATAAACATAAATCTCTGACAAATCCAAACTGAATAGGGGAATGGGCGACACATGCCCTAACTAATCAGAACTAAAATAAGAGCAGAATCAACGAAGAGGTTGTCTAAAGCAAGGGGCTGCAACTCCCACATAAGCTGCAGCACGTTAAATCCAAAGAACCTATGCATGCCGCCCCTGTGGTTGGGCACCTGTAATACATACATATATATATACAAGAGAGAGAGAAATGACATAAAACGGGTCAGAGCCCGAGTGTAAAACAGTTTAAAATAGTTTAGCAAGTATTTTAATTGCTTACCGGCTAATGTAACAACCATGTTAGTATGCGACACTCTCTTGAGAATTCTCACCTCTCATCTAGTGTGCACGTCTACCGTACAACTAAACTCATAAGTTTACCTAACTTATTTATTCATAAAGTTTTATCCCGAGAAATAGAAGGATTATGATATTTAGTTTAAACAAATCAATCTCTTCAAGATTTATTACGTTACTTAGAGCAACACCATACCGTTACAAGGTTCCCGAACACTTATTATAAAGTTGGAGCATTTATTCATTACTTAACTACTTATACGCATAGTAGAATATATATATATATATATCAGTCACTCATATATTATATATACTATCGGCACTCCACATAAATTCTATGGTGCTGGCATACTCTGCTATCAAGTCCCCGTATCACTCATACTAAGGGAAATACTAGTTCGGAATCACTCTCGAACCGTATTAACACAATACACACAAAATGGAGGCGAAGCATAGTTTCAAGTCATTAAGAGGTCAGCACATACCCCTCACGTCTCTTAGGACCGTCTGACTATCATTCTCAGATAGCCTGTTCCAAGGAATCGAATGTTCTAGGGTACAAGTCAATATCCCCCATAAAGGTCTCATCGAGATAAGACTGTCCCGGCGCGGCAACCCCCGTGATAGCAAGTAGCGCGGGTATGATTATTCACAATTAAAGTATTTAATATATGTACACAGTCCCACGGCCATATATAGATACACAATTTCCAATAAGGTTCGCCTACGACCCATAATTATTATTAACCGTATTTAGTTCAATTTTACCCAATTATCTCGTATAAGGGATTCATCTCTTTTATTCACACTTATAATTTATTTCATACTTCTTATCTCTCGAAGTATTCTCTCTTATTAAATACAATTTCAGTAGGTATACCCTCTCTAACCTTCTGGTTTAAGTCTTTCACGAGTCCCTCAATTCATTCACGAACTTACGCACAATCGCTAATGTGCACCGAAATTTCCCGTTAACCCACAATTTCATCCCATATTAAATTTCATTCAACGAAGTCTATTTAGACCCTACTGGTCCTCCTCACGACCCATTATACTCAATAAATAATAATCAAGGGTTCCTACGTATTTAAACCGGATTAAACAAAAAGGGAAAAAATATGCAGTTTTCCAGGAAGGGTCGATCGATAGAGGAAAGGGGTCGATTGATCGATCGTCGATCGATCTATGTTCTTGGGTCGATCGATCGATCAAGCAGTTCTTGCCCAGAAACTGCGTTTTTAACCTACGGGTTTCACCTACCAAATTACTCCAAAACGCCATTAACGATTTCCAAACACCCAAACAACAATACTACTAGTTATATATACCTAAATACATGATTTCCTACGTGAAACATGTCCAAATTCATCAAAGGTATTCAATTTATGGAATAAATCATCATATTTAACAAGAACCCTAATTTTCATAAAACTTTCATTCTTTTAATTCTTTTCCAGATTTCTCGCTTCTAAACTCATACAAATTCGTGGGTTATTCTCTACCTATGATTGGGATGTCCAGAATATATTTATTTCCATTAAGACATGTGATTAAATCCTTAAATTCCTCAAATTCTTTTATGAAACATGTGTATAAAAATCCTAATCTAACATGGATGAAACAATAACTAAAAGAGAAGCAAGATAGATACTTGTCTGGAAATTCAAGGGTCTGATTTGTGGATGAAAAAGGTATGGTTGCGTTCCTCTTCGTGCGATCTACGTTTTGGTGGTAGTGGCGGTGCAAACGGATGAGTTCTTGGCCTTGGATTTTTTGAAAAGCTTCCTACCTTCTTCTCTAATGGCCGTTCTTAACTTTTGTGATTGTTAACCCTAAAAGCCTAACTCAAATGCCTGACATACCTTAGGAAAATTCGTGGGTTTAATTAATCAAAAATACAAAATGTCTAAAATACCCTCCCGGGATGCCAATTAGGCCTAAAAACGCCCGAGGCCCAAACTAAACCCCCGGGTCAACTTTTCTGACTATTTCGACCCTTCCGGACACGTTGGCGCAGTCGAAATGACCATACGGGCGACTTATAATTTATTCACTATTAATAATAATAATTTAGACCCGACACGACACAGGTGCATCCCGACTTAAATTTTCATAATTTCCATTTTATTCACTCGCGACAATTTTAATAAAATCAATCTTATATATTATTTCACTGATCTAGTAATATTCAACAAATTCTCAATAATTACTAACTCTCATCACGCTAGTAAATATTTAAAATAATTTTCGGATTAATATTAAATTAATATCTCAATTTAAATTTAATAAATCCCCAAATTAGAAGCCATAAAAATACGGAGTATTACAGTAGCCCACCCCAAAAAATTGAGAAAATGTTGAGTTGAGTTGAGTTAAGTTTGTAACCAAGAATTTGTTTTTTTGGTATAGAGAGAGAGGAATGTTCAACTTCTTTGTATTAGTTTGTAGTTTTTTTTAGAGACCTTTGTTCGGAGAGTTAGTTTTGAAGAAGTCTTTTTGTCCCGGTTCAGTGGTTCCCAAGAGATGTCATTAGGCTCGTTCTTTTGTAGTCTTTATCCCCCCTCTTTTAGAGTATTTTTGCTCTTTATTAGTTTCTGCTTAATGGGCTCCGCGCCTTATAACTTGAAAATCCATACTCATTTGCTTCAAGTTACCTCATGAGTTAATGCTTAGTAAGGCTTTCTTTCCCCTACAATAGTGAAGTACCTTTTTGAAAAGGACATGTATTGGCTCAAAAACTATCCTCGGAACCCTGTACTCGGGCCTGGCCAGTTGCAACACGCACCTTTGAAATTCATGTTACAATTATTGGGTAAATATATTGTACCCATGTTACATGGTTTTCTAATGTGGGACAAACTTTCTACACTAACTACACTAAGTTGTTCATGTGCAAAAGGGTTACTTTGAAAAGGAATTTCTTATTCGAGTACCGTTTTGAATAAATGAATATACCACGCTGTTCACTTTTAGGAGAGAAACGCGTAGGTATCTTGACCCGTCATTTTTATATTGCGGGTCCCATATTAATTAAATCTCAAAGTTGACCAAAATTATATTTGGTCAAAACAATAAATTGGTGATGGAAATAGTCCCATTTTAGGGTCTTATTAGTCATTTTATTTTATTTTATAATTTCTTTATTTTTGTTATTTGTATTTTCCTTTATTTTTTGTTTTTATATAGAGCTAAGGAGTAGTAACGGCATTTTTGTAATTAGGGACTTA
Organism: Sambucus nigra; assembly: GCA_949130495.1. NCBI lineage: Eukaryota > Viridiplantae > Streptophyta > Magnoliopsida > Dipsacales > Adoxaceae > Sambucus > Sambucus nigra. Next base: position 393,149,661 of record OX422215.1, read on the forward strand.
GCTTAGAGCCTAAGCTACTCCTCTCCTTTCAATACCCACTTGTAAACCTCATTTAAGGTAGAGTTGAATTTTAAAATAGAAAAGAGTATTTCTCTCTCTAAAGTGGTGTTTAGATATTTTTATGAACCCTTTGACGTGCAATTTACGTCAAATTAGTATTTGAGCGGGTGTCGCTCAACATTGGTGTTTGATGTATTGATGTATTTGTATAAAAAAATCGTACACTACTCTTCAATGGCTCCAAGGAGATCTGAACAACTTTACGAGGAGATTAACAAATGAACGAGAGAATAGGAACAATCACAACAACCAATCTATACCCTCTTTCAACCCCATTTCCAAAACCCTAACTCTAGCGCACCCAAAACCCTATCCATCATCCTTCCCACTACCTTTTTCCCTAACCCTACCATACCCATTGCCGCCACCTACCCTTGACCCCCGCCGACCCCACCCAGGCCCCTCCCACCGCCGAAAACCTTCCGCCAACCCTCGCGCTCCACCCACCCTTCAAACCACGGCAGCCGCACACATGCTTGCCTCTCTCTTTAGCCCTGCGACCAACACCCCTACTCCTGCTGCCTTTGCCGACTCCTCCCAACTGCTACAAACCCTAGGCCTGTTGCCGCGGGCCACCCCTCAGCCCCTGCGGCAGCCACCAACCCTTCCGCCCCACCCGATCTTCAACCCGACCTCCAAAATACACCCGACCACCAACCGGGCCCCATCCGACCCTTTTCTCTGTCGTTCGAACCCTCAACCCGTGGGCTCTTATCCGAACCGTTTTTCAGCCTCCACATGTAAAAAAAATTACATCTCCACCCCGATTAAATCCCGATTCTCAATTCAAGATTGTCGGCGACTAGTCCAAGATTGACTGTTCCACCCAATCATTCTTCCTCCCTCATTCATCCAATTGAGTCAAATCAACGATAAAAACTCCCCTCCCGAGCTGGTTGATGGCAAGAAATATAGAAACGACGACATTGGATTGTGTATTAGGGATTTGTTTGACATTTTTGTCGAGGATGTTTGGGTGACTAGCATGCATTTTCGCGAGCCGGAAACATTTGAATTGAGAGATTTCTTCCCCATCTTTGGGAGTGAGGATGGTGATTTTGATGAGGTTGAATCGACGGTTATCTCTCTTGGGATTGAGATGGTGATTGATGGTGATTTTGTTGATCCATATGTTGTGACATTTGATATGCGCTTGATGGATGTTTCTCGCGGCTTAGTGCTAAGGAGGCTCATCAGGGGACTCCGATGCCGAGATTTTGTTGGTCGGCCATGTTTGGGTTGTGTTCCTATTCTCCATGAATATCTTGCAAGCCGGTACAAGGGGCGTTTCCGAGAACGACTGTTCTTCCATTTGGGGAACTCTTTGAGAGGTGTCTTGCTCTCTTACCGTCCATCTCCTACGCTCAAGGACGAGCGTTTTGAAGCTGGGGAGAGTGATGAAAACAGACCCATTTTAGGATTTTATTAGTCATTTTCTTTCTTTTGTAATTTCTTTATTTTTGTTATTTGTATTTTCCTTTATATTTTGTTTTTATTTAGAGGTAAGGAGTAGTCATGGCATTTGGGGAACTCTCCTTTAAATGCCCACTTGTAAGCCTCATTTGAGGTAGAATTGAATTTTGAAATATAAAAGAGTATCTCTCTAAAGTGGTGTTTAGATATTTTTAGGATCCTTTTGACGTGTAGTTTACGTCAGTTGGGTTAACACCCAAATCATCCAATAGTTTTATGACTCACTCACTTTATTGTGAATTATTTTTATTAAAGCTCAGCAATTTAGGTTTAATGATGAATTTGAGATTTATGTTTAGTCCTATCTCACTGCTTGTGAAAAAACAATACTTATGATTTGGTAAGGTATAGCCTTGCTCCGTGTGTTGAGATACAATGTTCATTTTCAGTTTTTTTATTTTTGTGTAGTGGTGGTTTGTTGGCCCGCCATATTGTTATCTTACGAGCATCCTATATGATCGGTTGTTTTCTATGGGTATTACCGTCTCTATTATATCCTTTAGTTTTAACGTTGATACTGATAGCTCATAAAGCTATTGCATGGCTGCTTCATGCATTATGCAGTTTAGGTTTTTGTGTTACTAGTAAACCATTAAAAATATTGAACTCAAAGCGAAACCAGTATTGAACTCAACCCATATTATTTTATACTCTTTGGAACTTATCCTAGTTTGGAGTCTATGTTTGAATCCTATACAAGGGAAGTTATCCATTGATTGCTAATTTTTGCATGAAATTGTACTTGTTTCATGCAGGCTGAAATTGTTCAATAGCTGGCAAGCTGACTTTGCAGCCCCCGTTTCCCAAAACAATATGGTCCTGCTCTTTACCTTGCAATTTCAGGTGTTTTTGTAATATAACATCCCTAGACAGCGAAGAAGAGTATAATATTGCTTGGGACTGAAGCATGCTCAAGTTTGCTGATTTTGTTGGATGTTTGTTAACATACAAGAGTAAATGCGGGAAATTAACTGTAGGAGTGACGTTATGAACTCTTTTCTTTCCCTGTTTCGAACTTGTTGTATATACGAAGTCCAAATTGCGTACTAAGTCTGTATAGAAACTGTATCAATGTATGTGAAAATGGATCAATGCAAATGCGGTTGTTGCTGTTGCAGTACTTCCCAATTGATCATTCTAAAAATTATGAGTACCTTTGGATACTGGTTCATTGCTTTGTTCTAGGTACTTGCTGGTATAGATAAATTTAGTCTCAGTTTTTTTTTTGGGACAATTCCAATTTTGTCCCTTACCATTGATTTTTTTGAGCTCTAGTCCACTTACATATTTTCCGAACACCAAGGTCCTTCACCTCTTGATGTATACCGCATAAGAGTATGTATACAAACTTGACATGTGTATATTACAAAAAATGTGTACAGATTACTAATTTTTGCAAACTTTTTTTTTAGCAAAATTCTTGTATCCTTTACAAAATTTATTGTATACATTACCTAAGAATTGCGTATAGACTAATGGTGTCCTCCTTAACCCAAATATCGGACGAGAAAGTATTTGGGATAAAGGGAGTATGTTATTATAAATTTTAGTTTTTTTCTTTTTTTTACTTTAATACGTTACTAATCTTCGATTTCAGACTTAAATACAATTTTGTTTAAAAATTAGCGTAAATAAAAACGGTAAGTCTAATTGACATGTGGCTTTTTTTGACTAAAATAATTTCAAAATTCAAGAAAATCAATTAATAGTTAAAAAATAAATGAATTTAAATTAAAAATAATTCAAAAAGCACATCATTCTCTCTTCCCCCCCCCCCCCCCCCCCCCCTCCCCCACAGGTAGAACCCCACCCACCCACCCACCCCCTCTTTCTCACACTCAATTTCAACCACCCACTAACAATCCCCCAATACTGCCAGAAATCACCTAACCCACCCGCCGCTCTTCTCTCACTATCCTCACGCACACCACCATCACCACAACCCATCAGCTGAACAAACACGTCGTTTTCTATTAAAACCAAAAACAAAATAAAGATTTTCTATTTTTCATATTTGATTTTGAGTTTTTCTATCTTTGGATTTGGTTTTGAAATTTGTTTACTAGCTTTGATTTGAGATTTGGCAGCGGTGGATGTTGGGTGGGCCCGAGGGAAGTTGCGGGAGATGGAGGTATGTGGAGAGAGGAGTTTTGGTGGTTGTAGTCGTGGTTGTTATGGTGGCAGCGATGGGTTTGTTGTTGGTGGTCGGTGGCGATGGGTTTGTTGTTGGTGCTGATGTTTAGTTGGTGGTTTGTCAGGTGGGGGTGGGAGAGAGGGGAAATGGTGTGGAAGAGGGAGTTTTTTTCTTCTTGTTTTTTTCCTGCATTTTTGGATTGTTTTGGAATTCATATTCATTTTCTTTATTATTATTTTTAGTCATTTGTTTTTTTATTATTATTTTAATTCAAATTGACAGGTGACAGTTAAGTTACATGTATTTTTTGACATTTTGTATTAAAGTCTAATTTTTAAACAAAATTGTATTTTAGTTTGAAATCGAAGATTAGTAACGTACTAAAATAAAAGAAAATCTAAATTTTATTGAGAAATGGAAGCTTGACAAATAAGTCTTGTTTATATAAGAGATTATCTCATTAACCCTGCCACAATAATTTTTCCTCAATAACTTTTATTCATACATATAGTAAATATTTAATATTTGTTTTTTAATTAAATCTATTGGAGCAAAAATGTTTTTTTATGGGACTTGTTGGAGAAAAAAACTTAGGGCCTATTTGAATACATACTTAATAAATGAGACCAATTGGTCAACATCCTTTAAAAATTCATTGTGTAGAGGAGTACGTGAAGTGGTGAGTGTTCCAATAGTTTAGCTTCTTAAGGCTATTAAAGAACTAGCAAGTGTACCTTTCTCTTTATGCTAGTATTCTCAATCATTTCAAATATTGTTGCAAGATATCGAAAAAATGTGATAATACGGCTAAAGGAAAAGTGAGATCGATTTAGCTCATAATGTGACACGTGATAAATGACTAAAGTACCACATGATAAAATCAGTCACCGACTCGGTGGGCGCCGACTAATGTTGGACTTATCCAAACGTATAGGGATGGTCATTAACCACCTTATCAGCATCATAGTCCTACACGAGCTCAACCACAACAATGAAGATAAACTAAGGAGGAGGCCGAAAACAATTGAACTTGTCCTCCAAGTAGGTGTACTCCTTTAATGTATAAATAATAGCCCATGTTATGATGAGGACAAATTATTGACAATTGTTAACACTTACACCTTTTACCCACTACTTGGACTCTCAACCAGCACCTCTAGCACTCCAAGTCATCATTCTTCTAATAAAAATATATTTATCTCTTTCTCGTGGACGTAGGCCGATCTCGGCCAAGGAGAGGGTAATTGGTTTCCTTCTTTCGCTGTTAGTTGATCTCAAGGCTATTATGGTTATTGATTGCACTAGACTCGAAAGGACAACAAATAAATAACTTTTACCCCGTTGGATGGCTTGTATATGTGAGAAATTAACAAGACAAAAACGTTAAAATGCAAAATCGCTTTTTTTCCTTTCTTTCAAAAGTTGGATTTTTTAAGCTAAGAATCACACGGGTTTTCGTTGTTATGACATCCTTTTAGTCTATGATTGCCACCTTAGAGTCTATATCCATGTTATTTTCATGGAGGGAACCACATACATATTGTGTTCATTTTACTTTATTGCAAAGAACTATAGGCGAGTTTGGGTAATTTTCATTATTCTAGATTCTATTCCACTATAATTTAGCGTCGCTTGTGAGAAATGAGTAGATTTCTGTCATAAGATTCGCCAACCATGCAACCATGAGGGTTGAGCATTCTCATCTCTCCCATGGAGGACAGTGTATTCCGTCAGAGATCCAAATTGAAAGGAAGGACCGTTCTTCACATAGGTCCTCCCCCATCACCAATGATGATCTCTTGGGCGATCGACCCGTCGTTCTTTCAGGAGTCATCGTCATCATGATACCACATAATTATCTTTGTTGTTTATTATATTAGTATTATTTTTCTTCGTACGACTTTGTTTTATTATACACACACACACACACACACACACACACACACACACATCGTATATGCTAATCCTTAAACCTGCTTTCTTAAATGTTGTACTTTTAATTTTGTTTATGACATATATACTCCATGCTTAAAGATATATAGCTTGAAATACCTTGGTAAATTTAGCTTGATTATGATAGACTATTAATCCTAACGCATGCATTTTACACCATAAAATAACTTGAGCAAATTCCATATAAATATAATGATGTGATATATTTTCTACTTTTGCTCGATATTAAAGTTTTTGTGATTTTGGAAAAGGGACTTCATTTTTAATGATTTTTGCACATGAGGAATATCATGATTATAATTGAAATAAAATAAAATGTGAAAATCTTCAAAAACATCATGAAAGAAAAAAGTGGTTCAAGCTATAAATTGGAATTGTGAGATTCTACCGTATATCTGGAAATTGCTCCCCCAATGTCAAGAGCGAAAGTCGCCACTTGCAAGGAAATTTAAAAATGATGTCTCAAATATTTTCATCCCTATGAAATTGAGTAATACCAAGGACGTGATACCAAATGGTTTTAATAATTCACTATTTGAGGAAGAAATTTATGGTAGTTGAAAACTCTTTTATTTTAAGGAAAATGAGGCTTTTTCTTTGTTAGATTAGGTTGGAATTTCCAAAGTGAGTTAAATCGTTAATATTTCCTTTAAACTCTTAATTATTTTACTCCAGAGGAATTTAACTCGAACACATTATTCGTTGAGGACTTGAAGACCTTCACCATCGAGAAAATTTCCAAAATTGTGGGGCTTCTTGGGGCGAAGGGCACCAAAGCCAATGTTAAGGACCATTTTCATTATTTGGGGAGGGTATGTCTACTTTAATTTTATAATTTAATTTATTTTTTCTTTATTTCTTAATCATAATATCAATTTGAGCTGATCTCAGAATGCATATAACCATTCCGAGGCTTTGATGGTTAATGTCTTGGAGGGTTAACAAGCTTGAAAAAATGAAGCTTATTTCTCAATAGAATGGGATAGGTACAACCTGAAGAAGCTCAACAAGACCTTAGTAACTGCTAATGAATGGTGTAAAGACAAATTTCTTAGAGATTTATTTCTTAGAGATTTGTTTCAAAAAGAGGAAGAGGTACCACTAATGAAATGTGTAAAGACAAATTTTCAATTGAGTCCATTTGTAGTATTGAATAATTTCATGGGACAAAATATTTTGGGTCATTTTGTTTCAATCATTTATCATCGATGAAGATTTCAAGCATCCGGCTCTCATCTCTCACCAATCCAATTTCGAGTGCTCTTTTTCCAAAGGTTTATGACCCGGTTCTATTATTTGTGTTGGAGGTAATTTTTAAATATTTTAAAATGCCTTTTGATGGAATTTTAAAATCAATTTTAAGTCATTTAAAATTAATTTAATTTTTGAAAAATTGCCTAGGTCGTTCGAACGACTTTGCTAACAAACTTCCTCACATTATTTTTTGAAATCTCGTTAGAAGTTTGTTCAATATTGACGTTCGAACGAGCCCGTTCAAAGAAACTTCCAACGACTTTCTTCGCAATTTGTTATGTATTTTTGTTAGAAGTTCGTTCGAACGACCTGCTATAATTTTGAAATTTTTTAAACTTCGACAGTTTCCTTTCTAAACAATTTTTGTCCACTACTTCCTTAAGTATCTTTCACATGGATGAAAAGTGGTTGATTAATACTTCTTGAACAATAAGAGAAAACATCTTATCCTTTTTGTAACATAGTCTCCAACCTCTATGTGATCTTTGGATCATGTTTTGAGAACCAAAAACTCTATATACATACTATAAGTTATTCATCCTTTCTGTGGGCGGTGGATCTTCACACGAGTGATGATTGGAGATGGATTTTGGGTTTTGGTGGATACTGAGACACATGAAGTGTTGTGCAACGCATTGGATCTTCCCGTACGATGGACGGAGGTAGAGAAGACGACTTCAATGAGTCTTGTTGTGTCAAGTCTATAAGTCTTTTGAGTCTTTTTATAAAACCGTATTCATAGTGGATTTATCTAGGCCCAGCCATACAAGGCTTTTCCCATTTGGGTTTTCCTCGTACATTAACGTGTAGTGGTTGTGCTTTGTTCTTGCATAATTAATAATCCTGTATGCTCACTTAGGAATTAGTAAGAAAGATAAAATTTGGTAAGTATTAATTCTATGGACTAAACTAATTTTTGTGTAAGGAGTGTGTTCTATGAAATTAAATTAATTCATATAACCCTACAACTTCAAATTGGTATCAGAGCGAGTCTCAAAAAGTTATTTAGATGAATCCTGAAGGTTATATGGAAAGTTTTTCGCTGAATAGACCACCTATGTTTGATGTAACTAACTATACCTATTGGAAAGCACGTATGAAATCTGCATTAAAATCAATTGATGAACGTGTTTGGATTGCTGTTGAAAAAGGGTGGTCCCCCACTTCTGTTTTAGTTGAAGGAGAAAATATTTTAAAACCTGTAGAGGAATGGAGTGATGATGAATTAAAATTTTCTAACTTTAATTCTAAAGGTTTGAATGCTTTGTTTAGTGCTATTACTCCCTAGGAGTTTCGTCGTATCATGACTTGTGAAACTTCAAAGTAGGCTTGAAACATTCTCCAAGTAACACATGAGGGAACGAGTCCGGTTAAAGCTTCTAAACTTCAAATTTAACCACTCAAATTGAAACCATCACCATGAAAGAAGTGAAACACTTGATGAATCTTATTCCCGCATTTATGATATTATTAATTCACGTTTCAACTTAGGTGATAAAATCCCTAAAAGTCGAGTAGTTAAGAAGATTCTTAGATCTCTCGCGAGTCAGTTCATTCCGAAAGTCAAGGTTCTTAATTCTTTAGGAGTGTTAGATTCTCTAAAACTTTAGGAGCTTGTAGGTGATCTCCAAACATATGAACTAGACAAGGTTCCTAATGAAACAAAAAGAAAGATAAGGGAGTAGCTTTAAAAGTTAAGAAAGAAGAAGTTTTCGAATCCGAAGAGTACGATATCGATCCTGGTGATATGGCTTTATTTGCTAATATTTTTAAAAATTTCTCAAGTTTAAAAATCAAAACTCAAAATTTGCAAAACCTAAATTTGAGAAAAACAAAAATAAGGGTAGTAGAAGTTTTCATAATAAGGATCTAAAGAAGTTTGAAAATGAAAACTCTAAAAGATATAACTTTAAAAAGGATGATTCAGAGAGATGCTTTGAAAGTGAAGGATGTGGTCATACATCGTATGAATGGCCCACTAAGCTTAAGAGACAAGGTAATGAAAAGGCCGTATATAATGCAACTCTTAGCGATAGTGAGATTGAGTCTGAGGATTCCGATGATTCCGTTCCTTCTGGAAATAACTTCATTGCCTTTATGGGAAGTCATGCTAGTGCTGTAAGTGAGTCACATCCACGTGTTGAGATTTTCGAGCATGATCTTGAGATTGTATCCACTCACTTAGAAAGTAGTGATGAAAAAGAAGTGAGAGTAATGTGGATGTAAGTGAATTGCAATCTATCTATTCTGAGTTGTATACCGAGTCTATGCGAATTCAAAAGATTAATAAATAGTTAACTTTTAAGGTGTTGACTTTATAAAAGGAGTTAAAAAGACTAAAGGAAAAGGAGGCTTTAGTTAGTCAACTCGAGGCGATTAAGGTTTCTCTCTATGAGAAGCTTATTTTGGTAGGTAAAGAAAATGTGATTTGACTGACTCTCTAGCTCGTGTTAACAAAGATCTTCATGAATCCCTGGTGATTAAAAAAACACTTGAAGAAAAAATTGTCAAACTTGAGAAAGATCTCGAGTCCTCTCGGGAAGTCAAAGTCACACTTGAAGATAATTCATGAAGAATGGGAAAGTTATTCCTAGGTCCAGTTTTGGGTTATAGGGAGAAAGGTTACCAAGAGAGAAAGGGTATAGGATATGAAGATGGTGAGTCATCCAATATTAAATCCGAACCCGTAGCTAAATTTGTTGCCAAAGCAAACCCTCCTAAACCTAACCCACCTAAGAAGAGTCAGCCTAATCAACCTATTAGAGTGACTCCCAATCAACCTTATACTTGTACCAATTGTCACAAAAGGGGTCATTTTAGATATTTTTGTTACAAGCTTGGAGACAATTCCTATTTCACAACTCCTAAGCCACACTATAGTTCCTTAGCTAGACTTAAAAACCAAGTTGAGTATCTAATCAACACATCCAAAGGTTTAATAGAAAATTTTCTAAGGTTCTCCAGGGCCAAAGAAAATTATTCCAACTAAAAGACTAGAGTCAACAAAGGGAAGAACACAACTTAAACTTGGGTTAAGAAATATAAGAGAAGGCTTTTGTTGTTCATGTTGCTCTTAAGTCTCAAAATACCTCCTGATAGTATTTTGATAGTGGGTGTTCAAGACACATGACCGGTGATAAATCTCTATTTACCACTCTTGAAAACTATAAAGATGGTAAAGCCACCTTTGGCGATGGGAGTAAATCTCGAATCATGGGTAGAGACACCATTGAAAATTCTGGGTTTCCAAAACTTGAAAATGTTCCTTATGTTCATGGACTCAAAGCTAATTTGATAAGCATTGGCCAGGTATGTGACAAAAACCTTGATGTTAAGTTCAGCCAATCGGAGTGCACCGCGTATGATAAATCGGGCGAGGCTATTTTACAAGGTGTGAGGACTAGTGATAATTATTATGGAATCCTTCTAAAGTCCTCTTTTGTCTATAATAGTGCCAAGGTCTCGTCTGCCGACCTTCGCATCAATGGTTAGGTCATGTAAACTTTAGAGATCTTGATCGTCTAGTGAGAAAATACCTAGTTTGAGGCTTACCATCCTTAGGAAAACCAACATCCTCAATTTGTGGGCCTTTTCAATTAGGAAAGCAAATTAAGATCCCACATAAGAAGTTAAGCTCAATAACTACCTCTCGTGTCTTAGAATTGATACGCATGGACCTTATGGGTCCCACTCATACCGAGAGTATAGGAGGAAAGAGACATATCTTAGTGATGGTAGATGACTTTTCAAGATACTCTATAGTAGGATTTCTATGAGAAAAGTCCGATGTTGTTGAATTCTAATGGTTAAATGTCGTGTCCTTCAAAATCAACAAGGTGTCACTGATTAGGCATAAATTCTTCATATTTATCCCCGTAATTTAGAGTCTTTTAACACTCTGTGCGGTGTAATTTGAGTTAATTTATCTCATATCATTGCTATTGTTATTTTCTAATGAGTACGCCGAGTTTCGTGTATTTTCATCGATTTTGCAGGTATTTAGTGCACGTAAAGAAAGAAAGAAATCGGAAGAAAGAAGAAGAGAAAAAAAGAAAAAGGGCAAAAAGAATAATTTTACATCTGGAATTCGGATAAGAAGCCTAAGGAAAGTTGAAGACTTCGAGTCCATGAGCATGAAGGAAGAAACGACATCCAAATCCAAGTCCCGAATAAAAAGTGACGAAGAGTCAAAGTTGTGAAGAAATCAAGGAGAAAAAAGGAAGAAAAAAAATGGACCAAACCAAACCGATGAAGAGGATAAACAAACCGGTCAGTTGTTGGTAAATGTTTTGAATAAGGCAAACCGAACCGATGAAGAGGAAAAATGAACCCGTCCGGTGTTGTTAAGACTTCTGTATAGGCGAACCGAACCGATACCCCTGGACCAGACCAGTTCGGCTGTAGAATTTTCGAATTATCTTTCTTCTAAATTAGAGTTGTGCATGTACCAAACTCTTGTAAAAGCATAGTGTTTTATTCCAACTTGTTACCAAACATTAGGGAGTTCCTTTTTGCATGATTTTGGAGAGAGAGAAAGGCCAATAACCCTAGGAACTCAAGTTTACAATTTTATGGTTTGCAATTCAAGATTTATGCAATAGAGTCTGTTTCTTCTCCTTTATTGTTTAAAGTTTATAATTCGTGCATGATTTGTTTATTTCCAGAAGTTCTTAGATTCTCTTGCTTATAGAGGTATAATTTCATAATCGTTTTGAATATATGCACAGTAGAAAACATAACTTTAATTAATTGCACCATTTTAGGCTAGACTTTGAACCCAACCCGATGTGGTTTGCATGACTATAAAATTAGTTCCATAAATTAAATAAATGATTGAATTATTTTGTGTAGTAGTCACAACCGTCGCAGGTCTTTTTACCTCATTTGCCCTAGGTAACCAGGGTGTTTAAGAGTGCGACGCACGTGTTAGCTATTTCGATACCGCTTTATTCTTACTCTTGATTATGTATGATGCGGGCTAGTACCCTCATATATGTAATGCTTGAGATTAATAAAGAATGGATTTAATCAATTATCTAATTCACGACTAGTTTAATACCTGGTAAACATACTAGGGTTCGGGGGATTGTAGTCCAACTTATCTTTTCATTCATATTTAGTCAGTCACACCTAGTTTACTCTTGTATGTGTAGTTTAACAATTAATTTAATTACTTTGTATTTATTTAGTAGATATAAAACTCCAAATCATCACCTTTTCCTTTTTCTTTTCAAAGTCAGTTTAGGGTTAACCGTCTTACTTATCGTCATCACATTCCATGACCTATTTCCCTGAGGATTCGACCTTGTCTTATCGAGTTTATTATTTACGCGATCGGTTTGTATTTAAACTGATATAAGCATGCACTAGAGACACATTTTCAGTTGAGTCAAGTTTTTGGTTCCGTTTTTGGGGAATTAGGAAGACTGTTAGGTTAGGTTGATTTAAACTAAAATTTGACTCCAAATCTTAAAAAGCCAAAAAAATCATAAAATTAAAAATCCAAAAAAATTTAAAAAACTGAAAAGCAAAAAAATATATAACATCTCTCATAGCCCTTTCATGGAAAATCCGCAACAAACCCCTCAATCTATTCCCACATGCATGCACGAGAATCCAATAGTTGAGTACGATCCTGATAGCCCACACACTCCTAACGCACCTCAGTTCTGGGTTCCACCTCCTATTCCTCCAAATTACATTACAAGTCACACTTCTAGGACACCTAGTGAGGATACTGAGTCAATTATAGAGAGAGCCATGTCTGAGCACACTAGTTTTGGTACGGGTGAGGGTGAGATGGCATATCGTCCCATGAGAGAACTCCTCTATCTCGAGAGAACAGTCACCCTAGGATGCATTCTACTTTCGTACAATACGGGACAGTTCCATTTTCGTAATGGGATGACATAAATTCTTCCCATATTTCACGGGTTGGATTCGAAAAAGCCTTATTTCAACATTCGTGAGTTCGAAGAGGCATGCGATACATTTAGTGATCAAGCTTGCACACAAGATGTCATTTGCCTAAAGCTTTTCCCCCTCTCCTTAAAGGATAAAGCTAAGACCTGGCTTTGGTCTTTATTACCGAACTCAATTGGATCATGGAGGGTGATGGCCTCAAAATTTATCTTAAAGTTCTTTCCCCAACATCGAACAAATTCCATCCAGACTCAAATTCAAAAATTTCGATAGCAAGAAAATGAGTCATTTGATCGATGTTACGAACATTTCAACGAGCTAGTTAGTACATGCCTTTATCATGGTTATCCTTATTTCACCACGGGCTATGTATAGCATCTAAACAACTCGTTGAGACAATGTGCGAGACACCATTTTGGGAATTAGATGAACACGACGCAGATTCCCACCTTAAGTTTGTCATCGAGACAACTCAATCGTGGGACACATTCGATCCTAATACCCAAAATCGGGTTCGACAGACTCCTGCCACTCCTTCAACGCCAGACCTTTATCTTGTGTGAGATGTATTTGGATCAAGGCTAAGATAATCCACCCGACCCATGAAAGAGAAGGTGTGTGCTATTTGTGAGGTGGGCCATTCACCGAAGGAATGCCCGACGAAACCCGCCTACAAAGTAATGCTACATGAACAAGTGGATGCAATAGGGGGATTTAAGGGTAATTTAAATGCCCCACATGGGAATTCTTACAACCCTTCATGGAGGAACCATACTAGTTGTAGTTACGGGAAACAACATGTGCGTTGAATCCTAATTCACATGTTGTCCCACCTCTACCTCCACATTTCCATCAAGCTACACATATGCAAGCACCACCTCCCGCACCGTATATCACCCCACCGCGGAGAAATCTAGACAATACAATAAATAAATTAATCCAATTCCAAAATGCAACCAATGCTAAGTATGACCGCATGTTTATCGAAATAAATGTGAATATCTCTAGGTTGCAATCATCTTTAAGTATCCAAGAGAAGGGTAAGTTTCCGGCCCCAGGTCAAAGACCTCCCCAAGGTCAAACTAGTGTTAACTCTACATCCAATGAACATCAAGAGCAATGTTAAGCCATTACCACTCTACGTAGTGGGCGAGTTGTTGATTTATTACCCCCCCACACAACACACCTAAAGACAAGAAGGTTTCGTCCGACACAAAAGAGGCCAAAGATGACGCCTTGAAGGAGAATGACAATGATGACACTAGTGAGTCTGAAGTAATTATGAAACCACGCACCACCATGCCATTCCCTCAACAGTTGGTTCCTCCCCAAAAAGGAATCCCCCGTAATGACGTGCTACATGTCTTTAAGCAAGTCAAGTTGAATTTACCTTTTCTCGATGTTATACCATAAATTCCCACCTATGCTAAAGTCCTTAAGGACTTATTGACGGTGAAAAGAAGGCTAAAGGTGAAAAAGAACGTCTTCCTAGGACAAAATGTGAGCTCCGTTCTACTTAATGACCTCCCACCGAAATTTAAAGATCCGGGTGCACCTACTAATTCGTGCATCATTGGGGAGAATCGAATAGAAAAGGCTTTAGTTGATTTTGGGGCGAGTGTCAACATTCTTCCCTACTCCATATATAGGCAACTTGATATGGGGGACCTCAAGCCCATAAAAATCACTCTCCAGCTAGCGAATCGTACCGTGAAGATACTAAGAGTCATTGTTGAAGATGTGATAGTCCAAGTTGACACATTCTACTTCTTAGTAGATTTTGTCATTTGGGACATGAAACCCTCCATCACCTCAAGTAATCATGTTCATGTCATTCTTGGCCGGCCATTCTTAGCTACGGCTAATGCCTTGATTAACACTCGAAATGGGCAAATGCAACTCACTTTTGGGAATATGACCTTAGAAACAAATATCTTTAATATAGCGAGTCAAGTGGGTGATAAGGATGATTTTCACTCAGTAAATCTTATAGAGGTGATAGTAGAGGAGAACGTAGAGGGAAATTTCAGTTGGGATGCCTTAGGAGCATGCCTTATCTCGAGTAGTGAGAGCGACGAGACGTACACCGATTTTGAGAGAGAGCTAGAAGAGTGGAGAGCGGCGTTAGACGAGGGAGCGTCAGATGAGGACGTGAGAGATGTGAGTTGAGTTTCTAGATTAGAGGAATTACCACCGAGGGAGTCGCGCATGATCCCCTCTGATGAAAATTTTTTAGCCCTTTAATTAATTAAACTACCCTCCAACGTTAAATATGCTTATTTGGGAGAGGATGAGACATTTACTATTGTTGTCTCCTGCAGCTTAGATAAAGAGCTAGAGGATAAACTTATAACGATATTAAGGAATAACCGAAGTTATTTTGGTTGGTGCATAGAGGATTTAAAAGGTATAAGTCCCTTGATTTGTACCCATAAGATCCACCTCGAGGAGGACGTGAAGCCCTCGAGAGAAATACAAAGGCGATTGAAGCCCACCATGAAAGAGGTAGTACGAGCAAAAATCATTAAGTTATTGGATGCTGGGATCATTTACCCAATCTCGGATAGCAAATGGGTGAGTCCTATCCAAGTTGTCCCGAAGAAGTTGGGAATGATTGTGGTCGAGAATTCCAAGGATGAGAAAATTTCCCAACGCACCACCGGGTGGTGCGCTTGCATTGATTATCGGAAACTCAATGCGGGCACAAGGAAAGATCATTTCGCCTTACCATTATTTCTTCCTTGATGGTGATTTCGGATATAACAAAATAGAGGTAGATGTTCTTGATCAGGAGAAGAAGACTTTCAAATGTCCCTTTGGCATGTTTGCCTACAAACTCATACCATTTGGATTGTGTAATGCGCCCGCGACCTTTCAAAGGTGCATGCTTAGTCTCTTTCCCGACATGGTTGAAAGAGGCCTTGAGGTATTTATGAATGATTTTAGCATTTTTGGTCCCTCTTTTGACCTTTGTCTTGCAAATCTTGGAAAAGTACTTGCCCGGTGTGTGGAAAAGAACTTGGTTTTAAATTGGGAAAAATGTCATTTCATGGAAACCGAAGGAATAGTTCTTGGCCACATTGTGTCATCCCAAGGAATTAAAGTCGATAGGGAAAAAATAGATGTCATAGCTGATCTTCCCCCAGCTAAATCACTAAAGGATGTGAGCTCCTTCTTGGGCCATGCGGGGTTTTCTAGAAGGTTTATCACGGATTTTAGTGCCATTTCTGGACCCCTGAGTAACCTCCTTATGAAGGATGCCCCCTTTGAGTGGAATGAAGCATGCAGAAGTGATTTTGACAAATTAAGAAGCATGCTTATTTTTACGCCCATCATGCAAGATGCGATTCGGTCCCTTCCATTCGAGTTTATGTGTGATGCGAATGATTACGCTATAGGGGCTGCTTTGGGATAAAGAGAGTATAAGAAAACTCATGTCATCTATTACGCTAGCAGAACGTTAACCGAACCGCAACTCAATTACTCCACCATGGAGAAAGAATTGCTAGCCGTAGTTTTTGCCCTAGACAAATTTCGATCCTACCTCATTGGTTCGCCCATCACATGCTTTACCAACCATGTGGCGCTAAAAGATCTCCTTGCTAAGAAAGATGCTAAGCCGCGCTTCATAAGGTGGATCCTACTCCTACAAGAGTTTAATCTCTCCGTCAAAGACAAGAAAGGAGTAGAAAATGTCATTGCTGATCCTTTGTCCCGCCTTTCGTCCGACATGCCTAGTGATCCTATACCTATAGATGAATACTTCCTGGATGAGAATTTACCTGCCACTTCCTCTCTCCCCTGGTTTGCGGATATAGTTAATTAACTTGTCACGGGAGTCGTCCCTCTCGATTGGACACCACAAGAGAAGAAGAAGTTTATTACTTGGTCACACATGTTCTTTTATGACGATCCATTCCTATTTAAATATTGTGTGGACCAAATCATCTGACGTTGTGTACCGGACGACGAGACTCATAGCGTCATCCATTTTTATCATACGGAAGCGTGTGGAGGCCACTTTTCCACGAATAAGATGACTTCTAAGCTTCTTCAAAGCGTTCTCTATTGGCCCACAATCTTTCGGGATGTGAACGCTTATTGTAAATCTTATGATAGATGTCAAAGGATTGGAGCTATCACCTGCCGATACATGATTCCATTAACCCCTATACTCGTCATCGAGATATTTGATTGTTGGGGTATTGATTTCATGGGCCCGTTTTGTCCATCCTTTAGCTTCTTATACATCCTCGTTGCGGTAGATTACATGTCTAAATGGGTAGAGGCCATAACTACCAAAACGAATGACAACAAAGTGGTGATCAAGTTCTTACAAGAACACATACTTTCTCGCTTCGATGCTCCGAAGGCAATTATTAGCGATAACGGTAGGCATTTTTGTAATAGGACATTTCAAAAGCTTATAAAAAAGTATGGAGTCGTCCACAAGGTTGGGACGACTTATAACCCCCAGTCGAATGGGCAAGCCGAGTTATAAAATTGTGAGATTAAGCAAATCTTAGGAAATACCATTGATCCTAATCGGAAAGATTGGTCCCTACGCTTAAACGATGCGCTATGGGCTTATTGAACTGCGTACAAGAACCCCCTCGAGATGTAACCATTTCGCTTTTTGTATGTAAAACCTTGTCATCTCCCCGTGGAGCTAGAACACAAGGCATATTGGGCCATTAAGAGGTTTAACTATAATTTGGATAAAGTCGGTGAAGCACGAAAGCTTCAACTGAATGATTTGGAAGACCTGCGCAATGATGCATATGAGAATGCAAAAATATCCAAGAAAAGGATGAAACTCGTTCATTATCGAATTATCTGTCGAAAGGAGTTTCATTCGGTCCAAAAGGTTATTTTCTACAACTATAGGCTACACTTGTTTCCCAAAAAATTACGATCGAGATGGACTGTCCCACTCATTGTGAGAAATTTGTTTCCCCACGAAGCTGTGGAATTGGAAGATCCAAAGGGGGAGATACATTCAAAGTTAACGAATAATTCCTAAAGCCACATCTAGAGGCGTGTGTGGAATAAGCCGACACCATTTGGTTATCGGACCCTGTCTACTGGGTTGAGTGAGTTACAACGGAGAAGTCATCTCACCCCCGACACGTATGAGGTGATTCTTGTGTATATTAGTAGTGTGTAGGTTAGGATCGGTAAGAGTACATAGGATCAAGTCGTGAGAGGATAGGACCTTAAACACATGGTTCGAGTGAGCATAGAAAGCTTCAAGGGGAGTTGTTGGGCAGTCCGAGATAATCATGCGTAGGAAGAGTTGTGGAAGTGTTCAAAAAATCGAGAGAGAAAGAGTCCACACTTCGAAGAGAAGAGAAGAGCTTTACAACAGATTGGAACGATTCTCCCCTTAAGGGACCGGATTGGTTTGGTAATAAAAATGAATAGGGCAAAAAGAAATCGGATCGATCCCCCCCTGGAACCCAGACCAGTTCGCTTTCTGCAGATTTTTTCTATTTCCCTAGATGCAACCCCCTTTCCCCCCAATCCATTCCTCTCCCCCAAATCCGAATATCCCCCATTTCCTTCCATTCTTTCCCCTTTTTCCTCCATTTTGTTTCCCTTTAAATCCCTTCCCCCCTCCACACACCACCTATAAATACACACCATATTCCACCCATTTCTCCACACACCATCAACCTCTATCTCTCATCTTTCCCGCAGCACCAATTTATTTCGAAATGTCAAACATGGCTCTACCCATAAAATTCACCTCCGTTGAAATCCTCCCCGATGGCAACGGGGAGTTACGTTCGTGTCTAAAGCGTCCATGGTTCGAGAAATTTTTAGTCCTTCCCCCAAATTACACATCGAGCGCCAAATTAAATGGAACGAGTTACCTCCCTCCGTCTCAAACCTTTTCCTTCCAAGGGGGTGGTGCCAATTTTTCAACGAGCCACATGAAGTGGTTTGGGAGGACGAAGTGCATTTTTTTTATGGCTCTCTCGTTCGCACGGGCGAGTTTGAAGCCGAAGCTTATGTCGATGCGACTCCGATCCCCTTCTGACTGGAAATTCTGTCCCGAAAGCTAGAAGCCATGGGGGTTTCGAGCCCTGACTGGTACAAGTACCCCACTAATGCATCCCCAATTCCGAAAAGTACATGCATCACCTTCCTTGCACTCGGAGAATTTTAGGGTTGCGAGCCTTTTTCGATGGGAAATCTTAATGACAAAGCCCGCATCACTTTCCAAATCGTATGCACCAACATCCTACAGACTTCAAACGATTTGACGATGTTCCCTCGCCAATCCCCCCTTGTATACCACCTCTTGGATCCCGTCACCATTATCCATCTTGCCCGAACCTTCTACACAGATATTCTTTATGTGGCCATGGATCATAAGGGTAAGTCCCCTCTCCCATATCCCCACCTCATCACCTCAATCCTCGTCGATGCCGATATTTCTACCCCCGAGCGGTTCCTCGTATTCCAAAGCCCATTGGGCAAAAATCCTGCACAAGGAGTGAAAAGCAAAGGGAGGTGATACGAGCCGCGAGGGTGGATGATGATGATGATGATGACGACGATGAGGAGGAGGAGGAGGAGGCTGCGGATGTTGAGATGGAAGAGGGCAAAGAAGAGGAGTATGATGAAGAGTCCGATTCGAAATATGAGCCTGTGGGTGCGGAGTTTGATCGTCGTATTTCTGTGCTTGAAACGTGCTTTGACGGGTTCATCAACAAATACTATGCTGACCGCCAAGCAGACCGTCAAGCTTACCAGCACGATACAAGCATGATGCATCGCCTCCAAGTCGAACTTTATCACCTCCAAGCCAAACTTTATCGCCTTCATATGGGTCTCGATGTTCCACTGCTGACTTACTTTTATGACCCGTATGACCCCACCGTTCCTAATACCTCCCACTCATCCCCATAGTGGGCCCTATGTTCTTGATGATGTGCTATCATGGTTTTCTTTATGTAATTCGTTGTTTGTTTTGAAAGTTTATTGATTTGTCACAACGAGCTATGTATCTCTATTTCAAGTTCATGTAGTCCTTGTTTAGTAATACCAAGGTTCTTAGAAATGCGGGGCGTGACCGAGGCGAGCCTAGGCGGGCCTTAGGTGTAAAAAGGCGTTTAGGTCTTTTTAAATATATTTTAATATTTTTAACCCTAACAAGTCTATTAAAAATACTAAAAATGTACATACCTTAAAAATATGCATGAATATGCAAATTAAAATACTATTTGATTATTTTGGACGAGATATTGGTCCGGTTTGTAAAAAAGTCTTTAAAAGGCGATATCGTTTTACTAACACATTTTTGTTTTAAAAAAAGTGCGCTTAAGGCTTTTACCAAGAATAAGGCGTAAAAAGCTTAAGGCACGACGTTTCTCCCAAGCCTCAAGCCTAGGCGCACCTTTTAGAACACCGAGTAATACCAAAAAAATTGCATTTTGCCTTTGTTTATTTTTACGCACTTTCCTTTATTTTAGATTTTAGTCCTTTTGCATAGGGACTTTGCAAAAGTCTAAGTTGGGGGAGGGGGGGGGGGGGGGGGGGTACGCATTCGCTTTAAAAAGTTCACAAAGTCCAAAATGCCCCCCAAAATTAGAAAATTTCCAAAAAAATTGAAAAATTTCGAAATAGCCAAAAATATTTTTCTTCAAAATAAATAAAATTTGGAATTTAAAATTTTCAAAAATATCACAAAAAATTGTGTAAAGTCTCAAATTGTAAAAATTCAAATGCACAAAGCCAAAATTGACCAAAGATGGAAATTGAAAGAAAATTGACGACTTTACGAATAAGCGTGGAGATTAACTAAACCGAAGAGATTTCGAGCCTATCACTTTTTAAGAGTATTTAAATCAATCCGAGTTAAAATTAACTCAAAGTTCAATTTTGCTAGAAAAAAGTCGTTGAGGATGTCTATTCCTTTGCTTTGATCAGTTATGAGAAACGTGTGAGATGTTGTCTTAAAAAAGAAATAAAATATCTTTAAACTAAATTAATCTCGAGATGCATATAGTAATGTAATTTGAAATTTGGTTAATGAAGTAGGCCCTTATTTGTTTATCCAAAAATATTAGCCATAAAAAGTTGTGAATTTTTTCCCCTTTTGCTAACCCAATTTGAGCCTAATAAAAAATTTTCCTTTCCGTTTGTAACTCGAAAAAAATCAAATAGCCCGGAATTGTGAAAAATGGAAAATTGAGAAATTAAGTCCAAATGGTGCGATAAAAAGAGGCAAGAAAAATAATAGAATAATGCTCAACAAAAATAGAAAGAAAAGAAACGTGTGAAAAAATGGAAAAAGAAGAGAAAGATCAACAAAAGCCCGAAAAAGCACTAGTGGACATCATAAGGACATCATAAGAAGATTTTCCAATTTCGAATTATCCAACCATCTCATTATACCCAATATATCACAAAACACAAAAAAGTCCTAACCGAGACCGAATTGCGAAATTAATTACTGTGTGGAGATCCTAAGACACGAAAAAGATAATAAGAGAGATCAATTAGTGTGGATAAGAGGCGATGTTTCCCGTTTTCCAATGACCGTATTCCGATGAAGAGATCCTTTCACCCAAATAAATTCCGTCTTTTAAATTATGTGCGTGAATTTGTGTTCCATTTTATTTATTCTTTTATATCATGCACACCGAGAGAATTAGCCACATTCCGAGTGATTCGTTGTGAGATCATCCCATGAGAATTGAATCAAAATGAATTTTTGAAAAGTAATGTAATGATCATTCGGTGGAAGTTAGTGGTTTAATTCTCGGCTTCGCACACCCCCCCCCCCCCCCCCCCGCCAAATTGAGACTTGTGAATATAAAGTTATGGTGACTATTTTTAGAAAGGTTTAAATTGTACAGTTTTTTAGTATTTTGAATTTTTCTTTGAGTAAAAAAACTAATTTTGTGGGTATATTCACTGTAAACCCTCACGAGACACAACTCGTTCTACTAGGGTAACCTAGGGGTTTAAAGATTTGTTGCACACGCTAATTAAAATCGCTTACCCACGAAAGAGGTATTCTATCCTAATAACACGTTTGATAAGAGTTTGACCTTGTTTTAATTCTTTTACATTGCTCGGGACGATCAAAGTTCTAAGTTAGGGGGCTTGATTAGGCATAAATTCTTCATATTTATCCTTGTAATTTAGAGTCTTTTAACACTCCGTGCGGTGTAATTCAAGTTAATTTATCTCATATTATTGATACTAATATTTTCTAACGAGTACGCCGAGTTTCGTGTATTTTTCATCGATTTTTTAGGTATTTAGTGCATGCAAAGAAAGAAAGAAACTGGAAGAAAGAAAGAAGACAAAAGAAGAAAAGTCAAAGGGTAAAAAGAGTAATTTACATCTAGAATTCGAACGAGAAGCCAAAGGAAAGTTGAAGACTTCGAGTCCCTGAGCATGTAGGAAGAAACAACATCCAAATTCGTGTCTCTGTTAAAAAATTAGGAAGATTTTAAAGTTGAGAAGAAATCAAGGAGAAAAAGGAAGAAAAAAATGGACCGAACCGAACTGATGAAGAGGAAAAACAAACCGGTCCGGTGTCGGTAAATGTTCTGAATAAGGAAAACTGAACCTATGAAGAGGAAAAACGAACCGGTACGATGTTGTTAAGATTTTTGTATAAGGCGAACCGAACCGATACCTCTGGACTAGCGAATCAACTGAAGAATTTTTGAATTATCTTTCTTCTAAATTAGAGTTATGCATGGACCAAACTCTTATAAAAACGTAGTGTTTTTATTTCAACTTGTTACCAGACATTAAGGAGTTCCTTTTTTCATAATTTTGGAGAGAGAGAAAGGCCAAGAACCTTAGGAACACAAGTTTACAATTTTATGGTTTGTAATTCAAGATTTGTGCAATAGAGTCTGTTTCTTCTCCTTTATTGTTTGAAGTTTATAATTCGTGCATGATTTGTTTATTTCCAAAAGTTCTTAGATTCTCTTACTTATCTAGGTATAATTTTATAAAGGTTTTGAATATATGCACAATAAAAAACATAGCTTTAATTAATTGCACCATGTTAAGCTTGACTTTAAGGGTTGGGATGCATGAACCCAACCCGATGTGGTTTTCATGACTATAAACTTAGTTCTCCAAATTAAATAAATGATTGAATCATGTTGTGTAGTAGTCAGAGCCATCTTTTTACCTCATTTGCCCTAGGTAACATGGGTGTTTAAGAGTGCGACACGCGTGTTAGGTATTTCGACACCGCTTTATTCTCTCTCTTGATTATATATGATGCAGACTAGTACCCTCATATATGTAATGGTTGAGATTAATAAAGACTGGATTTAATCAATTATCTAATTCACGACTAGTTTTACATCCGATAAACATACTAGGCCTCCGGGGATTGTAGTCTAACCCATCTTTCTCATTCATATTTAGTCAGTCATACTTAGTTTACTCTTGCATGCGTAGTTTAAATATTAATTTAATTACTTTGCATTTAGTTAGTAGATATAAAACTCTAAATCATAACCTTTTCCTTTTTCTTTTCTGAGTCAGTTTAGGGTTAACCGTCTTACCTGTCGTCGTCACGTTCCACACCCTATTTCCCTGAGAATTCGACCCCGTTTTACCGAGTTTATTACTTACGCGATCGGTTTGCACTTGAATTGATATAAGCATGCACTAGAGACACATTTTCAGTTGTGTCAGTCACCACAAACCGATTTAGAAGTTATAATGGAACTGAATTTAAGGAATCCAGTGTGAATGCCTTTTGTGATGAAGTTGTTATTAAGCATGAATTTTCGGTCGTTCGAATTCCATAACAAAATGGTATAGTTGGGAGAAAAAATTAAATGATCCAAGAAATGGCAGGATCTATGCTTCTAGGTAGTAAAGTGCCTCGTAAGTTTTGGGCGAAAGCAGTTGGCACTGCTTGTCACACCGTGAATAGGGTATACTTGCGTCCTAATACTAATAAAACTCCTTATGAATTGTGGACCGAAAGAAACCCAATCTAGCCTATTTTATAGTCTTTGGGAGTCCTTGTTACATCCTTAGGGATAGAGAGCTTCCAGGTAAATTTGACTCGAGGAGTGATGAAGGTATTTTTCTAGGGTATTCTCAAAATAGTAGAGCTTTTAGAATGTACAACATAGCAAGTTCTAAAGTTATGGAATCAATAAATGTAGTCATAAAAGATAATGCTCCAGCTACATTTGTTGACGATGATGAAGATTTCTCTTGTGAGCATAATGCACCTCTTGGTATTGAAAACATTGAGTCTCACAATGACTCCATGGACCCCACAATTGAGGAAAAGGATCCATCTCCTTGGGTTCGTAAAAGTCACGACCCTTCCAAAATTATAGGGAATCTCAAAATTAGGTGTCAAGACTAGGGCGCAATTAGAAAATGAGGTTACTTAATTGTGTTATACCTCTAAAATTGAACCTAAATTTTTTTAAAGAAGGTCTAAAAGATGAATATTAGATTAATGTCATTCAAGAAGAGTTACTTCAATTTCAGAAAAATGATGTTTGGGAATTAGTTTCATGGCCTAGTGATACTAATGTCATTGGTACCAAATGGATTTTAAAAAATAAATTGGATGAAAATAGTGTCATTGTTCGTAATAAAGCTAGGTTAGTAGCCCAAGGATACACCCAAATAGAAGGTGTTGACTTTGATGACACTTTTGCTCCAGTTTCTAGTTTAGAGTTGATTCTTATTTTACTAGCCATAGCATGTCACCTTAAGTTCAGACTGTATCAAATGGATGTCAAAAGTGCATTTTTAAATGGCACTCTTTAGTAGAAAGTCTATGTTTAACAACCTAAAGGGTTTGAGGACCCTAAGTATCCTAATCATGTCTTCTTTTTATAGAAAGATCTATATGGTTTGAAGCAAGCACCCCGTGCTTAGTATAAGAGGCTTACCTCTTATCTCATTTCTCGCAGTTGTTCGAGAGGGGGAGTAGATATGACATTATTTGTTTGTCGAGATGAGAATGGGATCTTAGTTGCCCAACAGTATGTCGATGACATAATTTTTGGATCTATGTGTGATAAACATGCTCAACTCTTTTCAAAAGAAATTCAAGATGAGTTTGAGATGAGTATGGTCGGTGAGCTCACTTTCTTTCTTGGTCTTCAAGTGCGTCAACTCTATAACGAGATATTTTTATCCCAAACTAAGTATGTAAAAGACCTTGTGAAGAAATTTAATCTAGAATCCTCTAATCATGCACGTACTCCAATGAGTTCATCGGTTAAACTTAGTAAGGACACCGAAGGAAAGGATGTAGAGCACACTCTTTTTAGGAGTATGATAGGTAGTTTACTCTATTTAACCGCTAGTCGTTCGGAAATTTCCTTTAGTGTAGGAGTTTGTGCCCGCTATAAATCCTCCCCAAAAGGGTCTCGTTTACTTACCATTAAGCGTATCATTAAACATGTTAGTGGGACACTATCTTTTGGGATTTGGTATTCCTTCGACACTGATGATTGTCTATCGGCATATTCGGATCGGCAGGAGATATTGATGGATGCAAAAGAACATATGCCTGCTTTTTCTATTTTGGTAGTGCACTTATCTCTTGGATGAGCAAGAACTAAAATTCTATTTCTTTGTCCATGACGGAGGCCGAATACATAGCCGCCGGGAGTTATTGCACTTAACTCATTTGGATGAAATAAATATTGGAGGATTACGATATTCCACAAGGCACAATGATTATTTATTGCAAAAATACGAGTGCAATCCATATTTCTAGTAATCCCGTTCAACATTCTAGAACAAAGCACATTAGGATTCGAGAACACTTGATTTGAGAGTTAGTTGAAGAGAAAGTCATTTCCTTGAGCTTTGTAGGCACCGACCATCAATTGGCCGATATCTTTACCAAACCTCCAGATGCCCTTAGGTTTGAAAACCTTAGGAAATCCATTGGTGTTTTGAAATACCCCGTATTTTTGAATGTATTTTATTTTAATTATGGGATTGGGATTAATTAATTTAAATGGAGTAAATTTATTTATAATTAATTCGAATTTAATTAAATAATTACTAGCGTGATAAGAGTTAGTATTTATTGGTGATAATTATGTTGAATATTACTTAGTGAGTAAAGTAATATATGATTATAAAATATTAAAGTTATCGTGAGTGACAAATACGACAGTTATGGAAATTAAGTCGAGACGCGCGTGTTAGTCGTGTCGGGACTAATTTAATCAAATAAAAAGTGAATTACTTCTAAGTTACCCGTATGGTCATTTTGAGTGAACCAATGTGTCCGAAAGGGTCGAGATAGTCATAAAAGTGTATCCGGGGATTTAGTTTGGGTCTAAGGACGATTTCAGGCCTAACCGGTAACCCGGGAGGGCATTTCAGTAATTTCTAATTTTGGGCCTTAATTAATGACGAAAATTAAAGGGTTATATCTGATAGAAGTTGGAGTCTTTGAGGGTTATAAACACTTGAGTTGCATAGAGGTTAAGGAAGAGAGAAGGGAGGAGGTTTCCAAGGGGAGAAGCATCAATCCTACACCGTTCCCACTAATTTCACCACTAACGCATAGATCGAAGAACGAAGAGCGTAGATATACCCATCATCTTCTACAACTTAGAGCTTCAATTTCTAGGAAAGTATATATCTTGCTGTTATTGAGTTGATAATACATCCATGTTAGATTAGGAATAATAATCGCATGTTTTCATGAAGATTTTTATGTTTTGGAAGAATAAATTCGCATGTTTAAGGAGAATCTATGTAGGCTGAATTCCTTATCAGGTGTAGAGTATAAACCACAAATTTGTAATGATATTAGAGGAATTAATCTGGAAAAATATTGAAGTGCTTGAAAAATCATGCAGAATTAGGGTTTGAGTTAATAATCTTGAATTGCCCCATTGAATGATGATTCCTTAAGGATTTATTGTAGTTTTTACGTTAGAAATACTTCATGCCTATTACTATAATGTTTGTGATTTTTGGTTGGGAGATTGGGTTGATTTAATAGAGATTTTGAGGATAAATTTGACTGAAACCCGTAGGCTTGAAAATCTGCAGAATCTGGGCAATATCTGATCGATCGAGCGATCATCCTTGAATGTCGATCGATCGATCGACCCTTCCCAACGCCGCTTTGTGGAAAGCCTTATACATAATTTATTTACCCTAATGGGACTTGGGAAGGACCAGTAGGTTCGTGGTTAGGGTATGCGTAGTGTGACTTTATGTGAGAATTAATGATAGGGCCACGAGGGTATAAAACGGGTGATGATCGTGTGTGTGATAAATTGGGCATTGTGCAGGTTATTGACGACTTAGGACAGTGGGATATAGTGTACATCTACGGGTATTATACATATCAAAATGATACACTTCAAGGTTCGAGAAGTACTTGGGAACTTGCTATAAATGAGAAAAAGGATGGACTATTTATATGTAGGATGCGGGTGTTACGTGCTATGTATGGTTGGAATATGTTATGGGTCGTGGATGTACCTATCTGAATACTGTAAAAATATATATGAGCGCATGTATATATATTATATGAATATCTGTGTTTAAACAGACCCGCACTACTTGCTATCACGGATGTGACCTTTACGGGGAATATTGACTCGTACCCTAGAACATAGGATCCTTGGTACAGGCTATCTGAGAATGATAGTCAAACGGTCCTAAGAGACATGAGGGTATGTGCTGACCTCTTAGTGATTGGGAACTATGCTTCGCCTCCAGTATGTGTGTTTTGTGTTAATACAGTCCAAGAGTGATTCCGAACTAGTCTTTCCCTTTTGTACGAGAGATACGGGGACTTGATAACAGAGTATGCCAGCACCATAGATTTTATGTGGTGTTCCCTATTAGTATATATATATATATTATGAGTGATAAATATATGTACATGTGATTCATTTACTGTGCTTGTAAGTAGATAAAATTGAATAATTGATCTTAAATAAATTAAGTGTTTGAGAACGTAAGGCTATATTGAGATATAGAGAGCTGGCTTGGTAAATTCTTAAGAGAATAAAGTTATCGTGTATAAATTATAGTTATGTGATTACGTGAATTAGGTTTAATGAGAGGATATTGGGTTAGAAGAGTTAAATTGGTTATCATTAACTAGGATGGTTTAGTGGTACATTAGGCATGCACACTAGTTGAGGGGTGAGAATTCCCAAGTGAGTGTCGAAATACTAACATGTATGTAATATCAACTGGTGAGCATTTTATGTACTTGCCAAACTGTTTTAAAAGCTATTTTATACTCGATCTCTGACCCGTTTCTTGTCATCTCCTCTTTATCTTATATATATATATATATATATATATATATATATATATATATGTATGTATTACAGGTGCCCAACCCCAGAGGATTCAGACTTAGATCTTTGGACTGTTGACGTGCTGCAGCTAGTGTGGGAGTTGAAGGATCTTGCAATTAGATGACTTCATCCTTGTCATCTCAGCTCTTCACTTAGTCATTTTAGATAGGGTATGTGTCGCCCATTTCCAGTTTTATTTAGTTCAGAGTGACTTTGTACTCTTTATTAATCTCAGTATTCAGTTTTAGTTGAGATTGTTTTAATCATTACATCATCCTTCGATTGGGATATTTTGTTTGGAATAATTATTCTAGCCTGTTATTTCCACTTGGATGGTTTGGTATTCAATATTATTATATGTGTTCATAAAAATGGTTTTGTATATTAACTCATAACAATGGGACTTAATTTATAAAATTAAATGTTTTGACACTTAACTTAATTATTTATTAGGTGATAAATAAAGAAAGTTATTTTTGACAGTGATGCTAAGAATGAACCAACATGACGCTTTGATTTAATTTAATTTAGGACTGATCACCTGATATTTAATTAGGCGGGGTGTCACAGGTGCTATTAAAGCATCAGGTTCTAGTGCCCTTAGGATCTGTGCGGCTTATTATGCTTCCAGCGTAGCTTGCTTTGATATAGAGCCCTACGTTTAGGATTGTTGATTTCTATGGTGAGATCGTTCTCCTGCTATAACTTATATATTGGTGAATCTTAATTGCGTTTAGGATTGTTTGAACAATGAAATATGACAGGCAAGGGCCGTTGGGCGGACAACAGGAGGCAGGGCTCAGTTGAGGTTATAGAGTATATTCGTGGATGATGACCGTAGTCGAGGTCACCCCTATTATGGCATGGGAAGCCAGGACGGTAAAGACTGCTAGGGCATAGCATATGATTTCCAAGTGCTGCTATAGTCGAAAGTGGATCTACATTAGACTCACCCAACGTGGTAGGAGTGGGAGAGAGTAAGACCAAGCATTTAAGATAACCATCAGTGGAAGTTCTAGCCATGCGGTTATTGTGTGTGTTAGCCAACGAAGGTAACATATCCAAGGGCTTGGACATATGGCGGAGTGTGGTTAACTTGAAGTGAAAATTTGGGGTAAAATTTTCTTGGCTCGTCGGAGCAAAGTTATAATGGTGGGAGTCAACCAACTCATTTATAAGTGGGAAGTTATGTCAATGGAGGGATCTTAGGTAGATTTGACCGCAAGTTCCTTCAGCAAATATTCAGGATAAGATGTGAATGTTGTTTCGAACTCATCACAGGAAGGCCAAACAGAGGCCCATGTGTGAAAATGAATTTAATTATTTAGCAAATCTTATGTCGGATGAAGTAGATTCAATTGGAGAAGAGGATTTCAAGTGGGAAGTCGACTCGTAAGAAAAGTTGGCAACACTGAAAGGGAATTTTGCTGGACGATCGATCCATTTGGTGACAATGTCATGCTTTGTGAGTAGAGATGTTAACACTTCTTTATGAAGGGAGCTAAAAGAATCGAAAGATTTATTCTGAGAGTAAGACTGGATGAAACGCTGTTAGTGAAACACCGCAAGGGGGAGACCGATTTAAATAATTCAGATAGCTGAATTCTTACCAAGTGATGGTGAATTCAGTCAAGACCGTTGAGACCAACAATGAATTCCTTAGCACCAATGAAACTAAGAAAACAATGGGGGTAGCCATCAAAGTAGAGACTACCAGAGTCTTAGAGAATGGAAACCCTAATATGGTCAGTAGGACCAGAGATAAGTGGATTATGTGTAGAGGCATTTTGTGGAGAGTAAAACCACATGCGTTATTTTTTTCGAAGCGAGTAAAGGGATAAGGGTATGGTGCCTAAAAAGGGAAATGGTTAATGTAGTTTTCGATTTGGTTCGGACATGCATGTTATGTTCGGAAACCATTTGAGCAACTAGGAAGATTGACAAGGTAGAATTAGGAGTTTTACCCTCGGAGGATGAGGCGTGTTTTATATGGTTTGAATGAGTCACTGTAATTTGATTATTGCTAGAATTGCATGTGGGACGACTTAGCGCATATATCGATACTGTTATTATTATATGAATGTTTTCCCTGGTATAGTGGGGTTATCATTAGTGTTATCCACGGAGGATGTATGGGTGTATTGATAGTGGTATATACCTTATTGAGATTATTCATTTTAGTGACGTGTAATATGAGTATGATATTATCCTGATTATGATTTTATAGTAATAATTAGACCGATAGTGGGCGGATATCGCAAGACTGTTGGGGTTACTTCTCTAGTGCATGATATTTTATTTTGGCGAAGCCTCACCTGCGAGAGGGTCGGGCTCACATTTACATCATATATGATAGAGACTTCGAAGGGTATAGTGGTATTGAGATGTTTAATTCCTATGTGTGTAGGGACTTTATTGATATGATTCGGTGTGTATTGGGTTTACTGTTGAGCGAAAAGATTTAGCTCGTTATTATGCTTAACGCGCAGGACTTGGTGATAGGAAGAGCGCATTGTCATATCACTCCTTTAGAGACGTGAGAGTTAAGACTTATATTCATATGTTTGGGGCCAGGATTTTGAGAGTTCCAATTGTATGTTTATGAGGCTTATGGAATGTGATTACCACCAATTCTAAGTGATGGTACAATTGGCAGAAAGTTCCTTGTTTAAATGTAATTGTGGGAAGAGATGTAGCTTTTATGTCAAGAGACGGGAATATTGGGGTACATGTTATGGACGGAGGGCCTAACGAATTTTGATAATCGACAATGCTAGGTAGTAGTGTATCGGGGGGGGGGGGGGGAGGTTCTTTATTTGGATTTCTCTTCGCGAGACATCCCATGCATGAAACTTAGCGTAAGGTTGGAAGTAGGGAGATGTTTGGTCATTAGTCCATGAGTCCGGTTCCTCGATCGTTATAGAAGTATGTAGTTATAGCTGTAAGTTGAAAATTTAGTTACGATTTAAGGCCAGTGGAGCCGGTTGTGTGGTGAGGAAGCATTACAAATTTTATTTTATGACCACGAGTTGAAGGGTGGAACGATGTTAAGGAGGATTTAAAATTTCAATTTCTGGGGTGATTGAGAATACCCAAGTGTTATGGCCACGTTATGAATACAGGGGAAATAAAGAATTGAGTGTTATGTATGAAGGGTATGTGATGTTTACGCCAGTATGCTAGGTTTATAAGTTGTGTGGGCATCATGGCTAGCTTATGTCAGAATCGTTCGGGTTAAAGGGATGTGGGAATATATGTGTGAAATATATGCCTTTGGGACTAATATAACGAAGTAGAAATGGTAGAGTGGATTAAACATCGTACGATAAGGAGGATAATCCATATATATATGTGCGATCAGAGTAGCACACCCGAATTTGGTTAAAAGGTTGTGGGAAGCCATTTAAAAAGGGGTATTCCTTGAGAAGAGTAAAATTTGACTATTATGGAAAATTTAGAGCGGAGTTTTACCCCGTCATATATTGAGAGTGACTTGCGTATTGATAGAATGATAATGTAAGTAAGGTATAAAAAGGTCCAGAAGTGCACATCGTGGTGAAAAGTGCACGGGTTAGAACTTTCGGTATACACCGAGGAAAGAAGGGGAGTATTAAGTACCACTTAATGTGAGACATTACAAGTGGAAGTTGATGTTGAGTGGGACATAGTGAGTAGTCTCCGCGTGCACCATTCATAGATAGAAATCGGTTGGAGGAAGATGATCAGTCAAAAAATTTTGTAGCAAGCCAATGATTCCTGTAATGGAAGAGGGCAGTCAAGCTATTAAATTTCTTTAATGGGTTTCCAGCCTCAAGATAAATTCACGAGTTACTTCGAATGTGTGGAACAAGTTGACCAAAAATAAAGAAATTGTTATTCTTTTGGGTGATTTATACCATTAGATAGTGTGCCCCAGTTTTTCTTTGAGAAGAAGGATCGCGCAGGCACATGGTCCTGCCCAGTATTGTTGTGAACCAGGATGAGATCCTTGAACCCCAACTTCAATATGGGATTTCAGGAAGTAGTGGGGATGATGTTTTGTTTTGAGCTGTATCACCTATAGCCCAAGATGTAGGAGGAAGGTGATTAAGGACTAGTGGAGCTCTATGAATGTAATTTTGGACTCATTGTGATCATTTCATTTCCACAAAGGATATGGCTAGTAAGTGAAGTATATTACGGTAATTGGGAGAAGATATTAAATAATGGTAGAGTTGTGTGTAAGCACTCATACCTGTTTATTGTGGACAAACTTATTATTGAGGTTTGTGTGAAAGAAACCTTAACTATTCTCCCTTTGGTTGTTTAGAGGTGACCAGATAATCATAATTTTGGATTGGTCGAGTTAGAGTCTGATGTCTATAGTGGAATAACCACAAACTGTCTTAGGTGGATTTTGACTGTCGTAAGAGTTACGTCGCCGAAAATCGAGATTTGAGGAACTGACAAGAGTTGTCAGATGTTCATATGGTATCTCTCAGGATGGGAGTTTTGTGTTTAAATAAATACGAGTAGTTGACACGTAGTGAGGTACGACCTTCTAATAATATTGAGATAATGGGGCCAATGACGTATAGGATCATCTTATTCGAACATTGTTTGGAAGGGAGCACAATGTGAGGTGTCGTTATTGAGGTGTGACTCAATAACTGATAAAGTGTTGTCAGTGTTAAACAAGCTTGCTGTGAGGCGGGGGCTATAGTGATTGAGCCTTACTCTGAAGTTGGTTTTGAGTACTGGAGGATGTGGTGTTACAAGATTCTCAGTCTTCGTGGCAGTTGTATCTAAATTTTGGGACGAAATTCTGTTATTAGGGGGGAAGTATGTAATACCCCATATTTTTGAATGTATTTTATTTTAATTATGGGATTGGGATTAATTAATTTAAATGGAGTAAATTTATTTATAATTAATCCGAATTTAATAAAATAATTACTAGCATGATAAGAGTTAGTATTTATTAGCGATAATTATGTTGAATATTACTTAGTTAGTAAAGTGTTATATCATTATAAAATATTAAAGTTGTCGTGAGTGAAAAATATGACAGTTATGGAAATTAGGTCAAGACGCGCATGTCAGTCGTGTCGGGACTAATTTAATGAAATAAAAAGTAAACTAATTCTAAGTCACCCGTATGGTCATTTTGAGTAGGATAATGTGTCCGGAAGGGTCAAGATAGTCAAAGAAGTGTACCCGGGAGTTTAGTTTGGGTATAGGAACGATTTTAGGCCTAACCGACAACCCGAGAGGGCATTTTAGTAAAGTCTAATTTTGGACCTTAATTAATGACGAAAATTAAAGGGTTATATCTGATGAAGGTTGGAGTCCACGAGGGTGAGAAACACTTGAGTTGTAGAGAGGTTAAGGAAGAGAGAAGGGATGAGGTTTCCAAGGGGGAGAACCATCAATCCTACACCGTTCCCACCAATTCAACCACCAACGTGTAGATCGGAGAATGAGGAGCGTAGATATACCCATCATCTTCTACAACTCAGACATTTGATTTCGATGAAATTATCTATCTTGTTGTTCTTGAGTTAATAATACATCCATGTTAGAGTAGGAAGAATAATCACATGCTTTCATGAAATTTTTATGTTTTGGAAGAATAAATTCGCATGTTTAAGGAGAATCTATGTAGGCTGAATTACTTACCAAGTGTAGAGTATAAACCACGAATTTGTAATGATATTAGAGGAAGAAATCTGGAAAAATATTGAAGTGCTTAAAAAATATGCATAATTAGGGTTTGAGTTAATAATCTTGAATTACCCCATTGAATGATGATTCTATAAGGATTTATTGTAGTTTTTACGTTAGAAATAGTTAATGCCTATTACTATAATGTTTACGATGTTTGGTTTGGATATTGGGTTGATTTAATAGAGATTTTGAGGATAAATTTGACTAAAACCCGTAGGCTTGAATCTGCAAAATCTGGGTAATATCTGATCGATCGATCGATCGACCTAAAATGTCAATGGATCGACACTTCCCTTCGATCGATCGATCCCTTCTGGAATTTAAAACTTGTTCCCTTTTAAATGATTAATCCGACGCCGCTTTGTGGGAACCCTTATACATAATCTATTTACCCTAATGGGACTTGGGAAAGACCAGTAGGTTTGTGGTTAGGGTACGTGTAGTGTGACTTTATGTGAGAAGTAATGATTGGGTCACGAGGGTGTAAAATGGGTGATGACCGTGTGTACGATAAATTGGGCGTTGTGAAAGTTAATGACAACTTAGCACAGTGGGATATAGAGAGTACATCTACCGGTATTATACATATCAAAATTATACACTTCAAGGGTCGAGAAGTACTTGGGAACTTGCGGTAAATGAGAAAAAGGATGAACTATTTATATGTAGGATGTGGGTGTTACGTGCCAAGTATGGTTGGAATATGTTATGTGTAATGGACGTACCTATCTTAATATTGTTAATATATACATGAGTGCATGTATATATATTATAGGAATATCTGTGTTTACTCATACCCACGCTACTTGCTATCACGGAGGTTTCTGCGTCGGGACAGTTTTATTTTGATGTGACCTTTACGAGGAATATTGACTCGTCCCCTAGAGCATAGGATCCTGGTACAGGCTATCTAAGAATAATAGTCAGACAGTCCTAAGAGACGTGAGGGTATGTGCTGTCCTCTTAGTGATTGGAAACTATGCTTCACCTCCAATATGTGTGTTTTCTGTTAATACAGTTCGAGAGTGATTCTGAACTAGTATTTCTATTTTGTACAAGAGATATGGGGAGTTGATAGCAGAGTATGCCGCACCATAGATTTTATGTGGGGTGCCCTATTAGTATATACATTATGAGTGATAAATATATGTACCTGTGAGTTATCTACTATGCTTGTAAGTAGATGAAATTGAATAATTAATCTTAAATAAATTAAGCCTTTGAGAACGTAAGGCTCTATTGAGATATACATAGCTGGCTTGGTAAATTCTTAAGAGAATAAAGTTATCGTGTATAAATTATAGTTATGCTATCACATGAATCAAGATTAATGAGAGGAGATTGGGTTAGACCAGTTAACTGGGTTAGTATTAACTAGGATGGTTTAGTGGTACGTTAGGCATGCACACTAGTTGAGGGGTGGGAATTTCCAAGTGAGTGTCGAAATACTAACATGTATGTAATGTCAACTGGTGAGAATTTTATGTACTTGCTAAACTGTTTTAAAAGCTTTTTTTTTTATCTCTGACCCATTTCTTGTCATCTCCTCTTTCTGTTGTGTGTGTATATATATAGGTGCCCAGCCACATGAGAGTCAGACTTAGATCTTTGGACTGTTGACGTGCTGCAGCTAGTGTGGGAGTTACAGGATCTTGCATTTAGACGACTTCATCCTTGTCATCTCAGCTCTTCACTTAGTCATTTTAGATAGGGCATATGCCTCCCATTTCCAGTTATATTTAGTTCAGAGTGACTTTGTACTCTTTATTAATTTCAGTATTCAATTTTTATTGAGATTGTTTTAATCATTACATTGTCCTTTGATTGAGATATTTTATTTGGAATGATTATATTAAATAATGTTATCAATACCACCACAAGCTCAAATTACACACACGAGTCTAGGGCTAACGAACACCGCGACTTTGACTAGTCACGCCAATTATACCTCTTCCTTCTGAGGTGAAACTCATAACGAAAACTTCGCCTTTATCTACTCCAAATGGTTCTCGGACCTAGTACACTTGTCCTAACTGAACCAAAATTACTTAACTTTATGCCCCTAACCTTGTCCTTTATTCCTATCGGGAAAGGACACCCGTGCGGCTCCGAACTCCACATCATTATTTTCATCACCGGCCTTCTTAACCATGATAAAATTATCAGTATCTCGGACTCCATTACCGCGATCCTGACAATCACTTTACTAATTCCACCCAAGTTCTTCTTTGTTAGAAGGAGATTCCACTACTGTAACAACCCTCGATTCTGGGAGGCTCATTTTATACTAATTTTACCGCATAAGGTAATTATATAAAATGTGGGGACTGGAGTAAATATTAATTTAATGAATTGAAAGTTAATATTTACTATATTGATGCATATTTACTGCATGTGAAAGTAAATAACATCAGGTTGCATGTCTGTAGTGTCATGTATTTTAAATGGACTTTTAGTTTAAATGATTTTGGAACTCGAAATAATTTATAAAATTTCCGGATGCCAGTTTAGAGGGTGTAGTTAGTCTCGGAAGGTGCGAGACAGTCAAAATAAGTGCCATATTGTATTTTTGTGTTTCGGGCACTTTTACCTGGTTTTAGCTTATACGCGTATTTGGGAGTCATTTTAATGTGGTATTAACCATTTAAGTGGGAAGTTTTAACCTAAGCCATGATTTTAGTCTTCTAAATCCCTTATTTTCCCATATTATGTCTTGAACATATAGAGAGAGAGGAAGAGAAAGAATGGAGAAAGAAGAGAAAATGAAGATTGAAGGTGGATTGATGCTCCTACTCAAAGAAATCTGATATTCCCTACATCAAGGCAAGTTTTCTACTTGCTAATATGTGATTTAAGGTGCATAAATTGTATGATAGTTGTGTATTTACATTTATGGTTTAAATGTGGAAATTATGGGAATTAAGCCCTAATCTTAGTTTTGATGATGAAATGGTGGACTAAAATGGTTTTAAATCGTGTAGGATACACTTTGGGTAGATAAATATTGTTGGTTGTGTGTAAGATGGAAGATATTTGGGGTTTGGAGAAATTAGGGTTCATAACCCTTCGTAGCCATTTTTGGCAAATTTGCAGGTCCGAATCGATTCGGCCCTTTGGGCGAATCGATTCGCTAAGGGGTAATTGGCAGGTCTGCATAACCCGAATCGATTCAGGGTTAAGACCGAATCGATTCGGTCAATTGCAGAAGGTTGGTTTAGTTGTCCGAACCGATTCTCTTTTTGGGGCGAATCGATTCGTTTTCCTGCTGTTTTTGAGTTAATTTTATAACTCAATTTTAATCATTTTCTTTAAATATAGGGACTAGGAACCTTCTTGAATGAAGTAAACTTAGAGTCCTAGAGTGTGAGATGAGTTAGATGTCTACCCCACATTAGGAATGGGTTATGTGGGGATTTTTTCGGGGTTAGGCCTATTAATGGTAAGGCATTCTTTTCTTCTAGTTAATTATTATAATACTAGGAGATGTAGGGTTATGTTCGGGAGACCTTAGGAGCTTAATTAAGCTACACTAGTTTTGATGGTTTATATTACCACCCCAAAAGAATGTTGGGAGATTTTAAAACTTCGATTGAACTATGTTAACCTTGGTGGTTCATAATAACGCCAAAAAGGTGAGTTTGGAGAATAAATTGAAAGTCATTTCTTTCCTTCGAAAGATGATAACTTTGGGTATCTAAAATAACCTACTAGAATGCTTGGAGATAATGAAGAGTTTATTTACTCCTTTGAGGTTGTAGTGTTGGTATAAGCTATCGTATGGCTCCGGATATTAAGTTCTATCTATTACTAGAAGTAAACAGTAATGGTTTCGAATAAAATGAAACATATAAATGGAAGTGGTATTGATAGTAGTAAACGATAATTTACTTAATCATGAAACTGGTAAATAATGATTTACTTGATTTTGAAATGATAAATAAAATGGCTTAAACACACCTCTCTAAATGACATCATAAGGGAAGTCCGCACGTGAGGTGAAGCCCCCTGGCTAATGAATGTAGGGTGGATATAGTCCTAGGCCATGGGAGCGCTTATGGTTGTATATTTTTCTGTGCTAGTAGGAAGATTCCGGGTGTGGTCTTGGCTACCACGCAGGCTCATGGCCGCTTCCCGACGTCTTGCGATATAGGTGCCCAGGTTGTCTAATGATAAGCCCTGGAAGATGATGGTCATTTAGGGGCGCGCACAGTGGGGAAACCCGGACGGGTGGTCTTAGAATTCGTTATATGTATATAATTATAACGGTTCATAATCAAGTGGGACTTGATGTATTTGATATGCCATATAGAGCATGATGGAGTGCCACAAAGAGCACATGTAAATGCCACAAAGAGCATTTGAAAATGATTATTTTCCTGATAAGGAAAGGATTTTTACAAAAGGTAAAATTGAGATAAAATCTCCTTAAAGAGTAAAAGATTTTGATTTTATATATATACTTCCTGCTAAGGAAAAGATATATGAAATAATTGGCACCTTGGGTGAAGTCTTTAGTTTAATGCTTCTTATTTTTCTTCCTGCTTAGCTTATGTTTTAAATTGTATAGGTAGCTTCTTATCTCTCTTTCTTCACGATTTATATTACATAACTGTCATACTCTTTATTCATCTGGTAATCATATAGAACCGGGCCCTGACCTGGTTACATTTATTGTTGCATATG
The DNA here is from genome assembly GCA_949130495.1 of Sambucus nigra. NCBI lineage: Eukaryota > Viridiplantae > Streptophyta > Magnoliopsida > Dipsacales > Adoxaceae > Sambucus > Sambucus nigra. The sequence goes on from OX422215.1 coordinate 393,188,166, forward strand.
CATCTTGTCTCCGCTCAGGTACTCCTCCGCATGGATGCCTGATTTGATTTCCTATTCCGATGTCCTTGGCGAGCCGTGATGCATTGCGGGTATTACGGGATACAATTGGTTTAGACGTTTTCATATCTTTCATTCTAGTTAAGCTCAAGTCTTTTATTCGGGCGAAGCGCCCAAGCTTTTGTAAGTGATTAATGCAATGTAATAAGTAACTTATTGTACTTGCGTATTACTGGTATATCAGTTAGTGATCGGTTACCTATTCGGTCTTTTTATCGTATTCTTGTTGTATTATTTATATATGTCTTGGGGTTTCCCTTATCTTTCAGGAATTGGGTTGTTTGTTTTCATTTATTTACTTTCAAATCAAAATTTTTGGCAACCCGTTTTCTGAAATATTGGGTGGTTATCCTAGTTACTCTATACTTTTGTTATGATGCTGAGAATGATTCCATCCATGATTCCGTTATATTGGAGTATTGGGCTGGCCACCCCTTATTTTGGTGAGCGGGTTGTCACAGATGGTATCAGAGCATCAGGTTCTAGAGTCCTTAGGAATCTGTGTGGACGCCTTAAGTTTTCAGCATTGCTCTTGATTTGATGTAAAGCTTTAGGATTAAGATCGTTGAGTTCTCTTGTGAGATCTCGTTCTTCTACCATGAGGTAGAATCTATAAAATCTTTTGCGTATTCGTGTGAGAATAATAGGTCGATAGAAGAAGGGCATTATGGGTAGGTGTGTGGAGAACTGTAAGTTGTGGTCGGGGAGGGGGGACCGCTTTAGAGGTCGCTCCCTTCTTGTAGCACTTTCTTGTCTTGCTATTACGACTGCAAATTTCGGTTGATGTAGTTTCCCAAGTACCGCTAGAAGTAGGAAGTGGTACTAAACTTGAGAATTCACGTGATGTTATATTGAAGTGGAGAAGTGCCCTGTAGTAGAATGGAGGAAAATCCTTCACCCATAGAAGAAGTGTTGTGGTGATGAAAATGTGGTCACTATATTCGTGGGTGCCAGAAGTTTGGCCCATAGAGAAGCCCGGTGGATACTTGCAATGGCGAGTTTCTCTGGGATAACTGGACTGAGGAGAAGGTTGATTCCCGAATGTTCATAAAATGTTCGGTTAAAGACCAATGGCGAATATGGTGTTGTACGGTTAGGGAAACGAGATCATGCACCATGAAGTGATAGGCTCCAAAATAGGTGTAGTTAACACTTCTGATGGAGTGAGAATCGTGAAACCCCATTGGTGGACACCCACCTGGGGAAGTTTCATTAAACTGAGGGAGAGGAGGCCAAGAGCGTGTCCTCTTTTACTGAGAAAGTAAGAGGGACTGCATGGGCGATTATTGTCAGCCAGAGTCGTGATAACGGCTATGATGTGGAGTGTAGAACCACTCATTTTAAATTTCGTTGAGTGGAGAGCAAGGGCAAGAGTCCAGTGCCGGGTTGGGGAGTTGATGGAAATAATGTTGGTATGTGTAAGGCTCGAATATGGAGTCTGAGAACCATTAGTATTGACCCGGAGTGCTTGGCAAATTGTGGAGGGAATTCTACCCTATAGGTGGGTAGTGTATGTTCTTTAGGATAAGATTTAGTAGTATTGTGTCTACGATAGACTCGGGTGTGTATTTTGAGCTTGTAGTAGTATTTACGCTATTATAGAAGGGTAATTATATGACTTCCGTGGTATGGAAGTTCTATCTTTTCTTCACTCGTTATGAAGCGAGTGATGATATTTTTATATGTATACGTCTCATATGTGTTACCTGGTTTGAATGTTTTATTGCTTGTTTGCATTGTATGTGGATGTTATGACTTATCTCCACGACCAACAAAGTTAAGTAGTAATGCATAGGAGGGGTTCCTTGTTTGGATTCCGCTTTTGCGGGACGCTCCATGCGTGAGCCTTAACGACGTTGGGAGTGGAGAGATGCCATATTTCCTTTCTCTTATTTCATATATAGAATGCTAAGGTAAAGTCTAGAAGTAGAATTTTATTAGGAGAATTGTAAATTAGAATGGTACAGATCCCGATCATGTGTTTTAGACCGTCATATCTCGAGGACCGACGATGCGAGGTAGTAGTGTAACGGGAGGGTTCCTTGTCTGGATTTCGCTTCGGCGAGACGTCCCACGCATGAACTCAAGCGAATGTCGGAAGTTGAGTAAGGTCTTGGGCACTAGGGATATATTTAGTATTATATGCTTACGATTTTGGTAGGATATATATGAATAGACCTTAGGATTTTTTTAAGATGTAAGACCTTGAGGGTAGGCGGTGTTAGTTTAGGAAGGCGGTAGGGAGTTGACCACGAATGAGTAATGGGTTAACTCTATAAGAGATTAGATCCCTTAGGAGCGAGATTATGGGGTCTCGAGAGGTTTGGTAGGTTCGGACGAAGGAGATGAGGCATTTCTTAGAAATAAGGTTACGTTGGTAACTTCATTTCCGGGGAGTTAATAAGGACGGGTGGATCTACACTCCTGAGTCATGAATGTAAGCTCGAGAGTGAGTTTAATGAGTAAGTTCCTTCCAGGATTTGGGGAGTAATAATAATGGAGCATAGACCTATTGTTTATGCATCTCACAAGCTTAAACTTGTGGAGAGTAATATCCCGTGCTTGAATTAAGAGTCATCGTGGTAGTGATCACCTTAAATAGATAAGGCACTACTTCCTGGGCAGGAAATTTGGTCCTTCTTGTAAGCAACAAGTTGTTGCAATATGTTGTGGGAGGAATCGAGTTGGTGCTCGGGGTTCAGAAGAACTAGTGATTGGATATTTTCTCATTCGCCAAGGAAATGCGATTGGGTTAGTGGACGTGTCGAGTAGAGAACTCGTCAGAGATGATGGTAATGGCAGGGAAGGCCAAGTAGAGTGAATATGACTCAGAAGACTCTATAGCGAGAGCATTTCGATTTGTGATTCACAATTTCACCTACTCGTGCGAAGAAGAGTAGTGGTGGAACGAAGAAGGATATTCATAGACGTCTGCATGGGACTACCGGCATCGAACTGGTCATGATCCCATTTGAGAAAATGGTTAATCGTTTGATCAGACTGTTGCATTCCCGGCCATTATGGACGGACTACTTGTAGAAGAGTATGCCCCGTTCTCGATGGAGGAATAATACATCCGTGGGGGGGGGGGGTGCCTATTATAATAGGGTGGACCGAGACTAGATATTCGTGACGAAGGTTTGGCAAAAGTTTCCGCGAAGAAATGGGAACCGTATGGAAAAGGCGTATATCCTACCACCCTAAAGTGGATGGATGAAACGGAGGAAATTTACTTATGACGAAAGGCATATTACGAACGTGCGCCTTAGTGTACATAGTAGATGGGGGCAGTAACGGTATGGATGGAGATTTTCGTGCAACCATTAGGTTTTGGAGTGGTCTTATGGACCAATTCCTAAGGCATGGTTTCGTGAGTGGCCTAACGCGGTCAGTTGAGTAATTCGTATGCTCGTTGGATGGAGCCAATATGTAATATGTTCCTTGGACTTGGAGTGGTCTCGAAACATTTCTTTAGAGATTTGGCTTTTAAGCCATACTCCTTGATGAGACACGTCGAGGCGGGGGATAGCTGAGTAGCGTTAGGGCTAAGCCACTTAGAGTTGGTACGAATGCCCCAAGGTGTGATGTAACATGATGCTAGAGATTCGGCTAATTTTGCCGAGTCGTGAGGACATCACCTTTCGCCATAGGAAGACAGGATCCGTAGTTGGTGAGGAACGCTTTGTGCTATGCTAGAGCACAAATGATGTAGATTGAGATCGATAGGGTCGATCTTAGTCCGGGTCCATTTGGGGCGTTGCATTAAAGAGGAGTTTGTTTAGGATGGTAGAATCCTAGTTTAGAGTAGTATACCCTTATCAGATTTGGGTATGCCCGAATTTTGGGGGCAAAATTCCCTCTTAAGGGGGGGAGTATGTAACAACTCTCGATTCTGGGAGGCTCATTTTATACTAATTTTACCGCATAAGGTAATTATATAAAATGTGGGGACTGGAGTAAATATTAATTTAATGAATTGAAAGTTAATATTTACTAGATTGATGCATATTTACTGCATGTGAAAGTAAATAACATCAGGTTGCATGTCTGTAGTGTCATGTATTTTAAATGGACTTTTAGTTTAAATGATTTTGGAACTCGAAATAATTTATAAAATTTCTGGATGCCAGTTTAGAGGGTGTAGTTAGTCTCGGAAGGTGCGAGACAGTCAAAATAAGTGCCATATTGTATTTTTGTGTTTCGGGCACTTTTACCTGGTTTTAGCTTATACGCGTATTTGGGAGTCATTTTAATGTGGTATTAACCATTTAAGTTGGGAGTTTTAACCTAAGCCACGATTTTAGTCTTCTAAATCCCTTATTTTCCCATATTATGTCTTGAACATATAGAGAGAGAGGAAGAGAAAGAATGGAGAAAGAAGAGAAAATGAAGATTGAAGGTGGATTGATGCTCCTACTCAAAGAAATCTGATATTCCCTACATCAAGGCAAGTTTTCTACTTGCTAATATGTGATTTAAGGTGCATAAATTGTATGATAGTTGTGTATTTACATTTATGGTTTAAATGTGGAAATTATGGGAATTAAGCCCTAATCTTAGTTTTGATGATGAAATGGTGGACTAAAATGGTTTTAAATCGTGTAGGATACACTTTGGGTAGATAAATATTGTTGGTTGTGTGTAAGATGGAAGAGATTTGGGGTTTGGAGAAATTAGGGTTCATAACCCTTCGTAGCCATTTTTGGCAAATTTGCAGGTCCGAATCGATTCGGCCCTTTGGGCGAATCGATTCGCTAAGGGGTAATTGGCAGGTCTGCATAACCCGAATCGATTCGGGGTTAAGACCGAATCGATTCGGTCAATTGCAGAAGGTTGGTTTAGTTGTCCGAACCGATTCGCTTTTTGGGGCGAATCGATTCGTTTTCCTGCTGTTTTTGAGTTAATTTTATAACTCAATTTTAATCATTTTCTTTAAATATAGGGACTAGGAACCTTCTTGAATGAAGTAAACTTAGAGTCCTAGAGTGTAAGATGAGTTAGATGTCTACCCCACATTAGGAATGGGTTATGTGGGGATTTTTCCGGGGTTAGGCCTATTAATGGTAAGGCATTCTTTTCTTCTAGTTAATTATTATAATACTAGGAGATGTAGGGTTATGTTCGGGAGACATTAGGAGCTTAATTAAGCTACACTAGTTTTGATGGTTTATATTACCACCCCAAAAGAATGTTGGGAGATTTTAAAACTTCGATTGAACTATGTTAACCTTGGTGGTTCATAATAACGCCAAAAAGGTGAGTTTGGAGAATAAATTGAAAGTCATTTCTTTCCTTCGAAAGATGATAACTTTGGGGTTCTAAAATAACCTCCTAGAATGCTTGGAGATAATGAAGAGTTTATTTACTCCTTTGAGGTTGTAGTGTTGGTATAAGCTATCGTATGGCTCCGGATATTAAGTTCTATCTATTACTAGAAGTAAACAGTAATGGTTTCGAATAAAATGAAACATATAAATGGAAGTGGTATTGATAGTAGTAAATGATAATTTACTTAATCATGAAACTGGTAAATAATGATTTACTTGATTTTGAAATGATAAATAAAATGGCTTAAACACACCTCTCTAAATGACATCATAAGGGAAGTCCGCACGTGAGGTGAAGCCCCCTGGCTAATGAATGTAGGGTGGATATAGTCCTAGGCCATGGGAGCGCTTATGGTTGTATATTTTTCTGTGCTGGTAGGAAGATTCCGGGTGTGGTCTTGGCTACCACGCAGTCTCATGGCCGCTTCCCGACGTCTTGCGATATAGGTGCCCAGGTTGTCTAATGATAGGCCCTGGAAGATGATGGTCATTTAGGGGCGCGCACAGTGGAGAAACCCGGACGGGCGGTCTTAGAATTCGTTATATGTATATAATTATAACAGTTCATAATCAAGTGGGACTTGATGTATTTGATATGCCATATAGAGCATGATGGAGTGCCACAAAGAGCACATGTAAATGCCACAAAGAGCATTTGAAAATGATTATTTTCCTGATAAGGAAAGGATTTTTACAAAAGGTAAAATTGAGATAAAATCTCCTTAAAGAGTAAAAGATTTTGATTTTATATATATACTTCCTACTAAGGAAAAGATATATTAAATAATTGGCACCTTGGGTGAAGTCTTTAGTTTAATGCTTCTTATTTTTATTCCTGCTTAGCTTATGTTTTAAATTGTATAGGTAGCTTCTTATCTCTCTTTCTTCACGATTTATATTACATAACTGTCATACTCTTTATTCATCTGGTAATCATATAGAACCGGGCCCTGACCTGGTTACATTTATTGTTGCATATGCATCTTGTCTCCGCTCAGGTACTCCTCCGCATGGATGCCTGATTTGATTTCCTATTCCGATGTCCTTGGCGAGCCGTGATGCATTGCGGGTATTACGGGATACAATTGGTTTAGACGTTTTCATATCTTTCATTCTAGTTAAGCTCAAGTCTTTTATTCGGGCGAAGCGCCCAAGCTTTTGTAAGTGATTAATGTAATGTACTAAGTAACTTATTGTACTTGCGTATTACTGGTATATCAGTTAGTGACCGGTTACCTATTCGGTCTTTTTATCGTATTCTTGTTGTATTATTTATATATGTCTTGGGGTTTCCCTTATCTTTCAGGAATTGGGTTGTTTGTTTTCATTTATTTACTTTCAAATCAAAATTTTTGGCAACCCGTTTTCTGAAATATTGGGTGGTTATCCTAGTTACTCTATACTTTTGTTATGATGCTGAGAATGATTCCATCCATGATTCCGTTATATTGGAGTATTGGGCTGGCCACCCCTTATTTTGGTGAGCGGGTTGTCACAACTACCGACCTCAACAACCATGTTTTAACAAATTCCCCGGGTGGATGTCCACCAAAGGGGTCCTCGAACATACCCATTCTCCATAAGTGTTAGCAACACTTCTCTAGTGAGCCTATCATTCCTCGATAAGACTCATTATTCATTGCACCTACCTCACCTCGGTACAAGGTTCACTTCTCCATATTACTCTTTATTCACTGTCGGCCTCTAGCCGATCCTTATGTGAATAATTTAGAAACTGCATTCTTCTCATTCTCGCTGAATCATGGGGATTCACGGTTAAAACTATCCGCAAGATCCCTTTCGAACCCTTAGCTTCACAGGGTAATTCAAATTTAGTACCACTCTCTACTATGGCGGTACTGCGGTACTCATAACTTCTATTCCTTAGTAATCGCCACCAAAATCCTTAGCAAACAATACAAAGGAAGTGACCTCTACTACGGTCCTTATCCCCGTCTTTTACCTGCTGCTCCAGCTAGGCCCCGCCTCTTGCTGCCATCCAAGCCCTGCACACGAATCTCAAACGAGCGCGCAAAACATTTACGTAATCTTATACTATGGCAGGAGAATGAAATCTCGCAAGAGAACCCAACAATCCTAATCCTGAGGCTCTATATCAAATCGAGAGCAACGCTAAAAGCGTAGTACGTCCGCACAGATTTCTAAGGACACTAGAACCTGATGCTCTGATACCATCTGTGACAACCCGCCTAATAAAATGCCGGGCGATCACTCCTATATCAAATTAAAACAGGAGTCGCATATGGATCATTCTTAGCATCACCGTCGAAACCAATTTAATTACTAATAACCTATTAGGCTGGCATAAAAATTTTACTTAACTACTCATTTTAAACGACTAAACGATTAAAACATCCACATAGTTTATATAAATGAAACTGGAAAGAAATCAAATAACCGAACACTCGGTTCAAATATGATACAATACAACCAAACTGAATGCCGCGCTAAAAGGCGGTAAAATAATAAATAAATGCAATTGGGCCATTGGCCCAAATATTTATACAATACCTCCTATGTAGATTACAAGGGTAGAAGCGTCTATCGAGAACCTGCATGCATCCACAGCTGCTTCAGCGGACGTCTGACTCGAAAGAAGTGTCATCCAGGCGTCCCTGTGTCTGGATACCTATATAATACACACACACACACACACACACACACACACACACACACACACACACACACACACACATATATATATATATATATATATATATATATATATATATATATATAGCAAGAGAGGAAAAAGTAGATAAACGGGTCAGAGCCCGAGTGTGAAAAATATTTAGCAAGTGCATAATGATTTATTTTTAAAAATAGTTTTTATCTCATATTTAAATTTGTTATCGCACTCCCATGAGATACCCCTCACCTCTCTTATAATAGTGCACACCTAGCGCATCCCTATAAACATCCTAGTCAAGCTACGCTGCCTAACTAATCCGTCACCCGTCTTCTAACAACCCTAGTTATTCCAAGTACTAAGGGCTAAACTTCTCCCCAGTCTCAACGCTATGCCATGTTCATGCGTGGGGTGTCTCGCAGAGCGAAATCCAAACAAGGAACCCCCTTATACACTACTATACGACAAGGTCGATTGTCGAGATCCATTAGACCCTCAGTACACAACGTATATACATACTATATAATGATATACATAACGTACTTACTCTAATATATATAATTCAATATACATCCGGATAATATCTCCCAGACTGAGGTTTACTTTATTTTCATCTTTATAATACACATCCGGATCTATCTCCCGGACTGAGGTTTACTTTATATTCATCTTTATAATACACATCCGGATCTATCTCCCGGACTGAGGTTTACTTTATATTCATCTTTATAATACACATTCGGATCTATCTCCCAGACTGAGAATCTCTTTACTCTCATACAGATATATTTATTACATTATTCTCATGCACAAGTAATATACCATACACACAAGCATAATAATAACCATCCCAACGAGCTATAACTCGAGGATGCGGTCTCATAGTGCCGATCCGAAAATCCGGGTTTACTCACTATACCACGGTACCAAGCCAGACTTACTCAATGGTCATGGTAAACATATACACAACGGTGGAGGCGGTCATGTTCCCCCTGCAAGTGGAATCACATAAATCGCACTCGAACTCGGGACGATAATGACCTGGGGACTATACTCACCCTTCTCCTCGAGCCAGGTGATTCACCCACATCGCTCAACCTCCTTGGATCGCACTAGAGCATATATATAATCTGGCTGTTCCAACCCTATACTCAAAGGGGAAGCCCGTGAAACCAACCTCTAAACACACATATACCATCACAAATAGATACATATGTATTCGTATCGTAATATATATACTTTAATCACATAGTATATATATACTATATATTCATCCTCGAATATATATATATATATATATATATATATATGGCCATAATTGCCATGACCAATAATCCCAAAGATTCTCTTAAAGAATCATATTCATACATTCACATACTCATGATAATGTACCTAAAGTATTCCCTCACTTGATGAATAATAAATACCTTAACCCCATCTAAGGATTTAGTGGATATCTCCAAATATACCGATTTACATTAACTAAATAAGTATATTCTCCAATTCATCCTAATAATCTCATAGGATTCTCTCAACCATCATCAACATAATTATGTTATCCCGCACGTATAATCATATAGGCCAAAATGGCCACTGAAACTATCCCGATTGATATTCGACCCCGAATAACCTAAAATTGAATAGGTTGTGGATTTCCTTCCCACAAACCCAAGGACTACATCTTGTCCAATTAATCGTTTAGAGGTCCCCACCCTATTTTAGGAACCCCACCCTTCTAATTCCTCAACTTATCTATTTTCCTCGAAAATAACATTTTAGTGTCACACACATAAAACACTCACTTAATTCCCATAATTTCCCTCCATTGGATGACTATTTACTCTTAAAAGATTACTTATTTCCTTTGTAGAATCAATTAAAATTGGAATTCATCCCATCCAATTTTGTCCAATTGATATTCGACCAAAATGGCCAAAATGGCCACTGAAACTATCCCAATTGATATTCGACCCCGAATACCCTAAAATTGAATAGGTTCTGGATTTCCTTCCCACAAACCCAAGGACTACATCTTGTTCAATTAATCGTTTAGAGGTCCCCACCCTATTTTAGGAACCCCACCCTTCTAATTCCTCAAGTTATCTATTTTCCTCGAAAATAACATTTTAGTGTCACACACATAAAACACTCACTTAATTCCCATAATTTCCCTCCATTGGATGACTATTTACTCTTAAAAGATTACTTATTTCCTTTGTAGAATCAATTAAAATTGGAATTCATCCCATCCAATTAACCCTAGGAAAAATTGTCAAAATTCCTGAAGAGTCGATCGATCGACCCCTGGCCCTCGATCGATCCTATACCCTCGATCGATCGATCACGGCGGATAGCTTCTTCTCCGAGAAGATGTTTCGGCCATTAAAGCTTCTCCCAAGCTTCTATCTCCGCTCCCAACATCCTACAACCTCAACCCACAATATCTACACATATAACAAGGGTTGTAAACATCCTAGAACCCGAAATTTTGATTAAATCCTATGTTTCTCGAATTGGAAAATTATTGGGGTTTATTCGTTTTAGCTCCCGAAAACCCATTTTATCCATGAAAAGCCAACCCAAAATCTTTAGGGTTCATTATTACCAAACTACGATATGAGATTTATGCTCAAAAGTAAATAAAGCAAGTAAACACTTGCCTCGTGGATAAAATCCGACGATCCCGAGTCGAGTCCGACGGAGTCTGGCCCAAAATCTCCCTTTTCTCTTCTTTTTCTCTCCTCCTCTCTCTCTTCTCTCTTTTCTTTCTGTTCTCTCCCCCTCATCCTCCTTATATAGGGAGAAAAGGGTTTATACCCCTTAAAACTCAGAAATGACTCGTTTACTCAATTGCGAGTCCCTATTCGTTTAAAATTCCCAAAACTCAATTTCGACCACCGGACACTCTTTTCTGACTGTCTCGGCCATTTCGAGACTCACCACGGAGTCTTGACTGCAACCCACTAATTTAACCCATTGCATCTCACTGCGAGTTTTCCAATTAAAAATCTTACCTTTTTTCGCTTTACTCAACGACTACATATAATTAAAATACTTCGACATATTTACTTAATTCCAAAAGTAAGTACAACACCCATCGAAAATCATCTAATCCTTGAAAATCCAAAAAATCACTATTCCGAGAAATTCCTCAGTTTTCCAATTTATACCCAATCATGGAATTTAATTATCCCCAAAAGGACGGGTTGTTACACTGTGTTCATAAAAATGGTTTTGTATATTAACTCATAACAATGGGACTTAATTTATAAAATTAAATGTTTTGTCACTTAGCTGAATTATTTATTAGGTGATAAATAAAGAAAGTTGTTTTCTACAGTGATGCGAAGAATGAACCAACCGGACACTATGCTTTAATTTAATAAAGGACTGATCACCCGCTATTTAATTAGGTGGAGTGTCACAGGTTTGCTCCATTGATTGAGTTCGGAGTCGTTCATGTAGTTTAGGGAATGTATCATGTCTATATCTATACCAATTAACTAGATTATATTTTGTAAATTTATTTTTAAAAGTCCATTTTTTTTTCATATTTTTTAAGTAGAACGGCCTTCTTAAATTTTTTGTCCCTATAGGTTATGTGTGTGCTCTTTTCGGATCACTATTTTATTTCATGTCCATGTGGCTTTCAATGAGTAGCTAATTCGGATTTCATCTCGCTTGTGCGCATTGATGCCTGTTTATGATATTCTTCTATGATTACCTCCTATATTTGCCATACTTGCACGCGCCTTTCACAGAATCTTGAGGATGTATACTTTACTTTTCATTTGCTCGGTGAAGTACGATGTTGTCTTATCAATTTTATCGCCTCATTTTATAAGCAATTGATCTTGTGCATGTAAAACCACAGCTCGAAATTGGAAAAATAAAAGAATATTCATCCGGTTTGTTTGTGATTAGCAATGGACTCGGGCTGCAAAAAACAAAATATTTTTTCATGAATAACTGATTCAGGTGAAAAGCGGCGCGTGTCAAGACGCCGATCGTTGTTTTCTGCTCACCGCCTTAATACAAAAACCTAAACTTATGACTACACTCAACAGGTGAGTATAGCGGCCAAGTCCGGGTATCGAATCCACAAAGACAAGTTGCTAGAATTTATGCGGTTTAATATTCTTAAAATAAAAGTGTAAAAGATAATTTCTACAAAGAGGAAAAGATGCAAAAAATAAAAGAAAGATTAATCTAGGCGAGTGTATTTAAACTAAAATTAACAAAGCGAATAAAAATTATAGGTTGCGTCGAATATCCCTCATCAGAGTTAATTAGTATATAATGGTTACTTGGGATGACGAGTTATTAAGTTTGTATCTCGTTTCGACAGTTAATTAAATTAAGAGTTGTCACACCCCTAAATTCGCATAAAAGTCCAATAAGATTTTGGCGTCAACAAATACCCCGAAAATTACGCACGCAAGGTCGTACGCACGGAGCATACATGATATACCCCGTCAAATCTCCTAGGCGTAATAACTAGGAAAACACACTCGAAATAGACTTGTAAAACTCCATCACCAAAGCAACGCAACATGTCAACCCAAAGTGAGTTCAATCCGACACAACCTAGATTAATTTAGCTAGAAAGCATAATAAAAACGCGGTAAAGGAAAGCGATAAATAAATGCGATAAAACTACACTAGCGTAGGAGGGTAGTGAGACAGGGGTCTATGAATAACTGGAAAGGGTGAGGCGTGACCCACCCCCATGGGCGCTGTCTGCAAGGTTCTCATTAACCTCTGGAGCGGCTTCTGATGAGACCTTCTCCTTTTGGTAAAAATGGAGCTCAAGCTGGAACTCCCTCCCTGCAAGAAGATGAACTTCCACAACAATAATAGTAATTTTCTCAAGAGGAGCTCCTGAGTGTGATGGCTGTCAGTGGGGAGTGAAAGAACAAGGCACTTAGCACATAGAGAGAGCACGAAGAGAATACTAGAGAGGTTCTGGTGTGATTTTGACAGAGTGACTTTGCTATTGAGTTTTTTTCTATATCCCATGACCTTGCCCAGGGGTCCTATTTATACTTGGGGACTATGTCTGGGTTGGCACTTTTGGCGCCAAAACTTAGAGGGTTGGTGAGGGACAAGGTCTGCAGTGTACTGTTTGTCCCTACCTGTAGGCAGCTCTGCCTGTCCCCTCTGGTAAATGCCCCATGGTGCCAATCAAAGTTCAAAAGCAAATATGTCTTCTAATGGAGACAAAATATCTGATTTGATAAATATCTTTTGAAATGGTAACTTTTGGTACAAACCTTGTAAACTTGAGGGGGGTCTCGAGGACCACCTCCTCTAAAATCTTTGTAAGCTTGATGGGGTCTTGAGGACCCCCTTCTAAAATCATTTTTCTTGAGAGGGGCTTAAAGAACCCTCTCCTTTAAAATTACTTTATAAACAATTCTTTTCTTGTGAGCAGTCAGCCCTTTGGCTGCTCACTTCACTTGTGACTAAGTGTGGAGTGTGTGTAGTCTTGAGTGACTTCTGGGTCTTCCTACTAGTATTCTCTCAATCCTATAGTGCTAAGTGGTTGGTCTTGCCCAACATACCTTGTCCTTCAGTCTCCAAGCCAAAACTCCCAAGAGGTCCCAACTAGCCTACTTGAGCCCTGCTTGCTCACTAGGCAACCTGTACAAGAAAGCAAAGTGTTAATACTGTTATTATTTTTAAAGAATAATGTTTCATGATGAGGAGTTGCTCATGGTAGCCACTCCCTCATCATGGCCACCCTGGGTGGGTTCCTTCTCAAACGTTATTTCTGCAGTTACCCCTGCGGCGGCACCCCTCGAATGACATTGCTGCAGTGACCCTTGCAGTGGCAGTGACCCTTGTGGTGGCACTTCTCAATCTTGGACTTCTGTAGTGACCCTTGCGAGGCACTTCTCGAATGTCATTACTGCAGTGACCCTTGCAGTGTCACTTCTCAATCTTGAACTTCTGCGGTGGCCCTTATGGGGCACCTCTCAAATGTCATTGCTGCAGTGACTTTTGCAGTGGGAGTGACCCTTGTAGTGGCACTTCTCAATCTTGGACTTCTGCTGTGGCCCTTGCGGGGCACCTCTCGAATGTCATTGCTGCAGTGACCCTTGCAGTGGCACTTCTCAATCTTGAACTTCTGCGTTGGCCCTTGCGGGGCACCTCTCAAATGTCATTACTGCAGTGACTTTTGCAGTGGCAGTGACCCTTGGAGTGGCCCTTCTCAATCTTGGACTTCTGCGGTGGCCCTTGCGGGGCACCTCTCAAATGTCATTGCTGCAGTGACCTTTGTAGTGGCAGTGACCCTTGCAATGGCACTTCTCAATCTTGGACTTCTGCGGTGTCCCTTGTGGGCACTTATCGAATGTCATTGATACAATGACCTTTGCAGTGGCAGTGACCCTTGTAGTGACACTTCTCAATCTTGGACTTCTGCGGTGGCCCTTGAGGGAACCTCTCAAATGTCATTGCTGCGGTGACCCTTGCAGTGACATTGACCCCTGCAGTGGCCCTTCTCTATCTTGGACTTCTGCGGTGGCCCTTGCGGGTACCTCTCGAATGTCATTGCTGCGGTGACCCTTGTAGTGAGAGTGACCCTTGCTGTGGAACTTCACAATCTTGGACTTCTGCGGTGGCCCTTGTGAGGCACCTCTCTAATGTCATTGCTGCAGTGACCTTTGCAGTGGAAGTGACCCTTGCAGTGGCACTTATCATTCTTGGACTTCTGCGGTGGCCCTTGCGGGGCACCTCTCGAATGTCATTGCTACAGTGACCCTTGCAATGGCTTTTTTCAATCATGGACTTCTGCGGTGGCCCTTACGGGGCACCTCTCGAATGTCATTGCTGCAGTGACCCTTGCAGTGGCACTTCTCAATCTTGGACTTCTGCAGTGGCCCTTACGCGGTACTTGTCAAATGTTATTTCCGTAGGGATCGTTGCGGTGGCGCTGCCTGAATGTCGTTTCTGCAGTGACCCTTATGGCGGCCCTTCTAAATCTTAGACTTCTACAGTGGCCCTTACGCGGTACTTCTCAAATGTCATTTCCTCAGTGACCGTTGTGGTGGCGCTGCCCGAATGTCATTTTTGCAGTGACCCTTGCGACGTCACTTCTCAATCTTGGACTTCTGTTGTGGCCTAGGTGGGGTCCTCTCAATATCTTCAAAAAAAAGTATTTTAATTTTTTGTAGGTAGACACCCTTCAACATTAGCCCCTCGTGCAAAGTCTTTTGTGTTGGGTAGACCAAAAGGCTTTGTACGCCATAAATTCTATTTTTTATTTTGAGGGACCCTAGGGTTCCTTCATCATCACCCTTAGGTTCATTAAATGTTCTGTCACGGTGAGCCCCTCGTTCTTGGCCTTCTTCTGTGGCCTTTTTCTTGGGTAGAGGGTTTGCTCGCGGTGATCCCCTCACACTTGGCCTTCTTCTGTGGCATTCTTTCTTGGGAAAAGGGATTACTCACGGTGAGCCCCTTGCCATTGGCCTTCTTTTGTGGCCTTGTATATTGGGCAGAGGGGTTGTGGTGGGCCCCTCGCCCTTGGCCTTCTTCTATGGCCTTTTATCTTGGATGGACGGGTTACTCGTGGTGAGCCCTCGCCCTTGGCCTTCTTCTGTGGACTTTCACCTTGGGCGGAGGGGTTACTCGTGGTGAGCCCATCGCCCTTGGCCTTCTTCTGTGGAATTTCACCTTGGGAGTAGGGGTTACTCGCGGTGAGCCCCTTGACCTTGGCCTTCTTTTATGGCCTTTCACCTTGGGCGGAGGGGTTACTCGCGGTGAGCCCCTTGGTTTTCTTCTGTTGGCCTTTCATCTTGGGCGGAGGGGTTACCCGCGGTGGCCCCTCGCCCTTAGCCTTCTTCTGTGGCCTTCTATCTTGGGCGGAGGGGTTACTCGCGATGAGCGCCTCGCCCTTGGCCTTCTTCTGTGGCCTTTCATCTTGGGCGGAGGGATAACTCGCGGTGAGCCCCTCACCCTTGGCCTTCTTCTGTGGCCTTTCATCTTGGGCGGAGGGGTTACTCGCGGTGGGCCCCTCACCCTTGGCCTTCTTCTGTGGCCTTCTATCTTGGGCAGAGGGGTTACTCGCGGTGGCCCCCTCGCCCTTGGCCTCCTTCTGTGGACTTCTTTCTTGGTTAGAGGGATTGCTCGCAGTGATCCCTTGATTTTTCAAATGTAGGAGGGTAGTGACCCTTGAGTTTTTTTCTGTAGCATCAAGTTTGGGAAGAGGGGTCACTCAAGGTGGATCCCCTAGCCCTAGGCTATTTTCTGTCAAACTTGCAATCTTGGGAAGGTGGAGCCAACTCTAAGTGGATCCCCACACTCCAAGCTATTTTATTGTTTGTTCACTTGCTTGAGGACTTCTCAATATTAGCCCCCTCATGTAGAAGTGTCTTGTAATGTCGAGAGACTTGTGCATGAAACTGTCCTACCTTTTATTTATACTTGGCAGTTACTCAAAACTGTGAGCCCTCCCTTGGAGCCTTACGTGCTAAACTGTCGCACCTTATATTTATACTTGACACTTGCTCAAGACTGCGAGTGCTCCGGTGCCCTTGGATCCTTAGGTGCTCATCTAGAGCACCTTATGTTTATACTTGGCACTTGCTCAAGACTGTGAGCGCTCTGGTGCCCTTGGAGCCTTAAGTGCTCATCTGAAGCACCTTATATTTATACTTGACACTTGCTCTATACTGTGAGCGCTCCGGTGCCCTTGGAGCCTTAGGTACTAAATTGTTGTACCTTTTATTTATATTTGGCAGTTACTCAAAACTGTGAGCGCTTCGGTGCCCTTAGAGCCTTAGGTGCTCATCTGGAGCACCTTATGTTTATACTTAGCACTTGCTCAAGACTGTGAGCGCTCCAGTGCCCTTGGAGCCTTAGGTGCTAAACTGTCGCACCTTATATTTATACTTGGCAGTTGCTCAAGTGAGCGTTCCTATGTCCTTGGAGCCTTAGGTACTAAACTGCTGTACCTTATATGTATAATTGCACTTGCTCAATACTTTGAGTTGCTCTTTTTTACGTGAAAACCTCAAGATTGAACTTCCCGCTTCTAACTGTGGGGTATTTGTATATGAGATGAGCAAGTTAAAATTTTGAAGCTGCTCCTCTAACTACGGGGTACTTGCATATAACTAAGCAAGTTAAAATTTGGACACTGCCCCTCTAACTGCAGGGTTCTTGCATATAGCTGAGCAAGTTTAAAATTTTGAAGCTGCCCCTTTAACTACGGGGTACTTGCATATAACTGAGTAAGTTGAAATTTGGAAGCGGCCCCTATAGCTGCGGGGCACTTCTTGCATATAACTAAGCAAGTAATTTTTTTTAAAGTTTCCCCTCTAACTGCGGGGTACTTGCATATAGCTGAGCAAGTTTAAAATTTTAGAAGAAGCCCCTCTAGCTGCGGGGTACTTGCGTATAACTGAGCAAGTTGAAATTTGGAAGTGGCCCCTCTAGCTGAGGGGTACTTGCATATAATTGAGCAAGTTAAGAATTTTGAAGCTACCCCTCTAGCTGCGGGGTACTTGCATATGAGCTGAAGTAGTTAAAAATTTTAGCGCAGCCCCATGTGCGTGTGGGGTACTTTTTAGCGCACCCCCATGTGATTATGGGGTATTTCGTTATGCACATTCATTTCTTAGGGAGTAGCTAGGAGATGGGGTTAGTCCTTCTCCTTCCCATAAACATTGAATAAAATTTCGCATATATCCTAAGTAAAGAAATAATTATTTCTTTATAATGAAAATTTCCCTTCGTCTGCAGGGTGCTTGTTCCAAACTTTTCTTAGGAACCTTTTTTGTCTTATAAAAATAACAAGTTTAGAGAGGGGGGTAGACCCGCTTCTCCCTATTTTTTGAAAAACTGGTCAAGTAAAGTTTTCTTGAGAATAGAGGTTAGGACTTGTTCTCTAGGCTATAAATCTATATTGAATAATAAAAAAATGTAGTGAATTTTTTCATTATTATTATTACTAGGAGGATAACTTCCTGCTGGTCCTGTCGAGTCTTAGGGACTTTACTCACTATACTTTTACTTTTGAGTTGGATATCCCCCCAAGTATGATGAGGAAAGTTCCTTATGTCATGGGACCTCTTCTAATCTAGTATAGGTTATGCCCTTCTTTTAAGAAAAGGACACATAAATCTGGTGTACTCACCGCACAATGTAGGTAAATGAGTCATGCACAAAATTTGAAGTGCCAAAAATAATGGGTATTACTTTTCTTCATTACAGTCAGAGTTTATATTTCTTACAAGAAGTGTACTCATAAAACTAGAGCAGGCTATTCAAATTTTTTAAGAAAATGAAACTCGGCAGGAGTTAGGCATATTACCTTCTCAGTTGTAGTGGTGAAGATGTCTGTTGACGACGGGTTGAATTTTTGGGGCGAGGGCCTCTATAGGTCCTTCGCCACTGCCTGTAATGGTGGGGGGGGGGGGTTCCTCACTCACAAGTTCCACTCTTGGAACTGAATTTATTCGGGGTCCCTCGTACCCACATGCCATTGAGGAGGGGTCCTCTCTTATGGGTTCCTCATCTAGGGTGCATGCCTCTAAGGGTTCCTCGCAAGGGCTATTACCAATGGGAGATTCCTCGTGACCTTGGTTCCTTGTATAAGGCTTTGAATTCATGAGGTTCCTTATTCGAGAACTTCGCAGCTACGATTTCCTCATCTGAGGCTCTGCACATGCTGGTTCCATGCCGCTTGTAACTATGTCGGCTTCTTGTCCACTTCAGTGATCCTCGACAAACATTAATTTTTTGGAAGTTTAGCTACTATAAGATGGGTTTTTGCCATGGAGTTCCTCACATATTGATTTTTTTCACAGGTATCTCGACCTCTGCCTTTGAGGTGTAGGCTGCCAGTTATGGTAAGGGGAGGGGTTCCTCGCGTTTTGCCTTAGACGCGGAGGGTTCCTCGCCGAATCTACTGTTAGTGGCTAAGGGTGTCTCGACCTTGAGCTTTGTCGAGTGTTCCTCGTCTGTCGGAACAAGTGTTGGAGAGAGGGGGTCTCGACCCCTAGTTCTTTATTTCAAGAGGAGGGGTATCTCGACACCTAGTACTAATTTTGCCAAGGGTTCCTCATCGCGACTGTCGTCAAGGGTATCTCGACCTTGCATTTTATCAAGGGTCCTCCTCGACCTTATGTCGCGTCAAGGGTTCCTCATGTGTCGAGTTCACCTCTAAGGGTGTCTCGACATTTGTTGATGTTGATAGAGGTTCCTCGTGCGTCAACCTTATGTCTGAGAGTGTCTCGCCGACTGCCAATGCTATCAAGGTTTCCTCGTGCCCGAGGGTGTCTTGCCCGGTGGAGCTTTGTTTGGAGAGGGGGGTCTCGACCTCTAGTTCTTTATTTCAAAAGGAGGGGGTATCTCGACCCCTAGTACTCATATCGCTAAGGGTTCCTCGTCGCGACTGTCGTCAAGGGTATCTCGACCTTGCGTTTCATCAAGGGTCTTCCTCGACCTTATATCGCGTCGAGGGTTCCTCATGGGTCGAGTTAACCTCTAAGGGTGTCTCAACATTTCCTGACGTTGATAGAGGTTCCTCGCACGTCGACCTTATGTCTGAGAGTGTCTCGTCGACTGCCAATGCTATCAAGGGTTCCTCGTGCCAGAGGGTGTCTTGCCTGGTGGAGATTTGTTTGGAGAGGGGGGGTCTCGACCCCTAGTTCTTTATTTCAAAAGGAGGGGGTATCTCAACCCCTAGTACTCATTTCGTTAAGGGTTCCTCATCGTGACTGTCGTCAAGGGTCTTCCTCGGCCTTATGTCGCGTCGAGGGTTCCTCATGTGTCGAGTTCACCTCTAAGGGTGTCTCAACATTTGCTGACGTTGATAGAGGTTCCTCTCCCATCGACCTTATGTTTGAGAGTGTCTCACCGACTTCCCATGCTATCAAGGGTTCCTCGTGTGCTGACTTCGTGCCCGAGGGTGTCTCGTCTGGTGGAGCTTTGTTTGGAGAGGGGGGTCTCGACTAATTCCCCGGCGACCTTGGGTGTCTCGACCAGTAGGTTGTAATACCCCGTATTTCTGAATATTCCAAATATTCCATTTAATTAGATTGGAGAATTAAATGAGAAAATATCGGCTTGATTTAAATTACGTAAGAGTAGTAATTTAAAGAGTTTTATTTAAAATTGTAATTATGGTGTATTAATCGAAAGATAGATACCGGTATATATTGCATTATTTTATTTACTTAGTGCGAGTGGTAAATAGTTACTTAACGCGTATAGACCGCGTTGGGGTGAGAACGAGTAATATTTTTTAAGTGACTCAAATGATAATTTAGAGGTCAACAAAGAGTTCGAAAGGGTCAAATTAGTCAAAATAGTATACCCGGGGGTACTAGTTGAGTCCCGGGGTAATTTTGGGCTAAACCGAGACCGTTCGGGGGCATTTTAGTCTTTTAACATAAGAGGGTATGGAGACCAACGAAATTGAGAGTTTTATATCAGACGTATGATAGATGAATTAGGGTTAGAACACCCATGACAACACCAATACCATTAGAGAGAAGAGAGGCACAACTTTCTAAAGCAAATAGAAGATTTGGGAAGGATTCAAAGGGATTCCTACCATCAACTTGTTGGGGAAGAAGGATTGAGGGATGAAGATCATCAATCATCAACAAGAACCACGAAATCAGACCCTACTGATCATAAGGCAAGTTGTTTATTGCAAATTATAAAGTTATAATACCCATGTGTAGGGTTTTTGAATAGTTTTGTTTAAATCAATATTTTGATTGGAGAAAGATGATATTTATGCATGTTGGGATAGGAATCACATGTAGAATGATTTAAACTATGTAGATAATTAATATTCAGATTAGACTTGATGATTTTCGGAATAAAAATCTGGATTTTGAATGATAATATGGGAAGAACACCATAACTAGGGTTTCAAGAAATTCTGGGTTTTAATTCATTAATTCTTTAAAGTAATTGGAGTTTTGATGTATTTGACACGTTAGAAACTGTCCTAGTATATGTGGAAATATGTTAGGATCACTGGGTTAAAGTTTGGTGGACTATAATGGATTTTGAAGATTTGTTAATGGAGGAAAAATCTTAACGAAGAAGAAGACTGCGTCTGCCCCTGTTCGATCGATCGATCGATCTCGGACTGTCAATTTTGTGTTTAATCCTTCGTTGAGTTCGGGAATGAATGAGTATTCTAGGATTTACATTATACTTATTTGGGAGTAAGAATAAGACCAGTACGTATATTGTTGAGGTCCAATAAGGCCATTGGGTGTAGGGCTTGGATTATGGACCGAGGAGAATAATCCGAGTTAGTAGAGTATCGGGGACTTCGGAAATTGAGTTACGGGGAAAAGTAAATTCAATTTAAGTAATAGACCAGTAGGGTAAGAAATAACTACTGAAATTATATGTAAGGGGTAACTAGGACCCTTAGAGTTGTGTGAATACGCAAATAAATACGATTAATGAGATAAATCGTAAAGCGAATATTGTACGGTAGATATATGAGATTAAAATATTACGTACGTATATGATTAATAGGTCGGGGGTGTACCTACTGAATTATGTGATCTTTTAGGTAGGGAGATTATACCTAAATTAATTATGTTAGGGTCGATGAGACATTCCGAACTAACATAAATTTATTATGTGTTTGGGGTCGATGAGAAATGCCGAACCAAACTTTGAACTGGGGTCGCGATGAGAGAGTCCCGAACCAGAATATGTGTATATATATATATATATTTAAAAATAATTGGGGTCGATGGATCATTCCGAACCAATTCTTACTTGGGGTCGATGAATCATTCCGAACCAAGAGTCCTTTACGTGTATAAAAAGGGCAAAATAGTAATGATTGATATTTAGTATATATTATGTGTGAAATATATATACTTGACGATATTTTACTTCCGTGTATTAGTAGATTGATATATAGTATGTATTTAAAGATACATACTGAAATGGTAAGTTAAGTAGTGAAACTTAATTACATAAGTGGGAAAGTTAACAATTGTGAGAACTGTTGTAATTTTAGTAGTGAAACTAAATGAGAAGTCTTGAGAAATAACATAGATTAAATGTTACTTGGGAATTATTTAAATACGCGAGATGTTAGTAAAACGGTTGTACTGTATGGGTGGTACTGGAACTTGGGTACAGATAAGTTCAGTTCACTACTTTGGTTTTAGTTAGCTTGAGAAGTATGGCTAGATAAACTAAGTGTAGAACATTAGGTGTGCACAAAAGATGAGGGGTGAGTTAACTCAAGAGAGTGTACGAGAACCTAACATGTGTAATCAATAGCCGCATTTTATATTGTGATAAACGCTTGCTAAATATTTTCAAAATGTTTTGAGTACTAACTCTTGCTATAAAATATTTTTAAAACCTTTTAGGTGTCCAGCCACAGGGACGCCATGTGTGATGATTCCATTCCAGACTCGGAGCTGTAGTACAGTGGATGCTTACAGGATTTGACTAGATGATATCTCTCATTCAGATCTAGCACAGGATCTCGCACTCTTCTATGTATGGACTTGTTGTCCGGTATTAGTCTCAGATGTTAGATTCAGACTAGTGGTTATTCTATTGATTGTTTGGGATTTTTAGCCGATGGTTTCTTCGGTAATACTTTTGTTCTGTTGTACTTTTACTTTGTTGTTTGAATTACAGTACGTGATTATTTGTACTTTGTTCCGTTTGGTTGATTTATCTATTTTAAAGAAAGGTAAAATTTTGGCACCGGTCTAATTTTACTTAGGGGATTAGTAATTAAAACGTTTTCGACAGTGATGCTAAGAATGAACCATTTGAGAAACCTGAAGGCCTGATCACCCAATGTTTAATTAGGCGGGGTCTCACAGATAGTATCAGAGCATCAGGTTCTAGTGTCCATAGGATCTGTACAGCTTACTACGTTTTCAGCGTATCGTTTGATTGATATAGAGCCCTATCTTAGGATGATTGTACTCCTCTATGTACGTAGTTTACGTTCTCCTGCTATTTGGTAGACGTAGTGTTATATATACGAGTCCGATTGGGCACGATACGTCGAATATGGTGGTAGGACCGACATTGGCGTTAGAAGGACTACAGGAGGGAGGAGCTCGGCATAAAGCATGGGGTGTTCGAAGATGGCAATCATAGGAGAGATGACCGTGGTTGAGGTCACTCCTAGCGTGTAATGGAAGTAAATGCTGCAAGGGTTGTTGAGGCATAGCAGGCATTTTCCAAGTGTAGCGACGGCAAGAGGGATGCTAGTCTAGATCGCCCAATGCAGTGATAGTGGGAGTAGGTCTGAAGAAAATTTGATGAGAACGTGCCGTAAATGTGATAAAACGGCGACTGTGCATGTTAACCAATGCAAGTAGTATGTCCAGAGGTTTTGGAATTTAGGACTAACTAGAAATACTCAGAAGTGAAAATTTGAGTAAATTTTCAGGCAACGTGGCGGGGATACCAGTCACTACTTTCGGACCGAGGGTCCGTATATATAAATAGAAGAACTTTACGTATAGTTTAACCGCAAAGTTCTCCAATGATAATTCGGAAGCGTAGTGAATGGGAATATATGAACCCCCACGTGAAAGCCTGGTAGAGGCCAATCGTGAGAGAGAAATTATCCGTTGAAGGGAATTTGTATCGATGAGATGGGTACGAGGGAAAAGAGCCCTTGAGAGAATAGACTCTCGAGTTATGATTCGCAATTTTGGTAAAACTCTTCTTGGACGACTTATGTATATGAAGGCAGTATGGTACTTCTTACAAGGTTGGGGTACATGCTCCTAGGGGGCGAAGTTAATAGAGTTTAAAGATTTAGTCAAAGAGTAAGACTGAATGTAATGGGGCTAATGCAAGCTATAAGTGGAAACCCACTAGAGGATTTAATGATTAGGTCCTAAGTCTGAACTGTTAAGCCCCATAGTGCATTTGCCTTGGTCGTAAAACTAAGGGAACCAGGATAATAGTGCGCAGAATCGAGGCTACCAAGTCCGAGAGGAGGGAGACCCCAAAACGGTCAGGGTGGCCTGGAGTAAGGGGATTTTTGTAAAGATGTCTAGTGTGGCTGGTAGAGCCACGCCTTCTAATTTAGCTTGAAGTTATTTGAAGAAATAATAACTCCAATAAGTTTTGCATTCCGGAGAGGATAAGCGTGTTATGTCCGGAAACCATCTAAATCACCAGAGCGATGGTTAAGGAAGTATATGAGTTTTAGCCTCGAGTGAATGGGGTATATGACGACTCCTCACCTGAAAAAGGGTCGAGTTGTCATTATTCATCAAAATGCGAGAGACTTCGGAGATTATGAACATCTATTGGTAATTGATTTCGGTGTGTGGGAACCTAAATGATGTGAGTCAATGTTTGTCGTATGACTGCTGAGCGGAGAGATCGAGCTCACTGTTGTAGTTAGTGCTTAAGACTTAGTGATAGTATAAGCGCGGTGCCACTTGACTCTGTTAGAAATATTGGAGTATGGTTGCACATATTGTCGAGGAATCGAATTTGAGTATCTTAACTATGTGTTGTTCCAACAATGCTCAGCAAGAATACATGGGGAGAAGTCCCTTGTTTAAGTTCGGTTGCGAAAGGGAATACGACTGAATTTTTGCACGTCAGGAGAAGTGGCATTGTTAGATGCTAGGGCATCAGTGGAGCCGGTAGTGTTGAGGAGAAACACTGAAAGGCTTACCTCACCACGAAGGGATAAGTGGGACTTTGTGGGCAAGGATTTGATTTTTGGCCTATAGGGTATTGAGAATACCCACAAGATTGTAGGCACGTCGTGTAGACTAGGCAGGAGTTGAAGAAAAGCATGATACGGGTGCGACATTTGCAATGTTTTTACAAATGTGCACGGAGAAAAGGGTGTATGGGCGCCCTAGTCAATTGGATTCCTTAGACATCCGAGATAGAGGGATGCGGAATATTTCTGTACGACGGTGGGGAAAATAGGAAACAAGTCGTATCGATGAAATGGGTTGAACGTCATGGGAGATTGACGATAATCCAAGATTATATATGCTGAGAGATCAAGCACACCCTATGGGATGAAAGTCGGTGGGAAACCGTTCAAAGGTTATCTCTTGATATGGGAGACCTAACTGTGGTGAAGAAGTAGCGCAAGGTGCTACTTGACTGAGTGTTATGAGTGACTTACGAGTTACTAAAATGTTGATTCTTATAAAGTAACCAACCCAAAAAGGTGCGCCAATTGCGAAGAGTGCACAGACTGTAAATTATAATAAACCCGGAGAGAAAGGGGAATAGAGTACCACTTGAGGAAAGATGACGTAAGTGGGAAGAGATGTTGAGGAGAGACATAGTGAGATTGCCTTGAGACACACCTCTAGTTAATAGAGTGAGATGGACTCGAAATGAGCAACTGGAATATGGTAGTGAACCTGCAATTCCAATGATGGAATGAGGAGACAGACTTATAAATTATTGATGGATTGTGAACATCATAATTAAGCCAACATTTCGTTGGGGGTAGCGAAATGGGGTGACCGGGATGGATTAGTATGTAGTTGAAAAGGGAGAGTGTACGGTGCCGCTCTACATGATTGTGAATCAGGATGAAATCCTAAAATTCCACCCTGTGAGAGAAGGTCAGGAAGGAATAGAGGTAAAGTTTTATTTTGAGTACGTAGTGCTACCTACGACTCAATGTTAGTGAGAAAGAATGATGATACACCCTTATGATAGTGAAATTTTGGAGAATCCCACTGATCAATTCATAGGTTGAATGTATGCCTATAAGAGCATATTTATAGGTAGAGTGAGTGCCTATATGAACTGTACATGAGGATTAGGTTCGTGGGTTCCGATTACGAACAATACATGTACTTTGGGTGTGGTTCGAGGAGACATTTTGAACTTTTAGTCCTTAACGCGTGATATGAGGACATTCTATTGGAGTGTGACATTTTAAGGTATATGAAATGTGAAATATATGGCTCACAAATTGTCTACTCATGTGCAATGAGATATATATACATATATTGGTGCTCGAGATGTGATCTCGAGACAAGTAATTAATAACTATTGGTGATCGAGGTGGAATTCCGATCCAATAACCCCAAAAGTGTTATAGAAGGGGGGTGATTATAAAAAAAAGTATTGGTAGTATATGTTATGTGTAAGATATATATACCTATTGATTTTTCCTACTTATGTGCGATAGTAAGTGTGCTTAATCTCTGTATTGGGGTCGATGATATTCCGGACCAATACAGGGGGGATCGATTTGGGGTCGATAATTTTCCGAACCAAATCGATGATAAATATTGGGATCGACGGAAGGTCTGAACCGACATGTGCATTACATTTACCTTGGGGTCGAGGAATTCCCGGACCAATGTAAATGATAGGATTATTGGGGCCGATGATTTTTGCCGGACCAATTTTCCTTAAAAGTATATATTGTATGTGAAATATATACCTTATAATATTCTACTTATGACTGATAGTAGACACTTAGATGTTATATAGAGATATACATCAAATGGGTAAATTAAGTAGGGAGAAACTTAATTTCAAGAATTAATGTTGGATTGGGAAAATCGATGAGAAATTAAGTAGTGGGACTTAATTATGATATATGCGGCATGGGTAACAGGCGATAAGAAATTATAATGAAATGGTCATGTGCTTGGGACGACAGTTAGGATGTTATGATTTGGTATTGGGTATTAGAGGGTGCAATTATATTTAAGGTCCTTAGCCTTAATACCAGCCTTATCCTAATTTTGAGGACGAAATTCCTTTGCAAGGGGGGAAGTATGTAATACCCCGTATTTCTGAATATTCCAAATATTCCATTTAATTAGATTGGAGAATTAAATGAGAAAATATCGGCTTGATTTAAATTACGTAAGAGTAGTAATTTAAAGAGTTTTATTTAAAATTGTAATTATGGTGTATTAATCGAAAGATAGATACCGGTATATATTGCATCATTTTATTTACTTAGTGCGAGTGGTAAATAGTTACTTAACGCGTATAGACCGCGTTGGGGTGAGAACGAGTAATATTTTTTAAGTGACTCAAATGATAATTTAGAGGTCACCAAAGAGTCCGAAAGGGTCAAATTAGTCAAAATAGTATACCCGGGGGTACTAGTTGAGTCCCGAGGTAATTTTGGGCTAAACCGAGACCGTTCGGGGGCATTTTAGTCTTTTAACATAAGAGGGTATGGAGACCAACGAAATTGAGAGTTTTATATCAGACGTATGATAGATGAATTAGGGTTAGAACACCCATGACAACACCAATACCATTAGAGAGAAGAGAGGCACAACTTTCTAAAGCAAATAGAAGATTTGGGAAGGATTCAAAGGGATTCCTACCATCAACTTGTTGGGAAAGAAGGATTGAGGGATGAAGATCATCAATCATCAACAAGAACCACGAAATCAGACCCTACTGATCATAAGGCAAGTTGTTTATTGCAAATTATAAAGTTATAATACCCATGTGTAGGGTTTTTGAATAGTTTTGTTTAAATCAATATTTTGATTGGAGAAAGATGATATTTATGCATGTTGGGATAGGAATCGCATGTAGAATGATTTAAACTATGTAGAGAATTAATATTCAGATTAGACTTGATGATTTTCAGAATAAAAATCTGGATTTTGAATGATAATATGGGAAGAACACCATAACTAGGGTTTCAATAAATTCTGGGTTTTAATTCATTAATTCTTTAAAGTACTTGGAGTTTTGATGTATTTGACACGTTAGAAACTGTCCTAGTATATGTGGAAATATGTTAGGATCATTGGGTTAAAGTTTGGTGGACTATAATGGAGTTTGAAGATTTGTTAATGGAGGAAAAATCTAAACGAAGAAGAAGACTGCGTCTGCCCCTGTTCGATCGATCGATCGATCTTGGACTGTCGATCGATCGACTATGTCGATCGATCGAACCCAGTCGTCGATCGATCGACGAAAGCTGTTTTCCGAAAATTTTGTGTTTAATCCTTCGTTGATTTCGGGAATGAATGAGTATTCTAGGATTTACATTATACTTATTTGGGAGTAAGAATAAGACCAGTAGGTATATTGTTGAGGTCCAATAAGGCAATTGGGTGTAGGGCTTGGATTATGGACCGAGGAGAATAATCCGAGTTAGTAGAGTATCGGGGACTTTGAAAATTGAGTTACGGGGCAAAGTACATTCAATTTAAGTAATAGACCAGTAGGGTAAGAAATAACTACTGAAATTATATGTAAGGGGTAACTAGGACCCTTAGAGTTGTGTGAATACTCAAATAAATACGATTAATGAGATAAATCGTAAAGCGAATATTGTACGGTAGATATATGAGATTAAAATATTACGTACGTATATGATTAATAGGTCGGGGGTGTACCTACTGAATTATGTGATCTTTTAGGTAGGGAGATTATACCTAAATTAATTATGTTAGGGTCGATGAGACATTCCGAACTAACATAAAGTTATTATGTGTTTGGGGTCGATGAGAAATGCCGAACCAAACTTTGAACTGGGGTCGCGATGAGAGAGTCCCGAACCAGAATATGTGTATATATATATATTTTTAAAAATAATTGGGGTCGATGGATCATTCCGAACCAATTCTTACTTGGGGTCGATGAATCATTCCGAACCAAGAGTCCTTTACGTGTATAAAAAGGGCAAAATAGTTATGATTGATATTTAGTATATATTATGTGTGAAATATATATACTTGACGATATTTTACTTCCGTGTATTAGTAGATTGATATATAGTATGTATTTAAAGATACATACTGAAATGGTAAGTTAAGTAGTGAAACTTAATTACATAAGTGGGAAAGTTAACAATTGTGAGAACCGTAGTAATTTTAGTAGTGAAACTAAATGAGAAGTCTTGATAAATAACATAGATTAAATGTTACTTGGGAATTATTTAAATACGCGAGATGTTAGTAAAACGGTTGTACTGTATGGGTGGTACTGGAACTTGGGTACAGATAAGTTCAGTTCACTACTTTGGTTTTAGTTAGCTTGAGAAGTATGGCTAGATAAACTAAGTGTAGAACATTAGGTGTGCACAAAAGATGAGGGGTGAGTTAACTCAAGAGAGTGTACGAGAACCTAACATGTGTAATCAATAACCGCATTTTATATTGTGATAAACGCTTGCTAAATATTTTCAAAATGTTTTGAGTACTAACTCTTGCTATAAAATATTTTTAAAACCTTTTAGGTGTCCAGCCACAGGGACACCATGTGTGATGATTCCATTCCAGACTCGGAGCTGTAGTACATTGGATGCTTACAGGATTTGACTAGACGATATCTCTCATTCAGATCTAGCACAGGATCTCGCACTCTTCTATGTATGGACTTGTTGTCCGGTATTAGTCTCAGATGTTAGATTCAAACTAGTGGTTATTCTATTGATTGTTTGGGATTTTTAGCCGAT
Organism: Sambucus nigra; assembly: GCA_949130495.1. Lineage (NCBI taxonomy): Eukaryota > Viridiplantae > Streptophyta > Magnoliopsida > Dipsacales > Adoxaceae > Sambucus > Sambucus nigra. Next base: position 393,217,618 of record OX422215.1, read on the forward strand.
GGTTTCTTCGGTAATACTTTTGTTCTGTTGTACTTTTACTTTGTTGTTTGAATTACAGTACATGATTATTTGTACTTTGTTCCGTTTCGTTGATTTATCTGTTTTAAAGAAAGGTAAAATTTTGGCACCGGTCTAATTTTACTTAGGGGATTAGTAATTAAAACGTTTTCGACAGTGATGCTAAGAATGAACCATTTGAGAAACCTGTTTTAATTTAATGAAGGCCTGATCACCCGATGTTTAATTAGGCGGGGTCTCACATAGGTGTGTGGAGATAGGAGTCTCGTCTTCTTCCCATATGACTTTGGGGGTCTCGACCAATGGGTTCATAGAGATGGGTGTCTCGATCAGTGGCTGTGGGGAACTGGGGGTCTCAAGAAGTGGATGTGGGGAATTGGGGGTCTCATCCGATTTCCACGCATCCTTGGGTTTTGCAGTTGCGGTATCTGATGCTGAAGGTTTGTCGCGGGTGGACCCACTATCCGTGGACTCCTCACAGAGTACCCATTTAACTGAGGGTTCCTCGCGAGTTGTCCCCATATCTGAGGGTGTCTCGACCTCATGTTTCTTCGAGACTGCTGCCACGACTTCTTTGTTGGCGCGAAGGACACCCAGGGTTCCTCGCAAGTTGACATTTCTATAAGGGTTCCTGCTGCTACTTTTTTTTTTTTTGCGACGAGGGACACCCAGGGTTTATCATCCATGGGTTCCTCACGAGTTGGTATTTCTAAAGGGGATGCTGTTGCTGAGAGTTCCTCACTTGGAATTGCTACCACGATGGGTTCTTTTCTTGAGGGTTCCTCATCTCTATCATTGAGCGAGAGGAGTTCCTCGACCATACCGAATTACTATCCAAACACTTAAGGTTCCGAGGGTTCTGCCAGTGAACTTGACGATTCCATAACTTTCTCCAGCGCCGTCCTCCGTGACTGAGCTACTTCTGCCGAAATCGCCGCCGAAACGGTTGCCCCTCCAGAAGGGGCTGCTGCTGGTGTTACACTATCTTGACCCAAACTTGCCAAGTCTCAAAAAACATACTCATAATCCTCTACCACCGGAGCTGCTGTCGGTGAGCTGGTATGCCCTCCCGGAGGAGAAGGTACCTTTGCTCCGGTCACCACCACATCCACCTGAGTGGCCTTGTCTCTTTGAGCTCCATTTCCAGATGGAATGTCTTCAAACACTAGCTGCTTAGAAATATTAAAACCTTCTTTGTCCATGGAAGTGAGGATACCTCCCCAACAGAGTCGCCAAATGTAGGAGGGTAGTGAGATTGGGGTCTATGAATAACTGGAAAGGGTGAGGCGTGTCCCACTTCCATGGGCGCTGTCTGCATGGTTCTCATTAAATTCTAAAGCGACTTCTGATGAGACCTTCTCCTTTTGGTAAAAATGGAGCTCAAGCTGGAACTCCCTCCCTGCAATAAGATGAACTTCCACAACAATAATAGTAATTTTCTCAAGAGGAGCTCTTAAGAGTGATGGCTGTCAGTGGGGAGTGAAAGAACAAGGCACTTAGCACTGAGAGAGAGCACAGAGAGAATACTAAAGAGGTTCTGGTGTGATTTTGACAGAGTGACTTTGCTATTGATTTTTTTTCTATATCCCATGACCTTGCCCAGGGGTCCTATTTATACTTGGGCACTAGGGCGGGGTTGGCACTTTTGGAGCCAAAACTTAGAGGTTGGTGAAGGACAAAGTCTGCAGTGTACTGTTTGTCCCTACCTGTAGGCAGCTCTGCCTGTCCCCTCTGACAAATGGCCCCTGGTGCCAGCCAAAGTTCAAAAGCAAATATGTCTTCTAATGGAGACAAAATATCTGATTTGATAAATATCTTTTGAAATGCTAACTTTTGGTACAAACCTTGTAAACTTGAGGGGGGTCTCGAGGACCACCTCCTCTAAAATCTTTGTAAGCTTGAGGGGGTCTTGAGGACCCCCTTCTAAAATCATTTTTCTTGAGAGGGGTTTAGAGAACTCTCTCCTTTAAAATTATTTTATAAACAGTTCTTTTCTTGTGAGTAGTCAGCCCTTTGGATGCTCACTTCACTTGTGACTAAGTGTGGAGTGTGTGTAGTCTTGAGTGACTTTTGGGTCTTCCTACTAGTATTCTCTCAATCCTATAGTGCTAAGTGGTTGGGCTTGCCCAACATACCTTGTCCTTCAGCCGCCAAGCCAAAACTCCCAAGAGGTCCCAAATAGCCTACTTGAGCCCTGCTTGCTCACTAGGCAACCTGTACAAGAAAGCAAAGGGTTAATACTGTTGTTCTTTATAAAGAATGATGTTTCATGATGAGGAATTTCTCATGGTAGCCACTCCCTCATAATGGACCCTGGGTGGGATCCTTCTCAAACGTTATTTCTGCAGTGACCCCTGCGACGGCACCCCTCGAATGACATTGTTGCAGTGACCACTTCTCAATCTTGGACTTCTGCGGTGTCCCTTGTGGGGCACCTCTCAAATGTCATTACTGCAGTGACCCTTGCAGTGGCACTTCTCAATCTTGAACTTCTGCGGTGGCCCTTGCGGGGCACCTCTCAAATTTCATTGCTTCAGTGACTTTTGCAGCGGCGGTGACCCTTATAGTGGCACTTCTCAATCTTGGACTTCTGCGGTGGCCCTTGTGGGGCACCGCTCGAATGTCATTGCTGCAGTGACCCTTGCAGTGGCAGTGACCCTTGCAGTGGTACTTCTCAATCTTGGACTTCTGCGGTGGCCCTTGCGGGGCACCTCTCGAATGTCATTGCTGCAGTGACCTTTGCAGTGGCAGTGACCCTTGCAGTGACACTTCTTAATCTTGTACTTCTGCGGTGGCCCTTGCGGGGCACCTCTCGAGTGTCATTGCTACAGTGACCTTTGCAGTGGCAGTGACCCTTGCAGTGTCACTTCTCAATCTTGGAATTCTGCGGTGGCCCTTGCGGTCACCTCTCGAATGTCATTGCTGTAGTGACCTTTGCAGTGGCAGTGACCCTTGCAGGGGCACTTCTCAATCTTGGACTTCTGCGGTGGCCCTTGAGGGCACCTCTCGAATGTCATTGCTGCGGTGACCATTGCAGTGGCAGTGACCCTTGCAGTGGCCCTTCTCAATCTTGGACTTCTGCGGTGACCCTTGCAGTGACGGTGACCCTTGCAGTGGCACTTATAAATCTTGGACTTCTGCGGTGGCCCTTGCAGGGCACCTCTCGAATGTCATTGCTGTAGTGACCTTTGCAGTGGCAGTGACCCTTGCAGTGGCACTTCTCATTCTTGGACTTCTGCGGTGGCCCTTGCGGGGCACCTCTCGAATGTCATTGCTGCAGTGACCTTTGCAATGGAATTTCTCAATCTTGGACTTCTACGGTGTCCTTTATGGGGCACCTCTCGAATGTCATTGCTGCAGTGACCCTTGCAGTGGCACTTCTCAAAATGGAACTTCTGCAGTGGCCCTTACGCGGTACTTCTCAAATGTCATTTCCGCAGTGATTGTTGCGGTGGCGCTGCTTGAATGTCATTTCTGCAGTGACCCTTACGGTGGCCCTTCTAAATCTTAGACTTCTGCAGTGGCCCTTACGCGGTACTTCTCAAATGTCATTTCCGCAGTGACCGTTGCAGTTGCGCTGCCCGAATGTCATTTCTGCAGTGACCGTTGCAGCGTCACTTCTCAATCTTGGACTTCTGTTGTGGCCTAGGTGGAGTGGCCTAGGTGGGGTCTTCTCAATATCTCTTAAAAAAAGTATTTTATTTTTTTGTAGGTAGACACCCTTCTACAACTAGAAAGCAACTAAAGAAGGCATGTAAATATAATTAACAAAGCAAGTAAATTAACTACAAAGCAAGAAAATACGGAAATACAACTTAAATTAATAAGCTTAGATACATCAAAGTGGGAAAAAATCCCAAAGTGGTGGTGTAGGGAAAAGCTCCATACAAACCCTAAACTAATGTGAAATGTAAGATCCTTCTCTCAAATGAGAGAAATGAGTATATATACAAAACCCCAAAATGGCAAACTTGTAAATAGAAAAGTTGAGAAAAACAAGGGATCGATCGATCAACCCGTTTGGTCGATCGATCGATCGTTCAGGTCTCAGCCCACTGTGAAAGCTCGAAGGTGATTTTTGAAGGGTCGATCAATCGACCCTTTTGGTCGATCGATCGATCAAGCAGGTCTGCAATAAGCTCCCCCTATTTTGGTCCATTTGGAATTATCTTTCGCTAAAATCGCGATAACTTCTTCATTCGGATTGGGAATCACGCACCGTTTGGGGCCACGTGAAGCTTGTGTGGAGGGCTATAACTTCCGTGAAGATGTTGGGCCCAGTGTCCAAACTATAAATTGACCAAATTTCCCTTGCGAGTGCGGATATGTACGGAACTTAGCCGGAATGAATCCAAACTCCATACTTAGTACCTAAATACCTACAAAAACCCAATTATACCTCATATAGCATGTTAACAATATAAGACAGAGGTTGTCTGGTTAACGAGCTTAAATATAGAGACTAAGGTACCCGAGGGGGATAAAATGCGTAGGTTCGAGGGTAGAAACATGCAATATTCGGTACGAATCACACCCCTTAATTTACACATTGCTAGTCCCTAGCAATGAAATAGGATGCAACAAGAACTACAAGTAAACAAAAAGCAGGATACAAGTATAAAGTGTTAAGAAAAATCAATAAAAAGATAAGGCCACTTTCGCGGGCAAACGATTGCATTTAGCGTATGCAATAAGCCGTTAAATCCCTAGGTTACCCTAGTGGACGAGTGTCGTTTTGTGAGGGTTTTCAGGGATGAAACCCACAAACATCAAATGGTTTCCTCAAAATTTGTCCAATCACATGCGACAAACCCAACAATAGCGAAAAATATTTCATACACATGATTAGCACAGTGAATGAATTCACACAAAAGTCCGTATTATTAATATTATATAATGAACTTTGTTAAATTGAAACCTTAAAATGTGTGAGGGGAGCGAGCACATGTAAAGTGTGATTTGGCAAAAACTTAAATAAATTGGATACTAAATAAATCAAGCATATATTCCATCCTCACAGGCATTACAATCATCAAGTGAATTCACTCAAAACAGGGAGTTAATACAAGGAACATGCAGGCATAAAGAGTAAATGTAAATGGAAACTAGGTCGCACACATGTCACAAATGAAGAACGCTATATATGAAATTAAAAATTGTAATCTCAATGAAAGATACCACACATTAAAGGAGGCGAAATGAATTTTCACAGATTATCAAAACTATTTTAACTTTTAAATTAAATGCACCCTAAGATCACATGGGACTTGATAGGGTTATAATGTAGGTTTGGCTAGGGTATGAAATGAAGGATATGTATGTACGGATTCAAAGTGTTCGGAATGAAAACTTAAAATAATGGGAAGAATGAGGGCAATATCAAAAATTGAACAAACAACTTCCATAGAAAGGCATTAGATATACAAATGGGGGGAGTAATCAAAGCTTATTGAACACTATACACTACATATACAAATTTCTCTTTCTTTTCTTTTCTTCTTTTTCTCACTTTTCTTTTGTTTTCTTTTATTTTCTACTTTTTCTTTTTCTTTTTCACTACACTTTATTTTCGTTACTTTTCACACTCTCACATGCCTAAATTACAACCACAACGCAACATCTTTCAATTCCAAGTAATATTCCAAACAAAGGTATGGAAGGTAATATATATGGTATATAACTCTAATTCGGAGTTGGTTATGGGAATTTTGGGTTATGGAACGAAAGGCTAATATTTAGGCTCAAAGGGGTTAACGAGGGAAAACATTTAAGGTGAGGTCAAGGTCAATATGGATGATATAACAAAGATGTCCTATGATCATTTCCTAATGTTTAATCAATTCTCGAGTCAAAACAATATATGAAAATCATGCTCAAGTAATACATTTCATATATGAACTCAATTAATGAACGTTCAATGAAAGAATAGAGAGATTATCGACGAATTCAACATTTTCAATGAGGAAAGAAAAGTGTATACACTCACAAACGACGAAAGGTACAAAGCTTACTCGGTGTAAGTATATACAATGCAACAAAAGATTACCGAGTTATAAAAATCTTAAACCAAATCAATAAAGCAAGAAAAGTGCATGTGATCATGGGATTAAAGTTTAACTCATGAAGTTATTCATAATATCAATGATTGAGGACTAAATTCTAATAACTTCTAAAATCGAGAACATGCATCATTGAGTTGTCTATCGGATCGGGCAATTATTGAAATTTATCATTGAAAACAAAGGAAAAATGCCCAATAACGGAGAAAAAAGAAAGAAAATATTTTTGAAATTTTTGAAATTTTTCTAAGAAAGCACACTCAGTAACTAACATGTAATCAAATCAAAGAAACTACCAATGAATGGATATAATATCCCACACCCCTAACTTAAAACCTGACATTGTCCTCAATGTTAATTAAAAACCAAGTTAAAGAGAGAAAAATGGCAATATTACCCAAAAAAGAGCGATCTCGGGAAAGTATGAGTCCAAAGATTCTACAAAACATGTTAGTACCAAAGCATAACAAAAAGAATAACCAAAAAGTTAACTAATTACACTAGATTAAATTAAAAGGGAAAGAAAAGATAAAAAGAAAAAAAGAATAAAAAGCTAACTATATACAACCTACTATTTAGGCTCCACACTAACTATACACTAGAAGTCTAAATAGTTGAGGGTCCACAATAAAAATGATTTGACTTTGGAGGGTGACTGGTGTACCCTCACTCTCAAGCATGCCTTCTGAAAAATATGAATTTCGTTTGAACAACGGAAGGCATGTGTAAGGCGGAAGAAATGAACCATCGCCAATTAAAAGTTTTGGAGGGACAATGGGGGATTTGGATTGAATGGGTCATAAAAACAAGTGGGGACCGAGAAAAGCAGAATATCCCCCAAAGGATTTAGCAAGTGGAATGGGAGGTGGCGCACATAAGGGAAAAGATGCCTTCATGGAAAGCAACTCGAGCAAGTACTCCTCATCGGTGAAAGGGTTAAAGGTTTTAAAGTTTGGAACTGATTCATCGGGTACTTGTGATGGTGTGACAGTGGAGAATGAAAAGGGGGAGGAAAGAAATTCAAACTCAAGAGATGAGTTATCATCACTCAAAGTTGGAATTTCAAAGGATATAGGATAATTTTCAATGAAACTTTCTTCTTTGGGAACCAAAGATGAAATCATTTAATTGTAAATATATACTACATCCGTTTCATCCTCACTTTCATTCTCTATTAAATGATGGGCCAAGTCAAAAATGGTGTGTTCCAATTTAGGCACAAAGTTCTCAATTGGTTCAAAACCTTCCTCGACTTCAAAAGTCTCGGAAGAGAAATCGTCGTCGAATTCGAATAATAAATCCAAGTCTTTCTCCCAACAATGATTTTCTTCCCGATAACGGTCTTCATACCTCTCATTCTCAAACATGAGCAAACTCTCATCGAAAGTTATAGGTCGGGGTGCGGATTCTTGGAAATGAGAAGTTTGAAAATTATTATCGGAACTATACTCAAACTCATTATTATAAGAATTTTGAAAACTATTGCAATTTGTTTCAAAATTCCTATTATAAGTAATTAGAGGCCCAAAATCGTTATCATCCTCCTCAAAATACACGCACTCCAAAGCTTGACTTTTGTAATACTCGCCCAAAGTCATTTTTGAATTTGCAATTTTTTGGAACTCTACATATTCACCAAAAGTCATAGGTTTGTGAGGATTTTAAGAATTATCATAATGATTACCGAAAGGATTTGAATAAGACATGCTTACCCCAAAGATGGCTCGAAGTGGAAAAATCCACAAAGTGATACGCTCGTAAAAAATTCAAGTGGTTCTTGGCGCTCAAATTTAGAAGTCCGGTAAAAAGGTTAGCAAAAGATACAAATAGAAAGAAAATACTATAAAATAATAAATTAAATAAATTCTAAAACAAACTCATCCCTGGCAACGGCGCCATTTTGATTAAGGGTGAAAAGCAACGCGTGTTAAGACGCCGATCGTTGTTTTCTGGTCACCGCCTTAATACAAAAACCTAAACTTATGACTACACTCAACAGGTGAGTATAGCAGCGAAGTCCGGGTATCGAATCCACAAAGACAAGTTTCTAGAATTTATTCAATTTAATATTCCTAAAATAAAAGTGTAAAAGATAATTTCTACAAACAGTAAAAGATGCAAAAAAAAGGAAAGATTAATCTAGGCGAGTGTATTTAAACTAAATTAACAAAGCGAATAAAAACTATAGGTTGCGTCGAATATCCCTCACCCGAGTTAATTAGTATAAAATGGTTACATGGGTCGACGAGTTATTAAGATTGCGTCTCGTTTTGACAGTTAATTAAATTAAGAGTTGTCACACCCCTAAATTCGGCTAAAAGTCTAATAAGATTTTGGCGTCAACAAATACCCTGAAAATTACGCACACAAGGTCGTACGCACGGAGCATACATGATATACCCCGTCAAATCTCCTAGGCGTAATAACTAGGACAATACACTCGAAATAGACCTGTAAAACTCCATCACCAAAGCAAAACAACATGTCAACCCAAAGTGAGTTCAATCCGACACAATCTAGATTAATTTAGCTAGAAAGCATGATAAAAACGCGATAAATAAACGCGATAAAACAACACTAGAAAGCAACTAAAGAAAGCATGTAAATCTAATTAACAAAGCAAGTAAATTAACTACAAAGCAATAAAATAAGGAAATACAACTTAAATTAATAAGCTTACATATATCAAAGTTCGCAAAACACCCAAAGTGGTGGAGTAGGGCAAAAGCTCCATACAAACCCTAAACTAATGTGAAATGTAAGATCCTTCTCTAAAATGAGAGAAATGAGTATATATAGAAAACCCCAAAATGGCAAACTTGTAAATAGAAAAGCTGAGAAAAACAGGGGATCGATGGATCGACCCCTTTGGTCAATCGATCAATTGATTAGGTCTAAACCCAATGTAAAAGCTCGAAGGCAATTTATGAAGGGTCATTTGATCGACCCTTTTGGTCGATCGATCGATCAAGCAGGTCTGCAATAAGCTCCCCCTATTTTGGTTCATTTGGAATTCTCTTCCGCTAAAATCGCCGTAACTTCTTCATTCGAACTCGGAATCAAACACCGTTTGCGGCCACGCGAAGATTGCGAGGAGGGATACAACTTCCATGAGATGTTGGTCCTGGTGGCCAAATTATAAATTGATCGAATTTCCCTTGCGCGTGCAGATGTGTAAGGAACTTAGATGGAATGCATCCAAACTCCATACTTAGTACCTAAATACCTACAAAAATCCAATTATACCTCATATATCATGTTAATAATATAAAACAGAGGTTGTCTGGTTAACGGGCTTAAATATAGAGATTAAAACACCCGAGGGGACTACAATGCGTAGGTTCGAGGGTAGAAACATGCAATATTCGGTACAAATCAATAGCCTCCATTTGCAAAAAAGTAAAAAGAGCCTAAAAAATGTGGCATTGAAAAAATAAAATAGCCAAAGTCAAAGCCAACATAATTTAGCTTGTTTGATGCTTTACAAAGAAAGTACTTTAAAGCAAATATGATATTGATGGGAGACATAGGTTGAAGATCAATGGGCTTGCACAATCAATCGCTATATTGATTCTGTGTTGTGATGCTATTGGCTAGAGAATCATCAATCTTTTTTGTGTTTTGCTTTTGTGAAATAGTGTCCAATCGTATTCCTTTTTATTAACACAAGGCATATGGGAGTGTATATTATGTTGATATATTGTTTTGCATTTTACACTTGTGCGTTGTCTTAGGTAATTCTCTCACTCGCATTATTCAGACCCAATCATTTCTGCTCTCCCAGTTCGGATATGTCTACACTACCTAGGACAATTAAAAATCATCTTTTGTCGATTTCTAACCTTCCCAGGCCTTATACTATGTTATTTTTGCATTTTCTTGTTTTTTGGAAACTTTTAAAAGTTCTACATTTTGTTAGAAGCCTCGTTCGAACGAGTTTTCTAACGACATTTTGACAAAAATCTTTTGAATTTTCGTTGGATATTCGTTCAAATGTCATTCGAACGACAATATTCGAACGAGAATTGTAACGACATTAAGATAATTTTTTTTCCTGATTTTTTTGTTAGTACATACAACATGTGGTTCGAATGAAGTCGTTTGAATGAGTTTCTAAATTTCGTTCGAACGAACTGCGTTTATTTTGGGCGATTCTGTCATTTTTCTTCTCACTGTTTCAACTCCCCACTTCCTTCTTCCCATGATTCCCTATCCTCCATTTTCCCTTGATCGCCTAACTTCCTTCCTCTACTATCCCTCCTTTCCCTATCTCCTCAAACCTCTTCCCATTTCCCCACTACCATCCCACACCACCTCCATTTTTTTAAAACCTCCATTTCACACCACTCTTCTCCTCCATTCTCTCGAGCATCTCGTATTGGGTTCTCTGATTTCAGGTATCATTTTTTTCCTGCCATTTTATTTAGTTAGTGTTAAGTTATATATGAATTGGGTTTGGTTTAAAATTTTGCACATTTTTAGTTTACCCATCTTTCCTAAGGTTTTGCCACTAGGGCCTTTGTCCGAGAGAAAATTGTCAACTTATCTTCTCTCTCCGGTACTATAGTATTCTCTTGGCTCGCTACCCTAGGATGGGATCCCCTATTTAGCCTTTATGACCCTATTTTCCCCGATCTTATTAGGGAATTTTTCTTTGGTATGCGTGTTCTTGAGGTTGGCTTATTCTCGAGCGTCCGAGGTCGGGAAACTACTATCTCTCCCGACTCCATTGCGCGTCTTGTAGGTTTGCCTCGCATACCAAACCCCACCTTTCCATGGAACAATGACGATCGTCCTGAGACGTGTCTCATTATGAACACTGTTTGTCATCTTTTTCAGGCTGATACTGTCACCATATATCATAAACATCTCCATCCTAATAAGATGATCCTTAATTGGAATTTGTGTGCATGTCTTCTTCCCCGTGCCAACACCACTCAAATATCTAGGGAACACGTGGAATTAATGTATGCTATTAGTAATAAGACATCTACAGACCAACCTAGTTTCATCTTTTGTGTACTTAAGGCCTTTCGTGTCAATCTTTTCGGTCCCGTTAGGAAAGCTTTACCTTTTGTTGTTATTGCTACTCGCCATTGTCTTGAGGTTGGTTGTCCCCTCCTTTCCCTAGATATTGTTGTATATCGTTATCAAAAAATTGATAACTCCTCCATCGGCCGCTCACATGGTCAACTTCCTCACAATATACCTCAACCCACTCCTTCCCATTCTGAGTCATCCCACTATGCCGTCTCATCCACTCCAGCTCCATCTAGACACTCTACTTGTCGTCCTCACCCACCTACTGAGTCGGAGGATATTAGGTACGTTCATTTACTGGTTGAGTAACTTCAGGAGGATTGTCTCCAAGATAGGGCTCTTTTGCAGGAACTTTTACTCACTATAAAGAGGGACCGAGAGAGAGTCGATGAGGCTCAGGCTCATCGGGAGGAGGCACATGCTCATCGCGATGAGGCCCAGGCTAGGAGAGACTCCATTCTCATGGGACATTTTGAGGAGCTTTGCCGTTTAGAGATGTGTCGTGGTGCGACCTCTTTCAGTATCAAACCCGTTCCCGATGACACTTCAAATGATGTTCCAGCTCCATGATGTTCTTTATTTTTAGTCATATTCATTTTATGTACTTGTGAGAGAGAGGATTTTATTTTCTTTATTTATTCACCTCACTTGTACCAGATATGTGTATTTCCCTCTTCCTTTCTTTTGTTTGGATATTGGTGCTTTTATATTGAAACATCTTGGATTTTAAGCATTAATGTTAATCATCGCTCATTTCTTCTTAGGCTATATTGGTTGTGTGGATGATTTCCTTTAGCTATTTATGTTGTCAATATTATCTTGCTTCTAGTTTCCATTGTATTGTCTATTTTATTTTTATTTAAGATATATTCACTAAAACTGCAGGTTAGTTCAATCCCTTTATCTTTTCTGGACAAAAAAGGGGAGAACATGTTTAGGAGGAGCCTAAATTTTTTCTTATTTAACTCTTTATTTCCCCATGAGTTTTATGTTTTTGCTGTTTCATGTGTGTAGGCCACTTATTGCCAGGTTCTTGTTTACTCTCAACAATGCAGCTTAGTAGTTAGTCGAGTCAGTATATCCTTTTTTTTATTTTTTTTAGGGATAGGCTTTAGGATCGGCTTAGAAAATTCAGAGTCATTTTTTTTGTATTTTATTTAATTTATGTTTTGTCCCGAAATAACCCAAAAGGGGAGATTTGTAAGGACAAATTTCCAGTTGAGTCCATCTGTAGTATTGGCTAATTCCATTGGACAACACATTTTGGGTCATTGTATGTCAATCATCTATCATCAATGAAAATTTCGAGCATCTGGGCTCTCATCTCTCTCCAATCCAATTTCGAGTGCTATTTTTCCAAAGGTATATGACCCTGTTCTATTATTTGTGTTGGAGACAATTTTTAAATATTTTTAAATGCCTTTTGATGGAATTTTAAAATAAATTTTAAGTCAATTAAAATTAATTTTATTTTTGGAAAATTGCCCAGCCATGTTCGAACGAACTTGTTCAAATGAACTTCTAATGACTTTCTTTGCAATTTGTTTTGTATTTTAGTTAGAAGTTCGTTCAAACATAGTCGTTTGAACGACCATGTTCGAACGACCTGCTATAATTTTGAATTTTTTTAAAACTTCGGCAGTTTCCTTTATAAACCGTTTTTGTCCACTACTTCATTAAGTATCTTTTATATGGACGAAAAGTGGTTGATAAATACTTCTTGAATAAAAAGAGAAAACATCTTATCCTTTTTTCAACATAGTCTCCAACCTTTATGTGATATTTGGATCATGTTTTGAGAACCAAAAACTCCATACACATCCTACAAGTTATTCATCCTTATTGTGTGCGGTGTATCTTTGCACGAGTGCTGATTGGAGATGGATTTTGGGTTGCGGTGGATATCGAGATACGGGAAGTGTTGTGTAATACAGTTTATGGACGGAGGTAGAGAATACGGCTTCAACGAGTCTTGTTGTGTCAAGTCTGTAAGTATTTTATGTCTTTTTTTAAAATCGTATTCGTAGTTGATTTGTCTAGGTCTAGACATCCGAGATTTTTCCCATTTGGGTTTTCCTCGTACATCGACGTGTAGTGGTTGTGCTTTGTTCTTGCATAATTAATAATCTTGCATGCTCACTTAGGAATTAGTAAGAAAGTTAAAATTTAGTAAGTATTAATTATGTGGCCTAAACTTATTTTTGTGTAAGGAGTGTGTTCTACAAAATTAAAATTAATTCATATAACCTTACAACTTCAAAAGGGAAGAAGCTGATGAAGAAGATGTCCCTGAGAAATTAGCTGAGATCACCCCAAGCTCTCTCTCCCAATATTCCAATGCATCTAAGACTTTGAAAGCCTTTCGAGGATCATCTTGTTGATTAGATGCAGGTCGGAGATGGTAAAAAAAAGGAACCGTAACGGTTTTGTAAAAGTTTTCATGTTTTTTTGTGAATTGTTTGTAACATATCCTTTATAACTAATGAAAAATGTCGTATATCTTCTCACTTGGCTTATAAATGAGATACAATCTTTGAATTATTCGCAATCGATCTGTAATTTACCTTCATGTCGTGTTTCTTTAACAAAGAGAACTAGCATGTTTCAATAGTTGTTTTGAAATTTTGGAGTCTACATGGTACATAACTTTCCCTATAGTTCCTTATGGAAATTTTGATGACCGTATGAATTTTTTATCTAGGGATTCTTAGATCTTTGAGCTTTAAGAACCAAGGATTGAGGTCTTATAATTCCATAAAACATTTAGATTCAGGAATTTTCAGACCTCAAGATCTTAGGATCATAGGATTAAAGCCTTACACCGCCTAAAATTTCAATCCAAGCTTTTTAATACCTTAACATCGTGATAACTACTGACTAAGGACATATAATTGTAAACTTGTTTAAGTTCAAGATCTTTAGACCTAAAATATTTAAGAAGCAATGATTAAACTCTTATAATTATGAAACTGCTTTAGTTAAGAGTCCATAGACCTCTAAACCTTAAGAACCAAGGATTATATCCTTCTAATTCCATTAAAAAAAATAGATCCATGGTTTTCTGGACCTCGTCATCTTATAAGCTAAGGGTTAAACCCTTATAATGACCCTTGTAAGGACATGTTCTATACTCCCTAGGTTTATTTTATATTAGCTTTATTCCAAAATAATCTCTTTGTGTCATAGTATCTTTGTATCGAGTCTATCGATTTATTATTGGAGAGCATTGAAGACAAAGAGACATAGCACCGAGACATAGATTACCATACTGGATTGGACTTTTCAGACAAAAGACTATTGAGGTTGGGTAAGGTTTTCAAGTTTTGTATTGCCTTTTATTTATCTTTTAAGTAAAGAATTGACATGAAAAACTGGTTTAAAAAAAAATTGTTGAAACATTCTTTAAATGATTTTTATTTTACAAGAAACCTGGAAATTGACATGAAAAAACTCAATCTTGTTCGATTGAGTTTCCCGTGATAAAAAGATGTTTTGATTGAAGTCACTATTTTCATACAACGGACCTCGTAAGATAAGTTGTTTCAAATGAGGACTCTAATTTCCTTCTAGGGATCTTCGTAAGATACGAACTTCATTTGAGAGGACCTTTATCAAAAGTAACCTCATTCAAATGAGTTAACTTAGTTCAAATGAGGGACTTATTTTTTTTAAATGCGTTTTAGTCAAGTTCTTTCACCTCTAATTGATTCGTCCTGAATGATAGCACTAATTACCCTCGAACTTAGGCATTTTAGCCCCACCGGGTACCGTAATTGCTATAAATATCCCCATTAATCAAATAACCCCCATTTTATATGCTAACATGTTATTTGAGGTATTATTGAGCTTTTATAGGTGTTATGGTGGTTAGTATGAAGTTTGAGCACGTTCCGATAAAGTTCCGTCGCGATTCGCACGTTTAGGAGCATTTTCGTAATTTTACACTTCGGGAATTTTGCCCGAAGAATTCGCGGAAGTTGTAGGTCTTGAGCCAAGCTTCTCGTGGCCGCAAACGATACACGAATCGGGGTCCGAATGAAGAAAACACGGACCTTTAATCGGGGAAGAAATATAAGACTTTATTTAATTATTATTTTATTAATATACTAACAATTCTAATAATACCCACCATGTCCCTAGCTCTTTTTTTTGCAGCAAGCTTTTCTGCAAATGGCGATTTTTGGCCTATGCTCACATTTGTGTTCGAATTTTGGTTTCGTCTCAAATTGAGAACTTTCGTCCCAAATTGGAGCATGATTACTGACCACACGCGCATATGGGTCTCTTTGGCCATTTTTGGAGCTTGGGTTTTATTGCTTTGGCCATTAATGGAGGTTGTGGAGCTTGGAAGTGGGTTTTCACACTTTAATGGAGGTAGCAACGTGGGTCTCAGGTTACACACTTTGGCAGCCATGGGAGCTCTTGGCATGTAGCTAAAGCCATGGCAGGTCACGAATGAGATTGCAGGTTATGGTTTGGGCGATTCGTGGTGACCTCGGCTTGAAAATAAATGGAGTTTTGTTGGAATTTATTGGAGCTTGGCCATAGATGCTGGTTGTGAAGTGCGTGGATCGGCCCAGCCGCCGCTGTCGACTGAATTTTCCCATTTAGCCTCAAGTTCGAGGCAGTGTGCTCCTCCCTTTTGCGCGGTCGATCGACCCGTTCAGCGATCGACCAGTACCCTATTTTGGTCGAGATCTTTTACTGCCACTTTTCTTTTTCCTTTTTTTATCTCTTTTTTTTCATTTTCTTTTATTCCTTTAAGTTGGAGACTTATCTCCCCATTTCTTTTCTTATTTCTTTTTCTTTTTTTATTTATTCCCAGTTGGTATAAATAACAAGAGTTGTTTATTTTTGTAAAGAGAGATCATTATTTTGCTTTAGTTTTTAGCTTAAGAACATTTTGGAGTTTCTTGTGGAGACCACCCCATCTCCTCCATTTTCTTTGTGTAATTCCTCCATTAATGTAAGTTCACCATTCCTCTTTCTTCTCCATCTTATTTAATTTCATTATAATTTAGTTTTTCATGCTTTGGTATTTATTTCATGCCTAAATAATTTGTAATGTTAAATTAATTGTGGCTATCTGGGTTTTTCGACACGGGTCTTCCATGAAAGAGAAATTTGCGCATACAGCGATCAAGGAGGAGAAATCCTCTTTTTGCCACTCGCTCTTTCTTCGCGAACTTCCACGGACATAGATTAACCTTTGTCAAAGGGGTAAAAATATAGAAAAATGGAGTTGCTAGCCTATTTTTTTCAAAACATTCAAAAGATATATCCGTCCCCCAAGAAACGACATCAAAGACATACTGATGCATACGGAACCAAATAGATCACGGGTTCATGGACTAAGTTACGAAATAAGAAGTTAGGAACCCATTCTGCCCTTTCGGTCTCTCATGGACTATGATATTCTTTTTCTTTTTCTTTAAAATGTGATTTGTGTGTGTAATGTGTGCGGAGTGAAATAAATGAGAAAAGAAATTTCCATACTCATGTCATAGAAAAGATGAAGATGTGTCATTCTGAGGAGTATGAAAAAAAAGAATATAATTAAAAAGGTAGCCAAATGTGAGCAGTGCATCGGATCATAATCCATCCCAAATAGTGGAATACGCATGACGGGTCCAATAAAAATAAGGAGGAAAGGCTACGCTATACGCAATACGTTGGATCATAATCCTCTATGAGAAAGTGGATATGAATGTTTGACGTGATTAAAAAAGGAAAGTGAATAAAAAATATGAAAATACAATATAATGTGAGCAACCACAGGATCATGATTTATTATGAGGAAGTGAATATGCATGTCTGACGGGGTTGCTAAGAACATATGAACTAGTATGTGTATATATACAAACAATACTAATAAATGTGAGAATAAATAAAATGACGAAATAAAAAATGGACTCGAATCCCGAGGAAGACTCGAAATGCCTATGTAGCCGAAAATGTCATCAAAATTCATGTAGTTCGATAACAAGTAAGGGTGAGGATTAACCTATGAACCTTAAATAATAATTTCCTTTGCTTCGTCAAAAAACGTGTACAAGTGTAAAAGTGTGGAAAAAGGGAAAAAAAAATTCTAATTTGGGGTTTAAAGATTAAACCCTCTCTTAGATTTATAAGGTCTATGAAGCTATATTTTGTGTACATAAGTAATAAAAGGAGATTATTTAGAGTGAGAAAGTGAGAATGAAGAAAAATTGTGCTAATAATAAAGAAAGTGTGACAAATTACATTAATTAAATTAGCTTTCAAAGGATAGAATTAAACCTTCTATGAAACATTGTCACTGAATTCGTAGGTGAAGTGGATTTTTTTTTAATAGTGGTGGAGTAGTGGTGAAGTGGTGGTGAAATGGATGGTAAAGTTGGGGTGAAAGTGATTTATGGAAAGGTGGAGAGAATGTTCGGATAATAACATTTTTGAGAAGACGACGTACTGATTTCGACGTAAGGGCTCTTCAGATATCGAAAAAGAGGTCCTTGGGAATGAAGTCATGGCTTACTTAAATAGTAAAATCTAGAATTAACGGATCTGCTTATTGGCATAGTCCCAAGCCTACCTATCGGCATACCCCCATCTAGCTGGATAAGTAAAGTACCCCTCTGTCGATAAGTAGAGGGTCAGGGGTGCCTATAGCAGTCCAAAAGGGACTTTTTCGAAAAACGGACATAAAATACAAACCGTAAATCTGAATCGTGCACGACTTAGACCGTTGGAAAGGGTATTCATGTTCCTATGAAAATGTATTGATTTACTCCCAAGTTTGAGATTTTACCAAAGTCAAATGGAGCTCAAAAGTGCTCGGTGGCCTTTCGGGTGGAGTTTTGGAGTAAAAAGGGCAAGTACGCGTGAATCGTAAGGCAAATTTATGCACGATATTAATCGTTGGAAAGCATATTTTGAGCCCTAAGAAAGTGTATGAAGACACTCCTAGGTCTGAGAGTTGACCTAAGTCAATCAGAGCTCGAAAATGTCCGGTGTCCTCTAGGTTAGGATTTGGGTAGGTCCTAAAGTCTGAGGGTTAAAAGGATCTAAGGAAATTTTTTATGGGTACTAGGATGGGGTGTCTAAAGAGTACCTTAGTGGGTGATCTTGGAACAAGTAGAGGTTATTAAAAGATAGACACATCTATTGAAAGTTACGAGTGTTGAGGGTAGAGGTCGTATTTTGAGGACATGAGGGTAAGTGGTCAATTAAGCGGATCGAGGCTAATACTGGGGATTTTAGGTTAACCTCATGGACTAAAGAGTGAAGGAGACCTGATTCATAGGGTCGAGTCTAATTATGCATACCTAAAGAGTGAATGCATCCTAATTCAGAGGGTTGAGTTTAATTCTGCAGGCTTAAAGAGTGATGGGGACCTAATTCAGAGGGTCGAGGCCAAATATGTGGACCTAAATAGTGAAATCCATTTGGTTTAGAGGGTCGAGGCCAATTCAACGAACCAAAAGAGTGATAAAGACCTAGTTCAGAGGGTCGAGGCCAATTTTGCAAACCTAAAGAGTGAAGGTGACCTAATTTAGGGGGTCGAGGCTAATTTTACAGACCAAAAGAGTGAAGGAGACCTAATTCTGGGGGTCGAGGCCAATTCTACAAACCTAAAGAGATATAAGGTTTGATAAATGCGATTGATGATCAACGATTGTGACAGGCAGTGTGCTTTTTATTCCATTTCTACTAAGGAGTGTGAACACCCATATTGGCGCATTTTAATTAGAGATCTTTCTAAAAAAATTTGAAGGATTTTGTATGTTTTTAAAAATGGATGATTTTTAGGAATTTTTTTTATAAAATTGGAGGTTTATAAATTTTTGGAGATTTTTTTATATATTTTCCAGGAAATTTTTGGATTTTTTGGAATTTTTGACAAAAATTAGGGGGTCTGTCGATAAGCATAGGCAGGGTGTGCCTGTCAGCATAAGGCACGGACTCTTATGCTTCTCGGGGAAGGTGAAAGGTCACTATTGATGGGCATGACTAGAAGACTATCGATCAGCATACCCCCTGGTTCCTTATAAAAGGGGGGCAGTTTTTCATTTCTCATGCCTTCAAAAAGTGAAATATCTTCTTTCTCTCTCTAGAAAATCAGTTTTAGACATCTTTGTTTGGAAAGAACTTATGGAAGGCTTGACAAACAACCTTTTCATGGACACCGATGACTGGGCCGACTTAGAGTGGCGTGATGATGAGGCGTTGGTGCTTGGGAGTGAGAACAAATATGATAACTTTTAGACCGTGCTTGATGAGAAGGTCTTCATGGGCATCCGCTCACGGTGTTCGATGGGGATTAGGAAGGTGTAGGAGAAGCTCCCTAGGATAGTGGAGTTGATGGTAGAGGCTTCCAGTTTTAGTCCTTTAGCGAGGGCTTTGGACGAGACACCGCGCTCTTCAATGGTGTTGTGCGCTTTGGGTGAAAGGTACTGGAACACTACCCACATGTTCCATTTGGGCATGGGAGAGAAGACGGTCACCCCAATGGATGTGCATCATTTGACAGGGCTGAAGTGTGAGGTCTAGCAAATCATAGTGGACAAAACATTGTGCATCTCTGAGGTTGAAATTCAATCTACCCTTGAGGATATTGGGCGAATTATTTTTAGGAAGTCGGTCAGGTCATTAGTGTTGAAGGACACCTTGATGGACATATATACAAATGGGACCGATGGGAGGCAGGTGAGGTAGGAATCCCATTTGTTTATTTTTCTCTTTGTGGGGAGATTTGTGGTGGCGACGAGTGGTGATGTCATCCATTTATGTTTTTTTCCCTTTTTACGGGTTATCTCCGAGACTCATTTGTATGATGGGGGGAGCTTTACACTGGCATCCCTTTATGATTCTATGGATGCTTTCAGTCGGCGTTACCGATGGACTTTTACAGGGAGTACATAACTTCTGAAGCTAACCTTTAGATACTTCTCTTTATTTATCTGCTTTTCTTCTGGTTCTTTGATATTTGAGAATATCTTGTGTTGCCTTCTGTAGATGTGGTTTTATGAGTTGATTGGGCACAATGTTAGGTTAGTGTCTCTGAAGGTGAGTGAGACGGAGGAGTTCCTAAAAATGTACCGGTGGAGGTGGTTGAATAGGAAGTTGAAGATTTCCTAGCTTTGAAGAAGGTGAGGGCAGTATTAAACGCCTTGAAGAGTGATTAGGTTAGGCTTTAGTTTTGTATTTTCTTTATAGATTTTGTGTATTTGTTGCATTTCTTATATTTTTTATGAATGAATTCCTTTTAGGGACGTTCTATTCTTGGCATCTGTCCTCGGGGGCTATGGGGTTATGGGTGTTCATGACCATAAGCGAAGGTTGATGGTGCACGAGTTCAGGTATGTATGGTACCTAGGAGATAGGGTGGCGAGGCAAGTGATGGAGGGTTAGGTACAGGTTCCACCATTAGCATCCCCTGAGTACATGAGGAGGGTAAAGTAGATGTTGGACGAGGCAAGGGAGGTAGCGATGGCAGGTGAACCCTATATGCTCTATACTGTGACAACGGGGTATAATTATTTAGACTTTACAACCAGTTGGTTGATGCCTCTGTCTGTTTATGATATGGAGGGTATGCCACACCATGAGAAGGGTCGAGGAGGTGCTATAACATGCCGATATCTTCGATGCGTAGCTCAAATGATAGCGTAATGGCGATGATGGAAGATATTCCAGTCCAGTACCTTTCCATTCCTTCTTACTGCATTAATTTGGGTGGTGGTCATGTCATCTCAGTGCCTCATCACCCTCAAGCAACAATTGACGGCTTCACTCCACTCTCTAAGGAGGTTCTTCAGAGGGAGGTATGATTTTACCTTTCAGCTATGCACTTTAATTCTGAACTCTTTCTTTTTTATTGACTTACTAACCTTTGCTTGATCATTCCTTTAAAGATTGTTCGTGTCTCAATATCTTGGCTACGGGATATCTGATATTGGGTGGCTTTGGTGTCGATCACACCAGGAAAGCAGCCAGATCTTGTATCGTGCCACCGATAACTTTTGAGGAGAGCTCTGGTTCTGGGAATGGGGGTCCACTGCTTGCCATCGGGGGAAGCGTGTTCATTAGGTTTCTTGATGCGGTGTTCCTAGTTTGCAGGCTTTTTGGAAGGTACGGGTTGCATCCCCACAATTAGCAATTTATTCCTCAAAAATGTAAATGCAATGATAGAAATATATACATGATGCATTTTTCATTTTATGTACTTATCTTGAATTAAATGGCTTAGTCTATATGCACTTTAATTTTCCACTGGGGGGTTTATTTATTAACAAAGCAAGAAAGAATTTAAAATATGTATTATTTTTTTGGAAGTTCTTTTCTAGGAAGGGGTATTCGGGAAAACCTTTGTAAACAGGTCGTTTTGACAAAAAAGGTTTATTTGAAAAATAGACAAAGAAGAAAAGGTAAAAAAATTATCAAAATAGGGTGTGTGTTGATCGACATACCCCTTAGCCTGCCTATCAGTATACCAATTGAGTCCAAATTGTTGATTATTCTCCTTCTGCACTTCTGTGCACTTGAAAGCACTTGTTTTAGCACCAAGATGATTCCTTCATCTTTTGTGGAGGATTTCAATAATAAAGGGGGCCTTTGGGGGTGGATTTTATAATCACACCTCAACTTCTTTCTTTCACTTTATTCTACAAATTTTCTTGCTCCTCTAAGATAGCAGTTCCCATGACCGAGGCTCACTACAAGAATTTGCACCATTAACAACAATATTTAGCAACACAAGCTATTTTTATTGCCAAAGGTACCTCTTTGGCAACAAAATCTTACTTATGTTACCAAAAGATCATTTTACATTGTACTTTTGGCAACATAAAATAAATCTTGTTGCCAAATGTTAAAAATTTAAGCGGGAAGCTGACAACATAAAATGAGGGATTATTTTAACTTTTAGCATGATAGTTGTTTGTTGCCAAACAAGACCTAACTTTTGGCAACATAACACTGTGTTGAGAAAATAGATCACTTTTGGCAACAAAGGAAATTGTGATGCCAAAGGTATTTTACATATTTTTTAAAATGTAAAATACCAAAATATATCAAATTATGCAAAAAAATCGATTATCTTCTTCCCCCTAACCCACACACGCCCACGCCACTCTCTCACCTGCGAAGCCCTACCCCCATCAGTCCCTCTCTTTTGCCGATGCTCTCTCTCATCTTCTCCTTCGCAGGTTCCCTCTCTCATCTACCCGTAATCTCATCTACTTGAGAAGCTTGGTTTACCGCTACTTACGAAGGTATTAACTTGTTCATTTACAAAGCTTCAGTCCCGTAATCTCATCTTCTCCTTCGTATTCTTTGTTACTTTCAATTTATATCATTACTTCATGTTTTTGACCTAGGGTTTGTGATTGAATTTCATTTAGTTAGTTACTTATATTTTCAATTGAGCCTGTCTGCTAGTTGTTCAATTTCTCTAATCAAATTCTGCTCTGGATTTCAAATCTATTTAGTTATGCTTAGTGTGTGAGTTTTCTTATGCACTTTATGTTAATTTGTGGACTGATTTATTTACAGATTAGTCATTGATATTTATGTCATCTAGAATATCTTTACAGATTGAGGTAATAGCAATAGTAGAAATTGTTCTTTATTTTTCCTTGAAATAAATAGCACCAGTAGTGATTGGTTGCCCTGTTCTATAGTTGAATTTGAGGGAACGGATATTATGTTTACAAGTATTTACTTCCATTTTATTATGCATACCAGATTCTCTACACTGAAAAGATGTATTTCCCTGTTCTATCAAAGAATGTCAGTTGTTTTGAATAATAGTTTTATTTGGAGTATTCTTGCTTGTGTATGTTCCTAATTTGGATCCCTATTCGAATTACTCCCTTGTACAAACTCAGGGTGAGGACAATACTCAATATTTCCCAATAGAACTCAGAATAAATCGACAGGACCCACATCGAACACGTGTGCTTGGTTTGTCGCCTTTCTCAATTACTTACTCATTTTCACTAATTCTTCATGTATGTCCTATGCCAAAATTGAAAAACAGGTAAATTAAACAAAAAACCAAGAACATTTCACAAGTCAGAAAATTAAGTCACATATTGTTGTAAAATGACCACTTTCCCTACATAATGGTTAATATATCTTTTTAAAATATAATTTTGGTATTGCAGGACCTCTTTATGTCGGGACTGATACAACATCAACACACTGGAATAGGCTATGGCAGAGGTACTGCGCAATCAGAGATAATGGTGAAAGCCAAAGTGGAACTCGAAGAAGTGATCGAAAAAGGGATGATCTCAAGTTGTTTGCACAAATATGCAAGGATCAAGAATGAGGGAGCTTATTCGAATGATATCAAGTTGCGAATAAATTTGGTAAGTATTTTATATTGATGATAAAAGATTTTCTAATATAGTGCACCTTTACCAAAGTAAATTCTTCATTTAGTTGTGTGCGTGTGTGTGTGTTGTGTAAGATGTGTGTATTAAGGCCTTAATAAGTGGTTGACATGGAGGAAGGGGCTATATGGATTTATATACTATTTTTAGATGTTAAATCGGTGGAAGGGATTTATTGGTGGTTTAGCTGCGGCTTTTGTGGTTGCTGTCGTTGTTAGGTTTATTTTAATATTAAAATAAGTTGGATTTCATGAATAAACAAAGGAAACTCTGTCAAAATTTTATGAAATAGGTAAGTGTTCTACATTGTTTAAGGCGAGCATACAACATTTGAAAATTGAACATTGGTGAATGAAAATGTAAAACAACTAATAAACATACCATAATAAGGCACGCGTAGTCACGATACTCCCGATTTGAGTATTCAATGTAAATTTGTGAAACGTTAGACTTACGCATAAAAACATGCTGTTAAAAGGTGAAAATCACTACAAAAAAACTGCTTCTTGAGACGGTGCTCCAGCCATCTCAAAAAGTCTTATGGCCGCCTCAAACACAATACTCTGAGTGTATGACATAAATTTGCAAAAAGTTAGACTTAAGCATAAAAACATGCCATCTAAGGGTGAAAACATAAAATAGACACAAAACTGTCCGGTAAGAGTCACGAACACCTCGCACGGGAGCAATGTGACTCTTAGGAACAGACCGCGTAGTCACGGGGCTCCTAGTTTGAGTGTACGATGTAAATTTGTAAAAAATTAGACTTAAGCCTAAAAACATGCCATCGAAGGGTGAAAACATAAAACATCCACAAAATGGTCCGGTAAGAGTCACGAACACCTCGCACGGGTCCAATGTGACTCATAGGAACCGACCGCGTAGTCACGGGGATCCCGGTTTAAGTGTACGATGTAAATTTACAAAAAAAATTGACTTCAGCATAAAAACATGCAATCGAAGGGTGAAAATGTAAAACAAGCACAAAATGGTCCCGTAAGAGGCACGAACGCCTCACACGGGATCGATGTAACTCGTAGGAACCGCCCGCGTAGTCACGGCGCTCCCGATTTGAGTGTACGACGTAAATTTGCAAAAAGTTAGACTTAAGCATAAAAACATGCCATCGAAGGGTGAAAACATAAAACAAACACAAAACAGTCACGTAAGAGTCACGAATGCCTCACACAGGACCAATGTGACTCATAGGAACCGACTGCGTAGTCACGGGGCTCTCGGTTTGAGTGTATAACGTAAATTTGCAAAAAGTTAGACTTAAGCATCAAAACATGCCATCGAAGGGTGAAAACATAAAATAGCCACAAAACGGTCCGGTAAGAGTCACGAACACCTCGCACGGGACTAATGTGACTCATAGGAACCGACCGCGTAGTCACGGATCTCCCGATTTGAGTGTACTAGGGGTGGCCATGGGTCGGGCCTGGGCAGGCCCTATCGGGCTCGGGTCGGGCTTATAAAATTATGAGCTATCCCAAGCCCGCTTGGGCCTGGATTAGACCTTATTATGTAATCCCAAGCCCGCTCAAATTTTAAAGATCTTTACCCAGGCCGGTTGGCCAAGCCCAATTATTGTTTTTTTTAAATAAAAAAATCTATTTTTTTTCTTAATCAAAGGCCTATTTTTTTTAATTAAAAACAAGTTTTAAATTTTATATATTACAGAGTCTATATATAAAGTTCCCCAATCTACATAAAATGAGTTAGTATATGTTTTTTATATTATAAAAGTTACCCACTTTATATATTTATTTATAACTTTGCAGTCTTAAACTTTAATACTAAATTAATACACACACACACACACACACACACACACACACACATATATATATATATATATATATATATATATATATATATATATATATATATATATATTAATATTACATGTATAATTCTCGAGCCTCAAGCCGGGCCGAACCTCATCGGGTTTAAGAATTCATGCCCAAGCCCGCCTAAAAAAATCGGGCCTATCAATTTTTTCCAAGCCCGCCTTGCGGGCCTATTCACCTTACCTAAGCCCTACATTTTTATTGGGTGGGCTGGACGGGCTTAGCGGGGCTCGGGCCTGGGGCCACCCCTAGAGTGTACGACATAAATTTGCAAAAAATTAGACTTAAGTCTAAAAATATACCATCGAAGGGTGAAAACATAAAAAAACTGATTCGTATCGAATATTGCATATTCCCGCCCGTTATCTTTATGCATTCTATTACTTTTACGGTCCTAAATGCCTATAATTATGCTCATTAATCAGACAACCTTGGATTTGGATATATACATTCTTTTCAGGGGTTATTTGTGCTTTTGTAGGTATTGGAACGCAAAAAGTGCGCTTCGGTTGCATTTCGAAGAAGTTCCGTCGTCGAATGCTACTTCAAGGGAAATTTGGTCTTTTCAAACTCAGTATTTTTTATGTAATGAAGTTACCAACATGTATATCATCAAATTATCTTTCCGTGGCCACTGACCGTACGTCATTCTGACTCCGTATGTGGAAGTTATGCCCATTTTCGAAAGGTTTCGATATTTTCTTCTACTTCAAGGGTATTTTGATAATTTAATACTGAATAATTTGGAGTCTTTCAAAACAGAATCATGTAGAGAATTTAATTAGCTTCGCGTCGGTTCCGACCACGCCTCATTTCGATTCCATATGAGGGAGTTATGGCCATTTCTGTGCAACGCGTTAAAATTGGTTCGGAGGGAAAAATGGGTTGTCTTCAGCCCAAGGCAAATTCCAAATGTGCGGTCGACCGGTCCCATCAGATATGGACGAAAATTGGCTTATTTTGGTTTTTTTGGGTTGGTTTTGTTGGGGGTTTATTTTGGGGTATTAATAGAATGTTTGGGGCTTTTCTTAGAAGATATTATTCATTTTAGATAGTTGAGATTAGGTTTTTGAGAGCTTCTCTCTCCTACATTTTCCTTCCTATTTTGGGTTTGTAAGTTTACTATTCCTTATTCTTCTCCATTAATGTATGTTCCATTATTGTTCTTATGCTTTGTAACCTAGATTTCCATGCTTTCCATTTATTTCTTGCTTAGATAAATTGTAGTGTAATTAAATTAGTTTAGTTTAGTTTATTTATTTCTTATTTTGTTTATTAATTAGTTATTTAATTAGATTAATCTTGTGTAGTGAGTAGTTACATAGAGTTTGGGTCGTGTGTCCGCCATTGATGGGCGTTGAGCTCCGAAAATTAGGGTTTGTGTAAAATTGCATTTAATTGAAACCTCTCATATTAAAGTTGGATTATTATGCGTTTAACTTTCTTTGTCATGCAACGTTAGTGTTTATAGCGGTAATCCGAATTTAATCCGCGTGTGACCATTTTTGATTAAATGTTTAATCTCGCAACTTTGGGTTAGATTCCTTATTGTGTGATGTTTATACTTAATTGAAAATGCTCGATTAAATGTTTTCGAACCGAAATTCTAATTATTAGTTGTTTAGCCCATGGTGGGGACACGATCCCGACTCTCGTTTTATTAATTCTAGTTTAGACTTAACTTCTTAATTTTTCCCTTTTCTTTATTTCCAACCTATCACCTTTTACACTTTTATTTTAGGAGTATTAAATCCTATAAATTCTAGCAACTCGTCTCTGTGGATTTTTTATACCCGGACTTGGCCGCTATACTCCCTTTTTGAGTGTAGTCATAAGTTTAGATTTTTGTATTGAGGAGGTGAAATGAAAACAACGATTAGCGTCTTGACACGCGCTACTTTTCACCCTTTATTAAAATGGCGCCGTTACCGGGGACGAGTTTGTTTTAGACTTTATTTGATTTAGTATTTCATAGTATTTTCTTTCTATTTGTATTATTTGCTAATATTTTGCAGGACTTCCACATTTGAGCACTTAGAAACGCTCGAATTCTTTTCGCGTGCACTTACTTTATGGAATCCGCCATTCGAGCCATTTTTGGGGTAAGCATGTCTTATTCCAATTCTTTCAGTGATCCTTGTTATAATTCTCAAAATTCTAGGCCTATGACTTTCGGTGAATACTTAGCATCCCAAAGTAAAACAAATTCAAATATGACTTTGAGCGAGTATAATGAAAGTCAAAACTTAGGTTATTGGAATTTTGATGATGATGATAATGATTTTGGGCCTTTACCTCCTTATAATAGGAGTTTTAAAACGAATTCGAATAGTTTTCAAAATTCCTATAATAATGAGTTTTCGTTTAAGTCCGATAGTAACTTTCAAAGTTCCCATTTTCATGCATCCACACCTCGACCCATGACATTCGGTGAGGGTTTACGTATGTATGAGAATGAGAAACTTGAAACTCGTTATCGGGAAGAAAATCATTCATGGGAACATGAGTTGGATTTATTATTTGAGTCCGACGACGATTTTGCTTCCGAGACTTTCGAGGTCGAGGAACTTGTGCCTACTTTGGAACAAAACATTCTAGACTTTGCCCATTGCGTAATAGATATTGAAAGTGAGGATGATAATGACATAATATCTATTTGCAATGAAATGATTTCTTCTTTGGCCCCCAAAGAAGAACATTTCATTGAAAATGATATTATTTCCTTTAAAATTCCAACTTCATGCGATGATGATTCATCTCATGAGTTTGAATTTCTTTCATCCTCATTTTCATTCTCTACTACCACACCGAAATAAGTACCCGATGATTCAGTTTCAGACTTTAATATTTTAAACCCGATCGTCGATGAGGAGTACTTGCTCGAGTCGCCTTCCACGATCGCATCTTTGCCTTTGTGTGCGCTACCTCCCATTCCAACTTCAAAATCTTTGGGAGGATTTTCGTCTTTTCTCGGTCCCCACTTGTTTTTATCACCCGTTCAATCCAAACCCCCCATCGTCCCACCAAAACTTTTAAATTTGTGATGGTTCATTTCTTCCGCCTTACACATGCCTTCCGTTGTTAAAACGGAATCCATATTTTTTGAAGGGCATGCTTGTATGTGAGGGTACACTGGTTATCCTCCAAAGTCAAATCGTTTTTATGGTGGACCCTCACCTATTTAGACTTATAGTGTACAGTTAGTGTGGAGTCTAAATAGTAGGTTGTATATAGTTAGCTTTTTATTCTTTCTTTCTTTTTAATTTAGTCTAGTGTACTTAGTTAACTTTTTGTTATTTGTTTCTGCTATGCTCGGTACTAACTTGTTTTGTAGATTCTTTGGACTTATTCTTATGGGGATCACTCCACTTTTGGGTAATATCTATATTTTCCTCTCTTTGACTTGGTTCTTAATTTACATTGAGGACAATGTCAAGTTTTAAGTTAGGGGGTGTGGGATATTCTATCCATTTATTATTTTAGTCCATGTTTTTGCTCACATGTTAGTTACTTAGTATGCTTTTCTTAGAAAAATTGAAAATTTCAAAAATATTTTCTTTCTTTCTTTACTCCTTTTTTGGGAATTTTGCCTTTGTTTCTGATGATAAATTTCAATAATTTCCCGATTCAATAAACAACCCGATGATGCATGTTCTCGATTTTAGAAGTTGTTAGTCTTTAGTCTTAATTATTGATATTATGAATAACTTCATGAATTAGACTTTAATCCCATGAGCACATGCACTTTTCTTGCCTTATTAATTTTGGTTTAAGATTTTTATAACTCGGTAATCTTTTGTTGCATTGTATATACTTACACCGAGTAAGCTTTGTACCTTTCGTTGTTTATGAGTGTTATACACTGTTCTTTTCTCATTGAAAACATTGAATTCGTTGGTAATCTCACTATTCTTTCATTTGACCGTTCATTAATTGAGTTCATATTTGAAATGTATTACTTGATCATGATTTTCATTTATTGTTTTGACGCGATAATTGCGTAAACTTTGTGAAATGATCATAGGCCCTCTTTGTTATATCACCCATAATGACCTTGACCTCACCTTAAATGTTTTCCCTTGTTAACCCCTTTGAGCCTAAATATAGCCTTTCATTTCATAGCCCAAAATCCCATAACCAACTCTAAATTGTAGTTTTAAACCATACATACACTTTCCATACCTTTGTTTGTAATGTTTCTTGGGATTGAATGATGTTGTTTTGATGTCGGTTGCAATTTAGGCATATGAGAGTTTGAAAAGTAAAGAAAAGAGATGTTAAAAAAAGAGAGAAAAAGAGAAAGCAAAAAGCAAAAGAAAAAAATGAGAAAAATAAGAAAAGAAAATAAAGAGAAAGATGTATAGTTGTGTATAGTGTTCAATAAGCCTTGATTACTCTCCCCGATGATATATCTAATGCCTTTTTGGAACCTGTTTTCCAAATTTCATATTGCCCGCATCTTCCCATTATCTCGAGTTTTCATTCTGAACACTTTGAATCCGTACATTCATTCCTTCGTTTCGCACCTTAGCCATACCTACATTATAACCCTATACAAGTCTTATGTGATCTTAGGGTGAATTTAATTTGAAAGTTGAAATAGTTTTGATAATCTGTGAAAATGCAATTCGCCTCCTTTAATGAGCGGTATCTTTCATTGATATTACAATTTTTCATTTTATATATAGCGTTCTTCATTTGTGACATGTGTGCGGCGTAGTTTCCATTTACATTTACTCTTTATGCCCGCATGTTCCGTGTGTTACCTCCCTGTTTTGAGTGAATTCACTTGATGAGTGTAATGCCCATGAGAATTGAATATATTCTTGCTTTAATGTTTATCCGGTTTATATAAGTTTTTGCCAAATCACACTTTGCATGTGCTCACTCCCCTCCCACATTTTAAGGTTTCAATTCTATGAGGTGCATTCTATAATGTTAATGATTCGGACTTTTGTGTGAATTCATTCACTTTGCTAAAAAAGCATATGAAATACTGTTCGCTTTTTTTGGGCTTGTCGCATGTTGGGTTGGGCATATTTTGAGGAAACCATGTGATATTTGTGGGTACCATCCCTGAAAACCCTCACGAGACGACACTCGTCCACTAGGGTAACCTAGGGGTTAAATGGCTTATTGCATATGCTAAATGCAATCGTGTTCCCTACGAAAGTGGCAATTATATTTCGATGAATATATACGTTTTGTATTTCCTTCTGTGGACTAGTTTTGTTTGTTTCATCACTAGGGACTAGCAATGTTTAAGTTAGGGGGTGTGATTCGTATCGAATATTTCATATTCCCGCCCGTTATCTTTATGCATTCTAGCACTTTTACGGTCCTAAATGCCTATAATTATGCCCATTAACCAGACAACCTTGGATTTGGATATATACATGCTTTGCGGGGGTTATTTGTGCTTTTATAGGTATTGGAACGCTAAAAGTGAGGTTCGGTTGTATTTCGAAGAAGTTCTGTCGTCGAATGCTACTTCAAGGGAAATTTGGTCTTTTCAAACTCACTATTTTTTATGTAATGAAGTTACCAACATGTATATCATCAAATTATCTTTTCGTGGCCCCTGACCGTGCGTCATTCTGACTCCGTATGTGGAAGTTATGCCCATTTCCGAAAGGTTTCGATATTTTCTTCTACTTCAAGGGCATTTTGGTAATTTCATACTGCATAATTTGGAGGGTTTAAAAACAGAATCATGTATAGAATTGAATTAGCTTCGCGTCGGTTTCGACCACGCCTCATTTCGATTATGTATGAGGGAGTTATGGTCGTTTTCGTGCAACGCGTTAAAATTGGTTCGGAGGGAAAAATGGGTTGTCTTCAGCCCAAGGCAAATTCCAAAAGTAAGGTCGACAGGTCCCATCAAATATGGGCGAAAATTGACTTATTTTGGTTTTTTTTGGGTTGGTTTTGTTGGGGGTTTATTTTGGGGTATTAATAGAATGTTTGGGGCTTTTCTTAGAAGATATTATTCATTTTAGATAGTTGAGATTAGGTTTTGAGAGCTTCTCTCCCCTACATTTTCCTTCCTATTTTGGGTTTGTAAGTTTACTATTCCTTATTCTTCTCCATTAATGTAAGTTCCATTATTGTTCTTATGCTTTGTAACCTAGATTTCCATGCTTTCCATTTATTTCTTGCTTAGATAAATTGTAGTGTAATTAAATTAGTTTAGTTTAGTTTATTTATTTCTTATTTTGTTTATTAATTAGTTATTTAATTAGATTAATCATGTGTAGTGAGTAGTTACATAAAGTTTGGGTCGTGTGTCCGCCATTGATGGGCGTTGAGCTCTGAAGATTAGGGTTTGTGTAAAATTGCATTTAATTGAAACCTCGCATATTAAAGTTGTATTATTATGCGTTTAACTTTCTTTGTCATGCAACGTTAGTGTTTATAGCGGTAATCCGAATTTAATCCGCGTGTGACCATTTTTGATTAAATGTTTAATCTCGCAACTTTGGGTTAAATTCCTTATTGTGTGATGTTTATACTCAATTGAAAATGCTCGATTAAATGTTTTCGAACCGAAATTCTAATTATTAGTTGTTTAGCCCAGGATGGGGACACAATCCCGACTCTCGTTTTATTAATTATAGTTTAGACTTCTTAATTTTTCCCTTTTCTTTATTTCCAACCTATCACCTTTTACACTTTTATTTTAGGAGTATTAAATCCTATAAATTCTAGCAACTCGTCTCTGTGCATTTTAGATACCCGGACTTGGCCGCTATACTCCCTTTTTGAGTGTTGTCATAAGTTTAGGTTTTTGTATTGAGGAGGTGAAACGAAAACAACGATTAGCATCTTGACACGCGCTACTTTTCAACCTTTATCAATAGCCACAAAATGGTCCGGTAAAAGTCACTAACACCTCGCACGAGACCAAAGTGACTCGTAGGAACCGACCGCGTAGTCACATGGATCCGGATTTAAGTGTACGACATAATAAATTTGCAAAAAAATTTGACTTGAGCATAAAAATATGCCATTAAAGGGTGAAAACGTAAAACAATAACAAAATGGTCCCGTAAGAGTCATGAACACCTCGCACGGGACCAATGTAACTCGTAGGAACCGACCACGTAGTCACGGGGCTCCTGGTTTGAGTGTACGAGGTAAATTTGTAAAAAATTAGACGTAGGCATAAAAACATCCCATCGAAGGGTGAAAATGTAAAACACCAATAAAACGGTCCCGTAAGTGGCACGAACGCCTCGCACGGGATCGATGTGACTCGTAGGAACCGACTGCATAGTCACGGCGCTCCCCATTTGAGTGTACGATGTAAATTTACAAAACAGTTAGACTTAAGCATAAAAATATGCCATCGAAGGGTGAAAATGTAAAACAAGCACCAAACAGTCCCGTAAGAGGCACGAATGCCTCGCACGGGATCGATGTCACTCGTCGGAACCGACCAGTTAGTCACGAGGATCCCGATTTGAGTGTACGACGTAAATTTGCAAAAATTTAAACATAAGCATAAAAACATGCCATCGAAGGGTGAAAATATAAAAGAGCCACAAAACAGTCCGGTAAGATTCACGAATTCCTCGCACGAGACTAATGTGACTCGTAGGAACCGGCCGCGTAGTTACGGGACTCTCGATTTGAGTGTAAGACGAAAATTTGCAAAAAAATTAGATTTGAGCAAAAAAAATGCCATCGAAGGGTGAAAACATAAAACAACCACAAAATGGTCCGGTAAGAGTCACGAACATCTCGCACGGGATTAATGTGACTCGTAGGAACCAAACGCGTAGTGTCGGGGCTCCCGATTTGAGTGTACGACGTAAATTTGGAAAAAGTTAGACTTAAGCATAAAAATATGCAATCGAAGGGTGAAAACGTAAAGTAGGCACAAAACGGTCCTGTGGCCATCTTCGATCCTTGTCTGCGGCCGGGCGCGCGAAGGAAAGGATCCTCGGGTCCTGTACATCCCTCTCGGGAGCGCTTCAGCCGACGTCAATTGAGATGACGTGTAAAAATGTAGAGAGATTCAGAGTCGCCAGTTTATTTTACTCAAAACAGACAAAAGAAAAAGGGGAAGCCATCCCGAAGGATGGCATCCAAAGACATACTGGTGCATGCAAAACCAAAATGATTAGAGAAGGGTTTGGAGGCTAAGTTACGAAATGGGAAGGTGTTAGGCACCCATTCCTCCCTTTCGGTCTCTCATGGATATTTGCTATTTTCCTTTATTTTTCCCCGTGATATGTGTGCATGTGTATAGATATAGTGGAGATAGGAATCTTCGACTTGTATCATGGAAGAGATAGAGCGAGTCATCCGCAGGAAGGTGTAAAAATAATATTAAAAAATAAGATTTACGCGATTATCCCTACGTTGATCGTTATAATGGAACGATAACGCATATGGAGTAATACGTCACTAAGGGAAAGTATATAGAATATAAGAAGATTAGATTTAGAAAAAAATAGGAAAATAAGAGAAAAAGTGAGAAAAGGGACTCGAGTCTCGGGTTTTACCCCGAGATGCCTACGTAGCCTATAAAGGTATCAAAGTCCACGTAGTTCGCATACAAAACGAGGGGTGGGGTCTATCGCATAAATCCAAATGGGGGATCTCTTATTTGTGAGTGTGTGTGTGTGTAGAAAAAGTGTTTTAGTTGTGAGAAAAGTGTGAGAAAAGTATGAGAATTCCTATTTGGAATTTATGAGCAAATCCTCTTTTTCTTATTTGTTGGGTTTTATATATATGAAAATAGGAGATGTGCAATAATACTAAATAAAAATTATATTAGGATGTGTGAGATGAGATAATAAAAGTGCTAAGTAATAAAAGAAGTTATTGAGAATTTAAGAGAATTTAAGAGAGAGCTTGAGAAAGTTGGACCTTCTTGAAGATCTTGAGCTTAATCTTGAATGTTGGAGAGCAGCCCTTGCACTTGGATGATGATGGAGAGTGGATAATTCACCAAGTTTCATGAAAAGGATGATGAAAAGTGGAAGTAAAAAAGGGATTTGGAGGTTGAAATCACGTTGTCTTCGAGAGAGGTTTTTGGGATTCATTGAGAGTGAATTTTATCAGATCTGGGCTCCCCTTGCAAATGAGGTGAAGGCCTCCTTTTATAGGCTCAGGTCACTGCCGATCGGCATAGACCTCATCCTGCTTATCGGCACCTGCCGATAGGCAGGGTCTGGAACCTGCCAATTGGTAGTGTGTTTTAGGCCTTTTCGGGAAATCGACCGCCAAGGGCAAACCGTTGGTCAGAAATGTGCACGGGGCAAACCGTTGGAAAGGTAATTCAGAGACCTTAGAAAGTCCATGGACCTCTCCTGGGTTCGGGAGTTGAATTTAGGTCAAATATGGCTCGGAAGCGTTTGTCGGTCCATTGGACGGGGAATCGTTCGAACGCAAACGGATCGTTTGTCCTCATGGTAAGTCCAAATTGCACACGAGGTGGAGTGTTGGAAAGGTTAGGAGATGTACTTCGACATTCCAAAGAGTTTGACCCGGTTTGGAGAGTTGACTTTGGTCAATCGGTCCCTAGAAGCATTTGGCGACCTCTTGGAGTTAAATGGATCGTTCCCGCATGGTAAGTCAGAATCGCGCATGGGATGGACTGTTGGAAAGGGTATTCAGTGCCCTTAGAAGATTCATTCAGCCTCAGTTGAGCTAAAGAGTTGACTTAGGTCAAACAGAACCCGGGAGCGCCCGTTGGCCTCTAGGTCAAGTTTCGGACGCAAACGGATCGTTCGTCTGCATGGTAAGTTGGAATCGTGCATAGGATGGACCATTGGAAAGGGTATTCAGTGCCCTTCAAAGATTCATTCAGTCTCAGTCGAGATAAAGAGTTTGAATTTTTAGTCAAACTGAGCTGAGGAGTGCCCGATGGCTTCTAGGTCAGTACACGGGACATGACCTGGGTTTGTAGTGATGAAGGGGAGGTACTAGGGACCTAAGGAGAGTTGGGGGTAACAGAATGGGGTGTCTACAGGTCCACTAAGAGGCACGAAGACCTTGCACATGATCGATGTGACTCATCGAAACCGATCGGTTAGTCACGAGGACCCCGGTTTGAGTGTACGACGTAAATTTGTAAAAAGTTAGACTTAAGCATAAAAACATGCCATCGAAGGGTAAAAATGTGACACAGCCACAAAACGGTTCAGTAAGAGTCACGAACACCTCGTACGGGACCAATATGACTCATAGGAATCGATCGCGTAGTCACGGGGTGCCCGATTTGAGTGTACGACGTAAATTTGTAAAAAAATAGACTTAAGCATAGAAACATGCCATCGAAGGGTAAAAGCATAAAAAATACAAAACGGTCCAGTAAGAGTCATGAACAGCTCACACGGGACCAATGTGACTCTTACGAACCGACCGTGTAGTCATGGGGCTCCAGGTTTGAGTGTACGAAGTAAATTTGCAAAAAATTAGATTTAATCATAAAAATATGCCATAGAAGGGTGAAAATGTAAAACAACCACAAAATGGTCCGATAAGAGTCATGAACACCTCGCACGGGACCAACGTGACTCGTAGGAACCGACCGCGTAGTCACGGGGTTCCAGATTTGAGTATACGGCGTAAATTTATAAAAAAATTAGACTTAAGAATAAAAACATGCAATCGAAGGGTGAAAACGTAATATAAGCACAAAATGGTCCCGTAAGAGGCACGAACGCCTCGTACGGGATCGATGTAACTCGTAGGAATCGGCTGCGTAGTCACGGCACTCCCGGTTTGAGTGTACGACGTATATTTGAAAAAAGTTAGACTTAAGCATAAAAACATGCCAATCGAAGGGTGAAATTATAAAACAAACATAAAACAATCCCGTAAGAGTCACGAACACCTCACACGGGACCAATGTGACTCATAGGAACCGACCGCGTAGTCACGGGGCTCCCGATTTAAGTGTACGACGTAAATTTGCAAAAAATTATACTTAAGCATAAAAACATGCCATCAAAGGGTGAAAATGTAAAACAACCACAAAACGGTCCGATAAGAGTCACGAACACCTCGCACGGGACCGATGTGACTCGTAGAAACTAACCGCGTAGTCACGGGGCTCTCGATTTGAGTGTACGACATAAATTTGTAAAAAAATTAGACTTAATCATAAAAACATGCCATCGAATGGTGAAATGTAGAACAACCATATAACGGTCCGATAAGAGTCACGAACGCCTCACACGGGATCGATGTGACTCGTAGGAACCGACTGCATAGTCACGGAGTGTACGACGTAAATTTGCAAAACATTTAGACTTAAGCATAAAAACTTGCAATCGAAGGGTGAAAACGTAAAACAAGCACAAAATGGTTTATATTGCATAGACCAGGAGGATTGCATTGTTTTAGAATAAGAATTCCCTAAACCCCTAATATTCCAAAATAGAATCTTCATTGAGTAGTGGGTGTTGAACCACTCCTTAAGCTATAAGCTTTTGAGTCTACTAGATGTTTTTTTCTGCTGAGATTTGGAGGTTACAGGAGTAAAGCTGTCATGATCTTTCCCCAAAGAACCTTTAAACTTTGATATGCTAGCATTTGTAACATATTCAAGTTCTTTGTCTAGGTTGTAGTCAAATAACTTGAAGCCCTCTCAAACAGGAGTTTTTGAAATCTCAGTTTCTTCCTCTTCTTCTATAAAGTTTACCCAAGATTTTTTCGCCTTCCTAGTATTTTCTTGGTTAGGAGGAACAACAATAATGGCAAGGCAAGTATTCAGAGGATCTACCTTTATGGTTTATGTCAGTATTATCTCAGAATTAGATTCTGACTGTATTTCATCAATTGGTTCATGAGGTGGCATTTGTTCATCATCTTCAAATTCTGGTTGATCTTTATTTATTTTTTCTAATGGTGACATTTTGTCATCCACAGAGTCTTGTACGATTCCATTGATTATTTCTTCTTTTGTATTATCAATGATACCTGCATTTTTTTCTTGACTAACGGGATTTACTTTATCTGGTATCTTGTCATGACAGATGAGATTTTCTTTGGTTGTACCTGTAGGCTTGTATGTTTGAAGTTTTTTGATATTTAGTTTTGAATTGTCTTTCGATGGTTCTTTGGGATTTGAAGATTGGTGTTTCCTCATATCCTAGGATATGGAGATCCATGATTCAATGCCTAACCAAGTTTTAATCAAGCACTCAAATACCAGTTTTGAACAAGATGTTCAATATGAGAGACTCCCACCAAGATGTTCACATTGCAGAATTCTTGGACCATAGGATTTATCAAGGGTAGGTTGATCAATCTTTATTGGATCACCTAAACAACGAGAAATTTTAAGAAGAATTCTAGGCCTCCAATATTTAATACTAAGACCCACGAATCTAACCCAAACAGCTGCTGTTGTTATTCTTTGTTCTGCTGGATTGAATTTAAGGGACCATTGAAAATGTTTGAAGATCCCAGGGTTAATACAGGTAGTACCCATTGCCCAAACAACATTTTTTTATCTCTACAGTAGTGAATTGTAGAGTAAAGTATGCCTTTCCCATAGGAATTATTTTGAAATCGCCAAAAATATTCCAAGAGTCTTTGAGTTTCGATTTGAGTAATCCCAAATTTATAGGGTTTTCACCCTTGTTGACCATGTAACTTCCAATTAAGAAAGATTCACTTTCTTTGATAGACTCTTGATATTCATCTTCCGAAATCTCAATTGACATAAGGTTTCCACAGAGCTGAGGCGTAGGCCAGGTTTTTTATTTGGTTTCCTCATGTAAATTTTTCTTTAGTATGCTAGCATATGAGTTTGGAGTTCTAGCATATAATTTTTGAGGATCCATATCAATTTTTTTTCTTGTCGTAAGTTCGTAACATATGTTTCTTGTTGATGAAAAACATTAGAACTTTGTGGATTGCATAGTTTGGCAATATCAGGATCGCAGAATTCCCATTGATCACCATCTTATACCTATTATATATATATATATATATATACAGAAAGTCTCTTGTAAGGACTCCTTATGGCGCAGACTCCGGTACATACCATTTTTTTAAAATAGTAAAAAAATGATTTTTTTTATAAAACTTCATGAATATGATGTCCACAATTAGAAGATCATCTCCAATTTTTTTCATCAAAAAATTCAATAAAAAAAACGTTGAGATGAGATGATATCTAAAAAAAAGGGTATAAATATTCATTTTCAACCGTTGAAATGTTGGGTCGGCGCTAGCCACTTTATCGATTGAATTTTTTTATGGAACTTCATTGATATGACCTTCTCATTGTCGAGATCATATCCATGAAGTTTCAAAGTGGGTGAGATGATCACCAACATATCAACGGTCGAAAAGGCATATTTATACCATCTTTTACATATCACCTCATCTCAACGGTTTTTTTTATTGAATTTTTTGATGAAAAAAATTGGAGATGATCTTCTCACTTGGAAGATCATAGTCGTAAAGTTTCATCAAAAAAATATTTTTTTTACTATTTAAAAAAAATAGTATGTACCGGGGTCTGCACTATAAGGAGTCCTTACAGGAGAGGGCCTCTCTCTCTCTCTCTCTCTCTCTCTCTATATATATATATATATATATATATATATATATATATATATGTATAACAGTATATAACTGTTATATATATATAACAGTATACACATATATAACAGTTTATATAAACATATATATGCTGTGTGAAGTACTTGGTGTTCGATGGTTGTGTGAAGTACAATTGAAGATTTATGAAGTGTATGTAATTACGTCTAATCACATATTTATAAAGTGAATGGTTTCCACATTTTATATATGTTGTTTGGAATAAATATCTTTTGATGTTCTCATGTTTGTTATAGTGCCAAGCAGAGTTGAGTGCCAGGCAGAATTTCATGTATTGTATACCGATATCTTTGCATCGATATACTTTTGTGTGCTTGAAATCAAAGAATGGTAATGTGATACACTCCCTGTTTGTTCCAGAGTATATACACCCAACAGTTTGTGACATAGTATATACTCTGAAAAACACAATGCTGCCACCATCCTCCAAACAGAGCAGATACTTGAATAGAGGAAGTACTCAATGGTGTATCAATCCAAACATAGCAGCTTCTTAAACATAGAACCTCATACCAAGTGTTGAAGTAGGTGTGCGAATTCCTAATATCTCCAGACTAATTCATCCATTTAAAAGATGTCATATTGAGTACATGGCTATTTTTTCAGACTTAATATTTAAATAATTTGTTTTTGTATTGTGTTATTTGGAGTCAGTATGAGGATTATCTCAATTTTTATTTTATTATTTTTATCATTCGAGCTTCTTCCGCTTGCACAACTTGAGCAGATATGGTAACCCCGTCAGCTATCTCTTGGCTTAAATTGCAAATGAGTAGACATGTGAAGTTTTTTTTCACCCCGTTGCAAGGCTCAGAGCTAGGAAGAAGCAGAAGCCATCCCCCTCAAACGGTAAACATCTCCCAATAGATGTATTTTTTGAAAAGAAAAGTCAAAATTTCTAGAACTGTTAATATTTGTTATGTATGTATTAGCAAAATAAAAAGCGTGGTGATCAATTACTTAGAAAATAATGTTTCAACTCTTCTAATCTTAACATGTGTACATATTTTTAAAGTGTCAACTTAATTTACACACAATAAAAGTTGTTTTAGTAAAAAAAAGTCTCCAAATAGAAGAACATACATGAATCTTTTCGTGCTCTCTTTTAACTATTAGGATGATTCACTCACGATCTCGAGCACTTGGAATGTAGGTAGCAAAGAGGAAGGATTTTTATTAATAGACGTGGTAAAAGAAAAGGTATAAGAGATACAAGGTAGCAAAGAGAAAGGGTTTTTATTCTCATCAGTCAAACAGTCTAGCTGCTACTGCAATTGAGGCTGCAACGTTCATGGTGTCCAATTCTCATATTTGTGTTTTTCATGGTGTTCGATCGCAGGTTCTTTATACTCTGTCATTTTGCTCATTTTTTTCTTTTCTTTTGCAGATCTACATAAAGTTTATTCATCTCCCCGTTTCCTTTGTTTTTGCAGATATAAATAGACTTTATTGCTTTTTACATACATAGTTTAATCATCTTGCACTTGAATCTGTTCATTATTTTTTAAATTGGATCATTTATTTTAAATTTGTACCTTCTATACATGATCTTTTATAATATTTCCTAGAGCGTAGAAGTGTAATTATTTAATTCATTAAGACATTTTTTTTGTTTCAGGTGTTGAGCTGTAGGCTTATATTCAATTAGTTTTGACAACAACTTTGTTACTATAGCTCACCTCCACCTTCTGTTGACATCATAGGCTATAACAGGCCAACAAGTGGGGGCCCCGATGGGGTTGTTATAGACATGATAATGGGCGTCAAGGGTATATACAATGGAGATACAGGGAAATAAATTGTGTAAGAACTCATTAATGGATGAGTAAATAATTACCAGAGGCCAATAGATCAAGAAGAAAATATGAAAAACAAGAAAGAGATGGAAACTATGACAGAGTTGATAAAGGCCAACAAAATGGGGAAAATGCAGAAAAAGTTCGAAGTGAAGTCCAAGCAGAGGGAATAGAAATATAGCATGGAGAAATCCAAGATGGAGAGGAGGAAAATGCAGAAGTGGAAGAAATCATAATTTATCAATTTTCGTTGCTGGATTTGGTTCGGGTAAGTTTTCTCCGGTAATGTTTATTGTTGACCTATTCTTCTCAAACCAATTTAAGATCTTCCAAGGATTATTAGGGGCTTCCGATTTGAGTGTATGACAGAAATTTGCAAAAATTTACACTTGAGTAGAAAAACATGCCATCAAAGGGTGAAAATGTAAAACAACCACAAAACGGTCCCTTAAGAGGCACGAACACCTCATACGGGACTAATTTAACTTGTAGGAACCTACCGCGTAGTCACGTGACTCCCGGTTTGAGTGTATGACGTAAATTTGTAAAAAGTTAGACTTAAGCATAAAAAGGGACCATTAAAGGGTGAAAATATAAAACAACCACAAAACAATCCCGTAAGAAGCACGAACACATCGCACGGGACCAATGTATCTCGTAGGAACCGACCGCGTAGTCACAACGCTCCCAGTTTGAGTGTACGACGTAAATTTGTAAAAAGTTAGACTTGAGCATAAAAATATGCCATCAGAGGGTGAAAACGTAAAACAGCCACAAAACGGTCTCGTAAGAGGCACGGACACTTCGCACAGAACCAATGTAACTCATAGGAACTGACCGCGTAGTCACGGGTCTCTTGCTTTGAGTGTACGATGTAAATTTGTAAAAAAGTTGAGTTAAGCATAAAAACATGCCATCAAAGGGTGAAAATGTGAAACAACCACAAAACGGTCCCGTAAGAGGCACTAACACCTTGCACGAGACCAATGTAACTCGTAGGAATTAACTGTGTAGTCACGTGACTCTCAGTTTGAGTGTACCACGTAAATTTGCAAAAAGATGGACTTAAGCATAAAAACATGCCATTAAAGGGTGAAAATGTGAAACAACCACAAAATGGTCTTGTAAGAGTCACGAACACCTAGGACGGGACCAATGTAGCTCATTGGAACTAACCGCGTAGTCACGACTCTCCCGGTTTGAGTGTACAACATAAATTTGTAAAAGTTAGCCTTAAGCATAAAAACATGCCATCAAAGGGTGAAAATGTAAAATAACCGCAAAACGCTCCCGTAAGAGTCACGAACACCTCGCGTGGGACTAATGTAACTCGTAGGAACCAATCGCGTAGTCATGGGACTCCCGATTTGAGTGTACGACA
Source organism: Sambucus nigra (assembly GCA_949130495.1). NCBI lineage: Eukaryota > Viridiplantae > Streptophyta > Magnoliopsida > Dipsacales > Adoxaceae > Sambucus > Sambucus nigra. Next base: position 393,259,732 of record OX422215.1, read on the forward strand.
TAAATTAGCAAAAAATTACACTTGAGCAGAAAAACATGTCATCAGAGGGTGAAAACGTAAAACAACCACAAAACGGTCCCTTAAGAGGCACATACACCTCATACGGGACTCATTTAACTCGTAGGAACCAACCGTGTAGTCACGTGACTCCCTGTTTGAGTGTACGATGTAAATTTGCAAAAAATTAGAGTTAAGCATAAAAATATCCCATCAAAGGGTGAAAACATAAAATAACTACAAAACGGTTCCTTAAGAGGCACAAACACCTCGCACGGGATCAATATAACTCATAGGAATCGACCGCGTAGTCATGTGACTCCCGGTTTGAGTGTACGACTTAAATTTGCAAAAAGATAGACTTAAGTATAAAAACATGCCTTCAAAGGGTGCAAACATAAAACAGCCACATAACGGTCTCGAAAGAGTCATGAACACCTCACACGGGACCAATATAACTCGTAGGAACTAACCGTGTAGTCTCGCTGCACTCGATTTGAGTACGACGTAAATTTGAAAAAAGTTAGACTTAAGCATAAAAACATGCCATTAAATGGTGAAAACATAAAACAACGACAAAACGGTCCCGTAAGAGTCACGAACACCTCGTACGGAACCAATGTAACTCGTAAGAACCGACCGCGTAGTCACGACGCTCCCGGTTTGAGTGTACGATCTAAATTTGTAAAAAGTTGAGTTAAGCATAAAAACATGCCATCAAAGGGTGAAAACGTAAAATAACCACAAAACGGTCCCGTAAGAGGAACGAACACCTCGCACGGGACCAATGTAACTCATAAGAACCGTCTGTGTAGTCACGATGCTCACGGTTTGAGTTTACGACATAAATTTGCAAAAAAGTTAGACTTAAGCATAAATTGTTATTGCTCCCATAAAACACAACAATCACTGCTTTATATTATAAATTGTTATAATCTTTTGAAGTCGGATTGATAATAATTCAGTTTGTATTTTTTGTAGAATGAAAATGGATTTGCAACACATGGAAAAGTCAATGGATACGGAGGATCCAGGTATGTAACTACTTGGATACTATGGCCGTGCGGGCTCGTATATACTATTTTTAGATGTTAAATCGGCGGAAGGGATTTTTTGGTGGTTTAGCTGCGGTTTTTGTTGTTGTTGGGTTTATTTTAATGTTAAAACAGGTTAGATTTCATGAATAAACGAAGGAAACTCTGTCGAATTTTTCTAAAATTATATAGTGTTTTAAATTGATCAAGTCAAACATACATGCATTTGAAGTTATACAAACCCATGTAGTCATTTATTTTTGTATCTTGTGCAGGTTGATGATGGATTTTGCTTGGAGTTATTATGTTTGTAGTGGCTTGGAGCTGCGATTTCTTATAGTGTAGGGGAGCGATATTATCGTTGTTGTTTTAGTTTACGTGGATTTTTTAAACATATTTTGATGTGTTAATGTATTAGGTTAGATCATGTTTACATCTTTTGTTATGTTCTTATTTGGGAGGCATTTATTTTGTACCTTTATACTTGGATTGTGATGGAATATTATTTTGTAATTCATATTCATGATATTTGGTTGAAAATTGTGGAACTTTTTATTACTTATGATTGTATGAAATATGCGTCATGTTATTTTGGATTATAAGGTTGCACGTTTGATGAAAAAAGTGCAGGTTTAAAATTGTTTCCACTTGCGAAAAAAATAATAGGGAATAAATAAAAATATAGTACTTTTGGCAACATAATTTTTTGTCTCCAAAAGTTATCATCTAAATCTATCACTTTGGATATGGCAACACATATTTGGTTGCGAAAAGATAACTTTTGGCAACACAAGAGTTGTGTTGCCAAAGGTATAGCCTTTTGGCAACATAGCTCTTGTGTTGCTAAAAGCAATACCTTTGGCAACACAGCTCTTGTGTTGCCAAATGTATAGCCTTTTGGCAACACAACTCTTGTGTTGACAAACGCTATACCTTTTGGTAACACAACTCGTGTGTTGCCAAATATATTGATTTTGGCAACATAAGACCTGCGTTGCCAAATGTATAGCCTTTTGGCAACATAACTCTTATGTTGCCAAAAGCTATACCTTTTGGCAACACAACTATTTTTGTCGCTATTGAGTGACTTTTGGCAACACAAATAATATTTTTTATTATAAATTTGACAAATTATAAAATACTTTTGGCAACACAATTGCGTGTTACCAAAAGTATACCTTCAGCAACACAAGCCGGTTGTGTTGCCAAAGGGTTTCCTAGACAGACAATAGGCAACAAGCTAGCAACATAGCAAAATATGTTGCCAATACCTTTTAGTAACATATTTCTAACTTTAGCAACATAATTTGTATGTTGCTAATGGTGCAAATTCTTGTAGTGGCTTTTATAACTTACCTCGAGGGTAATAAGCCATATGTTTGTACGATGTCAACTACGAGGCTTTCAACTTAAGTTTGTCTACCCTGTGGCATAATCGTTCCATTGATTGGAATCTCCAAGAAGCGTCTTTGTGGTTCTGGTATCCCGAAGACCATATATTTTGCTTTGGCTTAGACGAAATGTGACCCACTTATGAAGAATTTTCTATTTTGCTAGGTGTTAACCCCAGTTTTTTAGCGGCTATGCCTGACCTGTCTCATTATCCTCAAGTGTTGCTAGCCAAGTTACTACACGTCTCTCCTTAGGCTGCTTGATTACTAGTGAGTGAGGAAGGTTTCATCCTTCTAAGTGCTGAAATTAATGTGTCAGAGAGAATATATTGAAAATGTCTTTGTTAGCGCTGTAGCCTTGGGACTGACTGCCAGGCTGCTCTTGGTAACTGGTGGCATATCGACGAAGTCTTGGGTGGCCACGATCTTATTATGGATGCATTATTATTGTAATTAGACCTCTTCCATATTGGCGGAGACATTCAACGACCAAGATGATTCGAAGAAAGGTTGGGCCAAATTTTTATGAGGCATCCCTGTAATTAATCATGTGGTTATCGGAGAAACTTTGCTTGGAAACTCCCCCTGAGTACCTTCTGATTGGTGTCCCCAACTTCTTTATGTGATATTTTTACATCTTAGGACCCTCTATGGAGAACTGGGTTAATTGTCTCGTAGATCATGGGGCTAAACATCTTCGTTGGTCTATGCCATGGTGGGGCAAACTACAACCTATTCTGCTACAGGGTCATTAACATTACATTCAACTGGTAGGCATTAGCCAAACTTCCTTCTATTTTCCTTAGTGACTTCTACGTCAAGCGGACTGGCAGAAAATTGTTCCTCCATGTATAACTAACTTCTTTCTCGTGGAGGATTTGACTGTTTTTTGTGGCAGTACTGCAAATTGGCTACCCGTCCATCCCAATCTGTTTGGGAACCTAGGCTCTACCTAAGGACTATTTGAGGTGGTTACGGGGGAAGATGGCCACGCAAGTTTGTGCAGAGGAAGTTGGGAAGAGGTGGCTTGTAATTTTTTATGCTTTTAGAGGAGGGCATTGTGATTTCGTCCAAGATGATCACGGCATATTTTCGCATGGAGTGCAAAATAAAGTGCAGCCAGGATTGGGATTCTTGGGGTCCTCTGGGGACGATAATGATGGTTGTAATGATGAGGAGAGACCTCCTAGTAGTTGAGGTAGGATTTATGAGGGTATGGGGCAAGTTTAGTAATAGGTGTAATTATGGGTAGGTATGCCAGGCTGTAGGATTGCTATGGTTATAATAAAGCACTCACTTGAATAGTGCTTTATCATAGATGATGTACGGAGCAGTAAGCCTGTGAAGGGTCACACGGTCTTTGTTAATAGCATCTATGGGATATTTAACGTGCATGAGGAGGAACTAAATATCATAGTACCACAATCTAACCATGTCTGGATCTTCTTCCATTGTAATCTTGATATAATAGCAATGAGTGGGTGCAGACTGCTTATGGACTAGAAGAGGAGCCATTATTATTCCTTTGGGCACGTTGACCATGGAGGCCAAGGTTGCCAATACGTCGACAAAGCTATTTCTTGAGCGGGGAAGGTAATGGAAGGTGATGCCCTCAAATTAGGAGGGAAGCTGTGACACCCCGCCTAATTAATTACCGGGTGATTAGTCCTTAATTAATTAATTTTAGAATATCAAGTTGGTACAGATAATGCATCACTGTCGAAAACTCAAATTTTAATTTAATAAAAACTAACCACTTAGTATTTAAAAAGGTCGATGTCCAAATTTTATCTTGTTACTAACCAATATAAAAAAATACCAACAAATACCATGCATCACAGTAATATAAATAACGTATAACTGAAGTAAAATAAATGACTAGAGTAAAACACACCAGATACCGTCCCATATAATAAATCCAATAAAAAGAAATCAAATCTAAGAGAGAATTTAAAACAACTAAATCTCTGAATGTAAACAGAAGAAAGGATGACATGTCCAACAGAAAAGATTACTCAAAAAGGAAAATAGGCTGAGTCGTCTACTAGTAATTATCCTGCAGCTTCCACAGCACCTACAGCATGACAACTTAATAGAGTCTCCTAAGGCTGGTGTCCCTGTGGCTGGGCACCTAAAATAATGGAACAATAGAAAGATATACAGAAAAACGGGTCAGAGCCCGAGTTGAAAACAGTTTAAAATAGCAAGTGATTAAATTGATTCAATTAACACAATTATTATTCAAGTTAACTTAGCGTACTCACTTGAGATACTTACCCCTCAATCTAGTGTGCACGCCTAATGAGCCTAGCTACCCATACTAGTCATGATACCCTGACTGGGTACTAAATACATACTATTATGCTGGAAAGACTCCCTAAATAAGTCAAAGCCGACGTACTTAAGATTTCGATATAGGTTTAGAATTACTTTAGTTTATTCTCATATTCTTCTAAATGCCCATCTCATAATACCATAAGTACACATTTAAAAATAGAGTCATCAACATAAGACACCGAAAAGGATTTCGGTATACACACATTATTCTCTTTATGTATCTATATAAATGTAGCAATATTGCACCCCTGGTTGAGAAACCCTTAGTGCTACGCATACTAGGCTATCTAGTCCCATTGCAACGCTCACGCATAGGGGATAAAAGGATCAATCTCTCGAGAACCAATAAAACACAAACAACTATTGGAGGCGAATATAGTTCCACATCGATGGGCTACGCACATACCTACACACCCATACGACCGTCATCACTATCATTCTCACGAATAGCCCGTACCTAGGTTCCATGCTCTAGTGGTACGACTCTAAATCTCCCAAAGGCACACAAGATCCGGTCGTCCACAACGCGTTAACCTCCGTTCGATAGCTAGTAGCTAGGTATTTCATACACATAATATTTTGAGTAATATGCATACACACAACTTACATAAATTCATTGGCTTTCCCGCGGCCTAGTATTCGCAGAACGTATAATATATCCCCTATTATACCTCGTACCATATTCGTACGTATTCTCCCTTGTATTTTCGTATCTCTCAAATTCTATGAATTTTTATACCTTTTGAGGGTCGACATATTCTCCGCTCACTAATATTTATAAATTTTAAGTCATTCGATATTCATACAGGTCTAACACTCATTTAAATAAGCCTACGGGAAGTTTGAAACAAAAATCGAGCCTTAAATGTCATTCTGGAATCTCGTTAGAAGACCCAGGGAATCTCGTTCGAACGAGGATCGTTCGAACGAAGGTCCCCCCACTTCGGACGAACTACAAAACTCGTTAGAAGGACCACTAGAATCTCGTTAGAAGTCTCGTTCGAACGAGGTCGTTCGAACGACCTGGCCTGGAGTTCTAACGAAATTTCCGCAGTTGCCCAGTTCTTCTGCAAAGTTCATTTTTCCTGATTTTCTCCTCTGCAATCTCAACCAAAACCCATTCCTACCCAAGTACAAGGTTTCCAAACTACTCTAAGTCGCCCTAGAGCACTTCTTAGCACAGTTTAGGGGTCAAATCCTTCTAATCATCAAGTAAAATTCAACAAATTCCAAAATTTTCTCATGAGTCATATTAACATAAACCCAGAAGTATTAATCTATAAAAACCCAATTTTTATTTCGTGATTAACATCTAATTCACCAAATTTCACATTCCTATTAAGGGGAAAAATCCTTTACATGCAAACCCCCATCAAATTTCTATGATTCCTACACAATCTCATCATAGGTAATCCAAATTTGATATTAATAGTTCTAAAACCTTAACATATGTTAACAAGAATAATAAATGCTAATGTGACACCCTAACTAATTAAATACCGGGTAGCTACTCCTTTATTAAATCAATACAAAATGTCAAGTTGGTTCAGTTAATAACAACACTGTCGAAAACATTTTAAAGATTACTAACTACATAGTATTTAAAAAGTAAGTTGCCAAATTTTAAGTTATCTGATTAACATGCAATAAAAGAATAATGGAAGAACAACATAAATCCATTCACCATAACGAAGTAATGAAATAACCAACAATAGTAATAAGTCCGGAGGAAAACTCCTCACAACAATCCCACAATTGAAAATAATAAGACAAGTCTGAATAACGGAAATAAATGAAATGCCTTTAAAAGAAATGGGCGACATGCCCTACAACTGATAAATACTGAGTATAGAGTCAAGATAGATGAAGCGTCTATAATCAATGTCCTGTAACTTCCACAAACCGCTACAGCTCGTCACCTGAATGAGGATCCTAAGCATGGTGTCCTTGTGGCTGGGCACCTAAAATGGTTTTTACAAAAAGATAGATTTGAAAGCAAACGGGTCAGAGCCCAAATGTGGAGAGTATTTTAAAAACAGCAAGTGCTTTAATAATAATTAAAACAATGAATGCAAGATACATGTTAGGACGTGCTCTCACATGAAATACTCACCTCTCGTCTAACTGTGCACTCCTAACGTTCCTGTACCCATTCATGTGTTTTCTCATAACTATCTAATTCCAAAGAGTTTCTAACACTTCTACCCGGTTCACGTTTAATTTCCAACCTTAACAATTAAATAGAGAGTTCTACTTTAATTCTCGGATTCCCAATTATTAACAAAACCATTTATTGATATATGTCCCCTTTTATCTTTTCATAATATTACAATTACTATACCCACAATTTAACATAGCAATTTCCTTTTCATTTAACCGTATATTATTCACATCATAAATATACAATACAAGCACCCAAAGACTAAGCTGCGGTGCACACATACTCTGCTATCCATCCCGGTACATCACGTACATAAGGATCACAAATTCCGAATCTCTCAGGAATTGTTGGAATGAGAACCACACACAAAAATGGAGGCGAACATAATTCAACATATCCATGGTCACGTACATACCTACGCTCCATAGTCAGCTGGCTTATTAACTCACAAATAAGTCGTTCTCTTGAACTATGTCCTCGAGGTACCAATCTAAATCAGGGCAACACAAGGATAAGAAGGCCCTAAGAGAACGTAACCTCCCGTGATAGCAAGTATGGTAGGTATGTCATAAATATAAAAATCATATACTAAGCATTCACCCATCTTAGATAATTCAGTATTAATAAAGGTATACTTTACATCCTTATACCATTATTCCAAATTTGTATATTTTACGTCTCCCGATAATATAAAAGTTAAACTGTCGACACGTCTCACGTCATAGTTTCTTATACTTAAAACCTATCTAAAATAGATTATTAAGTTCCTATTATTCCCACGTATAACATCTTTATTCCTAAGGTCCTTACTTCCGCCCCAAACCTCATTTCATTAAATTATTCAAATTTACACTATTAACCCAAATATTAACTCACTTATCGAATTTCATTAGTTTAGAATAATTCCTCAAATTGAATTCTAATTAAGGTCCAAACTTCATAACCATGCCTACTGGTCTTCCTTAAGGTTAAGGGTATTCATATGGTCTCCAACAATATTATTCAAGGATTAACATCATTAAAATTTAAATAGGGAAAAACTTTACTCATTCTTGGAAGGTCGATCGATCGACCTTTTCCTTCGATCGATCGATGGTGGTCGATCGATCGACTGATGGATGTCGATCGATCGATCGCACCAGGTATGGTTACGGACTGCTTCGTTTTGCAGTTTTCAAATCAACCCAAAACACCATTAACAAGCATGAAACTCTAAGGAAACGTTATAATATCATCATACAACCATCCTACAACAGTGTTAACGTTCTAAAACCAATAATTCATCATTCAAGGCTTTGTATGTATCAAATCTTCATCAAGAATTCCAGATTTCTATTTCTTTCAAGAACATTAATAAACTTCTTCAAAAATCTGTTTTTAAATCATCAAGGGTCATAATTCTGAGTTCATAATTCGTCCAGAATGTTTCTACATGCAGTCCCTAACATAGTTCATAGTTTTAAACTTCCAATTCATGGGTCTATATCATCTTTCAAGATAAATTCGATAATTCGTAAACATGGAAAAGCATGGCATTGAATCAATTGTAATTAAACCACTTGCCTTAATCTTTCTCTGAATTTGATGTTGAATCTTGAAGGCTGAGTTGTTCTCCCTCTCTCTTTCTGCAGAATTCTCTTCTCTCACTCTCTCTCTACAAGTTTCTCTAAGGATGATGACAATGGAGGTGTGGTTGGTTTTTGGTAAGTTGGGACTATATCTTAACTTCTCCCGTAGCCCATTAAGTCCCTTAGTGTAGTTAGTGGGTTTAGTGGATAAAGAATAAGTCAGATTTTTGTTTCTAATTTTCGTGGGTTTTAATTCCCAGATTTCCGAAATTACCAAAATGCCCCTATAAGTTACCGGTATGGCCCAATAATGCCCCGGGACCCAAACTTAACCCCCGGCTAGTGTTTTCTGACTATTTCGACCCTTCCGGACGCATTGGCGCACTCAATATGACCATACGGGTGATAAAAATAAAATTCACTTTTTAATTCAAATAATTATATTCCTGACGCGACTGTCACGCGCGTCCCAACAAAGTTTCCCAAATTTTCGTATTTCAATCTCGCGACAATTTCAATATTTCCAATATTCATATATTGCGAAGTATACACATTATAATCAAATACTAACTCACATATCATTAATATTTTTATCCGGATTAATTTCCAATTAATACACATTTAATTCACTTAATCCCCAAAAATAAATATTATGAAAATACGGGGTATTACATACTTCCCCCCTAATAACTGAATTTCGTCCCGAAATTCGGAACTAGAAAGTACCTGGTAAGAAAAACTCCAGATAATGTTCGCGCATCTCATCCTCGCGCTCCCATGTGGACTCCTCGACATTATGATGTCGCCACTGAACACGCACTAACGGAACTATCTTTGACCGCAGTTTTCGCTCACTTCGGTCCAAAATAGAAATCGGCCCCTCCTCGTAGGAGCTATCCGGCTGGAGATCGATGTTCTCCAAAGCAATGTGAGAATGAGACAAATCATCTCTAAGATATTTCCTAAGCGAGGAAATATGAAATACATCGTGAATTCGATGTAAATGCTCCGGTAATCCAAGCCTATACGCAACCGGTCCAATCCGCTCAATAATAGGAAATGGTCTCACATATCTCGGTGCCAACTTCCCTTCCTTCCTGAAATGCATGATCCCCTTCATAGCAGATACTCTGAGCAAAACTTGGTCCCCCACTTGGAACTCCCTGAAGAACCTCTTCGCATCAGCATAGCTCTTCTGCCGATCCTGAGCTACTCGAATGCGATTCCGTATCAATTTTATCCTCGCCGAAGTATCCTGAATCACTTCCGGCCCAAGTAGTTTGTTGTCCCCTACTTCCAACCAACATGCTGGGGAACGACAAGGTCTACCGTACAACGCCTCAAATGGAGCCATGCCAATGGTGAACTGGTAGGAGTTGTTGTAAGCAAACTCCACCAGTGGAAGATACTGCTCCCATCCACCCCCAAAGTCAATGATACTCATACGTAGCATGTCCTCCAACATCTGGTTTGTACGCTCAGTTTGTCCATCGGTCTGCGGGTGATACGCCATACTCAACCAGAGTTCTGTGCCCATGGCCTCCTGAAAACTTTCCCAAAACCGTGAAACAAATATCTTGTCTTGGTCAGACACGATATTTAGGGGCACACCGTGAAGTCTCACTATCTCTGAAATGAAGAGCTGAGCATACTGTCCCGCAGTGTAGTCTGTCCTTACGGGTAGAAAATGAGCGACTTTGGTCAACCTGTCCACAATTACCCAAATGGAGTCATGACCTCTCTGTGACGTAGGCAACCCCGTGATAAAGTCCATGAAGAAGCTCTCCCACATCCACATCGGGACCTCCAATGGCTGTAGAAGTCCTGCCGGTCTCTGATGATCCACTTTAACTAGCTGACAAGTGGCTCATTTTGAAACAAACACGGCAATATCTCTCTTCATCCCGCTCCACCAATACCGTCGCCTCATGTCTTGGTACATTTTGTCCCCTCCGGGATGTACCGCGAACCGTGAGCCGTGCGACTCTGCCATCACCTTGTGCCGCAATTCTTCCCCTTCCGGAACTACCAATCTCCCATTGAAGCGTAATCCCCCGTCTGAGCTAGCGGTATAGGACTCTGCTCCCTCTGCTAGTAATCGAACTATCTGCTCCTAATAGAATAAATATTTTGCCTGTGCCTTTACCACCTTCGTGACAATTTGCGGTGTAATGGTCAACACAGACATGAATGATCGGGCCACTGCATCCTGGTGTCCCAGCTCCTTCCACTTGGCCTTCCACACCCCTGCCACCTCATCTACTGGCCTACGGCTCAACGCGTCTGCCACCACGTTAGCCTTCCCCGGGTGATACTGGATATCGAACTGATAATCTTTCACGAATTCAAGCCACCTCCGTTGCCGCATATTCAACTCCTTCTGCGTGAATAGGTACTGTAGGGACTTGTGATCCGTGAACAATCGAAACTTCTCCCCCAAAAGGTAATGTCTCCAAATACGAAGGGCAAATACCACTGCCGCTAACTCCAAGTCATGGGTAGGGTAATTCTTCTCGTGAGGCTTAAGCTTACGGGAAGCATAAGCTATGGCCTGACTCTCCTGCTGCAGTACCCCTCCAAGTCCTTATAAGGACGCATCGGTGTAAACAAGATACTCAACTCTCGGTCTCGGTAATGCGAACATAGGTGCTGAGGTTAACTTGTCCTTCAACTCATCGAATGCCAACTGACAGGCATCACTCCAAATGAACGGCACACCTTTATGAGTTAGATGTGTCATGGGACCCGCTATCGTGGAGAAATCCCGAGTAAACCTCCTGTAGTATCCTGCTAAGCCCAAGAAACTACGGATCTCAGTCGGTGTCGTGGGCTGTCCCCACTCCCTCACCGCGGATACCTTCCCCGGATCAACAGATATCCCTCGGTCGGAAATAATGTGTCCCAAAAACTGGACCTCCTTCAGCCAAATCCCACACTTCTCATATTTTGTATACAGCTCGTTCTGACGTAGCGTCTGCAAAACTTGTCTCAAATGCTCGGCGTGCTCCTCCTCTGTCTGGGAGTAAACCAGAATATCATCGATGAAGACAATGACAAACTGATCTAGGAAATCCCTGAACACCCTATTCATCAAGTCCATAAACGCTGTTGGAGCGTTGGTCAAACCAAATGGCATAACCCGAAACTCGTAAGAACCATATCTCGATAAGAATGCAGTCTTCGAGGCGTCCTCCTCCCTCATACGTAACTGATGGTATCCAGATCGCAAATCAATCTTTGAGAAGCAAGAAGCTCCTCTCAACTGGTCGAATAGGTCATCGATTCGAGGCAACGGATACTTATTCCGTATCGTGACCTTGTTTAACTCCCGGTAGTCCACACACAATCTCAGTGAACCATCTCTCTTCTTCACGAACAACACAGGGGCACCCCACAGTGAAGTACTCCTCCGAATAAACCCCTGACCCAACAACTGCTCAATCTGATCCCGTAACTCCCTCATCTCAGCTGGAGCCATACGGTACGGTGCGCGTGCAATAGGTCTCGTATCCGGTAATAAGTCTATAACAAAGTCTATCTCTCGACTGGGGTAGGCCTGGTATCTCCTGAAACACATCGGAATACTCCCTGACAACTGGGATCGAATCTAAAGGAATCACAACCTCCTTAGAGGTATCCTCCTCTAAGTAGTACAAATGAGCGGTCGAACCTCCCTCTGGGCGAGGCATCGCCACTACAAACATCTCTTGCCCCGGAATGGCAAAAACAATGCTCCCACCGAAACAATCAATCATGGCTCTATAATCAGTGAGCCAATCCATACCGATAATCACATCGTGAACATGCATATCTAATACCAACATATCTGCAGGTAGTACCAGACTACCAATCTCTACCCCCACTCCCCGGCATATAAAGAAAATAAGTGACCCACTCCCCAATGGTGAGTCTACACACGTTACTGTGCTCTCTGGCGTAGCTAACAACCCTAAGGCTTTCGTAAAATGTGTAGCTATAAAATAATGCGTTGCCCCCGTATCAAACAAAACCCGACCCATAGTACCATGGATAGGAAACATACCCTCAATCGCGGGTGGTGCCTGTGGAGCTGCTACCTGGTGAACGTTATAGACACGTCCATACTGTAACTGCCCCTGCTGCATAGGAACTACTGGAATGGCTGGTAGTGCTGGCACCTGGGCTGGAGCTGGAAGAGCAGGTGGAAAAAGTGGCCTCTGTGGTTCATGTCGAGCACCCTGCTGCTGCTGCGGGGCCCTGCCCTTATCAGGACAATCCTGACGTTTGTGGCCAATCTTACCACAAATGAAACACTTCCCCGGGAAGTTTCCCCCTCGCTGTCCCTGCTGCCCTCGGCCCTGGTGGCCGCTACCATTTCTACCCTGGCCTTGCTGGCCCTAGTGAAACTGTTGATGTTGACCATTTTGACCCTGCTGGCCCTGATGGCCGTTATGACCCTGCTGGCCATTCCGGAATCCTCCCTGTCCGTTCCTGAAACCCCCTGATCGAAACCTCTTATGGTCCCCCTACTGGGAACCCTGATCACTCTGCCTATACTGACCCTGAGCTGGCTGTGCCCCACTGGCACCATTTCCCCCTGTCCTGCCCTGATGGCTGGACTCTCCTGATCGCTTCCCCTCTGTCAAATGAAAGCGGTGGTCCTGGCAATGGAGCAATGGAGCAATGCAGCGTTAACCACGTCAGAATAAGTGGCCAACGAGAGGTTCCCCAATAAATGCTGACGGATCCTCCAAGTCAATCCATCTATGAATTTCTGAATCTTCTTCTTTTCCGTCGGTATCTCATCTGGGACAGTATTCAGCAAATTGGTGAATTCGGCCTCATACTCTGCCACAGTCTTACCCTCCTGTCAAAGGTTCATCAACTTCCTCCTCATTTCCGTGTGAACAGCAGACGGAAAGAACTTGCGGTCGAACCGCATCCAGAACTCCTGAATCGTGAGAGTATCTCTCTCCTCTGCGGTGGTAATATACTCCCACCACTGTAGTGCTGATCCCACTAGCTTAAAAGTAGCCAGTACCTGCCTCTGAACGTCAATGCACTCATATATCCTCAAGTGCCTCTGTATATCCTTTCTCCACTGACTCGAAACAACAACATCAGAGCTGCCAGCAAACTCCGGTGGATGTGCTTTCTGAAAAGCGTCACGTACACGTTCCCAGGCAGACGGGAATGCATATAGCTGAACTGGCGCGACAACTGGCGCTTGAGGTGGTGCCTGCTGAACTACGGCTAATGCAGCATTTACCACTTGGGCTACTATGGCTGCAACCTCAGCGGCGTTCATCGTGCCCTGAACTGGTGCGAGTTGTGGTTCTGGCGTTGCATTCCTGGGAACCCGTGGTTCACGTCATGGAGGCATTCTGAAATAAGAATAAAGTCTATAGTTTCGCAGTTATAAACTTAAAATAGCTGAAGAACATAGCATATACAAAAGAATACAACCGTCCTAAAATATAGGGCTCTACATCAAAGAAAGCTCAACAGAAACATAATAAGTCGTTCAGATCCTAAAGGACACTAGAACCTAATGCTCTGATACCACGTGTGACACCCTAACTAATTAAATACCGGGTAGCTACTCCTTTATTAAATCAATACAAAATGTCAAGTTGGTTCAGTTAATAGCATCACTGTCGAAAACATTTTAAAGATTACTAACCACCTAGTATTTAAAAAGTAAGTTGCCAAATTTTAAGTTATCTGATTAACATGCAATAAAAGAATAATGGAAGAACAACATAAATCCATTCACCATAACGAAGTAATGAAATAACCAACAATAGTAATAAGTCCGGATGAAAACTCCTCACAACAATCCCACAACTGAAAATAATAAGACAAGTCTGAATAACTGAAATAAATGAAATGCCTCTAAAAGAAATAGGCGACATGCCCTACAACTGATAAATACTGAGTATAGAGTCAAGATAGATGAAGCGTCTATAATCAATGTCCTGTAACTTCCACAAACCGCTACAGCTCGTCACCTGGATGAGGATCCTAAGCATGGTGTCCTTGTGGCTGGGCACCTAAAATGGTTTTTACAAAAAGATAGATTTGAAAGCAAACGGGTCAGAGCCCGAATGTGGAAAGTATTTTAAAAACAACAAGTTCTTTAATAATAATTAAAACAATGAATGCAAGATACATGTTAGGACGTGCTCTCACATGAAATACTCACCTCTCGTCTAACTGTGCACTCCTAACGTTCCTATACCCATTCACGTGTTTTCTCATAACTATCTAATTCCAAAGAGTTTCTAACACTTATACTCGGTTCACGTTTAATTTCCAACCTTAACAATTAAATAGAGAGTTCTACTTTAATTCTCGGATTCCCAATTATTAACAAAACCATTTATTGATATATTTCCCCTTTTATCTTTTCATAATATTACAATTACTATACCCACAATTTAACATAGAAATTTCCTTTTCATTTAACCGTATATTATTCACATCATAAATATACAATACAAGCACCCAAAGACTAAGCTGCGGTGCACACATACTCTGCTATCCATCCCGGTACATCACGTACATAAGGATCACAAATTCCGAATCTCTCAGGAATTGTTGGAATGAGCACCACACACAAAAATGGAGGCGAACATAATTCAACATATCCATGGTCACGTACATACCTACGCTCCATAGTCAGCTGGCTTATTAACTCACAAATAAGTCGTTCTCTTGAACTATGTCCTCGAGGTACCAATCTAAATCAGGGCAACACAAGGATAAGAAGCCCCTAAGCGAACGTAACCTCCCGTGATAGCAAGTATGGTAGGTATGTCATACATATAAAAATCATATACTAAGCATTCACACATCTTAGATAATTCAGTATTAATAAAGGTATACTTTACATCCTTATACCATTATTCCAAATTTGTATATTTTACGTCTCCCGATAATATAAAAGTCAAACTGTCCACACGTCTCACGTCGTAGTTTCTTATACTTAAAACCTATCTAAAATAGATTATTAAGTTCCTATTATTCCCACGTATAACATCTTTATTCCTAAGGTCCTTACTTCTGCCCCAAACCTCATTTCATTAAATTATTCAAATTTACACTATTAACCCAAATATTAACTCACTTATCGAATTTCATTAGTTTAGAATAATTCCTCAAATTGAATTCTAATTAAGGTTCAAACTTCATAACCATGCCTACTGGTCTTCCTTAAGGTTAAGGGTATTCATATGGTCTCCAACAATATTATTCAAGGATTAACATCATTAAAATTTAAATAAGGAAAAACTTTACTCATTCTGGGAAGGTCGATCGATCGACCTTTTCCTTCGATCGATCGATGGTGGTCGATCGATCGACTGATGAATGTCGATCGATCGATCGATCGCACCAGGTATGGTTACGGACTGCTTCGTTTTGCAGTTTTCAAATCAACCCAAAACACCATTAACAAGCATGAAACTCTAAGGAAACGTTATAATATCATCATACAACCATCCTACAACAGTGTTAACGTTCTAAAACCAATAATTCATCATTCAAGGCTTTGTATGGATCAAATCTTCATCAAGAATTCCAGATTTCTATTTCTTTCAAGAACATTAATAAACTTCTTCAAAAATCTGTTTTTAAATCATCAAGGGTCATAATTCTGAGTTCATAATTCGTCCAGAATGTTTCTACATGCAGTCCCTAACATAGTTCATAGTTTTAAACTTCCAATTCATGGGTCTATATCATCTTTCAAGATAAATTCGATAATTCGTAAACATGGAAAAGCATGGCATTGAATCAATTGTAATTAAACCACTTGCCTTAATCTTTCTCTGAATTTGATGTTGAATCTTGAAGGCTGAGTTGTTCTCCCTCTCTCTTTCTGCAGAATTCTCTTCTCTCACTCTCTCTCTACAAGTTTCTCTAAGGATGATGACAATGGAGGTGTGGTTGGTTTTTGGTATGTTGGGACTATATCTTAACTTCTCCTGTAGCCATTAAGTCCCTTAGTGTAGTTAGTGGGTTTAGTGGATAAAGAATAAGTCAGATTTTTGTTTCTAATTTTCGTGGGTTTTAATTCCCAGATTTCGAAATTACCAAAATGCCCCTATAAGTTACCGGTATGGCCCAATAATGCCCCGGGACCCAAACTTAACCCCCGGCTAGTGTTTTCTGACTTTTTCGACCCTTCCGGACGCGTTGGCACACTCAAAATGACCATACGGGTGATAAAAATAAAATTCACTTTTTAATTCAAATAATTATATTCCTGACGCGACTGTCATGCGCGTCCCAACAAAGTTTCCCAAATTGCCGTATTTCAATCTCGCGATAATTTCAATATTTCCAATATTCATATATTGCCAAGTATACACATTATAATCAAATACTAACTCACATATCGTTAATATTTTTATCCGAATTAATTTCCAATTAATACACATTTAATTCACTTAATCCCCAAAAATAAATATTACGAAAATACGGGGTATTACAGCTAAGAGAAAGAGCAACATAATCACTTGCCTTAAAATGAACTTATGATTCGCGGGTTGAAATTGGTATGGGAACGTTCCTCTTGACACGATCTATGCGTTGATGTACTTTTTGGTGTGAAAGCTTGAGTTCTTGGCTTAGGGCTCTAATGGAACCTTCTTCTTCTTCCTTAGTTCTCTCTCTCTTTTCCTCTATTTCTCACGTAGGTTGAAACTAACAGGCCACTAACCCTAAATTCTTTTAATTAAACTCAATTTTCGTCCATTTAATTTCCCAAAAATTTCGAAAGACGAAAATACCACTTTCGGGTGTTGTTTTGGGCTAAAATGTCCCGGAATCCAATTTAAATACCTGAGTAGTATTTTCTGACTATTTCGACCCTTTTGGACACTCTGGCACACTCAAAATAGTCATCCGAGTTATACAAAATAATTTACCTTTTAAACACCCAAATACATACTAGTGACGCGACTCATACGCGTTCCAAACATTTATAACATAACTGCCGTGTATCTCAATCCCGTCCGTAATATTAATTTAATTACTAATAACTCTCATCATTATCATAAAATCGAATTAATTACAATTTAAATTTTCTCCCTTTAATTTAATTAATCCCAGTTTTCCATAATTTCATTAAAATAAATATGCATAAAAATACGGGGTATTACATACTTCCCCCCTAATAACAGAATTTCGCCCCCAAATTCGAAAAAGAACACACACACACACACACACACACACACACACATATATATATATATATATATATATATATATATATATATATATACCTGGCAAGAATAACTCTGGATAACGTTCACGCATGCCATCTTCACGCTTCCAGGTTGATTCCTCACCATCATGGTGCCGCCACTGAACACGTACTAGTGGTACTATTTTCGATCTCAACTTCCTCTCGCTACGGTCTAGAATAGCAACCGGCCCCTCCTCGTAGGATCTATCAGGATGTAAGTCTATCTCTTCCAACGCAATGTGGGTGTGAGCTAAATCATCTCGAAGAAATCTCCTCTGCAAAGAGATATGGAACACGTCATGGACTCTATACAAGTGCTCCGGTAGCCCAAGTCTATAAGCAGCTGGCCCAATCCTCTCGATAATAGGGAATGACCCAACATACCTAGGCTCCAACTTTCCCTTCTTCCTCAAACACATAAATCCATTCATAGGAGATACCCAAAGTAACACCTGATCTCCAATGTTGAACTCACGAAAATACCGTTTGGCATCAGCGTATCACTTTTATCGATCTTGAGCAACTGGAATACAGCGTCGTATCAACTCTATCCTCGTCGAAGTATCCTGAATCACTTCCGAACCATGTAACTTATTGTCCCCCACTTCTAGCCAACATGATGGGGAACGACAAGGTCTGTCATATAGTGCCTCGAATGTGGACATACCGATAGTAAACTGGTAGGAGTTGTTATAGGAAAACTCACCCACTGGAAGGTACTGCTCCCAGCCTCCGCCAAAATCAATGAAGCACAGACGTAACATGTCCTTCAACATCTTATTCGTTCGCTCGGTCTGACCATCCATCAGTGGGTGATAGGTTGTGCTCAGTCGTAACTCTGTACCCAACGCCTCCTGAAAACTCTCCCAAAATCGAGACACAAACAGTTTATCTCTATCAGACACGATATTGAGAGGCACTCCATGGAGTCTCACTATCTCTGCTATGAATATCTAGGCGTACTATCTCGTGGTGTAGTCTATCCTGGCTGGCAGAAAGTGGGCTACCTTGGTGAGCCGATCCACTATCACCCATATCTAATCATGACCCCTCTGTGATGTAGGTAATTCCGTGATGAAGTTCATGGAAATGATCTCCCATTTACATAAAGGAACCTCTAATGATTTTAGAAGTCCTGTCTGTCTCTGATGGTCCACCTTTACCTACTGACAAGTGGCACATTTTGAAACGAACTCTGCAATATCCTTCTTCATCTCGCTCCACCAGTACTGTCTATGCATATCCTGGTACATCTTATCCCCTCCAGGATATACCGCAAATCGAGAACCATGTGACTCTGTCATCACCTTGTGTCGCAAATCTTCACCCTCAGGAATAACCAATCTCCCATTTAAAAGTAGACCCTCGTCTGAACCCATGGTGTAAGACTCAGCCACCTCAACTAGAAGCTTCACTATCTGACTTTAGCATAACGGATCATCTGCCTGATCTGGTACTACTCCCATAATAATCTGGGGTGTAACCATAATCACAGACATAAACGATCAAGCCACCGTATCCTGGTTCCCTAACTCCTTCCATTTCGCTTTCCACACCTCGGCCACCTCACTGACTGGACTATGGCTCAACGTGTCTGCTACCACGTTAGCCTTCCCCAGGTGGTATTGGATATCACATTGATAATCCTTCAAAAACTCAAACCATCGACGTTGACTCATATTTAACTCCTTCTGTGTGAAGAGGTACTGTAATGACTTGTTGTCCGTGAATAAATGAAATTTCTCCCCTAGGAGGTAATGTCTCCAAATCTGGAGTGTAAACACCACTGACGCCAACTCTAAATCATGGGTAGGGTAGTTCCTCTCGTGAGGCTTAAGCTTATGGGAAGCATAAGCTATAGCCTGATCCTCCTGCTGCAGTACACCTCCAAGTCCTAACAAGGACGCATCAGTGTAGACTAATTACTCCACTCCCGTCTTGGGTAATGCTAACACGGGTGCTGAGGTTAACTTTTCTTTCAACTCATGAAAGGCTAACCGACAGGCGTCACTCCAGATAAACGACACCCCTTTGCGAGTCCGGTGTGTCAACGGACCCTCTATATTTGAAAACCCTAGAATGAACCTCCTGTAGTACCCGGCTAAACCCAAGAAACAACATATCTCGATTGGTGTCGTGGTATGTCCCCACTCCCTCACCGCTGACACCTTCCCTGGATCCACAAATATCCCTCTATCAGAGATGATATGCCCCCAAAACTGTACCTCCTTTAGCCAAAACCCATATTTCTCGTATTTTGCGTATAACTCATGCTGGCGCAGTGTTTGCAAAACTTACCTCAAGTGCTCGGCATGATCCTCCTCGGTCTGTGAGTAAACCAGAATGTCATCTATGAATACGATGATGAACTGGTACAAGAACTCTTTGAACACCCTGTTCATCAAGTCCATGAACACGGCTGGGGCGTTGGTTATCCCGAAAGGAATAACCCTAAATTCATAGGAACCATATCTCGTCAAGAAGGAAGTCTTCGACACGTCATACTCCCTGATACGTAGCTGATCGTATCCTGTTCTCAAATCAATCTTCGATAAGAAAGCCGCTCCTCTCAATTGGTTAAATCAGTCATCGATTCGAGGCAACGGATATTTGTTCCGTATAGTGACTTTGTTCAACTCCTGGTAGTCAGCACTTAACCTTAACAATCCATCCCTCTTCTTAACGAATAGTATGGGAGCACCCCACGACGATGTACTCCTACGGATAAACCCCTGCCCCAACAACTTCTCAATATGGTCACGTAACTCACTCATCTCTGCTGGATCCATATGATAAGGTGCGCGAGCTATCGGTCGAGTATCTGACACTAAATCAATAACGAAGTCTATCTCTCTACTCGGTGGTAACCCTAGAATCTCCTGAAACACATCGACAAACTCTCGAACTACAGGAATCGAATCAAGAGGTACCACAACCTCCGTAGAAGTCTCCTCCTCTATATAATATAAATGAGTGGACGATCCTCCCTCCGAGCAAGGCATCGCCAATAGAAACATCTCCTTCTCGGGTATGGCAAAAACTATACTCTTACTATAACAATCAATCATGGCCCTATACCTGACAAGCCAATCCATACCCACAATCGCGTCATACTAGGAAATGTCTAATACGAGCATGTCATCGAGTAAGATAAACCTCCCAATCTCTATACCCACTCCCCGATAAATAAAAGAAGTAACGAAACCCCTACTCAATGACGAATCCACACGAGTAATCGTACTCTCTGCTGTATCAAATAATCCCGTAGTACGTGCAAACCCCGTGGTAATAAAATAGTGTGTGGCTCCTGTGCCAAATAAAATGAGCCCCAAAGCCCCCTAGATAGAAAACATACCCTCAATCGCTGGCGGTTCCTACGAGACTGCGATCTAGAGCAGATTATAGAATTGTCCATACTGAAGGTGCCCTTACTGAACTACGACAGCTGGAATGGGTGGCAGTGCTGCCATCTGTGGAGGTGTTGGGAGAGCTATGGGAAATAATGGTCTCTGGGGTTCCTAACGAACACCTTACTGCTGTTGCGGGCCTTTACCCTTTTGAGGGCGTTTCTGGAATTTGTGGCCAGTGTTGCCACACGTGAAACATCTCCCTGGTAAGGGTCCTCCCCTCTGTTCCTGTTGTCCCCGACCCTGATGGCCGTTACCACCCATCCCTTGGCCATTCTGAACCTACTGAACCTGCTGCTGGCCCTGTTGGACCTGATGGCTGTGTTGGCCCTGATGGACATGTTGAAAGCCTCCCTGCCCATGTCTAAAACTTCCTGACCTGAACCTCTTAGGATCACCTTACTGGGAACCCTAATCACTGTGCCTATGGTCACCTTGAATTGTCGGTGCCCCACCGACACCATTCCTTCCTGCCTTGCCCTGCTGGCTGGATTTTCCCACTTTCTTAACCTCGGACAAATGGAAGCGGTGGTCCTGGCAGTGGAGTAGTGCTGCGTTGACCATATTTGAGCAGGTGCAGGCTGAGGCTCTGGCTGGGCATCCCTGGGAACTCTTTGTGAACATTTAGGAGGCATCTTAAAAGAGAGATAAGTTTCATAAGTCCATAATTATATTCTCAAATTAGCCGAAGAACGTAAAACGTATGAAGTGTACAACAATCCTAAAATATAGGGCTCTATATCGAAGGACGCTACGCGAAAACATAATAAGCCGTACAGATCATAAGGACACTAGAACTTGATGCTCTGATACCACCTGTGACACCCCACCTAATTAATTACCGGGTGATGAGTTCTTAATTAATTAATTTTAGAATATCAAGTTGGTACATATAATGCATCACTGTCAAAAACATAAATTTCAATTAAATAAAAACTAACCACCTAGTATTTAAAAAGGGTGATGTCTAAATTTTATCTTGTTACTAACCAATATCAAAAGAATACCAACAAATACCATGCATCACAGTAATATAAATAAAGTCTAACTAAAGTAAAATAAATGACAGGAGTAAAACACATCCAGATACAATCCCATATAATAAATCCAATAAAAGGAAATCAAATCTAAGAGAGAATTTAAAACAACTAAATCTTTGAATGTAAACAGAAGAAAGGATGACATATTCAACAGAATAGATAACTGAAAAAGGAAAATAGGCTGAGTCGTCTACTAGCAATTATCCTACAACTTCCACAGTAGCTAAAGTGCGACAATTGGATAGAGTCTCCTAAGGCTGGGCACCTAAAATAATGGAACAACAGAAAGATACACAGATAAACGGGTCAGAGACCGAGTTTAAAACAGTTTAAAATAGCAAGTGCTTAAATTGATTCAATTAACACAATTATTATTCAAGTTAACTTAGCTTGCTCACTTGAGATACTTACCCCTCGATCTAGTTTGCACGCCTAACGAGCCTAACTACCCATACTAGTTATGATACCCTGACTGGCTACTAAATACATACTATTATGCTGGAAAGACTCCCTAAATAACTCAAAGTCGGCGTACTTAAGATTTCGATATAGGTTTAGAATTACTTTAGTTTATTCTCATATTCTTCCAAATACCTAGATGATAATACCATAAGTACACATTTAAAAATAGAGTCATCAACATAAGACACCAAAAAGGATTTCGGTATACACACATTATTCTCTTTATGTATACATATAAATATATATATATATATATATATATATATATATATATATATATATATAAATGTAGCAATATTGCACCCCTGGTTGATAATTCCTTAGTGCTACGAATACTCGGCTATCTAGTCCCATTGCAACGCTCACGCATAGGGGATACTAAGTTCAATCTCTCGAGAACTAATAAAACACAAACACCTATTGGAGGCGAACATGGTCCGAAGCTGATGGGCTACGCACATACCTATGCACCCATACGACCGTCATCACTATCATTCTCACGGATAGCCTGTACCTAGGTTTCATTCTCTAGTAGTACGACTCTAAATACCCCGAAGGCACACAAGATCCGGTCGTCCACAACGCGTTAACCTCCGTTCGATAACCAGTGTCTAGGTATGTCATACACATAATATTTTAAGTAATAAGCAAACACACAACATATATAAATTCATTGGCTTTCCCGCAGCCTAGTATTCACAGTACGTATAATATATCCCCTATTATACCCCGTACCTTATTCGTATGTATTCTCCCTTGTATTTTCGCATCTCTCTAATTCTATGAATTTTCATACCTTCTGAGGGTCAACATATTCTCCGCTCACTAATAATTATAAATTTCAAGTCACTCGATTCATACAGGCCTAACACTCATTTAAATAAGCCTATAGGAAGTTTAAAACAAAAATTGGGCCCTAAATGTCATTCTGGAATCTCGTTAGAAGACCCAGGAAATATCGTTCGAACGAGGTCGTTCGTACGAGGGTCGTTCGAACGAAGGTCCCCCCCACTTCGGATGAACTACCAAACTCGTTAGAAGGTCCATTGGAATCTCGTTAGAAGTCTCATTTGAACGAGGTCGTTCGAATGACCTGGGCTGGACTTCTAACGAAATTTTCGCAGTTGCCTAGTTCTTCTTCAAAGTTCGTTTTTCCATATTTTCTCCTCTACAATCTCAACCTAAACCCATTACTACCCAAGTACAATGTTTCCAAGCTACTCTAAGTCACCCTAGAACACTTCTTAGCACAGTTTAGGGGTCAAATCCTTCTAATCATCAAGTAAAATTCAATAAATTTTAAATATTCCTATGAGTCATATTAACATAGACCCAGATGTATTAATCCATAAAAACCCCATTTTTATTTCGTGATTAACTTCTAGTTCACCAAATTTCACATTCCTATTAAGGGTAAAAAATCATCTATATGCAAACCCCCATCAAATTTCTAAGATTCCTACACAATCTCATCATATGTAAACTAAATTTAGTATTAATAGTTCTAAAACCTCAACATTTGTTAACAAGAATAATAAATGCTAAGAGAAAGATAATCACTGGCCTTAAAATGAACTTCTAATTCGCGGGTTGAAATTGGTATAGGAACGATCCTCTTGACACGATCTACGCGCTGGTGTACTTTTTGGTGTGAAAGCTTGAGTTCTTGGCTTAGGGCTCTAATGAAGTCTTCTTCTTCTTCCTTGATTATCTCTTTCTTTTCCTCTCTTTCTCACGTAGGTTGAAACTAACAGGCCATTAACCCTAAATGCTTTTAATTAAACTCAATTTTCGTCCATTTAATTACCCCAAAATTCCAAAAGACCAAAATACCCCTCCGGTGTGTCATTTTGGGCTAAAATGTCCCGGACACAAATTTAAATACCCGAGTTGTGTTTTCTGACTATATTGATCCTTTTGGACACTCTGGCGCACTCAAAATACTCATTCAAGTTATACAACAATAATTTACCTTTTAAACTCCCAAATACATACTAGTGACGTGACTCATACGCGTCCCAAATATTTATAGCATAACTTCGTGTATCGCATTCCCGACCATAATAGTATTTTAATAACTACTAACTCTCATTATTATCATAAAATCGGATTAATTACAATTTAAATTTTCTCCCTTTAATTTAATTAATCCCCATTTTTCATAATTTCATAAAAATAAATATGCGTAAAAATACGGGGTATTACAGAAGCTCTTCAAGGTGAGCGTGAAAGGTCATGAGTTTCTCGTCTATAATTTTCTACTTTATAAGGACTTATCCTACAATTAGAGCTTAGTCTCCATAAACATCGATGCATCTGATTATTTTCTCGAGGGCAATCTTGAGACCTACAGTACATGCTTCATACTTTGTCATGTTGTTGGTGAAAGGTAAGTACAATTTGATGGTGATGGGAGTGTGAGAATCGTCGAGGGCGATTAGGAGTATCCCAATACCATATGCATTCTTCTTAAGAGCTCCGTCGAAAAACATTTTCCATATGAGATCTTCATAAGAAGCATAAAAAATATATTCGGTCGGGAATTCAGAAATCCATACCTCAGCTCCTCACATGGAATTATTAGCAAGGTAGTTAGAGATGGCTCTTCCTTACAAGGCCTTATGAGTAACATGCACGATGTTGAATTTAGCGAGTAACATAATCCAACAAGTCATGCGACTCGACAAGGAAAGTTTTCCTAATAGGTATTTTATGGGATCCATTCGGGACACCAACGTGATGGAGAATGCAAGCATGTAATGTCGGAGCTTCTGAATGGCCCAAACTATGGCGACACGCGCCTTCTCCAATGCAATGTAGTTCGCTTTATACCCTGCAAGTTTTCAACTAGCATAGTAGATGGCTCTTTCTTCGCATGAATTTTCGATGCATTGGGCTAGCATAGCCCCAACAGCAGTGTCTGTGATAGTGAGGTATAGAAGGAGGGGAAGACTTGCTGCGGAGGCATGAGCACCTAGGGTCAAGTAAGGTACCATTTGATATGGTTAAAGGCTTCTTAACATGCCTTATTCCAGACTTGGGTGATGTTTTTAATGGAGCCCATGTGTCCCATACCCATTACCCAACGTGGTGATGACACATCACTCTGACTCAAAATTGGGTCCAAATACTAGGTCTCCCTAGGATTACTTTATTATTATTTAGGAGTCGAACAAGCAAAAAATGGAAGGTACTAAATATTATGTTATATATTAGGTGTACAAGATAGATGTTGTCGGAAAACATTTAGAGGGGAATTCTTATTAGTTTTAGACCCAACGATTATTTCTAAAACAAGAACAATTTTTTTATACTTACATTGACATTTCATATTTACCCGTGTGATTACATATTTTGATATTGTCTCATAACACAGAGCATATGTAAGGACATATTTTCAATCGTTGCCCCTAGCATCTAGTTTCTATTGAGTATGACATATCTCGTTACTTCCGTCAAGATAATTCACGTTCACACATTCAAAGGATCCGAATATCATGCAACTTCAACACCTCTACGTCGTCACGTATATTTGGTATGAATTTTATTTTGTGTTACTTAGATTTTTTTACTAAGTATTGGGATATTTTTCTAAACTGATTTTTATCAAAACGAGGCATTTAAAATAATTGTTTTCAAATATTTTTTTGAACTATATTTTTTAATCTTAAAAGTAAAATTTGCCTACAGTCGTTCTAACGACTTGGCCTTGTCGTTTGAATGACTTGCCAATGTCATTTGATATGTTGTTTGATGGCCTATTTCTCATATGGTTCAAACGAAGGCGTACTGTTATGGTTTTTAGATATCGTTTGAAGGGTCATTAGAAGGTCGCTTTTAGCGAGATAGCCATCTCGTTCGAACAACCTCATGATCTCGTTCTAACAACATTCCACCACCTTGAAATTTTTATTCGCCTATAAATACCTGCTTTCGTGAATTTGTTAAGACTTTTTATTTACGCAAACTACAGACCTGTTGCTTTTTAGTCTTCACTTTTATAGGGAAAAACTTGTTTTGATTCACACAAATAATCCCAAATACTTCTATATTGAAGTAACATCATGTAGAGAAGGAGTCTCTACTGCTGCTCTTATGATTCTTGCGAGAATCATTGCCGAATGAAGAAGATTACGATCTTTGTGGTTTTTGAGGGAATCATTGTTGATTTAAGGCTGCGATCTTTGTGATTTCTCATGCGAATTCGCTGTTGTATTCCTCTATTATATTGTAAGTTGCGATTTGCATAACTTTAGTGAAATAAAAGGTCTTTCCCTTTGGGGATTTTTTTCCTGAAATTGTGATTTCTTTTGCAGGCTTGATTTGAATCACTTAGTTTCATGTTCTAAGGTTAATTAAAATTTGTTTGAGATAGACATCAAATTAAATAAGTTTACTCCATAAGAGTATCGCGCACTCTCACCATATCATTCCTTACTTTAGTGGATTACCTTGATTGAAACCAAGACTAGAATTAACTATCATTGCAACCCCAAAGGCAATGAAGAGTAATAAAAAGACAACGTCTTTGCACTTCATGTTATCTTTGCACTTCCTGACCAACGATAAACAATAATAGAAAGACAACATTTATGCACTTCCTATTATCTATAGTCTTTGTACTCAGATATGGATACTATAGACAATGTCAATGATAAAATTTAGGACAAGGAAGGGATACCTCCTGACCAGCAAAGGATGATATTCACTGGTAAACAATTAGAAGATGGAAGGCATCTCACGGATTATAATATTTCGAAAGAATCCACTTTGCACCATGTTCTTCGTCTCCATGGTGGTCAATTTTGTAACCTTACATGGTTTTTTCGTTGATGTCTAGTTTGTGAAATGATTTGCTTTGTGTTTTACTTTTTCTGTCTTATGAATAAAATGGTGGATGTTTCCTTTTATGCGTTACTCGTCTTGGAGTAAGTCGATGAGTATATCTCGAATTTCCATCCGAACTTCTATGATCATAAAAGAAACAAACTCATGGTGTGTTTTGATTGATAGTCCACAATTTATTAAGTTGCTTTTTAAACACTTTATCCAAACTAACATCAATCGTACCATTATCCTTAACGACCTGAAACTCTTCTCTATCGATTTCGATTGATTTGAAAATGCCATACAACTCCATCACTCAATCAAATATGGAACAAAAATCCACATTTTAGTTTCTTACAACGTCTTGCTCGGTTTATCTAATACCAACCAGCATGTTTTCTTGTTTAACCTATCTACGCAAAAGTACCATAACTTACTGGTTACTCCTATTGACTGTAAGTTTTTTGGCTGTACAAAGGAGCGAACGCTTTTATCTTACGACTTTAGTTATGATGAAGTTAGTGATGACTAGCATAGTGGAATTATATGACAAAGATGGATCTTCATTTAATCCTCAAGTTAAGATTTAGGTTACATTTTTTTTTCCATCTGAATCTGAAGTCTGAATCTTAATCTAAAGTCTCTAAATCTGAAGTCTGAACTAAATCTGAAGTCTGAAATCTGAATTTGAAAAATATATTTGAATGAATGTATTTAGACTAATTCAGACTTCAGATTCAGATTTCAGAGGTTCAATTACCTCTTAATCATTCAGAGGCACAAATAGTTGTAAGCTTCTTAATCATTTAAAAAAATAAATACTATTTGGTACCTCTTAAGTCTGAATTTTTTCAGATTCAGACTTATGAGGTAAAAACAAACAACACCTTACTCTCTACCACTCGCATCACCACAACCTACCAATTATTTCTACCTTCAATCATCACCGTCACCCACCGCACCACTTGATAACTCCATCACCGGAAACCTCCATCTCTCTTATTATCACAACCCCAGACCTCCATCAACTCTATCATCACAAACAATAATCCCACCAATCACCACTGTCACAGTCAATCATCCTCATTAAAAACCTCCATCAAATGCAATTGTCATTCATCACCACCACCACCAAACTCCTGCCACCCTTGTATCCATTTCTCTTACCTCTAAAAAGCCAAAGGTTAAGCCCACAAATTTATTCATACCTAAACATCACACTACTCCAACATAACCCAAAAAACAAAAAGGATATTCATAGTAGAAAAAAAAACATAAAACGTGTATATATGGGGAAAAATAAAATAATTTTTTTTAATCTCTGATAAGACCACCAAAACTAACCTGTTGGTTTCAATAAACATATCATCATTTTTGGTTCATCATAACATGATCCAAGGGACAATGCCTTCCTATGTTTCAATCATCTTTGCACGTTCTGAAAAAAAAATCTTCACTGATTTGTGAGACTTAAAAGTTTCGGGAAGGGTTGTGATTAATTTGCCAATATTCTTCAAAATCTCTGGCTTAACCCTGTAGAGACATAAAATTTTGAGCAGAGAAAATCAAATGATGAACACATAAAGTGTAGATGTGACAAAACACACAACATACCCAGTGTTACGTATACGTGAAGGCTATTTAATATATGTGGACGCTATATGATGACTCTTCATGTTGTAAGAAGGTGGAAAGGAATTGTAGGCCTTAGGTAATGAAATAGAGGGAGTTAACGGTTGGGTTTTTGGGAGACGAAAACAGTCTCGTGTTGTGGGAAGAAGGAGGGTTAAGAGAGTTTCACAGTAAAAGAGGAGATAAAATAACTCAGAATACAAAGAGGTGGAAGAGGGAGGGGTAAGATAGAGATAGTAAAAGATGATATCCGTTTTGACGTTAAAGGTGGAGAACTTATATACAATACCTCAAATGATGGTGGAAAGACAGAGAGTAGAGAGAGAGAGAGAAAGGAGAGGATGAAACGTTGAAAAGGATTTTGGAAAATGAAAGTTTCTTAATTGTACTCCCTCCCAAGGTTAGTCTCGGTTAAAGAAACTAACATTAATTTGTTTAGCTCCTTGAGAAACGGACGGACATAGATAATTGAAGGGGAAAGGGTGCGTGCTTAATTTAGTAGAACGTTTTTTCTGCTTTTATACTTTGAAGAGAGAGATTTATGAAAATGACCATATTCACTGAACTTAGCTTAAATATAGAATACTTAGGCTGCAAAATTTTTGGATGTTTTGGTGTTAATGCTGGCAACAGTTTCATTTATGATATACCACTTGTCAAGTTCTAGAGGAGAAATAATATTGATCATTTATTAAATTGTTATGTGACGACTTTAGATGATTTGAATTTATAATTTTTATATAATTATATAGTTATATAGATTAGCTAGCGTTTTAATTATCCTTCCCTTTAGAATTGTTCCCGTGGACAGTAAACCCAAAAATCAATCCATGTTTGGCCCCGGAGTTTCTCCCTCTTTAAATCTGAACGGTTTGACTTACAACTCTTTAGTTCTTTCCCCCTTCCCAATTTATTCATCAGTTCCGTCTCTTACATTTTCCCAAACCACTATGTATTCTTCTGTTCTCTCTCATACACAACTTTTAAACAAGTAAGATTTTACAGGGTAAATGTTGGCCTTTGTTACCTCTTCTCCAAACTACACTCTCATAGTTTATTGCGACATCAAGTTATCGTTAAGTTCTCTGCCCAATTTTACAGATCAAACAACGATCGTGGGTATGTTTTATCCTTATTTGTTCGAGTTCCAGAAACTATATGGGCCAGTTTGGTTGCACAAATTGTTTGATTATGTAAATTGGTTCATTGTGTATTACTCAATTGTAAATGAGTAAATTTGAAATGAGTTAAATTCAATTTTACACGATGTTTGGTAATTTAAAATTGATGTTAAGGTTTTATAAAAAAAAAGATAAAAACAAATCAAAAGAGAGAGGGGGAGGGAAAGAGAGAGGGAGAGGGGGAGGGGAAGTGGGAGGAGAAGAGGGAGAGGGGACATGCACTTTATGTGACTCCTATTTCAAATGGATTCATTTCACGTTTTTTGTAAAATGATCCAATTTCAGATTTTGCACATGAGCTAAAATGAGACAATTAATGAATCATTTCATTAGTGAAACCAAACACAATTAATGGGTCAATTTGTGAATGGATCAATTTATTAATGATCCAATTTACAATTTCGGGACAACCAAACGGGGCATATGTGTTTTATTTAATATATGTGTTCTTAGATCTAGGATCTCGATTTTGAATGTTGGTATCAGTTTTCTCTTCTTATATTTGATGTTCCTATATATAAGTCATTGATGTATGTAGTTTCCTCATGTCCTTATTGTATATGCGGATGACTGGAGCTTATACATGATGATCTTGAAGAATGCAGACAAGTCTAGCTTAAAGGAGTAAATCAAGTTTATGTGTCTAAGATTCTAAATTCTGTGTAAGGAAACTATAGATGTGCATGAAGGGTTGACCCTACTCTAGGGATGGTGGAAATCATGGTAGCTGGGTGTATTCTCTAATTGCTTGATTTTAGTATTAGCTTGAACAAAGGAGACCTTACACAGTTCTAATTAACTTACAACGGTAGGAGTTTATAATAGTAATACCTATACCAAAAGTGCACCCAAAACTTCATTTTGAAATCCTAGAAATTTTGTTTGTTGCATCTATTTATTATGAATATCCTCTTTCAATTGTTTCCCTTGATAAATGGTTGAATTTGTTTTGTTTGGTACATTCTCACTTCTCATTTTCCCCCCCATTTTATAGAGATTTTCCAGTCATTCCTATTTCAGTTACATTTACTCATGTTTAGGTGTCATGGCTATGTTTTTTAGAACAATGGATGGCTTAAAAATAATGTATCAATATTATTTCATTGGCAATTTGTTGGAAGCATTTTAAGAACTCCAGAGTTCTTATGAAAGCATATGAGATGAATCCATGGCCATTTGTTCATTTCCCATTGTATAGCCTCATGATTCCACTTTTTCTAACTTATGTTGTGTACAAAACTAGGAGGCTTTGAGGAGCATTGCGGAGGGTAATCAAGCCTTTGATCCATCTCTGAAGCAAGTAGTAAGAAATAATTTTATTTAACATTTATGAAGAAGTAAAATTTTATAGTGTTTTTATACAGTTGAAGGTACATAGGTTATGAGGTGAAAGAATTAGGAATGTGTTTTGTTGTGTGATTGATTATGTTCATGTATTTTAAATATAGCTGTAGATTATATATTTTTTTATAGCATATCATGAGGTGTCGGGGTCAGCTTACGCGCACCTCGACTAATCTCCATTCGCGGTTCATGGTTTCTACTGACCAAGCATTATTTGACAGTTGTAGATTATATGTATGAGAAAATAAAGATAGTTTTCTATCGTATCAAAATTATCACCCCTAATTTTGAATAATTGTCCATACTCGCACCATAAAAGATAAAGCATAATATATTTACAAATTCTATCAACTGTTATCAATTTATATTATTAGAATTTCTTTAAATAAATATTAAGTATTTTTTCTATAAAATACCCGCGCATCGCGCAGGTTACATTCTACTATAATAGTAATAACAATATATTGTAGCATTTAATTAGACCCTTATTAGTTAATTAAAGATTGTGTGTGTATGTATTGTTGTCTTCCTTATATCTATTTGCTTTCATCAGATGCGTCTATATTTCCATACATCTTTACACATGGTGCAAAGTGAAGGTTGAAACCAAACCACTATGGTTGAGTTGACTTGGTAGGACTCGCAGATCCTGAACCATTACTCTTTTCTATATTATATTAGCAAAACAAACTCTACTTAGTTTGATTCACCGAGTCTGATACCGCAACATATGGAATATCTCCTTGACGAGATACCGAGCCGAGTTTCTCAACATATGGAATATCTCCTCGTACATTTTTTTGATTCTGTAGATAATGCATCATTTCCTGTCGTCTGAAGCTTAAACTGATATCGAGTAAAAAAGTGGATTGTTGGTCGGTCATGGCTAAAACTATGTCTCGGTTAGGATTGTAAACGAATATTCGAAAATTCGCATCCGTCCGATATCCGAATTCGAATTTGCGGATATTTATTTGAAAAAATGAAAACGGATACGAATATGGATACTCTATAAAAATATCCGAGAAAATGGATACGGATACAGATAGTATTAGTATCCGACATGGATAATCCGTATCCGATGCGGAGTATCCATTTTACCGGATATCCGTTTTACCGGATATCCGTATCCGTCAAACATATGTTTAAAATATTACTAATAATATTAGTATTAGTATTAGTATTACTAATAAAATAATATTAAAAAAATCTTAAACCTTAATCGTTTATTCCTTAAAACAAAACAAACACAATACTCCACTCAAAACAAAAGCACCATACAGTTATTATTTTATTGGTTATATTATAAAATTCCATGTATTATCAGTTTATTGAGTATATTATCATGGAGTTACATTAAAGTTATAATACACCCTATCACAGACAACATACACCCACTAAAGAACATATACTCCACTAAAAAAAAACTAATTTCATTTCATTTCTTTTTCGTACAAAACAAGAGAAAAGAAACCCTCATTTCACTCCACAAAAAACTCTCAATCCTCCACATCCACCTCCAACCCGCTGCATCAGCCCACAGCTGCTCATCAACCCCGTCACCGCTTCTCATTAACCAACCCATCAGTTGCGCATCAACTCTGTCTCTACGTCACTCCACATTCCCTCCTCCTGTAACAGAAAATTAGCAACAGTAGGTACATACAAAATAAAAACAAAAATATATAACTGTATTTATATATTGTTTATGTGATTGTTCATTTATTTTCTTAATTATAAATAAATTTAGGAGAGAAACAAAAAATAAAGTGATGGTTTTGATTGTGATGAGAAGTGAAGTTAACAGCAGATATATTATATACAAAATAAAAATGTATACTTATTAAAATAAATATATCAGTATGTTTTGAAGACTAAAAGGTCCATGAGGTTATCGTTCTCAATAAAATTTGATTTAATCTAAAAGGTGCATATGTATTTCTACTGTTATGGAATGATACTATTATTTTTTTTTGGATGGCTTGAAGCTTACATGTTTGTAAAGTATGAATGGGTTTAAGCCATATTATCATTATGGAATGTTACTATTATTATAGAAGCCAAGAGGGAGCCACTGATTTTTTTTTACTATTATTCACACATTTATACTTTGCGGCTACATTGGGTTGTCGATTGAAAATACTTCTACACGAGCTTTTTGGGAGAAATAGTTATCAAGAGACTACAATAAATAGAAAAATTATTATTAGGTAAAAATTGGGTTTCTTTAACTGAATAAATTAATTATAAAGCATTAAAAATTAACTAAATAAATTAACTGTAAAGTTGACCTTCTTAACTGTGAAGCATTCCATTTCCATTTCTTTAACTAAATAAATTAACTAAAAATTGGGTTCCTCTTGAATATACCCACAAAACAAAAATACTCACACCACAAAACCGAGATACCCACAAAACAGAGATACCCACATTCCATTTCCATTTAACTTCATCAAACAATATGGTATGAAAATAAATCCATTTCCATACCTTCATCAGTGATGTGCTGCTGAGCGGAGAGCGGGGACGGGAAAATTCACCGGAGCAGGAGAGTTGGGGATTTACCCAGCGACGGTCCGTGAAACCCTCTCCCTTTAATACCGAAGATGGAGCGAAGAGTGGAGAGCGGGGATGGGGTTTGTTCTTTAGCGGTTGTGCTGCTGAGTAGGGACGGGGTTTATAGCTTTTGGATTTGTATTTGTGTTATGCTACTGAGCTGGGACGGGGTTAATTAGGTTACTTTTAATTTTTAATTTTTTTTAAAATCCTGGGGGATGCTCGTGCTTCTCCCATGGCTATTCTACCTCTATGGAAACATAATCACCTGATCCATTACAAGAAGGTTTAATACTGATGATTTTAAAAATGGAAAGGGTTTCTTTAGGTAGAGGTGATGTTGAGACAATACCTTGTACTGTTGCAGAGGTAAGGTGGCAGAGACCATTTGTCTCCTGACGTGTGTTGCCTCCCTATTGGTATGTGGAACAAAGGGTTCAAATGCACAAATAGTGTAGACATTAGTCATTAGAAAATTAAATATGTATAAGGGTTGGTTTGTTAGGGTCCATCTTCCGTGTAGTTTCATACTGCATAGTTGAAGGTGATTGGACCATTATGGGATCAATGACTTATGTATTCTAGCCTCTAAGCCTAATATTCTTAGGCCTTCTTTGCGAGTTCTATTTTGGAGAGAAAAGAAAGAAAAGGAAGGGAAATTGTGTTTCCTTTCCTTCGTTTGAGAGTTTAAGTAGGAAGGAAAGTGACTTTCTCTCGTTTGGGAGTTTAAAAGGAGAGAAAAGAAGGAAAAATTTTAAAAAAACTTTCCATTCCTTTCTCTCCAAAACTTTCTTTCCAAATCGAAAATAAATGAAGAGAAAGTAAAGTTTTTTAATGAATTGTTCCTTCTTCCCCTTAAAAAAATTATTTTCCTTCCAAACTCCTAAACATAAGAAAGGAAATTGTTTTCTTTTCTCTCACAAACTCCTTTCTCTTCTCTTATTTTCTTTTCTCTCTTATTAACTTTTTCTTATTTTCTTTTCTCTTCAAAACTCCCAAACGAACCCTTAGAGAATCCCGTTGTAGCCCTCCACTATATTAGGCACATACCATTAGGGACAGGTAGCGAGTGGTTAACTGGTATAATAGGACAACGGGAATCAGGTCCCTATTAAAAGACCCCACGGGCCCCCATGAGGCTATCATATTACATTATTAAATGGAAATTGAGATTTATTATAATTGATTTTCATTACCCCTGACCAGTGAGTCATGACTTCGTTTGAGCCAGAATAGGGTTGTTTCTGATGTAAAGTGGGCATAATAGTTATTTTTCCACATTAATAGTTAGTCAAGGGGTTATAGGGATATTTTATAAATAAGAATATTATATACCTTGTGATGTCATGGAGTATTCCATCTTTAGTGATGTCACCCATGACCTCACATGGATGTTTATCTTCATTTACATCTAGTGGTAAGGAATATGGTGTTTAGAACATTTTTCACCTCTTATATACAATGTACACTCCATTTGTGGTAACTAATGCCTCAACAATGCCAGGATGCGAATAGGCATAAGTCTCATCAATAACATGCCTACCTATGTGCAGTGAGAACTTACAATGGCGTTGCTTCAACAATCGGTGTTGCATGTGCTGATTCCTTATGGTTCCGCCTTGGTGTGGAAGTGTGGGCCCTGGTGTGGCAATTTTCATTGTGCCAAACTCCGAGGTCGAGTTTGGGTTCTTCCACTTATGGTTGACTTTTTCATGTGAGCGTGTATGCTTTTTCTAGTATATACGATGACTTTTATGAGTATGTCTTCCCTTTTAAGTGGGGGAGTCCAGGTTTTACTGTAATGCTGCAAAACTTTTCCGCATTGGATGATCTTCTTGGTGGTCTCTCAATCAAGGGGAAGTGATTTGAACCGAAGGGCATAATAATTTCAAAATGTAGAAAATACGTCGTTGTGCCCAAGTAAGGGCCATTTCACTAAAAGGAATTCATAAAGTAGTTTAAAATGGACATAGACGTACCAAAATATGTCCTTTTGTGTTTGGTGTGGGGTAGCAGTTTAAAAGGTGTTGTAATACCCCATAATTTTATTGGTTTTTATTTAAGGGATTAATTAAATTAAATGAGAATTAATTGGGAATTAATCCGGATATAAATACTAGCGAGATGTGAGTTAGTATTTGATTATGATGTCAAAAATTGAATATTTCTGAGTATATATGGTAATATATGAGTATTGAAAATATTTAAATTGTCACGAGGCAGAAATACGACAATTTGGGAAATTTAGTTGGAACGCGCGTGTCAGTCGCGTTAGGAATGAATTTATTTAAATTAAAAAGTAAATTATATTTTTATCAACCGAATGATCATTTTGAGTGCGCCAACGCGTCCGGAAGGGTCGAAATAGTCAGAAAACACTAGTCGGGGGTTTAGTTTGGGTCCCGAGGCATTTTTAGGTCAAACCGGCAACCTTGAAGGGTATTTTGGTAATTTTAAAAATAAGGAGATAAAAACCCACGAATTTTTGAAGTAAATTAAAGATTATTAAAAGAGCCACTAAGGCCATTATCAGCCAAAAGTGAGAGAGTGGGCTATGGAGGTTTTGAGAGAGGTTAGAAGAGAGGCTAGAGAGTCTATACCAAACCATCTCCCCATCACCAGAAATTGGAAATGATTTGTGACCGGAAAGAAGAGAGAATTAACCTTGAATCATCGACAACAATCTGAAGAACGAATCTAAGGCAAGTGATTTGATATTTTTAAGTGCAATGAATATTTCTTCCATGTTTAGTGTAGGAACTGTTTTGTCTTGAAAGTTTTGAGGAAAACATAATGAAATTGTTGTAGAAACTCTAAAGTTGGGTTAGGGATTGCATGTAGATTGACTATGGACGAATTTAGTATCCAAAAACTTAAATATGATGATTTAAAAACGGATTTATGATGAGTAATTAGGAATAATAAAATTCTGGGTTCATGTTAATAGGGTTTGGGATAAAATTTGGGGATTAATGATAATTACATGTTGATTAGGAGGATTTGACCCCAAAAATATGTTAAGAAACGACCTAAGAGGATTTAGAGAAGTTTAAGAACATTAAAATGCTATTGGGATGATCTTGGGATGAATTTAAAGAAGCGAAATATTGAGAAAAACGAATTGGGAATTTTCTGGGCGTATTCTGCCATCTCGTTAGAAGACCTGCCCAGGTCGTTCGAACGACCTCGTTCGAAAGATACTTATAACGAGATGACAGTATCCCTTCTAACGAGTTCATTCGAAGACTTCGTTCGAACGACCCTCGTTCGAACAGCCTCGTTCGAACGAGATTTCTAACGAGTTGACAGAATGGCCTTTTTAGGCTTGATTTTATTTCCAACCTTCAGTAGACTTATTTAATTGAGTGATAACCTTCCCATGTTGACCAGTGAGTATAGTTGTGAGAATTGAGTACGTTGAGGATTAAAACTTAGAATTAAGTAGTAAACCGGACGACATCTATGGGCTAGGGTATAAGTAACTAAAATTTCGACGTGAGAAGAGTTGATAACTTTAACGTATATAAATCGGGGACTTGTAAACGTGTAACATTAAATGACGGTATAAGAATGAGAAATATACCTCTATTAATATTATGGGATACTGAAGATGTGTGAATGCTTGGTATATGTAGTTATTTGTGTATAACATACCTACCATACTTGCTATCACGGGAGGTCGGCGTTCGATCAAGGCCATCTAATCTTTGTGTGCCTACGGGGGGATTTAGATTGGTACCTCGAGAACATAGGTCAGAGAAGGACTTATTGAGAAGTTAATAAGTCTGCTGATCATGGGATCGTAGGTATGTGCGTGACCCATGTGATGTGAACTATGTTCGCCTCCATTATGTGTGATTATTGTTTATTAAAAACGATTCCTGAGAGATTCGGAATATGTGGTCCTTATGTACGTGATGTACCAGGATTGGATAGCAGAGTATGTGTGCACCGCAGTTTAGTCTCGGGGTGCCAGTATTGTATATTTATGATGAGAATAATATACTGCTAATTGAAATGAGTTGTCATGAATAAATGTAAGTGTGAATAATAGCAACATTTTAGTAGAGTTAAAAATCGAAAATCTCTAGTGATTAGCATGACTAATATGGGAACTAAGAAGAAAAGTAAAACTCTCTATTTAAATTAAGATGTCGGGACTTAAATCGTGAATCGTATAGAAATGTTAGATTGTGTATTGGACTAGATAGATATGGGAATAACTAGAACGGGTACGGGTACGATAGGAGTGCACAATTAGTTGAGAGGTGAGGAACTCATGTGAGTGCACACACTATCATGTACTTTATATTCACTGTTTAATTATATTAAATACTTGTTGTATTTTAAACTGTTTTCACAATCGGGCTCTGACTCGTTTGCTTTCAAATCTATTTTTGCAAAAACCTTTTTAGATGCCTAGCCACAAGGACACCAAGCATAGGAGTTACATCCCAGTGACGTGTTGTAGCTGCTGTGGAAGTTACAGGACCTCGATAGTAGACGCCTCCACTTTCTATCTTGACTCTACTTCAGACTTATTCATCTGTAGGGCATGTTGCCCCTTTCCTTTCAGAGACATCTTACTTACTTAGTTTTTATTTCGTATTTTGGGTTGTAGTTAAATTAATGATTCAGGCTTTGTATTTGTTCATTTCAGTATTCGGATTGTTGTGAGGTGTATTCCTCCAGATTTAGTTTATTACATCGTTATTTATTTGCGACTGTGAAGATCCTAAGAGGCATAGTCGAGGATGTGATCGTCCAAGTTGACATTTTCTACTTCTCGGTAGATTTTGTCATTTGGGACACGAAGCCCTCCTTCAACTCGAACAATCATGTTTCCATAATCCTTGGGCGCCCTTTCTTAGCTACGGATAACGTAATCATCAATACTCAGAATGGGCGAATGCAACTCACCTTTGGGAACATGACCTTAGAGACCAACATCTTCCACATCGCCCAACATACGGGGGAAGAAGATGATCTTCATGCAGTGAGCTTCATAGATGAGATAGTAGAGGAGTAATTTAAGGAGAATTATTGCGGCGACGCCTTAGGGTCCTGTCTAGTGCCGATCCACGAGAGTGAGGGGACGTACATCGACTTCGAGAGGGAGGTTAGGGAGTTGAGAGAATTAATGGATAAGATAGCGTCGGACGAGGACGAGAGAGATGTTAATTGGGTTTCTAGATTTGAGGAATTACCATCGAGGGATACACGCATGGTTCCCTCCAGTAAAAAAATTTTGACCCTCGAATTGAAGAAACTCCCCTCCCATATTAAATATGCATACCTAGGAGAGGCTGAGACATTTCCTGTTGTTGTCTCCTCTAGCCTAGACGAAGAGCAGGAGGGTAAACTGTTGAAAATTTTGAGGAAGCACCAAAGTGCTTTTGGTTGGTGCATTGCCGATTTGAAGGGGATAAGTCCTTTGATTTGCACTCACAAGATCCATCTCGAAGAGGATGTCAGGACCTCAAGAGAAATGCAAAGAAGGCTAAATATCAACATGAAAGAAGTACTGAGAACCGAGATTATAAAGTTATTGGATGCCGGGATTATCTACCCAATCTCGGATAGTAAGTGGGTGAGCCCCATTCAAGTCGTCCCGAAGAAGTCAGGCATGAGAGTGATTGATAATGCTAAGG
Organism: Sambucus nigra; assembly: GCA_949130495.1. Taxonomy (NCBI): domain Eukaryota; kingdom Viridiplantae; phylum Streptophyta; class Magnoliopsida; order Dipsacales; family Adoxaceae; genus Sambucus; species Sambucus nigra. The sequence continues at coordinate 393,299,552 of OX422215.1, forward strand.
GAGAGCTAGTTCCCTAACGTACCACCACCGGATGACGCGTTTGCGTTGATTACCGAAAACTCAATGCGGGAACTAGGAAAGACCATTTTCCCTACCATTCATTGATCAAATGCTTGAGAGAGTGGCGGGCCACCCTTACTATTGCTTCCTTGATGGTTATTCCGGATATAACCAGATTGAGGTAGATGTACTTGACCAGGAGAAAACAACCTTCACTTGCCCTTTTGGTACATTTGCCTACAAACGTATGCCATTCGGCTTCGCGACCTTCCAAAGGTGCATGTTGAGCTTATTTAGCGACATGGTCGAGAGAGGACTCGAAGTGTTTATGTACGATTTCAGCGTTTTTGGCACCTCTTTCGATCGTTGTCTAAAAAAACTGTAAAAAGTACTTGCCCGGTGTGTGAAAAAGAACTAAGTGCTGAATTGGGAGAAATGCCATTTCATGGTCACCGAGGGAATAGTTCTTGGCCATATAGTATCATCTAAGGGGATAGAAGTTGATAGGGAGAAAATCGATGTCATAGCTGATCTTCCCCTACCAAAATCGCTTAAGTACGTGCGCTCTTTCTTGGGCCACGCGGGGTTTTATCGAAGGTTCATTAAGGACTTTAGCGCTATTGCTAGACCCTTAAGCAACCTACTCACGAAGGACACCCCATTCGAGTGGACGAAAGCGTGCCAATGATCTTTTAAAAAACTGAAAACCATGCTTGTGTCCGCTCCCATCATGCAGGTTTCGGATTGGTCTTTGCCATTCGAACTTATGTGTGATGCTAGCGATTATGCGATAGGGGCTGTTTTGGGCCAAAGAAAAGATAAGCAAGCTCATGTCATCTACTATGCTAGTCGGACTCTTACCGGACCACAACTCAACTACTCTACCACGGAGAAAGAGTTGCTCGCGATAGTCTTTGCCCTTGATAAATTCTGGTCATATTTTATCGGTTCTCCCATTACTTGCTTCACCGACCACGCGGCATTGAAATACTTACTTGCAAAGAAAGATGCCAAGACGCACCTCATAAGGTGGATCCTACTCCTACAAGAGTTTAATCTCTCCGTTAAAGATAATAAAGGAGTAGGAAACGTCGTTGCCGACCACTTATCACGGCTTTCGTCTGACGTACCTAGTGATACCCTACCCATAGACGAATACTTTTCGGATGAGCAACTCTTTGCCACCTCTCCTTTGCCCTGGTTTGCAAATATAATGAACTACCTTGTCACGGGAGCCATCCCTCCCGACTGGACACCGCAAGATAAGGAGAGATTTATTACTTGGTCGCGCATGTTCTTCTATGACGATCCGTTCCATTTTAAATATTACGCCGACCAAATCATCCGACGATGTGTACCGGATGCCGAGATCCCAAAAGTTATCCAATTTTGTCATTCGGAAGCTTGTGGAGGTCACTTTTCGACGAAAAAGATGGCCGATAAAATTCTGCAATGCGGCCTCTATTGGCCCACAATATTTCGGGATATAAATGATGCTTGCAAATCTTGCAATAGGTGCCAACGGATGGGAGCCATTACTCGACAAGACATGATGCCTTTTACCCCCATACTCATCATTGAGATCTTCGACTGTTAGGGTATTGACTTCATGGGTCCCTTCCCCCCATCCTTTGGTTTCCTATACATCCTTGTCGCGGTAGATTACGTTTCTAAATGGGTGGAAGCTATAGCTACTAAGACGAATGACAACAAAGTGGTGATTAAGTTCCTGCAGGAACACATACTTTCCCGCTTCGGTGCTCCGAAAGCGATAATCAGTGATAATGGCAAGCACTTTTGCAATAGGCGATTCGAGAAGTTAATGAGAAAGTATGGAGTCGTTCACAAGGTTGGAACGACTTATCACCCACAAACGAATGGGCAGACCGAACTAGCAAATTGGGAGATCAAGAACATTTTTGAAAAGACCGTCAATCCTACCCGGAAAGATTGGTCACTTAGATTGAACGATTCGATATGGGCCTATCGCACCGCATATAAAAATTAACTCGGCATGTCCCCTTTTCGCTTTGTGTATGGAAAACCTTGCCATCTTCCCGTTTAATTAGAGCACAAGGCGTATTGGGCGATTAAGCAATTGAATTATGCCATGGATAAGGCCAGTGAAGCTCGCAAGCTTCAATCGAATGAGTTAGAAGAACTACACAATGATGCGTATGAGAATGCTAAGATTTCCAAAGAAAGGATGAAACTAGCACACGATAACATCATTCGACGCAAAGAGTTTCTTCCCGGGGAAAAATTTCTTCTCTATAACTCTCGGCTTCATCTCTTTTCGGGCAAGTTGCGATCACGATGGTCTGGCCCGTTCGTTGTGAAGAATGTTTTCCCTCACGGAGCTATTGAATTAGACGATTTAAAAGAGGAAAATACATTCAAAGTAAATGGACAACGCCTAAAGCCATATCTAGAAGCGTGTGTGGAAGAAGTCGACACCATCTGGTTGTCGGACCCCGTTTATGGGGTAAAGTGAGCTATTATAGCGAGGTCGTCGCACCCCCGACGCGTATGGGGTGAGAGTCGTGTGTGTAGAGAGAGCCGTGTGTGTAGAGAGAGTCGTGTGTGTAGTGAGCGTCAATAGGATTAGGGTACATTTGGGAAAGAGCATTCACATTTTTGGAGAAATTGAGTCAAATCGCATTGCCTATTGGTATCGAGAGGTTTTGATCCAAAATTGATAGGGAGTATGTTGTGAAAGTGAAAAATTTCGGAGAAGAGCGTTCGAAACCAAATTAGGGGAAAATCCAGACCAAAAACCCTGGGCCGGATCGGTTCCTTTATTTTAGGACCGGATCGGTCCACCCCAGACCGATTCCTTTAATTTTAAGGTGAACCAATCCGCTAGTCGGATTTACCTGAATATTAAAGGACTGGACCCTCTTCATTCCCTCCAATTCTTCTTCCCAACTCCCAACCCTATCCTTTCCCTCCCAAATTCACCCCCTTTTCCCTCCAAACCCTTTCCCTCCAATTCCAACCCCTACGCTCACCCCTTCACCTATAAATACACACCCATACCCTCCCTTTCTCTTCACACCTTCAACCAAAATCCTCTCTTCTCCCTCCCTAGTTTTTCAAGCAAAAATCCCTCTTGTTATCATGGCCCAACGCGCTGCCCCCACCAAGTATGACTCCACCGACATCCACCCCTCCGACCATGGAGAATTTTTCTCCCGCCAAGAGGAGCGATGGTGCCATCGGTTCTTCGGTTAGGATCGCAAACTCCATATGGAGCACGCTGTCCAATGGACCGAGCTGCCCAACTCTGTCACCGCCCTATTCATGGCTAGGGGTTGGTGTCGATTCCTCAACGAACCCTATGAAGCGGTTTGGGCAACTGAAGTCCGATCCTTTTATGGCACCCTTGTTCGTACGGGCCAATTCGAGGCCCAAGCTTACGTGGATGGGAATGTCATCACATTTTCATTGTCTCTTCTCACGGCCAAGTTGGCCGAGTATGATGTTCCGAATGTTTAAGAATTCACCTATCCACGAAATGTCCCCCCGGTCGCCAAAGACGTGATCATGGCATGCATTGCACCGGATGTGGCTTGGACGGGGCAAACCGTCACCGTTAAATGCCTTAACGAGAAGGCGCGCTTCGCTTTTCAGATTGTGTGAGCCAACATATTGCAAAAGTCCAACGATTCCGCCATGCGGCCCCGAAAAGCCACTTTAACCTATCACCTCTTTGACCCCCACACTTCCATCCACTTGTCTCGCACCTTATACGCCGATATCATCAACGCATCCTTGGATAAGAAGGGTGCTGCCCCACTTCCCTATGCAAGATTGATTACTTCCATCCTCAAGGATGCTGGCAGAGTGGCGCCGCTCGATCATACTCGCATTCCCGGTCCTTTTGGACAAGGGACACGCACTAAGAGCGCCAAACAGCTAGTTGTCCTACGGGCATGGCGAGGAGATGATAGTGAAGAAGAGGCTGCCTCGAGCGAGAGCGACGAGGAAGAAGGGGCAGCCGATACGGATGTCGAAATGGGGGATGTTGGTTCGGATGAAGAATCTACGGATGAAGAAGACGATCCGAACTTTGAGTGGGCGGTTAGCGACCTCACCAACCGAATGGCGGCACTCGAGACGAACTTTGGCAACTTTTTGATCGATTACTACCGCAACACGAGCTTGATACTCCGTTTCCAAGCGGAAATCTATCGACGCCAAGGGGATCCTAATGAGCCACTGCCACCCTATTTCTATGACCCCTATGGCCCCGATGCGCCCGGTTCTTCCCATCCCCCGCCCCAGTGAAGCTTGATGTGTTTATGGCAGTTTTTATGTACTTTTCCCTGTTCACATGTTTGTATGCCTTTCCTTGTAATAGTACCACAGTCTTATTTGCTATAAAATCTGTATTTTTCTCCATTTGTTTGTTTTATTTCTCGCACTTATTATTTTGCCTTGTTTAGATTTTAGTCCTTTTTGCTTGGGGACAATGCAAAAGTCTAAGTTAGGGGTGGTCACAAGTGCGTATTTCTAAAACTTCAAAAAAATTCAAAAATGCCCAGAAATTTCCAAAAAATCATAAAATTTTGAAAAAGCCAAAAATATTTTTTGTTCAAAATAAATAAAAATTGGAATTCAAAATTTTCAAAAATATCATTAAAAGTCGGTTCAAAGTTTCAAGTTGTAAAAATTCAACATACACAAAGACGAAATTGACTAAAGATGGAAATTGAGCGAAAATTAGCGACTTAACGAATAAGTGTGGAGATTAACAAACCCGGTGAGATTCGAGCCTATCACTTTTTGCGAGTTTTTAAATCAATCCGAGTTAATTGTTAACTCAAAGTTCTTTTCAGCACCTAAAAAGTCGTCGAAGATCTCAACCCTTTCATTTTGATTGGTTATGAAAAACGTGTGTGATATTGCTTTGAAAAAAGTGCCAAAATTGATCTCTAAACTTAAATTCATCTCGAAACGCATATGGTAACGCAATTGGTATTTTGGACAATGAAGTAGGCCATCGTTTGTCACCCAAAAATATTGGTCAGAAAAAGTAGCGAAAAAATCACCCGTTTTGCAACCCAAATTGAGCTGAATAAATTTTTTCTTTCGTTTGACAACCCGAAAAACCCAAATATCCCGGAATTGTGAAAAATGGAAAAATTCAGAATTAAGTCCAAAAAGTGCATAAAAAGGGGCAAGAAAAAAATAGATATGCTCAACAAAAATAGCAAGAAAAGAAAAGAAGTGAAAAATAAAAAAAAATAGAGAAAAAGAAAAGAGAAAAATGAGCAATAGCCCGGAAAAAAGCACAAATGGACATCACAAATGACTTTTCCAATTTCAATCTTTCCTACCATTGTCAGTTTACCCCATATACCTTAAAACCCGAAAAAGTCCTAACCGAGCCCAAATTGCGAAATTGATTACCGCGTGGAGAGCTAATGCACCAAAAGATAATGAAGGAGATTAAATGCACGAAAAAGAGGCAATGTTCCCGTTTTTGAAATCGTAATCCATTGATGAGATCCTTTTACCATAAAATTTCCGTCTTTCAATTCGTATGCGTGACTTTGCGTCCATTATATTTACTCTTTTATCACGCATACCGAGAGAATAGCCACATTACGAGTGATTCGTTTGAGAGATCATTCCGTGAGAATTTGAAGCCAAAACGAATTTTCGGGTAAGTAACGTAATGATCAATCGGTGGAAATCAGCGGTTATATTTCCGGCTTCGCAGACACGCACTATGATTTGAGACTATTGAACATGACTTGATGATGACTATTTTCTGGGAAAGTTTGAATTATACAATTTTTAGGTATTTTGAATTTTTATTTGAGTCGAATTTTGTGGGTATATTCACTGCAAACCCTCACGAGACACAACTCGTCCTACTAGAGTAACCAAGGGGTTTAAAGGCTTGTTGCATACGCTAAATGCAATCCCCTGCCCGCGAAAAAGGTATTATATCCCAATAAAATGTTTTTCAAGAGTTGAGCCTTGATAGAATTCTTTTACATTGCTCGGGATGCGCAAAGTTCTAAGTTAGGGGGGTTTGATTAAGCATAAATTCTTCCCAATTTATCCCTTAATTTAGTTACTTTTAGCACCTCGAACAACGTAATCGAGTTGACTTTATCTCATAATCTTGCTACTGATTTATCCTAACGAGTACACTGAGTTTCTGGTATTTTGTATTGCTTTTACAAGTATTTGATGTCAAGAAACAAAATAAAGAAACCGGAAGAATAAAAAAGAAAAGAAGGAAAGTCAAAAGGGCAAAAGCGTAAATTTTATTCGGAATTCGGATGAGGTACCGAAAGAGAAGTTGAAGATATCACACTCATGGGCACATTGGAAGAAATAGCACCTCAATCGAAATCCCGAAACAAAAGATATGAACAGTCAAAGTTGAGAAAGAAAGTCAAACAGGCAGACCGGTCCGCCCCTACCTCGGACCGGTCCGCTATGCAAAACTCCAGAAGACCCCGGATCAAAAGCAAACCGAAGAAGGGTGAAAAATAAAAGAACCGGTCCGCCAAAAAATAAAAGGAATCGATCCGCATTGGAGGCAGACCGGTCCGCCTAAGGCCCAGACTGGTCCGGCCATCGAGATTCTTAAATCTTATCTTCTCCTAAAAAGAGTCCTAGTGTGATTGGGCATAAATATTGTATATTTAGTCCCCTAATTTCAGTATATTTGTGAACCCGAGTGATGTAACATATATAGATTTGATGCACAATTATGCTACTAACCTTCTTTGGCGAGTATTTCGTGTTTCGTGCTTCTCTTATTAGTTTTACAGGTTAATTATGCAAACAGTGCAAAAGAGGAAGCAAGACAATGCTAGAAAAGCTGAGAAGGCAAGTTCAAGGGAAATTTAGTAATTTTTCAGCCCGATTCGGAAGGAGAAGTCAACTGGAAAGTTTAAGAGCTCGGAACAACGCGAACACTGGAAGAAACGGCACCCAAATCCGAGCTACGGTTGATGAGTTATGCCCAGTTGAAGTTGAAGAAAAATCTAAGAAAGGAAGAAAAGATAGCAAGAAAAAAAATCTAAGTGTAGCACTCCAGGCCAGCACACATTCGCGAACCCAGGCTGAACCGGTTTGGGGGGAGAACCGGTTCGGGGTACATGCGAAACGGTTCGGGGTCCTTGATGCGCGAATTTGCTCCCCAAATCTGATTGGTTCCCAAGACTCCTTTTAGGTTAAAAACTCTCAAAAATAGGAGGGAACGTAGGCAACAACCTAGGGGCAGCCATTAGGGATAGTTTTAGTCAGTTTTTGATAGAGAGAAAAAGAGAAGAACATCTAGGAACATCAAGGGAATTAATTGCTTCAAGATTTAATCATTACGGGTTTGTTTTTCAAGTTTTAATTCAAAGTTCAGAATTCTTGTCATTATTCTTGCATGTTTATTTTCTGTATTCGATTCAACTTATTGCTGCGTTCATAATACGTATTTACATGCTTCAATCTAGTTTCATCATGAATTCTTCCACATGCAACGTTACTATTTCATGCGTTAGTCAATTTAACATGTCCGGCTAGGGTTTAAAGGTTGGGATGTATGAACCCAACCTGATGTGTTAGTGCATGTGCATAACGTTCATCCGATGAATTTAACGATTGATTTTGATCGTATCGCATAATTACATAATAATTATGGATCTTTATATCTCGTTTACCTTTGGGTACTCGTGATGATTTAGAGTACAATTTGAGTGCAATAATCGCGATACCGATTTACTCATCCTCAGATTAGGTATGACGCGGGCTTGAACCTCGTATACATAATGCTTGGGAGTCCTAAATTCTGGGTCTGATTAATCGGATGAATTTATGATTGATGTTGTTACTGCACTACACTAGGGTTGGGGGATTGCATTCCCGTCCTGTTTTCTCATCATTTAAGTTTAAAAAGTTTTGATTCAATTTTTCATTCATAATTTAGGTACTTTAGTTAGTTGCATTTTTCATCATAATTTCATAATTGCAGTTAGCTTAGTCAATCCCAAAAACCAAATCAATTTTCCCTTTTCTTCTTAGAGTCGAAGTTAGGATTCCTCCGTCTTGTCCCATCGTCACAACTCCGTTGTCCTTTTTCCCTGAGGATCGATACCCGACTTGTCGGATTATTACTTGAGCGACAGGCTTGCACTTGAGCCTAGAGAGTACGCACTTTAGAGACACATTCTGAGTCGCGTCAAGTTTTTGGCCCCGTTGCCGGGGAATTAGGTAGACTTAGGATTAGATTGAGTCAATCCAAAGCTTTGACAAAAAAAAAAAATTAATTAAAAAAAAAAAAAAAAAAAGATTCACCATCATCTCTCTTAAGCTTTAATGCAAAATTCTGAAACCACTCCCACACCCCATAATACTCCAACCAATATTCACAAAAATCCACTTGTTGAGTATAATCCTAATAGTCCCCACACTCCAAACGCCCCACAGTTTTGGATTCCACCTCCCACACCGTCGCACTCAATCTCCGATAACACTCCCTTCACTTTCTTAGGACACACTTCGAGCACGCCCAGTGAGAACACCGAGTCAGAAAGTGAGGGAGAGATGTCGCAACATAGTAATGCACCCACCGGTGAGGAGGAGCCTCCGTACCGCCCATTGAGAGAATTCTTATATCCCGAGCGCACTGTCACTCCGGGATGCATTATACTCCCGTATAATGCTGGGCAGTTCCGTTTCAAAAATGGAATGATCCAGATGCTACCGCATTACCACGGTATGGATTCTGAAAATCCATACCTCCATATTAGGGAATTTGAGGATATGTGTGATACTCTAAATGATCAAACCTGCACACAAGAGGTAATCCGTCTCAAACTCTTCCCTTTCTCGCTCCAAGATAAAGCTAAGGCCTGGCTATGGTCTTTACCTCCAAGCTCGATTCCATCCTGGAATGAGCTACAGTCGAAATTTCTCAAGAAATTCTTCCCACCACATCGAACAATCTCTATAAAGGCTCAAATTCAAGCGTATAGGCAACATGAAAATGAGCCATTCCATCGATGTTATTAACGTTTCAACGAGTTAGTTGCTTCATGCCCCCATCATGGATTTGATCCATCGCAAATCGTCTCCTTTATCTATAATGGGTTGAATCTTAACTCCAAACAACTTGTTGAAACTATGGGAAGCGGTTCGTTTGTCGATCTAGATGCCCAAGATGCTGATCTTCACATGAGGTATGTCGCCGAGACTACCCAATCCTGGGATACCTCCGACCCAAACGCTCAAAATCGAAATCGACAACCGACCACTACTCCATCAGCATCCGGTCTATTCCATGTAGATAAGAATTCTATGACGGATAGCTGATTGGAGACTCTTGAGATAGGATTTCGAGACCTATGCGAGATATATGGAAAAGGACCAGCTGGACCCATTTCGAACCCTGTCGTGAAGGTGTGTGCGATTTGTGAGGTGAGACATTCAACTGAGGAATGCCCGACGATACCCGCCTAAAAAGTAATGTTGCAGGAGCAAGTTAGTGGTATAGGAGGCTTTAAGGGTATTTTCGGTGCCCGGCACGGGAATTCATATAACCCTTCGTGGAAAAATCACCCCGGTTTTAGCTACGGGCAACAACATGCAGCAATGAACCTTCCTTCGCATGTTGCCCCTCCTCCACCACAATAATTTCAACAAGCTCCACACATGCAAGGCCATGTGCAAGCACCGCCACCTCAAGGAAATTATATTCCACCACAGCGGAGAACTCTCGAGGATACCCTGAATCAATTCATTGCAAACCAGACCGCAACCAATGCCAAATATGATCGTCTGATCGGCGACATAATTGCAAATCTATCAAAAATACAATCCTCGTTGAGTGTCCAAGAGAAGGGCAAGTTTCCTGCCCAGGGCCAAAGACCTCTCCAAGGTCAAACTAGTGTTAGCTCGACACCCCATGACCATCCTGAGCAATGTAGCGCAATTACCACTCTACGTAGTGGGAGAGTAGTTGACTTGCCTCCTCCCCCACGAGACGTACTTAAAGACAAGGAGATTTCTCCCAGCATGAAAGAGGCCGAAGATGTCCCCTTGAATGAGAGTGACAAAGAAGACGCCAGTGAGCCCGAGGTAGTAGTGAAACCACCCTCCGCCGCACCGTTTCCTCAAAGGCTAATTCCTTCCCATAAAGGAAACCCACGTGATGACGTGCTAGACGTGCTAAACAAGTTAAGCTGAATTTACCTTTCCTCGATGCCATTAAGCAAATTCCAGCTTATGAAAAAGTCATTAAAGACTTGTTGACGGTAAAGAGAAAGATGAAAGTAAAGAAAAATGTCTTTCTAGCACAGAATGTGAGCTCCATTCTACTCAATGATCTCCCACCTAAATTCAAAACCCCCGGTGCACCCACCATTTCCTGCATCATTGGAGAAAACAAAATCGAAAAAGCCTTACTTGATTTGGGAGCAAGTGTCAATATCCTCCCTTACTCCATCTATAAGCAACTTGACTTGGGCGACCTCAAGCCCACAAAGGTCACTCTCCAATTAGCGGATCGAACCGTGAAGATCCCAAGAGGCATAGTCGAGGACGTGATCGTCCAAATTGACACTTTCTACTTCCCGGTAGACTTTGTCATTTGGGACACGGAGCCCTCCTTTAACTCGAGCAACCATGTTCCCATCATCCTTGGACGCCCTTTCTTAGCTACGGCTAACGCAATCATCAATACTCGGAATGGGCGAATGTAACTCACCTTTGGGAACATGACCTTAGAGACCAACATCTTCCATGTCGCCCAACATACGGGGGAAGAAGATGACCTTCACGTGGTGAGCTTCATAGACGAGATCGTAGGGGAGTACTTTGAGGAAAATGATTGTAGAAATGCCCTAGGGTCCTGCTTAGTGTCGAGCCATGAGAAGGAGGTGTCCCACAAGAGAGAGCCGTTAGGGGTGTGCCCTATTTCATCAAGTAATAGTGGTAGTTGTGACAATTAGAGAAAAGTGGGAGAGAGGTGTGTAGTGACCACAATTGAAAGAGAGAGAGAGGGGTTAGAAGAGAGAAAACTGGTGGAGTTGGAGATCAAGCAAGTAAGAGAAGACGTAGGCACTACTCGAGAGAGAGAACTAGGAGACATGAGCATGGAAGATTTTGAAAGAGAATTCGGGCAGGTGGATGAAAGTATTACTATTGAAGGCCAATCCCTATTGGATTCATGTAGTCACTTAGACGAAAGTGAATTGAAAGCAAAAATTGATGAATTCCTTCGTTGTGACAATCCACCCACAACACTAGAGGCCCCGAAGGCAAGTGAGGAGAAAAGTTGTGGTTCATCTGACTTAGAGCCCGACCCATGCGTCTTAAAAATTGAACGAAACCTAGGTGTTCCCTCCGAGTCACTGCACGCAGATCACACTTTGAGCCAACATCACGAGGATCCATTTCCAGTTAGTCACGACGAGTCTCCCGGTATATCCTTTATCTATGGGCGAGGTCCCAACTTGTTCCAATTGTTGGAATATAAGCCTAGGACGGGAGTGACAAGGAGAGCATCGACCCCCGTAAGTGGGGTTGGGTGAGTTTGTGGAGAGATGAGAGGTCGTCGCACCCCCGACGCGTATGGGGTGATTGTTGTTGTATTTTTGAGTCATGCATGAGTGTCATATAGTGTCTGGTTGCATTTTTCATATTTATTTGTTTTATTTTTCCGCACTTATTATTCGCTTTGAGTTAGATTTTCGTCCTTTTTGCTTGAGGACAATGCAAAAGTCTAAGTTAGGGGGGTCACAAGTGCGCATTTCTAAAACTTCACAAATCTTCAAAATGCCCAAAAATTTCCAAAAAAATCATAAAATTTTGCAAAATCCAAAAATATTTTTGTTCAAAATAAAGAAAAATTGGAATTCAAAATTTTCAAAAATATCATTAAAAGTCGAATTGGAGTCTCAGATTGTAAACATCCAACATACACAAAGCCGAAATTGACCAAAGATGGAAATTGAGCGAAAATTGACGACTTAACGAATAAATGTGGAGATTAACAAACCCGGTGAGATTCGAGCCTATCACGTTTTGCGAGTTTTTAAATCAATCCGAGTTAATTGTTAACTCAAAGTTCTTTTTAGCTCTTAATAAGTTGTCAAGGATCTCAATCCTTTCATTTTGATCGGTTTTGAAAAATGTGTGCAATATTGCCTTGAAAAACGTGCCAAATTAGTCTCTAAACCTAAATTCACCTCGAAACGCATATGGTAACGCAATTGGCATTTTGGACAATGAAGTAGGCCCTCGTTTGTCACCCCAAAAATATTGGCCATAAAAACTCATGAAAAATCACTCTTTTTGCAACCCAAATTGAGCCGAATAATTTTCCTTTTCGTTTGACAACCCGAAAAACCCAAAATAGCTGGAATTGCGAAAAAAATGAGAGAATTTAGAATTTAATTCCGAAAAGTGCAACAAAAAGGGCAAGAAAAAATAGAAGAATGCTCAACAAAAATAGCAAGAAAAGAAAAAAAAATGAGCAATAGCCCGGAAAAAAAGCACAAATGGACATCCTAAATAACTTTTCTAATTCCGAATTTCCCAACCATTTCCATGTTACCCAATATACCTTAAACCCCGAAAAAGTCCTAACCGAGTCCAAATTGCGAAATTGATTACCGCGTGGAGAGTTAAGACACCAAAAGATAATATAAGAGGCTAAGTGCGCGAAATAGAGGCAATGTTCCCGTTTTTAAAACCGTAATCCATTGATGAGATCCTATCACCATGAAATTTCCGTCTTTCTATTGTATGCGTGAATTTGTTTCCCTTACATTTACTCTTTATATCACGCATACCGAGAGAATAGCCATAATTCGAGAGATTCGTTTGTGAGAGCGTTCCGTGAGAAATTGAAATCAAAACGAATTTTCAGATACGTAACGTAATGAACAATCGGTGGAAATTGGCGATTATATTTCCCGCTTCGCACACACACTACGGTTTGAGACTCGTAAATATGACTTGATGATGACTGTTTTTCGAAAAAGTTTTAATTGCACAATTTTTGCGTATTTTGAATTTTCTTTGAGTCGAATTTTGTGGGTATATTCACTGCAAACCCTCACGAGACACAACTCGTCCTACTAGGGTAACCTAGAGGTTTAAAGGCTTGTTGCATGCGCTAAATGCAATCGCTTGCCCGCGAAAGAGGTGCTCTATCCCAATAAAGTCTTTGAAGGATCCTTAACTCATACTTTCATTCTTTTACATTGCCCGGGACGCGCAAAGTTCTAAGTTAGGGGGGTTTGATTGGGCATAAATATTGTATATTTAGTCCCCTAATTTCAGTATATTTGTGAACCCGAATGATGTAACATATATAGATTTGATGCACAATTATGCTACTAACCTTCGTTGGCGAGTATTTCATGTTTCATGCTTCTCTTATTGGTTTTACAGGTTAATTATGCAAACAGTGCAAAAGAGGAAGCAAGACAATGCTAGAAAAGCTAAGAAGGCAAGTTCAAGGGCAATTTAGTAATTTTTCAGCCCGATCCGGAAGGAGAAGTCAACTGGAAAGTTTAAGAGCTCGGAACAACGCGAACACTGGAAGAAACGGCACCCAAATCCGAGCTACGGTTGATGAGTTATGCCCAGTTGAAGTTGAAGAAAAATCCAAGAAAGGAAGAAAAGAAAGCAAGAAAAAAAATCTAAGTGTAGCACTCCAGGCCAGCACACATTCGCGAACCCAGGCCGAACCGGTTTAGGGGGCGAACCGGTTCGGGGTACATGCGAACCGGTTCGGGTTCCCTGATGCGCGAATTTGCTCCCCAAATCTGATCGGTTCCCAAGACTCCTTTTAGGTTAAAAACTCTCAAAAATAGGAGGGAACATAGGCAACAACCTAGGGGTAGCCATTAGGGTTAGTTTTAGTCAGTTTTTTATAGAGAGAAAAAGAGAAGAACATCTAGGAACATCAAGGGAATTAATTGCTTCAAGATTTAATCATTACGGGTTTGTTTTTCAAGTTTTAATTCAAAGTTCAGAATTCTTGTCATTATTCTTGCATGTTTATTTTCTGTATTCGATTCAACTTATTGTTGCGTTCATAATACGTATTTACATGCTTCAATCTAGTTTCATCATGAATTCTTCCACATTCAACGTTACTATTTCATGTGTTAGTCAGTTTAACATGTCCGGCTAGGGTTTAAAGGTTGGGATGCATGAACCCAACCTGATGTGTTAGTGCATGTGCATAATGTTCATCCGATGAATTTAACGATTGATTTTGATCGTATCGCGTAATTACATAATAATTGTGGATCTTTATATCTCGTTTACCTTTGGGTACTCGTGATGATTTAGAGTACAATTTGAGTGCAATTACCGCGATGCCGATTTACTCATCCTCAAATTAGGTATGACGCGGGCTTGAACCTCGTATACATAATGCTTGGGAGTCCTAAATTCCGGGTCTGATTAATCGGATAAATTTATGATTGACGTTGTTACTGCACTACACTAGGGTTGGGGGATTGCATTCCTGTCTTGTTTTCTCATCATTTAAGTTTAAAAGGTTTTGATTCAATTTTTCATTCATAATTTAGGTACTTTAGTTAGTTGCATTTTTCATCATAATTTCATAATTGCAGTTAGCTTAGTCAATCCCAAAAACCAAATCAATTTTCCCTTTTCTTCTTAGAGTCGAAGTTAGGATTCCTCCGTCTTGTCCCGTCGTCACAACTCCGTTGTCCTTTTTTCTCTGAGGATCGATACCCGACTTGTCGGATTATTACTTGAGCGATAGGCTTGCACTTGAGCCTAGAGAGTACGCACTTTAGAGACACATTCTGAGTCGCGTCATAGTGCAACTGAAACCCTTGAATTGTTGTAGGGTATAAAAACCCGTTTTATTATCATTATTTGCATGGAGAATTTTAGTTAATTTTCCATTCTTTTTCAGAAACCCTAGTTTAGATACAATTTTACAGTTTTAATTCCAATAGTTGAAGATTATTCAGAAGTTCTTTGCACTAGACAAAGCTGGAGAAGAAGCTGAATGGCTTCGAAATTTTTTAGAGGATGTTCCAAATTGGTCTAAACCTGTGCCCGCAATATGTATACATTGCGATAGTCAATCAGCGATTGGAAGGGCACAAAATCACATGTATAACGAAAAGTCACGACATATTCGTCGTAGACACAATACCGTTAGACAACTTCTCTCAAACGGAATTATCACAATTGACTATGTAAAGTCAAAAGATAATATATCGGATCCACTAACGAAAGGTTTAAACCGAGAGCAAGTTGAAAGATCATCGAGAGGAATGGGTCTAAAGCCTATAAATAAATAAGAATCAATATAGTGGCAACCCAACCTAGCTGACTGGAGATCCCAAGATCTAGGTTCAATGGGCAAACCGAACTACATTGTATTCAGTAAGCACTGGAGGATATTTAATCCTATCCATTCCAAAGATGAGACAGTGCATATCTGCCGAGAAATTAGGATAAGTTATGCTTTTAATGACATCTATATCTTAGTACGTCTAAGTGGGGTATTGCAGAATACTCTTTATGGAAGTCACCTACGTGAGTAAGAAGGGGGCCACTTCTATGAGAATAATGAAAGGCATATTCTCTAAAATACTTGCGGAACCAAGTGGTGTTCACGGCCAAAATGAACACAAACGTGAGAACCAACTGTGTTGAAGAATTGTTGTGTGAATACTGTTGTCTAGGTTTACAAAAACGGTTGACGGTTCAAGGACGTGAAGTCTACTGATTAACCAAGTAAATCCGATAGTATATCACTAAGGAAAGTTCAAGGCCACTAGGCTACTTCTCCCGATGCAATAAGTCTTCAGTTTTACTCAACTTGTGTCTGCATCTGCATTAGCATCTGTTTTGTTTTATTTATAGCGATATATCATTCATGTGGGGGATTGTTGGAAAATTGGAATTTAAATGGGTATTTAAAAGCTGTCCAGATTTTTCTGGACAGATTTTTGAGCAACTTTGAGCTCAAATTTAGGTGGGACCCACACTACGAAAATTGTGGGACCATATACGAACGCGTTCACCTCCGCAAAGAGATTAACGTAGTATATTCATATGTCCAATTTCAATAAGTTATGAATGATAAATATGTCCCCAAAGTGACTCACAAAGCAATGAAAGTAAATGAATTGGGTGTGCTTTAACTCTTGTCCCACATTGGAAGAGTAGTGGAATTTTGATGAGTTAATAACACCCCAAGTATGGACTAAGGCTTGGATGCCTTGGGGGTATCCCAACTCTTTGAAGGGGAGATGACCTAAGCTATGCACGGGTTGACTTTCGGTCAAAAGTCCACACGCGCGCGCGCGCGCGTCCGTCCGTCCGTCCGGCTCGGCTCGGCTCGGTTCGGTTCGGTTCGGGCTTGGGCTTGGGCTTATAAAAATCTCCTACATTTTTGGGCCGAATTTATTTAACTTTCTGGGCTTTAATTATTAATTACGAAATTAATTAATTAGTTGGCAGTTATTGCCAACAGTCAACAGTTAATTTCGTTTAACTGATTAACTGTTTTGACAGTTAATTTCGGTTGACTGTTCCAACAGTCAACACAAAAGCTATAAATTAAACATTCCCCCTACAGAATTTACAACTGAAAAAATTTCCCTCCTTCCAGAATTGCTGTCAATTTTATCCCAGAAAATTTCTGTCCTTCTCCTGCATAACATATCTATACTGTTTGTTATTGAGTTGAGTAAAAGCCACAGATTTGAGTTCGTTGAAATTAATTATTGTCGTGCTACATAATTAATTGGAAAATCCGTTCTATCTTGGGAGACAATATTCATCAACCTCGGAGCACATTGGAGGGAATAAATTGTCTTAAGGAAACTGTGAGATTCACAGGGCTCGGATTATTTCTTTTATTCTTGTTTATTTTCTGCAAATTCAAGTAAGTGATTCATTTCTGTAATTCTGTTTTAATTCTGTAATTATATTAATTTCATAATTCTGTACAAATTGTTATTTATAAATAGTAGACATAACAATCTTAAGACAATTTATAAAAGTTCTACTGTTTTTAATGTACAAATTTTTTTTTTTATTACAGAAATTTATTTGTTGGAAATAAATCTGTTTTGACAGAAAAATGAATTAATTTACTGCTTTATTGTAGAAATTAGTAAAACAGTTTTAATATAGAAATTAGTTTCTATACTGTTTTTATATTCTGTTTTAGAAAATAAAATTTTATTTGCGTACTCTTGTTAAAATCTGTTTATCTAAATTTTTTTCTTAAATTATAATTCTGTTTTGTACGGAATTCTTTTTATTATTAAAAATTAGTGTGACACAGATTTTATAATTTAATTCTGTTTTGTACGGAATTCTGTTTATATTTCACTTTTATTCTAAATTATTATTTGAATTCTTTTGGAATTCATTTATTGTGAATCATATTTGGAGGAAATTGTTGCACAGAATTTTGTATTCTGTTTTGATTAATTCATTATATATGAATTTTATCATTGATAAAAATTCTGTTTTTGTAACAGAAATGGAATCGCAAAGTACGAACACTACTCCTACGAAACTGATTGTCACCAACACAAGTGTGACTGCACCCGTATCTATGCCACACGGGGAGAAACCTGAAAAGTTCATTGGGGCTGACTTCAAACGTTGGCAAGGACAAATGTACTTCTATCTCACTACCTGCCAACTGGGCAGGTTTGTATATGAAGATTGCCCCTCTATTCAAGAGGAAGATGATGCTGAAAAGGTTGCTGCTGTCGATGCTTGGAAGCACTCGGACTACCTATGCCGAAATTATATTTTGGCCTACTTGGACAAGACTTTGTACCATGTCTATTGCACTATCAAAACTTCCAAGGAATTATGGAATTCTTTGGGAAAGAAGTATAAAACTGAAGATGCTGGGATGAAGAAATTTATCGTTGGGCGTTTTCTGGACTTCAAAATGGTTGATTCTAAATCTGTGATCTCGCAAATGCAAGAATTCCAAGTGATCCTCCACGACATTCATGCTGAAGGAATGTCAATCTGTGAAACTTTCCAAGTTGCTGCAATTGTTGAAAAGTTGCCACCTTCTTGGACTTTGTTCAAAAACTATCTCAAGCACAAGCGTAAGGAGATGAATGTGGAGGAGTTGGTGGTCCGGCTAAGAATCGAAGAAGACAACCGTGAATCTCAAAAGAAAAGTGGGAAGAATCCGATGGAAACAAAGGTCCATGTCGTTGAAGGTCCTAAAAAGAACAAACGAAAATATGATGGGGAAGGCACTTCTAAACATAACAAGAAAAAGTTCAAAGGCAAATGCTACAATTGTGGTAAACCGGGACACCGCTCAAGTGAGTGTCGTAAGCCTAAGAAGCAAAATAAAAATAACTCTCAAGCAAATGTGACTGAGGGTGATCATATCACCAATGATTTGGCGGATATGAATCTTTCTGCCGTTGTCTCTGAATGCAACTTGGTTGGAAATACCAAGGAATGGTGGGTGGACACTGGAGCCACACGACACATTTGTGCAAACAAATGGATGTTCTCCACCTATAAGCCTTTGGAAAATGAGGAGAACCTTTTTATGGGAAATTCTTCCACTTCTAAGGTGGTGGGACAAGGAAAGATTGCTTTGAAAATGACTTCTGGAAAAGAACTTACTCTTAACAATGTTCTTCACGTGCCTGACATCCGAAAGAATCTGATTTCTGGATCTCTCCTTACTAAGAATGGTTTCAAGCTTGTGTTTGTGTCGGATCGCTTTGTGTTGTCTAAAAATGACATGTATGTAGGAAAGGGCTACCTAAATGAGGGGCTCTTTAAACTGAATGTTCTTACTGTAACCCCTAAAACATCTGTTTCAATAAATGAAGTTGCTAGTTCTTCTTATTTGATTGAGTCATCTAATATTTGGCATGCTAGATTGGGACATGTTAATTTTGATACATTGCGTAGATTAATTAACTTGGAATTTTTGCCAAAATTCAATATTGATAAAAATCATAAATGTGAAATTTGTGTAGAATCTAAATTAGCTAGATTACCTTTCCATTCTATTGAAAGGATAACTGAACCTTTAGATTTAATTCACACCGATATTTGTGATTTAAAATTTGTTCAAACTAGAGGTGGAAAAAAGTATTTTATTACTTTTATTGACGATTGCACAAAATATTGCTATGTATATTTGTTACATAGTAAAGATGAGGCTATTAATGCATTTAAACAATATAAGAATGAAGTTGAGAATCAATTAAGCAAAACGATAAAGGCTATTGGAAGTGATAGAGGAGGTGAATATGAATATCCATTTGAGGAATTTTGTTCTGAAAATGGGATCATTCATCAAACAACCGCTCCTTATTCTCCTCAATCGAATGGTGTTGCTGAACGCAAAAACCGTACTTTGAAAGAAATGATGAACTCAATGTTATTAAGTTCAGGAGCTCCACAAAATTTGTGGGGGGAAGCCTTACTTTCTGCTAATTACATTCTCAATAAAGTACCTCACAAAAAGACTCACAAGACACCTTATGAATTATGGAAAGGTCGAAAACCTTCCTATAAATATTTACGAGTGTGGGGGTGCTTAGCCAAAGTGATGGTTCCTAAACCTAAAAAGGTAAGAATAGGGCCAAAAACCGTGGATTGTGTATTCATCGGTTATGCTACTAATAGCAGTGCATATCGATTTCTAGTTTGTAAATCTGAGATTTCGGACATTCATGTAAATACGGTTATTGAATCGAGGGATGCTTCATTTTTTGAAAATGAATTCCCGTATAACATGACCCGAGAATCTGGTCCTTCTAAAAGGACAAATCAAGCTACTACAAGTGGTACTCATCAACCTATTGAATCAATAGAGGATGAACCAAGACGTAGTAAAAGAGCAAAAACCTCGACTTCTTTCGGTCCGGATTTTCTAACATATTTGTTAGAAAATGAACCTCAATCGTATAAAGAAGCTATATCCTTACCCGATGCTTCCAATTGGAAAGAAGCAATTAATAGTGAAATTTAATCCATATTACAAAATCATACATGGGAACTAGTGGATCTTCCACCAGGTTCAAAACCGTTAGGTTATAAATGGATCTTCAAAAAGAAATTGAAGGCCGATGGATCAATTGATAAATATAAAGCTAGACTTGTAGCTAAAGGCTATAGGCAAAAGGAAGGGTTGGATTACTTCGACACATATTCACCGGTAACAAGAATAACGTCCATTCGGATGTTAATAGCAATAGCTGCTATTAATGGACTTGAAATACATCAAATGGATGTAAAAACTGCATTCTTAAACGGTGAACTAGACGAGGAAATTTATATGGAGCAACCTGAAGGGTTCAAAGCTCCCGGACAAGAAGGAAAAGTATGTAAGCTTGTTAAATCACTATATGGATTAAAACAAGCACCTAAACAATGGCATGAAAAATTTGATAATGCAATGTTATCAAATGGTTTCAAAATCAATGAATGCGATAAATGTGTTTACTTTAAATACATTCAAAATGGATATGTCATTGTATGCCTCTATGTTGATGATATGCTTATCATGGGTAGTAACATGGAAATTGTCAAAACTACAAAACAAATGTTGAGTAGTAGATTTGACATGAAAGATATGGGAATCGCCGATGTTATATTAGGAATTAAAATTTCTAGAACATCGGATGGACTTATATTATCTCAATCTCATTACATTGAGAAAGTACTTGAAAAATTCAAGAAGTATGATATTAGTCCTACCAAGACACCTGTAGATGTAAATTTACATCTAGCAAGAAATAATGGTGAAAGCATATCTCAACTAGAATATTCTAGAATTATCGGCAGTTTAATGTATGTCATGAACTGTACGAGACCGGACATAGCATACTCAATAAGTAAGCTAAGTCGATTTACGAGTAATCCAGGAAGAGATCACTAGAAAGCAATATTGAGAGTTTTGGGTTATTTAAAATATACTCAAAACTATGGATTGCATTACTCAAAATATCCACCTGTTCTTGAAGGACATTGCGATGCAAATTGGATATCTGATACAAAAGACTCTAAGTCTACAAGTGGGTATGTGTTTACCCTCGGAGGTGCAGCCGTATCTTGGAAATCCTCAAAACAAACGTGCATTGCTAGATCGACAATGGAATCTGAATTCATTGCACTAGACAAAGCTGGAGAAGAAGCTGAATGGCTTCGAAATTTTTTAGAGGATGTTCCAAATTGGTCTAAACCTGTGCCCGCAATATGTATACATTGCGATAGTCAATCAGCGATTGGAAGGGCACAAAATCACATGTATAACGGAAAGTCACGACATATTCGTCGTAGACACAATACCGTTAGACAACTTCTCTCAAACGGAATTATCACAATTGACTATGTAAAGTCAAAAGATAATATATCGGATCCACTAACGAAAGGTTTAAACCGAGAGCAAGTTGAAAGATCATCGAGAGGAATGGGTCTAAAGCCTATAAATAAATAAGAATCAATATAGTGGCAACCCAACCTAGCTGACTGGAGATCCCAAGATCTAGGTTCAATGGGCAAACCGAACTACATTGTATTCAGTAAGCACTGGAGGATATTTAATCCTATCCATTCCAAAGATGAGACAGTGCATATCTGCCGAGAAATTAGGATAAGTTATGCTTTTAATGACATCTATATCTTAGTACGTCTAAGTGGGGTATTGCAGAATACTCTTTATGGAAGTCACCTACGTGAGTAAGAAGGGGGCCACTTCTATGAGAATAATGAAAGGCATATTCTCTAAAATACTTGCGGAACCAAGTGGTGTTCACGGCCAAAATGAACACAAACGTGAGAACCAACTGTGTTGAAGAATTGTTGTGTCAATACTGTTGTCTAGGTTTACAAAAACGGTTGACGGTTCAAGGACGTGAAGTCTACTGATTAACCAAGTAAATCCGATAGTATATCACTAAGGAAAGTTCAAGGCCACTAGGCTACTTCTCCCGATGCAATAAGTCTTCAGTTTTACTCAACTTGTGTCTGCATCTGCATTAGCATCTGCTTTGTTTTATTTATAGCGATATATCATTCATGTGGGGGATTGTTGGAAAATTGGAATTTAAATGGGTATTTAAAAGCTGTCCAGATTTTTCTGGACAGATTTTTGAGCAACTTTGAGCTCAAATTTAGGTGGGACCCACACTACGAAAATTGTGGGACCATATACGAACGCGTTCACCTCCGCAAAGAGATTAACGTAGTATATTCATATGTCCAATTTCAATAAGTTATGAATGATAAATATGTCCCCAAAGTGACTCACAAAGCAATGAAAGTAAATGAATTGGGTGTGCTTTAACTCTTGTCCCACATTGGAAGAGTAGTGGAATTTTGATGAGTTAATAACACCCCAAGTATGGACTAAGGCTTGGATGCCTTGGGGGTATCCCAACTCTTTGAAGGGGAGATGACCTAAGCTATGCACGGGTTGACTTTCGGTCAAAAGTCCACACGCGCGCGCGCGCGCGTCCGTCCGTCCGGCCGGCTCGGCTCGGCTCGGTTCGGTTCGGTTCGGTTCGGGCTTGGGCTTGGGCTTATAAAAATCTCCTACATTTTTGGGCCGAATTTATTTAACTTTCTGGGCTTTAATTATTAATTAATTACGAAATTAATTAATTAGTTGGCAGTTATTGCCAACAGTCAACAGTTAATTTCGTTTAACTGATTAACTGTTTTGACAGTTAATTTCGGTTGACTGTTCCAACAGTCAACACAAAAGCTATAAATTAAACATTCCCCCTACAGAATTTACAACTGAAAAAATTTCCCTCCTTCCAGAATTGCTGTCAATTTTATCCCAGAAAATTTCTGTCCTTCTCCTGCATAACATATCTATACTGTTTGTTATTGAGTTGAGTAAAAGCCACAGATTTGAGTTCGTTGAAATTAATTATTGTCGTGCTACATAATTAATTGGAAAATCCGTTCTATCTTGGGAGACAATATTCATCAACCTCGGAGCACATTGGAGGGAATAAATTGTCTTAAGGAAACTGTGAGATTCACAGGGCTCGGATTATTTCTTTTATTCTTGTTTATTTTCTGCAAATTCAAGTAAGTGATTCATTTCTGTAATTCTGTTTTAATTCTGTAATTATATTAATTTCATAATTCTGTACAAATTGTTATTTATAAATAGTAGACATAACAATCTTAAGACAATTTATAAAAGTTCTACTGTTTTTAATGTACAGAATTTTTTTTTTATTACAGAAATTTATTTGTTGGAAATAAATCTGTTTTGACAGAAAAATGAATTAATTTACTGCTTTATTGTAGAAATTAGTAAAACAGTTTTAATATAGAAATTAGTTTCTATACTGTTTTTATATTCTGTTTTAGAAAATAAAATTTTATTTGCGTACTCTTGTTAAAATCTGTTTATCTAAATTTTTTTCTTAAATTATAATTCTGTTTTGTACGGAATTCTTTTTATTATTAAAAATTAGTGTGACACAGATTTTATAATTTAATTCTGTTTTGTACGGAATTCTGTTTATATTTCACTTTTATTCTAAATTATTATTTGAATTCTTTTGGAATTCATTTATTGTGAATCATATTTGGAGGAAATTGTTGCACAGAATTTTGTATTCTGTTTTGATTAATTCATTATATATGAATTTTATCATTGATAAAAATTCTGTTTTTGTAACAGAAATGGAATCGCAAAGTACGAACACTACTCCTACGAAACTGATTGTCACCAACACAAGTGTGACTGCACCCGTATCTATGCCACACGGGGAGAAACCTGAAAAGTTCATTGGGGCTGACTTCAAACGTTGGCAAGGACAAATGTACTTCTATCTCACTACCTGCCAACTGGGCAGGTTTGTATATGAAGATTGCCCCTCTATTCAAGAGGAAGATGATGCTGAAAAGGTTGCTGCTGTCGATGCTTGGAAGCACTCGGACTACCTATGCCGAAATTATATTTTGGCCTACTTGGACAAGACTTTGTACCATGTCTATTGCACTATCAAAACTTCCAAGGAATTATGGAATTCTTTGGAAAAGAAGTATAAAACTGAAGATGCTGGGATGAAGAAATTTATCGTTGGGCGTTTTCTGGACTTCAAAATGGTTGATTCTAAATCTGTGATCTCGCAAGTGCAAGAATTCCAAGTGATCCTCCACGACATTCATGCTGAAGGAATGTCAATCTGTGAAACTTTCCAAGTTGCTGCAATTGTTGAAAAGTTGCCACCTTCTTGGACTTTGTTCAAAAACTATCTCAAGCACAAGCGTAAGGAGATGAATGTGGAGGAGTTGGTGGTCCGGCTAAGAATCGAAGAAGACAACCGTGAATCTCAAAAGAAAAGTGGGAAGAATCCGATGGAAACAAAGGTCCATGTCGTTGAAGGTCCTAAAAAGAACAAACGAAAATATGATGGGGAAGGCACTTCTAAACATAACAAGAAAAAGTTCAAAGGCAAATGCTACAATTGTGGTAAACCGGGACACCGCTCAAGTGAGTGTCGTAAGCCTAAGAAGCAAAATAAAAATAACTCTCAAGCAAATGTGACTGAGGGTGATCATATCACCAATGATTTGGCGGATATGAATCTTTCTGCCGTTGTCTCTGAATGCAACTTGGTTGGAAATACCAAGGAATGGTGGGTGGACACTGGAGCCACACGACACATTTGTGCAAACAAATGGATGTTCTCCACCTATAAGCCTTTGGAAAATGAGGAGAACCTTTTTATGGGAAATTCTTCCACTTCTAAGGTGGTGGGACAAGGAAAGATTGCTTTGAAAATGACTTCTGGAAAAGAACTTACTCTTAACAATGTTCTTCACGTGCCTGACATCCGAAAGAATCTGATTTCTGGATCTCTCCTTACTAAGAATGGTTTCAAGCTTGTGTTTGTGTCGGATCGCTTTGTGTTGTCTAAAAATGACATGTATGTAGGAAAGGGCTACCTAAATGAGGGGCTCTTTAAACTGAATGTTCTTACTGTAACCCCTAAAACATCTGTTTCAATAAATGAAGTTGCTAGTTCTTCTTATTTGATTGAGTCATCTAATATTTGGCATGCTAGATTGGGACAT
Source organism: Sambucus nigra (assembly GCA_949130495.1). NCBI lineage: Eukaryota > Viridiplantae > Streptophyta > Magnoliopsida > Dipsacales > Adoxaceae > Sambucus > Sambucus nigra. The sequence goes on from OX422215.1 coordinate 393,324,638, forward strand.
GTTAATTTTGATACATTGCGTAGATTAATTAACTTGGAATTTTTGCCAAAATTCAATATTGATAAAAATCATAAATGTGAAATTTGTGTAGAATCTAAATTAGCTAGATTACCTTTCCATTCTATTGAAAGGATAACTGAACCTTTAGATTTAATTCACACCGATATTTGTGATTTAAAATTTGTTCAAACTAGAGGTGGAAAAAAGTATTTTATTACTTTTATTGACGATTGCACAAAATATTGCTATGTATATTTGTTACATAGTAAAGATGAGGCTATTAATGCATTTAAACAATATAAGAATGAAGTTGAGAATCAATTAAGCAAAACGATAAAGGCTATTAGAAGTGATAGAGGAGGTGAATATGAATATCCATTTGAGGAATTTTGTTCTGAAAATGGGATCATTCATCAAACAACCGCTCCTTATTCTCCTCAATCGAATGGTGTTGCTGAACGCAAAAACCGTACTTTGAAAGAAATGATGAACTCAATGTTATTAAGTTCAGGAGCTCCACAAAATTTGTGGGGGGAAGCCTTACTTTCTGCTAATTACATTCTCAATAAAGTACCTCACAAAAAGACTCACAAGACACCTTATGAATTATGGAAAGGTCGAAAACCTTCCTATAAATATTTACGAGTGTGGGGGTGCTTAGCCAAAGTGATGGTTCCTAAACCTAAAAAGGTAAGAATAGGGCCAAAAACCGTGGATTGTGTATTCATCGGTTATGCTACTAATAGCAGTGCATATCGATTTCTAGTTTGTAAATCTGAGATTTCGGACATTCATGTAAATACGGTTATTGAATCGAGGGATGCTTCATTTTTTGAAAATGAATTCCCGTATAACATGACCCGAGAATCTGGTCCTTCTAAAAGGACAAATCAAGCTACTACAAGTGGTACTCATCAACCTATTGAATCAATAGAGGATGAACCAAGACGTAGTAAAAGAGCAAAAACCTCGACTTCTTTCGGTCCGGATTTTCTAACATATTTGTTAGAAAATGAACCTCAATCGTATAAAGAAGCTATATCCTTACCCGATGCTTCCAATTGGAAAGAAGCAATTAATAGTGAAATTTAATCCATATTACAAAATCATACATGGGAACTAGTGGATCTTCCACCAGGTTCAAAACCGTTAGGTTATAAATGGATCTTCAAAAAGAAATTGAAGGCCGATGGATCAATTGATAAATATAAAGCTAGACTTGTAGCTAAAGGCTATAGGCAAAAGGAAGGGTTGGATTACTTCGACACATATTCACCGGTAACAAGAATAACGTCCATTCGGATGTTAATAGCAATAGCTGCTATTAATGGACTTGAAATACATCAAATGGATGTAAAAACTGCATTCTTAAACGGTGAACTAGACGAGGAAATTTATATGGAGCAACCTGAAGGGTTCAAAGCTCCCGGACAAGAAGGAAAAGTATGTAAGCTTGTTAAATCACTATATGGATTAAAACAAGCACCTAAACAATGGCATGAAAAATTTGATAATGCAATGTTATCAAATGGTTTCAAAATCAATGAATGCGATAAATGTGTTTACTTTAAATACATTCAAAATGGATATGTCATTGTATGCCTCTATGTTGATGATATGCTTATCATGGGTAGTAACATGGAAATTGTCAAAACTACAAAACAAATGTTGAGTAGTAGATTTGACATGAAAGATATGGGAATCGCCGATGTTATATTAGGAATTAAAATTTCTAGAACATCGGATGGACTTATATTATCTCAATCTCATTACATTGAGAAAGTACTTGAAAAATTCAAGAAGTATGATATTAGTCCTACCAAGACACCTGTAGATGTAAATTTACATCTAGCAAGAAATAATGGTGAAAGCATATCTCAACTAGAATATTCTAGAATTATCGGCAGTTTAATGTATGTCATGAACTGTACGAGACCGGACATAGCATACTCAATAAGTAAGCTAAGTCGATTTACGAGTAATCCAGGAAGAGATCACTAGAAAGCAATATTGAGAGTTTTGGGTTATTTAAAATATACTCAAAACTATGGATTGCATTACTCAAAATATCCACCTGTTCTTGAAGGACATTGCGATGCAAATTGGATATCTGATACAAAAGACTCTAAGTCTACAAGTGGGTATGTGTTTACCCTCGGAGGTGCAGCCGTATCTTGGAAATCCTCAAAACAAACGTGCATTGCTAGATCGACAATGGAATCTGAATTCATTGCACTAGACAAAGCTGGAGAAGAAGCTGAATGGCTTCGAAATTTTTTAGAGGATGTTCCAAATTGGTCTAAACCTGTGCCCGCAATATGTATACATTGCGATAGTCAATCAGCGATTGGAAGGGCACAAAATCACATGTATAACGGAAAGTCACGACATATTCGTCGTAGACACAATACCGTTAGACAACTTCTCTCAAACGGAATTATCACAATTGACTATGTAAAGTCAAAAGATAATATATCGGATCCACTAACGAAAGGTTTAAACCGAGAGCAAGTTGAAAGATCATCGAGAGGAATGGGTCTAAAGCCTATAAATAAATAAGAATCAATATAGTGGCAACCCAACCTAGCTGACTGGAGATCCCAAGATCTAGGTTCAATGGGCAAACCGAACTACATTGTATTCAGTAAGCACTGGAGGATATTTAATCCTATCCATTCCAAAGATGAGACAGTGCATATCTGCCGAGAAATTAGGATAAGTTATGCTTTTAATGACATCTATATCTTAGTACGTCTAAGTGGGGTATTGCAGAATACTCTTTATGGAAGTCACCTACGTGAGTAAGAAGGGGGCCACTTCTATGAGAATAATGAAAGGCATATTCTCTAAAATACTTGCGGAACCAAGTGGTGTTCACGGCCAAAATGAACACAAACGTGAGAACCAACTGTGTTGAAGAATTGTTGTGTGAATACTGTTGTCTAGGTTTACAAAAACGGTTGACGGTTCAAGGACGTGAAGTCTACTGATTAACCAAGTAAATCCGATAGTATATCACTAAGGAAAGTTCAAGGCCACTAGGCTACTTCTCCCGATGCAATAAGTCTTCAGTTTTACTCAACTTGTGTCTGCATCTGCATTAGCATCTGTTTTGTTTTATTTATAGCGATATATCATTCATGTGGGGGATTGTTGGAAAATTGGAATTTAAATGGGTATTTAAAAGCTGTCCAGATTTTTCTGGACAGATTTTTGAGCAACTTTGAGCTCAAATTTAGGTGGGACCCACACTACGAAAATTGTGGGACCATATACGAACGCGTTCACCTCCGCAAAGAGATTAACGTAGTATATTCATATGTCCAATTTCAATAAGTTATGAATGATAAATATGTCCCCAAAGTGACTCACAAAGCAATGAAAGTAAATGAATTGGGTGTGCTTTAACTCTTGTCCCACATTGGAAGAGTAGTGGAATTTTGATGAGTTAATAACACCCCAAGTATGGACTAAGGCTTGGATGCCTTGGGGGTATCCCAACTCTTTGAAGGGGAGATGACCTAAGCTATGCACGGGTTGACTTTCGGTCAAAAGTCCACACGCGCGCGCGCGCGCGTCCGTCCGTCCGGCCGGCTCGGCTCGGCTCGGTTCGGTTCGGTTCGGTTCGGGCTTGGGCTTGGGCTTATAAAAATCTCCTACATTTTTGGGCCGAATTTATTTAACTTTCTGGGCTTTAATTATTAATTAATTACGAAATTAATTAATTAGTTGGCAGTTATTGCCAACAGTCAACAGTTAATTTCGTTTAACTGATTAACTGTTTTGACAGTTAATTTCGGTTGACTGTTCCAACAGTCAACACAAAAGCTATAAATTAAACATTCCCCCTACAGAATTTACAACTGAAAAAATTTCCCTCCTTCCAGAATTGCTGTCAATTTTATCCCAGAAAATTTCTGTCCTTCTCCTGCATAACATATCTATACTGTTTGTTATTGAGTTGAGTAAAAGCCACAGATTTGAGTTCGTTGAAATTAATTATTGTCGTGCTACATAATTAATTGGAAAATCCGTTCTATCTTGGGAGACAATATTCATCAACCTCGGAGCACATTGGAGGGAATAAATTGTCTTAAGGAAACTGTGAGATTCACAGGGCTCGGATTATTTCTTTTATTCTTGTTTATTTTCTGCAAATTCAAGTAAGTGATTCATTTCTGTAATTCTGTTTTAATTCTGTAATTATATTAATTTCATAATTCTGTACAAATTGTTATTTATAAATAGTAGACATAACAATCTTAAGACAATTTATAAAAGTTCTACTGTTTTTAATGTACAGAATTTTTTTTTTATTACAGAAATTTATTTGTTGGAAATAAATCTGTTTTGACAGAAAAATGAATTAATTTACTGCTTTATTGTAGAAATTAGTAAAACAGTTTTAATATAGAAATTAGTTTCTATACTGTTTTTATATTCTGTTTTAGAAAATAAAATTTTATTTGCGTACTCTTGTTAAAATCTGTTTATCTAAATTTTTTTCTTAAATTATAATTCTGTTTTGTACGGAATTCTTTTTATTATTAAAAATTAGTGTGACACAGATTTTATAATTTAATTCTGTTTTGTACGGAATTCTGTTTATATTTCACTTTTATTCTAAATTATTATTTGAATTCTTTTGGAATTCATTTATTGTGAATCATATTTGGAGGAAATTGTTGCACAGAATTTTGTATTCTGTTTTGATTAATTCATTATATATGAATTTTATCATTGATAAAAATTCTGTTTTTGTAACAGAAATGGAATCGCAAAGTACGAACACTACTCCTACGAAACTGATTGTCACCAACACAAGTGTGACTGCACCCGTATCTATGCCACACGGGGAGAAACCTGAAAAGTTCATTGGGGCTGACTTCAAACGTTGGCAAGGACAAATGTACTTCTATCTCACTACCTGCCAACTGGGCAGGTTTGTATATGAAGATTGCCCCTCTATTCAAGAGGAAGATGATGCTGAAAAGGTTGCTGCTGTCGATGCTTGGAAGCACTCGGACTACCTATGCCGAAATTATATTTTGGCCTACTTGGACAAGACTTTGTACCATGTCTATTGCACTATCAAAACTTCCAAGGAATTATGGAATTCTTTGGAAAAGAAGTATAAAACTGAAGATGCTGGGATGAAGAAATTTATCGTTGGGCGTTTTCTGGACTTCAAAATGGTTGATTCTAAATCTGTGATCTCGCAAGTGCAAGAATTCCAAGTGATCCTCCACGACATTCATGCTGAAGGAATGTCAATCTGTGAAACTTTCCAAGTTGCTGCAATTGTTGAAAAGTTGCCACCTTCTTGGACTTTGTTCAAAAACTATCTCAAGCACAAGCGTAAGGAGATGAATGTGGAGGAGTTGGTGGTCCGGCTAAGAATCGAAGAAGACAACCGTGAATCTCAAAAGAAAAGTGGGAAGAATCCGATGGAAACAAAGGTCCATGTCGTTGAAGGTCCTAAAAAGAACAAACGAAAATATGATGGGGAAGGCACTTCTAAACATAACAAGAAAAAGTTCAAAGGCAAATGCTACAATTGTGGTAAACCGGGACACCGCTCAAGTGAGTGTCGTAAGCCTAAGAAGCAAAATAAAAATAACTCTCAAGCAAATGTGACTGAGGGTGATCATATCACCAATGATTTGGCGGATATGAATCTTTCTGCCGTTGTCTCTGAATGCAACTTGGTTGGAAATACCAAGGAATGGTGGGTGGACACTGGAGCCACACGACACATTTGTGCAAACAAATGGATGTTCTCCACCTATAAGCCTTTGGAAAATGAGGAGAACCTTTTTATGGGAAATTCTTCCACTTCTAAGGTGGTGGGACAAGGAAAGATTGCTTTGAAAATGACTTCTGGAAAAGAACTTACTCTTAACAATGTTCTTCACGTGCCTGACATCCGAAAGAATCTGATTTCTGGATCTCTCCTTACTAAGAATGGTTTCAAGCTTGTGTTTGTGTCGGATCGCTTTGTGTTGTCTAAAAATGACATGTATGTAGGAAAGGGCTACCTAAATGAGGGGCTCTTTAAACTGAATGTTCTTACTGTAACCCCTAAAACATCTGTTTCAATAAATGAAGTTGCTAGTTCTTCTTATTTGATTGAGTCATCTAATATTTGGCATGCTAGATTGGGACATGTTAATTTTGATACATTGCGTAGATTAATTAACTTGGAATTTTTGCCAAAATTCAATATTGATAAAAATCATAAATGTGAAATTTGTGTAGAATCTAAATTAGCTAGATTACCTTTCCATTCTATTGAAAGGATAACTGAACCTTTAGATTTAATTCACACCGATATTTGTGATTTAAAATTTGTTCAAACTAGAGGTGGAAAAAAGTATTTTATTACTTTTATTGACGATTGCACAAAATATTGCTATGTATATTTGTTACATAGTAAAGATGAGGCTATTAATGCATTTAAACAATATAAGAATGAAGTTGAGAATCAATTAAGCAAAACGATAAAGGCTATTAGAAGTGATAGAGGAGGTGAATATGAATATCCATTTGAGGAATTTTGTTCTGAAAATGGGATCATTCATCAAACAACCGCTCCTTATTCTCCTCAATCGAATGGTGTTGCTGAACGCAAAAACCGTACTTTGAAAGAAATGATGAACTCAATGTTATTAAGTTCAGGAGCTCCACAAAATTTGTGGGGGGAAGCCTTACTTTCTGCTAATTACATTCTCAATAAAGTACCTCACAAAAAGACTCACAAGACACCTTATGAATTATGGAAAGGTCGAAAACCTTCCTATAAATATTTACGAGTGTGGGGGTGCTTAGCCAAAGTGATGGTTCCTAAACCTAAAAAGGTAAGAATAGGGCCAAAAACCGTGGATTGTGTATTCATCGGTTATGCTACTAATAGCAGTGCATATCGATTTCTAGTTTGTAAATCTGAGATTTCGGACATTCATGTAAATACGGTTATTGAATCGAGGGATGCTTCATTTTTTGAAAATGAATTCCCGTATAACATGACCCGAGAATCTGGTCCTTCTAAAAGGACAAATCAAGCTACTACAAGTGGTACTCATCAACCTATTGAATCAATAGAGGATGAACCAAGACGTAGTAAAAGAGCAAAAACCTCGACTTCTTTCGGTCCGGATTTTCTAACATATTTGTTAGAAAATGAACCTCAATCGTATAAAGAAGCTATATCCTTACCCGATGCTTCCAATTGGAAAGAAGCAATTAATAGTGAAATTGAATCCATATTACAAAATCATACATGGGAACTAGTGGATCTTCCACCAGGTTCAAAACCGTTAGGTTATAAATGGATCTTCAAAAAGAAATTGAAGGCCGATGGATCAATTGATAAATATAAAGCTAGACTTGTAGCTAAAGGCTATAGGCAAAAGGAAGGGTTGGATTACTTCGACACATATTCACCGGTAACAAGAATAACGTCCATTCGGATGTTAATAGCAATAGCTGCTATTAATGGACTTGAAATACATCAAATGGATGTAAAAACTGCATTCTTAAACGGTGAACTAGACGAGGAAATTTATATGGAGCAACCTGAAGGGTTCAAAGCTCCCGGACAAGAAGGAAAAGTATGTAAGCTTGTTAAATCACTATATGGATTAAAACAAGCACCTAAACAATGGCATGAAAAATTTGATAATGCAATGTTATCAAATGGTTTCAAAATCAATGAATGCGATAAATGTGTTTACTTTAAATACATTCAAAATGGATATGTCATTGTATGCCTCTATGTTGATGATATGCTTATCATGGGTAGTAACATGGAAATTGTCAAAACTACAAAACAAATGTTGAGTAGTAGATTTGACATGAAAGATATGGGAATCGCCGATGTTATATTAGGAATTAAAATTTCTAGAACATCGGATGGACTTATATTATCTCAATCTCATTACATTGAGAAAGTACTTGAAAAATTCAAGAAGTATGATATTAGTCCTACCAAGACACCTGTAGATGTAAATTTACATCTAGCAAGAAATAATGGTGAAAGCATATCTCAACTAGAATATTCTAGAATTATCGGCAGTTTAATGTATGTCATGAACTGTACGAGACCGGACATAGCATACTCAATAAGTAAGCTAAGTCGATTTACGAGTAATCCAGGAAGAGATCACTGGAAAGCAATATTGAGAGTTTTGGGTTATTTAAAATATACTCAAAACTATGGATTGCATTACTCAAAATATCCACCTGTTCTTGAAGGACATTGCGATGCAAATTGGATATCTGATACAAAAGACTCTAAGTCTACAAGTGGGTATGTGTTTACCCTCGGAGGTGCAGCCGTATCTTGGAAATCCTCAAAACAAACGTGCATTGCTAGATCGACAATGGAATCTGAATTCATTGCACTAGACAAAGCTGGAGAAGAAGCTGAATGGCTTCGAAATTTTTTAGAGGATGTTCTAAATTGGTCTAAACCTGTGCCCGCAATATGTATACATTGCGATAGTCAATCAGCGATTGGAAGGGCACAAAATCACATGTATAACGGAAAGTCACGACATATTCGTCGTAGACACAATACCGTTAGACAACTTCTCTCAAACGGAATTATCACAATTGACTATGTAAAGTCAAAAGATAATATATCGGATCCACTAACGAAAGGTTTAAACCGAGAGCAAGTTGAAAGATCATCGAGAGGAATGGGTCTAAAGCCTATAAATAAATAAGAATCAATATAGTGGCAACCCAACCTAGCTGACTGGAGATCCCAAGATCTAGGTTCAATGGGCAAACCGAACTACATTGTATTCAGTAAGCACTGGAGGATATTTAATCCTATCCATTCCAAAGATGAGACAGTGCATATCTGCCGAGAAATTAGGATAAGTTATGCTTTTAATGACATCTATATCTTAGTACGTCTAAGTGGGGTATTGCAGAATACTCTTTATGGAAGTCACCTACGTGAGTAAGAAGGGGGCCACTTCTATGAGAATAATGAAAGGCATATTCTCTAAAATACTTGCGGAACCAAGTGGTGTTCACGGCCAAAATGAACACAAACGTGAGAACCAACTGTGTTGAAGAATTGTTGTGTGAATACTGTTGTCTAGGTTTACAAAAACGGTTGACGGTTCAAGGACGTGAAGTCTACTGATTAACCAAGTAAATCCGATAGTATATCACTAAGGAAAGTTCAAGGCCACTAGGCTACTTCTCCCGATGCAATAAGTCTTCAGTTTTACTCAACTTGTGTCTGCATCTGCATTAGCATCTGTTTTGTTTTATTTATAGCGATATATCATTCATGTGGGGGATTGTTGGAAAATTGGAATTTAAATGGGTATTTAAAAGCTGTCCAGATTTTTCTGGACAGATTTTTGAGCAACTTTGAGCTCAAATTTAGGTGGGACCCACACTACGAAAATTGTGGGACCATATACGAACGCGTTCACCTCCGCAAAGAGATTAACGTAGTATATTCATATGTCCAATTTCAATAAGTTATGAATGATAAATATGTCCCCAAAGTGACTCACAAAGCAATGAAAGTAAATGAATTGGGTGTGCTTTAACTCTTGTCCCACATTGGAAGAGTAGTGGAATTTTGATGAGTTAATAACACCCCAAGTATGGACTAAGGCTTGGATGCCTTGGGGGTATCCCAACTCTTTGAAGGGGAGATGACCTAAGCTATGCACGGGTTGACTTTCGGTCAAAAGTCCACACGCGCGCGTCCGTCCGTCCGGCCGGCTCGGCTCGGCTCGGTTCGGTTCGGTTCGGGCTTGGGCTTGGGCTTATAAAAATCTCCTACATTTTTGGGCCGAATTTATTTAACTTTCTGGGCTTTAATTATTAATTAATTACGAAATTAATTAATTAGTTGGCAGTTATTGCCAACAGTCAACAGTTAATTTCGTTTAACTGATTAACTGTTTTGACAGTTAATTTCGGTTGACTGTTCCAACAGTCAACACAAAAGCTATAAATTAAACATTCCCCCTACAGAATTTACAACTGAAAAAATTTCCCTCCTTCCAGAATTGCTGTCAATTTTATCCCAGAAAATTTCTGTCCTTCTCCTGCATAACATATCTATACTGTTTGTTATTGAGTTGAGTAAAAGCCACAGATTTGAGTTCGTTGAAATTAATTATTGTCGTGCTACATAATTAATTGGAAAATCCGTTCTATCTTGGGAGACAATATTCATCAACCTCGGAGCACATTGGAGGGAATAAATTGTCTTAAGGAAACTGTGAGATTCACAGGGCTCGGATTATTTCTTTTATTCTTGTTTATTTTCTGCAAATTCAAGTAAGTGATTCATTTCTGTAATTCTGTTTTAATTCTGTAATTATATTAATTTCATAATTCTGTACAAATTGTTATTTATAAATAGTAGACATAACAATCTTAAGACAATTTATAAAAGTTCTACTGTTTTTAATGTACAGAATTTTTTTTTTATTACAGAAATTTATTTGTTGGAAATAAATCTGTTTTGACAGAAAAATGAATTAATTTACTGCTTTATTGTAGAAATTAGTAAAACAGTTTTAATATAGAAATTAGTTTCTATACTGTTTTTATATTCTGTTTTAGAAAATAAAATTTTATTTGCGTACTCTTGTTAAAATCTGTTTATCTAAATTTTTTTCTTAAATTATAATTCTGTTTTGTACGGAATTCTTTTTATTATTAAAAATTAGTGTGACACAGATTTTATAATTTAATTCTGTTTTGTACGGAATTCTGTTTATATTTCACTTTTATTCTAAATTATTATTTGAATTCTTTTGGAATTCATTTATTGTGAATCATATTTGGAGGAAATTGTTGCACAGAATTTTGTATTCTGTTTTGATTAATTCATTATATATGAATTTTATCATTGATAAAAATTCTGTTTTTGTAACAGAAATGGAATCGCAAAGTACGAACACTACTCCTACGAAACTGATTGTCACCAACACAAGTGTGACTGCACCCGTATCTATGCCACACGGGGAGAAACCTGAAAAGTTCATTGGGGCTGACTTCAAACGTTGGCAAGGACAAATGTACTTCTATCTCACTACCTGCCAACTGGGCAGGTTTGTATATGAAGATTGCCCCTCTATTCAAGAGGAAGATGATGCTGAAAAGGTTGCTGCTGTCGATGCTTGGAAGCACTCGGACTACCTATGCCGAAATTATATTTTGGCCTACTTGGACAAGACTTTGTACCATGTCTATTGCACTATCAAAACTTCCAAGGAATTATGGAATTCTTTGGAAAAGAAGTATAAAACTGAAGATGCTGGGATGAAGAAATTTATCGTTGGGCGTTTTCTGGACTTCAAAATGGTTGATTCTAAATCTGTGATCTCGCAAGTGCAAGAATTCCAAGTGATCCTCCACGACATTCATGCTGAAGGAATGTCAATCTGTGAAACTTTCCAAGTTGCTGCAATTGTTGAAAAGTTGCCACCTTCTTGGACTTTGTTCAAAAACTATCTCAAGCACAAGCGTAAGGAGATGAATGTGGAGGAGTTGGTGGTCCGGCTAAGAATCGAAGAAGACAACCGTGAATCTCAAAAGAAAAGTGGGAAGAATCCGATGGAAACAAAGGTCCATGTCGTTGAAGGTCCTAAAAAGAACAAACGAAAATATGATGGGGAAGGCACTTCTAAACATAACAAGAAAAAGTTCAAAGGCAAATGCTACAATTGTGGTAAACCGGGACACCGCTCAAGTGAGTGTCGTAAGCCTAAGAAGCAAAATAAAAATAACTCTCAAGCAAATGTGACTGAGGGTGATCATATCACCAATGATTTGGCGGATATGAATCTTTCTGCCGTTGTCTCTGAATGCAACTTGGTTGGAAATACCAAGGAATGGTGGGTGGACACTGGAGCCACACGACACATTTGTGCAAACAAATGGATGTTCTCCACCTATAAGCCTTTGGAAAATGAGGAGAACCTTTTTATGGGAAATTCTTCCACTTCTAAGGTGGTGGGACAAGGAAAGATTGCTTTGAAAATGACTTCTGGAAAAGAACTTACTCTTAACAATGTTCTTCACGTGCCTGACATCCGAAAGAATCTGATTTCTGGATCTCTCCTTACTAAGAATGGTTTCAAGCTTGTGTTTGTGTCGGATCGCTTTGTGTTGTCTAAAAATGACATGTATGTAGGAAAGGGCTACCTAAATGAGGGGCTCTTTAAACTGAATGTTCTTACTGTAACCCCTAAAACATCTGTTTCAATAAATGAAGTTGCTAGTTCTTCTTATTTGATTGAGTCATCTAATATTTGGCATGCTAGATTGGGACATGTTAATTTTGATACATTGCGTAGATTAATTAACTTGGAATTTTTGCCAAAATTCAATATTGATAAAAATCATAAATGTGAAATTTGTGTAGAATCTAAATTAGCTAGATTACCTTTCCATTCTATTGAAAGGATAACTGAACCTTTAGATTTAATTCACACCGATATTTGTGATTTAAAATTTGTTCAAACTAGAGGTGGAAAAAAGTATTTTATTACTTTTATTGACGATTGCACAAAATATTGCTATGTATATTTGTTACATAGTAAAGATGAGGCTATTAATGCATTTAAACAATATAAGAATGAAGTTGAGAATCAATTAAGCAAAACGATAAAGGCTATTAGAAGTGATAGAGGAGGTGAATATGAATATCCATTTGAGGAATTTTGTTCTGAAAATGGGATCATTCATCAAACAACCGCTCCTTATTCTCCTCAATCGAATGGTGTTGCTGAACGCAAAAACCGTACTTTGAAAGAAATGATGAACTCAATGTTATTAAGTTCAGGAGCTCCACAAAATTTGTGGGGGGAAGCCTTACTTTCTGCTAATTACATTCTCAATAAAGTACCTCACAAAAAGACTCACAAGACACCTTATGAATTATGGAAAGGTCGAAAACCTTCCTATAAATATTTACGAGTGTGGGGGTGCTTAGCCAAAGTGATGGTTCCTAAACCTAAAAAGGTAAGAATAGGGCCAAAAACCGTGGATTGTGTATTCATCGGTTATGCTACTAATAGCAGTGCATATCGATTTCTAGTTTGTAAATCTGAGATTTCGGACATTCATGTAAATACGGTTATTGAATCGAGGGATGCTTCATTTTTTGAAAATGAATTCCCGTATAACATGACCCGAGAATCTGGTCCTTCTAAAAGGACAAATCAAGCTACTACAAGTGGTACTCATCAACCTATTGAATCAATAGAGGATGAACCAAGACGTAGTAAAAGAGCAAAAACCTCGACTTCTTTCGGTCCGGATTTTCTAACATATTTGTTAGAAAATGAACCTCAATCGTATAAAGAAGCTATATCCTTACCCGATGCTTCCAATTGGAAAGAAGCAATTAATAGTGAAATTTAATCCATATTACAAAATCATACATGGGAACTAGTGGATCTTCCACCAGGTTCAAAACCGTTAGGTTATAAATGGATCTTCAAAAAGAAATTGAAGGCCGATGGATCAATTGATAAATATAAAGCTAGACTTGTAGCTAAAGGCTATAGGCAAAAGGAAGGGTTGGATTACTTCGACACATATTCACCGGTAACAAGAATAACGTCCATTCGGATGTTAATAGCAATAGCTGCTATTAATGGACTTGAAATACATCAAATGGATGTAAAAACTGCATTCTTAAACGGTGAACTAGACGAGGAAATTTATATGGAGCAACCTGAAGGGTTCAAAGCTCCCGGACAAGAAGGAAAAGTATGTAAGCTTGTTAAATCACTATATGGATTAAAACAAGCACCTAAACAATGGCATGAAAAATTTGATAATGCAATGTTATCAAATGGTTTCAAAATCAATGAATGCGATAAATGTGTTTACTTTAAATACATTCAAAATGGATATGTCATTGTATGCCTCTATGTTGATGATATGCTTATCATGGGTAGTAACATGGAAATTGTCAAAACTACAAAACAAATGTTGAGTAGTAGATTTGACATGAAAGATATGGGAATCGCCGATGTTATATTAGGAATTAAAATTTCTAGAACATCGGATGGACTTATATTATCTCAATCTCATTACATTGAGAAAGTACTTGAAAAATTCAAGAAGTATGATATTAGTCCTACCAAGACACCTGTAGATGTAAATTTACATCTAGCAAGAAATAATGGTGAAAGCATATCTCAACTAGAATATTCTAGAATTATCGGCAGTTTAATGTATGTCATGAACTGTACGAGACCGGACATAGCATACTCAATAAGTAAGCTAAGTCGATTTACGAGTAATCCAGGAAGAGATCACTAGAAAGCAATATTGAGAGTTTTGGGTTATTTAAAATATACTCAAAACTATGGATTGCATTACTCAAAATATCCACCTGTTCTTGAAGGACATTGCGATGCAAATTGGATATCTGATACAAAAGACTCTAGTCTACAAGTGGGTATGTGTTTACCCTCGGAGGTGCAGCCGTATCTTGGAAATCCTCAAAACAAACGTGCATTGCTAGATCGACAATGGAATCTGAATTCATTGCACTAGACAAAGCTGGAGAAGAAGCTGAATGGCTTCGAAATTTTTTAGAGGATGTTCCAAATTGGTCTAAACCTGTGCCCGCAATATGTATACATTGCGATAGTCAATCAGCGATTGGAAGGGCACAAAATCACATGTATAACGGAAAGTCACGACATATTCGTCGTAGACACAATACCGTTAGACAACTTATCTCAAACGGAATTATCACAATTGACTATGTAAAGTCAAAAGATAATATATCGGATCCACTAACGAAAGGTTTAAACCGAGAGCAAGTTGAAAGATCATCGAGAGGAATGGGTCTAAAGCCTATAAATAAATAAGAATCAATATAGTGGCAACCCAACCTAGCTGACTGGAGATCCCAAGATCTAGGTTCAATGGGCAAACCGAACTACATTGTATTCAGTAAGCACTGGAGGATATTTAATCCTATCCATTCCAAAGATGAGACAGTGCATATCTGCCGAGAAATTAGGATAACTTATGCTTTTAATGACATCTATATCTTAGTACGTCTAAGTGGGGTATTGCAGAATACTCTTTATGGAAGTCACCTACGTGAGTAAGAAGGGGGCCACTTCTATGAGAATAATGAAAGGCATATTCTCTAAAATACTTGCGGAACCAAGTGGTGTTCACGGCCAAAATGAACACAAACGTGAGAACCAACTGTGTTGAAGAATTGTTGTGTCAATACTGTTGTCTAGGTTTACAAAAACGGTTGACGGTTCAAGGACGTGAAGTCTACTGATTAACCAAGTAAATCCGATAGTATATCACTAAGGAAAGTTCAAGGCCACTAGGCTACTTCTCCCGATGCAATAAGTCTTCAGTTTTACTCAACTTGTGTCTGCATCTGCATTAGCATCTGTTTTGTTTTATTTATAGCGATATATCATTCATGTGGGGGATTGTTGGAAAATTGGAATTTAAATGGGTATTTAAAAGCTGTCCAGATTTTTCTGGACAGATTTTTGAGCAACTTTGAGCTCAAATTTAGGTGGGACCCACACTACGAAAATTGTGGGACCATATACGAACGCGTTCACCTCCGCAAAGAGATTAACGTAGTATATTCATATGTCCAATTTCAATAAGTTATGAATGATAAATATGTCCCCAAAGTGACTCACAAAGCAATGAAAGTAAATGAATTGGGTGTGCTTTAACTCTTGTCCCACATTGGAAGAGTAGTGGAATTTTGATGAGTTAATAACACCCCAAGTATGGACTAAGGCTTGGATGCCTTGGGGGTATCCCAACTCTTTGAAGGGGAGATGACCTAAGCTATGCACGGGTTGACTTTCGGTCAAAAGTCCACACGCGCGCGCGCGCGCGTCCGTCCGTCCGGCCGGCTCGGCTCGGCTCGGTTCGGTTCGGTTCGGTTCGGGCTTGGGCTTGGGCTTAGGCTTATAAAAATCTCCTACATTTTTGGGCCGAATTTATTTAACTTTCTGGGCTTTAATTATTAATTAATTACGAAATTAATTAATTAGTTGGCAGTTATTGCCAACAGTCAACAGTTAATTCCGTTTAACTGATTAACTGTTTTGACAGTTAATTTCGGTTGACTGTTCCAACAGTCAACACAAAAGCTATAAATTAAACATTCCCCCTACAGAATTTACAACTGAAAAAATTTCCCTCCTTCCAGAATTGCTGTCAATTTTATCCCAGAAAATTTATGTCCTTCTCCTGCATAACATATCTATACTGTTTGTTATTGAGTTGAGTAAAAGCCACAGATTTGAGTTCGTTGAAATTAATTATTGTCGTGCTACATAATTAATTGGAAAATTCGTTCTATCTTGGGAGACAATATTCATCAACCTCGGAGCACATTGGAGGGAATAAATTGTCTTAAGGAAACTGTGAGATTCACAGGGCTCGGATTATTTCTTTTATTCTTGTTTATTTTCTGCAAATTCAAGTAAGTGATTCATTTCTGTAATTCTGTTTTAATTCTGTAATTATATTAATTTCATAATTCTGTACAAATTGTTATTTATAAATAGTAGACATAACAATCTTAAGACAATTTATAAAAGTTCTACTGTTTTTAATGTACAGAATTTTTTTTTTATTACAGAAATTTATTTGTTGGAAATAAATCTGTTTTGACAGAAAAATGAATTAATTTACTGCTTTATTGTAGAAATTAGTAAAACAGTTTTAATATAGAAATTAGTTTCTATACTGTTTTTATATTCTGTTTTAGAAAATAAAATTTTATTTGCGTACTCTTGTTAAAATCTGTTTATCTAAATTTTTTTCTTAAATTATAATTCTGTTTTGTACGGAATTCTTTTTATTATTAAAAATTAGTGTGACACAGATTTTATAATTTAATTCTGTTTTGTACGGAATTCTGTTTATATTTCACTTTTATTCTAAATTATTATTTGAATTCTTTTGGAATTCATTTATTGTGAATCATATTTGGAGGAAATTGTTGCACAGAATTTTGTATTCTGTTTTGATTAATTCATTATATATGAATTTTATCATTGATAAAAATTCTGTTTTTGTAACAGAAATGGAATCGCAAAGTACGAACACTACTCCTACGAAACTGATTGTCACCAACACAAGTGTGACTGCACCCGTATCTATGCCACACGGGGAGAAACCTGAAAAGTTCATTGGGGCTGACTTCAAACGTTGGCAAGGACAAATGTACTTCTATCTCACTACCTGCCAACTGGGCAGGTTTGTATATGAAGATTGCCCCTCTATTCAAGAGGAAGATGATGCTGAAAAGGTTGCTGCTGTCGATGCTTGGAAGCACTCGGACTACCTATGCCGAAATTATATTTTGGCCTACTTGGACAAGACTTTGTACCATGTCTATTGCACTATCAAAACTTCCAAGGAATTATGGAATTCTTTGGAAAAGAAGTATAAAACTGAAGATGCTGGGATGAAGAAATTTATCGTTGGGCGTTTTCTGGACTTCAAAATGGTTGATTCTAAATCTGTGATCTCGCAAGTGCAAGAATTCCAAGTGATCCTCCACGACATTCATGCTGAAGGAATGTCAATCTGTGAAACTTTCCAAGTTGCTGCAATTGTTGAAAAGTTGCCACCTTCTTGGACTTTGTTCAAAAACTATCTCAAGCACAAGCGTAAGGAGATGAATGTGGAGGAGTTGGTGGTCCGGCTAAGAATCGAAGAAGACAACCGTGAATCTCAAAAGAAAAGTGGGAAGAATCCGATGGAAATAAAGGTCCATGTCGTTGAAGGTCCTAAAAAGAACAAACGAAAATATGATGGGGAAGGCACTTCTAAACATAACAAGAAAAAGTTCAAAGGCAAATGCTACAATTGTGGTAAACCGGGACACCGCTCAAGTGAGTGTCGTAAGCCTAAGAAGCAAAATAAAAATAACTCTCAAGCAAATGTGACTGAGGGTGATCATATCACCAATGATTTGGCGGATATGAATCTTTCTGCCGTTGTCTCTGAATGCAACTTGGTTGGAAATACCAAGGAATGGTGGGTGGACACTGGAGCCACACGACACATTTGTGCAAACAAATGGATGTTCTCCACCTATAAGCCTTTGGAAAATGAGGAGAACCTTTTTATGGGAAATTCTTCCACTTCTAAGGTGGTGGGACAAGGAAAGATTGCTTTGAAAATGACTTCTGGAAAAGAACTTACTCTTAACAATGTTCTTCACGTGCCTGACATCCGAAAGAATCTGATTTCTGGATCTCTCCTTACTAAGAATGGTTTCAAGCTTGTGTTTGTGTCGGATCGCTTTGTGTTGTCTAAAAATGACATGTATGTAGGAAAGGGCTACCTAAATGAGGGGCTCTTTAAACTGAATGTTCTTACTGTAACCCCTAAAACATCTGTTTCAATAAATGAAGTTGCTAGTTCTTCTTATTTGATTGAGTCATCTAATATTTGGCATGCTAGATTGGGACATGTTAATTTTGATACATTGCGTAGATTAATTAACTTGGAATTTTTGCCAAAATTCAATATTGATAAAAATCATAAATGTGAAATTTGTGTAGAATCTAAATTAGCTAGATTACCTTTCCATTCTATTGAAAGGATAACTGAACCTTTAGATTTAATTCACACCGATATTTGTGATTTAAAATTTGTTCAAACTAGAGGTGGAAAAAAGTATTTTATTACTTTTATTGACGATTGCACAAAATATTGCTATGTATATTTGTTACATAGTAAAGATGAGGCTATTAATGCATTTAAACAATATAAGAATGAAGTTGAGAATCAATTAAGCAAAACGATAAAGGCTATTAGAAGTGATAGAGGAGGTGAATATGAATATCCATTTGAGGAATTTTGTTCTGAAAATGGGATCATTCATCAAACAACCGCTCCTTATTCTCCTCAATCGAATGGTGTTGCTGAACGCAAAAACCGTACTTTGAAAGAAATGATGAACTCAATGTTATTAAGTTCAGGAGCTCCACAAAATTTGTGGGGGGAAGCCTTACTTTCTGCTAATTACATTCTCAATAAAGTACCTCACAAAAAGACTCACAAGACACCTTATGAATTATGGAAAGGTCGAAAACCTTCCTATAAATATTTACGAGTGTGGGGGTGCTTAGCCAAAGTGATGGTTCCTAAACCTAAAAAGGTAAGAATAGGGCCAAAAACCGTGGATTGTGTATTCATCGGTTATGCTACTAATAGCAGTGCATATCGATTTCTAGTTTGTAAATCTGAGATTTCGGACATTCATGTAAATACGGTTATTGAATCGAGGGATGCTTCATTTTTTGAAAATGAATTCCCGTATAACATGACCCGAGAATCTGGTCCTTCTAAAAGGACAAATCAAGCTACTACAAGTGGTACTCATCAACCTATTGAATCAATAGAGGATGAACCAAGACGTAGTAAAAGAGCAAAAACCTCGACTTCTTTCGGTCCGGATTTTCTAACATATTTGTTAGAAAATGAACCTCAATCGTATAAAGAAGCTATATCCTTACCCGATGCTTCCAATTGGAAAGAAGCAATTAATAGTGAAATTGAATCCATATTACAAAATCATACATGGGAACTAGTGGATCTTCCACCAGGTTCAAAACCGTTAGGTTATAAATGGATCTTCAAAAAGAAATTGAAGGCCGATGGATCAATTGATAAATATAAAGCTAGACTTGTAGCTAAAGGCTATAGGCAAAAGGAAGGGTTGGATTACTTCGACACATATTCACCGGTAACAAGAATAACGTCCATTCGGATGTTAATAGCAATAGATGCTATTAATGGACTTGAAATACATCAAATGGATGTAAAAACTGCATTCTTAAACGGTGAACTAGACGAGGAAATTTATATGGAGCAACCTGAAGGGTTCAAAGCTCCCGGATAAGAAGGAAAAGTATGTAAGCTTGTTAAATCACTATATGGATTAAAACAAGCACCTAAACAATGGCATGAAAAATTTGATAATGCAATGTTATCAAATGGTTTCAAAATCAATGAATGCGATAAATGTGTTTACTTTAAATACATTCAAAATGGATATGTCATTGTATGCCTCTATGTTGATGATATGCTTATCATGGGTAGTAACATGGAAATTGTCAAAACTACAAAACAAATGTTGAGTAGTAGATTTGACATGAAAGATATGGGAATCGCCGATGTTATATTAGGAATTAAAATTTCTAGAACATCGGATGGACTTATATTATCTCAATCTCATTACATTGAGAAAGTACTTGAAAAATTCAAGAAGTATGATATTAGTCCTACCAAGACACCTGTAGATGTAAATTTACATCTAGCAAGAAATAATGGTGAAAGCATATCTCAACTAGAATATTCTAGAATTATCGGCAGTTTAATGTATGTCATGAACTGTACGAGACCGGACATAGCATACTCAATAAGTAAGCTAAGTCGATTTACGAGTAATCCAGGAAGAGATCACTGGAAAGCAATATTGAGAGTTTTGGGTTATTTAAAATATACTCAAAACTATGGATTGCATTACTCAAAATATCCACCTGTTCTTGAAGGACATTGCGATGCAAATTGGATATCTGATACAAAAGACTCTAAGTCTACAAGTGGGTATGTGTTTACCCTCGGAGGTGCAGCCGTATCTTGGAAATCCTCAAAACAAACGTGCATTGCTAGATCGACAATGGAATCTGAATTCATTGCACTAGACAAAGCTGGAGAAGAAGCTGAATGGCTTCGAAATTTTTTAGAGGATGTTCCAAATTGGTCTAAACCTGTGCCCGCAATATGTATACATTGCGATAGTCAATCAGCGATTGGAAGGGCACAAAATCACATGTATAACGGAAAGTCACGACATATTCGTCGTAGACACAATACCGTTAGACAACTTCTCTCAAACGGAATTATCACAATTGACTATGTAAAGTCAAAAGATAATATATCGGATCCACTAACGAAAGGTTTAAACCGAGAGCAAGTTGAAAGATCATCGAGAGGAATGGGTCTAAAGCCTATAAATAAATAAGAATCAATATAGTGGCAACCCAACCTAGCTGACTGGAGATCCCAAGATCTAGGTTCAATGGGCAAACCGAACTACATTGTATTCAGTAAGCACTGGAGGATATTTAATCCTATCCATTCCAAAGATGAGACAGTGCATATCTGCCGAGAAATTAGGATAAGTTATGCTTTTAATGACATCTATATCTTAGTACGTCTAAGTGGGGTATTGCAGAATACTCTTTATGGAAGTCACCTACGTGAGTAAGAAGGGGGCCACTTCTATGAGAATAATGAAAGGCATATTCTCTAAAATACTTGCGGAACCAAGTGGTGTTCACGGCCAAAATGAACACAAACGTGAGAACCAACTGTGTTGAAGAATTGTTGTGTGAATACTGTTGTCTAGGTTTACAAAAACGGTTGACGGTTCAAGGACGTGAAGTCTACTGATTAACCAAGTAAATCCGATAGTATATCACTAAGGAAAGTTCAAGGCCACTAGGCTACTTCTCCCGATGCAATAAGTCTTCAGTTTTACTCAACTTGTGTCTGCATCTGCATTAGCATCTGTTTTGTTTTATTTATAGCGATATATCATTCATGTGGGGGATTGTTGGAAAATTGGAATTTAAATGGGTATTTAAAAGCTGTCCAGATTTTTCTGGACAGATTTTTGAGCAACTTTGAGCTCAAATTTAGGTGGGACCCACACTACGAAAATTGTGGGACCATATACGAACGCGTTCACCTCCGCAAAGAGATTAACGTAGTATATTCATATGTCCAATTTCAATAAGTTATGAATGATAAATATGTCCCCAAAGTGACTCACAAAGCAATGAAAGTAAATGAATTGGGTGTGCTTTAACTCTTGTCCCACATTGGAAGAGTAGTGGAATTTTGATGAGTTAATAACACCCCAAGTATGGACTAAGGCTTGGATGCCTTGGGGGTATCCCAACTCTTTGAAGGGGAGATGACCTAAGCTATGCACGGGTTGACTTTCGGTCAAAAGTCCACACGCGCGCGCGCGCGCGTCCGTCCGTCCGGCCGGCTCGGCTCGGCTCGGTTCGGTTCGGTTCGGTTCGGGCTTGGGCTTGGGCTTATAAAAATCTCCTACATTTTTGGGCCGAATTTATTTAACTTTCTGGGCTTTAATTATTAATTAATTACGAAATTAATTAATTAGTTGGCAGTTATTGCCAACAGTCAACAGTTAATTTCGTTTAACTGATTAACTGTTTTGACAGTTAATTTCGGTTGACTGTTCCAACAGTCAACACAAAAGCTATAAATTAAACATTCCCCCTACAGAATTTACAACTGAAAAAATTTCCCTCCTTCCAGAATTGCTGTCAATTTTATCCCAGAAAATTTCTGTCCTTCTCCTGCATAACATATCTATACTGTTTGTTATTGAGTTGAGTAAAAGCCACAGATTTGAGTTCGTTGAAATTAATTATTGTCGTGCTACATAATTAATTGGAAAATCCGTTCTATCTTGGGAGACAATATTCATCAACCTCGGAGCACATTGGAGGGAATAAATTGTCTTAAGGAAACTGTGAGATTCACAGGGCTCGGATTATTTCTTTTATTCTTGTTTATTTTCTGCAAATTCAAGTAAGTGATTCATTTCTGTAATTCTGTTTTAATTCTGTAATTATATTAATTTCATAATTCTGTACAAATTGTTATTTATAAATAGTAGACATAACAATCTTAAGACAATTTATAAAAGTTCTACTGTTTTTAATGTACAGAATTTTTTTTTTATTACAGAAATTTATTTGTTGGAAATAAATCTGTTTTGACAGAAAAATGAATTAATTTACTGCTTTATTGTAGAAATTAGTAAAACAGTTTTAATATAGAAATTAGTTTCTATACTATTTTTATATTCTGTTTTAGAAAATAAAATTTTATTTGCGTACTCTTGTTAAAATCTGTTTATCTAAATTTTTTTCTTAAATTATAATTCTGTTTTGTACGGAATTCTTTTTATTATTAAAAATTAGTGTGACACAGATTTTATAATTTAATTCTGTTTTGTACGGAATTCTGTTTATATTTCACTTTTATTCTAAATTATTATTTGAATTCTTTTGGAATTCATTTATTGTGAATCATATTTGGAGGAAATTGTTGCACAGAATTTTGTATTCTGTTTTGATTAATTCATTATATATGAATTTTATCATTGATAAAAATTCTGTTTTTGTAACAGAAATGGAATCGCAAAGTACGAACACTACTCCTACGAAACTGATTGTCACCAACACAAGTGTGACTGCACCCGTATCTATGCCACACGGGGAGAAACCTGAAAAGTTCATTGGGGCTGACTTCAAACGTTGGCAAGGACAAATGTACTTCTATCTCACTACCTGCCAACTGGGCAGGTTTGTATATGAAGATTGCCCCTCTATTCAAGAGGAAGATGATGCTGAAAAGGTTGCTGCTGTCGATGCTTGGAAGCACTCGGACTACCTATGCCGAAATTATATTTTGGCCTACTTGGACAAGACTTTGTACCATGTCTATTGCACTATCAAAACTTCCAAGGAATTATGGAATTCTTTGGAAAAGAAGTATAAAACTGAAGATGCTGGGATGAAGAAATTTATCGTTGGGCGTTTTCTGGACTTCAAAATGGTTGATTCTAAATCTGTGATCTCGCAAGTGCAAGAATTCCAAGTGATCCTCCACGACATTCATGCTGAAGGAATGTCAATCTGTGAAACTTTCCAAGTTGCTGCAATTGTTGAAAAGTTGCCACCTTCTTGGACTTTGTTCAAAAACTATCTCAAGCACAAGCGTAAGGAGATGAATGTGGAGGAGTTGGTGGTCCGGCTAAGAATCGAAGAAGACAACCGTGAATCTCAAAAGAAAAGTGGGAAGAATCCGATGGAAACAAAGGTCCATGTCGTTGAAGGTCCTAAAAAGAACAAACGAAAATATGATGGGGAAGGCACTTCTAAACATAACAAGAAAAAGTTCAAAGGCAAATGCTACAATTGTGGTAAACCGGGACACCGCTCAAGTGAGTGTCGTAAGCCTAAGAAGCAAAATAAAAATAACTCTCAAGCAAATGTGACTGAGGGTGATCATATCACCAATGATTTGGCGGATATGAATCTTTCTGCCGTTGTCTCTGAATGCAACTTGGTTGGAAATACCAAGGAATGGTGGGTGGACACTGGAGCCACACGACACATTTGTGCAAACAAATGGATGTTCTCCACCTATAAGCCTTTGGAAAATGAGGAGAACCTTTTTATGGGAAATTCTTCCACTTCTAAGGTGGTGGGACAAGGAAAGATTGCTTTGAAAATGACTTCTGGAAAAGAACTTACTCTTAACAATGTTCTTCACGTGCCTGACATCCGAAAGAATCTGATTTCTGGATCTCTCCTTACTAAGAATGGTTTCAAGCTTGTGTTTGTGTCGGATCGCTTTGTGTTGTCTAAAAATGACATGTATGTAGGAAAGGGCTACCTAAATGAGGGGCTCTTTAAACTGAATGTTCTTACTGTAACCCCTAAAACATCTGTTTCAATAAATGAAGTTGCTAGTTCTTCTTATTTGATTGAGTCATCTAATATTTGGCATGCTAGATTGGGACATGTTAATTTTGATACATTGCGTAGATTAATTAACTTGGAATTTTTGCCAAAATTCAATATTGATAAAAATCATAAATGTGAAATTTGTGTAGAATCTAAATTAGCTAGATTACCTTTCCATTCTATTGAAAGGATAACTGAACCTTTAGATTTAATTCACACCGATATTTGTGATTTAAAATTTGTTCAAACTAGAGGTGGAAAAAAGTATTTTATTACTTTTATTGACGATTGCACAAAATATTGCTATGTATATTTGTTACATAGTAAAGATGAGGCTATTAATGCATTTAAACAATATAAGAATGAAGTTGAGAATCAATTAAGCAAAACGATAAAGGCTATTAGAAGTGATAGAGGAGGTGAATATGAATATCCATTTGAGGAATTTTGTTCTGAAAATGGGATCATTCATCAAACAACCGCTCCTTATTCTCCTCAATCGAATGGTGTTGCTGAACGCAAAAACCGTACTTTGAAAGAAATGATGAACTCAATGTTATTAAGTTCAGGAGCTCCACAAAATTTGTGGGGGGAAGCCTTACTTTCTGCTAATTACATTCTCAATAAAGTACCTCACAAAAAGACTCACAAGACACCTTATGAATTATGGAAAGGTCGAAAACCTTCCTATAAATATTTACGAGTGTGGGGGTGCTTAGCCAAAGTGATGGTTCCTAAACCTAAAAAGGTAAGAATAGGGCCAAAAACCGTGGATTGTGTATTCATCGGTTATGCTACTAATAGCAGTGCATATCGATTTCTAGTTTGTAAATCTGAGATTTCGGACATTCATGTAAATACGGTTATTGAATCGAGGGATGCTTCATTTTTTGAAAATGAATTCCCGTATAACATGACCCGAGAATCTGGTCCTTCTAAAAGGACAAATCAAGCTACTACAAGTGGTACTCATCAACCTATTGAATCAATAGAGGATGAACCAAGACGTAGTAAAAGAGCAAAAACCTCGACTTCTTTCGGTCCGGATTTTCTAACATATTTGTTAGAAAATGAACCTCAATCGTATAAAGAAGCTATATCCTTACCCGATGCTTCCAATTGGAAAGAAGCAATTAATAGTGAAATTGAATCCATATTACAAAATCATACATGGGAACTAGTGGATCTTCCACCAGGTTCAAAACCGTTAGGTTATAAATGGATCTTCAAAAAGAAATTGAAGGCCGATGGATCAATTGATAAATATAAAGCTAGACTTGTAGCTAAAGGCTATAGGCAAAAGGAAGGGTTGGATTACTTCGACACATATTCACCGGTAACAAGAATAACGTCCATTCGGATGTTAATAGCAATAGCTGCTATTAATGGACTTGAAATACATCAAATGGATGTAAAAACTGCATTCTTAAACGGTGAACTAGACGAGGAAATTTATATGGAGCAACCTGAAGGGTTCAAAGCTCCCGGACAAGAAGGAAAAGTATGTAAGCTTGTTAAATCACTATATGGATTAAAACAAGCACCTAAACAATGGCATGAAAAATTTGATAATGCAATGTTATCAAATGGTTTCAAAATCAATGAATGCGATAAATGTGTTTACTTTAAATACATTCAAAATGGATATGTCATTGTATGCCTCTATGTTGATGATATGCTTATCATGGGTAGTAACATGGAAATTGTCAAAACTACAAAACAAATGTTGAGTAGTAGATTTGACATGAAAGATATGGGAATCGCCGATGTTATATTAGGAATTAAAATTTCTAGAACATCGGATGGACTTATATTATCTCAATCTCATTACATTGAGAAAGTACTTGAAAAATTCAAGAAGTATGATATTAGTCCTACCAAGACACCTGTAGATGTAAATTTACATCTAGCAAGAAATAATGGTGAAAGCATATCTCAACTAGAATATTCTAGAATTATCGGCAGTTTAATGTATGTCATGAACTGTACGAGACCGGACATAGCATACTCAATAAGTAAGCTAAGTCGATTTACGAGTAATCCAGGAAGAGATCACTGGAAAGCAATATTGAGAGTTTTGGGTTATTTAAAATATACTCAAAACTATGGATTGCATTACTCAAAATATCCACCTGTTCTTGAAGGACATTGCGATGCAAATTGGATATCTGATACAAAAGACTCTAAGTCTACAAGTGGGTATGTGTTTACCCTCGGAGGTGCAGCCGTATCTTGGAAATCCTCAAAACAAACGTGCATTGCTAGATCGACAATGGAATCTGAATTCATTGCACTAGACAAAGCTGGAGAAGAAGCTGAATGGCTTCGAAATTTTTTAGAGGATGTTCCAAATTGGTCTAAACCTGTGCCCGCAATATGTATACATTGCGATAGTCAATCAGCGATTGGAAGGGCACAAAATCACATGTATAACGGAAAGTCACGACATATTCGTCGTAGACACAATACCGTTAGACAACTTCTCTCAAACGGAATTATCACAATTGACTATGTAAAGTCAAAAGATAATATATCGGATCCACTAACGAAAGGTTTAAACCGAGAGCAAGTTGAAAGATCATCGAGAGGAATGGGTCTAAAGCCTATAAATAAATAAGAATCAATATAGTGGCAACCCAACCTAGCTGACTGGAGATCCCAAGATCTAGGTTCAATGGGCAAACCGAACTACATTGTATTCAGTAAGCACTGGAGGATATTTAATCCTATCCATTCCAAAGATGAGACAGTGCATATCTGCCGAGAAATTAGGATAAGTTATGTTTTTAATGACATCTATATCTTAGTACGTCTAAGTGGGGTATTGCAGAATACTCTTTATGGAAGTCACCTACGTGAGTAAGAAGGGGGCCACTTCTATGAGAATAATGAAAGGCATATTCTCTAAAATACTTGCGGAACCAAGTGGTGTTCACGGCCAAAATGAACACAAACGTGAGAACCAACTGTGTTGAAGAATTGTTGTGTCAATACTGTTGTCTAGGTTTACAAAAACGGTTGACGGTTCAAGGACGTGAAGTCTACTGATTAACCAAGTAAATCCGATAGTATATCACTAAGGAAAGTTCAAGGCCACTAGGCTACTTCTCCCGATGCAATAAGTCTTCAGTTTTACTCAACTTGTGTCTGCATCTGCATTAGCATCTGTTTTGTTTTATTTATAGCGATATATCATTCATGTGGGGGATTGTTGGAAAATTGGAATTTAAATGGGTATTTAAAAGCTGTCCAGATTTTTCTGGACAGATTTTTGAGCAACTTTGAGCTCAAATTTAGGTGGGACCCACACTACGAAAATTGTGGGACCATATACGAACGCGTTCACCTCCGCAAAGAGATTAACGTAGTATATTCATATGTCCAATTTCAATAAGTTATGAATGATAAATATGTCCCCAAAGTGACTCACAAAGCAATGAAAGTAAATGAATTGGGTGTGCTTTAACTCTTGTCCCACATTGGAAGAGTAGTGGAATTTTGATGAGTTAATAACACCCCAAGTATGGACTAAGGCTTGGATGCCTTGGGGGTATCCCAACTCTTTGAAGGGGAGATGACCTAAGCTATGCACGGGTTGACTTTCGGTCAAAAGTCCACACGCGCGCGCGCGCGCGTCCGTCCGTCCGGCCGGCTCGGCTCGGCTCGGTTCGGTTCGGTTCGGTTCGGTTCGGGCTTGGGCTTGGGCTTATAAAAATCTCCTACATTTTTGGGCCGAATTTATTTAACTTTCTGGGCTTTAATTATTAATTAATTACGAAATTAATTAATTAGTTGGCAGTTATTGCCAACAGTCAACAGTTAATTTCGTTTAACTGATTAACTGTTTTGACAGTTAATTTCGGTTGACTGTTCCAACAGTCAACACAAAAGCTATAAATTAAACATTCCCCCTACAGAATTTACAACTGAAAAAATTTCCCTCCTTCCAGAATTGCTGTCAATTTTATCCCAGAAAATTTCTGTCCTTCTCCTGCATAACATATCTATACTGTTTGTTATTGAGTTGAGTAAAAGCCACAGATTTGAGTTCGTTGAAATTAATTATTGTCGTGCTACATAATTAATTGGAAAATCCGTTCTATCTTGGGAGACAATATTCATCAACCTCGGAGCACATTGGAGGGAATAAATTGTCTTAAGGAAACTGTGAGATTCACAGGGCTCGGATTATTTCTTTTATTCTTGTTTATTTTCTGCAAATTCAAGTAAGTGATTCATTTCTGTAATTCTATTTTAATTCTGTAATTATATTAATTTCATAATTCTGTACAAATTGTTATTTATAAATAGTAGACATAACAATCTTAAGACAATTTATAAAAGTTCTACTGTTTTTAATGTACAGAATTTTTTTTTTATTACAGAAATTTATTTGTTGGAAATAAATCTGTTTTGACAGAAAAATGAATTAATTTACTGCTTTATTGTAGAAATTAGTAAAACAGTTTTAATATAGAAATTAGTTTCTATACTGTTTTTATATTCTGTTTTAGAAAATAAAATTTTATTTGCGTACTCTTGTTAAAATCTGTTTATCTAAATTTTTTTCTTAAATTATAATTCTGTTTTGTACGGAATTCTTTTTATTATTAAAAATTAGTGTGACACAGATTTTATAATTTAATTCTGTTTTGTACGGAATTCTGTTTATATTTCACTTTTATTCTAAATTATTATTTGAATTCTTTTGGAATTCATTTATTGTGAATCATATTTGGAGGAAATTGTTGCACAGAATTTTGTATTCTGTTTTGATTAATTCATTATATATGAATTTTATCATTGATAAAAATTCTGTTTTTGTAACAGAAATGGAATCGCAAAGTACGAACACTACTCCTACGAAACTGATTGTCACCAATACAAGTGTGACTGCACCCGTATCTATGCCACACGGGGAGAAACCTGAAAAGTTCATTGGGGCTGACTTCAAACGTTGGCAAGGACAAATGTACTTCTATCTCACTACCTGCCAACTGGGCAGGTTTGTATATGAAGATTGCCCCTCTATTCAAGAGGAAGATGATGCTGAAAAGGTTGCTGCTGTCGATGCTTGGAAGCACTCGGACTACCTATGCCGAAATTATATTTTGGCCTACTTGGACAAGACTTTGTACCATGTCTATTGCACTATCAAAACTTCCAAGGAATTATGGAATTCTTTGGAAAAGAAGTATAAAACTGAAGATGCTGGGATGAAGAAATTTATCGTTGGGCGTTTTCTGGACTTCAAAATGGTTGATTCTAAATCTGTGATCTCGCAAGTGCAAGAATTCCAAGTGATCCTCCACGACATTCATGCTGAAGGAATGTCAATCTGTGAAACTTTCCAAGTTGCTGCAATTGTTGAAAAGTTGCCACCTTCTTGGACTTTGTTCAAAAACTATCTCAAGCACAAGCGTAAGGAGATGAATGTGGAGGAGTTGGTGGTCCGGCTAAGAATCGAAGAAGACAACCGTGAATCTCAAAAGAAAAGTGGGAAGAATCCGATGGAAACAAAGGTCCATGTCGTTGAAGGTCCTAAAAAGAACAAACGAAAATATGATGGGGAAGGCACTTCTAAACATAACAAGAAAAAGTTCAAAGGCAAATGCTACAATTGTGGTAAACCGGGACACCGCTCAAGTGAGTGTCGTAAGCCTAAGAAGCAAAATAAAAATAACTCTCAAGCAAATGTGACTGAGGGTGATCATATCACCAATGATTTGGCGGATATGAATCTTTCTGCCGTTGTCTCTGAATGCAACTTGGTTGGAAATACCAAGGAATGGTGGGTGGACACTGGAGCCACACGACACATTTGTGCAAACAAATGGATGTTCTCCACCTATAAGCCTTTGGAAAATGAGGAGAACCTTTTTATGGGAAATTCTTCCACTTCTAAGGTGGTGGGACAAGGAAAGATTGCTTTGAAAATGACTTCTGGAAAAGAACTTACTCTTAACAATGTTCTTCACGTGCCTGACATCCGAAAGAATCTGATTTCTGGATCTCTCCTTACTAAGAATGGTTTCAAGCTTGTGTTTGTGTCGGATCGCTTTGTGTTGTCTAAAAATGACATGTATGTAGGAAAGGGCTACCTAAATGAGGGGCTCTTTAAACTGAATGTTCTTACTGTAACCCCTAAAACATCTGTTTCAATAAATGAAGTTGCTAGTTCTTCTTATTTGATTGAGTCATCTAATATTTGGCATGCTAGATTGGGACATGTTAATTTTGATACATTGCGTAGATTAATTAACTTGGAATTTTTGCCAAAATTCAATATTGATAAAAATCATAAATGTGAAATTTGTGTAGAATCTAAATTAGCTAGATTACCTTTCCATTCTATTGAAAGGATAACTGAACCTTTAGATTTAATTCACACCGATATTTGTGATTTAAAATTTGTTCAAACTAGAGGTGGAAAAAAGTATTTTATTACTTTTATTGACGATTGCACAAAATATTGCTATGTATATTTGTTACATAGTAAAGATGAGGCTATTAATGCATTTAAACAATATAAGAATGAAGTTGAGAATCAATTAAGCAAAACGATAAAGGCTATTAGAAGTGATAGAGGAGGTGAATATGAATATCCATTTGAGGAATTTTGTTCTGAAAATGGGATCATTCATCAAACAACCGCTCCTTATTCTCCTCAATCGAATGGTGTTGCTGAACGCAAAAACCGTACTTTGAAAGAAATGATGAACTCAATGTTATTAAGTTCAGGAGCTCCACAAAATTTGTGGGGGGAAGCCTTACTTTCTGCTAATTACATTCTCAATAAAGTACCTCACAAAAAGACTCACAAGACACCTTATGAATTATGGAAAGGTCGAAAACCTTCCTATAAATATTTACGAGTGTGGGGGTGCTTAGCCAAAGTGATGGTTCCTAAACCTAAAAAGGTAAGAATAGGGCCAAAAACCGTGGATTGTGTATTCATCGGTTATGCTACTAATAGCAGTGCATATCGATTTCTAGTTTGTAAATCTGAGATTTCGGACATTCATGTAAATACGGTTATTGAATCGAGGGATGCTTCATTTTTTGAAAATGAATTCCCGTATAACATGACCCGAGAATCTGGTCCTTCTAAAAGGACAAATCAAGCTACTACAAGTGGTACTCATCAACCTATTGAATCAATAGAGGATGAACCAAGACGTAGTAAAAGAGCAAAAACCTCGACTTCTTTCGGTCCGGATTTTCTAACATATTTGTTAGAAAATGAACCTCAATCGTATAAAGAAGCTATATCCTTACCCGATGCTTCCAATTGGAAAGAAGCAATTAATAGTGAAATTGAATCCATATTACAAAATCATACATGGGAACTAGTGGATCTTCCACCAGGTTCAAAACCGTTAGGTTATAAATGGATCTTCAAAAAGAAATTGAAGGCCGATGGATCAATTGATAAATATAAAGCTAGACTTGTAGCTAAAGGCTATAGGCAAAAGGAAGGGTTGGATTACTTCGACACATATTCACCGGTAACAAGAATAACGTCCATTCGGATGTTAATAGCAATAGCTGCTATTAATGGACTTGAAATACATCAAATGGATGTAAAAACTGCATTCTTAAACGGTGAACTAGACGAGGAAATTTATATGGAGCAACCTGAAGGGTTCAAAGCTCCCGGACAAGAAGGAAAAGTATGTAAGCTTGTTAAATCACTATATGGATTAAAACAAGCACCTAAACAATGGCATGAAAAATTTGATAATGCAATGTTATCAAATGGTTTCAAAATCAATGAATGCGATAAATGTGTTTACTTTAAATACATTCAAAATGGATATGTCATTGTATGCCTCTATGTTGATGATATGCTTATCATGGGTAGTAACATGGAAATTGTCAAAACTACAAAACAAATGTTGAGTAGTAGATTTGACATGAAAGATATGGGAATCGCCGATGTTATATTAGGAATTAAAATTTCTAGAACATCGGATGGACTTATATTATCTCAATCTCATTACATTGAGAAAGTACTTGAAAAATTCAAGAAGTATGATATTAGTCCTACCAAGACACCTGTAGATGTAAATTTACATCTAGCAAGAAATAATGGTGAAAGCATATCTCAACTAGAATATTCTAGAATTATCGGCAGTTTAATGTATGTCATGAACTGTACGAGACCGGACATAGCATACTCAATAAGTAAGCTAAGTCGATTTACGAGTAATCCAGGAAGAGATCACTGGAAAGCAATATTGAGAGTTTTGGGTTATTTAAAATATACTCAAAACTATGGATTGCATTACTCAAAATATCCACCTGTTCTTGAAGGACATTGCGATGCAAATTGGATATCTGATACAAAAGACTCTAAGTCTACAAGTGGGTATGTGTTTACCCTCGGAGGTGCAGCCGTATCTTGGAAATCCTCAAAACAAACGTGCATTGCTAGATCGACAATGGAATCTGAATTCATTGCACTAGACAAAGCTGGAGAAGAAGCTGAATGGCTTCGAAATTTTTTAGAGGATGTTCCAAATTGGTCTAAACCTGTGCCCGCAATATGTATACATTGCGATAGTCAATCAGCGATTGGAAGGGCACAAAATCACATGTATAACGAAAAGTCACGACATATTCGTCGTAGACACAATACCGTTAGACAACTTCTCTCAAACGGAATTATCACAATTGACTATGTAAAGTCAAAAGATAATATATCGGATCCACTAACGAAAGGTTTAAACCGAGAGCAAGTTGAAAGATCATCGAGAGGAATGGGTCTAAAGCCTATAAATAAATAAGAATCAATATAGTGGCAACCCAACCTAGCTGACTGGAGATCCCAAGATCTAGGTTCAATGGGCAAACCGAACTACATTGTATTCAGTAAGCACTGGAGGATATTTAATCCTATCCATTCCAAAGATGAGACAGTGCATATCTGCCGAGAAATTAGGATAAGTTATGCTTTTAATGACATCTATATCTTAGTACGTCTAAGTGGGGTATTGCAGAATACTCTTTATGGAAGTCACCTACGTGAGTAAGAAGGGGGCCACTTCTATGAGAATAATGAAAGGCATATTCTCTAAAATACTTGCGGAACCAAGTGGTGTTCACGGCCAAAATGAACACAAACGTGAGAACCAACTGTGTTGAAGAATTGTTGTGTCAATACTGTTGTCTAGGTTTACAAAAACGGTTGACGGTTCAAGGACGTGAAGTCTACTGATTAACCAAGTAAATCCGATAGTATATCACTAAGGAAAGTTCAAGGCCACTAGGCTACTTCTCCCGATGCAATAAGTCTTCAGTTTTACTCAACTTGTGTCTGCATCTGCATTAGCATCTGTTTTGTTTTATTTATAGCGATATATCATTCATGTGGGGGATTGTTGGAAAATTGGAATTTAAATGGGTATTTAAAAGCTGTCCAGATTTTTCTGGACAGATTTTTGAGCAACTTTGAGCTCAAATTTAGGTGGGACCCACACTACGAAAATTGTGGGACCATATACGAACGCGTTCACCTCCGCAAAGAGATTAACGTAGTATATTCATATGTCCAATTTCAATAAGTTATGAATGATAAATATGTCCCCAAAGTGACTCACAAAGCAATGAAAGTAAATGAATTGGGTGTGCTTTAACTCTTGTCCCACATTGGAAGAGTAGTGGAATTTTGATGAGTTAATAACACCCCAAGTATGGACTAAGGCTTGGATGCCTTGGGGGTATCCCAACTCTTTGAAGGGGAGATGACCTAAGCTATGCACGGGTTGACTTTCGATCAAAAGTCCACACGCGCGCGCGCGCGTCCGTCCGTCCGTCCGGCCGGCTCGGCTCGGCTCGGTTCGGTTCGGTTCGGGCTTGGGCTTGGGCTTGGGCTTATAAAAATCTCCTACATTTTTGGGCCGAATTTATTTAACTTTCTGGGCTTTAATTATTAATTAATTACGAAATTAATTAATTAGTTGGCAGTTATTGCCAACAGTCAACAGTTAATTTCGTTTAACTGATTAACTGTTTTGACAGTTAATTTCGGTTGACTGTTCCAACAGTCAACACAAAAGCTATAAATTAAACATTCCCCCTACAGAATTTACAACTGAAAAAATTTCCCTCCTTCCAGAATTGCTGTCAATTTTATCCCAGAAAATTTCTGTCCTTCTCCTGCATAACATATCTATACTGTTTGTTATTGAGTTGAGTAAAAGCCACAGATTTGAGTTCGTTGAAATTAATTATTGTCGTGCTACATAATTAATTGGAAAATCCGTTCTATCTTGGGAGACAATATTCATCAACCTCGGAGCACATTGGAGGGAATAAATTGTCTTAAGGAAACTGTGAGATTCACAGGGCTCGGATTATTTCTTTTATTCTTGTTTATTTTCTGCAAATTCAAGTAAGTGATTCATTTCTGTAATTCTGTTTTAATTCTGTAATTATATTAATTTCATAATTCTGTACAAATTGTTATTTATAAATAGTAGACATAACAATCTTAAGACAATTTATAAAAGTTCTACTGTTTTTAATGTACAGAATTTTTTTTTTATTACAGAAATTTATTTGTTGGAAATAAATCTGTTTTGACAGAAAAATGAATTAATTTACTGCTTTATTGTAGAAATTAGTAAAACAGTTTTAATATAGAAATTAGTTTCTATACTGTTTTTATATTCTGTTTTAGAAAATAAAATTTTATTTGCGTACTCTTGTTAAAATCTGTTTATCTAAATTTTTTTCTTAAATTATAATTCTGTTTTGTACGGAATTCTTTTTATTATTAAAAATTAGTGTGACACAGATTTTATAATTTAATTCTGTTTTGTACGGAATTCTGTTTATATTTCACTTTTATTCTAAATTATTATTTGAATTCTTTTGGAATTCATTTATTGTGAATCATATTTGGAGGAAATTGTTGCACAGAATTTTGTATTCTGTTTTGATTAATTCATTATATATGAATTTTATCATTGATAAAAATTCTGTTTTTGTAACAGAAATGGAATCGCAAAGTACGAACACTACTCCTACGAAACTGATTGTCACCAACACAAGTGTGACTGCACCCGTATCTATGCCACACGGGGAGAAACCTGAAAAGTTCATTGGGGCTGACTTCAAACGTTGGCAAGGACAAATGTACTTCTATCTCACTACCTGCCAACTGGGCAGGTTTGTATATGAAGATTGCCCCTCTATTCAAGAGGAAGATGATGCTGAAAAGGTTGCTGCTGTCGATGCTTGGAAGCACTCGGACTACCTATGCCGAAATTATATTTTGGCCTACTTGGACAAGACTTTGTACCATGTCTATTGCACTATCAAAACTTCCAAGGAATTATGGAATTCTTTGGAAAAGAAGTATAAAACTGAAGATGCTGGGATGAAGAAATTTATCGTTGGGCGTTTTCTGGACTTCAAAATGGTTGATTCTAAATCTGTGATCTCGCAAGTGCAAGAATTCCAAGTGATCCTCCACGACATTCATGCTGAAGGAATGTCAATCTGTGAAACTTTCCAAGTTGCTGCAATTGTTGAAAAGTTGCCACCTTCTTGGACTTTGTTCAAAAACTATCTCAAGCACAAGCGTAAGGAGATGAATGTGGAGGAGTTGGTGGTCCGGCTAAGAATCGAAGAAGACAACCGTGAATCTCAAAAGAAAAGTGGGAAGAATCCGATGGAAACAAAGGTCCATGTCGTTGAAGGTCCTAAAAAGAACAAACGAAAATATGATGGGGAAGGCACTTCTAAACATAACAAGAAAAAGTTCAAAGGCAAATGCTACAATTGTGGTAAACCGGGACACCGCTCAAGTGAGTGTCGTAAGCCTAAGAAGCAAAATAAAAATAACTCTCAAGCAAATGTGACTGAGGGTGATCATATCACCAATGATTTGGCGGATATGAATCTTTCTGCCGTTGTCTCTGAATGCAACTTGGTTGGAAATACCAAGGAATGGTGGGTGGACACTGGAGCCACACGACACATTTGTGCAAACAAATGGATGTTCTCCACCTATAAGCCTTTGGAAAATGAGGAGAACCTTTTTATGGGAAATTCTTCCACTTCTAAGGTGGTGGGACAAGGAAAGATTGCTTTGAAAATGACTTCTGGAAAAGAACTTACTCTTAACAATGTTCTTCACGTGCCTGACATCCGAAAGAATCTGATTTCTGGATCTCTCCTTACTAAGAATGGTTTCAAGCTTGTGTTTGTGTCGGATCGCTTTGTGTTGTCTAAAAATGACATGTATGTAGGAAAGGGCTACCTAAATGAGGGGCTCTTTAAACTGAATGTTCTTACTGTAACCCCTAAAACATCTGTTTCAATAAATGAAGTTGCTAGTTCTTCTTATTTGATTGAGTCATCTAATATTTGGCATGCTAGATTGGGACATGTTAATTTTGATACATTGCGTAGATTAATTAACTTGGAATTTTTGCCAAAATTCAATATTGATAAAAATCATAAATGTGAAATTTGTGTAGAATCTAAATTAGCTAGATTACCTTTCCATTCTATTGAAAGGATAACTGAACCTTTAGATTTAATTCACACCGATATTTGTGATTTAAAATTTGTTCAAACTAGAGGTGGAAAAAGTATTTTATTACTTTTATTGACGATTGCACAAAATATTGCTATGTATATTTGTTACATAGTAAAGATGAGGCTATTAATGCATTTAAACAATATAAGAATGAAGTTGAGAATCAATTAAGCAAAACGATAAAGGCTATTAGAAGTGATAGAGGAGGTGAATATGAATATCCATTTGAGGAATTTTGTTCTGAAAATGGGATCATTCATCAAACAACCGCTCCTTATTCTCCTCAATCGAATGGTGTTGCTGAACGCAAAAACCGTACTTTGAAAGAAATGATGAACTCAATGTTATTAAGTTCAGGAGCTCCACAAAATTTGTGGGGGGAAGCCTTACTTTCTGCTAATTACATTCTCAATAAAGTACCTCACAAAAAGACTCACAAGACACCTTATGAATTATGGAAAGGTCGAAAACCTTCCTATAAATATTTACGAGTGTGGGGGTGCTTAGCCAAAGTGATGGTTCCTAAACCTAAAAAGGTAAGAATAGGGCCAAAAACCGTGGATTGTGTATTCATCGGTTATGCTACTAATAGCAGTGCATATCGATTTCTAGTTTGTAAATCTGAGATTTCGGACATTCATGTAAATACGGTTATTGAATCGAGGGATGCTTCATTTTTTGAAAATGAATTCCCGTATAACATGACCCGAGAATCTGGTCCTTCTAAAAGGACAAATCAAGCTACTACAAGTGGTACTCATCAACCTATTGAATCAATAGAGGATGAACCAAGACGTAGTAAAAGAGCAAAAACCTCGACTTCTTTCGGTCCGGATTTTCTAACATATTTGTTAGAAAATGAACCTCAATCGTATAAAGAAGCTATATCCTTACCCGATGCTTCCAATTGGAAAGAAGCAATTAATAGTGAAATTGAATCCATATTACAAAATCATACATGGGAACTAGTGGATCTTCCACCAGGTTCAAAACCGTTAGGTTATAAATGGATCTTCAAAAAGAAATTGAAGGCCGATGGATCAATTGATAAATATAAAGCTAGACTTGTAGCTAAAGGCTATAGGCAAAAGGAAGGGTTGGATTACTTCGACACATATTCACCGGTAACAAGAATAACGTCCATTCGGATGTTAATAGCAATAGCTGCTATTAATGGACTTGAAATACATCAAATGGATGTAAAAACTGCATTCTTAAACGGTGAACTAGACGAGGAAATTTATATGGAGCAACCTGAAGGGTTCAAAGCTCCCGGACAAGAAGGAAAAGTATGTAAGCTTGTTAAATCACTATATGGATTAAAACAAGCACCTAAACAATGGCATGAAAAATTTGATAATGCAATGTTATCAAATGGTTTCAAAATCAATGAATGCGATAAATGTGTTTACTTTAAATACATTCAAAATGGATATGTCATTGTATGCCTCTATGTTGATGATATGCTTATCATGGGTAGTAACATGGAAATTGTCAAAACTACAAAACAAATGTTGAGTAGTAGATTTGACATGAAAGATATGGGAATCGCCGATGTTATATTAGGAATTAAAATTTCTAGAACATCGGATGGACTTATATTATCTCAATCTCATTACATTGAGAAAGTACTTGAAAAATTCAAGAAGTATGATATTAGTCCTACCAAGACACCTGTAGATGTAAATTTACATCTAGCAAGAAATAATGGTGAAAGCATATCTCAACTAGAATATTCTAGAATTATCGGCAGTTTAATGTATGTCATGAACTGTACGAGACCGGACATAGCATACTCAATAAGTAAGCTAAGTCGATTTACGAGTAATCCAGGAAGAGATCACTGGAAAGCAATATTGAGAGTTTTGGGTTATTTAAAATATACTCAAAACTATGGATTGCATTACTCAAAATATCCACCTGTTCTTGAAGGACATTGCGATGCAAATTGGATATC
Source organism: Sambucus nigra (assembly GCA_949130495.1). Taxonomy (NCBI): domain Eukaryota; kingdom Viridiplantae; phylum Streptophyta; class Magnoliopsida; order Dipsacales; family Adoxaceae; genus Sambucus; species Sambucus nigra. Next base: position 393,363,750 of record OX422215.1, read on the forward strand.
TGATACAAAAGACTCTAAGTCTACAAGTGGGTATGTGTTTACCCTCGGAGGTGCAGCCGTATCTTGGAAATCCTCAAAACAAACGTGCATTGCTAGATCGACAATGGAATCTGAATTCATTGCACTAGACAAAGCTGGAGAAGAAGCTGAATGGCTTCAAAATTTTTTAGAGGATGTTCCAAATTGGTCTAAACCTGTGCCCGCAATATGTATACATTGCGATAGTCAATCAGCGATTGGAAGGGCACAAAATCACATGTATAACGGAAAGTCACGACATATTCGTCGTAGACACAATACCGTTAGACAACTTCTCTCAAACGGAATTATCACAATTGACTATGTAAAGTCAAAAGATAATATATCGGATCCACTAACGAAAGGTTTAAACCGAGAGAAAGTTGAAAGATCATCGAGAGGAATGGGTCTAAAGCCTATAAATAAATAAGAATCAATATAGTGGCAACCCAACCTAGCTGACTGGAGATCCCAAGATCTAGGTTCAATGGGCAAACCGAACTACATTGTATTCAGTAAGCACTGGAGGATATTTAATCCTATCCATTCCAAAGATGAGACAGTGCATATCTGCCGAGAAATTAGGATAAGTTATGCTTTTAATGACATCTATATCTAGTACGTCTAAGTGGGGTATTGCAGAATACTCTTTATGGAAGTCACCTACGTGAGTAAGAAGGGGGCCACTTCTATGAGAATAATGAAAGGCATATTCTCTAAAATACTTGCGGAACCAAGTGGTGTTCACGGCCAAAATGAACACAAACGTGAGAACCAACTGTGTTGAAGAATTGTTGTGTGAATACTGTTGTCTAGGTTTACAATAACGGTTGACGGTTCAAGGACGTGAAGTCTACTGATTAACCAAGTAAATCCGATAGTATATCACTAAGGAAAGTTCAAGGCCACTAGGCTACTTCTCCCGATGCAATAAGTCTTCAGTTTTACTCAACTTGTGTCTGCATCTGCATTAGCATCTGTTTTGTTTTATTTATAGCGATATATCATTCATGTGGGGGATTGTTGGAAAATTGGAATTTAAATGGGTATTTAAAAGCTGTCCAGATTTTTCTGGACAGATTTTTGAGCAACTTTGAGCTCAAATTTAGGTGGGACCCACACTACGAAAATTGTGGGACCATATACGAACGCGTTCACCTCCGCAAAGAGATTAACGTAGTATATTCATATGTCCAATTTCAATAAGTTATGAATGATAAATATGTCCCCAAAGTGACTCACAAAGCAATGAAAGTAAATGAATTGGGTGTGCTTTAACTCTTGTCCCACATTGGAAGAGTAGTGGAATTTTGATGAGTTAATAACACCCCAAGTATGGACTAAGGCTTGGATGCCTTGGGGGTATCCCAACTCTTTGAAGGGGAGATGACCTAAGCTATGCACGGGTTGACTTTCGGTCAAAAGTCCACACGCGCGCGCGCGCGCGTCCGTCCGTCCGGCAGGCTCGGCTCGGCTCGGTTCGGTTCGGTTCGGGCTTGGGCTTGGGCTTATAAAAATCTCCTACATTTTTGGGCCGAATTTATTTAACTTTCTGGGCTTTAATTATTAATTAATTACGAAATTAATTAATTAGTTGGCAGTTATTGCCAACAGTCAACAGTTAATTTCGTTTAACTGATTAACTGTTTTGACAGTTAATTTCGGTTGACTGTTCCAACAGTCAACACAAAAGCTATAAATTAAACATTCCCCCTACAGAATTTACAACTGAAAAAATTTCCCTCCTTCCAGAATTGCTGTCAATTTTATCCCAGAAAATTTCTGTCCTTCTCCTGCATAACATATCTATACTGTTTGTTATTGAGTTGAGTAAAAGCCACAGATTTGAGTTCGTTGAAATTAATTATTGTCGTGCTACATAATTAATTGGAAAATCCGTTCTATCTTGGGAGACAATATTCATCAACCTCGGAGCACATTGGAGGGAATAAATTGTCTTAAGGAAACTGTGAGATTCACAGGGCTCGGATTATTTCTTTTATTCTTGTTTATTTTCTGCAAATTCAAGTAAGTGATTCATTTCTGTAATTCTGTTTTAATTCTGTAATTATATTAATTTCATAATTCTGTACAAATTGTTATTTATAAATAGTAGACATAACAATCTTAAGACAATTTATAAAAGTTCTACTGTTTTTAATGTACAGAATTTTTTTTTTATTACAGAAATTTATTTGTTGGAAATAAATCTGTTTTGACAGAAAAATGAATTAATTTACTGCTTTATTGTAGAAATTAGTAAAACAGTTTTAATATAGAAATTAGTTTCTATACTGTTTTTATATTCTGTTTTAGAAAATAAAATTTTATTTGCGTACTCTTGTTAAAATCTGTTTATCTAAATTTTTTTCTTAAATTATAATTCTGTTTTGTACGGAATTCTTTTTATTATTAAAAATTAGTGTGACACAGATTTTATAATTTAATTCTGTTTTGTACGGAATTCTGTTTATATTTCACTTTTATTCTAAATTATTATTTGAATTCTTTTGGAATTCATTTATTGTGAATCATATTTGGAGGAAATTGTTGCACAGAATTTTGTATTCTGTTTTGATTAATTCATTATATATGAATTTTATCATTGATAAAAATTCTGTTTTTGTAACAGAAATGGAATCGCAAAGTACGAACACTACTCCTACGAAACTGATTGTCACCAACACAAGTGTGACTGCACCCGTATCTATGCCACACGGGGAGAAACCTGAAAAGTTCATTGGGGCTGATTTCAAACGTTGGCAAGGACAAATGTACTTCTATCTCACTACCTGCCAACTGGGCAGGTTTGTATATGAAGATTGCCCCTCTATTCAAGAGGAAGATGATGCTGAAAAGGTTGCTGCTGTCGATGCTTGGAAGCACTCGGACTACCTATGCCGAAATTATATTTTGGCCTACTTGGACAAGACTTTGTACCATGTCTATTGCACTATCAAAACTTCCAAGGAATTATGGAATTCTTTGGAAAAGAAGTATAAAACTGAAGATGCTGGGATGAAGAAATTTATCGTTGGGCGTTTTCTGGACTTCAAAATGGTTGATTCTAAATCTGTGATCTCGCAAGTGCAAGAATTCCAAGTGATCCTCCACGACATTCATGCTGAAGGAATGTCAATCTGTGAAACTTTCCAAGTTGCTGCAATTGTTGAAAAGTTGCCACCTTCTTGGACTTTGTTCAAAAACTATCTCAAGCACAAGCGTAAGGAGATGAATGTGGAGGAGTTGGTGGTCCGGCTAAGAATCGAAGAAGACAACCGTGAATCTCAAAAGAAAAGTGGGAAGAATCCGATGGAAACAAAGGTCCATGTCGTTGAAGGTCCTAAAAAGAACAAACGAAAATATGATGGGGAAGGCACTTCTAAACATAACAAGAAAAAGTTCAAAGGCAAATGCTACAATTGTGGTAAACCGGGACACCGCTCAAGTGAGTGTCGTAAGCCTAAGAAGCAAAATAAAAATAACTCTCAAGCAAATGTGACTGAGGGTGATCATATCACCAATGATTTGGCGGATATGAATCTTTCTGCCGTTGTCTCTGAATGCAACTTGGTTGGAAATACCAAGGAATGGTGGGTGGACACTGGAGCCACACGACACATTTGTGCAAACAAATGGATGTTCTCCACCTATAAGCCTTTGGAAAATGAGGAGAACCTTTTTATGGGAAATTCTTCCACTTCTAAGGTGGTGGGACAAGGAAAGATTGCTTTGAAAATGACTTCTGGAAAAGAACTTACTCTTAACAATGTTCTTCACGTGCCTGACATCCGAAAGAATCTGATTTCTGGATCTCTCCTTACTAAGAATGGTTTCAAGCTTGTGTTTGTGTCGGATCGCTTTGTGTTGTCTAAAAATGACATGTATGTAGGAAAGGGCTACCTAAATGAGGGGCTCTTTAAACTGAATGTTCTTACTGTAACCCCTAAAACATCTGTTTCAATAAATGAAGTTGCTAGTTCTTCTTATTTGATTGAGTCATCTAATATTTGGCATGCTAGATTGGGACATGTTAATTTTGATACATTGCGTAGATTAATTAACTTGGAATTTTTGCCAAAATTCAATATTGATAAAAATCATAAATGTGAAATTTGTGTAGAATCTAAATTAGCTAGATTACCTTTCCATTCTATTGAAAGGATAACTGAACCTTTAGATTTAATTCACACCGATATTTGTGATTTAAAATTTGTTCAAACTAGAGGTGGAAAAAAGTATTTTATTACTTTTATTGACGATTGCACAAAATATTGCTATGTATATTTGTTACATAGTAAAGATGAGGCTATTAATGCATTTAAACAATATAAGAATGAAGTTGAGAATCAATTAAGCAAAACGATAAAGGCTATTAGAAGTGATAGAGGAGGTGAATATGAATATCCATTTGAGGAATTTTGTTCTGAAAATGGGATCATTCATCAAACAACCGCTCCTTATTCTCCTCAATCGAATGGTGTTGCTGAACGCAAAAACCGTACTTTGAAAGAAATGATGAACTCAATGTTATTAAGTTCAGGAGCTCCACAAAATTTGTGGGGGGAAGCCTTACTTTCTGCTAATTACATTCTCAATAAAGTACCTCACAAAAAGACTCACAAGACACCTTATGAATTATGGAAAGGTCGAAAACCTTCCTATAAATATTTACGAGTGTGGGGGTGCTTAGCCAAAGTGATGGTTCCTAAACCTAAAAAGGTAAGAATAGGGCCAAAAACCGTGGATTGTGTATTCATCGGTTATGCTACTAATAGCAGTGCATATCGATTTCTAGTTTGTAAATCTGAGATTTCGGACATTCATGTAAATACGGTTATTGAATCGAGGGATGCTTCATTTTTTGAAAATGAATTCCCGTATAACATGACCCGAGAATCTGGTCCTTCTAAAAGGACAAATCAAGCTACTACAAGTGGTACTCATCAACCTATTGAATCAATAGAGGATGAACCAAGACGTAGTAAAAGAGCAAAAACCTCGACTTCTTTCGGTCCGGATTTTCTAACATATTTGTTAGAAAATGAACCTCAATCGTATAAAGAAGCTATATCCTTACCCGATGCTTCCAATTGGAAAGAAGCAATTAATAGTGAAATTGAATCCATATTACAAAATCATACATGGGAACTAGTGGATCTTCCACCAGGTTCAAAACCGTTAGGTTATAAATGGATCTTCAAAAAGAAATTGAAGGCCGATGGATCAATTGATAAATATAAAGCTAGACTTGTAGCTAAAGGCTATAGGCAAAAGGAAGGGTTGGATTACTTCGACACATATTCACCGGTAACAAGAATAACGTCCATTCGGATGTTAATAGCAATAGCTGCTATTAATGGACTTGAAATACATCAAATGGATGTAAAAACTGCATTCTTAAACGGTGAACTAGACGAGGAAATTTATATGGAGCAACCTGAAGGGTTCAAAGCTCCCGGACAAGAAGGAAAAGTATGTAAGCTTGTTAAATCACTATATGGATTAAAACAAGCACCTAAACAATGGCATGAAAAATTTGATAATGCAATGTTATCAAATGGTTTCAAAATCAATGAATGCGATAAATGTGTTTACTTTAAATACATTCAAAATGGATATGTCATTGTATGCCTCTATGTTGATGATATGCTTATCATGGGTAGTAACATGGAAATTGTCAAAACTACAAAACAAATGTTGAGTAGTAGATTTGACATGAAAGATATGGGAATCGCCGATGTTATATTAGGAATTAAAATTTCTAGAACATCGGATGGACTTATATTATCTCAATCTCATTACATTGAGAAAGTACTTGAAAAATTCAAGAAGTATGATATTAGTCCTACCAAGACACCTGTAGATGTAAATTTACATCTAGCAAGAAATAATGGTGAAAGCATATCTCAACTAGAATATTCTAGAATTATCGGCAGTTTAATGTATGTCATGAACTGTACGAGACCGGACATAGCATACTCAATAAGTAAGCTAAGTCGATTTACGAGTAATCCAGGAAGAGATCACTGGAAAGCAATATTGAGAGTTTTGGGTTATTTAAAATATACTCAAAACTATGGATTGCATTACTCAAAATATCCACCTGTTCTTGAAGGACATTGCGATGCAAATTGGATATCTGATACAAAAGACTCTAAGTCTACAAGTGGGTATGTGTTTACCCTCGGAGGTGCAGCCGTATCTTGGAAATCCTCAAAACAAACGTGCATTGCTAGATCGACAATGGAATCTGAATTCATTGCACTAGACAAAGCTGGAGAAGAAGCTGAATGGCTTCGAAATTTTTTAGAGGATGTTCCAAATTGGTCTAAACCTGTGCCCGCAATATGTATACATTGCGATAGTCAATCAGCGATTGGAAGGGCACAAAATCACATGTATAACGAAAAGTCACGACATATTCGTCGTAGACACAATACCGTTAGACAACTTCTCTCAAACGGAATTATCACAATTGACTATGTAAAGTCAAAAGATAATATATCGGATCCACTAACGAAAGGTTTAAACCGAGAGCAAGTTGAAAGATCATCGAGAGGAATGGGTCTAAAGCCTATAAATAAATAAGAATCAATATAGTGGCAACCCAACCTAGCTGACTGGAGATCCCAAGATCTAGGTTCAATGGGCAAACCGAACTACATTGTATTCAGTAAGCACTGGAGGATATTTAATCCTATCCATTCCAAAGATGAGACAGTGCATATCTGCCGAGAAATTAGGATAAGTTATGCTTTTAATGACATCTATATCTTAGTACGTCTAAGTGGGGTATTGCAGAATACTCTTTATGGAAGTCACCTACGTGAGTAAGAAGGGGGCCACTTCTATGAGAATAATGAAAGGCATATTCTCTAAAATACTTGCGGAACCAAGTGGTGTTCACGGCCAAAATGAACACAAACGTGAGAACCAACTGTGTTGAAGAATTGTTGTGTGAATACTGTTGTCTAGGTTTACAAAAACGGTTGACGGTTCAAGGACGTGAAGTCTACTGATTAACCAAGTAAATCCGATAGTATATCACTAAGGAAAGTTCAAGGCCACTAGGCTACTTCTCCCGATGCAATAAGTCTTCAGTTTTACTCAACTTGTGTCTGCATCTGCATTAGCATCTGTTTTGTTTTATTTATAGCGATATATCATTCATGTGGGGGATTGTTGGAAAATTGGAATTTAAATGGGTATTTAAAAGCTGTCCAGATTTTTCTGGACAGATTTTTGAGCAACTTTGAGCTCAAATTTAGGTGGGACCCACACTACGAAAATTGTGGGACCATATACGAACGCGTTCACCTCCGCAAAGAGATTAACGTAGTATATTCATATGTCCAATTTCAATAAGTTATGAATGATAAATATGTCCCCAAAGTGACTCACAAAGCAATGAAAGTAAATGAATTGGGTGTGCTTTAACTCTTGTCCCACATTGGAAGAGTAGTGGAATTTTGATGAGTTAATAACACCCCAAGTATGGACTAAGGCTTGGATGCCTTGGGGGTATCCCAACTCTTTGAAGGGGAGATGACCTAAGCTATGCACGGGTTGACTTTCGGTCAAAAGTCCACACGCGCGCGCGCGCGCGTCCGTCCGTCCGGCCGGCTCGGCTCGGTTCGGTTCGGTTCGGTTCGGTTCGGTTCGGGCTTGGGCTTATAAAAATCTCCTACATTTTTGGGCCGAATTTATTTAACTTTCTGGGCTTTAATTATTAATTAATTACGAAATTAATTAATTAGTTGGCAGTTATTGCCAACAGTCAACAGTTAATTTCGTTTAACTGATTAACTGTTTTGACAGTTAATTTCGGTTGACTGTTCCAACAGTCAACACAAAAGCTATAAATTAAACATTCCCCCTACAGAATTTACAACTGAAAAAATTTCCCTCCTTCCAGAATTGCTGTCAATTTTATCCCAGAAAATTTCTGTCCTTCTCCTGCATAACATATCTATACTGTTTGTTATTGAGTTGAGTAAAAGCCACAGATTTGAGTTCGTTGAAATTAATTATTGTCGTGCTACATAATTAATTGGAAAATCCGTTCTATCTTGGGAGACAATATTCATCAACCTCGGAGCACATTGGAGGGAATAAATTGTCTTAAGGAAACTGTGAGATTCACAGGGCTCGGATTATTTCTTTTATTCTTGTTTATTTTCTGCAAATTCAAGTAAGTGATTCATTTCTGTAATTCTGTTTTAATTCTGTAATTATATTAATTTCATAATTCTGTACAAATTGTTATTTATAAATAGTAGACATAACAGAATGGAGTTATAGGGTGTCTACATATATGAATGGAGTTATTCAAATAAGGTTATAGGGTGAGTGTTTATCATATTAATCCATCACATGTCATCTTCTTATTAAGTACACGCAAAAAATGTTTAATTTTAAAGAACAAAACCATATGTTTTGTTGCACATTAGTCTTACCTGACAGAGAACAAGTTTGAAATGAGCCAAATGGTATAAATATCATATTCAACAATTCAATAATATTGAATAGGAGTCATTCTACAAAGAAGATAATATTTAAAAACTAAGTAAAATAAGTTGTCAGACTCAACCACAAATTTGGATATATTTAGATGTCTTAAAACAAAAAACAGAGCAAATGATGAAGTTTTAATTGTATATGACTTGAAGGTAGATATAAAGCTTGTGAATACTTACTTCTTTGATCCAGATGTTACACACGATAATGTTGTTTGAGATGATGTTTGTTGCGTGGGAAATAACTTAAAAAATTCAGAGGTATGTTGGCATTTGGGTTTAGTGGATAGTGGGTTAATGTTATTATTTATGGTATTCTGACTGTATGTGGGAAAGTGTTTAGCTACAAGGCTATTTTGGTCATCTAAAAGTCCACGTTTGTATGACTTTTTATAGGCTGAAAGCCAAAAAAATACCTGGGCTCAGAGATAATGAAAAGTTAGATTTTGGGACCATATGCGTACAAGCCCATCTTTAAAAGGTCTCATTATTTGTTTATTTAAATTTATCACATGAGGATGTTGAAAAACAAAGAGACGTACACAATACATGAGATAAATGGAGTTCGTTTCGTTCATTTATGACTATATTAGGTAATTTCTTAACTTTAAAGTCAAATTTAATTTTATTGGGCCATGTGGGTGGATTTTTTAATTTAAATTTTGATTTTGAATATTACTCCTTGATTTCGAATTAGTATATATTTTAGTTGTGGGATTTTAAGTTAAATTAATGGCGGGTAATAGTGCAACTTTGGTGTTAAATTATTGTATTTATTTTTCTTATGGTTGTAGCTAATTGGTGGATGAAAAATATATCTCTATTTTACATTTTCAGGTTGGTTTAATGAAAAAATAGTTTATACGTATAATAAAATATAACTTTTTATGTCAATTTAAAAAAAAAAGGTATAATCAAGATGGTAACTCAAATAAATATGATTATATTTTATCAGTGTTTTCGTTAAACTGTGATAAAAATGACGTTTCTTTTCTCACACTTTTACGAACAATTATCACACCCATATTAGTTCTCTGACGGGAGAAACTATCGCTAGTATGGGTAGAGGCAAATAATCATAACGCTAGGGAGCGGGATTGTGGAGGTTATCATTGGCATATATGTAAGTCGTATATGAGTCCTTCTAAGACATTAAAATATTATTTAGTAATAGTGATTTTTGTGGGTTGGGGAGATATAATGGGTTTTCCCGCGAGGATTTTTATTCTAAATCCTTATGTGTTCTTAGTGACCGGTTTACTTATTTGCGTTCGTTGATAATCACTGTATGAAAAATTTTACCTAATTTATTTTATTTTGGTAAAATTTAAACAGGTTCAAATTAAAGAGGATTTATTTTTTTAATTACATAATTATTGAAGTAATTAATTAATTAAACGTAAACCCTTAGGTGCATACCTATTTCACCCTTAAAAATTTGGATGCAGTTTTTTTACCTCTAGACTATAAGAATTAATTTTAAAACATTGCAATTCAAAAAATTATTTATGTTAAGATCCTTAGACCTCATAACCTTAAGAAAAAAGGATTTAAAGTCTTTTAAATCCACAATACGATTAGATCCAAGTCTTTTTAGACTTCGGGATCTCAAGCTATAAGGATTAAAGCCTTACAACCCCCAAAAAAATGGATCGTGGGAACTAAGTATTAAAGCTCACAATTCCAAAATTTGTTAAAGTTTAGAGTCTCTAGGAATATAAACCTTAAGAACCATGGTTTAAAACCTTGTAATTCCATAAAATGTTGGATATAATTTTTTCAGACCTAAGGATTAAAGCCTTAAAATCCCCGTAAATATTTTGGAATCAGGTGCTTTTTATTTGTTTCAAAAATAAAGGTAATGCCTTTGAGATCTTTAAAAATAAAGAAATACATTATAAAGGGAAATTAGTGAATCCACCTCCTTGACAATATTTATGCTAGTGAAGAACGAACGATGAGCCAACTCTATAAACATTGAGATCATGACACTTTTTTAGGCAAATCTCCCTTAGAGTTAATGGTAGAACATGACACTTAAGTTTATAGTTATGGTACTATGGGGATATAGACTTTCAGTAATGTCGTACGTGGTGAGTCAGATGTTATCTTTGCATCGTATATAGTTATCTTCGGTACCAAAATTTTTTTTAGAGGTTCTAATATTTCAATCACCTTAATGAATAAAGAGGCATCTCTAAGGCCCAAAGACATCCAAGATAAATCCTTAGGCATGCAAACTCGGATGGCCTAAACACGAACATCTAGTTACCTCTTTATGAAGTCACATATATCCTCCATATCAATGGATTTTCTCTATTGCTAAGGTATATTAGAGGTGCCGTGTTGATTTACACTAGATCGTGCAACTAGTTAATTCTCTCTACTTTTTAATTGACATGCTAAAGGCCACATATTTCAAGGACAAGATTTTACACTCCTCTTATTTTGGGTTTTGAATTTATTTTGAAATAAATTGTACATGTTGTAATTGTGTGTCATTTTTCGATTTGTATTGAAGATGAAGAGAAAGCACCGTAATGAAGATCTATTGGAACATATAATTTTGGACTATCAAAGTTTTTGTAAGCATTTACAATTTTGCATTTTCTTAAGTTTATTTTTAATTAAGGAATGACAAGAACAAAACTATTTTAGAAAATAAAAATATTTAATTTTTTAAAATGAAAATTTTACAAGAGTTATGGAAATCGAGTTGTCTCTCGAACAACAAGTCCTTATTGGGAAACCAATTCTAACACCCTTATTTTCTCACGTGTCGATTGTCCATTCTGATACGCCAAAGAAAGGGCATTCAAATAAATCTATATCATTCTCAACATTAACAATAATAAACACTAATATAAGTGAATTTAAATTCATCCACAACATATGATAATGAAATGATAAAAATTGAGATAAATTAAATCTCTCAATCCTCCAATATAATAAATAAAATAATCTCCACTCTCATAAATAAATTCAACTGAAATAAATTACTGGGACCATATGGTGAGAATGTGGGGGTTCGTATGGATAGTCCGTATATTAGGTTAGACAAACCCAAATTCAAAATTTATCTTGATTAAGAATTAGGTGTGCGTTCAATATAATATCTAAATTAAATTCATCAATCACATAAGCAAACCAAATATGCAAAGAAGATAAGGAAAAATCCCTTTCGGGAAAAACCTTCTATTCAACACTGTAAAGAGTTTGACAAAAATTAATCGACTTATAGACTACTTAGCTCCACTAAGTATAATGCGTAGGGTCTTCAAATATTCTACGGAATACGACATAGTCCAGTTCCATCCAGATGAAGCAATCTTCCCTCGGTATCTACTGATCAACCTCAAGAAGCATGATTCGATATTCTTCAGTCGTAGAGTCTCAGCTCCACAAATTAGCGGTAGAGTATAACTCTACAAGGGTTTGATGCAAGTGTATGAAAATATGGACAAACTCAACAAATCATATGTGGGATGTATGATTTGAAAAATCAAAGTGTTTAACTAAAACATAAAGGTGAACACTTTGGGAAAAAATATTGGATAATTAGTTTTTCCAATAGTCTTGAGAAAAATTGATTAAAACATGTTTTTATAGCAAAAATAGGAATTTCGAGGCGGTTGAGAATGCGAATTCTGTGGATTTATTAGTATCTTAGCCCAAACACGCACAAATTCAAATTCTAACAAATTTCATCTTTATTTAATTTAGTATGCTTTTAATGATGAAGTCCAAACTCAAATAATCCAAAACACATAAACAATCCAAGCATTTAAATAAGTAAGGGAAAATCCCTTTCGGTCAAAACCTCTATTTCAGCACTGTATACAGACTACTTAGCTCTCTAAGTATAACACATAGTTCTTCAAGTATTCTACAGATACGACACAATCCATCACCATCCACAGGAAGCGGTCTTCTTTCGGTTACCATCGATTAGCCTTCTTATTCAATAGTAGAGCCTCTACTCCAAAAATCAGAAGTAAAAAAAATCTTAACAAGGGTTCTTGAACAAGGATCGTGTTCTTATGGATTTGGTAAAATGATATCTAAATTTTCAAGGTGTTTGGATAAAAAGCGGTAGAATTTAACCACAAGAGGAACTCTAAAATGGCTTGAAAAAAAGTTTAAATAAGTTCTTTAAAATTCTAATCTTGCATATCTATTTATAAGGAAGTTGGTTGTAAAAGGATAAGCATTATAGATTTGGATCAGATTTAATTAAAAAATAAAAACTCGCACACTCGTTCGAACGACCTGGTAGCTCGTTCGAAAAGCGTACCCCTTTTCGTTCGATCAGGTTTCTAATGTAACTTCGACTGATATTCCCGTGCTTAACCAAAATACATCTCGTTCGAACATGGAAAACTCATTCTAACGATGTACCCAATCTCTTTTAAACGACATCCAACGAAACTTCGAATGACATTCTAGAACTTACCAAAAGGCATCGTCCCAGATTTCGTTCGAAAGATGGAATCTTGTTCTAATGACTTTTGTTAAACTCGTTCGAATGACCTGAAAATCTCGTTCTAACAAGTTAGTGAGATTTTTTAAATTTTCTTTAAAAATTATTTTTAAAATATTTTGAACTCTAAACTCTTTAAAAAAGACCTCTGTAAAATTAAAGTCTTTACCAAACTATCTCATAACTCTTCTGAATGTTGTCGTCACAAATGATCTTCAATATTGCAACTGTCATCAAAATCTTGTCTTAGAATATGTGGAAGTAGTTATATATGTGCAGTGGTGTGTAGGGGGATAAGCCAAGATAAAAAATAAATTCAGCAATTATAAAACTTGCTTTTACAAATCTCCCCCTTTGGCTATTTCGGTACAAAACACAAACCGAAGCCAAATTGACCCCTAATACTAATACAACTAATGCCCTCCCAAATCAAGAAACGAAAATGTATAAATGTATAAGTCTTCACTAAAAAGTCTTCATGTCTTCATCTTGTGCGGTCTAAGAAATCATCATCAAGGCGGAATGACCAATGCACATGAAACAAAAGAAATACTGTGATGTGTGCAAGTTTAAAAAATAAATAAACTCCCCCTCAATTTGTTCTCCCCCTTTTGTTTGTAATAGAAAAATAAATAAAATATAAACATGAATAATAAGCATCACATAAAGAAGCAAGATATTGCACAAAGATAATCAATAAGCACAAGTAATGATAATTCAAAAGGCATAATGTGTTTCCCCCCTTATCAAACAACTATTTTTTATTTTTTCAAGTATAACTATAATGAATACATATAGGTCCAAAAAAACATAGTCACCGTGGAATAAAACTAAAATATCCTAATTATGAAAACGGAATATGCTTGCGTGAACATTTTCCATAGACAAATCAACATAGGCATTCATAACATAGGTTGACAAAGTCATGAGATACTTCTAACGAAACAACTCGATTTCTACCTTAGGTGTAAAATGTTGAACTCAAATGAAATTGACTTGACTTATGCAATATGCCATAAATTTTAAATGATTCTTAACACAATAATGTCAAGCTATTTAATGATTCTCAATATAGTCCGTTGTGCAAATCCATGAATGTTCTACTTTATAACTCCCTCAAAATCTCACATATATAATAATTCACTCACAAATATTTTGAAGAAATCATAATGCTCATATGTAGTGAAGCATCAATGAATATAAACTAAATGGCCTTGGAACTTATATTTTTGTGTGTCGTTAATCTTTACAAGATTTTTTTGCAAATGGTGGATTTTAACGCAAAGAGTATTTTGCTCTTTCGTAATCCTTTTCCATTGCTTAACATATATCAATATTTTTTGAAAAAAGAAATCTGGGTAATGGTTCTTACAAGAACAACTTATATTTTTTTTACATTTGGTTCGTTATTAATCAGGATTGAGATGAGAATATCGTATTCAACACATGACAAGTAAGTACAATGTTAAAAAATTTCTTGCTCGTGTGCAATAAAGGTGACAAAAAGTCTAACATTTAGAGAGTAATCATTAATGATCAACGAAATGTTATCTACACATTATTAAGCACTAAGCACACTTACGAAAATTAGCCATGTCTCAAAACAGTATGAAGAAGTCACGTCATTGGATTGAATGTAGGGTTGATTCTAATATCTTACATCCTCATCCATATACGATGAAAAACGAAAATACAAAAATCTTTTGTCTTTTTCAAAAAAATTATCAAACATAATTTTTTTTTCAAATTTTTTCTTAAAAACCAAAAATCTTTTTGGAGTTTTAACTTTTTCAAAAAAATCAAAAATATTTTTCAAATATATCGAAAAGAAAAACCTATGAATACAATAGAAATACAATCTAGAAATAGGGACATAATGTAACGCATTGACCCGAATTTGGGTCACCGTTGGGTCAACTCGCACCGAATCAAGGAGTTAAAGGGGGAGGAAAAAAGTCAAGTTCTATTATTTAAAAAAAAAACTTTTAATTTCACAATTTATTAAAGACTAATTTATCGATTTTAAGTTAAAAAAATATGTGTCCACTTTAAGTAATTAAGTCAATATAAAAATCCGAATTAATCCACAATACTAATTAAATAAAAAATAAACCATAATCATCCCTATATTATTACATCATGGCCAAGGTCCCAAATAAAATGTTTAAAGTCTCGAATTACCAATGTCCCAAAACATGATTTCATTAAAATTACAGAGCTACTAACGACGTTGATTGCCCTATGGGGCCTTACCGGCATCCTTCCCGACATCCCTACTCGAAGTACCAGAGGTGGGGGTGGGTTTTAAACATAAAAAACAGGGGTGAGCGAACACTCAACAAGGTGGGTAATACTAAGCTATATATTTTCTACAAAAAATACTATAAATTTAACATTTATTTTAACCAATTCTGAAAAGTTTAACAATTTAACTTGTATTAATGCAACTACTATGCAATGAACTATAGTGGTGAGCTCATACTCACACTTAACCGTTTAATACCACCCTTTACCGGACCTAGAGACTATTAATTGTATTTTATTCATTAGTCTCCTTTTATCACATTTCATTAGGTTGCATTACTTAGACATTTTCCAGCATAGCCATTATCTTTTCTTAGAATCTTCCAATAACTGCAAACTTTAACGAGCTCCACACTGCCGCCTATTCTACCATAACTCTGGCCAGTGATTTTTAATCTTTCATCCTAGGACTTCGGGCCCTTCTTAATTATTTTCGATGCCATCCGAGTCCATATTAATGTGCTTTAATATTTTTGGTTAATGTTCACATTATTCCACCACATTACCGTTTTCATCATTTTTACGGTTTATATCACTATTTCATCTTGTCAACATACCATTTTATCCGCTTTATCCATTTTTCATGAAAAAACGACTGATAAGGTCCAACGACGAAATCCAACCACTAAAACCTTCAATTTTGCTAAAATTTTCATTTTGCCCTTTCTTTCATCATAACTTTTTGAAAAATATACTTAATTCAATATGGCACTAAAAATCAACATTTTCTTCAAAACATCGTTATTACGATTTTATGTCCAAAATCATGCTTCATTATTTTATGTCTTCGACATAAAATATATTTAAGCATTTAAAGACAATTTTATCCAAATGTCCACTACTTAGCCCTATTATTTCATGTGATTTCAAATGTCATTTTTCTTCATTCTAACAATATTTATAACACATATTTAGGACTATTTTTTACATTTAATCAATTTCTCAAAAAACCCATTTCAACATGAATAATCAAGTCTAAAATGCCATTTTCTAACATACTACATGGTTCTACACATGTTGAGGAGGATTTCAAGCCTAGAAATTCCTCAAAATGAACTAAACAAAATATAAATCATGAGTTTACATTTTTCATGATTTCATTCCATATTTCAAGGTAAAATGCCATTTATTCATAAAACACCCATTTAGGGTTTGTCTTCTCTTTCAATCCATTTTCCAAGACTTAAACAAATAATTTCATTTTTGGCATTAAATATCATCTAGCATGCATCCTACACATTTTTCATAACTGGAAATCTTGAAATCTTAGGAAGAGGAAAATCTTACCTTATGGTATGAGGAGGAAACAAAGAACAAGATGAAGATGGAAGTTCCTAGCTCCAAATACTCCAAAAAGCTCTTCAAAATACTCCAAAGCTTCTCCAACTTGGTTGACTCTACCCACTTCTGCCCTTGATAAATCTTGAGGATGAAGAACACGGCTTGGAAGTGGTGTATTATGGTGGTGGCAAGGTGTAACTATGGTGGGAAATGCTTGGGGGAGAAGATGAACTCTTGTAACTTAGAAAGAGAGAGAGGAAATATGGTTGATGAAAAATGGTGAAGGAAAATCCCCTCTCTATCTTCTTATAACCCCCAAAATAACCCACAAAATAATTTTAAAAACCAAGCCTAACATGTTATACACATTTTTAATCATCTGCTGCTCTCAGAATCGACACATCATCAATCTAAGGGTTCAAAATGCAACAACACATAAGGGTAACTCGAAATATTTAATATCTGAAGAGGCAGTTCAAACAAGATTTCATCTCGCAAACGAGAATACGAATCTCATTCAAATAATGTTAAAACAACATACTAATGAGGTGGGAACATCTTTTACAGAGGTGGATCGTTAGAACTTCATTAGATTCTTGTTCAAATGAGAGGAGCTTCTCGTTCGAACAGAAAATGACTTCGTTTGAACAAGATGAGGACCTCTTTTGAATGACAAAAACCTTTCAAATTCCAAATTTTCCAACTATATTTCCAACAAATTTCACAAGTTCCAAAAGAACATTCAATTACAACCAACCATTCACATGTGTGTGTATATATATATATATATATATATATATATATATATATATATATATATATATATATTGATTCAAATTACAAGAGTTCTACATATAATACAAATTACACGAGAAAATAAATAAAATCTCGAGCACGGGTATTACATTCTCCACTCCTTAGGAGATTTTTTCCCCAAAATAAGAACAACCAATTAGGGAAAGAGTTTTGGTTTCTTCTCTCATATCTCCGACTCGTGCTCCCAAGTCGCACCTTCGATGCCTTAAAAATCCCAAAGAACCTTCACCAAGGGTATGACCTTGTTGTGCAGGACTCTGTCCTTTCCATCCAAAATGCATATAGGTCAAGTGGGAAATGTAACATCTTCCTCTAAATCGATGAGATTCCAGTCGGTGACATGTCGGGGGTCGTGAAGATACTTCTTCAACATAGAGACATGGAACACATTATGAACTTAATACAACTGTGGAGGTGCGGCCAAGCGGTACGATACATCCCCAATCTGCTCTAGGATTTTAAAGGGATTGATATACTTCATGGTCACCTATCTAAAACTCTAGGGGTACAGAACGATTTTCAACATAATTCTTTTGTCGACTCTATGTCATCATGATTCTTTGTCAATTTACCCAAACTTTTTCAATCATATTTTAAATCAATTCTAAATTGGTGGGATGCTTCTCACCCACCTTAGCCCAACACATCGAAGAACGGCGTGGCCTCCCATAAAGGGCCTCATAGGGAGCCATCTCGACGCTTGCCTGATAACTATTATTGTAGGAGAACTCTGCAAGATGTAAATTCTCTGCCCAACTACCCTAAAAATCGAGTGCACATTCTCTCAGCATGTCCTCTAAAATCTAGATGGTTCGTTCTAACTGTTCGTCGGTCTCAGGGTGATATGTCGTACTCATATTGAGCTCGGTACCCAACTCCTATTAAAACTTCTTTTAAAACCGAAATGAAAATCAGGGATCCCTGTCTGAGACGATTAAGCACGGGACACCGTGAAGTCTGACTATTTCTTGAATATACAGCCTCACCAACATAGCCACTCTATCTATGACCATAATCGGTATAAAGTGAGTGGACTTCATGGGTCGATCCACTATAAACCATACTGCAACATGACCATGCTCAGACCATGGTAATGCAGTGATAAAATCCATCGTGACATGTTCCCACTTCTATTCTGCCACGGGTAGTGGTTGCAATAGCCCTGCTAGCTTCTTATGCTCGATCTTTACTTGCTAACAAGTGTAGCACTTGGCTACATATGATGTCACATCCCTTTTCGTGTCGGGCCACCAGAAATCTCTGCACAGTACCTTATACATCTTTATAGCACCAGGATGTATGCTGAAGCGCGAGTGATGGGACTACACCATCACCTCGTCCTGAAGTTTATCGATAAAAAGGATAATCAACTGACCCTTGTGTGTACCTTGTCGTCCTTATCCACGGTAAGGGTTATGAGCACTTTATCATTCTAAATGCGATCACGGTACTGGATAAACTTGGGATCACATAACTGGGTGTCTAGAACTTTTTACTGAATGAGTGGCTTAGCCACCACACCCCAAAGGTATGCCCTTTCATAACATCGCTGGACATGAAGATCAAACTTCAGCAACTCACTAAACATCTTTACCCGATGGCTCCTTATCACTGCAAGGGTGAGACTAGAGTTTCTACTAAGAGCATCAGCCACCACATTGACCTTGTCGAGTTAATAATCTAATGAGAAGTCGTAGTCCTCCATCAATTCCATCCATAATTTCTTACGAAGATTAATATCATGCTGAGTGAAGATGTACTGGAGGCTCTTATGATCGAAAAAGACTTAAACCATTCCCCGCACAGATAATACCTTTAGCTCTTAAGTGAAAATACCACTTCAACCACTTCTAAATCAAGGGTGGGGTAATTCCTCTCATTCACCTTCAACTATCGGGATGCATAAGCGATTACCTGGCCATTTTACATTAATGCTGCATCAAGCCCTAAACCTCGAAGCGTCATAATACACGGTGTAGCCCCTACCACATTTTGGGAGAATGAGAATGGGCGCTGAATTCAACCAAACTTTCAGCTCCCGAAAGGCTGACTCACAGTCCTCTAACCACTCAAAGTGTACATCCTTTCGAGTCAACATGGTGAGGGGTAGTGCAACCTTCAAAAAGTCTTGTACAGATCTGCAGTAGTTATCGGCAAAACCCAAAAAACTACGCACCTCCGCTACTATCCTTGGCCTATCCCATCCCACGACGACCTCCATTTTGGAAGGATTGATAGAAAGGCCCTTGTCAAAAACCACATGGCCAATGAACTTGACCTCCTCCATCTAGAATTTTCACTTATTAAATTTAGCATACATATGGTTCTCCCTGAGCACTTATAATGTCATGCGAAGGTGTTCCTCATGGTCTTGTCCAATGCCGAATAGACCAAAATGTCATCCATGAAGACCACCACAAACCAGTCTAAGTAGGGATGATAAATGCGATTCATCAAATTCCTGAACATCATTGGGGAATTAGTCAAATCGAAGGGCATCACTAAACTCTTAGTGCCCATATCGATCCTAAAATGCCATCATAGGGATATCCTCCTGGCTAACTTGTAACTAATGGTACCCAGACCAAAGGTAAATCTTTAAAAATATTCCGGCCCCATGCAACTGTTCGAACAAATTATCGATACGGGTCATAGGGTATTTGTTCTTTACTGTCACCCTATTCAACTGCTTGTAATCGATGCAAAACCGTAGGGAATTGTCGTTTTTCTTAGCAAAGAGTACTAGAGCTCCCCATAAGGACACTAGGGTGAATTAATCCCTTGTTGGTTAACTCCTCTAACCGAACCCTTAGCTCTTGCAATTCCACTAGAGCCATTATGTGAGGTAGAATAGAGATGGACGATATGCCTTGGTGCACCTTTATAGAAAAATTCACTTACCGGTGTATACGCAATCCAGGAAGATCATTCAAGAATACATCGGGAAACTCTCACACCGCTGCGTAGTCTAACACCATACCATCCGGCTCATCTCGAGTAACCAAACTACTTAACCAGCCAAAATATCACTCCTTCTTATGCATGGTAGAGAACTTGTAAGGATAATCAATGTCATGCTCGCTACTAAAATGATGGTGAGACCCGTCTAAAAGTGATACTAAGACATTGTGTCGATGGATGGTGGTTTTGAAACATGACATCTAATCCATACCAATAATCACCTCAAACCCATCCATGTCCATAAGGATCAAATCATACTCCAGGACATAGTCTCCAACTATAACCCCACATTTATGACAGACCCTATCAAAAACTATACTGCCACCAACCGAAAGTCCTATGAAAATATGAGGACGAAACTGATCTACCTCTAATCCCAAACTGAATGCCAAGGAACTTGAAATGAAAGATTGCGATGCGCCAGAATCAAATAGTGCTTTAATCCATTATTGTACAAAATAATCAAACCTTCCATCACCTATGGATCTCCAGAAGGTACATCAAACTGTGACATGACATAAGCTCGACCAGAATTGAACTTGCTACTCTTCTTGTCGGGCACTTCTCCTGGATCACGGTTATTATACCCCTAACTTGATGTGAAATGTCCAGACTATGCCATGTGTGTTGCTGATAGCCTAAGGATAACTACTGCTATTGTTGTTGGGTAGGACTTGTGTAACTAGAACTCAGTCCCGACATAAAATTGGCAGTCAACAATCGCCCTACTAACTTTCTGAAGCTCTCTGTGGGCAATCTCTCTTAAAATAATAGGGGGTCTTACAATAAAAAAGTCTTCTCTATGGGGGCTATAGGACCTTGATCGCTAGTGCACTGGGCCGATGAAAAATCAACCTCCATGGCGGCATTTATCTTTGTAAAAAAGACTCGAGCCTCGCCTCGAGACTTCTTGTGTCTGTCACTCTTGGACCCTCTAGGCTCCCTCTTCTTCTCTTTAATGGACTTGCCATCCTCATTATCAAGCTCGAATCAAATAGCCTTGTTCAGTGCTGATTTGAAGTTTGGCAGATCTATACTTGCCAGGATCCATCGAATGCCCGATTAAGGCCTTAAATAAACATCCTCGACTTCTCAATCTCTTCTCTCTTCGTAGAGTACATATACTTACACCATCTTTCAAACTTCACTAGCTACTCATTTACATAAGTCTTCCCTTATATCAGATGAAGTAACTCCTCCTTCTTGGAATCCTCATATACCTAGGGAAAGTACCTATCGAGGAAGGCAACCCTGAAGCTACCCTAGTTTATAGTCGCAGCAGTACTTGCAAAATAGGCACTCCACCAGCGTTGTGTTTGCTCCGTGAGCCGGAACATAGCTATCTTGACTTTGTGCCCAGCTGGTTCCATGACTCTAGTGACTTTATCGAGCCACTTTTTTACAGCATTGGGGCTAGTTGTCTTATTAAATGTGGGTGGGTATGACCTCCTGAACTCCTTCTGGATGGAGGTAGAGGTTGTACTCTTAATCGTCCCACTATGGTTGGCCTTCTAATGTTGCGTAAGGGAGTCATCAAGTTGGCGCACGGCTTGCTCCATGTGCCTAAGATCGCTAGTACCCGACCTACTAGCAACATCACTATGTGGAGGCATCTACATAAGAAAGGATAGTTCAATACATAATGATACTAATTGAAAGAAATTTACTTAAACAGTTACTGTATTATTAACTACGCGGGAACGTATAAGGAAAGCGCACTAAGAAAGCATAAACACTCCTTCACGCCCAAGGATCCTATTACGTTGATTCCATTTGTAATACCCTGGCCCGAATTTGGGTCACCGTTGGGTCAACCCGCAACGAATCAAGGAATTAAAGGGGGAGGGGGAAAGTCTAATTTTATTATTTAAGAAAACCCCTTTTAATTGAACCATCCACTAAAGACTAATTTGTTGATTTTAAGTTGGAAAAAAGACATGGTCACTTCAAGTAGTTAAGTTGATTTATAAGGTTAATTTATAAAAATTTGATTTAATCCACAATATTAATTAAATAGGAAATAAACCATAATCATCTATGTATCATTAAAAACCATGGCCAAGGGCCCGAATAAAATGTCTAAAAGTCCTGAATTACCAATGTCCCAAAATAAGATTTCATTAAAATTACAGAGCCACTAACGACGTTAATTGCTTTCTAGGGCCTTACCGATGTCCCTACTTGAAGTACCGGGGGTGGGGGTGGGTTGGGGGGTTAACATAAAAAACAGGGGTGAGCGAATGATCAATATGGTGGGCAATACCAAGCTATATGTTTTCTACAAAAATAATATACATATAACATGTATTTTAACCAATTCCGAATACATTTAATAATTTAGAATGTATTAATGCAACTACTATGCAATGCAATGCACCTGAGCGATGAGCTCATATTCACACTTAACCATTTAAAAGCATTCTTTACCCAACCTAGAGACTATTAATCGTATTTTATTCATTAGTCTCCTTTTATCACATTTCATTAGGCTGCCTTACTTAGACATTTTCTAGAACAACCATTATCATTTCTTTCTTTCATTATCTTTTGCCGAAATCTTCCAATAATAACATACTTTAACGGGCTCCACACCGCCGTCTATGATACTATATACTTTGGCCCATGATTTTGGATCTTTCACCCCAGGGCTCCGGGCCCTTTTTAATTATTCTCGATGTCATCCGAGTCTATATTAATGCGTTTTAACATTTTTTTTAATGTTCACATTATTCCACCATATAACCATTTTCATCATTTCTACGGTTTATATCACTATTCATCTTGTCAACATGCCATTTTGTCCACTTCATCCGTTGTTCATCAAAAACAGACTGATAAAGTCTAACGAGGAAATTCAGCTATTATGACCCTCAATTTTGCCAAAATTTCCATTTTTCCCTTTCTTTCATTAAAACTTTGTGAAAAACGTACTTAATTCAGTATGGCACTAAAAATCAAAATTTCCTTCAAAACATCCTTTTTATGATTTTATGTCCAAAATCATGCTTCATTATCTGTCTTTTACATAAAATACATTCAACCATTTAAATGCCATTTTATCCAAAGGTCCACAACTTAGCCCTATTATTTCATGTGACTTCAAATGTCATTTTTATTCATTCTAATAATATTTATAACTAATATTTAAGGTTGTTTTTCTACATTTAATCATTTTCTTATAAAACCCATTTTAACATGATTTATCAAGTCTACAATGTTATTTTCTATCATACTACATGATTCTACACATGTTAAGGAGGATTTCAGCCTAGATATTCCTCAAAATGAACTAAACAAGATATAAATCATGTGTTTATTTTTTTCATGATTTCTTTCCTCATTTCAAGGTAAAAATATCATTTATTCATAAAACACCCATATAGGGTTTGTCTTCTCTTTCAATCCATTTTTGCAAGACTTGAAAATATTGACAAATAACTTCATTTTTGTCATTAAATATCATCTAGCATGCATCCTACACTTTTTTCATAACTAGCAATCTTGAAATCTTAGGAAGAGGAAAAACCTACCTTATGGTTTGAAGAGGAGACAAAGAAGAAGATGAAGATGGAAGTTCATAGCTCTTAATACTCCAAAAAGCTCTTCAAAATACACCAAAGCTTCTCCTAATTGCTTGACTCTACCCACTTCTACCCTTGATCAAGCTTGAATATGAAGAACAAGGCTTGGGAATGGTTTATTATTGTGGTGGCAAGGTGTAATTATGGTGTAAAATGCTTGGGGAAGAAGATGAACTCTTGAAACTTAGAGAGAGAGAGAGAGAATATGGCTGATGAAAAATGGTGGTGGAAGACCCCTGTGACACCCCGCCTAATAAAATACCGGGTGATCAGTCCTATACCAAGTTAAAATAGGAATCCCAGTTGGTTCATCCTTAGCATCACTATATAAAATCTTTTTAAAACTTACTAACCACCTAGTATTCCAAAAGGCCGGTGCTAAATTTTATCTTTTTAATTAAACAACCAATAACATGCGGAAAGATAATACGAGTCATACACCACGACTGAATTAAATCAACTGAATAAATAATAAGCTACATGTCGAATAAACCATCGGTCACCAAAGTAAATAATCCAATACAAATATTCAAAACCTGAATAAATAAATTTGGAAACTACAACTGAAAAGTCTGGGCGACATACCCTAAGTAAAACTGAAATTGATAGATGATTCCTACTCGAGGAAAGAATGACTGAGGCGTCTAATCCAAGCTCCTGCTAGCATCCACATATGCCGCAACTCCGTGTCCCTAGAATAGAATATCAATCATGGCGTCCCTGTGGCTGGACACCTAAAAGGTTTTGAAAATAGTATTATAGCAAGGGTTAGAACCCAATACATTTTGAAAATATTTAGCAAGTGAATTAACTGCAGTAATTTCAAATGCATGAATTCGCTTCATATATAAGTTAGTGTCGCACTCTCTTGAGGACATTCTTACCCCTCCACTATTGTGCACACCTAACGATTACCTTAACCCCACCTAGTTGTACTACCCCGTCCAACTAGTCCTGGTATAATCTCCCCTTGCCGTACTACTCTAACCCGAGTATAATAATTTTGGGATTAATAATTTATCTCACCGATTAATTTAATTAACTATGTCACAATTTATATAAAACAATTACATCAAACACTGTATTATTACCCGCATATAATATTTACTACCATTATATACGTACATTTACCACAACATCCGCACATATATCATATGTATATCCATCCCTTCGAGTATACCCTCTCCGGATGATTCCATCTAAAGTGCTATCTTACTAGGTGTGCTCACATAACCTAGATACCCGAGTTGGAACCGCTCACCAACTTGGCCCAACACATAAACGTAGTGGAGGCGGTCATATTCCTTCGCTGAAAGTGAGATAAACCCCTCACCCATATATCGGACGCTATGATGTCGGGATATACTCACCCTACTCCTCAATCTAGGGGATTCACCCACATCGCGCAATCTCCCCTGATAGCACTCGAGTATATAACTTAAATATATATCTAGTCCCTGATATTTAATAGCACACACAAAGCACACACATGTATATATGTATATATATATATATATATATACTATCACCACACCGTATATATATATAAAATATAAATTTCGGCTTTACCGGGTACTAACACCCGTAACACTAGCCTATATATTCCCGAGTCTATGGTCCGACTCTAAATAAATTAATCTCTCATTAATAAATTTCATTACCTTCCCGAGTCTACGATCCGACTCTAATTTAATTAATTAACACATCAATTAATTATTACCAATCCGAGTCTATGGTCCCACTCTAATTTAATTAATTTACACATTAATTAATTTATATCAATCCGAGTCTATGGTCTGACTCTAATTTAATTAATTTACACATTAATTAATTTAACACTTGGTGTCGCCCAACCATTATACCCGGACTCGCTCACTTGGCCCGTACGATCGTTAATACCCGATTCTATATTTCGTCCCATAACTAATTAATTACATCTCAATTCTTTTAATAATTTAGTGCCTCTCAAGTACAATACCCGAATATTTTCCCTCGGTTCAAAATCAATACTCACAAATTATTTCCCAAAATTTATTCATCTCATGGCATATAATTATCACTCTCCTAAACCCAATTATATCACTTATAATTGCTAAGGAATATGTGTCACAAATGAATTTATCACTAAATAAAAGTAGGGATTAAATACTAAATTAATTTCCCTTATATATATAAAACTAGCCGAATTGACAAAATTCTGGGACCATCGATCGATCGACCCCCCTGGGTCGATTGATCGTTCGAGCAGGTCCTTTTCTTCTCCAGCTTGTTGTTCAACCATTATTAACCCATTCGAGCTTCTACTTTCTCCCATAAAATATCCGATCATAATCTACCATATTAACTTATGAAACAGGTTCTACTCAACCTAGAAGCCTTAATTCAATCACCAATTTCCACAAATCTTAAAGTTTTAAAGATTTGGGTTTTACCTGGGTTTCAAAAACCCAAACACTTTACATTTCTAACATCTTAATTTAAATGTCCATTCATGCTGGATTTAATTATACGGTTCATATTCCTATACTACAGAATCATCAAACCTACTAATGTTATCCCAAATCTCATCAATATATACCATTTTTCAAATACCGATTTCACCCGAATACCCATTTATTTCCAAAATGGATTTTGGTTTACATATCACAATAATATGAATTGATTATCACCAATTTAGAATCATAACAGTTAACCACTTGCCTAGAATCGTTCGTAGGGTCTGATCCATTGGTATAGTTAAGGTGTTGATGAAGAACACCCCAATTAGTCCCTTAATTTGGCTCCAAAAATCCCCAATTGGCTCTTGATTTGCTTTCCTCTGTGTCTCTCTCAAACCCTAGGTTTAGAACTTGTTAACTGCCATTCAACTTTTCCTTCAATTAGGTTTAAAACCCATAATCCTATTTTAGGCCATATTCGCCTAATTAAAATGGCCAAAATCACCCTGTGTGGGCTCGGCTATGTCCAAAAATGCCCCGAGACCCGATTACTACTCCCGAGTACTTTTTTATGATTATCTCGACCCATCCGGACTCAACCGTGCACTCAGAATCGTCATCCAAAATACTTTATAACATTCTCCAATTTTGACCTCGAAAATGCGACACACATTAATTCAGACAATTTACTTAAAGTTGCTCAATATTAAATAATTCGTCCCACTCAAATAAATTCTCCAAATCATAAATTTAAGTTTCTCTAATTTAAATATTTCAGTTTCTCCCAACAATAATTAAATTTTAAATCCTCAAAATTACGGGGTGTTACTTACCTCCCCCCTTATAAAGGAATTTCATCCTCAAAATTAAGATGAGCCTAGTGCTCTAAGCTTTGAATATCACTTTCTAGACATGTGCCTCTAAGCTCTCTATATCTATCTCTCCCGCTTCTAACTATAAATTACACAAATATGAATTTTAATTAACCAGGGCGCCCATACACCCTTACCCGTGCTTGACCGCACAAAAGTTGTCTTAATTAACCCGGGTGCCCATACACCCTATCCCCGTGCTTTACAGCACAAAAGTTACCAGACTATGCTAGCCGTGACCCATAATATAACTTCCAACCCGTAGTCATATCACATATATGAATAATAACCTGGGTACCCAACCCATGTACTAACGACCAAACATTTGGCCACTTCCAACGTTGCGCTAAGTTTCATGTGTGGGACGTCTCGCAAGCGAAATCCAAACAAGGGACCCCCCCGATACACTACTACCTAACATTGTCGGTCGTTGAGATTTGTTAGACCCTTAATCCATAGTACGTACCCCCAAATACTTGTCTATTAACACAAAATCATACACGCCTACTCTTATGCTACAAAAGAAAACATAAAATACCGCGCCCTTACTATCACTAGATCTTGCACAAAATAAACCCCCAGTTATCTCTCCCTGCTCGAAAAAAAATTAACCACCCTGATTCACTTCAGTAGACTCCCTTACTTACCGGGATAAAATATGAGAACACAAGACTTCATTATGTGTCTATCGCACTACACAAAACAACATATATACACACATATATATAGGCTAGACTCCCTCTTAGGTGATACCTAACAAAAATCATTCATACCCTTGTGTCGCGAACACCAAAACTTACCCCCTCCTATTCACAATAGTTCAAATCCGTCGCTAATCAGCCGATAAAAAATTTATTTACCCTACTTCCATAATTCTCGAAAGTAATAACCACTCGCATAATTCAAACCTTCTCTCTATGTACACCCCCACTCTCTTGTGGCCAACACTACAGAAATCCACTACCCCATAGAAATATAAATAAATAACATGGCTGCTATAGCCAGCGCACCAACTAAATTCGACTTACCCGCGAACTCTAGTGAAAATAGTTCTCATATTGTGACACCCTCATTGTCACTCAAAACATACCGCATGCCATAGGATAAAAAGATAATTACCTCCATACTTTAGCTGTAATGGCTGATCCTCGGCTTCCTGAGCAGCTTCCCCCTGCCCGAACGCACCTATGACTTATTGTAGTGGTTGCACATCCAGGAACTCATCCTGTAGTTGACCCCTTCCTCGTTGAGTAAAATCTCTCTTCACGTGTCCCGCTTCCCAACAAATAAAACAACTCCTAATAAATTATCCCTGCTTTTGATCCCTTCCTTTCTGGCCCTGTTAGAAGTCATGCCCTTCCTGTCGATAGCCCCCAGATATAAAGCGCTTGGCCTGATTCCCCTGTCAAAAATCCTACCCCAAGTGTCCCCCTGTCTACTGCTGGGATACCCCACGGGTATTGTTCCCTCATGCTTTATTCGACATACTGGGTTCCACTCCCCTCTTGCTTCCTTTCATATGGAAACGATATTCCTGATAATGCAGGTGTGCTGCATTAACGACGTCCGTATAAGCCACTCAAGCGGGATTACCAATCAAATGTTGTTTGGTCCTCCAGACTATCCCATCCATGAACTTTGACTTCTTTCTTTCTTCATCGCGTACCTCATATGGTACAAAATTTTCCAAACGAGTGAATTATTCCTCGTAATCAGCCACTAAACGGCCCCCTTGAGTCACCTCACTGAATTTTCTCCTCATTTCAGCCTCGACTGCTGGCAGGAAATACTGGCGGTCGAACCGAACCCAAAACTCTGCAATAGTTAATGTATCACTTTCCTTAACTGTGGTGATTGACTCCCACCACTGTAGCGCTGCTCCCACTAACCTAAAAGTGGCTAGCATTTGCTTCTGTACCTCATTACAATCTATCATGCATAGGTGACGCTGGATATCCCTCTTCCACTGGCACGCTAGCACCACATCTGAACCCCCTCAAAATTCTAGTGGATGGCCCTTTTGAAAGACCTCTCGTACTTGCTTCCACTCCAACTTCCCCTGGTGGACCTGAACATCTAGTACCATTAACGTCTGTGGCTGATCTCGTGGAAAGTACCTTTCCATTGCGATCATCGTCACTTGAACTGCCTCTGCTACTAATTGAGTTACCTGTGCTGCCGAAATCATCTCTGGTTGTTGCTACGATAACTCTTGCTCCTGATGAGTCTCTCTAGTCTCACCTCCCCCTGCTGCCCTAGTTGCTCTCTTTCTCTCCTGGGCAGCATTTGAGATGAGAATCTAAACGTATGAGTTCACCCTCAAATATAAAATAATTGGCAGAAGAACGTAAATGCACATACGCATGAGAATACAACAATCCTATGATAGGGTTCTACATCAAAGAACGCTAAACTAAAACGTGAAAAGCCGCACAGATCCTAAGGACACTTGAACCTGATGCTCTGATACCATCTGTGATACCCCGCCTAATAAAATACCGGGTGATCATTCCTACACAAAATTAAAACAGGAACCGCAATTTGTTCATCCTTAGCATCACTGTCGAAAACCTTTTTAAAACTTACTAACCACTTAGTATTCCAAAAAGCTGGTGCCAAATTTTATCTTTTTAAGTAAACAACCAATAACATGCGAAAAGATAATATGAGTCATACACCATGACTGGATTAAATCAACTGAATAAATAATAAGCTACATGCTGAATAAACCATAGGCCACCAAAGTAAATAATACAATACAAATATTCAAAACCTGAATAAATAAATCTATCAACTACAACTGAAAAGTCTGGGCGACATGCCCTAAGTAAAATTGAAATTGATAGATGATTCCTACGCTAGGAGAGAATGAATGAGGCGTGTAATCCAAGCTCCTGCTATCATCCACATATGCCGTAGCTCTGTGTCCCTGGAATAAAATATCAATCCTGGCCTCGCTGTGGCTATACACCTAAAGGGTTTTGAAAATAGTTTTATAGCAACGGTTAGAACCCAAAACATTTTGAAAATATTTTGTAAGTGAATTAATTGCAGTAATTTCAAATGCATGAATGCGCTTCATATATAAGTTAGTGTCGCACTCTCTTGAGGACATTCTTACCCCTCCACTATTGTGCACACCTAACGGTTACCTTAACCCCACCTAGTTGTACTACCTCGTCCAACTAGTCCTGGTATAATCTCCCCTTGCCATATTACTCTAACCCGAGTATAATAATTCCGGGATTAATAATTTATCTCACCGATTAATTTAATTAATTTCCTTTAAATAATAATCATATAATTGTGTCACAAGTTATATAAAACAATTACATCACACACTGTATTATTACCCGCATATAATATTTACTACCATTATATACGTACCTTTACCACAACATCCACACATATATCACATGTATATCCATCCCTTCGAGTATACCATCTCCAGATGATTCCCTCTAAAGTACTATCTTACTAACTGTGGTCACATAACCTAGATACCCGAGTTGGAATCGCTCACCAACTTGGCCCAACACATAAATATAGTGGAGGCGGTTATATTCCTTTCCTGAAAGTGAGATAAACCCCTCACCCATACACCGGACGCTATGACCTGGGATATACTCACCCTACTACTCAAGCTAGGGGATTCACCCACATCGCGCAACCTCCCTTGATAGCACTAGAGTATATAACTTAAATAAATATCTAGTCCATGATATTTAATAGCACACACAAAGTAAACAAATATATATATATATATATATATATATATATATATATATACTATTACCACTCCGTATATATATAAAATATAAATTTCGGCCTTACCGTGTACTAACACCCGTAACACTAGCCTATATATTCCCGAGTCTATGGTCTGACTCTAAATTAATTAATCTCTCATTAATAAATTTCATTACCTTCCCGAGTCTACGATCCGACTCTAATTTAATTAATTAACACATCAATTAATTATTACCAATCCGAGTCTATGGTCCGACTCTAATTTAATTAATTTACACATTAATTAATTTAACACTTGGTGTCGCCCAACCATTATACCCGGACTCGCTCACTTGGCTCGTACCATCATTAATACCCGACTCTATATTTCGTCCCATAACTAATTAATTACACCTCAATTCCTTTAATAATGTAGTGCCTCTCAACTATAATACCCGAATATTTTCCCTCGGTCCAAAATCAATACTCACAAATTATTTCCCGAAATTTATTCATCTCATGACATACAATTATCACTCTCCTAAACCCAATTATATCACCTTATAATTGCTAAGGAATATGTGTCACATATGAATTTATAACTAAAAAAAAGTAGGGATTAAATCCTAAATTAATTTCCCTTATATATATAAAACTAGCCGAATTGCCAAAATTTTGGGACCATCGATCGATCGATCCCCCTGGGTCGATCGATCGATCGAGCAGGTCCCCTTTCTTCTCCGGCTTGCTGTTCAACCATTGTTAACCCATTCGAGCTTCTACTTTCTCTCATAAAAATATCCGATCATAATCTACCATATTAACATATGAAAACAGGTTCTACTCAACTTAGAAGCCTTAATTCAATCACCAATTTCCACAAATCTTAACGTTTTACAGATTCGGGTTTTACCCGGGTTTTAAACACCCAAACACTTTACATTTATAATATCATAATTTAAATGTCATTCATGCTGGATTTAATCATACGGTTCATATTCCTATACTACAAAATCATCAAACCTACTAATGTCATCCGAAATCTCATCAAGATATACCATTTTCCAAATACCGATTTCACCCGAATACCCATGTATTCCCAAAATGGATTTTGGTTTACACATCACAATAATATGAATTGATTATCACCAATTTAGAATCATAACAGTTAACCACTTGCCTGAAATCGTTCGTAGGGTCTGATCCGTTGGTGTAGTTAAGGTGTTGATGAAGAACACCCCAATTAGTCCCTTAATTTGGCTCCAAAAATCCCCAATTGGCTCTTGATTTCCTTTCCTCTGTGTCTCTCTCAAACCCTAGGTTTAGAACTTGTTAATTACCATTCAACTTTTCCCCCAATTAGGTTTAAAACCCCTAATCCCGTTTTAGGCTATACGGGCCTAATTAAAATGACCCAAATCATCCCGTGTGGGCCCGGCTATGTCCAAAAATGCCCCGAGACCCGATTACTACCCCCGAGTACTCTTTTCTGAATATCTCGATCCATCCGGACTCAACCGTGCACTTAGAATTGTCATCCGAATTACTTTATAACATTCTCTAATTTTGATCTCCAAAATGCGACACACATTAATTAAGACAATTTACTTAAAGTCGCTCAATAATAAATAATTCTTCCCACTCAAATAAATTCTACAAATCATAAAATTAAGTTTATCTAATTGAAATATTTCTATTTCTCCCAACAATAATTAAATTTTAAATCCTTAAAATTACGGGGTGTTACAACCCCCTATTCTTATAACTCCACAATAATTTAAAGACCCAAGCTCCACATGTTATACACATTTTTTTATCATCTGGTGCTCTCATAGGTCAACACATCACCAATTTAAGGGTCCAAAATGCGACAGCACACAAGGGAAACTCAAAATATTCAATATCTGAAGCGGTCTCATTCGAATAAGAATACAAATCTCGTTCCAACTACGTTCGAATGACATACTAATGAAATGGGAAAATATTATTTAGATGTGGGTCGTGAGAACTTCGTTAGAAGCTCGTTCAAACGAGAGGAGCTTCTCGTTTGAACCAAAAGGGACTTCGTTTGAACGAGATGAGGACCTCATTCAAACGACACTAACTTCATTTAAATGACAGAAACCTTTCAAATTATAAACTTTCCCACTATATTTCCAACAAATTTCACAAGGGCCACAAGAACATTCAATTACCAACAACCATTCATATATATATATATATATATATATATATATATATATATATATATATATATATATATATATATATATATATATATATATATATATATATTCATCCAAATCCCAAGAGTTCTACATATAATACAAATTACATAGGAAAAGGAATTAAATCTTAGGCATGGGTATTACATATAAGATATGAACATGATAATCACCCTATTCTAGAAACGAGTCTCTACCTCAATCATTAGTCTCGGAGGAGTTCTCAAAATGAGAAGACATCCGATAAAATTCTTCCATCAAACACTGCGAAGTCTTGACTAAAAACTCTCAAAATATCTATAATGATGTGCGGGGGTATGTGGAGTAACACGTGTGGGAGTGCGTCGGAACATGTGTAGGGACTCATGTGGAAGCATACCGGGGAACATACTTGTGATTAGCTCTCCATAACATAAAATAAAACTCTCTAAGGTGACCTCTTTATGTGCAATGGTAACAAACATACATGGGCTTGGGTCTATCTTAATCAATATGTCTAGGATGAGATTTACTAAGTGGGTTAGGTCTCCTAGGTTGGTTAGGATGAGGCAATATGAATACATCACAAACTCGGGAACCGTCTCGGGTGAGGCTTTGGAAGTTGATGCACCATCATAACTTATTCCTTCCGTCTCAACATCACCTAATGCAGAACAAAGGAAAATCTTTCCTACCTTCTTACATGTGTTTGCTAAAGTAACCTTGACCTCCCGGGCACGATCGAGATCAATCTCGAGATGGGATACACGGAATTTAAGTTTCTTACGACTCTCCAATGATACTTGAAGATCTCTCATAAGACTAGCCATAATGTTTGTCAAATCGATCTTTTCCCTGCCTACAATAATCAACTGCTCACACAAAGAAACTTTCACCTTATCGAGTTGACTCACCTATGCCTCACACTCTCTTAAAGCATTTACCTCCTTATGTAAATTAGACACCCTAAGATACAAATCTTTGCTATTATTTTTTATTTTTAAATTCTCAGTGTAAAGTTCGTGAAAGTCTTTTTGGAGTCCACCTTCTCCCTCCATCAATTCTCTTCTTTATTCTCATTTTCTCCCAAATGATTTAAAACATCATCAAGTCTCTCATATTTAGAAATGTTCTCATCGGCATGGGCTAAACTAGATGTACTCACATGATTGGTCATGAATGCAACATAAGGTTCATGTGGTGGCTCATCCTCCGAATCCACTGACTCGATGTCACGATCACTAAGAATGGCCTTATGTTCAACTTTCTTTCCCTATCTCTTTAGCCTAGTGGTACACTCATGTGCCTTATGTCCTTTTCCCTTAGTAGAGGGGTACCCACTCGACTGCCCCACATCACTTCCTAAGAGGAAGAGGGGGCTCACAGATGAGCGACTGTGAGAACTAGCGAGTGAGTCCATGACGAATGGCCTAATCCTAGAAGATGCCAAAATGGAGGATTTGGTGAGTGGGTTATTTGGACGAAATAGTAAGTGCTTAGCGGAAATAAATATTATTAGAAAAAATTCCAATGTAAGAGTGTGCAATCAATTTTATCTTTTTATCCTAAACAAACATCTATGTGATAAAACAGATAAAGCAAACCAAGAAATTAACAAAGACAAGGTTTCAGGAAAAAATCCTTTTCGAGTAAAACCTTTTTATCAGCACTTTAGAAATATTATAAGACAGTCGACTTATAATACTACTTGATAACCACCACAAGTATAACGCGCTAATCTTCGTAAATTTCTAAAGAACAACAATTATCCTCGCAAGAATCATAAAATAACAGTCCTCCCTCTTCAGCCTCAGCCTTTGTCTTCAGTAGTGATCCCCTCGGGTTTCACAAGTCAGCCATGGAGATGCCTATCCACAATATATACGCAAA
The DNA here is from genome assembly GCA_949130495.1 of Sambucus nigra. Classification (NCBI taxonomy): domain Eukaryota; kingdom Viridiplantae; phylum Streptophyta; class Magnoliopsida; order Dipsacales; family Adoxaceae; genus Sambucus; species Sambucus nigra. Next base: position 393,398,843 of record OX422215.1, read on the forward strand.
GATACAAAACTTTCTAGAATTTAAATGAATTCAAAAGAACAATATTCAAGCATGTTTATTTGTGAATTAAACGATGTTTTTACAACACAAACAATGAAGAACTTTCGCAAAAGTTATGCATAAACAAATCAGGAAAAAGTCTTAAACGTTTTGATCATGAAACGGGTATTTATACAAATTTTAAGGTGGCACGTCATTCAAATGAGAATATAGGTTCGTTCTAGCGAGATGTTGATCTCGTTTGAACAAGATATGATCTCACTTCTAACAACCTCAAAAAAACTTAGACAGTGAGCCCTCATTTGAACCTCGTTTGATCCAGGCTTCTAACGACCTTCTAACAACATTAATCTTATTTCAAATGACACAAAATCTCGTTTCTAGTGACATTCAATCTCGTTTCTAATGACGTGCAATCTTGTTTGAACGATCCTTAAATATAAAAATATTTTTACTTTTCAAAATAGAAGTCCCTGTTCATTTTAGATAAAAAATAAAGATCCCAAAACATAATTTCATAAATTAATTTATACTCTAAATTGCACCATAACGGGATGTCGGGAAGCCTTCAAACTTGGAAATGCACGAGTTTGATTTGTGTTGATGGTGAGTGACGATTTGTATGGGGATACACTAAACTATTCTAAACCTATGCTATGAACAATGTTGGAAAAATGCTCTCACAAATCTCCCCCTTTGGCTATTCCGGTACAAAACAAACGAATATAACCGAACACCAAATTAAAATAAAAAATCTGCTATGACAAAAATTATAATGCCTCCTCCCGGATTTGAGGGTTAATAAAGGATAAACCTGATCCGTCTCGTACGTTAATTGTGAAGTGCAATGGAACAACCGAAATAGTGTTTTTAATCCTATTTTATTATCATTTAACATTACTCTTGTTAGCATATGATTCCAACTTTCATCAAACTACGTGATGTGAACCAAGGGAAGTACCCCCAAGGTCAAGTTCATAGAGATACTAACATAAATACTAATTAATTAATTACGTGTATAATGCTCTCAACATACGGGGCAACATGCAACCTATCATAACAAAAGGAGGGTGTGAGTCAAATGCTCAATTAGAACTAGAAAGTGCAATATAAAAACAAACGACAGAAAAGAAGACTCATACACTATAACTACATGAGTGTGAAAATACGTGTATATATATAAAAAATAAAGGAGAAAAGAGTTTTTATCCTTCCCAACTGATGATTGAAATCCAAAGTTAACAAGTTTGGTCTTTATCAACTGACAGCTTGGATTTATCACAACAGTTTGTATGTAAGACCACTGCCTCGAGCCAGACGTCTCATCCCCTAAATCTCTCTTACACGTACAGCCTCAAAGCCCCACGTCTGGAAAGCTTACTCACATGGCTCGAGAAGAAAACTCCCCTCTCTCTTCAGTTTCACTCTATCTTTATTTTCAAAACCCACGAATCCCCTCTAATAATGAATCCACCAAAAATATGCCCGAAACCAAAACTAGGTTAAGCGTTCAGCTGGAGGATAAAAATAATCCTCTCTCTTCATTTTTTTTTCCCACGAATCCCTTTTAACATTGTGGACCACACCTCTATCTTCATTTTTTTTCCTTCTGATGTCGGCGACCACGGTCGGTGGGTTTATGAATGGGAGGAAGATGTCGGGTTTTATAGGGCGCCGATGGTGGGTTTGCACAACGGTGGTGGTGGTTTGTTAATGGGGTGATGAGGTGTTGTTTTCAAGCCTCCGGCAGTGGATTTGTTCATGGGCGATGATGGGTTTTTTAATAACAAACATCTACTCTCTTAATATCTCACCCAGGATCTGAGGTAACTTACTTGACCAAGAAATCCTATCTGGGTCTCCATATTATACACCCTCTTTTGGGGGTTTATAATTATTTAGAGGATTAGGAGAGACCAACACTGTTTTGTAACACAAACGCAACACTGTTTTGTAACTTACTGTTTTGTAACACAAACGCAACACTGTTTTGTAACTTACTGTTTTGTAACACAAACGCAACACTGTTTTGATGGAGAGAGAAAGAGTGGAAACTCATAAATTTGGGTATTTCTGTTTTTATCTTTGTGTTTTTTTGCCTTAGTTATTTTATTAAAAATTATTTACGTGGATGGTACGATTTGAGGTGGAGCACGAAGAGGTTTTGGGTTTGATTGGTGTTGAATTCTACCTGTGCACGAAGAGGGTTTAGGTTTTCTCTTATTCGTTTTACTACATTCCAACTAAGATGACATGAACAAAAACCTTCACTCAATGCTAATGCCCATGTCCTAAATTGTTTGCTGTTAGGCTTTATTTGGGGTCAATGTGTAATTTTATTATTGTTCTTAAATGTGTAATTTTATTTGGGGTCAATGTGTAATTTTATTGTTGTGCTTTCTTTTCGTGTTGGGTCTGCTTTCTTTTTGGATTTTATTTCTTATGTTATTTTATTCTTGGTCTCTCCAAGAACTATAAATATTTTTTGGGTCAATTATTAAATAGACCCTACTATAAATATATATTTTGTAAAAATGACACATATTTTTAGTTTAACCCATTTAGTTCCTCAAGCACTCAATATCCTCTTATTTTTAGAGGTCCGCGCCAGCGGCACTCCCTCTCCAAAATATGTGGCAAAGGACTTTTTGAGTCAAAATAAAAAAGTTTGGACTAAATGGGTATTAAAAAATGTCCGAGGGACTATTTGGTATATGTCCCATATTTTTTTGGTGTTTTTGTTTCTCAAATGGTTGTTAATGACTAATATTTTCTTGACTTCGTGTGAAAATAATAGCTTGCGGATTATTACGGTTTGTGAGGCTTAAAGCCCTTACGATTTTAGTTTATCGTTTTACATGCCACTATTCATCATCTTTCTTTATTATTGTCAATTTCTTTATATAAATCTATACATTTATACGTGTCTTCAAATATGGACACTTTATAATTTTATTGCCAGATTTTCTTGCTTTTTGCAAGATAAAAATATGGATAGATTATAATTTTATTATATGTGCACATGGCTATAGGACATATCACAATAAAATCAAATTGATAAGATTTTATGACAACATCTTTCTTACCTTCTGATTGCATCTTCCAAAATGATTATGTACTTTGATGTACTTTTAACAATTATTCAATCTTTCTAAACAAATTGACTTACTACGCATGTGACTCGATGTACTTTGAAATGAATTTGAAAGTTTGATCTACTTTGACATTTTTCTAGCCGCTCTTAAACTTTTGAATTGGTATTGTCACAATTTAGACCAAATTAAAAGCACCAATTGTACAGGAAAAAGATATTTCGGGATTTGGTGGCCAAGTAAATGGGCCACAATACAAATTATTATTTTTTAATTAAAAATGAATCTGACCAAAATAAACACGATACACTACGATATGATTTGGAAAAATGTTCTTTTTACCAATCACGAATATTATCCAAGTAAAAGTGGCACAATTCAAATGTTTTTTTAATAGAAAAAAAACAAAATAAACACCATATGGAATATTATTTTTTACCTATCTGGAGCGCGATTCATGTAAACAAAATGTTTTTTAACAAAAAATGAATTCAATCAAATTAAAGACGACTTGACACAATAACAAACACTACTTAAGTAATAGAGGCAAACCAAATTAAAATGTTATTTTTGTTATCTAGTTTGAACATGAATTAAGAAAAAGCATGTAAGTTATGAAAAACGAACTCGACCAAAATAAACTGGTAACGACATGATTTTTTTTACCAATCACGAACACTATGCAAGTAAGTTATGTACAAAAAATACCTTTTTTTTAAATTAACAAAGAACTTGGCCAAAAAAAAAATGATCTGAGAGTCCTGATATGATCGAATGAATACAAAGTTTGAATTATTAGTGATGAAGTCCAGGATTTCGATTATTATGTTTTCTTTTTTTAATCAAAAGAGTAAATGTTAATAGAATCACGTGTAAGTAAAATAAAGTGGCAAAAGTAGTTATGAATTTTTTCCCCAATTAAACATGCATTGGGTAATTGATGCATTGTATTAAAATTTGGTGGGGTCCTATGACAATGAATCTGTTTATTCATATTTTCGTAGCGGTTATGAGGCTAGAGAAAAGGTGACACACCTATATCAGTAAAGTTTACAAAATTTGGTTAAGTAAAGTTTTGAAATATTTTAATAAAAAATACTAATTGAAAATTTCCTAAGACACAAATGCAATGTATTAAAATCGTAATCATGCTGCAAGCATTGGATCAATATGCTGCCATCAACACGGGTTACACATAGCGTTGACGAGTAAGTGTACCATGGGATGGCCAACAGTATTTATATTTGCCCAATTGGCGATATGAGAACAAATTTATCATGGGAACAAATTTATTGTCGTTCCATCGATACGGGTACAAATTGTCATGGGAATAAGTTTATCATCGTGCCATCGGCACGAGTACACCCTAGTATATATACATACATACTTTTAAAAATACATGTCGCAACATATTAGACCGTCTTATTCTGAAAACATTACTTAATCCGTTTATTCTCTTTGGCGTTAAAAAACAATCATTTTGTATTATTATGCTCACAAATTCATCCGATTAAACACACAACATTCGTTGGAAAATATTTTGTTTACTCGACGTTTAATAACTCACGCCAGAGTTACTTAACCATTACCTAAGAATTTATTTCAATACTCGTACCCATCGTGTTAGAATATGCTCATTAACATTGAAAGCCTTATACAACACACATTTGTGCTATTATGGGTGTAAACCTCCTTAGCTAGTTTAATTACCCATTAAGTCACCTTGCTTAATCATTTCACTTTTCTTATGGACATTAGTCATTATTCTCAATTTACTTATCATTCACACAAGTTAGATTATTCCTTATCATGTTTTCGAGTAAATCATTATCTTCGGGATTTATCCAATAACCACGGACTTCATGGCCTCTCACCACCGGTCTCCGCCACCATATGATACTGCAGTTACTTTTCGAGTAAATCATTATCGCGTGCCACTTTAAACTAACTTACTTGTCGTGTTTGACTTTACCGTCAAGGACACAAACTAAATCGTCACCAAAGTAGCTTGATCGACCCATACCAACACCAACATCGAATACATCTACCACCAACCTCACCACGTTACTCTCGAAAGTAACATTGAACCTAAGGCTTTGATACCAAGTTATAACGCCCCAATCCCGATTTGAGGGCTAATAAAGGATCAACTCGATCCGGCTCATACGTTAATTGTGAAGTGCAATGGAACAACCTAGATAATGTTTCTAATCTAGTTTTATTATCATTTAACGTTACTCTTGTTAGCATGTGCCAACTTTCATCAAACTACGTGGTGTGACCCAAGGGAAGTGTCCCCAAGGCCAAGTACACAGAGCTACTAACGTAAATGAAAATTAATTATTTACTTGTACAATGCTCTCAACATAGAGGACATCATGCAACCTATTATAACAAAATGAATGAGTCAGCCGAATGCTCAATGGGAACTAGACAGTGTAGTATAGAAACGAACGACAGAAAAGAAGATTCACAAACTACAACTACAAGCGTGAGAAAATATGTATGTATATATATATATATATATATATACACCTTTGAAAATACATGTCCTAATGTATTATACCGTTTTATTCTGAAAACTTTACTTAATCCGTTGATTCACTTTGCCTTATCAAAATAATCATTTGGTATCATTATGCTTAAAAATGCATTCGGTTAAACATATAACATTCATTGGAAAATCTTTCGTTTACTCAACGTTCATTAACTTAAGCCATAGTTACTTAACCATTACCTAAGACTTTCTTTCAACACACGCACACATCGTGTTAGAAAATGTTCATTAATATTAAAAGCCTTATACAACACACACTTGTGTTATAATGGGTTTAAACCTGCTTAGCTAGTTTAATTACCCATTAAGTCACCTTGCTTAACCATTTCACATTTCTTATTGACATTAATCATTAATACAAGTTAGGTTATTTCCACTTTATAACTCGTTTCTTATCATGTTCCCGATTACATCATTATCTTTGGAATTTAGCCAATAACCGTAGACTTTATGGCCTCTCACCACCGGTCTCCGCCGCCATATGCTACTGTAGTTACTTTGGGGTCTTTCACCACTAGGGACGTCATGCCCTGCTTAGTTATTTTTTCGCCATCATTCGAATATTCCATTACCTTTTCCATATGTTCAACATAATTCCAATGTTCACATTAATCCACATTTACGGGACGAAACCAAAAGCCTAGACTTAACCATTCGTTTTCCATTAACATTTGGAAAATGATTTATTTCTCCTTTATGTCCTTTATTCACACACACGTTGATTTTATACCAAAAATCATTCACGTTTTAGGACATAATTCATTTTCACCCACACTAGTGTAAAAACATTCATCAACATTTTTAATTCATAAAAATGTTTCACTTTAAATAAATTACCAATTTACCCCTTTATCGCCAAACTTGCAATTTAGTCCTTTAACAAGTACCATTTCCAAAAAAGTAGTTTAAGTTTCCAATTCAACACTTGGACACATTTAACCATTAAAACACTTGTTCATTAGCATACTTTACTTAACTTTCACACTTTACACACCTTTAACATATAAGTTCATACATTTTATATATTAAAGTGTTATTTTCACATATTTGATAAACACACTTTATTTTTGGATTTTTACATCTTAACACCCATTTTACTAATATTTACACATGAACCCATACTATATTCTTATTATGAGTTTACATACTTTAAAATACCCATTTAAAGTGAAAAAATTCCTTTGCATATAAAGCTCTCTATTTAATGTAAGAAAACATATAATCATTTTACAAAATGACATGAACAAATTTAATACATTACTTTTCATAGTAATCACATTTTCTTCATTAAAACCCACTTTTAACTCATTTTATTTCATAAAATGTCCATGAATAGTATTTTGGAATTTTCAACACTTTTAAAACCCATTTAAACCTTCTTTCAAATGGCCCTTTTATTCAAAACATTAAGGATGCAATTACTAAACCCATTAATGCAATATAACCACTATCCTACTCATGTTACACCCAATATGTGTAAAAGAATATTCTGAAATTTGTCTTCTTTCAAAACCCATTTTAAAATCTATTTAAAACCCATTTACATATAAAATAATAGAAATTAACTAGTTAATCCCATGGATGAAATCTATCACATATCCTATGTGACACCCCGCCTAATTAAATACCGGGTGATCATTCCTTTATTAAATTAAATCAAAGAGTCCGGTTGGTTCATTCTTAGCATCACTGTCAAAAATAATTTGTCTTTATTAATCACTTAATAATAATTAAGCTAAGTGTCAAAACATTTCATTTTAGAGATTAAGTCCTAATGTTATGATTTAATATACGAAACCATTTTCATGAACACGAATAATATTAAAAATCAAACCATCCAAATGAAAGAAACATGCTAGATAAATCAATCCAAATAAAATATTCCAAATCGCATGACAATGTAATAATCAAAATTAATCCCAACTAAAACGGAATACTAAAATAAATCAAGAGTAAAAATCTCTCTGAACTAGATAAAACTGGAAATGGACAACACATGCCCTATCTAGTGATGACTAAATTGAAGACTGAGAAGACAAGGATGAAGTCATCTACCACAAGGACCTACAACTCCCACACTAGCTACAACACGTCAACAGTTCAAAGATCTAAGCTTGACGCCCCTGTAGCTGGGCACCTATAATACATATATATATATATACAAGATAATGAAGAGATGACAGGAAACGGGTCAGAGCCCGAGTATAAAACAAATTTAAAATAGTTTATCAAGTATTTAAAACGATTACCAGTTGATATTACATACATGTTAGCCTCGACACTCACTTGGGAATTATCACCCCTCAACTAATATGCACGCCTAACGTACTATTGAACAAATCTAGATAAAGCTAACCCAATTCACTGGTCAAACCCAATACACTAGTCTAACCTAATTTCCCTTCACCAAATTCTGTTTCAAGTAATCGCATAATTATAGTTTATATCAAATAACCTTTTCTTATGAACATATTAAGACAGTTATATTCGTCTCAAGACAGACTTAAGTTCGCAAACACTTAATTCATTTAATATTAATTCTTCAATTCGTATCTACTTACAAGCATAGTAGATTAGTCAAAGGTATATATACATTTATCACTCATAATATATATACTAACAGGTCACCCCATAAATATATGGTGTCAGCATACTCTCCTATCAAGTTCCCGTATCTCTCGTACAAAGGGAAATACTAGTCCAGAATCACTCTCGACCTGTATTAACACAAAACACACATATTGGAGGTGAAGCATAGTTCGCAGTCACTAAGAGGTCAGCACATACCCTCACGTCTCTTATGACCGTCTGACTATCATTCTCAGATAGCCCGTATCCAGGGATGCTATGTTCTAGGGTACAAGTCAATATCCCCCATAAGGTCTAATCGAGAGAAAACTATCCCGGCGCGAAAACCTCCGTGATAGAAAGTAGCACGGGTATGATTACACACAGATATATAATATTATATATATATATATACATGCACCCATATATATTTATATATTCACATTATTCAGCTAGGTACGCCCACGACCCGTAATATTTGAACCATATGTGGCACATAATGCCAGAGTTCTACGTATAAGTAAATCATTCTTTTTATTTTCTCAGTTACCACAAATTCTTAAGTACTTATCAATTCTTGAAGTGTATCCTCTTGATGAATATAAAATCAGTAGGTTACCCTCACTAGCCTACTGGTCTAAGTCCTTCTTAATTCCCATAAGACCTAATTTAACGTATGCACGATTTCCCCCTCAATATATACCTCCGAAATCCCACGGTTAAATCTCATATAAAGTCATTTTACCCGGACCCTACTGGTCCTTCTCATGTCCCATTATGATATTTTAATTATGTCCAAAGGTACTTACACATTGAGATTGGATTAACATTAAAAAGGAGAAAAGGTTTACATTTCTAGGAGGAGTCGATCGATCGATGAAAAGGGGTCGATCGATCGACATTCTTGAGTCGATTGATCGACCAACAAGTTATTGCACAGAATTTTGCATATCAAGCCTACGAGTTTCTTCCAACTTAAAGTATCAAAATTCCATTAACATGTCCCAAACTCCCAACCAAACATCATGAACGTTATATAAACCAATATGGATGATTTCTAACGTAAAACATTCATTAATTCCTCAAGATTCGTCATCAATTGGACTAATTCAAGAATTTATCATTTAACCCTAGTTTATCAAATTTTCTCAAGAATTTCATTAATTTTCAGATTTCTATCTCTACTGGGCATCAAAATTCATGGTTAATATTCTATATATAATAAGATATTCATCCTAACATGGTTTCTACTCCAAATTGTAATAATAATCTCCCAAACAACATTATATTTTCATGAGACATAAAATAATTATCTCTTAAACTAGCATGGATGTGTTATCAACTAAAGAACAACAAGTTAGATACTTGCCTGGAAATCAAAGTCTGAATCGTAGAGAATGATGGGTATGATCCCGCTCCTCGTTCCCCGGTCTACGCGTTGGTGGTGGAATTGGTGAGAGTGGTGTAGGGTTGGTGTCTCTCCTCCTTGGAAGCCTTCTCTCTTCTCTCTTCCTTAGCCTCTCTACAACTCCAATATTTCTAACCTTCGAGGACTCTAACTACCATCAGATATAACCCTACAATTTTCGTCATTAATTAAGGCCTAAAATGAAAAATTACTAAATTTCCTTCCCGAATTGTTGGTTAGGCTTAAAAACGTCCCGAGACCCAAACTAAACCCCCGGGTACACTTTTCTGAATATCTCGACCCTTTCGGACACATTGACGCACTCGAAATGACCATACGGGTGAATTAGAATTAATTTAGTCCTGATGCGACTGACACATGCATCCCGACTTAATTTCTATAACTGTCGTATTATTCACTCGCGATAATTTTAATAAATTCGATCTCATATATTACTTTACTCATTAAGTAACATTCAACATAATTCCTACCAATAATTACTAACTCTCGTCATGCTAGTAAATATTTATTTTAAAATCCGGATTAATATTTAATTATGTTATCCCAATTTAATTTTATTAATCCCATAATTAAAAGCCATAAAAATACGGGATATTACATACTTTCCCCCTAATAACGGAATTTCATTCCGAAATTCGGAGAATAAGGCCTACCATGTAGAACAATTTTAGGTACTTTGTAAGTATGCAAAACCATCTTCAGAGTAAGGTGCTCCATTATTATAGCTCCCGCCTAACAATAAGCTTGTTTAACACCCTCAACACTTTATCAGTTATGGGGTCACACCTCAATAACGACACTTCACATTGTGCTTCTACTCGACGACATTTGAATAAAACGAGCCTATACGTCATTGGCCCCAATTATCTCAATATTATTGGTAGGCCTCACCTCACTATGTATCAACTACTCGTATTTATCTATACATCTGACTACTCTTATTAGTTCTTCTAATCTCAATTTTCAGCGACGTAACTCTTAAAACATTCAAAAGCCACCGAAAACATTCTGTTGTAATTCCACTATAGTCATCGGACTCTAACTCGACCAATCAAAAAATTCTGATTATCTGCTCACCTCTAGACAACCAGAGGGAGAATAGTTAAGGTTCTTCCACACCAAACCTCAATAAGCAGTTTGTCCACAATAAACAGGTATGAGTGCTTACACACAACTCTACCATTTGGTAATATCTTCTTCCAAGTGCCATAATATACTTCACTTACTAGCTATATCCGTTGTTTAAATGAAATGATCACAATGAGTCCAAAATTTCTTTTGTACGGTTCCATTAGTCGTTAATCACCTTCCGCCTACTACTCGGGCTATTGATGATGCAACTCAAAATGAAACGTCATCCCCACTACTTCCTGAAATTCCATAGTGAAGGTGGGGTTCAAGGATCTCATCCTAGTTCAGAACAATGTCGGGCAGGACCACTTACCAACGTGATCCTTGTTTTCAAAGAAAGACTGGGCATACTGTCTAATAGCGTAAATCACCCAAAATAATAACAATTACTTTCTTTTAGGTCAACTTGTTCCACACATTCTATGGAACTTGTGACCTTAATCTAGAGGTTGACAACCCATCAAAAAAAAATTACCAAATTGACTGCCCTCTTCCATTGCAGGAATTGTTGTCTTGCTACAAAATTCTCTGGTTGATCCTCTTAATCCAACCTATTTCTATCTATGAGTGGTGCACGTGAAGACTACTGACTATGTCCCACTAAACATCGACTTCCACTTGTAATGTCTCACATTAAGTGATACTTAATACTCCCCTTCTTTCCTCGGCATATCCCGAAAGTTTTGACCCGTGCACGTTTCTCAATGATGTGCACTTCTGGACTTCTTATACCTTACTAACATCATCATTCTATCTACGCGCAATTCGCTCTCAACATTTAACTAGGTATAACTCCGCTCCAAGTGTTCTCCATAATAGTTAAATTTTACTCTTCTTAAGGAATTCCCTTTTATAACTGGCTTCCCACATCCTTTCAACCAAATTTGGGTGTGCTATTCTAATTCCACACGTATATATGGATTATCATCCTTGTCACTCTATGTTTAATCCACTTTACCATTTCATCTTTGTTATATTAGTCCCTTAGGCACATATTTTACACATCTATTCTCACGCCCCTTTAACTCGGACGATTCTGACATCATCTAACCAAGATGCCCACACACCCTACAAACCGTGCATACTAGCATAAACATCACATAAGCCTCACACATAACACTCAATTCTTTGTTGCCCCTGTATTCACAATGTTGCTATAGCACTTGAGTATTCCTAATCACCCCAGAAACCGAAATTTTACATCCTCCTTATTATCGTTCCACCCTTCAACTCATGGTGAAAAAAGAAAAAATTTCAATGCTTCCCTTACCACACAACCGGCTCCACTAGCCTAAAATCATAATTTAACTTCCAACTGACAGTTATAACTACCTATTCCTATGACGACCGACGTACCGGACTTATGGTCTAATGACCAAACCTCTCTCGACTTTCAACCTTACACTAAGTTTCATGTGTGGGATGTCTCGTAAAGTGAAATCCAAACAAGAACCCCCCCCCCCCCGAATACACAACTACCTATCATTATCGATTATCGAAATCCATTAGGCCCTCCGTCCATAACAAGTACCCCTATATTCCCATCTCTTGACATAAATGTTACATCTCCTCCCGCAATTACACTTAAACAAAGAACTTTTCGCCAATTGCACTAACGCTCAGCCTTGGTGGTAATCACATTCCATAAATCTCGTACACATACAATCGGGATTCTCAAAATCCTATACCCAACCATATGAATATAAATCTTAACTCCCACGTCTCTAAAGGATAAATATAACAATGCGCTCTTTCTATCACAAAGTCCTGAGCACTAAACATAATAATGATTTAAATATTTCCGCTCAACAGTAAACCCAATACACACCAATTCATGACAATAAAGTCCTTACACACCCTGGGACTAAGCATTTCGATACCACTATACCCTTCGAAGTCTCTATAATATATGATATAAATGCGATTCCTACCCTCTCGTAGGTGAGGCTTCGCCAGAACAAAACATCCTGCACTACGACAACAACCCCAATAGACTTACAATATTCGCCCACTATCGGTCTAATTATTACTATAAAACTATAATCAAGATAATATCTTACTTGTATAACACATCACTAAAATGAGTAACCTCAATAAGGTATATACCACTATCAATACACCCATTCATCCTCCACGGATAACACTAAAGATAGCCCTGCTATACCAGGGAAAGCATTCACATAATAGTAACATTATTGATATACGCAGTAAACTCGTCTCACGTGCGAATATAGCAATAATCAAAATATAGTGACTTGCTCGTGTCACATAAAACATGCTTCATCCTCCGAGGGTAAAACTCATACTTCTACCTTGCTAATCGCACTGGATACTCAAATGGTTTTTGGACCTAACACGCATGTCTAAACCAAAACAAAAACTACTTTAATCATTGCCCTTTACTAGGCACCCTACTCTTGTCCCTTTACTCGCTTTGGTAAACATTAACGCATGTGATTTCACTCTCCACAAAATACCTCTGTGCATAATACACTTATCACCAGTCATACTGACCATATTAGGGTTGTCCTTCTCTCGAAATTTGGTAGGCTCAATTCCTGATGGCTACCACTGTTGTTCCCTTAACTTTGTTGTCCCTAAGGAACACACTACTCGCTTTGACAACTCTTATTGAATTCACCATCGCTTGGTAAGGATTTAGCTACCTGAATCATTTAACTGTGTTTCATCCAGTCTTACTCCCCAACTAAATCTTTTGATTCCTTTAGCTCCCTTAAAAAAGAAGCGTTAACATCTCTACGAACAGTGCGTGACATTGTCACCATATGGATCGACTGTCTAGCAGAATTCCCTTTAAGTGTTGTTAACTTTCCTTACGAGTAAATTTCCCACTTGAAATCCTCTTCTCCATTTGTATCTACTTCATCTGGTATAAGATTCGCTAAATAATTCAATTCATTTTCACACATGGACCTCTGTTCGGCCTTCCAGTGATGAGTTCAGAACAACATTAACATCTTAACCTGAACATATGATGAAGGAACTTGCGATCAAATTGTAAACCTTACCTAAGATCCTTCCATTGACACAATATTCCACTTATAAATATAGTGGTTGACTCCCACCATTATAACTTTGCTCTGATGAGTTAAGAAAATTTTACCCCAAATTTTCACTCCTCGTTATCCACACTCCGCCATAAGTCCAAGCCCTTGGATATTTTACCTTCGTTGGTTAACACACACAATTCTCGCATTTTTAGATCTTCCACTGATGGCTCTCCTCAATGCTTCGTTTGACTCTCTCCCAGTCCTACCACATTGGGTGAGTGTAATCTAGCCCCACTTTCGACTATAGTAACACATCGAAATCATATGCTGCACCTTAGCCGTCTTTGCAGTCCTAGCTTCTCGTGCTATAATAGGGGTGACCTCGACTATGGTCATCATCCTCGAATATACTCTACAACCTCAACTAAGCCCTGCCTCCTGCTGTCCGCCCAACGGTCCTTGCCTGACATACTTTATTGTTCGAACACGCCCGAACGCAAATAAGATTCACTAATATATATACGTTATAGAAGGAGAACAAAATCTCACCATAGAAATCAACAATCCTAAATATAGGGCCCTATATTAAACAAAGCAACGTTGGAAGCATAATAAGCCGATACTAGTACCTGATGCTCTGATACCACCTGTGACACCCCACCTAATTAAATATCGGGTGATCAGTCCTTTATTAAAATAAATCAAAGTGTCCGGTTGGTTCATTCTTAGCATCACTCTCAAAAATAATTATTCTTTATTAATCACCTAATAATAATTAAGCTAAGTGTCAAAACATTTCATTTTAGAGATTAAGTCCTAATGCTATGATTTAATATACGAAACCATTTTCATGAACAGGAATAATATTAAAAACCAAACCATTCAAATGAAAGAAACATGATAGATAAATCAATCCAAATAAAATATTCCAAATCGCATGACAATGTAATAATCAAAATTAATCAACTAAAACAGAATACTAAAATAAATCAAGAGTAAAAATCTCGCTGAACTAGATAAAACTGGAAATGGACGGCACATGCCCTATCTAGTGATGACTAAATTGAAGACTGAGAAGACAAGGATGAAGTCATCTACCACAAGGACCTACAACTCCCACACTAGCTGCAGCACGTCAATAGTTCAAAGATCTAAGCTTGACGCCCCTGTAGCTGGGCACCTATAATACACACACACACACACACACACACACACACACACACACACACACACACACACACACATACATATATATATATATATATATATATATATATATATATATATATATATACAAGAGAAGGAAGATATGACAGGAAACTGGTCAGAACCCGAGTGTAAAACATCTTTAAAATAGTTTAGCAAGTATTTAAAATGCTTACCAGTTTATATTACATACATGTTAGTACCTTGACACTCACTTGGGAATTCCCACCCCTTAACTAGTGTGCACGCCTAACATACTAATGAACTAATCTAGATAAAGCTAACCCAATACACTAGTCTAACCTAATTTCCCTTCACCAAATTCTATTTCAAGTAATCGCATGATTATAGTTTATATTAGATAACCTTTTTTATGAATATATTAAGCTAGTTATATTCATCTCAATACAGACTTAAGTTCACAACCACTTAATTCAATTAATATTAATTATTCAATTCGTATCTACTTACAAGCACAGTAGGTTAGTCATATGTATATATATATTTATCACCTATAATATATATACTAATAGGTCACCCCACATAAATCTATGGTTCCGCATACTCTGCTATCAAGTCCTCGTATCTCTCGTACAAAGGGAAATACTGGTTCGGAATCACTCTCAAACGGTATTAACACAAAACACACATATTGGAGGCGAAGCATAGTTCCCAGGCACTAAGAGGTCAGCACATACCCTCACGTCTCTTAGGACCGTCTGATTATAATTCTCAGATAGCCTGTATCCAGGGATGCTATGTTCTAAGGTACAAGTCAATATCCCCCATAAGGTCCAATCGAGATAAGACTGTCCCGGCACGGAAACCTCCGTGATAACAAGTAGCACGGGTATGATTACACACATATATACAATATTATATATATATATATATTCACATTATTCAGCTAGGTACGCCCATGACCCATAATATTTAAACCATATGTGGCATATAATGCCCGAGTTCTACGTATAAGTAAATCATTCTTTTTATTTTCTCAATTATCGCAAATCCGTAAGTACTTCTCGACTCTCAAAGTGTATCCTCTTGATGAATATAAAATCAATAGGTGTACCCTCACTACCTTACTGGTCTAAGTCCTTCTTAATTCTCACAAGACCTAATTTAACCTATGCACGATTTCCCCCTCAATATATACCTCCGAAATCCCACGATTAAATTTCATATAAAGTAGTCTTACCCGGACCCTACTTATACCCTACTGGTCCTTCTCAAGTCCCATTATAATATTTAAATTATGTCCAAAGGTCCTTACACATTGGGATTGCATTAACATTAAAAAGGAAAAAGAGTTTCCATTTCCAAGAGAAATTGATCGATCGATGAAATGGGGTCGATCGATCGATCGACCAAGCAGTTATTGCCCAGAATTCTACATATTAAGCCTACGGGTTTCTTACAACTTAAATAATCATAACTCCCTTATTATGTCCCAAACTCCCAACCAAACATCATGAATGTTATATAAACCAATATGGATGATTTCTAACGTAAAACAATCATTAATTCCTCAAGATTCGTCATCAATTGGATTAGTTCAAGAATTTATCATTTAACCCTTGTTTATCAAATTTTCTCAATAATTCCATTAATTTCCAGATTTCTATCTCTACTGGGCATCAAAATTCATGGTTAATATTCTACATATAACAAGGTATTAATCTTAACATGGTTTCTACTCCAAATTGCATTGATAATCTCCCAAACAACATTATATTTTCATGAGACATAAAATAATTATCTCTTACACTAGCATGGATGTGTTATCAACTAAAGAACGGCCAGTTAGATACTTTCCTGGAAATTAAAGTCTGAATCATAGAGAATGATGGGTATGATCCCGTTCCTCGTTCCCCGATCTATGCGTTGGTGGTGGAATTGGTGAGAGTGGTGTAGGGTTGGTGGCTCTCCTCCTTCGAAGCCTTCTCTCTTCTCTCTTCCTTAACATCTCTGCAACTCCAATATTTCTAACCTTCGAGGACTCTAATGACCATCAAATATAACCCTATAATTTTCGTCATTAATTAAGGCCTAAAATAAAAAATTACAAAAATGCCCTCTTGGTTAGGCCTAAAAACGTCCTGAGATCCAAACTAAACCCCCGGGTACATTTTTATGACTATATCGACCCTTCCGGACACATTGATGCACTCTAAATGACCATATGGGTGACTTAGAATTAATTTACTTTTTATCCCATTAATTTAGTCCCGACGCGACTCACAAGCGCGTCCTGACTTAATTTCTATAACTGTCGTATTATTCACTCGCGATAATTTTAATAAATTTGATCTCATATATTTCTTTACTCATTAAGTAATATTCAACATAATTCTTACCAATAATTACTAACTCTCGTCACGCTACTAAATATTTATTTTAAAATTCGAATTAATATTTAATTACGTTATCCCAATTTAATTTAATTAATCCCATAATTAAAGGCCATAAAAATACGGGTAATTACATCCTACTTATATTTTGCCTAATATATGTAAATAAAATAGCTGAAATTATACACATTTTTACACATAAACCAAAGTTAGCATTCCCAGCTCTAATGTCTCCAAAATAGTGGTGGAATGGTAGCAACCCCCACCTTCAAAGGTGGCCTCAGAGGGTTACCACAAGCTCTTCCAAAACAAGCTATATGGAATCTCCATTGTTGCCCTCTTTGTTCTCTACGAAATCCATCTTCTTCCTCTAAGAACACCCCCTTCAAACCTTCACTCAACTCCAAGAATGCTCTCTTCTTTAACCTAATAAATCTGTCTAGGGTTTTGTATGGTGATGTAAGTTGATTTGTGGCCTTGTAGTGGTGGTTTTATGGTGGAGATGTGGTGTATGTGGGTGGTTTCATCCTTAGCAAATCTGGGACATAACACATCTCCATGGGATCTCCAACTTAGAGAGATAGAGGGAGGCTACAAATGAAATGAGGTTTTTTTAACCCTAGCACACCCACTCTAAATTTGTTATACCACAAATGAAGCTTAACCTGAAATCATCCATGTATGAGATTCCTAAGAGGTTGATATGTGGAAAAAACAATGGTTAGGATAAGACGGCATAAAGAAAACAAGGATCTTTCCAAAGACCTACTCGATCAATCGATCGATCGATCAGAAACCATCGATCGATCGATCAATGGCTTGATCGATCGAGTCCCCAAGCTTAATTTCGTCGATCTGTTGATCGTTCTCAAAACATTTCCCTTTTTTTCTAAATGGTCCTTTTATCCATATTTTTAGTACCCTTCAAAAGTGATCAAACCATTCTTCTTGTCAACGGGGTATTCCACAAAAATCGCGCAAAGTTAAACTTGTGCGAGTCGTGTACCAACTAATTTATAAATTACACCTCTGACATCCGTGGTTCATCCATTCCTTGATTAATTCAAATATTACTTCACTGATACATTCATACCAACTAATTGAACACAATTGTACGTCGATGTAGACCATGCAATCGTGGAAATTCCCTTTTTAATCAGTTCGCGCAACGCGTCATCTTATGTCTAATTCTAGCTCAATCATTTATGCATATGTTTCTCCAATTACATTTCTAAATAAAATAATCAAATTATTATTCAATATTTATTTTCTATGGTAGGGTATTACAAAAGTTCTATTACCCTTCCTAACCCTGAAACGGAATGGCATAAGTCTATTTGTCTTCAAACTTCTTCTTCCCTTTTGGCAAACTTTGTCTTTATCCGTGTGTCTTAAATTCTGCTTTAAGTATCTATACACATGAGACAAAAACATATACCTCGTGACATATCGAGTTTGAAATAAAGTAAAATTCATAAATAAATTCTCCCCCATAAATCAAACTCATTAAAATTTTAATTTTGCTCTCCCCCTTTGTTTTTATTAGAAATTAAAAAAAAGTAAAAACATAATCATGAAATACGAAGCATCACGTAGAAGATAAGATATCATTCCAAAAGGATATAAATCAGGCATGCATAATGATCATCTCAAAGGCCATCACACACCAACTATTTTTGAAAATTTTCAATTTTTCCAAAAAAATAAATTCCACAAATACAACAAACAATACCATATATAATATATGCAAAATATATTAAAGAAAATCTGTCACACATATATAGGTATAAACGACCACAAAACATGACACAAAACATATAAGCTTTACACACTAGAATAGTATCGATGTGTTTAAATATGTGGGATGGAATGAATGGATGTGAAATATATACAAAAGAATTGTAACCTAAACACTCAAATATGTTCAATAAGTTCTTATTGATCGCAAAACTTTATCAAACTAAGCTTTAGCCTCAAGTGACAAATAAAGTTGAACTTAATGATCAAAACAAACACAATGGACACAAGCCGAGAACATTGATGATTCTAGAAATCAATAGCATCATGGAAAAATAAGCATACTATGATTCATTGTGCAAACCCATTGATCTTCAACTAAACTCCCACAAAGATAAACATATATCATATTTTTAATTCTTTTCTTTTCTTTTAAAGTGATTTATTTTTGCAATATTAAACAAACTAAATTATGTTGGCCCCCTTTTTGGCAAATTTTGTTCTTTTTATTGCCTTTATTTTTTCTTGGGCTCTTTTCAAACGGTGGCTTTCACGACAAGTCAACTTGTCTCTCGCTGCCCTCTCCTGTGTTCACTCATATTTTTTTATATATAATATTTAAACAAAATCTCACTGGCAATGGTTCTAATATGCACAAATCCCCCATAGTCGCTTAAACATGTAGATGATAGAATTGATGGTAGAACATATCACCAAGCTCAGATATACATATTGAAATTAAAATCCAATAAGCTCGTGCATGTGTGTGTGGAGGCATATACAAAGTCGAATCCGTAAAGCAATCAAGTTCGAAACAACTCTATAAACAAATGTCCTAGTCACATAAAAATTGCGAAGTGAATTGGATTCAAACACACCAATATACCACACCAAATGTGTAAAACTAAAATACACAAAAATAGAAAATCTATTTGTATTTTTCAAAAAATTATCAAAATAAAATCTTTTTATATTTTTCATATATGACTCAATAAAAAAATATAATATAAAAGATATACATGTCATAACACTAGCAAACATATATCATGAAGCGCAACTAGAATATGACAAACAAAATCATGATGGCAATCATCAATAAGATATAGCATGTGATTATGCTCTTTGGCCCCTTTTTGGCAAATTTTGCTCTCCCCTTAATAAAAGCAAACTTATCCCTAAGTGTCTTTTCATGTGCCTTAAAATTATTAATCAAAACACTATCCTCCTTGACACAAACATTAACCCTAGAATTTTTAAAGTCCTCCAATTCTTTTTCTAAAACTAGGAATCTATCATCGCTTTTTTTCTTATACAATTATAAAATTTTGAAATCTCGGTCCATGTCCTCAAACTTCTCACGAAAGATATCACTTTGAGTGTGAACAGTTTGCAAAAGTTTCATAGCAGATTTAAAGTAAGAATTTTATTTTTCAAGAATTTTAATCCTTTTAGCAAACTTCAAATTCAAATGATTTAAGTCGTCAAAACTATAGGTATCCATCGAGAGAAAAACAAAAACACATAAAAACCACTAAACAAATATCTCACACAATAACATAGTGCAACTAGCTCTGATACCAATTATTGGGATGAAATAGTAAGAGATTATGCAAAAATAAATATGCTCAATAAAAATTCCATTTGGAGAGTGTGCAATCAATTTTATATTTTCATCCTAAGCATACATCTATGTGATAAAACAGATAAAGAAAACCAAGCATTCAACAATGAGAAGGTTTGGGGGAAAAAATCTTTTGGGTAAAACCTTTTTTTTCAGCATTTTAGAAATATTACAAGATAGTCGACTTACAATACTACTTGATAACTGCCACAAGTATAACGCATTAATCTTCGTAAATTTCTAAAGAACAATTATTATCCTCATAAGAATCACAAGACCTCAGTCCTCCCTTTTCAGCCTTAGCCTTTGTCTTCAGTAGTGATCCATTCGGGTTTCATGGAGATGCCTCTTTATAAGATGCATGCAAAATTACAAAACTTTCTAGGGTTTAAAACGAATTCACAATAACAATATTAAAGGATGTTTGTATCTGACTTAAACAGTGTTTTTGCAACACAAAAGGTGAAGAATTTTTGCAAAAGTTATGCAGACACGAATCTGGCAAAAGTCTTAAATGTTTTGATTACGAAACAGGTATTTATATAATTTTAAGGCAGTGCATCGTTCAAACGAGAATTTAGGGACGTTCTAACGAGATTTTGATCTCATTCGAACGAGATATGATCTCGCTTCTAACAACCTCAAAAAAACTAGACAGTGAGCCTTCGTTTGAACCTCATTTTCTCCAGACTTCTAATGACCTTCTAACGACATGCAATTTCTAACGACATGAAATCTCGTTTCTAACGACATGCAATCTCGTTTGAAAAATCCTTAAAAATAAAAATATTTTTCTTTTTGCAAATAAAAAACCATGTTCGTTTTAGATAAAAAAAAATAAACATCCCAAAACGTAATTACGTAAATTAATTTGAACTCTAGTTTTCTTCATACCTTTCCGGGATGTCGAGAAGTCTTTAAACTTGGAGTTGCTCGAGTTCGTTTCGTCGTGATGGTGCATGACGATTTATATCCGGATACGCCAAACTAGTCTAAAACTATGTTATGAACAATATTAGAAAAATTGTTCATACATGGGTGATCATCGCGTCAAATGTGTGCTCGTGTAAGGGCACGGCCGTTATTTTCATTTCACCGCGATAATATAAAAAAAAGTAAATTACGGCTACACTTGCGAGGCAAGCACAGTGGTAAGTCGGGTATCGAAAATCCACAGGGACAAGATGCTAGAATTTATAGGATCTAATACTCCTAAATAAAAGTGTAAAAGATGATTACAAACTAAAAAGGAAAAGATTCATAAAAGGTAATTGATTAACTAGGCGAGGGAAAATAAAGCTAGATTAACTAGGCAAAGAAACACGTCAACTCGAGTGAGTTCCATTCAAACACAACCTAAACTAAATTAGCTAGAAAGCATATTAAAAACTAGGTAAAGAAAGAGGTAAATAAACGCGATAAATCTACACTAGAAAGAAAGGAAATAAAGCATGTAAACCTAATTTAGAAAGCTTGTAAATTACACTACAAAGCAAGAAATAATGAAATACAACTATATTAATGGAGATGGAAGATGGTAGCACAAATTACAAGCCCAAATGGGTGTCAATCCAAGAAGAAATAAAGAAATGAGCTCCCAAACCTCCAAAACCCTAACCTAAACTACCTAAAACGAATTATATTTGTTTTTACATGAAAATTCCTTTATATAGTAAAAGGAATAAAATTAGAAAAGAAAAGGAAAAAGAAAAGAAAAGGCCAAAATATCTACAGAAAACAGGGGATCGATCGATCGTTCCCCTGGGCTCGATCGATCGATGCTCAGAAATCTAGCCCACTGTCTCCCATAATTTGGAAAATAAGAAGGATCGATCGATCGAACCCTTTGGTCGATCGATCGATCAAGCAAGTATGAGCCTCCTGCATTGCTATTTTGGCATGTTTGGATTTTTCTTCCGCTGAATCTCTCGTAACTTCTTTGTTCTGAATCGGAATCGTGCACCATTCACGGCCACGCGAAGCTTGCGAGGAGGGCTAAAACTTCCGTGTAGATGTTGGGCCAGGTGCCCAAGCTGTGAAAAGACTAAAATGCCCTTGAACGTGCGATCATGTACGGAAATCGAGCGGAATGCGTTTGAAATTCACACTTAGCATCCAAATACCTATAAAAGCTCAATTAACCCCTACAAAACATGTTAACGTAGAAATACGAGGTTATCTGGTTAACGAGCATAAATATAGGGAATGAGATACCCGAGGGAGCTAAAATGAGTCGGTTCGGAGGATGAAATACGCAATATTTGCGTATTATCACACCCCATAACTTACACATTGCTAGTCCCTAGTAATGAAATAGGATGCAACAAGAACTACAAGCAAACCAAAAGCAGGATGAGTACAAAAATATGGTATAAAATCATAAGGCCACTTTCGCGGGTGATTCGATTGCATTTAGCATATGCAATAAGTCGTTAAACCCCTAGGTCACCCTAGTGGACGAGTGTCGTCTCGTGAGGGTTTTCAGAGATGACACCCACAAACATCACATGGTTTTCTCAAAATATTCCCAACCCAATATGCGACAAGCCCAACAATAGCGAACAAGATTTCATACGCATTATTAGCAAAGTGAATGAATTCAAACAAAAGTCCAAATCATTGACACTATAGAATGCACCTCATAGAATTGAAACCTTAAAATGTGGGAGGGGGAGCGAGCAAATGCAAAGTGTGATTTGGCAAATACTTAAATAAACTGGATAAACATTAAAGCAAGCATATATTCAATCCTCACGGGCATTACACTCATAAAGTGAATTCACTCGAAACAGGGTGCTAACACACGGAACATGCGGGCATAAAGCGTAAATGTAAATGGAAACTAGGTCGCACATATGTCACAAATGAAGAACGCTATATATAAACTTAAAAATCGTAATCTCAATGAAAGGATACCACACACTAAAAGAGGCGAAATGTATTTTCACAGATTATCAAAACTATTTAAACTTTTGAATTACATCTACTTAAGATCACATAGGACTTTAATAGGGTTATAATGTAGGCTAGGCTAGGGTACGAAATGAAGGATATGTATGTACGGATTCAAATTGTTCGGGATGAAAACTCGGAATAATGGGAAAATGCGAGCTATATCAAAATTCGAAAACAAGTTCCAAACAAGAATTACATATACCATCGGGGAGAGTAATCAAAGATTATTGAACACTATACACAACATTTACAACTTTCTCTTTCTTTTCTTTTCTTCTTTTTCTTATGTTTTCTTTTGCTTTTTGCTTTCTCTTTTTCTTCACTTTTTTCACTTTTTCTTTACTTATCTCACTCTCATATACCTAAATTGCAATCGACATCATAACAACACCATTCAATCCCAAGTAACATTCCAAACAAAGGTACGAAAGGTGTATGTATGGGATAAAACTCCAATTTAGAGTTGGTTATGGGAATTTGGGTGTGAAACGAAAGGCTATATTTAGGCTTAAAGGGATTGACGAGGTAAACATATAAGGTGAGGTCAAGGTCAATATGGGTGATATAACAAAGAGGGCCTATGATCATTTCCAAAAGTTTACACAATTCTCAAATCAAAACAATATATGAAAATCATGCTCAAGTAACACATTTCAAGTATGAACTCAATTAATGAACGATCAAATGAAACAATAGTGAGATTACTAACGAATTCAACGTTTTCAATGAAAAAAGAATAGTGTATACACTCACAAACGATGAACGGTACAAAGCTTACTCGGTGTAAGTATATACAATGCAACAAAACATTACCGAGTTATAAAAATCTTAAACCAAATCAATATAACAATAAAAGTGCATGTGCTCATGGGATTAAAGTTTAATTGATGAAGTTATTCATAATATAAATATTGAGACTAAAGTATAATAATTTCTAAAATCGAGAACATGCATCATTGGGTTGTCTATTGGATCAGGCAATTATTAAAATTTATCAACGGAAACAAGGGGAAAATGCCCAAAAAATGAGAAAAAAGAAAGAAAATCTTTTTGAAATTTTTTATTTTTCTAAGAAAAGCATACTAAGTAACTAATATGTGAGCAAAAACATGGACTAAATAAAGAAATGGATAGAATATCCCACACCCCCTAACTTAAAACTTGACATTGTCCTCAATGTTAATTAAGAACCAAGTTAAAGAGAGGAAACGAGCAATATTACCCAAAATTGGAGCAATCCCCATAAGAACAAGTCCAAAGAATCTACAAAATAAGTTAGTACCGAGCATAGAAAAAACAAATAACAAAAAGTTAAGTAATTACACTAGACTAAATTAAAAAGGAAAGAAAAAAAAGAAATAATAAAAAGCTAACTATATACAACCTACTATTTAGGCTTCACACTAACTATACACTAGAAGTTTAAATAGCTGAGGGTCCACCGTGAAAATGATTTGACTTTGGAGGATAACTGGTGTACCCTCACACTCAAGAATGCCCTCTGAAAAATATGAATTCCGTTTTAACAACGGAAGGCATGTGTAAGGCGTAAGAAATGAACCATTGCCAATTAAAAGTTATGGGGGGACGATGGGGGGTTCAGATTGAACGGGTGACAAAAATATGTGGGGAACAAGAAAAGCAGAATATCCTCCCAATGATTTTGAAATTGGAATGGGAGGTGGCGCACACGAAGGCAAAGATGCGATCGTGGAAGGCGACTTGAGCAAGTACTCCTCATCGGCGAAAAGGTTTAAAACATTAAAGTTTGAAGCCGAATCATCGAGTACTTGTGACGGTGTGATAATAGAGAATGAAAATGGGGATGAAAGAAATTAAAATTCATGAGATGAATCATCATCGCATGAAGATTGAGTTTCCAAGGAAATAATATCATTTTTAATTAAATGTTCTTCTTTGGGGGCCAAAGAAGAAATCATTTCATTGCAAATAGATATTACGTCATTTTCATCCTCACTTTCAATATCTATTACGCAATGGACAAAGTCTATAATAGTTTGTTCCAAAGTAGGCATAAGTACCTCATTTGGTTCAAAACATTCTTTGACTTCGAAAGTCTCAAAAGCAAAATCGTCGTCGGACTCAAATAATAAATCCAAGTCATGTTCCCACGAACGATTTTCTTCCCGATAATGATTTTCAATTTTCTCATTCTCATACATATGCAAGCCCTCACCGAATGTCGTAGGTCGAGGTGCGGATGCATGAAAATGGGAACTTTGAAAATTACCATCGGACTTAAACGAAAACTCATTATTATAGGAATTTTGAAAACTATTGCAATTCGTTTCAAAAATCCTATTATAAGGAGATAAAGGCCCAAAATCATTATCATCATCAATAAAATTCCAATAACCCAAGTTTTAACATTCGTTATACTCGACCAAAGCCATATTTGAATTTGAAATTCTTTGGGATTCTAAGTATTCACTGAAAGTCATAGAATTACGGCCATTTTGAGAATTATAACAATGATTACCGAAAGAATTGGAATAAGACATGCTTACCCCAAAAATGGCTCGAAATGGCGAATTCCCAAAGTAGGTGCGCGCAGGAAATTCGAGCGTTTCTAAGTGCTCAAATGTGGAAGTCCTGCAAAAAAATTAGAAAATAATACAAATAGAAAGAAAATACTACGAAATACTAAATCAAATAAAGTCTAAAACAAACAAGTCCCCGGCAACGGCGCCATTTTTTTATCACTGCGTGAAATGCGTGCTCATGTAAGGGCACGGACGATGTTTTCGTTTAACCGTGATAATACAAAAAATCTAAATTACGGCTACACTTGCGAGGCAAGCACAACGGTAAGTCGGGTATCGAAAATCCACACGGACGAGATGCTAGAATTTATAGGATTTAATACTCCTAAATAAAAGTGTAAAAGATGATTAAAAACTAAAAAGGAAAAGATGCATAAAAGGGAAATGATTAACAAGGCGAGGGAAAATAAAGCTAGATTAACAAAGCGGTAAAAACTATAGGTTGCGTAAAATATCCCTCACCCGAGTTAATTTGTATAAAATGGATACATGGGTCGACGAGTTATTACGAGTGCATCTCGTTTCGACAATTAATTGAATCAAGAGTTTTCATGCCCTTTAATCCTCATAAAAACCTAATAAGATTTTGGCGTCAACAAATACCCCGGAAATTACGCACGCAAGGTCGTAAGCACGGGACATACATGATATGCCCCGTCAAATCTCCTAGGCACAATAATTAGGACAACGCACCCGAAATAGACTCGTAAACACCATCTCCAAAGCAAAGAAACACGTCAACTCGAGTGAGTTCCATTCAAACACAACCTAAACTAAATTAGCTAGAAAGCATATTAAAAACGCGGTAAAGAAAGAGGTAAATAAACGCAGTAAATCTACACTAGAAAGAAAGGAAATGAAGCATGTAAACCTAATTTAGAAAGCTTATAAATTACACTACAAAGCAAGAAATAATGAAATACAACTATATTAATGGAGATGGAAGATGGTAGCACAAATTACAAGCCCAAATGGGTGTCAATCCAAGAAGAAATGAAGAAATGAGCTCCTAAACCACCAAAACCCTAACCTAAACTACCTAAAATGAATTATATTTGTTTTTAAATCAAATTTCCTTTATATAGTAAAAGGAATAAAATTGGAAAAGAAAAGGAAAAAGAAAAGAAAAGGCCAAAATATCTATAAAAAACAGGGGATCGATCGATCGATCCCCTGGGCTCGATGGATCGATGCTCAGAAATCCAGCCCACTGTCTCCCACGATTTGGCCAAATAATAAGGATCCATCGATCGACCCCTTTGGTAGATCGATCGATCAAGCAGGTACGAGCCTCCTGCATTGCTGTTTTGGCATGTTTGGATTTCTGCTCTGCTGAAACTCCCGTAACTTCTTTGTTCTGAATCGGAATCGTGCACCGTTTGTGGCCACACGAAGCTTATGAGGAGGGCTACAGCTTCCATGTGGATGTTGGGCCATGTGCCCAAGCTGTGAAAAGAATAAAATGCCCATGAACGTGCGATCGTGTCCAAAAATCGAGCGGAATGCGTCCGAACTTCACACTTAGCATCCAAATACCTATAAAAGCTCAATTAACCCCTGCAAAACATGTTAACGTAGAAATCCGAGGTTGTATGGTTAACGAGCATAAATATAGGGAATAAGATACCCGAGGGGGCTAAAATGCATCGGTTCGAAGGACGAAATACGTAATATTTGCGTATTATTAATGGGTCCACAACGAGTGGCACCAAGTTCAGAAATAAACTAGAATAGAATATAGGGTGGGGGTATCCACAACAATGGTCCCTAAGCTCAAGACAAAAGATAAAAGGGTTGATGATAGGATCCACAACGAGTGCCCCAATTCCATAATGAGGCCAAGATATAAGGAATGGGCAAGGAGGTTCACAGCGAGTGGCCCCATCCAAGAAATAGGTCAAGATAGCCAATTAATGAGAGGGCTCCCTAATATCTCACCAAAAAGGAACAAATACATATTGCCTATTATAATTCTCACTTGGCGAGGGGGTTCTCAAACGAGCAATCCTAAGATAATAGAAAAAATGAGCGAGCTGACCCAAAAGTTTGAAGGGATGGTCACAAGTTTCACTTGATAAACAGTTACTAAATTATTGTTTTTTCTTGCACAAGTAGCCTTGATCGAGCAAGCAGGGCTCGAGCAGACCAATTGGGATCTTCTAAGGGTTTTAGTTTAATGGATAAGAGACAAGGTTTATTGGGCAAAGTTAAAGCTCAACCACTTGGCACTTTAGGATAGAGAAAATACTACTAGGAGGGACCCTAGAGGTCACCCAAGCACTTATCCCAAACATAGATTCAATGAGTGAGAATCCAAGAGGCTGCTCATAAAAGTATTTTTTCAACTGGTCATTGGTGACTGTCCCTCAAGGTCACTCGTGAGTTTTTTAATAAAAGTTTGTACATCAAGTTACCTTTTGAAAATATATTTACCAAATCACGTGTTTTGACACTAGTGGACGATATATTTTCTTTTTTACTTTAGTATGCATCAGGCGTCGTATGTCAGAGAAGGCATGCGATTAATCAACAAACGGAGACAAAAGGTACATTGCAGAGCTTATCTCTACAATTGCCTTATTTTGGCTCCCAAATAGCCCTAGCATCTACCTATAAATAAGACCCTTGAGCCAGGTAAATATAACACAGAAAACTCAAGTTAGCCTTGTTACTCTATCAAAATCACACTATAAAAAGTATTCTCTCCATACTCTCTCTTAAGTGTCAAAGTGCTTGTCTCTTCACTCCCTTTATGGCCATCCGTTTCAGGAGATTTATCTTTCTTTAAGACATTATCATTGTTATAAAAATTTGTTACTCATTAGTCTCTATTCAGGAAGAAAGTTATGGGGAAGCTCCAATATTACTAGAAGTAGAAGGTTTTCTCTCTTAGCTGCTCTTGAGACATTGAAGGCCATGAATACAATATCTATGTAGTGGATCATGCCTCACCCATTTCAGTTCTTCATAGATCCTAGTATTACCACCCTCCTACAATTGGCGATTTTGTTGGGGAGGTATTCTCATTGCCATGGATAAAGAAGGATACAATGTTTCAAAGCAACTAGTGTTTGAAGATACTTCAGACGATAATGGAGTTTAAAGTGACCAGAAAACCTAATAGGAGGTTATAATGACCGGAGTGAGAGAACCTGCTCCTCAAGGGGAAAACCAGTGCAGCAACATCCATGCCTTTAGCATAGATGAACTTGTTGAGTATGTTTTTTGATTTTTTAAAGCAGAACAATGTTGACTTAGCAAGTTTGAGCTAAACTTGCATGACGCCTATAATGGCACCTGTTGGAGGAACAGCAACAACAGTGACTGTAGAGGTGGCTCCACCTCGAAAGGTGGTACTAGAGTATATAGCAGCACCAATAAGTTCACTGATGACAAAGAAAGTTATCCTAGAGGAATACCCCTCCAAATTTATTACCATGGAGGACATGAAGAATTTAATGTCCTCCCAAAGGGAGTCCTCACACATGTAAGAGGAGCTATAAAATCCCTACCCAAAAAGCATCAATGAGAAGTCATATCCAGATGGGTATGTTCCTACTAAGTTCATCAAAATTAATGGAAATGGTGAAACCCCTAGGGAGCACGTGAAAAGGTTTGTAGAGTACTCGGGCGTGCATGGAAACGATAAGGAGTTGAATCTACGAGAGTTCATAGAAAATCTCACGGGAAAAGCATACACATGGTACTCCAATTTGGCACCAAACATCATTCCAACATGGGAGGAGATGCATAGGCAGTTCCTCCAAAAGTTCTTCATAGCATAATATGAGTTCACGCTGAGGCACCTCGTAGAAGAGGTAAATAAACTTTATGAAAATTGATACAGTACATCAAATGCCTTCAAGAAAGGGCGTTGGATGTCCATGAGGATGTGGTAGAAGCAAGGCTGCTACAGATATATCTTGGGGGAAAATAGAGGAATATAAAATCAACTTGGTCATTGAGACCATAGATGGGACGTTCAGGGAGTTCACTTGAGCAACTAGCAACATCTTGATGATTATCAAGCCCCAGTCACAAAGTTGGAGGACACAAGTGCCGCTCACAGTAGGTAGATTTCAAGTCTCTGGATGCCAAGTAGTAAACTATGTGGATAGGAACCCTAAAGGCGACAAGGGAGGCTAAGGGTTCAAAAGTGATAGTCAAACAGGAAAAATGGAAGTTTGGGGATGACATTCCACCACTACTACTTTTCAGAGCAGCGGAGGCCATGGATTGTTACAACACATTAGTGCACGAGGGGGTAGAAGTCCCCCCCCCCCCCCAATTCTAATGGGCAGATACCAACAGCGACAGAAAAAAAAATGCCAAATTTTATGAGTTGCATCAAAGAGTTTAGCATGCTACTAAATACTGCTTCTATTTACGAATAATAATTGGTGAGCAGGTGGCCAAAGGAACTTTGTAAATCCCATGAATAAATGCAAATGACAACCCCCGCCAGCTCACCACTATGGTATACCAAACATGGTGGTAGCATATGATGAGGAGGAAGTCGAAGAGCCTGAGGAGTGGTGGGGCAATGAGAAAATATATGAAGATTGGCTAGCGAGCCTAGATAGAGAAGAGCAAGAGGATGAGTGGTTCGAGCAGGTGATCCCCTCGTAAGGAAGAGCAGATGTGGTCCTTGCCCTAGAGAGGGTAGGTACATTTGAAGCAGATTATGTGTGCAATGCATAAACTTATGAGGTAGAACTTGATTCAAAATGTGCATCTATTGCGAGGAGCCCAAAGTTTAAGTGGTTCTTCAATCAAATTAGAATGAAGCATGATACCAGTATAGTAATCACCAAGAAGATCTTGGAAGCAGTCTAGCAATGAGGAGGTCCCTCTATAAATTGGCATGGTCCTATAGGAAGGTTGATCAAGAGGTACACCTCTGAGGTAGTCTTGTCAGAAGCTGATAGGCAAGTGCCTTACTTTCACAGCATCCCTTGTATGTGACAACTTTGATAAACGGAATCAGTTTCCTCAGAGCACTCATGGATGGATGGGCATCCATAAATATCATGCCTATTAACACATTGTATGAGACAGGTATCTCTCAGGAGAAGATAGTGTCAATCCCATTGGTGATTTTTAGCTTTAATAGTGAAGGATGCAATTGTTGGGTTATGTGAATATGAGAATTAAATTAGGAAATTTTACATAACATATTCCATATCATCAATGCCAACACTAGTTACCATCTCCTGATAGGGAGAGTGTGGATGCACACATATGGGATAGCACCGTCGACATTCTGCCAATGTCCAAAAGAAAACATTCGAGGAACTGAGATTATGATCAAAGCCACAAAAAGGTTATTTTCAGTGGAAGAAGCTCATTTTTGGGATGCAACATTCTACATTTTCTAGACGGAGAGAGGAGAAGCTTTACCATGGGGTTGGAGGAGTCCCTCATGGATGGAGAAAGTGATCAGTCCAAAAGGTTTGTGCATAAAAGATAGGGTCAACTGTAGGCGACTCTTTTTCAAAGTGTGCTTTAGGTAAAAATAACTTTTGTTTCAAAAAAAACTTTTTTTAATTTAAATACGCACCAAGTTTGTGAACAAATTTCACTTAAGTCCATTTTTATCTTGTTTAATCCTAAATATGCATCTAGGTTATTAAAGCAAGTAAAATAAATCAAGTTCATAAAAGGAACGTCGGATGTATGAGGAAACCACTAAGGGAAAAAACCTCGGACGGCCCAAGCCAGACAATCACTATGATACGAAAATTACAAAGGAAGATAAACAGACTTACTCCATGATTCGATAGCCCACAAGCCATGATGCTCATCTTCTTTTTAACCGCTCATCTACAGTTCCCATGTATAAATCCTTCCATGATACTTGTTCGCAACAGACGACTCCACGTGCACCTCAGTATCCATCGATGCATCTTTGGCAATTGTCTACGATTCGAAACACATCCTTCACCGTTTCTTCACCGTAAAACTCCAATGAAATAACTTGCTCAATATGGATAAACAAACTAATGGTGCAAATAAGATCTTTATAGCATATGTGTATGAAAGCTCGGATCTTTATAAACAATAAGGATGGTTTTTGCTTTTTAAATTCTTAGAAAATAAGTGCAGAAAAACGTGACTATTTTATTATGATTTTTTTTCTACACCCCCGGAAATCTTGAGCAAAATTTTCCTTAAATAAAAAAGTTAAGTTGGGGCGTCGTTAGAACGATATATCTATATCGTTTGAACGACTTGGCTATATCATTAGAACGACTGTACCGTGTCATTTGAATGACACTGAGATGTCATTTGAACGACATCAAATGTCGTTTGACCCTCCAAATCACAAGGGAGGGATCTATACGACTCTAAACGGTGTTTATCACAGAATAAAAGAATTTAAAACCTTTTAAAAATATTTTTAACATTTTTAAATCACTTTTAAACAAAATAACATCCTTAAAATATTTTTCGAGTCCTATAAGAATTATGCATTCGTACCTGAGAGTATCTTGGAATGCAATGTGATATGAAGATGTGAAACGTGCACCAATAAACTCGGCATGATATATCTTTGAAGCTTGACCACTACATCTTCAAACAACATGTCATGGACTATGTGGGTATCGTGACAATAAAAAATCTATCTATAACTCAAACAAGTTTTGTCCGTAATTAAGTCAATTACATACAAATTAACACACGCTTGGAAATTTTGTCCTCATAAATCTCCCCCTTTGACTATTCCGAGACAAAACCTAAATCGTGAAATGCCTAAGTCAGGACGTCAAGCCAAAAGACCTAAATCCCATCCCATAAAACTAAAAAGAAAATACAAGACATGATATAGTAAACAAATGTCGGACCAGCAGCATAAACTTGTCTTCATGTGATGTAGACGCAAAATCTCCAATCTATGAATAATCATTACACATACGAAACAACAAATACCAAGTGAAGTATGGAGGTACAAATGATATAAAGAAATACCAATAGGTAAAACAAACCATTTGTTAATTATATGGGCAAAACATATGATACCAAAAAGTATACGTAAACAATATAGCCCAAATCAATGATATCAATATGTAAACACAATGATCAAAACATGATTAACAAATGTGCTCATCAAACAAATACTCCTACTACATCACATACCATCTCTCCCCTTTTTATCTTGAAAAGACAACCAGATAAAAAAGTAAACAAATGAATATCTAGATAAACAAGGAAATCCAACTAATAACAATAATTACAAAGGACTAAATCGTAGCTAGCAAACAGTCACAAATAAAGAATCATCCATCTAAGCAAAATTGTGACTAAACGAGTCAATGCAGTAAAAGAATCAATCATGAATGGTTAAAGTCGACTGCATACAAACTGTCCAAAACAACACAAATGTACCAAAACAATATGATATTGGCATATATACGAAGCAGGTACAAAATCAAAAAGAAAACTTAAAAATCCTCGTTGGGTCGTTCGAGCGACATTGACAGGTCGTTAGAATGGCTAAGGCATGTTATTCGAACCAGACTAAAAATGACCTAAAATAGTAAGGTATCGCACGATGCATCTATCTAACGACCCTAAAAATGACCTATCTCGCAACCATACCTATTACAAGCAATGCCTCGAAACTCATGTCGCGCGATCCAGTTTTCGAATGGCTTGGACATGTCATTCAAATGATGTCCAGAAGTCGTTTGAACGACTTTTCAAATTTTTTTTCCTGCCCAAAAAACATGCAGGATTTTCCCGATGAAAAATTTTCATCAAAACAACAACTGGAAATACCAAACAATAACAAAACAAACTCAAAAATAGAAAAATAAAACAAGTATGAATTTCATGTTAACATAGTATCAATGTGCTCAAACATGGATATGGAAGGAATAGGCATGAACTGCAACGAATGAATCTCAATTTGAACACATCGAAATGATCAAGAAGCTCTAATTGATAGCTAAATGTCATCAAACTAAGTTTTATCCATATGTGACAATCAATATATTGAGCTAAATAAACTAAACGTATAACAAGCACACAAATCCAAAATTTTGATTATTCGACAAACAATAGCGTTTTCAACATTAGGATTCGCGGTGGAAACCCGTTGTTTTTCCATCTAAACACCCTCATATATTCGTATTTTCTTTTTCTAGCTCTTTTGAGGTTTTTATTTTTCTCACCTTAGAGAATTCCTATTGGCCCTATTTTGGCATATGCTTCCTTTTATTGCCATAATTTTTTCTCGTGCTCTTTTAAACGGTGGATTTCATGACGAGTTTATTATACTCTTACATCCCTTTCCCGTGAAAACTTATCATCTTTTCAATATAAGCAATATCTATGCTCACGACAAACGGTTCTTACATGCACACCTCCTCCTTAGTTTAATTACACATAGATGATAAAATTAAGAGGATAACGTATCACAAAACTCAAATAAGCGTGAGAAGTCAAACATTCGTAAAAGCTTGTGCATGTGTGTGCGATGATGGCATATATACAGAGTCAAATCCAAATGCAAATCAACTTCGAAACAACCCCATTTAGCCAGTGGTTTAGATCATTCAACGTATCTACAATTATGACCAAATGTCCTAGCTACGTGGTTAATGAAATGATAGGGGTCCAAACACACCAATATGCCATATCAAATATGAAAATTCATGACACAAAAATAAACCAAAAATATTTTGTGTTTTTCATAAAATATTTTTGACTCAAAAACCAAAATCTTTTTGTATTTTCAAAAATATATGAAACCAGAAATCTTTTGGTATTTTTTCAATAAGACTCAAATAAATGAAAAATATAATACAAAGAGATACACATGTCATAACACTAGCAAGATATATATCATGAAGCAAAGACTAGCGTATGACAAACATGGCTAACACAATGATCCATTAGATTTAGCATGAGAAGTATCATGTACAACCAAATGAGAGTCACGAAGTTTAATTCGTAATGCCTCTAAGTTCAATTTCCTAACCCAAGTAGGTGTATAACAACGCATGGGGGTTTTGGGAACCAAAACGAATTTATTCTTAAACTTCCTGTTATCATTTTTAAGGTCATGGCAATAACGTCTAAGGTGACCCTTCCTACCGCAATGAATGCAAGTGAAAACATGACGAGTAATGTGAACTAAATGTGGATCTCTCTTAATGTTCCTAGTTAGCTCTCTCACGCGATTGGTATTGGCTTTGGGAATGGGAGCAATACGATCACTGAATCCTATACCACACCTACCATCCTTGATTTCTAACTTTTCTGACCTAGCCTCCAAATCAAGCTTCACCTTACTCTAGTCTCTCAATTCTCCTCAAGTTCACTAATCCTAGACTCATGAAAATGCCTAGACTCCTCAAACTTTATAATCTCTTTCTTCAAAGCCTCCATCAAAGCACGAAGACTATCTCTCTAACCCTCAATGTATTCTAGCTTTTCCCAAAGATTTTTCTCTCATGCCCTAAAATCCTCAATCAAAGCATCATTCTTTTCTACGGCACGCTCTTTCAACTTAGCTTGTAACTTCAAGTTTGCCTTTTTCACCTTTATACTTCCTTATACAAATCATTAAAGGCAACTTGCAACTCTCCCACATCTATCTCCTCTTCCTTATCACTAGCTTCACCCTCTCTCTCTTGGGATTTATACAAAATGGACTCGGAAGTGTCATTCACATATGTATCTTCATGAGAAGATTTATCGCCGTCTTTCACATGACATGCCATAAATGCTACAAAGTGGCACACAATGGGGGAACTCTCTCCTTTTTTTGGTTCACTATCACTTAAGGTTATATTATATGCTATTGGTTTCTTGCCATCCTTAAGTCTAGTGTGACTCTCTGCTACCTTATGGCCATAACCCTCATAACCAAAATGCCTATCTGACTCATCTCTCTTAATATTCTCACTTTTATTCTTAGGGACGTGATCTACCTTATTGTTCTTGAGTTTATCAAGTCTTTCGACATATTTTTATTTTTTTTGTAACTTAAGAAACTTTTTGAACTTCTTTGCCAATAAAGCTACATCCTCGAAATCGGTGTCGAAATCATCATTCAAAACTTTACTCTTCTCCTTTCGGGCTTTCAAAATAATGCCCTTTTCTTTCTGTAGCACTTTCTTGATGGTAAACTTCTCAAGTTCATAGGTTTGTAAGTCACCTACTATCTCTTCTAGTTTCGTTGACTCAAGCATACCCAAGGAGTTTAAAACGGCCACTTTTTGATCAAATCTACTAGGCGATGAACTTAAAATTTTCTTAATGACTCAGTTATTGGATATTTTCTCTCCCAAGTTAAACGACGAGTTAACAATATAGGACAATCTAGTGTAAAACTCATCAAATGTCTCACTCTCTAATATTTTTATCGTCTCAAATTGGGTAGTGAGGTTTTGAAGTTTAAACGCCCTAACCGTTATAGTTCCCTCATGAGTGAATGCAAGAACATCCCAAGCCTCTTTCGACGTCTCACATATCATAATACGATTATACTCTTCTGGGGTGGCAGGCGAGGAAATAAAATTCAAACCTTTGGAGTTATAAAGTGAAAGTCTATGTTCGGCTTCAGTCCATGACTCAACAAGGTTTAAACTAGTGGCCTGTCCATCTCTCGTAACCAGTGGTGACCACCATTTTTCTATCGCTAACCAAACAAGCTCATTAATAGCCTTAAGTGAACTTTTCATTTGCATTTTTCAATAAGCATAATTAGTGCCATAAAAAATAGGATCCCGAAAAGCATCAAAATTTCCGAAATTCATACCTATAAGCACACGGGATCACATATAATAAAAAATGTTTCTAACTCTGATACCAATTTGTATCCCCCCTTTCAAAGTGTGATTTAGGTGGAAACAATTTGTCTTTTAAAAAAACCTTTTTTCAATTTTAATACGCACCAAGTTTGTGAACTAATTTTACTTAAGTCCAATTTTATCTTGTTTAATCCTAAACATGCATCTAGGTGATTAAAGCAAGTAAAATAAATCAAGTTCACAAAAGCAACGCCAGATGTACGAGGAAACCACTAAGGAAAAAAACCTCGGACGGCTCATGCTAGACAATCACTATGATACGAAAATTACAAAGGAAGACAGACAAACTTACTCAACTACTCGATACCCCATAAGCCTTGATGCTCTTCTTATCTTTAACTGATCCTCCACAGTGCCTCGTAGAAATCCTTCCACGATACTTGTTCACAGCATACGAGTTCACGTGCACCTTGGTATCCACCAATGCAACTTTGGCAACCGTCTACGATTCAGAACACGACCTTCATCGTTTCTTCACCGCAAAACTCCAACGAAACAACTTGTTCAATATGGATGAACAAACCAATGGTGCAAATAAGATATCTATAGCATAAGTGTATGAAATCTCGGATATTTATGATTTTTGCTTTTGAAATCCTTAAAAAACAAGTGCAGAAGTCGGTGCGTCGTTAAAACGATATCTCTATGTCGTTAGAATGACTAGACCATGTCGTTTAAACGACACTGAGATGTTGTTTAAACGACATCAAATTTCGTTTGATCCTCTAAATCACAAGGGAAGGATCTATACGACTCTAAACAGTGTTTATCTCATAATAAATGAAGTTAAAACCTTTTAAAAACCATTTTAACATTTTAAAATAATTTTTAAACAAAATAACATCCTTAAAATGTTTTTCAAGTCCCATAAAAATTATGCGTTCATACCTGAGAGTATCTCAGAATGCAATGTGACATAAAGATGTGAAACGTGCACCAATAAACTGGACATGATATATCTTTGAAGCTTGGCCGCCACGTCTTCAAACAACACGTCATATACTATGTGGGTATCATGACAATAAAAAAATCTATCTACGACTCAAACAAGTTTTGTTCAAAATTAAGTCAATTACATACAAATTGACATACTTGGAAATTTTGTCCTTACATCAGTGAGTGACCTATTTAGATGAAAATGCGAAAGGAAAGAGAAAGCTTAAAGTTGAGATAAGGCCTCCTTGAACCTGCAAGAAAGTTGTGTTACCTTATAGGAAGGTTATCTACTTTATAATGGTGTGCACGGGTGGCATTTTAGGATGAAAGCGCCGACTCGGCATCGAAATGTTTTTTGGTGGATAAATCCTACATTGTCGAACATATAGATTAGCTTGAAGAGGCAACCGATTGCATGTAGGATATGCCAAGAGAAAAGATTCAAGAACTATAACAGATAAACCTAGGAGTAAAAGGGAGAGCTGAGAGACCTATCTTCATCTCCAAATGTTTGAATACCAAACAAAGGGAGGAGATTGTCAACCTGCTCAAGGAGTTCACATATGTGTTCATGTGGAAATATACGAAGATGACTGGGATAGACCTAGAAGTGAGCTCCCATAAGTTAAATGTTCTCCCCAATGCCTTACCAGTTAGACAAACCACTCCCACCTACAAAAATGAGTTGGACCTCAAAACTAAAGAAGAATTAGATTTTTTTTAAAAGAAGGGTCTATAAAAACAATTCAGCATCCCATATAGCTTTCAAGCATCGTACCTGTAGCCAAGAAGGATAAGGAGAGAATAAGTGTATGTGTAGATTTTAGAGACTTACATCGGGCATATCCAAAAGATGAATTCCCATTGCCAAATATTGACAGTATGGTGGATGCCACAGTGGGATATGAAATGTACAACTTCATGGATGGATACGTTGGTTATAACCAAATTAGACTAGATCTAGCTAATGATGAGAAAATTGTTTTTCAGACACCCTTGGGTAACTTCCACTACACAGTCATGCCATTTGGGATGAAGAATGCAGGCGCCACCTATCAAAGTACAATGATGGCCATATTTAATTACTTGTTTCATTATAAACTGGAATTCTATGTGGAAGATCTGGTAGTGAAATCCAAAAAGGAAATCAAACATATTCAGGATCTGGGGTGGGTTTTTAAGAGGTACCGCAATTGTAAGATGAAGATGAACACATCTAAATGTGCCTTTGGGGTAACGATAGGGAAATTTTGGGGTTTTGTAGTAAATAGATAAGGGGTGCAAGTTAATGAAGAAAAAAGGAAAGACATCTTGATGATGCCACCGCCAAAAAGTCAGTGACAGCTCAAGACCTTCTTGGGAAAGGTTTTTTACCTGAGAAGATTCATACCAGCTTTGGTAGAGGTGACTTACCCTTTCATCCCTTTGATGAAAGAGAAGGACAAATGGATGATAAAGGAGATATTTACCTCACCCTGAATTATGGTACCACTGGAAGTAGGTGCACCATTGTTGTGAGAAAGATTTATAGGAGCCTTTCCTTCTGAAGAGAAGTCAGGAGTAGAGAGGCGTGTCACTATATATCACGAGTATTTCAAATAGCGAGTCCAGATATACCAACGTAGAGAGGCATTGTCTTACCTTAGTTTTTGTAGTGCAGAAGCTGAGATACTACCTGCTTGCTTTCACAGTTCACATCATCACCAAATGTGACCCCATAAAATATCTCTTGTCATGAACAATCCTGGTGGGAGATCATCAAGGCGGTTTTTAATATTATCGAAATTTGATTTGAAATTTGTAGTGCCGAAGGCCATCAAGAGTGAAGTCGTAGTAGATTTGTTGACCCACTTACCCAGTCAGAACTTCGAGCCTCCTAGTGAGGAGTTATCAGGCAAGAATTTTCAAGCCTGTCTAGCAGAGGAAGTGGAGGAGTGGAAGATGGAATTTAATTTCTCTTGTGCCCAAGGGACTAGTGGGGCAGGCATTATCCTCTGAAATGGAAAAGAGAAGGTTACTCTCTCCTTCAAGTTGGATTTTAAATGCTCAAATGATAAAGCTGAGTATGAGACCCTTATAATAGATTTACTAGAGGCATTGAGAAGAGGAATCAAAGTTCCATGCATACGAGGATACTCTAACTTGGTGGTGAAACAAGAACTTGAGAGTCACTCTAAAGCATGCCAACCTAGCGCCATACAGATCAATCATTCAAAGATTACTTAGCCATTTTTTTAAGGTGACAATAGAGAGACATACCCGGACGATGAATAGGCATTCGGATTCGTTGGCCAAGATAACATAGAAATGAGAGATGGAGGAGCAGGAAGCTACCATCACACTACGATGAAAAACAGTGCCAACCACGATGATGTCATTATTTCCAAGTGAGGCGCCAGAATACTGGAGGTGTACTATAATGAAATAGCTAAAAAAATAGAAAGAATCATGAAAATGTCAAAGTTTGTGAATTATCACATGCTTCAGGGGACGCTCTATTTTAAGAACCTAGGAGGGTTTCGGTCAAGGTGCGTAGGGGACGAGGAAGCTAAAGAATGACTGGCGGCTCTGCATGAGAAGAATTGTGGGGATACTAATAGTCCACTTTATCGACGGTTGCAGCGAGGGGGTTACAATTGGCCCACTATGAGCATAGAGGTTGCTCGCCTGTAACAAAGCTGCTTAAAGTGCCAAACCTAATTCGATCAGCGTGCTGAAGCTAACTTTGTAGAGAACTTTGAAGAGTGGAGATAACCTTGCATAGCCTACCTAAAAAAATGGAGAGCTGCTAGTAGAGAGGGCAGATGAAA
The DNA here is from genome assembly GCA_949130495.1 of Sambucus nigra. Lineage (NCBI taxonomy): Eukaryota > Viridiplantae > Streptophyta > Magnoliopsida > Dipsacales > Adoxaceae > Sambucus > Sambucus nigra. Next base: position 393,439,634 of record OX422215.1, read on the forward strand.
TTCAATTGGTAAAAGGGGAACTCTATAGAAGAGGATATAACGAGAGGGAGTTAAGATGTATGGAAATGGGGGATGTAGGAAAAGTGTTAAAGGAGGCTCATGAGCCTTCCCACATGGGAGGTACTAAGTTATACGATCAATTAATGATGATGGGTTATTATTGGCCAACGATCGAGGTTGATTCTATCCACTTTGTAAAAAATTGTAGGGCATGCCAACTACATGGCAACTTGGTCTATGCCCCCTTATTAAGCTTACAAAGTCTAGCATCTCCCTACCCCCTTCCATACTTTGGCATTTGATCTAGTAGGTCAGATCAGTCCAGCCTCTCATGGCAAAGCCTTCATCATTGTTGCTACTGAATTGTATGACAAGTGGACAGAAGCGATTTTCTAAAGGAAGGTGAATACTCAGGTGGTGACCCAATTTATCAGAAATACATAATATATATTAAGGTTTACTATTCCTAAGATTATTCTTATAGACAATGGGAAAAATTTTGTGTGTAAGAAAATGGGGCTCCTAAAAAATAAGTATAAGATCGTGCATAGCAGTTCAACCATCTCGTATTCGAAAGGGAATGGCTAGGCAGAGGCTACAAACAAGATACTGATCAAGATCTTGAAGAAGATATTTGAGGACATGTCAGGTGCTTTTAATAAAAAGCTACCAATGGTATTATGGGCCTATAGAACCTCAAAAAGAAAGCCAATAGGGTTTACTCGTTTCTCACTGGTCTACGGGACAAAAGCTATCTTACCAGTAGAATTAGCAGTACTCTCAGCTAGGGTGGATCTGAGTAATGGTCTCATACCAGATCCTAGACATGTGCAATTCAGGACTTGGGTGAGTATTGAGATAAGGCCAAATAAACTTCAAAGTCTATACCCAACAACTATTTAGAGCTTATGAGAATTTGGTTAATCCCAGAGAGTTTTAAGTATGAGATTTGGTCTTACGAGCATACACTCATCACTTGAGGAGCATGTCAGCATCCAAGTTTAAGACAAACTGGGAAGGACCCTTTGTGGTACAAGGAGTTAGGATCTGAACCCGAGAGTGAGTGCCTGCAGTATATTAATTGTAAGTGGCTAAAGAAATACTATGCCTAACTCTTTTCTAAGTTATTTTCTATAGTGATTGCAAAAATTTTGCTCTAGCATAGATACTATTTTTTTGTAAAGGAAACCTTGATCACAATTCATGTAAAGAGTACAACACTTAATACCACAAAGAAGTGAATGAATATCAGTTATTTGAACTAGTAACAGTCGATTTTTTTCCTTTACTCATCTGCATTTGTTACTAATAGATTATAAGTACCAACTCATTAATAAGGTGTGAAGTGGGCACACCCAGAACAACCAATCTATTATTTTTGCCCAAATATGAAAATAAAAAAGATATATATTTTCTTGTAGGCAAAACAAATTTTGACTCTCAAAGTTTAAAAGAGGGTCCAGAACCTAAGGAACTTTACTCATTATACTTAGGGGGTATATCCATCCCAAAAGGCAAAGTATAGTGGGCAAAGTCCCTCTAGGTATAACAGTTATTATACCCCACTTAGTAAGGGGGATTCTTAAAGCATTGACGGATTCCTTATATTATCTTGAGAATAAGTTTTGAAAAGTGAAGTGATGTCTTTACTTATGTTCAACAAATTATTAACTTGATTATTTGAGAAAATGAAGAGGGGGTCAATCCTTCCTTTAAGATATTTCTTAAAAGTAAAAAGGTTCCAAATGAAATGTGGAACAAGTACCCCGTCGACCAAAGGGAAATTCTAAAATTTAATTTGTCAAGATTATGTGTAAACACTCCCACGGAAAAAGGGAGCAGCTCATAGTAGACAGATGTCAAAAATAATATAGAGACAAGATAAAAGTAAACAATTGGAAGCAAAACGTTTGTTTTCATTAATATAGAGAAGTCTTTACATATACAAAAAAAATAAAATGAAAATACATAGGAAGACAAAGTCTATATCTCAAGAAATATCATCTAGACATAACAATGAAGAGATTCTCCCATGAGCGTACATCGACATAAGAGGGACCTGCCTCCTTAACAAACTCTTTTAATTTAGCCAACTTGGCCTCATCTTCTGAGTCATCACCTAGAAGTTTGGCCAACTTGGCCTCAAACAGCTGGATCTGGCCACGCATCCTAGTGGCCTCACCTGACGCTATTGAGCTCTAGTATGCCTAGACATATGAAGCCTCATCATCGTCATAAAGGGAATGCTCATGAAGCAGCGAACTGCGGTGTCAATCCAATTCAACTAAAAGTGATAGACCCTCTGAAGATTATGGAGAACTTGTAGAAATAATAAAGTGCTAAAACTGGTCAGCTTAGAAGGAGGAGTAGGCGGAAAGTCATTGATATGGCTAGCAAGGGCCTTTTGGTTGAATACAGTAAGTCTATTAATGTTGAGAATGCTCTGAGACATGAAAGTATTTGGATGATGATCAAGGATCATTTCCAGCACCTCCCCGCTCATGGCTCCTAAGCCTCTTACGTTTATTTTCGCGCCATAGGTCCTTCATGAAGATCTCAGGAGCCTTTACCTCAATATTGTTATAGCCTATGTTCCTAGACTCAAGCTCATATGGAAGAAAGGATGACTCCTTTCTAGAATCCTTAACACCATCAGAATGAATGGCCTCGGAAATAGGCCCTTCATCATCAGCTTCCTCCACAAGCTCACTCACAGGATCCTGAAAATAATAAACACATGAAGAATAGAAAAGGAAAGCAAGAAAAATAGTTAAACAACTTCACTTAGAAAAGAAACAGAAAATAAAAGTCTTACCCCCGGGCCCAAAGGGGTGAGCATGCTACTACAAACTAGGAGGGGCCTCCCAGAAGTTTTATGCCAACATGGTAAAGATTGAACAACTATAACATTAATAGAGAACTTGATCAGCAGAGAGAAAGACTCTAAGAAACATTCAAAATTAATCAGGTATAACAATATAATACCTGAGGAGTGCTTGTTGCAGCACTCGTAGTTTGTTCCATAGGTATAGGAACACTTTCCTCACTAACCAGAAAACAGGGAAACAGGGGCGTGATGGCAAGAAGCTTGAATAGTAAAAGAAAGAATAAAGAAAAAGGAACAACCAAAAAGAGTGAATAAGGTATAATAGTATAATGGCTCCCCTAAGCTATTCCGTGGTCATAAGAACAACAACTGCACTAACCTGAAAATAAGGAAACAAGAAAGTATTAATGAACACATGCACATAAAAAGCAACTTAGAAAGAAAAAGCATAATTAAATAAGCACTTGAGGAGCCTCTTCTACGGTGATAATCGGGTGTCCCACAGGCAAAGGGACCTTAGCAACACTAGTCTAAGGGTAAAGAAACAAGAAAGTGTTAGTAAACCACTTGCACAAAAAAAACAAGTCTAGACAATAGATGTGTTGAAATGAGAACTTGAGAATAAGTCACCAAGATGCCTTACACGGTAAAAAAAAGTAATAAGGGTGAAATACCAAGTATATAAGTGTACATGTGAGATCTCTAATGAGGAAGTGCTAGTAGGCAAGATCAAAGGAGGGTCCGCTGCAATAGAGACCTGTGAGGGAATCACCTAGAAAGAAGGAAAGGTCATGATACAAGATGCCCTTAAATAAAGAAAAAATTACAAGTATGGAAAGCCCGGGAGAAAAGTAAATACCTGAGGGAGAGTGGCATCTGAGCTGCTCACCTGAACACCAGTTGCAGAAATAGTTGATGGTAAGGTACATATGCTAGCCTGAAACAAAATTAAATAAGAAAAGAACTACAACTCAAGTGAAGTATATAATCACAAGTTATTAAAAAATAAAAAATGAAATACCTGAACCCTGGGAGGGGAGGAAGGTTTGAGCTCAATGGGAATTAAGGAGACACCTGCATCATCCTTCTGACAAGAAAAATTTGTTAAAAATAAATCTAACAAAGGGAAAAAATGATAAAGATGATCCTACTGAATACCTGAGAAGAAATGGGGACCTGCAAGATAGGCCCACTCGAAGCCACGCTAAAAATGGGCTGAGCAGGATGAAGCTAAAACTAGGGCTTGTTATCCATCGGAATGTAAACTCTGGGGACTGATATTCTCCTAGAGGATGACAAACTTGGAATAACAACCCCAGTGGGTAAAAGAATTCCCCCACTGGTGCCGAGAATTCACTTGGAGGAAGGACTTGTAAAATAAGTCAATCATAATAAGAATAAGAGAGTACTTTGGCTGTAAACAAAAGTTCAATTAGAGATGAAAGAAAAAAATGCTAAGAAATGCCTTTAAAAGTGTGATGATGGTAAGCTCAGCAAGAGAACTTCCCATCGAAGAACAAGGAAGAAGCCTGGTGGTTGGACTAGGAGTTATAGTCACTTATTAAACAGACAAATGTACGGAAGTAAGTTAACAAGAAAAATCGTAAGCTAGTGGATGAAAAACTTAAAAAAGACAAGTATTTGAGGAGATGAGTGAATACCTGTACAGAATGGGAGGATACGGAAGAACCCCTCGCAGAAGTGGGAAACACAGTAGAAATATGCATAGTAAATAAAGACAGCAAAATATTAAAGGCAATTGATAGATAAAAATAGATGTAAGCCTTAAAGTTTTGAGAACAAACTTCTCGAGAGAAACCTAAGGAGGAAATAATCATGGAGTTCCTCTCAGGTGGGAAAAAAGATCGGAGAATAGGAGCGGGTGAAGACGAGAAGGTGTTCCTTACCTTTGAGTGCATTCATACCTATGAAGCAGACTGATCAAAGGGAGAAACAAAGTTAAAAGTTAGAAAGCATATTGAAAAAGTCAACCAAGAAAGAACAAAGAGGATAATAAAAGAACTTATAGTGGAAGTGTGAGGGGCATGTCCATAAGGAAGTTGCCCAGTAGCGGGGCTAGAAGTGGAAGGCAAATAGATCACGGTATCCCCTTGCTTGTTATCAGAAGCCCTCGAACCTGAGAATAAAGCATAAGTTTCAGTTGAGTGATTGAGGTAAGGATCAATAACACCGATGTTATTTGAAGAAGAATTGTTATTATCATAGGAAATAGTGATTCCATAATCAACCAGTTCCTCTTCAAGTGAGTAATATAGGGAACAAGCATGTGAAACTTCATGACTAGTAGTTTCACTAAGTTAAAGGGAAGTAGCTAGAGTACCTTCTATGAGAGGTGTGGATGAGAGAAATTTACCCTGAGGTGGAATGCCCAAGGCCTCATAGCCTTACTCGCGAAGAGTCTGATACGTCTCTTCATCCCCAAGAGTGCCAGTATCTAACTCCTGGTCTGGAATAGAGGAGGGAGAAGTAGGATCAGCTATGTTTTTCTTTTTCTTACTCGCTCGGGTCCTCGCAGGTGAAGTAAGAGGAGAAGAGCTCTCAATTTGTACGGGGATAAAATTTAACACATCAGTGTTTAGGTGTTTTCTCCTTGAGGGGACTTTGGACTTGGCCTTCCCTTTTTCTTTATCCTTATGTGGTTGGGGCTCAGGGTGCTTGGCATAAATGGACTCCTCGCGTAGAGGCTTCACCGATATAGGCGTAACTTGCTCGAGAGGGGTCTTTACTATAGTACCACGATACCACGACCCGTTTTGGGTCCTTTTGCCCAAGTATTTGTCATTGTTGGTTATTTTAATAGGGATGGTCTCGCGAGGCACATCTACAACACAATTTTTTATTAAGGAAACCTGACACTGCCATGGGCTAAATTACGAGAAGCTGAAATAAGGGAGATGATCACGGGGAGGCATAAAATGCCCCCAAGGCCATCAGTTCTATGAATCATAGACTTAATAATGAAATTGTTACGTGCCTACAAATATAACTCTGTGAGTGAGGTTCCCGAGGGGTAGGTGGGGGTGTGTACTCCCTGATCAAATTCAAATTATATTCTTACTCACTCAGAGTGATAAAATTCCACACCTTGACCAAAATCTATCGATGAAGGAATGGTGAAAGGAAGAAGCATTGTCATGATAGATATATTTCATGTTAACACTGACTCAACATCAGCAGGGCAATAAAACGTGCCACTAGAGGCTTTGAAGGAGTCCCATGAGAAAGCACCTCCCACTCATTTACAGTAGGGGCGAAAAGAAAACTCATCCACATTGTTAATGAGAGGGACCAAGTCTTGCTTGGGATACTTTTGATGCCACCTAGTGATTCGAGCAGCATCACTATGCCAGGAACGAGATTCAGGAGCAAAGTTGGGGAATCTCTAAAAAAGAAGGCCATCAAGATGAAGGAATTAACAAAATTATTCACATCATAATGATTATTGGATCATTCCATATTTATGTGGGCATGATCCAACCAGGTGTACATTGAGCCCAAAGTAAGAGTTGCGAGGGGCACGTCCTTCCCTCGAGCAAGTCTAATTGCCAAATGAAATAATAACTCACCAGGAGAGTCATTTTGCTTCCCCAAAAATAGAAACCTACTCAAAATGTGATAAAAAAATTGCTAAGTGCGAGAAAGCCCTGATCTTGATTTTGGGCGCCCTATATGAACCTCCTTCTTTGGGGTATGTTCAAAATCTCTAAACTAATACCTCTTCCACTTTGCAAAGGAATGCTTAGTGGAACATGTTTTGTTGATATCCACATACTGAGAGAACTTAGATAATGCTTGGTGAAACTCCTCAAACATCTCCTTCTCTGTATCATCCTTAAATCCATCAGTTCCTAAATAAGGGAGGCCAGTCAGATCATATATGTCTTCCAGAGTAATAGTGAATTACGCCCAACTAGTGATGAAAGTGTGTGAGTCCATGCTCCAATAAGAGGCTAACAAATTAAAGGTATTAGAATGTTTGGAAATGGTACAAGTTTTCAAGCCCTGAATGGTCCTTATTGACCAAGCCCCTCGACAATAACTTTATGATATGGATCCACAAGAACGTGGTCATCCATAGGTCCCACTCATTTGGGACACCTCCATAAACATCAAGATTAATATTTAAATAGGGAAAATCATCATTATCCACTCTAACTTGAGAAATACTGTCAACCAAAATAATAGGAAGGTCAATGGACTCACTCAAAACCAATTGGGGTCGCTCGTTAATTTTGGCTACAAACTCTTCCTCAAACCGTTCGAGCGACGGTATAAAGGTATCATTCTCTCTAAAATAGGGGTCAAGGTGGTAAAGCCCAAAATCTCTTTTTGAACGGTTATCAAGAAACTTCTTCTGAGATTTTGAGAAGGTGACGTCAAAGGAGGCACCACTAGACCTGCCAACATGGTGGTGGTGGAAACCACGGTAGTGGCAGTCAGGTGGAAATACTGGTGGCAAGGATAGTTCAAACCGTCACTTGAATGGGAATCAATCTAATCAGGAGCTCGCTAGTGGTGGTAGAGACAGCAGTGAAAGAGACTCTGGAGGAAGAAGCCATGGATAAATGAGGGTTTGAATGGAATGACTACTATCTCTCTTAAAATTCTGGAAACAAAAGTATGAAAGTGACAAAGGCGAATGATAATTTTTTTTGGAAAGGGATTTTATACCTAGGAGGGGTCACACGTTTAGACGGATCAAAAGGGATAAAATGATTACCCCAAATTATGGGATACGTATTCCCAAGAAGAATGTGTCCCCTCAAGACAATAAATGAAGGCTGAAATGACTAGGGCATTTAATGCCAAACAGTGTAATGATTTGACTGAACAAACTCTTCAAATTCCAAGAAAAAATAATGATTATTTCATGCAAAACCCTTTCGTCTACCCAACACAAATACTTTTGCACGAGGGGGATAATGTAGAGGGGTAACCACTCGACTGCCTAACATCACTTCCTAATAGGGTAAGGGGACTCAGAAACGATCGGGTGTGGGAACTGGAGAGTGAGTTAATAGCGAATGGCCCAATACCAGAAGATGCCAAAATGGAGAATTTGGCAAATGGATATACAATGAGTTTTCCCAAGTTCAAAACTAACCAGAACAGACTGTAGGGCGAAGGGATCCATAACGAATGGCCTTAGGCCCAAGCCAAAAGACAAAGGGGTTGACGAGAGGATGCATGACAAGTGGCCCCAAATCAAGAATGAGGCCAAGATAGAAGTAATGGGGGAGCAGGTCCACAACGAGTGGCCCCATCTAAGAAAGTGGTCAAGATAGCCAATAGGTGAGAGGGGCTTATTCCCATCTCACCAAAAAGGAAAAAATACACATTGCCTACTATAAGTCTCACTTGGCGAGGGGATGCTAAAACGAGCAACCCCAAGACAAAGAGAAAACGTGTGAACATATCAAAAGTTTGACGGAATACCCAAAAGTCTCACTTGATAAAACGGTTATTAACAATATTGTTTTTTACTTGCACAGGTAGCCTTGATCGAGCAAGTAGGGCTCAATAAGGTCAGTTGGGATCTTCTGGGAGTTTTGGTTTGGTGGCTAAGAGACAAGGTTTGTTGGGTAAAGTCAAATCCCAACCGGTTAGCACTTTAGGATAGAGAGAATACTACTAGGAGAGACCTTAGGGGTCACTGAAGCACTTACACAGCCCACACTTAGAATAAATGAGTGACTGGAGAAGAGGCTACTGACAAAAGAATTTTCTAACTGGCCATTGGTGAGTGTCCCTCGTGGCCACTCACAAGTTTTTTACAAAAGTTTGTACATCAAGTTACCATTTGAAAAGACATTTACCAAATCACACGTTTTGTCACTATTAGCCGACATGTTTTCTTTATTACTTTATCATGCGCCAGGTGCCGCCTATTAGAGGAGGCAGGTGACTAACAGGTAAATAGAGACAAAAGGTATATTGCAGAGCTTGCTCTAAGAGTGCTTTATTTTGGCACCCAAACAGACGTAGTATCTACCTATAAATAGTGCCATCACTTTTAGAAAATCTCTCTCTACTAAATCTAGTTTAAAACGGCTCGTCTCTTCACTCGTTTTATAACTATCACTTTTAGGAGATCTCTCTCTCTTTCAGACGTTATCATTTATATAAAAAGTTGTTACTCATTACTATCTTGTAAGGAAGAAAGTTACAGGGAAACTACATTATTACTAGAAGTAGAAGGTTTTCTCTCTTAAATGCTCTTGAGACTTTGAAGGCCTTGAAGACAATATCCATTACAGTGGGTCACACTTCACCCGTTCTAGTTCTTCATAAACCCTAGTACAACGAGCCTCCTATACCTTCCCATTCATAGCATCTCACCACGTATTTCTCACAAACATTCTTTCCCTCATTCTCATTTTTATTTTTCTCAAAAATGTTTTCTGTGGAAGAATTTTCTTTGTTAAATTTTTTAAATTTTTTTGCAAATATGGCGAGATCATTAAGCTCAAAATCAACCTCTGAGTCAGAGTCAAAAATCTTTTCCTTTTTCTTTTTTAACTAGAGTTTCAAATCTACCCTTATATCCTTTTTCTTTTTAGTTTTGGGGAACATATCAATTTCATAAGTTTAAAGGTATCCTATGAGTTCTTCTGAAAGAGTACCTAAAATTCCAAATAAATTTAGGACAATGACTTTAGGGATAAAACAAGTTGGCATGGATCTCAAAATGTTTTTCACAACTCTTGTTTCAGGATTTTTCTCACCCAAATTAAAACTCAAATTGACTGTGTACGACAAATGTGCGTAAAACTCATCAAAATCGTCAGACTCGTTCATGGTGATAGTCTCAAACTGGGTGGTGAGATTTTGAAGCTTAGAAGTTTTCACATCATTGGTAACCTCGTGAGTGAGTTGGAGGATATCCCATGCTTCCTTAGATATAGTGGACATAATGATGCGACAAAAGTCATCAGGGATGACGGCTCCAAAAATAGCACTTAAGCCGCGAGAGTTCTAAGTACTCCATTTAAATTCATCATTAGTCCAAGCAAATACAGGTTTAAGCTTTCGACATTGTCATTGGTCACAGTGGGTGGTGCACTCTCTTTCACAAATAACCCAGACTCTTTCACCAATAAATTTTAATGCAGACCTCATCTTAGCTTTCCAATACGCATAATTAGACTCATAAAAAATAGTTAGCCAGTTATACACATTATCGATAAAATCGAAATGTTTAAGGATCACACAAAAACTTAGTGTCACATACTCTGATACTAATTTGAGAAAATTGGTATCTAAAAAAAATTTAAAATCAGGATCACACGATATTTTAGTGCAACCTGCTTTGATATCAATTTGATGAAAACTGGTATCCCAAAAAATTTGTAAATAAATCAGGAACACATGATATTTTAGTGTAACCTGCTCTACTACCAATTTGAGAATGCGAATTCTATGGATTTATTCGTGTCTTAGACCAAACACACACAAGATCAAATTTTAACAAATTTTATCTTGATTTAATTTAGTGTGCATGTAATGATGAAGTCTAAATTCAAATAACCCAAAACACATAAGCAATCTAAGCATGCGATGAAGTATGAAAAAATCCCTTTCGGTTAAAACCTCTATTTCAGCACTATATCAGAATTGATAGACACTATATGACTTACAGAGTACTTATTTCTCTAAGTATAACGTGCAATTTTTCAAGTCTTTTATAGATACAACACAGTCCAGCACCGTCCATAGGAAGCGGTTTTCCCTCGATATCCACTGATCAGCCTGTTTCTTCAGCAGTAGAGCCTTTTCTCCATAAATCAAAAGTAGAGAAAATCTTTACCAGGGTTCTTGAATAAGGACTGTTCTCTCCTTGATTTGGTAAAGTGATATCTAAATTTTCAAGGGGTTTAAATGAAAAACGGTAGATTTTTATCACAAAGGGAACTCTAAAATGGCTTGGAAAAGGGTTAAAATGAGTTCTTTAAAACTCTAATCCTGCATCTTTATTTATAAAGAAGTTGGTTGTAAAAGGATAAGCATTAGATATTTCGATCAGATTTCAATAAAAAATAAAATCTCGCGCTCTCGTCTAAACGACCTAGTACCTTGTTTGAACGGTGTACAGTTTTTTTGTTCGAGCAGGTTTCCAGTAGAACTTCGAACGACATTCCAGTGATTGACCAAAAGATAACTCATTCAAACACGAGAAACTCTTTCTAATGACGTACCCAATTTCATTTTAATAATATCCAACGGAACTTCGAACGACATTCCAGAATTGACCAAAAGGCATCATCTCAGATTTCGTTCGAATGATGGAATCTCTTTATAACAACATTTGTTAAACTCGTTCGAACGACTTGACAATATCGTTCTAATGAGTTAGCAAGTATTTCAAAATTTTCCATAGAAATTACTTTGATCAGTAAATTTTTTAAAAAACATCCCTGAAAAATTAAAGTCTTTAGCAAACTACCTCATAATTCTTCTCAATGTTGTTGTCAGGAATGATCATCAATCTTATAACTATCACCAAAATCTTATCTTCAAATATGTGGAAGTAGTTATGTAGGTGTAGTGGTGTATAACGGGATAAGCCAAATTAAAAGCTAAATTGAGCAATTATAAAACTTACCCTTACAGTGGTGAACTCGTTCAAACAAAAATGGTGTGCATTCGAACGAAAACATTAGTTTTGTTCTAACGATATCAAAAATTGTTAAAATGATAGCCCATTCTCGTTCGATTAACCTTATAGACCTTCTAATGACCTTAGGTGTGTTAAGGAGAGGATTGTCGTTCGATGGTCGTTCGAAGCTCGTTCAAACGAAAAGGGACTTTTGTTCTAATGATATCAATATCTCATTTGAACGAGATTAATAATAAAAAAATTATTTTCAAAATCCATTTTAAAAAAATGCCCTGATTTAAAAAGAAAACATCCCAGAATATAATTCGTATGAGAAATAAAAACCATAAGTCGTACACCTCCATAAAGTGTCGGTGACAAATCTAACGACTTTGAATTCGAAAATGATGCTCGGTCACTAACATATCTTCGAATGATCGTGGAGGCAATGTGAATGTAGTGTTCGGTTTGAAACTCCGATTTGTAACGGGATGAGCCAAAATATAAAAATGCCTAAGCTATGAGCAATCATAAATTATTTCTCTTACAAATCTCCCTCTTTAACTGCTTTGTTACAAAATAAAAATGGAAAGTTAAATTGTAATAAAACCCCTAAGACAATGCATCCTGATGTCCTCCCAAAATAAAAAACGAAACGACATTTGAAACTTTGTCTTCAACTGAAATTGTTCTCCCCTTAGCCAACTTTATCTTCATTTTGTGTAGTCCATAAAATCATCATCAAAGCGGAAGATACCTATACACATGAAACAAAGAAATACCATAACTCGTATGAGTTTTAAATAAAAAATATAACTCCCCCTCCATTTGTTCTCCCCCTTTTTGTCCATAATAGATAAAGGGTTATAATCTAAACATGAATAATAAGAATCTTATAAAGAATCAAGGATATCACCACAAATATAATCAACAGAGCACGTGCGATGAATATCCAAAAGGAACAATGTGTTCTCTCTCAGTCAAAAAATTATTTTTGACACTTTTTTAAAATTTCAAGTATAACAAGTATACATATATAAAATATACTATAGGTAAAAAGGACATACAGTCACCATGGAATAACACTAAAATACCCGAATCGTGAAAACAGAATGTAATTATGTGAACATTTTACATAAGCAAATCAACATATGCATTCATCACATAGGTTCACGAAGTCATGAGATACTTCTAAAGAAAGAACTCGATTTCAACCTTATGTGTAAAAATGTTGAACTTAATTGAAACTAACTCGACTTATGCAATATTCCATGAATTTAAATGATTCTCAAATCATTAACGCTAAACTATTTAAGGCTTTTCAAGAGAGTCCGTTGTGCAAGCCCATTGATCTTCAACTTTATAACATCCACAAAATCTCACATATATAAGAATTCACTCTCAAATGTTTTGAAGATATCATAATGCTCAAATGTAGAGAAGCATCAATGAAAATAATATAAATGGCCTTGGCACTTCTGTTTTTGTGTGCCGTTAATATTTTTAGGCTCCTTTTGCAAATGGTGGCTTTTGACACAAAGAGGATTTTGCTCTGTCGTAGCCCCTTTCCATTACTTAACATATATTAATATTTTTCGGGAAACGAAATTCGGGAAATAGTTCTTACAAGCATAACTTATCTCTTTTTACATTTAATTCGTTATTAAGAAGGATTGAGATGAGAGCACCATATTCGACACATGATAAGCATGTACAATGTTCAAAAAGTCCGTGCACGTGTGCAATAAAGGTGATAAAGATTCTAACACGTAGAAACTAATCATCAATGATCAACGAAATTTATCCACACGGTATTAAGCATACTAACGAAACAGAGCCATGTCTCAAATATCTTAAATGCACATCCATATATGTCAAAAACATGAAAGTACAAAAATCTTTTTGTCTTTTTCAAAAAAATTATCAAAAATAATTTTTTTTTTTTAATTTTTTAAACTTTTTCTTAAAAATCAAAATCTTTTTTGATTTTCAACCTTTTTCATGAAAATAAAAATATTTTTGGAATTTTTAAAATCTATCAAAATAAAAACATATGAATGCAATAGAAATACAATCTAGCAATAGAAAAAAAAAGATATGTACGTGATAAGCACCCTATTCTAGAATGAAGTCTTGACCTCAATCATTAGGCCGAAGGAGTTCTGAGAAAGACAAGACATCGTATGATATTCCTCCATCTAACATTGTGAAGTCTTAACTAACTACTCTACTTGATCTAAAAAAAAGTTTCAAAGTGTTTATAGTGATGTGCGGGAGCATATGGAGTAATGTGTGTGGGCACATGTGTAGGAACTCATGTGGGTGCGTACTGGGGAACATGCGTGTAAGAAACTCTCCTTAACTTAAAACAAAACTCTCTAAGATGACCTCTTTGATTGAAATGGGAACAAACATAAATGGGCTTGGGTCTACCATGATAAAATGCCTAGGATGAGATCTCCTTTATAGGTTATGTCTCCTTTGTGGGTTAGGACAAGGACCATAAGGATCCATCACAAACATGAGAGCCGATTCAGGTTTGACTTTGGAAGTGGATGCACCATCAAAACCTATTTCTTGCCTCTCAACATACCTAACGCGGAACCGAGGAGCATCTATCTAACTTTCTTAGATGTGTCCTCTAAAGTGACCTTGACCTCCTGAGAACGTTTGAAATCAATCTCGAGTTGTGATACATTGGCTTCAAGTTACTCACGAGTCTCTAATGAAGCCTGAAGATATCTCATAAGACTAGCCACAATGTTTGTCAAATCGATCTTCCCCTTAACAATAACAATTAACTGCTCACACAAATAAACTTTCACCTTATCGAGTTAACTCACGTATGCCTCACTGTTTCAAAACATTCACCTCCTTCTCTAAATCTAACACTCCAAGAGACAAATCTTTATTACGAAATTTTATTTTTAAAGCCTCGGTGTAAAGTTCACAAAAGGCTTTTTGGAGTCCACCTTCTCACTCACTCAAATTATCTTCCTCACTTTCACTCTCTTTAGAATGATTCAAACTATCATCCAGTCTCTCACGTTTAGAAATATCCTCATTGGTGTGGAACAAACTTGAGAATCGATTCACGTGACTTACCATGAATGCACAAAAATTAGGTTCCTGTGGTGATTCATCTGCGAAACCCACCTACTCGACATCACTATTGCTAAGAGTGGCTTTATGTGCAACTTTTCCATTGCCTTGTCTCTTTAGCTTAGTGGAACACTCATGGTCTCTATGACCATTTACCTCGCACTCATAGCATCTTACCTCATTTTTCTCACAAACATTCCTTCCCTCATTCCCATTTTTATTTTTCTCAAAAATCTTTTCTTTGGAAGAATTCAATTCGTTAAATTTGAGAATTTTTTTGAATATTTTCGCAAAAAGGGCTAAATAATCCATCTCAAAATCAAATTAAGACTTAGAATCAAACCTTTTTCTTTCTTCTTTGGACTGGGCCGTCAAAGCAATCCATATTTAATTTTTCTTAATATTTTTGGGAAACATATCTATTTTATAAATCTGAAGGTCGCCTACGAGTTCTTTTAACCTAAGAGTATCTAAAATACCTAATGAATTAAGGACAATAACCTTAGGAATAAATTGGGATAAAAGGGATCTCAAAATATTTTTCACTACGTGCGTCTTAGAAATTTTCTCACCCAAATTAAAACTAGAGTTAACGATATCAGACAATCGTGCAAAAAATTCACCAAAAGATTTCGACTCTAACATGGTAATATTCTCAACCTGTGTGGTGAGGTTTTGAAGCTTAGAAGCTTTCACAGCATAGGTACCCTTGTGAATGAGCTGGAGGGTATCCCAAGCTTCCTTAGATGTGATGCACATCATGGTGCGACGGAACTGGTTAGGGGTGACAGCTCCAAAAATGACACTAAATCACATGAGTTAAATTGAACCCATTTTCGTTCCTCCTCAGTCCAAGAGGTGAGAGCTTTAGGACCAATGACATCCTCATTAGTCACATTAGGGGGTGCCCATCCTCTTTCACACGCAAGGCAGACATGCTCGTCAATCGCTTTCAAAGCCAACCTCATTCGATCTTTCCAATATGCATAATTTTCCCATCGAAAATCGGTAGCCTATTATACAAATTATCCATAAAATTTGAAATTTTTAAAGGACCATACAAAAAACTTAGTGTAACTAGCTCTAATACCAATTTGAGAAAATTGGTATCCTAAAAAAATCTATAAAAATTAGGATCACATGATATTTTAGTGCAACCCGCTCTGATGCCAATTTGAGAATGTGGGGGTTTGTATGGATAGTCCGTATATTAGGTTACACACACCCAAATTCAAATTTTATATTTATTATTAATTAGGTGTGCAAGAAATATAATGTACAAATTAAATTCACCAATCACATAAACATACCACACAAACGAAAAAGATAAGGAAAAATTCCTTTCGGGCAAAACCTAGTATTCAACATTGTAAAGAGTTTGACAAACACTAATCGACTTACAGACTACTTAGATACACTAAGTATAATGCGTAGGGTCTTCAAATCTTCATCAAAATATTGCACAGTCTAGCACCATCCATAGGAAGCAGTCTTCCCTTGGTATCCACTGATCAGCCTCAAGGCACGATCTTATCTTCTGCAGTCGTAGAGCCTCGGCTCCACAAATAAGCAGTAGAGTATAACTCTATAAGGGTTTGATGCAATTTTATGGAAAATTCGGTTTCAATAAACTCAACAAATCATATGTGGGATGGATGATTTGGAAAAGCAAAGTCTTTTTATAAAACATAAAAGTGAAAACTTTTGGATTAGATATTGAAAAATCGTTTTCATCAAAGGTCTTGAGAAAAACTTATCAAAATAGGTTTTTATAGCAAAAACATGAATTTCGAGTCGGCGAGCTCGTTCGAACAAATATGGCTTCTCGTTCGAACAAAAACACTAGTTTTGTTCTAATGATATCAAGTTTATTCGAACGAAAACCCCTTCTCGTTCGAACGACCTTCAAACGACTTTGGGTCCGTTAAGTAGAGGAATGTCGTTTGATTATCTTTCGAAACTCGTTATAAGGAAAATGGATTTTTGTTCTAACAAGATCAATATCTCATTCGAACGAGATTAAAAATAAAAATAAAAATTCAAAATCCATTTTAATAGAATTCCTCAATTTCAAAAGGAAACATCCCAGAATATAATTCGTATGAGAAATAAAAACCACAAGTTGTATACCTCCATAAAGTGTCGGTGACAAATCCAACGGCTTGAAATTCGAAAACGATGATCGGTCACTAACATATCTTCAAATGATCGTGGAGGCAATGCAAATGTAGTGTTCGGTTTGAAACTTCAGTGTGTAATGGGATACGCTAAAATACAAAGATACCTAAGCTATAAGCAATCATAAACTTGCTCTTACACATGGTCCATACATATCTCTGAATAAAAGTCTGGATCGAATAACTAAAATAAATAGAAACCCAAACTATAAATCAAAAGGAAGGACTAGATAGAAAATGAAGTGGCAAATTCGAATCTCCTCAACCCTCTTGTTACTCTTAATGAATTCCTAGAAAACATTTTTATATAATTCGAGTTAACTCCCTAAAGTTATAAGAAATATCTTACAGTAACAAAAAATAATAATCATAAACTCAGTAAGGATAAACATGCCATCCCGTCGATACTCACATGCAAGAAATACCTCACCCCTCATTATAAGTGAAATACTATGCAAATGTCCCAACTCAATCCTTGAATGATACTAAAAGTCTCTATTACTAGACTAATAAATGAATAACAAGCAATAAGATGTATCAAGGATGTAACTAACTACACATGTAAAGAATATAACCCAATACTAACCCCTACACATGTCACCCATAAAGTAGGATACACACAATGTCATAATATAACGTATAATGTGACTAGGGGTTCATTTAATTATATGTCAAAGACTGAAATATCTCTTTCACAAGTCTCATAATAATCACATGAAGGAAACTACCTTCGGGGACTTTCTCATGCTTATATTGGTAAACCCGTAGGAATCCATTACCTAATAGATTTAAAACATGCGCACGCATAAGAATGGGGGATCACTGCGCAATCACACCACCGGGTAGTCCAATACAAAACTCATCTGATAGATCAAATCATTCACATATGACGTCGAGAAGCATAGACTAACTGAACGTATGATCAAAACATATTGACCTCCAAAAATTCATGCATCAACAGCCAGTAGTGTGATACATTGTCATAACCATTTAAATCAACCCCGACCAATAGATTCCTCGTGAGTAAAAATGGTATGTTCACATGAATTAAATCATCTATATATGTAACACAATATATAAATATAGGATAACGCATAATTCTTGAGCATACCAAAACTTCCAAATCCCCAAACATCGAATTGTCTATTTAATAAATTATGGGCTTATTAATTCTTGGAACCTTAATTTAATCTAGTCTTACACTCTTAGTTGTTTAAATATCATATTAACACATAACTCTGAGCATACAAGCCTTCCCAAAATCAACTATTCCCCTAAAACCAAATAATATCCTTGTTGCCCAAACTCGCAAAAATCCTAGGGTCACATTGATTCAACCTAAACCTGGATCGATCTGACTGGTCAAGCACATTCTCCTTCATTCAAAAATTCTTAAAAATATCCCCAACCTCCATTTTTAACATCCCAAGAGTTCATACAGCATTCAAAACTCCATTATTACTCATATAAAGTATGGATTTATGATCCGAAATAGTTTTAACAAAGATAAATATCATTCAAGCATAAATAAAGGTTTAATTCGGTAAATTCTCAACTTAAACCTAGTTTTATCTTTAACATTCAATGGAGTCAAATTAAAATGTTATTTCATATCCAAATATCAAATTATCATATGGGTTTGATTAGCACATGTAAACTAGTCCTAAGCTTGAGTTCTAATAATAAAATATAGCCCAAAACGAACCAATTTAAGTTTCAATGCAAAAAGTCCAAATTTTGAAATCAGATTATTAACACAAATCCACCCAAAGCTTTAATCTAATTCAACCCATTAGCAAAATGAGGATTAACACCATTTAATAATCCTTTAATGTTATACTTCGTATTTGTAAGATATTTTATAATTAACTAATTGAGAGTAATTTTAATTAATTAAATAAAAACTCATACTAATTAAGTAATTGAAATTTATTATTTAAAATCATTTATGTGAATTTAAAGTTAAAATAAATTGGTTTGAAATTTTAGAGTTCATTTAATTTAATGATAATTTTTGGGGCTATAAGTTGAATTAAATAAAAGTTTAAAGCTAATAATTATTATAAGTAAATTGGGTTGGATATATGGGAGATTTTGGTTTAAGTCTAGGGGTATAAGGGTCTTTTAGAGCATTGATTGTGTATCAAGTTTAGAGTTATTAGGGTTTTATTTAGGAGGGAACTCAAAAATGAAAAGCAACGCCTATATAGGCTAAAAGCCGTTATAGCTGGCTGGCTTTCATTTAAGGGGATTTAGCCCATGTTTGCTTTTTGTTCATGCAACTCTTCTCCTATTCAAAGTACCAAAACACGTTATTTTATCTCCCAGATTCAACCACCATTTTAATTCCTCACCCATATTACGTTCCAAACATTAAAACCCTAGTTATTATCCCTCATTTAAAAATCTTAAGTCACGGAGATTATTATCACAAATTAAATCAAGTTTTCAAGAGGTGTTTGAAGAAGTATTCAAGTCCAGATTTTCAAGATTTATTCTCTCCAAATTGAATTCTAGTTTGAATCCATCCTTTGAGGAAAGTTGTTTTCTACACCTCTCCTCATATATACTTGTGTTGAATTTCACCTAAACCTAATTGTAGAATTTAAATGAGTTAGAAACCCTTTGGAACTTGAAACTTCCTAGTGTATTGTTTTAATTAGGTGAAATGTATTATCCTCACATGTTTTATATTGAGTTTTGTCCCTAATTAATGTGGGAAATTGAATATTAAACCTTGAATAGTAAATTTATATTTTAGGATTTGTTGCTTCATCTTGGGATATTGATTATGTGTATTAGATGATGAGTAATCTGGACTTGTTTTAGACATAATAAATTCTAAAATTCATATGCTTATTAGGGTTATACCATTAGCAATGAGAGTAGTACCTTTAGTAATAATTACGTAATTGAAGAGATTTTAGTATGATGACTCTTATTTATAGGTTAAAAAATTAGAGGATTCATTTATTGTGATTAAACTATGTTGAAACTCTTGAATTATGAATAAAAGACCTTATGTTGAATTACACTCTTAGAATTGAATATATGACTGATTTGTGTTACGAATCCAATTTAATCCCTCTATGAATTATATTATGTTATTGATATTGAATTAATCACATAGATGACATAAAAGTATTTTAAATGTGTCTGAACGTGTGCTATTATATTATTTTTTTGTTATTGATGATGTAAGAGAAGCGTGTGAATAATGGTGAGGAGATGGGTGAATATTAGCCTTTTTTATTGATTCTAACTGTAACCTTCATGATATAATGCACTCAGTAGTGAACGATGATTAAAATTAAAAAGGTGCTTCTTTATTGCTCTGCGTAATATATTCGAGAGTGTCATATATGTTTATAGTTTGCTAAATTTAACATTAATTTTAAGTTCATCAATCACAAATTATATACAAATTTTAGTTACAAAATATTGAATATTATTTATTTGTAATTCAAATAATTTTTAATTGTGTCAGAAAAATTAGTGGTTAATGCACTATGAAAAATACTATATTAATTGTTTTTACTACCATAATTTTTTATAATAATTGTTTATTTGTCTTTTCAAGCATCAATGCAAAATGATATAATGCAACTTATGAAAGTTTTTAAGTAAGACAAGGAGTTGGGTCGGATATTCATTGGCTTAGATATTGACAAGTCTACACGTGCTTGGACTATTGACAAGCTTGGACGGATTCATCGAATTGACATCGTCTTTTAGTAGTTTGAAGACTTGTTGATTTTATTTGGTCAATTAGTATTCTTAAGGTTGGTACATATTAGACAATCCTTCATTTTTTTTAGAAATTCTAAAGAATTTTAATATTTCAGTTTATATGACTATTGTTTTAATGACGTATGTCTTTAGTTATAAATATTGAAAGGTGAATAATATTTATTTGTTAAAGTTTTATATTTTAAAACTTGGCAAAAAATGAACTTTTTCGTAAATAGCTGTAAGGAGGCTCTTATATTCTAGTTGGAAAATAAAGTTAATCGAACAATAAAAGTTATAAAATACCCAATTTTCTGGTTGGAAAATAAATTCAATCAAACAATACCTATAATAGTTTTCCATGGAACATATTTCCCTAGTTTTTTTTCTTAGAAATTATTAAGAATTCTAATATTTAAATTTATATGACTATTATTTTAATGACGTGTGTCTTTGGCTATAAATGTAGAAAGGTGAATATCTTTTCTTCGTTGAAGTTCTAGATTTAAAAATTGGCAAAAAAAATGAACTTTTGCGTAAATAGTTGTAATAGGCCTCTTATTTTCTAGTTGGAATATGAAGGGAAATGTAGTTGACTACGCCATATGGACTGACATGTGGATCTTAGAGATTAGGAGGCGTATTTGGCAGAATACAAAGGGGAGCTAAGTAGAAATCTATGAAGATTATCATATACCACGGACAATTAACTATAACATTACTCTATCACATAGAGATGAGTCTAAAGTAGGGAGACCTTGAATTATAGGAACCTAGTACTTATAAATAAGGGGGCGACCTCACCCAGTTTGAGCCTATTGATTTTTATCTTGCTCACGAAAACTTGGACTCTGAACAAGCAACCCTAGCATTCCATTTAGGGGTTAATAACCCTTATAATTTGGCGTCGTTGGTGGAAAAAGTAGAATTATCACCATCATAAAACATCAACCCTACAACAATATGAATGTAATCAGTTACATCATTTGCATTCCAAAAGTCGTGTCTAACTTGAGGTACAAGTTGTTCAAAAGAAGTAAACTTCGCCCATGTTCCCTTCGCCCCCCAGGAGATCGATATTAATAGGACTTTTCCAAGGATATTTGGTCCTTATCGCCGATGTCATACTCCCTCCATTGAACGGCCTGCGGGAAGAGCGACATCTCGACCAGTCAGTCCTTATATAGAAAGGTTGGATAAATATGATAAGGAGATCACCCATCTGAGGAGGAAATTTACTGGGCAATCAGAAGGCCATCATTCCAGTTCTCGTAATTGGGAGTGACACGTGAGGGGAAGGATCCGTTTCCCAAGGCATAACAAGTCCAACCGAATAGATAAGTTTTTTAGGTCAAGGAGTTTTCACACGGTGCATTCTAATTTGTGACGAGACAATTACCTACTGAATCACTATTTCGATAGTCGCAAACAAGCCCTAGTTCGGCTTGTCGAATCTGCACACAGCAGCAGGTCGTCCCGATCTAAAATACCATTGAAGAAGGTTGGGAGTAAAGAAATAAGATATTTCATCAAACAGGAATTTGAGGGAAGGCTGAAACTAAATTTAGCACCAACTCCAAAGTAACTCATTAGGAAAGCATTAGCGCATGGCACAAGTTAGCCGTTTATTATGGAGATAGAAACCTCAGAGCCATTGAGGAAGTTCTCCCTTCCAAAGATCACTATGTGTGATAAAAATACGGACCCCCCTCATCATATCAGGAACTATCAAAAGACTGTCCCTGTGGAGTCACCATAACACCCTCATATGTCAAGTTTTCCCCTTAACCAAGGAGAAATATGTCTTAAATTGTTCGAGAGATTATCCCTGAGTAATTTATAGCTCGCTTTATCACCAACAGGAAAATAGTCAAGGATGTGGATTTATTAATTGATCTCAAGAAAAAAAATGGAGAGTCGCTAAAGAAATATGCACAACGTTATCGAGAGTTGTTTAATGAGATTAAAAATTACAATGAATAGTTGGCCATCACATCCTTCAAGCTCGGACTTTTTAGATCAGACGATCTCTATCAGTCGCTGACAAAGAAACCAATGCCCACTATGGACGACTTTATGGCGTGTATAGAAAAATATGCCACGACAGAAGACGAGCTCGTCATTATTGAGGTTTTGATTGACCAGAGTTCTAAATAGGTGAAGAAAAACGATTCTAAGAAGCCATCTAAAGGGGGAAATCAGTTAATCCCCTAAAGTAGGGAACAAAGATGATACTTTAAAGCGATGCTCTATGTCGAAGACTAACGAAAGTGATTTATAGGGAATAAACACCTTTTTTAAGGAACCTATCTATAAATTGATCCCACATATCAGGGATAAGCCATACTTCAACAGACCAGCCAAGATGATCAGTGATCCGAGCGACAAGGGCGCCAATCTTATGTGCAGCTATCACCAAGACCATGGTTATCTCATAAAGAACTATTAGATGTTCAAAAGGCATTTAGAATAACTCGTTCAAGCTATCCATTTAAAACAGTATATGCAGTCAAGACCAAGTTTTCGACCAAGGTGAATGCGGTACAGAATGGAGGCAATGATGACAATCTTCCACCTTTCAGAATAGTCATAGACATACATGGTTAGACCAATCCCTCATAGTGCACCAAAAAAAAGCTTAGAGAGAGGGTAAAGATTACAGCTTGTATCCAAGAGGATTTCTAAGTGTAGATATCTAAATAGATCCTAACAAAATAAGAGAGAAAGGATATTAATGTTGACCGAATGATAATGTTCACCGATAAGGATCTAGTTGGCATGAACGTGCCCCACAGGGACACTTTGGTCCTGATTATTTGGATAGCCAATTTCGATGTTAAAAGGATATTGGTTGACCAATGAAGCTCATCATATGTAATGTACCTCATCCTTCTACTTAAGATCATCTACTCAATCTAGGATCAAGATATAAAAGTGGGACCATTGATCGACATATATGGAGATATAGAAGCCTATCTAGGCAAGATTATAAGGACAAATTTTTGATAGAGTCAATTTGTATGTATTTTTGCTTTATTCTTTATTTGGTTAAAGCTCTTTGAGTTATAGGTTATGAAGATGCGATTTTTTTAGAGCATATGATATGATACCCCAATTTTAAATTACCAAGTAAAAATGGTCCACAATATATTCCAAATTAAAATTTCTTTCGAATTTAGCAATTAAAGTTCACAAATTTTAATTTCCTCAAAATTAAAATTAAGTCAAACAACTAAAACAAATATTTGAATTTTTTCTTTAAATCTCAATTAAACAACATTAATTCAATTCAAGTTATAATTATGCTAAACAACCTAAAGCATGTATTTTGCCAAATTAATTTTCCAACTTGAACTAAATTAGCACCAAATTAAACTAAAGTTATGATTTAGGCCAAATTTTATCTTTTTCACCTACATGTGCATCTAGGTGATTTTGCGAGATAAAATAAACAATCATAACCACAAGGCGCGATGTCCGAGAAAAACTCGTAACGGGAAAATATTCGGACGGCCCAGCCTACAAGTCCACTAGGTATGGTATTTTTACAAAAGACACGACAAGAGAAAATTTACAACAACGACTTTCCTTCAAGCCTTAACACTCACTCGTTCTTCAACCTCCGCCTAATCGACAACTACAGAGTTCACCTTAGTCTCAGAATCCACCGATGAGGCTCATCTACCGTTAAACACACACGATGGCCTTTCCACCATTGTGTAACGCAAATGATGGCCTTTCCACCCTTGCGTATCGCAAACCTTTAAAACACGAACTCCTCCGTTGGAAACTCTCTTTTATGTGATGAGAAAAGTAACCCGGTGCCAAACAATGATCTCAAACAATCATATAAATGAAGAACTTGGATTAAACAAACATATAGGTGAAAAACTTGTGTTTTGTTTAAAGGATAAAGCATTAATGATTTACAAAACACAAGGGACTTTTTTTAAGGTGTATTTTCTCTTAAGGTTTGTGAAAAGTCTGGTGAAAAAATTGTGCTCCCACACTATTAAAATCATGTAAAAATAAACTGGTGTAGTGGGGAGTTAAACAAAAAAACTGGCAAAAAACTGTCAGGTCGTTCAAACATGGTCATTCGAACGAAACTTCTAACGATAATTCAGAACGAAAAAGAAAAATCTCGTTTGAAATCTCGTTCAAATGACATTTGAATCTCGTTCGAATGAGATGACAAAGTCTTTCGAACGACATTTCAGGCCATGCATCTAGATAACTTCGATACGAACGCGTGGCCACCAGTTTCGTTTTTTCTAATTTTTTTTAATTAGTTATTATTTTTCTACGGAACGGTGTCCGAGAACAAAATCTTTAGATAGTATGAATTCAAAAAAAATTAATAGAAATATTGTCACCCAAAATAAATTTCCAAGTCCTTATATATAGATATAGATATAGATATAGATATAGATATAGATATAGATATAGATATAGATATAGATATAGATATAGATATAGATATAGATATAGATATAGATATAGATATAGATATAGATATAGATATAGATATTAATGCATTCATACCTTTAGAGACCTTGAAAAAATTCGAATGTTGATGACGTGAAACATGGCACATAAACCGACAAGGATGAAATCTTCACTATGTTAGGCCGCTAAGTCTTCAACTAACTTATCATAGGCTTAAAACGATACAATACACATTTATACTATGACTCAATTAGTTTTTCCAGAATTAAGCCAACACTACAAATGACTCGATTGGAAATTTGTCCTTACAAATCTCCCCCTTGACTATTCCGGGACAAAACTCAAAACAAAAAATCCTATGGGCCTTCAAGCTTTTCTAAAGGACACAAACCTGGCCAAAAATTAAAAATAAGGACACTTGACACGATGCATGGGATGAAATGATTTGCTACTTTAAACAATGCCAATGAAAGATGAAATCCTGCACACTTAAATAAACCATCAAACGGATAGGGAATATGACAAATATAAAGAGCGTAAAATACTCCCCCTTAATTAATTATCCCCTTTTATCTAACGTGTTCCACTTAAGAAAGTAGAGATCTCCCCCTAAGTTAGATCTCCTAAACTAAAGGTTTAGATACCATTTCTCCCCCTTTTTTTCAGGAATAAACAAGGGTCAAGAATTATAAAATCACTTATTTCTCCCCTAATTAAGACAAATACCATTTCTCCCCCATAAGTCTACGCAAGGGCTTTGAACTAAGGAAAAACAAGTTAAACATGCAATAATGCATAAAGTGACTATAGAGCATTAAAGCATATAGACAACAATGAAGAACAACTAATCCATACAAAGATTAATAAATATCAACTATGATTTGATGACAAAATATACCACCAAAATGTACTACGATAAGCATGAGATATCAAACAGAAAGTCGTAACAAGTTAGATATTAATTTTGTATTCAAAGCATATATGGACTAGCTAGCATAGAAAAGACTCAAAAACAAAGAAATACCGTATATATATATATATATATACACACAAAAAATACCAATAACGCACACGAATATATACATAGGTATAAACACCACACATGACACAAAATACATTAAGCCTTCCATATTCGTATGGCAAAAATGTGTCTAAATACATGTGGTAAATGGAAGTGAAGGGGTGTGAACTAGAGACTAAAGAAATATAGACCCAATCACCTAAACATGTTCACGGAGTTCTCATTTAATTTCAAAACTTTATCACACTTAAATATAGCCTCATGTGATAATATAAATTGAACTCGTTGAACAAACATACACAATGCACACAAGCCTAGAATTTTAATGATTCAACAAACCAATAGAGTCATGACAGAATTGCTTAACTAGGATATAAAGTCATTGTACAAACCAGTTAATATATCCAACCAAACTTCCTCATTAATATTCTTTTTCCTTTTCTTTTCTTTATGAGCATACCAACTAAAAAACGAAGGCCATTGCTAATTTTTATGCGACATTTTTAAGGTCAAAATTCAATGGTGGCTTTTCACACAAAGTAATTTTGTCTTTAGCAGCCCGATTCCATTCATAAACAACAACAACAACAACAACAACAACAACAACAACAATGTATAAATATTTTTTTATATACGGTTATTACATGCACTAACCCTCCATAGTCATAGCAACATGTAGATAACTAAATTGATAGGAGAACATCTCACTTAGCTTAAATATACATGTAGAGTTAGATATCAAATGAGCTCGAGCATGTGTGAATCGAGGCATATAAAAAGAGAATCCATTAAGCAAGTCAAAGTCAAACTACTACATGCAAGCATGATAAAGAACACTTTAAGGATTAAAAATCTTAATCAAAAGTTTTAGCCACATGAAAGCGGATATGATATTGGATTCAAACACAAGTATATGCCACATCAAATGTGTAAAACTGAAATACACACATACAAAAAACTATTTGTGTTTTTTTCAAATAAGACCTAATAAATAAAAAAATAAAATAGAAAAAATACACACATCATAATTCTAGTGAAATTTATATAATGAGACATAAACTAGAATATGATAAATAAATAAATATACAACTAGAAAGAATATATCATGAAGCACGACTAGTGTATGTAGACATGCAATCAATTACTCATAAGATATATCAAGTGAGGAGTCATGTGCTAGAATGTGGGAACCATCAAAATGGGAAATTTTGAAAATGATATATTTTCCATATTCATAAAAAAATCCTTAAAAATCAGGATCACACAATATTTTAGTGTAACCCGCTCTGATACCAACCTGAAGTTTTTTTAGATTATATGATCTGATACCCCAATTTTAAATTACCAAGTAAAGTTGGTCCACAATATATTCCAAATTAAAATTTCTTTCGAATTTAGCAATTAAAGTTCTCAAATTTTAATTTCCTCAAAATTAAAATTATGCTAAACAACCTAAAGCATGTATTATGCCAAATTAATTTTCCAACTTGATTTAAGTTAAACTTAAATTATGCATATATTAAATTAGCACCAAATTAAACTAAAGTTGTGATTAAGGCCAAATTTTATTTTTTTTAACCTACACATGCATCTAGGTGATTTTGCGAGATAAAATAAACAATCACAACCACAAGGCACGATCTACGAGAAAAACCCACAACGGGAAAAATCTCGAAAGTCCAAGCCTACAAGACCACTAGGTATGGTATTTTTACAAAAGACATGACAAGAGATAACTTGCAACGACGACTTGACTTTTAAGCCTTAATGCTCCCTCGTTCTTCAACCTCTGCCTAGTCGATAACTACGAAGTCCACCGCAGTCTTGGAATCTACCGATGGGGCTCAGCTACTGTTAAACACACATGATGGCCTTTCCACCGTTGTGTAACGCAAATGATGGCCATTCCACCCTTGCGTACTGCAAACCTTCAAAACACGGACTCCTCCGTTGGAAACTCTCTTTTATGGGATGAGAAAAGTAACTCGGTGCCAAACAATAATCTCAAATAATAATATATATGAAGAACTTGGATAAAACAAACATTAGGGTGAAAAACTTATGTTTTGTTTAAAGGATAAAGTATTAATGATTTACAAAACACAAGGGACTTTTTTTAAGGTGTATTTTCTCTCAAGGTTTGTGAAAAGTCTGGTGAAAAAAATTGTGTTCCCGCACTATTAAAATCATGTAAAAACAAAGTGGTGTAGCGGGGAGTTAAACAAAAAACCTATCAAAAAACTATCAAAAAAACTGTCAGGTCGTTCGAACGAGTATGTTAGAACGAAACTTCTAACGAGAATTCAGAACGAAAAAAGAAAAATCTCGTTTGAAATCTCGTTCGAACGACATTTGAATCTTGTTCGAACGAGATGAAAAAGTAGTTCGAACGACCTATTGAACGACATTTCAGGCCATGCATCTAGATAACTTCGATACGAACGCGTGGCCACCAGTTTTATTTTTTCTGATTTTTTTAATTAGTTATGATTTTTCTATGGAAAGGTGTCCGAGAACAAAATCTTTAAATAGTATGAATTTATAAAAAATTAACAAAAATACTGTCACCCAAAATAAATTCCCAAGTCCTTATATATATATATATATATATATATATATATATATATATATATATATATATATATATATATATATATATATATATATATATCCATTCATAACTTTAGAGACTTTTTGAAAAATTCAAATGTTGATGACATGAAACATGGCACGTAAACCGAAAAGGATGAAATCTTCACTATGCTAGGCTGCTACGTCTTCAACTAACTTGTCATAGGCTTGAAGTATACAACACACATCTATCGTATGACTCAATTAGTTTTGTCTGGAATTAAGCCAAGACTACAAATGACTCGATTGGAAATTTTTCCTTACATGTTAGGACTTGAGTTGTTGACCTTTCAAACCTATGATGTGGTTTTTAAAGACATATCGGATAAGTTAGAAGATCTACATCATCATGTTGAATTTTATGCTTATTTTTGTCTTCATGTTCCAACGATCTCACAGGTATGAATGCATACATATTTTCATCCTTGGATATCTTATATTTGGGTGTTAGGATTTTATAAAATTATTTTTAAAATATTTTTAAAATATTTTATCTCTTTTAATATTTTTTAGAAGAAAAATATTTTTTGAGAGGTCGTTAGAACGAGTTGGTATGTCGTTCGAACAAGATACCATATCTTGTTAGAATAATGTTCCAACAAACTTTGAATAAAAGATTTCATGCCTTCTCTGGAATCCCGTTAGAAGTATAGTTAGAAGCCGGTTCAAATGAGATGAGATGTTTCAAGCGAGCCCACAAATTTTTATAGAATTCGCGATTTCCCAAACTTCTTTTGATCCTTATCTCATTTTAACAAACCTCTTTATAAATATAAGTGCGTAAAAACATTTTATTTTGAGAGAAATTCTTACGTTTCAAGTTCCCAAACTCTACTAAAAAGCTCTCGCGTTCCAAACCTTATGTTTACACTCGAACAATTTTAGATCCTAGAATCATTATATTATGCTTTGAGATCTAGTTTGTGGAAACCAAAGTTTATTCTTTACATTTTCATGAGAATCATTTCATAAAGAGGACTTCGTATTTGTTGTTTACGCATAGTGGACTCCGTCGTGTGGTGTTGCGGTAAAAAAGCGGTGGATTATGTGTTCAATATTGGTAGACAGTTACTGAGTAGTTTAGTGGATACCGAGGTGTATGTGGACTCACACGTTATGACAGTTGCCTGGCTGGATTCCTACATTATCATTGTGGATGAGAGGTCGAAGATCGAAGACACGTTAAGTCTTGCGATAGAGTGGAGTTGTTGTGTAAGTCATATGTTGACTTCTGTAAATCATTTATCATAGTGAATTTTCAGGGCTGGGCCGCCCAAGGTTTTTCCTATTTGGGTTTTCTTATACATCAAGCGTTGTGGTTGATTTAGTTATTTTATCCCGCACTCACTTAGATGCATGTTTAGGTTAAGATAAAATTGATTAATCAGTTTAATCACAACTTTCAATTGAAATTGGTGCAACGTTTTACTTTGGGTTCAATTGTTTAGGTTTAATATTTAATTTGAAAAAATTAAAAATTGGCTTTTGTTTAGACCATTTCCAGTATAACAATGCATTCTCAAATGGATATCAGAGCAGAAACACTAAGTTATCATGTAGATCCATCTTTTTGTGATATTTTAGGGCTTTTGTGTGTTTTCTCTCTCACTCACTCTCTCTCCCTTTACTTTTTTTTGTTTCTCTTGATGGATCATAGTAGTTATCAGTTGTCGACATTTAGCAATGATGAAGATTTTGATATTCAAAATGAGTTTAATGAGCTTCATAATTGTGTTGAAAATTAGCTCTTTTGAATTTGGAGTTTGAAAAAAAAATCTTGAAAAAGAAATTTTTTGTTTTAAAGATGAAGTTTAAATTTTTGCAAACTGTACAAACTTAAAAAGATATCGTTCATGAGAAGCTAATGGATATGAATTGTGATTTAAAAAACTTAGAGTTGTCTAAGAAAGAAAGTGAGGATAGAGTTTAATTTTTAGATAATGAATTAGATGACTATAAAAGTTTTATTTCTAGGGTTAATATACGTGACATTGAGGATAATGATAAATCGATAAATATTTTAAGGGAATGTGATAAGACTCTTAAGGATACGTGTGCTTACATTGGGGGGGAGTGAGATAACTTTCTAGCTGATATTGAAAATTTGAAGAAGGAGTCCCTTACATTTGAAGAGCCTAATAATTTTCTTAAGTCTAGGATTTTGAGGTTAAAAGATGATCTAAGATACTCAAGTAGTAGCTTCGATAATTCAAATGTTTGTCTTAGAGTGACAACCGCTGCCCATGATGTTAGAAAAGGTCAACCCAAAGGTCATCTTCCTCGTGTTTACATATGTTCACATTGTATTAGGAAAGGACACCAAAGTCCAGGTCTAGTGTACCCATGGTTCCCAAAACTCTATGCGTTAGGTATTCATCAATTTAATTTAGGAAATATATTTGGAATGTGATAAATGTTAGATTGATTGATTCTCGGATGCTTGCACATGACTCTTCACATAAAATATCTCTTAGATGATTGCTCGCATATTTTCATACACTAGCTTTTATACTTTATGTTACATATGCTTGCTAGTTGTATAATGCTTATCCTTTTTGTATTTTGATTTTTTTCTTTTTGGGGATCCTATTTAGAAAAATACAAAATAAAAATTGTTTGCCTTTTGAGTTGATTGTGATAAATTGGTATCATTTTGAAAAACATTTAAAAACTCAAAAAGATTTTTGGTTTATGTATTGTTTAGTTTTAACATTTTGTGTGGCATATTGGTGTATTTGAATCCACTTTATTTAATGTTTCTATGTGGCTAGGACATTTGATTATGATTTTTAATGCTTAGATTGTTCTTAATAATACTTGCATAGAGTAGTTTGAAAATGAATTACTTAATGGATTCACCTTTGCATATGCCTTCTCACACATATGCATGAGCTCTTTTGGATTTTAACTTTATATGTTACATGATCTAAGTGAGATGTTCTCCTAACAATCTTGTCATTATACATATATATTTTATTGGGGGATTTGTGCATATAAGAACCATTGCCCGTGAGTTTATGCTTTTATTGAAAATATGAATGTGCATGGGACAGGGACAGGGCTATAAAAGAAGAAATGTTCCTTGCATGAAAGGCCCCCGTTGGAAAGAACCTAAAAAATTAAGAGGCAAGATAAAAGAAATATTTCCAAGGCCAAATTTTGTTTCATTAATTCATCATTTAAATTCTTATCTTTAAAATGAGAGTGAAAAAATGAAATATCTATAATTTTAAGGGTGTTATAAGTTAAAGATCAATAGGTTTATACAATGAGTCCTAGTTATTTCATATTTGATGCTATCAATTTGGGAATCATCAATATTTTTCTTGTCTAGTGTTCATTGTATTTGTTTATCCATTTATGAGTTCACTTTATTTGTCACTATGAGGCTTAATCTTTGCTTGATAAAGTGAATGCAGCCATATAAACTCATTGGACAATTTTGAGTGATTGGGTCATAATTCATTTGATTCTAGTTCATGCCCCTCCATTTCATCTCACTTTTTTAGACACATCGATACTATTCTAGTGTGTAACGTTTATGTGTTTTGTATCATTTTGTGATTGTTTATACCTATGTATATGTGCCTGAGTATCATTGGTATATTTTTCATATTTATATATATGGTATCATTTTTTAAGTCATTGCATTTACTTTTAATCCATATTTCCATGTACTTTGTCTTTAAATCAAATTGGCAAGCTATATGATCATGTGGTGACAAAAATCACAACACAAATAATAATTAAAGAAAACAATCACCAAGAAAATAAGAACAACAAATAATCACAATCACAACACAAGAATTTATATGGTTCAATAACCTCCCTATGTCCACAGAGAGGTCTACTGTTTTGATTAAGTAACTCTCGAGATGGTTTTTTGCTACATGCCCCTATGCCCCGGGCCATGGGTACAATATATATTCAATTGATTAAAAGTGTTGGTAACTAACATATTGAACATGTATCCCTTAAATATCTCTCCGAGATTTTTGGGGGTAGACTTCGTCATATCATCGAATGTAACTGCTTAACCAAGGCTCATAATTTGGGTTGAAAATCTAATTAACTCACTTGGGCTTGGCAGGCCACTTTTATGGGCTTGATCAACACAATCGGCACTCACAATTTCCCTTAAAAATTTTGGGGCCTTTGGGCTCATAAATTTTAAAAAGCATCTTCTCGTCCCCCTTTGATGGCACTGTCATAGTTCACAAGACTGATGGGGGTGTGAATCATCATTTGGGAGGGAGTTTGAGCAATAAATCTTCTTCGATCAGTGTGCACTATCATTGATGAGTTTAAAATGAAGTGTTTGACATTTCTATCTTTACTTCAACTCTTTGCTTCCTCCACTTCCAAGCTATCTCTTGCTCCCAAGCTGTCGTTTGCTCTTCATTTTCCAAATTTGTGGTTTTTCATCATTTTAAGCTTCATTATTTCCTTGTAAGTTCTTAATCCCTTATCTTTCTATATTTTCTTTCATCGTTGCTTTTCTTTCTACTATAGCTAGGGTTTTCTCATAGCAAGAATAGACAACAAGTCTCTAGTTGAATTCAGTAAATGTTATAATATCCCAAACTGGGTGGATATTGAGTGTGCCCATGTTCCTCACAAAATTCGTGACATTGAGGATGGCCACTGGAATCACGTTCTTCTACTATCTTGAGGGGGTTTAACATTTCCCCCAAATCGCGTGTTCTTGCATTTCTTTCAATATTTCGATATAGTTTCAGCTCAGTATTCTCCAAATGTTTGAAAAATTATAAATGGCATGTATAGAATAAATCAACTTTACGGTATTAACTTAGGATTGGTTAAAATTTTCTTCTATTGTACCTTTTCTCGCACGAGCTCTGTACTTCTTTATTTGAAACCTAGGAGTCCAGACAGGGTATTAGTAGTGAAACTACCTGATTCCCACAAGGATTACTGGTCTGAGGGGTTCATTGCTAGGAACTGGCAATTCCCTCCCTAATTAGGGGGAGTAAGGTACAGGGTACCTCGGATCCCTACATATGAGAGGAGTACAAAGGTTGCTGTCCAACCTTGTTGCTTGTTGCTTATTACTCAAATGTGTTCTTCCTCTGATATTTATTTTTATTTTTCAGTGAAGTCTAAAAATCAAGAACCTGCCCACGATATCCGTGCTATTGAGTTAATCAAAGCTTGGAAGATAAAGGACTCCATTATAGAAGGTAAGCATCCTAGGTTGGTTGCCTTCTTGTTGGAATACAAGAACACTACCACAAGCTTCATCGCTTGTCTAGTTGACCCCATTCCCCATCTTGATATCCCAAAGGAAAAAGAAGAGGAAGAAGGTTCTCTCGAACCCATCGAGCTAGACGAGGAGGAAGAGAGAAGCTCAGAGACTGGTGTTGTTGTAGGTGACAGAGGTGGTAGTGGTGAGGCAGGATCCAGTGAGGAGGGATCCAGCGAGGAAGAATCTAGTGGAGAGAGGTTTAGTGAGGAAGTTTCTAGTTCAGGAGATTTCAGGTCGAAAAGTTCCAGCGAGGAAGATATGGATCCCCCTAGAAGAAAAAACTTGATCCGTGACAATGATAATGATAATGTCATGCTATCCAACAGGATGAAGATCTAAAAACCAAGGTCTGGGGATACTGCTAGTGGTTCCTAAACAACAGTTTATGAGAAAGAGGTGGAGAGGGAAGAGGAAAGAAGAAGAGAGGAGAGAGAGAGAGAAAGGAAAAGAGGAAGAGAGAAGAGAGAAGATGAGAAGAAGAAGAAGAAAAAGAAGAAGAAGAAGAAGAAGAAGAAGAAGAAGAAGAAGAAGAAGAAGAAGAAGAAGAAGAAGAAGAAGAAGAAGAAGAAAGAAGATGAGAACAGGAAAGAAGAAGAGAGAAAAAGAGGAGAAGAGAGGACGAAGAAAGAACAAGCCTCTCTTATGCCTGTGGTTGTCCCAACTGAGGGGGCCTCCCACTACACCAAATCTGCCTAATTATCACGACCATTGACCTTGACAAGTTGGACTTGTCAAGGTCAATGACCGTGACAATTCGGGGCGAGATAACTTTTTTTGTCACGGGCGTGTCACGATCAATGACCGTGACAAGTTCGTTAGAAATGTCACGGTCGTGTCACGGTCATGGTCCGTGACAAGTTTAGTCACGGTTCATAACCGTGACAACGCCTTGACCCTTTTTTAAAAAATTGTCATGGTCATTGGTCGTGACAAGTCCGTGACAACCATATTTGTCAAGGACTTGTCACGGTCAATGACCGTGACAATTCTGGAAAGAATTTAAAAAAAATCTGCTGGGCAGTATGGCCACTGCCACTGCCCAGCAGTATATTTGTACCTATTATAGCAACGTTGTACCTGTTTAAACATCATATATCCAAACAAACTAAAGATAATGCAAATATATATTCAAAATAGAAACAATATACATGACGATATAATCCAAATATAATTAAAATGTACCAACTTAAAAATAATGTCACTACATGTCTGAGGTAAATGTGAGGAGGTGAGTAGGCCGCACGATATAAGAATTGACACACCCACTAATATACATCGTGTCGCATTATTCGCGCAACCACAATAGGGAGTTCTCCTTCCCGAGTATCACATGCGTGACGAGCACTTTGGACTCGATCTCTTGAAGCGCATGTCCATGAACTATTCCACCCTGGACGATATTCGGGTCCCTCAACCCCCGCTCTATCCGCTGGCCATAAAATACGTCCAATATGAACATGCTCGGCCAACCAATTGTTGACATCGGTCTGGGGAAGGGAGCCAAATAAGAAAGTGGATCATCGAAGTACGCACGTGTCAGTGATGAAGCAGCGATGTCCACATCCTCGTCATCCTGTGCCTCGTTCTCCTGCACCTCCTCCTCCTCCACCGCCTTCTCCTTACCTTTTCCCTTACGGTCTCCGCCCAATGTACGCTTCATGAATGAGTACATATCTTGGATCGTCGCCTCCAAACGGGACAGATTCACGTCATGTGAATCCACCGTTCGAGCCAACCCGGTGTCGCTCGTCTCCAATTCGATGATCCTAGATTTGGCCACCCGCGAGCTCACCCCCTTGTCCTCCCCTTGCGATCAGAGCCAAGCACTTGGCTGAGTGCGTCTGTGGACAAAGATGCCTTGTCGGCATCAGACTGCCACTCATGCACTTCCTTAAGCTTTGCCTAAAACGACAAAAAGTACATGATTAGTAAAATAAGTAAACTAAAAAATTATAATGTAATTAACAAAAATTAAACTTCCAGATTACTTACAATTGTGGTCGCGACGCTCGAGGACACCTCCTTGTCCTTTCCCTTCTTCGTCCGAAGAACCACATAAGTATCGAGCCTATGTGGCTTACCCCCTGGGCCACTCCCTACCCCCTGAAATCAAATAAAGTAAAATTAGCATCGGCCCCGCAAAGTAAAATAATGAAGAATAATATATTTATGTAGTTATAGAAAAATTAAATCTTACCTTCATACTATGCTCCACCTCGGCGTAAAACGACCGGCCGGAGTAGTGCATGTCCATCTTTTTTGCCCGATTTTCCCTCCCCGATTGGCGAGATGCCAATTGTCGATCCTCGATCTCATTGTCAATGAACTTTTGCCATTGTGTTAATGAGATCAGCTCCTTGGGCGGGACGGATCCACGCCATTGGATAATGGAATCTCGTGTTTTCCCAATGTACCGTGTCCGCATATTTTTCTTCCACATCTTGTGTTTCTCCCTCAACTGCTCCAAGAAGGAATCGCGTAGCTTTGGATCCAAGTTGAATTGTTCCTGTCCAACAAATACAATGTTAGTTGCGAATAAATATAAATATAAATATAAAATGAAATTGAAATTGAAATTGAAATTGAAATTGAAATTGAAATTGAAATATTCATATAAATATAAATATATTACCAGTAGTGCCGCCCAAACAGCTAACTTGAGCTCATATGGCACCTCCTTCCAACTCATAAATCCCGGGTCGATGACCGTCTTTAGCAGCTCGAGGGATCTCGCTAATAGCACCGATTTGTTCTCGATGGTAATCCCAAATTTGCCATATTTTGGGAGCCTAGGGGCCGAGGAGCCCTCGTCGCCTCCGCTACCACCGAGCCCAGACTACATCATCATAAACAGCATCATCATCTTCGCCTTAATACCTGAAGGAGACATTTGCTGTAAAAAAAATGTTATTAGTACAGATAAAAAAAATGTTATTAGTACACATAGACACACACCCCTACCCCACCCCCCATCCCTGCCCCCACCCCACCCCCACCACACACAGGCACACGTACACGTACACCCCCCCACCACCACCCCACCACCCTCCCTCCACCACACCCCCTGCCCCCTCCCCCACCACACACCACCAGACACATATATACACACACATACACACACATATACACATACACACATAAATATGTCTAAATTAGTTGAAAACATCTAACGTGGATACATGTATCGAGATTTTATGTCATTTATTGGAACTATTAAAAAAAATTCTTCTTTATTTAAGGTAATTTACACTTAATAAATCTTATTGCAAGTGAAAATATTTTTTGGACAAAAAAAATCATTGAAGTTATTTTGTTGGAGGTCATATGCTTCAAGATCGCAGGTTTACTTCGGTGATATCATTTTATGTTAGGAGTAGATGGGTTTTATGTATTTTTTCTATTGGGACGAGTGAAATATTTGAAAAACTTATTATTACCATTAATGTTTTGATTGAAGTAACTTTGATTTAGGTTGGTGGATATGATGTTAGAATTATTAATTGTGTAGAGAGATTTTACTTATATTTGAAAAACTTATTATTACCATTATTGTATGTTACATATGTTACAATGGGATGATGTTATATATTATTTTTAAGAGGTTTTGTTTATTATTATATATATTATATATGCCGGAATAGATGTAAATCATGGAATAGATGTTATATATTATGTCCGTTCGAATGCCTCAAAATAAAAAATTCCAAAATTATTTTTAAAACTTGTTCCTAGATCCCAATACTTAAAAAGGTAAATACACAACTCAAAAAAATTCTTCAATACTTCAAAAGGTTTTTAAAACACATTTTATGAAAAAATTCTCTCAATTTAAAAAACATCTTAGTGTGTGCAATTAACCAATATTATATCAAACTTCTCGAAAGGATATAGTCCTCATATTCAATCATGGAAGGCTCCAATGAGAGATAGTGCATGATCTTCAATATTTAGTCCTTAAGGTTCATCTGACCTAAACTAGATTGTGTCTCACTCATAATGAACCAAGTCTATTTAACTTGATAGACTCAAACGTTTTGATACATGAGAGAGCCAATTTATATATAATACAAATGTTTACATTTTCAGTAAGACTTTTGCCCACGTTTAGTGAACAATAATGATTCTTTTCTACTAAGAATTTGGCGACATCCACGATGAAAAAAATTGGTAGGAGAAAAATCATACCAATTTAATGTTTTAATGGTGAAGGAAAGTTCAAAATAACCTGCATTATTAAAAAATAAATATCTTTCAACAGAAAGAATGCATTGATTTCTTTAACTCCAAGAATAAAAAATCTAGAATCACTTAGAAATAAAATCACAACGAATTATTTTTTATCTTTAACCATAGTCAAAATATCGTAATCTTCCCTTTGAAATTAAAATTAGACACAAATACACAAGTACAAATATCGTCAATGTGGAATTAAGTCGATAACACTAACATTCTAAAGTTCATGAACGATATCTAACCTAAGACAAAAGTATAGGTTAAGCAACTACATATTAACATGTGAATTGTCTATTTCGAATGAAAATGAGTTAATCTTTATATACATAATCATCAATATTAATCTAAATTAGCTTATACCCATACAAGGCTAATTTTATATACATAATCATCAAGGTTTTGCCTCTAATATAATAACCCCTATTTTCCACATACTCACCCACCACATACACACACACACACATATATATATACACACACAAACATATATATAAATGGAAGAGAGAGAGAGAGAGAGAGAGAAATTAACCTGAATCTAGAGAGAGAGAGAGAGAGAGCAGCGTAGAGAGAGAGAGAGTTGTAAAAAGGAGGGAACGGCGGGGGGGGGGGGGGGGGGGGAATAAGGGGAAAGGGTTTTTGCTAAAGAAGTTGTCACGGTCTTGTCAAGGTCCTTGACCGTGACAAATATTTAAAGAATTGTCACGGTCATCGACCATGACAAGTCCGTGACAAGTAAATTTGTCACGGACTTGTCACGGTCAATGACCATGACAATTCTTTATCACAGTCGTGTCAAGATCAATGACCGTGACACAAAACGCGTGTTTTTTGTCACGGTCAATGACCTTGACAAGGGTGGTATGCTGAAAGGTGACAATTTTGTCATTTTGGTGTAGTGCTCCATGGCTCTGACCCCTCATCTCACTACGATGATGATCGAGAGAGTTGTGCTCATGGCGGACCATGAGCGATCTTCGAACATGGGCCCTGACCAGTTATCCCTAAAACTAGATCAAGGGCTTACTTTGGTAAGGCCACTTCTCCTTCTCTCTATTTCTTTGACTTGTAATTTCTTCACACTCTGTTTACTAACCTATATCCCTTCCTGCAATTTGTGTCTGACTATATCGTCCTTCATCGCAGCCAAAATGATCTGGTGAGGAGGAACTCTGAGCTCGAGGAGATCTTGAAGACTATCCAGGAGACCCAGAAGTCCTTAGAGAAGGCTCTCATAGAAGCTGAGGCATCTTTTGCTAAGGAGAGGGCTGAAGCGGCTAAGGAGCTGAAGGAAGTCCATAAGGCCTATGAGTTGGTCGTGGCGAGCAAACTAGTCATCACAGATGGAAAATAAAGGGCTTGCTGAGAAGGTAAAGAGCCTGTAAATGAGGTGGCTACCGTTAGAGAGAGAGGAAATAATAAGGGGTAGGAGGTAACATATAAAGATGCCAAAAAACAAATCGAATACATCAATCAGGCAAACATAAAAAAAGATTGGGATCGAGCCATAGTTGCTGCTGGAGTTACTACCGACACCTCTCTGTTCAATGAGCACAATCCTGGTCCCAAGTCGATCATTGATGAAGAATTCCCTATTGCTCAAACTACTGTAGAGCCTGCTACTGATGCTCCTGCTAGTGACCAGGGAGTGAAGCTTACCCCGATCGAGGGAGGTTCACTTGGGGCTGAAGGGAGCAAGGTTTCCGCTGACAAGGGGAAGGAACCAACTTCCACCGAGCAGATTGAGGTTGCCCAGTAGACTTCTAGGATTTTTCTTTTACTTGTGTATTTTTTATTCTTTTCGCATGTCATCTGATGTATCTGTATTCTGTACCTGGCCAGTGCCATTTTTCAATGAAATGAAGAAATTATATTTTTGTATTCATTGATATATGGGTTTTATGTGTTCGATGTCGTGTAGTTTGTCGATCTTGATGATTACATTCCTACCACCTCTCGTCTAGGCCAAATCCATGGTTCGAATGTAAGCGGCCAAGTTTGTCGAGCTTTTATCAGGATTTGCAAATCCCTTAAGGCAAGGAACCAGGAATACAAAAATCAATCCAAAGTAGTTTCCAGGCTGAAGGATAGGCTTGCAAAGATGGAGGATATTAGTGCCTATGTTCAAGAAGAGATGGAAGCTCTGAAGGCTAAGTTGTTGGACGCA
Source organism: Sambucus nigra (assembly GCA_949130495.1). Taxonomy (NCBI): domain Eukaryota; kingdom Viridiplantae; phylum Streptophyta; class Magnoliopsida; order Dipsacales; family Adoxaceae; genus Sambucus; species Sambucus nigra. Next base: position 393,479,850 of record OX422215.1, read on the forward strand.
TTCGAGATCAATCAGGTTGGAGAGGTGCTGCAGCAGGAAAATGATGCCTTAAGGAGGGAGATTGCACGCCTTAAGGAAAATACTCCAAGCAGAGCTCCCCGAGATATTGAAGGTTCCACGTCGTCATCCACACGGTGAGCTAGAAAAAGATGACGACAGTTCCCAAAAGGAGATTACCGAGCTGAAGGGGGACGTTCGATGAGCATACGTAATCACTATCAAACTATAAAGAGACGTAATAAGTCTACGACATTTATTTCGAAAGGATCCTCAGTAGGTGTGGGTTGACGGCTATGATCAAGGATGTATAGATGCTCCTACAAAGTTAAAAGAAATGGAGGAGCTAGCCTTTATTAGAGGGTGACTAAGTGCCCTCGGGAGTTTATGGTCCCCAAAAACTCTTCCCTGGAGTATAGGCATGAGATTACTCCCCCAGCCTTGGAGACAAATACCTCTCGAAGGGATGATTGCTGGATCCCTATAGATGCTATTCTAAGGTAGTTGCTAGAACCGATCTCGGAGGAGGCTGTGGAGAGCTTTTCCCCTCACCCTGATGATGGTCAGAGAGCTCGAGTAGTGAACTACCTTGCCCAATGACCTGGATCCTCTCAGTGTTGATTTATTTCCTTACTGTTGTACATGTAACTATGTAATTCTTAGTAAGAAATAAAATATTTATGTTTTGGGAATAGGCCGACTAAACATGTGTTGCTTACTTTTGACTCATTAATAAACTCTAGTTATTTTGGGCACTTCAGCCGACTAAATGTCATTTAGATTTAATTTCAATTGAGCATTCCCTCAGTACAATATGCCTTAGCCATACCATTCCGACCAATTTACCTTTTAGGTCGAGTCGTCACACTACCTTAGGCCTAAGTAGGTCGATGGTGAGAATACACCTGATTAATGGGCGATCCACCTGAGCAGGATTTTGGAGCCAAACTACGTTGGCGACCATCCTGAGTCAGTCGTAATGCCTCCCCTATAGGTCTTTATTAATTTCCTGAGCAACCTAGGAAGCCAATTATGTTTTGGAACGAAGGCCTAAGGAGGGTTATTACCTGTTGACCCTGCTAATTATGCTTTGAACAAGTTAAGCTAGGATAGTCCTAACCACTGTGTTACAATCATACTCAAGTTCAAAAGATCCTTTAACTAAAGCAAGCTAGCCAACTTATTGTAATCCAGGAATTCTATTATACTCATAAAAAGAATAGAGCCTGTAACTTGGAAAGGGTGCATTATAACAAAATACATTAGAGACAACTACTACATGTAGAATGCCAAGGCCAATAGAGTTTTATTAATCGAAGTCATAAACAAAGAGCAACATTAGTTTGTAAAATAAAAACTTGCCTAAACTAATGGTGCATGGATAAAGAAATCTAAAAGTAGAATTTCTTCAGTTTATCCACATTCTATTCCCTTGGTATCTCCCTGCCCTCTAGTGTTTCCAAGTGATGGTCTCCTTGTAAGTCATCCCTCACTACCTTGATAGGTCCTTCCCAGTTTGGTGCTAGTTTTCCATCTGATGGTGTCACAGCACTGCCAAGGACTTTGCTCAGGACATAGTTCCCAACTTGAAATTTCCTTGGATTGACTTTCTAGTCGTACTGTTTGGATAGTTGTTGCTGGTAGGATGCCAGTTTAACTAGATCCAATTCTCGTCGTTCATCATCAAAGTCAAGTTTAGTGAGCAATGCTTCATCATTATGGCCTTAGTCGACCAACGTAGACCCCATGGTAGGGAACCAACTTCTAACGGGATAACTCTTTCCATTCCATATGTGATTGCAAAGGGTGTTTCCCCAGTTGCTCGCCTTGGGGTGGTGTGATAGGCCCAGAGGATGTGGGGCAATTCGTTCCCCCAAGCTCCTTTGGCCCGTTCCAAGCATTTCTTTAGTCTATCGATCATTACTTAAGCTCTATTCAAAAACTTTGGAATGGTCCACTCTCGAACTGGGTCTTATTGTCAGTAATGATCATTCTAGGTATGCCAAAGTGGGTAATGATGTTTCTCTATATAAACCTCATCATATCCGCGTCCCTGATGTTCGTCAGTGGTTCTGCCTCTATCCACTTAGTGAAGTAGTCTGTTGCGACCAATAGATACTTCTGATTGCCTACCGTAGTAGACAGAGGACCTACGATGTCCAAATCGCACTAGGCAAAAGGCCACATGTTGGTTAATAATTTTAGGTCACCGATTGGCTTGTGGACTATGGGTGAGTGTTTTGGTCATTTTTTGCACTTCCGAACGTAGACTCAAGCTTCCGTCTGCATGTATGGCCAATACCCTTCCTTCATTGCTCGAAAGGCTAGCGACCTTCCTCCTACATGACTTCCATAAATTCCCTCATGAAGTTCATGCAGAACTTGCTCGACGTCTTGTGAATGAACGCTCTAGAGGTAGGGGCCGGTGAAAAATCTCTTATACAACTTCCCATCAGGAGATAAGTGAAAGCGAGCAGCTTTGACTCTTATTTGATGAGCTGACCTCCTATCATTTGGCAGTATATCACTTCATAAGTAGTCCGCAATGGGGTTTATACAGCTCAAGGCCTTTTTAATGTGGAGAACCTGCTCGGGATTCAGCGGCTCAGTAGTCTGATCAATGCTGGGCTACGCGAGGAAATCTATTTGGATTATTCTTCTCAAATCAGAGTCTATTGCTAAACTTTGATCGAAGTTGGCTATTAGTCCCTTCACAATGATGAGATAAGCAGTCATCATTTCATCATTTGTATCAAAATCACTGTTTATATGGTTGGATACCATCTGAGAGTCACCAAAGACTTGAAGGTGCCTTGCCCCTAGCAGTTATTCTTTGCATAATCCAGCGATCAATGCCTCGTATTCTGCCTCATTATTAGAGGCTTCAAATCTTAGTCTGATATCTTGCTCTAGCACTGTATTTTTGGGAGATACAAGTACAATACCTACTCTTGTCCCCTTAAGTTGAAGGCTTTATCAACGTATAAGGTCCAAACTCTTGGTTCCCGTAAGCTCTCCCTTGATCGATTGGTTTTTAACTGATCGACGGGCTGTTCTCTTGTGAACTCAGCGATGAAATCAGCTAGGATCTGCCCCTTTATGATTGTTCTTGGTTAAAAGTGAATATCAAACCTTTCGATCTTGACTGACCACTTCGACATTCAGCCACAGAGGTCTGCATTTCTCAGAACATCTTTTAAAGGGTGTGAAGTAAGCATGAAGATGGAGTGGGACTCAAAAAAATGCTTCAGTTTCCTTGAGGCTATCACCAATGCATAGGCGAGCTTCTCCAATGGTAGGTACCACTGCTCGGCTTCTAAAAGAGTTTTACTTGCATAGTAGACTGGATGTTGGCCTATCTCTCTTTCACATACCAAGGCGGAGCTCACAGCATAGTCTGACAGAGTGAGGTAGAGGTATAAAGGATCGCTCTCTAGGAATCACGAGCAAATGGGGCCTCCCGAGATAGGCCTTGAGTTCTTCTAAGGCTCTGGAGCAGTCCTCGTTCCATGTTATGCCCTTATTTATTTTCAACAATTGAAAGGAGGGTTGACATCGATTTGAGGATTTTAAAATGAACCAGTTGATCGTAACGAGCATTTTGGTGAGCTTCTGTACATCTCTTACTGTTTGAGGGGGCTGAACTTTGTTGATGGTGTCAATCTGGTCGGGGTTTGCCTATATTCCTCTCTTGCTGACAAAGTATCCAAGGAATTTTCCTGACTGGGCACCGAAAGAACACTTACTTGCATTTAGTTTCATTCGATATCTCCTGAGGATATAGAAAGTCCTTGCCAGATCAGAGAGGTGATCGTCCTTAAGCTTGCTTTTAACGAGTATGTCGTCAATGTAAACTTCCATAGTATCCCCCATTTGCTCATTAAACATCTTTGTAACTAGTCGTTGATAAGTTACTCCTGCATTTTTAAGGTCGAACGGCATAACTTTATAATAATACAAACTAACAGTGGTTATGAAGGAGGTCTTATCCTGATCCGGCACGTGAAGGGGGATTTTGTGGTATCCAGAGTAGGCGTCTAAAAAGCTCATCCTCTCATGAGCTGCTATAGCATCGACCAGTTGATCAATCTTCGAAAGAGGGAAACTGTCTTTGGTATAGTCCCTGTTGATGTCCATGAAGTCGATACAAACTCTCCATTTTCTATTACTCTTAGGAACTACTACTGGGTGGGATAACCATTTAGGGAACTGAACCTCCTGTATGGAACATGTATCTAGTAGCTTTCCGACCTCTTTCTTTACTACTTTAGCTTTTTCTGGGGCTATTTGGCGAGCCTTCTGTGTGACTGGCTTGAAGGCTGGGTTAACATGCAATCGATGATAAGCAATGGTGGGATCAATCCCAAGTAGCTCGTAGCGTTCCCATGCAAAAACATCCAAATTTCTTCGAGAGAGGGTGACTAATTATTTCTTCTCTCAATCGGTCAAAGATATACCAATCAAAATATTTTTCTCAGTCGAGCTATTTCTAGCAGCGACTTCTTTCAAGTCTTTAACGACCCTCTCGGAGGGATGGAGCTTGGCCTCCTCCACTCCTGGTCGACCGTACCTTAACAGTTATTTGGAGGGTATCAACCCCTCCTGGGCTTCTTCCTTTCTTTTTGATTCATCAGTTTTCCTTTCCTACTTGGGGCGAATGGTCGCGATGAAATATTTTCTAGACATTACTTGGTCGCCATGTATCTCGACCATTCCCCGGTCTGTTTTACACTTCAGCTTTTGATGGTACGTTGAGGGTACGGCCTTCATTGCATGGAGCCACCCCTGCCGAGGATGGCATGGTACGGAGATTCAATGTCAACTACTAGAAACTCGATCATTTTTAAAATATTTCCCGCCCTGACTGGAAGGACAATCTTCCCCAATGGAACTGTAATCTTTCCAGCAAAGCCGACCAATGGAACAGTGGCTTCCTTGAGGTCGGTTGTGCTCAGTTTCAACTTCCTCAACAACTCTAGGTACATCACTTCGGATGAGCTACCATGGTTGATGAGCAACCTGTCAATGTCCTAGTTGGCTATCTTGAGTGTGATAACCAGTGCATCATAATGAGGGGTTCTCACCCCAATTAAGTCTTCATCCGTGAACACAATGTGCTAATTATAATCGACGTCCTTCAGTCGTCGGCTCTTCTCAGCCTGAGTTTTGGCTGGCTTAATTTGAAAGGCCTGCATGACCGCAGTAAGTTTCTTTACTTCCACCCGAGCTGAATTTCCTTGAATTTTCTTGAGGTCTAACGCCCCATTTATCACCATGAACTCGTGGCCAATATCCTTCTCGAGGACGTTCTCGGGGCTTTGCTCGCCATTCGCTGCTACCTTCTTCGCATTCTTTTCGATGAACTCATTAAGAAGATCGGCTTGGGATAACTCCTCGAGGTGAGATTTGAGGGTTTTACAATGCTTAGTTTTGTGGTCGCTCTCCTTATGAAAGGCGCACCTTAATGCGTTATTCCGCTTGGAAGGGTCTTCTCCCATATTCCTTGGCCACTTAATAAATGGATCATTCTCTAATCTTAGCAAGAATATTATATATTGGCTCCTTGAAGATTGTATTCACAGCCTGAAATGGCTTCAAGGCATCATTTTTGTTTCCATTCTTAGAGCCGTTTTCCCCCCTTATTGTTCCCTTTCTTTCGAGGTTCGTTCTTCTCTACTCCTTTGCCAGCCTTCACGGGACCATTATCCCCTGTATTTAGATGGGTCACATCCTCAAATTTGGCATACTTGTTAATATGGGCCATCAAGTCATCGATGGATGTATCCTCCTTCTTAGTTAAGGACTAGTGTAGGAGGCAGGAGATCGGTAAACCGATTTTAAAGGTCGATACGACGACCTACTTTGAGCAATCCTCAATTTCATTAAACACTTCCCAGTACCTCTTCGCTTACTCTCTGAGTTCTCTTGCGTCTTTTTCTTCATAGTAAGTAGTGCATCCATCCTCTTTGGGTGGGAGCTGTTTGTTATGAAGCGAGTTATAAATTGCAATCAAAGATTTAAAATTTTGGATGGACCTAGGAGGTAGCTTCTCAAACCACTTCTAGGCCACATCGTACAAGCTCGAAGGGAATATTCGACACATAAGCGCATTATTGTGACTTTATAGAGTCATAGCTTACCGGTATTGTCTGACATGGTCGATGGGGTCAGTCTTCCTATCATAAATCTTAAACCTGGTAATCGAAAACTTCTTCGGGGCCTCTTCTTCTATTGCCCTTAAAAAAGGGGACTTCATCTAGATTTTGAGAGCTCACCTGGCTAGCACTCTCGTAGATCTGGCATCGCGATGAGCTGGGTGCTGGTCTATCTCCCTTCGGATCAAACTCTGTATGTTATCGTTCTGCCGACCAGGACTCTTGTAACGGTGAGCTGGTTATAGTGGTTCAGAATGGTCATCATCTTACCAGTTCTTCTCAATTCTTTCTGACCCATGACTCGGGCTCCTTATTCGACTATGAGGCTTACTCGCCTGAGGGCTAGGAGTCCGGTTGTGGCATCGCCTTGTGCTTCGATGGAGTTATCTCTCCATCCTATCCAGTTGCCTCTTGAGGAGAGCATTTTTATCTTGTTATTGGTGAGTATCCTCCTGCTCTTGGAGTCTGGTTTCATCGGCGTCTATCAATCTAGATATTTGGGTGGACCGAGCGTCCCCTAGATTTCTTTGGAGATTTTCCTCTCCTGGAGAAGTCTTGGGTTTGAATGACGAATCTCAAACCTTACCCTTAGAGGTTTAAGTTGTTGCTGAATGTCACCTGCTTGAGGGACATTACTGCTGTGATGGGACATCGTTAGTTCTTGGTTTTTGTAGGAACACTACACAAAACTGGCGATTGGTCACGGCCAAAATCCCTGACCAAAACTGTGGGTCGCAGACTTGGGTCGTGACCATTTCGAGCGTGACCATTTTCGTGGGTCGCGGCCCAAGTCCGTGACCAAAAAATGGTCACAGTCGAGAGGGGTCACGGCAGATGGTCGCGGACTTGGGCCGTGACCCATACCGTGACCCACAACCGTGACAAATTGGTCGCGGCCAAAGTCCGCGACCCACGTCCGTGACAAAAAAATAATAAAAAAATAGTCGCAGTCCTCATCCGTGACCTACAACCGTGACAAATCCGTGACAAAAAAAATTAAAAAAAAATTGGCCGCGACCCTCATCCGTGACGCATAACCGTGACAAATTGGTCGCTGCCAAAGTCCGCGACCCACTACCGTGACAAAAAAAAATGGTCGCGAACTTTGGCCGCGACCATTTTTATGCGCGACGAAAAAAATATAAATGGTCATGGACAAAGTCCATGACCATATTAAACTATAATTTAAAAAAATATTTTTTTTTTGTCCAATCCTAAAATTGGGGGTCTTGTGAGTGCACCGTCGGTTGCTACATGTAACGTTGGACGCGTACGAGATGTTACAAATATTTATTATTGGCAAAATAATAAAAAAATTCACAAATTGCGAATCAAGAACGTTGTTACTAAACAAATATATATACAAACTTATAAATATTACACGTCTTAATAATTCACAGACAAAAAAAAATTGGGCAGAGTTTCCTCTATTTTCTTGACATTCCAAAACCTGTAAATGTAAAACCTGCTTATTATAAAGCCCGCACGGCCATAAAATTCAACAATCAAATTATAAAAGCCCGCACGGCCATAAAACTCAACAATAAAAGTTCGCACGGCTGTAACACAAAAACAAAATCCCGAATGTCCACAACATATAAACAATCTTCATGCTGTAGACCATTTCCACCTTCGTTTTTTTCGCGTGCAAAAATCCTACAAATGATAGCATACATAAAAAAAATATCAGTAACCAAGTAGTTTTACAAAAAAATTAATCAAGCTGAAAAATTGCATATATGAGTCAAAATTATCAGTAACCAAGTAGAAATATGCAAATTACTGACGTATTCTCAAATCGGGAGTCCTGCGGCTGCGGGGTCAGTTCCTACGAGTTACATTGGTCCCATGGGAGGTGTTGGAGCCACCCACGGGGACGTTCGGGGTCTGTTTCGAGTTCTCACCCTCTAACGCCATGTTTTTAAGCCTAAGTCTAGAAATATGCAAATTATCGTCGTATTCTCAAACCGGGAGTCCCGCGGCTGCGGGGTTAGTTCTTACGAGTTACATTGGTCCCGTGGGAGGTTTTGGTGCCACTCACGGGGCCGTTCGGGGGCTGTTTCGAGTTTTCACCCTCTAACACCATGTTTTCCCTAAGTCTAGAAATATGCAAATTACCTTCGTATTCTCAAACCGGGAGTCCCGCAACTGTGGGGTCAGTTCTTACGAGTTACATTGATCCCGTGGGAGGTGTTGGTGCCACCCACGGGGACGTTCGGGGGCTGTTTCGAGTTCTCACCTTCTAACTCCATTTTTAAGCCCAAGTCTAGAAATATGCAAATTACCTTCGTATTCTCAAACCGGGAGTCCCCCGGCTGCGGGGTCAGTTCCTACGAGTTACATTGGTCCCGTGGGAGATGTTGGTGCCACCCACGGGGACATTCGGGGCTGTTTCGAGTTCTCACCCTCTAACGCCATGTTTTTAAGCCCATGTCTAGAAATATGCAAATTATTGTCGTATTCTCAAACCGGGAGTCCTGCGGCTGCGGGGTCAGTTCCTACGAGTTATATTGGTCCCGTGGGAGGTGTTGTGCCACCCACGGGGACGTTCGGGGGCTGTTTCGAGTTTTCACCCTCTAATGCCATGTTTTTAAGCCTAAGTCCAGAAATATGCAAATTATCGTCGTATTCTCAAACCGAGAGTCCCGTGGCTGCGGGGTCAGTTCCTATGAGTTACATTGGTCCCGTGGGAGGTGTTGATGCCACCCAGGGGACCGTTCGGGGGTTGTTTCGAGTTTTCACCCTCTAACGCCATGTTTTGCCTAAGTCTAAAAATATGCAAATTACCTTCGTATTCTCAAACCGGGAGTCCCGCGGCTGCGGGGTTAGTTCTTACGAGTTACATTGGTCCCGTGGGAGGTATTGGTGCCACCCCCAGGGACGTTCGTGGGCTGTTTCGAGTTCTCACCCTCTAACGCCATGTTTTTAAGCCTAAGTCTAGAAATATACAAATTATCATCGTATTCTCATACCGGGAGTCCCGCGGCTGCAGGTTCAGTTCCTACGAGTTACATTGGTCCCGTGGGAGGTGTTGGTGCCACCCACGGGGCCTTTCGGGGGCTGTTTCGAGTTTTCACCCTCTAACGCCATGTTTTTAAGCCTATGTCTAGAAATATGCAAATTACTGTCGTATTCTCAAATGGGAGTCCCGCGGCTGCGGGGTCAGTTTCGACGAGTTACATTGGTCCCGTGGGAGGTGTTGGTGCCACCCACGAGGACGTTCGGAGGCTGTTTCGAGTTCTCACCCTCTAACGCCATGTTTTTAAGCGTAAGTCTAGAAATATGCAAATTACCTTCGTATTCTTAAACCGGGAGTCCCGCGGCTGCGGGGTCAGTTCCTACGAGTTACATTGGTCCCGTGGGAGGTGTTGGTGCCACCCACGGGGACGTTCAGGGGCTGTTTCGAGTTCTCACCCTCTAACGCCATGTTTTTAAGCCCACGTCTAGAAATATGCATATTACCATCGTATTCTCAAACCGGGAGTCCTGCGGCTGCGGGGTCAGTTCCTATAAGTTACATTGGTCCCGTGGGAGGTGTTGGTGCCACCCACGGGGACGTTCGGAGGCTGTTTCGAGTTCTCACCCTCTAACGCCATGTTTTTAAGCCTAAGTCTAGAAAAATGCAAATTACCTTCGTATTCTCAAATCGAGAGTCCCGTGGCTGCGGGGTCAGTTCCTACGAGATACATTGGTCCCGTGGGAGGTGTTGGTGCCACCCATGGGGCCGTTCGGGGGCTATTTTGAGTTTTCACCCTCTAACGCCATGTTTTTCCTAAGTCTAGAAATATGCAAATTACCTTCGTATTCTCAAATCGAGAGTCCCTCGGCTGCGGGGTCAGTTCTTATGAGTTACATTGGTCCCGTGGGAGGTGTTGGTGCCACCCACGGGAACGTTCGAGGGTTGTTTTGAGTTTTCATCCTCTAACGTCATGTTTTAAGCCTAAGTCTAGAAATATGCAAATTGCCTTCGTATTCTCAAACCGGGAGTCCCGCGGCTGCGGGGTCAGTTCCTACGAGTTATATTGGTCCCGTGGGAGGTGTTGGTGCCACCCACGGTGTCGTTCGCGGGCTGTTTCGAGTTTTCACCATCTAACGCCATGTTTTGCTTAAGTCTATAAATATGCAAATTATCATCGTATTCTCAAACCGGGAGTCCCGCGGCTGTGGGGTCAGTTCCTACGAGTTACATTAGTCCTGTAGGAGGTGTTGGTGCCACCCACGGGGCCGTTCAGTGGCTGTTTCAAGTTTTTACCCTCTAACGCCATGTTTTGCCTAAGTCTAGAAATATGCAAATTACCTTCGTATTCTCAAACCGGGAGTCCCGCGGCTGCGGGGTCAGTTCTTACGAGTTATATTGGTCCCGTGGGAGGTTTTGGTGCCACCTACGGGGACGTTCGGAGGCTGTTTCGAGTTCTCACCCTCTAATGCCATGTTATAAGCCTAAGTCTAGAAATTTGCAAATTACCTTCGTATTCTCATACCGGGAGTCCCGCAGCTGCGGGGTCAGTCACTACGAGTTACATTGGTCCCGTGGGAGGTGTTGGTGCCACCCACGGGGCCGTTCGGGGGTTGTTTCGAGTTTTCACCATTTAACGTCATGTTTTGCCTAAGTCTAGAAATATGCAAATTATCTTCGTATTCTCAAACCGGGAGTCTCACGACTGCGGGGCCAGTTCCTACGAGTTACATTGGTCCCGTGGGAGGTGTTGGTGCCACCCACGGGGACGTTCGGGGGCTGTTTCGAGTTCTCACCTTCTAACTCCATTTTTAAGCCCAAGTCTAGAAATATGCAAATTATCGTTGTATTCTCAAATCGGGAGTCCCGCGGCTACGGGGTCAGTTCCGACAAGTTACATTGGTCCCGTGGGAGGTGTTGGTGCCGCCCACGGGGCCGTTCGGGGGTTGTTTCGAGTTCTCACCCCCTAACGCCATGTTTTGCCTTAGTCTAAAAATATTCAAATTACCTTCGTATTCTCAAACCGGGATCCCCGCGGTTGCAAAGTCAGTTCCTACGAGTTACATTGGTCCCGTGGGAGGTGTTGGTGGCACCCGCGGGGACGTTCGGGGGCTGTTTCGAATTCTCACCCTCTAACGCCATGTTTTTAAGCCTATGTCTAGAAATATGCAAATTACTGTCGTATTCTCAAACCGGGAGTCCTGCGGCTGCGGGGTCAGTTCCTACTAGTTACATTGGTCCCGTGGGAGGTGTTGGTGCCACCCACGGGGACGTTCGAGGGCTGTTTCGAGCTTTCACCCTCTAACGCCATATTTTTAAGCCTAAGTTCAAAAATATACAAATTATCATCGTATTCTCAAATCGAGAGTCTACGGGGTCAGTTCCTACGAGTTACATTGGTCCCGTGGGAGGTGTTGGTGCCACCCACGGAGACGTTCGGGGGCTGTTTCGAGTTCTCACCCTCTAACGCCATGTTTTTATGCCTAAGTCTAGAAGTATGCAAATTATCATCGTATTCTCAAATCAGGAGTCCTGCGGCTGCGGGGTCAGTTCCTACGAGTTACATTGGTCCCGTGGGAGGTGTTGGTGCCACCCACGGGGCCGTTCGGGGGCTGTTTCAAGTTTTCACCCTCTAACGCCATTTTTAAGCCTAGGTATAGAAATATCCAAATTACCTTCATATTCTCAAACTGGGAGTCCCGCGACTGCGGGGTCAGTTCCTACGAGATACATTGGTCCCGTGTGAGGTGTTGGTGCCACCCACGGGGACATTCGGGGGTTGTTTCGAGTTTTCACCCTCTAACGCCATGTTTTTAAGCCTAAGTCCAGAAATTTGCAAATTATCGTCGTATTCTCAAATCGAGAGTCCCGCGGCTGTGGGGTCAATTCCTACGAGTTACATTGGTCCCATTGGAGGTGTTGGTCCCACCCACGGGGCCATTCGGGGGCTGTTTCGAGTTTTCACCATCTAATGTCATGTTTTTAAGCCTAAGTCTAGAAATATGCAAATTATCGTCGTATTCTCAAACTGGGAGTCCCACGGCTGCGGGGTCAGTTCCTACGAGTTACATTGGTCCCGTGGGAGGTGTTGGTGCCACCCACGGGGCCGTTCGGGGGCTATTTTGAGATTTCACCCTCTAACGCCATGTTTTGCCTAAGTATAGAAATATGTAAATTACCTTCGTATTCTCAAACCGGGAGTCCCGCGGCTGTGAGGTCAGTTCTTACGAGTTACATTGGTCCCGTGGGAGGTGTTGGTGCCACCCACGGGGACGTTCAGGGGCTGTTTCGAGTTCTCACCCTCTAACGCCATGTTTTAAGCCCAAATCTAAAAATATGCAAATTACCTTCGTATTCTCAAACCGGGAGTCCCACGGCTACGGGGTCAGCTCCTACGAATTACATTGATCCCGTGGGAGGTGTTGGTGCCACCCACGGGAACGTTCGGGGGATGTTTCGAGTTCTCACCCTCTAACGCCATGTTTTTAAGCCTATGTCTAGAAATACGCAAATTACCGTCGTATTCTCAAACCGGGAGTCCCGCGGCTGCGGGGTCAGTTCCTACGAGTTACATTGGTCCCGTGCGAGGTGTTGGTGCCACCCACGGGGCCGTTAGGGGGTTGTTTCGAGTTTTCACCCTCTAACGCCATGTTTTTAAGCGTAAGTCTAGAAATATGCTAATTACCGTCGTATTCTCAAACCGGGAGTCCCGCGGCTGTGGGGTCAACTCCTACGAGTTACATTGGTACCGTGGGAGGTGTTGGTTCCTTCTAGTTACCGTCGTATCATTTAACTTGTACCCAAAATATATCATTTAACAAAATATATCTTTTAAATTTTTGGCCATGGTCAATAAGGAAGTTAGTGGTCAGGAATTTCTATGAGTAGCAAAGCAACTGTATTTATTTTGTCTAAGAAAGTATATTTACAATGTGAAATGACGTTCACCTGTAATCAATGCATGCCACTATAATGTCTCTTTCTGCCAACTGCTATCCTAAAAGAGAACCCCAAGCTGTATACCTACATTATCAAAGAATACAAAGACCTCAATGGGAATTACCTCAATAGGAATTACCTGAATAGTGTGAAATGAGTCATCAACAACAATTTGATAACATCATTCCACAAATACAAAATGTAAAATTGAAAAATAAATGAAAACCAATCCAAGTAGGCAATATTTAAACCTCGATCCGCTTGCTTTCAATATGTAAACCAATCCATAGAGAATGCATATATGCTGATGCATATGTGCATATATGTTGCATATATGCAGATGCATATATGCATATATGCAGATGCATATATGCTGCATATATGCATATATGCTGCATATATATATGCATATATGCTGCATATATATATGCATATATGCTGCATATATGAGCATATATGCAGCTGCATATATATGCAGATGCAACTGCATATATATGCAACACTGCCCTGCCCCGCCCCCTCCCCCCTTCCCCACTCACACACGCACACACGTGCACACAAACATGTAACACCCCGTATTTTTGGTACATTTAAAATTGAATTAATTCAGAAATTCTAAATTACTAGTGTGTTGTAATTTAATGAATTAATTATGATAGAATATTATATAAATATTAATCTGGGATTGAATGGTTAATATTTAGGAAAAATTTATTTACTAAGTGAATAGTAATAATGAAATTTCGTCATTTCGAGTATTAATGACGAGGTATGTACTTATCACATCCGGAAGTCGGTATAGACTATATTGGGTGGGGGATAAGTATTTTTATAAATTAATTCAGATGCAGATTCTGAGTGTACAGTTGAGTCCGGATGGGCCGAGATAGTCGGAAAAGTGTACCCGGGGGTAGTAAACGGGTCACGGGACGTTTTTAGACATAGCCGGGCCCACTCGGGGACATTTTGGTCACTTGGGTTTGGCCCATTAGTCAAAAAATGGGAATTGAAAAATTAACCTAATAAAAAGAAATTAGGGCATGGCTGAGCTTAATTAGAAAAAAAGAACTAAAGGGTTAGGAAACCCTAGCAGCAGCCAAAGCCATCTTGGGGATCTCAAAGAACCAACAAGGTCATCTTCAACCTTGGAATCCATCACAAATTCAGACACTACGAAACCTAAGGCAAGTGAATAACTTGCAATAGCATGAAAACTGTCTTTCAATTCATATTTGTGTGCTGTTATGAATTTAAAATTCGTTTTGGGGTTCATGGTATAAACATGGGGCTTTGATAATTCTAAAGAAAACATGAATCTGTTTTGGCCGAAATTATGAGGAGTTATGTAAAATCTGATATTGGAATATTGATGTGTATCTGTTAGAGGGATATCCAGATAAATTAGAACGAAATTGATGAAGAAATTTGGAGTAAAAATGTGTTTAAGGAAAAAGATGGATTTTCCCCAAATTTATGAATCAGTTGTTTATGGACGAATTGATGGTTGTTGTAGTCTTTCTGGGTTATCCTAATAAGGTTTCTAGTATACTCTGGGGTTAAGAAGGCTTAAAACTCACGTTAGAAGAGATTAGGGTTTAAGAAAATCCGTCCATGGCTGCCCTGTCTTCGCGAAGAAGACGAAGACCTGTTCGATCGATCGATCGACGGTCGCCAGAATCTGGCAGTTCCGCCAGTTGGTTATATAAGAGGGAATATTTATATAAAAATCTTATGTAATTAATTATTGAGAAATTAAATACATGAGTTTGAATCTAATTAATTGTAGATAGATTAATTAGGGTTTGAGGCTAATAAATTAGAGTCGGGAATTGTGACTCGGGTAAATTTATTTTGGGCTACGGGAGTAAGTCCAAATTTATGGTGGGGGCGACACCAAAAATAACTAAATTAATTAAAGTGCAATTTAATTAATACTTAGAGTTGGACCATAAACTCTTAATAATTTTAATAGGCTTATGTTACGGATTTTAGTGAACGGTATAGCCGGGACTTTTATATTTATATATATACGGAGGTGTTAGTATATATATATGGTGTGCTCAATTAATATCAGTGATTGGATATTTGTTACTATAGTGCTATAGGGGGAGGTTGCGCATAGTGGATGAATCCCCTAGCTTGAGGAGTAGGGTGAGTATATTCCCGAGGTCATAGCGTCCGTTATATGGGTGAGGGACAACTCACTTTCAGGGAAGGAATATGACCGCCTCCAATTGTTTATTTTTATCAAGTTGGTGTGAAAATTCTGACTTGGGATAACTAGGCTATGTGATTATACCTAGTGGGATAGCACTTTATGGAATTTACATTCCGGGAGTATTTTACTCGGGAGGTTGCAAATTATTATATATATTACAGTATGATTGTGAATGCTGGAATATGATTATAAGTATATAATTTTATAATTAATTATATACGGAATATTAATGAAAAGTGAGTTATTTCACAGGTATAACAAGTGTAGAAGTTATATGAATATAAAAAGGGAAGTGATTTAGTTAAGTTGATGTTACCAATAACTTATATATCAAAATCACTACATACTCAGTTAGAGTAGGGTGGGTATAAAGGAACTTTGTTAATTATCTAGTCATGAGATGAGTAACTAGGTAATTTAATTAAAGCATTCGTAGGGTATAATAGAGGAAGGGTAAGGAAGTCCTCAAGAGAGTGCGTTATTAACTAAAAATATGAAGAGCATGCATATTTATTTATTACTGCAAGTTAATCATTTGTTAAATGTTTTTCAAATGTTTTGGGTACGAACCCTTGCTATAAAAACTTTTAAAAAAACCTTTTAGGTGTCCAACCACAGGGACGCCAGCCTTGACTATATTCCAGGGATCCGTTGCTGCAGCATGTGTGGATGTTGCGGGGTTTTGATAGACGCCTCATTCTTCATTCTTAAATGTAGAAGTTCATGATTAGTATTCGAGCATGTTGCTCACTTTCCATTTATTTGTATTAGACTTGGTGAGAGTTTATTCTTATCTTTATGGGATTTATTATTTGGACCGTTGGTTTATTCGGTCAATTATATTTTTACTTGTGAATGATTAATTCAGTTATCTGTGATTGTTATATAGTTTTATTTTCCGCATGGGTGTTTGGTAAATAATGAAAGATAAAAATTGGCACCAGTCTACTTTTCTCACTTAGGTGGTTAGTAACTAAATAAGACGACAGTGATGCTAAGAATTGACAAAAATGAGAAACATGTTCTAACTTGATTTAGGACTGATCACCCGGGATTAATTAGGCGGGGTGTCACAGATGGTATCAGAGCATCAGGTTCTAGTGTCCTTAGGATCTGTACGGCTTTCTACGTTTCAGCGTAGCGTTCGGTTGTTATAGAGCCCTATTATTAGGACTGTTGATTATATTTTCCGCTTGTGAGATATCGTATTCCTGCTATTAGTTTTTGTATAAATTGTGTACTTATACAATTTAATCTATTTCAGATGCCACCAAAGAGACTGAGAGCGGAGAGGGCTGAGGCTAGAGATGAGGTGAGGAAGGCTCGCCAGGAGCCACAGGTACCGCCACCACCACCCCCACCCAAGTTGATTTCTACCACTCAGGTGGCAGTGATAGTGGCCCAAGCGGTCGAGACAGCAATGCGAGCTATGGCAGCTCATTTTCCACAGCCCCAGGCACCGCCTCCATTGGCTCCAGCAGTTTCGGCTCCAGTGGGGCCACCATCTTGGCAGCAAGTGAGGGAGACCTTTCAGAAGGTCACCCACCTGAGTTTCGAGGTAGCACCAATATGGTCGAGGCTTGTGACTGGAAGAAGAACATTCAGCGCCATCTGCGCATGTTAGAGGGTACAGAGGTGCAGAAACAGATGCTGGCTACCTTTCGTCTGTCAGGGGCAGCCTTACAGTGGTGGGAGTCCGTAACCACCGCTGAGGAGCGGGATTCGATGCCGATTTCTGAATTCTGGGTGCGGTTTGACCGCAAGTACTTCCCTCCAGCAGTAGAGTCTGAGATGAGAAAGAAATTCAGCGAGTTGGTACAGGTTGACAGGTCAGTAGCAGAATATGAGGAGGAGTTCACCCGGTTGGCAAATTTTGTGCCAAATGAGGTGAGCGATGAGGAGCGGAAGAAGTCGAAGTTCATGGATGGTCTAGCCTGGAGAATCAGGCAGCACTTGATTGGAAATCCGACGTTAGTGACTTATACAGATGTCGTTAATGCCGCACTTGTACATTGCCAAGATCATCGTTTCCATGCTAAGGGAAATAAGAAGGCAGGTGAGCCGAGCCAGCAGGGCAAGGCGGTCACTAGTAGTGAGACGAGTGGCACACAGCAGCAGGTTATCATTCACCAAGGGAATCAGGCTAAGAAGTTTAAGCCTGGTGGGTTCCGACCGGGAGGGCGGGGGTTCAGGCAGGGGCAACCAGGCCCTAATCAGCAACAGCATATTCCTCAGGGCCGATAGGGTCAAGGGAACAACGGGGGAGGCCACCCGGGGAAGCAACGTCAGGGCCAGCAGGGCCAACGACAGGGTGACGACCAGAAACGTTCTTTCTCCTGTGGCCAGCCAGGACACTTCAAGAGGGAGTGCCCGCAGAGGGGCAGAGGCCAGCAGCAGGGTGCCCAGCAGGGGCAACAGGGTCAGATGCCGCCAGCAGCGCCAGCCCCACCCGCCCCACAGCAGCAGGAACAGATGCACTACGGACGTGTGTATAACGTTCGGGATGTTCCTAATCCCCCAGCACAGCAGGCGCCGCCCGCGATCGAGGGTACGTTTTCTATCCATGGCACTATGGGTCGGGTATTGTTTGACACGGGGGCTACACATTGCTTTATAGCTACACATTTCGCGAAGGCTTTAGGGTTGTTAGCCACCGCGGAGAGCACTGTTACGTGTGTCGACTCACCATTGGGGAATGGGTCGCTTATATTCTTTATATGTCGGGGAGTGGGGGTGGATATTGGTGGTTTGGTATTACCTGCGGACATGTTGGTATTAGATATGCATGTTCACGATGTGATTATCGGTATGGATTGGCTCGCTGACTATAGAGCCATGATTGATTGCTTCGGTGGGAGCATTATTTTTGCCATTCCGGGACAAGAGATGTTTGTTGTGGCGATGCCTCGCCCAGAGGGAGGCTCGACCGCTCATTTATATTACATTGAGGAGGAAACCTCACAGGAAGTGGTAGTTCCTTTAGACTCTATTCCTGTAGTGAGGGACTTTGAGGATGTATTCCAGGAAATACCAGGATTACCACCCAGCAGAGAAATCGAATTTGTTATCGATTTGGCTCCGGGAACGAGGCCGATTGCTCGGGCACCTTACCGAATGGCCCCTTCAGAGATGCGGGAATTGAGGGAACAGATTCAGCAACTACTGGGTCAGGGTTTTATTCGGCAAAGTACATCGCCGTGGGGTGCGCCGGTATTGTTTGTGAAGAAGCGAGATGGTTCACTCCGCTTGTGTGTGGATTATAGGGAGCTGAACAAAGTGACGATACGGAATAAATATCCGTTGCCTCGGATCGATGATTTATTTGACCAATTGAGAGGGGAGTCTTACTTCTCCAAGGTCGACTTGAGGTCAGGGTATCATCAACTGCGTATCCGAGAGGGGGATGTTCCTAAGACCGCTTTCTTGTCGCGGTATGGATCATATGAGTTCAGGGTGATGCCCTTCGGGCTCACCAATTCACCAGCAGTGTTCATGGACCTCATGAACAGGGTTTTAAGACAGTACTTAGATCAGTTTGTCATCGTGTTCATTGATGACATCCTAATCTACTCGCGCACCGAGGAGGAGCACGCAGAGCATTTGCGCATGGTTTTACAGACACTGAGGGATCATCAGCTCTATGCCAAATTAGGGAAGTGTGGATTCTGGCTTCGGGAGGTACAGTTCCTTGGTCACGTCGTGTCAGATCAGGGTATTGCAGTGGATCCGAATAAGGTGTCGGCGGTGAGGGAGTGGGGAGGTGGTGGTGCCACCCATGAGGCCGTTCAGGGGCTGTTTCGGGTTTTCACCCTCTAACGCCATGTTTTTAAGCCTAAGTCTAGAAATATGCAAATTATCATCGTGTTCTCAAACCGGGAGTCCCGCGGCTGTGCGGTCAGTTCCTACGAGTTATTTTGATCCCGTGGGAGGTGTTGGTGCCACCCAGGGGGCCGTTCGGAGGTTGTTTCGAGTTTTCACCCTCTAACGCCATGTTTTGCTTAAGTCTAGAAATATGCAAATTATCATCGTATTCTCAAACCGGGAGTCCCGCGGCTGCGGTGTCAGTTCCTACGAGTTACATTGGTCCCGGGGGAGGTATTGGTACCACCCACGGGGCCGTTCGGGGGTTGTTTCGAGTTTTCACCCTCTAACGCCATGTTTTGCTTAAGTGTCCCAAATAAAGGTCTCCATAACGTTATTATAAATTTTATCACCACCTACGGGACAAACAACAGACAACCATGTAATGTATGACGTTAGTATAAAATTCCAAGATATAAAATTCCAAGATATAACACCTCAAATGTTTGATCCTACAGTACAAACAACAAATACAACCAAGTAATGTATGATGTTAGTTTAAAATTTCAAAATATAGCACACCAAATGTTTGATGAAGTGATGAATAAAATTATAGCACACCACATTTTTTGTCGATGATATGAAAATGAAAAGAAAATTACTAACTGAAATCTTCCTAAGAAAAAAAAAGATACAAATTATGAAGATATTTAACACCCATTATTTTACTATAGACATTACAAAATACTTTTAAAAAATAAATAACCCAAAGAACCCATTCCTCTTCCTTCACTAATCTATCAAACCCTGGATCATCTTCAAACGCCAAAGTAGAATGGAGGCTTAGACATTATCGTATTCCAACTAATAAAACCCGAACAAACTCATCATATTTTGAGGTGCCATTGTCTCTCATAATTTTTAATTCAATGTTCAAAACACAGAATTAAAAATAATCATAAAATTAAACACGTACATATGAAACTTTGTGTCAATAAACGCATCTGGAGCTTCCATCGAGTCCGCTTTGTTCGTTTTTGCTCTCGCTCTCTGTCCCAAACTCTGTTCCGCCAAAGCCGACCATTTGAATCCGAACGCAGCTCCACATTTGAGAGAAGATCGAACATAAACATGCCCTCACCTCGACTCGGCTAATGGAACTCACCCAACCAACTATTTGAGAGATTGTAATTCCATTATCAGTGATGTGATTAGAGAAGCCTAATTTGGGTTTGGTATGCGGAAGGTCGTCGTCGCCGGAGAAGAAATCGTCGTCGAGGGTACCGACGCGGGTGAGCTGAATATTCAAAATCTAGGTATGATATGTTTCAACACCACAACTTTAGCCCACAAAAAAATTTTCATATTCAGAAAAATCAAAGTGAACAACACTTCAGTTTTGTATAAATCACATAAAATTGAAAATTGGCATTACTTCAACCTAAGTGAATTATTGTCATACCAGCTAATTCATGAGCAAATAACCGTAGCTATATTATAACAAAATAATAATAAAAAGTTTGTTTAACTTCAATACATTACAAATTTTGATTTTAGACTTTAATCCAGATTAATACGTTTATTAGATTTTAGTCATTCTAAATTGATTGATTTTGAATAATGTCTAGAATAAAAAATTAGTAATATATTTAAGTAAAAAAACGAATAATAATAATAATAATAACGCAAAGCATGAAAATTGTAGCTCTATAAACTTCTTAACAACCTAGAGACTACTACGAAGCTCAAACTCACCAATCCTAACAGTTTAGCATTCAACAGCACAATGTTGAAATTAAATAATCGAACAGGAAAGTCAATGAATTTGAAAGTAACATAAAATTGAATTTGATAACAACACGAACACACACATGTACATAAACATACCTGGAGATTTCATTTGGAAAGCCTACGATTTCGAATGGTAGGATCGGGAGCGAAGAATCCATGAGGAAACAAGAAGGCGCAGACACGATCCATGGGGAGCGAAAAATCAATTTATATTTGAAAATGGGTATATCAGCGTCGTCTAGGGAGGTGTTTGTGGGGGGCGGAAATGTCGAGGCGGGAGAGGAGGGATTTGAGAGTGGGGTCCCGATCGATGAAGGAGGTGAGGAAGTGAGTGCCATTTTCGACGTTGGGTGTGTCTTTTCCACAGTTTGGGGAACAAGATGAGCGGGATAATTGAGAATTTGAGACGTGTTGTTTTCTTTTAGGTTTAACACTGGTCACGGCCTAGAGCCGTGACCCACCCACCGCGACCCATTAATGAAGCTAAGTGGGATGTATACCGCCTATTGGTCACGGCCTATAGCCGTGACCCATACCAAGAAATGGTCATGGCCCATAGCCGTGACCCTCAATCTGTGATGCGCGACCTTTTTTCATCAACCCTAGTGCTTGAATGAGGGATGATCACGGCCCATAGCCGTAACCCACACCCAGAAATGGTTACGGCCCTAAGCCGTGACCCTCAATGTGTGTACTCTCTTCTTCATCATGGCACGGGTCACGGACTTGGGCCATGACCCATCCGCGACCAAGCTTGGAGGGAATTTTGGCGCGAGTTTGGTGCCAAGATGGTCATGACCTGGTCACGGCCCAAGTCTGCGACCAATGTGGTCACGAACTTGGGCCGTGACCACTTCGAGAGCATCGATAATTTAGTGTGATAATAAATATGGTCACGCCAAATATTGAGTGGGTCACGGCCCAAGTCCGCAACCAGCTGGTCGCGGACTTGGGCCGTAACCCACTGGGCGTGACCATTCGCAGGATTTGGTGTAGTGGAATAACAATCGATTCCCACAAACGGTGCCAATTATGGTGAAAAAAATTACAACACAAATAATAATGAAATAAAACAATCACCAAGAAAATAAGAACAACAAACAATTACAATCACAACACAAGAATTTACGTGGTTGGGAAACTTGCCTACGTCCACGGAGAGGTCTACTATTTTGATTAAGTAACTCTCGAGATGATTTTTTTACAACATATCCCTATGCCTCGAGCCAGGGGTACAATATATATTCAATTAATTGAAAATGTTGGTAACCAACACGTTGATCATGTATCCCTTGAATATCTCTCCAAAATTTTTGGGGGTAGAATCAGTCATATCATCGAATATAATTGCTTAACCAAGTCTCATAATTTGAGTTGCAAACCTGATTAACTCACTTGGGCTTAGCCGGCTACTTTTATGGGCTTGATCGACACAATAGGCACCCAAAGATCATATTAGCATTTCTTGTTTCTTGTTTACATTGATATCTCATGTTTCATTTTGTATTCAAGTTCATACCATTTTTTGCATCAATATTGGTATTGATTGATCATTATTTAGATTGTTTGTGTTTTTTTTGCCATGTTGTATTTCTTGCACTTCACACTATTGCATGATATTATTTGTTCCTATATATTTCCTATTGATATCACATGTTCTCACACTTTAGGGGAGATATGGTTTATGGGGGTGAAATAGTTTACATGTATTATTTCTTTGTCTATTCCTGAACAGAAAATGGGAGAAATTGGTATAATTCACTATAGTTTTAGGAGGAGTTCTTTATCTTAGGGGGAGACGTCTTACCTAGGTGGGAATCATTAGACATAGGGGGAGTTTTATTCTTATACAGATTTTATACATTGTTATATTCTCTTTGCATTTGAAGATATGTTTAAGTGCGTAGGTTTGCAACATGCGACAAAGTTTTCAAGCAAGCAAATCTACTCAAGTTTATGAGTCGGTCGAGTTGTACTTTTCCTTTTGGGGTTGGGGATTGAGTCTTAGAATAACTTGCGGGCTCATAGGAGTTTTTATTTTTACTTTTGTCCCAGAATATCCAAAGGGGGATATTTATAAGGACAAATTTTTAATAGAGTCAATTAGTATGTATTTTGACTTTATTCCGTGTTTGAGAAAAACTCTTTGTGTAACTTCCCGACCCAAATTTATGGGTTACCCGTGAGTCAACCCGGTCCGAACCGAGCATTAGGTGTGAAGTGCAAGGGAACACCCTATACAATGTTGTTAATCCAGATTTATTTTAGTTACCATTTCACTTGTAAGCATGCAATTCCAGTTTCAAGATAAACTACGTGAGGGACCCATGGATAGCACCCTGAAGTCCAAGTAAACAGAGCTACTAACGTAAATATAAAAAAATATACTTACCAGTATAACGCCCTCAAAATACGGAACCGCTGCCAACCTATCATAACAAAGTGGGGATATAAGCTTATGCCCAGTGGGATTTATACAACAACATAAAAGCGAACGGCTGAAAGGAATACTCACACGCTACAATCACATGCATGCGGAAATATGTATATATCTACATAAGTGTACTTTTGAAAATGCACATACTAATGCATTAACCATAATATTTTTGAAAACCTTACTTGCCCAGATCAATTGACCTTAATATTATTAAAGGCTTTCCTTAATCATATTTAGCATTTACCACTTTATCTAACACACTTGGTTCGACATTTGAAACCATTTCACTTAATTTATCAAAACCCATTCATTTATCGAAAATTAAACCTTTCATTTATTTCAATACATTTTAGTATTTTCCTTGAAAATCACCATTTTAACATACGCATTCGTCGTGTTAGAAAATAATTATTTAATCTTTAAAATCCTTTTTACACAATATGTTTAAGCATTTAGGTTGCTTAACCACCTAATTACCCACTTTCTTCACCCCTTTTTCCTTATCTTATGGACATTAATAGGTTTACGCTTTTACTTGTCCATATCACCTTTATCGAAACATTTATTACATTCATTCAAGTGAGGTTGTATTAACACATTTTACCACAAAATCCATTTCTTGATATGTTCCATATTTCCTTTATCTTTTCTCGGAATCTTATATACTCCATACATCCATGGGCTTCACACCGTCGCCTATACGCACCATATGCCCAGTGATTTAGGGCTTTTCACCCAAGGGCTTCGGGCCCTTCTTGCTTTATGCTGGTGTCATCTGAGTTCCTTTTAATGTGTTTTAATATTTTACAAATTTCCACATCATTACACTTATCCCTTTTATCCGGCCGAAGCCAAAACCCAGGACTTTAATGCCCCATCATGTGTTACATTTTGAAATTTCATGTCCTTTACACTTTAACCTTTATTCTTATTCCAAAAATCATATTTATTTAGGATCACTTTGTGTAACACCCTTTTCAATATTTTTATTTCATAAAAAAAAATTCACTTTAAGTAAAATTCCCATTTTACCCATTTGTTTCCAAATCACCCCTTTCTACTTCATTTTCACAAGTGTTATTTTCACCAAAATACTATTAAGTTACTCACACCAACTTCTTAAGTATTTTTAACCCTTTAACACCTTTCACACTTGGAGTAACCTTTTACTTGATAGGAAACACTTTTATACATTTACTTCCTTTTAATTCCATAAGTGTTAATATTTCACAATATTAGTTAGTTACACTCACTAACCAATCCATGTTTATCCATTAACACTTAATGAATACTTTTATTCATATTTTCTCAAACACATACTTCTTTAACCTTCATTCAAGAAAACCATTTGCACTTAAGACTACTTTTATAAGAAAATACAATTTCTTATATCACATGTGTAGTCTTTTAATTTTATTTTCATTATACCCTTTAGTCTCAATTTCACACACTTTGAAGACTAAATCTCTAATTTTTCTCATTTCTTCTTTATACTCAACAAAATCTTCTCATAACTTGTTTATAAACTTAATGTCAAAATACTACAAGTTTATATATGAGAATATGAATTTTAAACCCAAAAACCTATTACATGGTCTAAACATACATTTCATTATGGAAAATCACTACACTTGTAAAAATACATTTTAAGGCACAAAAGACATTTTTATTACTTCAATTCCAACAATGTATATTTTCCATCAAATCTTCATTTTTTCAAGAACTTTGAAATATTATTACTTCACCAAATATTTACCAAGGCAAATAATTATTTTCAAACATTTTTATTTCATAAAAATGTTTAACACCAATATTTCTAGAAAATGCCCATTTTCATAAAAACACCATCTTTCAATATTCCAAAACCTTGAAATATTTACTTATTCTTTAATTCCCACAAAATACTATTTTCCAACATAATCACATTATTTGCAAACATTTATTTCATAAAATATTTTTCATCTACATTTCTAGAAATACACTAATTTCATAAAACACCCACTTTTACTATTTCAAATCTTGAAATAATTATCCATTTATTATTTTTAATAACATAATATTTTTCCAACATTTTTATTCCATAAACTTGTTTATTGTCTTCTACACAACAATTATCCCATTTATTCAATTAAACCCTACTCAAAATAGCCTAAATACAACTCCAAATTTCGTAGCTCTTCTTCAACATTGGTAGAAATTGCTCAAATGTGGAGAACGATATCTTGAAAATGGTGGTTTGAGGTTGGTCTATGGTGGAGGAGTGGTGGTTTGGTGGTGGGTGGTGGTGGAAGACCACCCATCTCTTCCATTTTCTCTCTCTCTCTCTCTCTCTTTATCTCTCCTTCTTCTTCCATTTCTCCAAATAAAATAAACCCAAACAAACCCTTATAAAACACCCCTTAAGCCATCCTGTTTTACCCTTGTTGGATTGATATGGGCTCGAATAAACACCAAATCAACGCTATAAAATGTGATAGCATACAAGGGCAATCTGATTTAAAAACTCGACCAAGGTCGTTCAAATGACTTAACATAGGTCATTCGAACGACTCAAGGTCATTCAAAATGTGCTTCTAACGACCCTTCTAATGACCTACTACTATAAACCAGTAGCATGAAGTTAGAAGCCCTACTTCTAAGGACCCTTCTAACGACCTGAACACATTTGTTCGAACGACATCCATTGTCATTTGAACGACCCTATTTCTTTTCTTTTTATGTTTCTTCCACTTTTCACCCACAATTTCTTTATATTTATAATTAACTCCTCCTTAATTATCATTAAGATATAATCCGAATATAATTTAATTAAATCATCGGGACGAGATATTAGAAACTTCCCTTATTAGGGAAATTCGTCCCCGAAATTCTCGTTCCATTAATCCTCAAACTCATGAAGTGCACCAACGTCTATCCTAAGTCATAAAATCTTCCAAGGCAAAATCATTGAACTCCACAACACTATGGTCACCAAATAGTTAACATGTTAGACTCTCATTATCCCGATAACCACGCCATTACACGATCAACTTTGAATCTCTAATTTCCTTATGATCAAGTCCGAACCATTCCTATCACTATTTATTCTAGTACCTAAGGCATACCAAGGCCTTTACGGGTGAACCATTTTCTAGCGATCAGCGCTCACCCAAAGCAAATTACAATACAACCATTCGTCGTATATATCACTGAAATAAATTTCTAATTTAGGGCCGCACATCCTGTATTCCACAAATTCCCAGGTTATCCCAACTGTATTACTCACATGAATTTGCCGATAACCATACCATGTCATTCTCTCCCTCCATGGAGGAATAAACCCATCAAATCATTTTTGTACGCCCGATTTGCACCTTTCGCTGCGTCACTCTAATGAACCTAACACTACCTTAGGTGTCTCATCCTTGAGTACTCACTAGAGTCTAATTATAATCCACTCACCGTGGTAAAGAAACATCATGTCATGTGCTAAGTTTTCCCCTCAATTTATTTCTTATATTAAACCGTATCCTCAAGCCATCATCCCTATCTTCAGAACCGGAGCTAATGACTACCAAACCGTCCTGTCAAGAGTCCACTAGTCTAAGGGGGGAATTGATACTACGAGCAAACATAGTAACCGAAGGAATAGCGACCCGCAGGCAAAGCTTTATGTAATAATAAGAATACCTCAGATGAGCGCACCCAGTTATCGAGCTGCATTGACCAAACCCAGTCCATCACGCTGCTCTCCCGAGCTCAACCGTGTCGTACCATGACATAGCACCAATCTGAGTCACCACATAGGTGAGAATACCGATTCTTGATTATCGAAACTGAAAGGAACACTTGAGTCAGAGGGATAAGCAACTGTCCCAAGGAATTTCACCCATAGACAACCAGTCCTGACTTATGAAAGCGAACCTACACCGTATCCTTGTAGTCACACCACTCGTTCATAAAACTCTCACCGAGTTCTCTAGCTATACGCCCTATCCTGGATCACTTACCATGACGAATGGAATCTTAACTATTCATTCTCATAATGTGATCGCAATTTACGAATCAGTAGTCCTTGAGGAAGTCAATGCCTAACTTCCCTCCTTGGGAGCAAGTCCCTACCTCTCACACACTTGGTGTAATCGGATCACTCTGATTGGCGGACACCTCACACCTAGTCTATATCGACCTTGTCCAAAAATAAGTGACGACATTACAAACCTATTACACCTAGGTTATTGTCTATTTTTCAGATCGTGACCGACGTCTCAAATTCTACAGACATTACTTGGCTCAATCGAAGCACTCACCTAACTGTGTCCTTTTGACCAAGAGAGATTGCCACCAATTCACCTTCAATTTTTCACCCATATATTATTTACGCGACGACCACACCCATTGTCATTGATACCCTAAGGGTAATTAACATCACACTGGGCTACATCTTTAATCAGTACCAACTTGGCAAGATGTGCCAATAATCAATCCTCATATTGCTAAGGCTGCTCTAGCATATACTATCGACACCCTGACATAACAATCATGTTTTTATGCTACCCCACCTTAGTCGCCATTTGCAAGTCTCCACATGACATCATCACTCTAACCCTTGAATATATTTCCTAGTATATCCCAAAATCGAGTATCACCACACCCATACTAGTTATTCCATGACATTCGAGCATCACTCATAAAAGAATACAACTATCATCCAGCCTTAGGGATTACACCACCCATTTGTGCCAATTGGAAAGTCGTACCCGACACGTACACTATGCGACTATTAGTCTGGGATCATCACTTGACCCTCAATATTATCATTACTAGAATGTTATTACCTCTTCTTACCGGATTTAATTGGTCTCCTAAGAACACCAAATACATCTCATGTGAAAGCCCCAGATTTGATGAGATTTCATCGTCTACATCTTTATCATCTTAAGTGCACTCTTCAAATCATTCGGTACCCACGTCGATATTACTTGGTGCTTGCAAGACACTAGTCCATGAGCTTCTATCCGTAGTGCACGTTAATCCCTAAACGCCTCAAGACATCACAAAATTCAATATTCATCATCAATAATTCCACAGGTAAATTGTTTCTATGGGCACCTCAATGTGCCTATGAACTATTCATGCACTAGTATTTCCTCGCACCTAACCATTACCTCGGCGGCTAGAACGAGTTTTAAACACTTAAATACAAGTCTTACCTTCTCCCAAACGGCTATGACTATAAGTTACATACAAACTATGATTATTGCTACTACCAATTATGGCAGGACACAGGACGTCGCCTATAGCCTATAAACCTCAAGGCCTACCTTACCCAAATCCTCAATGACTGCTCAATTATGACAACTAAATTGCCTTGTTATGTGAATATCACACTATGTGTCAATCCACTAGCTAACACGACTATATAGATCTTGGTAGGATATAGACCTCGAGTATTGCCTATAAACACCAACGCCCTCACCACGGACGTCGCACGAGATCATATTCCACAATACCATATCATAACTAAGGTACACCCAATCTAAGTCATCAACCAAATGGGCAATACGTTCTCACCACAAATCAACACTTGTGAATGTTATTCAACTACCTCGTCTCCATACATGAGATGCACCACCTTTACTATTAGGTCACCATGAACACTACCCACTAATGTCACCAACAAGGCTATTTTCATCATTAAAATTATCTCGAGGCACCTCTCGCACAAAATATTACGGCGTTTCCGCTATTATCCTACACAACTTCATGTGTACACCAAAATACTATCAATTGCAACATCATCCCAAGGATCGAATTCGCCTAAATATATCACTGGCGTTAACTTATCCTTAAATTTCATACCTAAGGGTTATACATGCCCCTTTTTAATCACCAATCACTAGTGCCTAATCGAGGCACCCTAACCATCAAACCCTACCAATAACTATATGCGACTCGTGCTACTTGCCCATTGGGCATTTTTTCCTTCTATCGACACCTCAATTGATTCTATGTCACAAAAATTTAACATATGCTCCTCACACTAATAACCACGGTGTCACCACTATAGGCTTGCATGGACACCCGTAAATTACTACAATTTTAATCAGAAATGCATAAGCGACTAATCATTATCAATCTAATCATCTGTAACTTGGCACTAATCTAACTTGTCGTGCTAACAACTTAGACTTTACCGTCGAGGACACGAACTAAATATTCATCAAACTAGCATGACCGACCCAAAACACACCGACGTCGAAAGATCCAATACCGACCTCACCACATTACACCCGAAAGGAACCTTGAACAACAACATAGAAACGAATGACGAAAAGGAATACTCGCACGCTACATGCATGCGAAAATATGTATATATCTACATAAGTATACCTTTGAAAATACGCATGCCGATGCATTAACTATAATATTTTCGAAAACCTTACTTGCCCAGATTAATTAACCTTAATCTAATTAAAGGATTTCCTGTATCATACTTAGCATTTCCCATTTTATTTATCACACGCAGTTCGACATTTGAAACCATTTCACTTAATTTATCAAAATCCATTCCTTTATCGAAAATTAAACCTTTCATGCATTTCAATACACTTTAGTATTTTCCTTGAAAATCACCATTTCAACACACGCATTCGCCGTGTTAGAAAATACTTATTTGATCTGTGAAATCTTTTTTACAACACACTCTTGTGTTAAATATGGGTTTAACCATTTAGGTTGCTTAACCACGTAATTACCACTTTATTTACCCCTTTTTCCTTATCTTATGGACATTAATAAATTTACGCATCTACTTCTCCGTTTTACCTTTACCGAAATATTTATTACGTTCATTCAAGTTAGGTTATATTAACACATTTTACCACACAACTCATTTATCGATATGTTTCATATTTTTTTATCTTTTCTCGGAATATTCCTATACCGCATACTTCCACGGGCTCCGTACCTCTGGCTATGTGCACCATATGCTCTGGCCAGTGATTTAGGACTTTTCACCCAAGGGCTCCAAGGCCTTCTTTCTTTATCCCGGTGTCATCCGAGTTCCTTTTAATGTGTTTTAACATTCTACAAATGTCCACATCATTACACTTATCTTTTTTTCCCGATCGAAGCCAAAACGCGGAACTTTACCACTCCCAACATGTGTTACACTTTGAAATTTCATGTCCTTTACACTTTAACCTTGATTTTTATTCTAAAAATCATATTTATTTATGACCACTTTATGTAAAATCCTTTCCAACATTTTTATTTCATAAAAATGTTTCACTTTAAGTAAAATTACCATTTTATCCATTTGTTTCCAAATCACCGATTTTTACTCCATTTTCACAGTGTTATTTTCACCAAAACACTATTAAGTTACTCACACCAATTTCTTAAGTGTTTTTAACCCTTTAACACCTTTCATACTTGGAGTAACCTTTAACTTTATTGGAAACACTTTTATACATTTACTTCCTTTTAATTCCATAAGTGTTAATATTTCACAATATTAGTTAGTTACACTCACTAACCAATCCATGTTTATCCATTAACACTTAATGAATACTTTTATTCATATTTTCTCAAACACATACTTCTTTAACCTTCATTCAAGAAAACCATTTGCACTTAAGACTACTTTTATAAGAAAATACAATTTCTTATATCACATGTGTAGTCTTTTAATTTCATTTTCATTATACCCTTTAGTCTCAATTTCACACACTTTGAAGACTAAATTTCTAATTTTTCTCATTTCTTGTTTATACTCAACAAAATCTTCTCATAACTTGTTTATAAACTTAATGTCAAAATACTACAAGTTTATATATGAGAATATGGATTTTAAACCCAAAAACCTATTACATGGTCTAAACATACATTTCATTATGGAAAATCACTACACTTGCAAAAATACATTTTAAGGCACAAAAGACATTTTTATTCCTTCAATTCCAACAATGTATATTTTTCATCAAATCTTGATTTTTGTAAGTTCTTTGAAATATTATTACTTTGCCAAATATTTACCAAGGCAAATCATTATTTCCAAACATTTTTATTTCATAAAAATGTTTAACATCAATATTTCTAGAAAATGCCCATTTTCATAAAAACACCATATTTCAAAACCTTGAAATATTTACTTATTCTTTAATTCCAACAAGACTACAATGCAATATTTATCTCATTTAATCAATTAAACCCTACTCAAAATAGCCTAAATACAAGACTACAAATGCAAAATAATATTTTTACACTAAGAGTAAGGTTACCCACCTCTAATGGCTTTAATGGTTGTGTTGATGTAGGAGGAGCAACCCCCACCTTCAAAGATGGCCTCAAGGGGTTGCTAAATGCTTCCTCCTAAGCTCAAATTCAAGACCCACTTCATATTTTCTAAGAAAAAAACCCACATACAACTCCAAATTTCGTACCACTCCTTCAACAATGGTAGAAATTGGTGTTTTCGGTTCAAATGTGAAGAAATGTATCTTAAAAGTGGTGGTTTAAGGTTGGTCTATGGTGAAGGAGTGGTGGTTTGGTGGTGGGTGGTGGTGTAAGACCGCCCACCTCTTCCATTCTCTCTCACACTCTCTCTACTTCTTCCATTTCTTCTTACAAAACAAACCCAATAACCCCAAATAAACCCTTATAAAACATCCCTTAAGCCTAAAAGTCCCATTTTACCTTTACTGGACTGATCTGAGCTCGACAACACACCAAATCAATGCTCCAAAACGTGACAGCGCACAAGGGCAATCTGATATAAAAACTCGACCAAGGTTGTTCGTACGACTTAACATAGGTCGTTCGAACGACTCAAGCAACGTCATTCGAAATGTGCTTCCACCGACTCTTCTAACGACCTGCTATTGTAAACCAGTAGCATGTTATTGGAAGCCCTGCATCCAACGACCTGAACACAGTCGTTCGAATGACATCCCTTGACGTTTGAACGACCTTATTTCTTTTCTTTTTATATTTCTCTAACTTTTCACCCACAATTCATTTATATTTATAATTAACTCCTACTTAATTATCATTAAGATATAATCCGAATATAATTTAATTAAATCACTGGGATGGGATATTACACTTTGAGTCATAGGTTAGGACTTGAGTTGTTGACCTTTCAAGCCTATGAAATGATTTCTTGAAGACATAGCGACCAAAGTAGAATATATTTATCATCGTGATGCATTTTGATCATTTTCGTCTTCACGTTTCGAGGATCTTTCAGTTATGGATGCGTATATATTTTGATCCATAGATATTTTATATTTGGGTGTTAGGATTTTATAAAATTATATTAAAAATGTTTTAAAATGATTTTGATCTCTTCTAATATTTTTTAGAAGAAAAATATTTTTTTCAAGTGGTCGTTAGAACAACTTGATATGTCATTCGAATGAAATACCCTATCTCGTTAAAACAGGGTTCACACGAATTTAGAACGAGTGATTTCTTACCTTCTCTGGAATCTCGTTGAATGTCTTGTTAAAATCTGATTCGAACGAGATGAGGTGCTCCTTTCGAACGATATGTACCTCGTTCGAATAGGCCCACGAATTTTGGTAGAAATTGATATTTTCTAAACTTCTTTTGATCCTTATCTTATTTTTAACAAACCTCCTATAAGTAGGAGTGCAGAGAAACATTTTATTCTGAGAGAAATTTTATGTTATGAGTTACCAACTCTACCAAAAACCTCTCCGATTTACCCAAACCTTATGTTAACACCCAAACAATTTTAGATCCAAGAATCAATATATTATGCTTTGAGATCTAGTTTGTGGGAACCAAAGTTTATTCTCCACATCTTTGTGATAATCGTTTCATGTGGTGGACTCTGTATTTATTATTTACACACGGTGGACTCCGTGATGTGGGGTTGCAATGAAGAAGCGGTGGATTCCGTGTTTAAGATCCGTATACGATTATAGAGTTGTTTGGTGGATACTGAGGCATGTGTGGACTCACACATTGTGGCAATTGTATGGGTGGATTCGAAAATTATCACTATGGAGGAGAGCTTGAAGATCGAAGGTGCATCAAGGCTTGCGAGGGCGTCGAGTCATTATGTAAGTTATCTGTCGACTTCTGCAAATCCTTTATCATAGTGAATTTGCGTGGCTAGGTTGTCCAAGATTTTTTTCATTTGGGTTTTTCCGTACATTGGGCGTTGTGATTTATTTAATTATTTATTCCCGCACTCACCTAGATGCATATTTAAGTTAAGATAAAATTGGTTAATCTGTTTAATCACAACTTTCGTCTAAAATCGGTGCAACATTTTACTTTGCGTTAAATTGTTTAAGTTTAATATTTAATTTGAAAATTTTAAAAATTGGATTTTTTTTAGACCATTCCCTGTATAGCACGCTTTCTCAAAGATCAATTTACTTGTAAATGTAGGGCCTATTAACCGTTAGATATAATTTTACATTATCTAGTTTGAGTCATCATGTAATGCCATTCTGGGCAGGGTTTGCTTCATTCTATGAGGGTTGTCCCTTCATATCTCCACCAAAAGCTTAAGTTTCTGAGCGATCGAGGAGTTGTGAAAATCAGGGGAGATCAATCGAAAACCTGGAGTTGTTTCGTAGCTACCATCAAGCCCAGCTAAAACCAGTCCAATAAGAGTCATAATGATGACACTTCAGAGAACGATCAACCTAAATAGAAACCAAAGGGTTTCGGCCGGGAGTTGAGGAGACTATATGGGCTCCCTACGAATGAGTAATGGAAGAACTTAACATCGTTCCTATTGACTCGTCTCAACCTAACAAAGCCATTTTTATGAGCTTAGAATTGCCCAAATAAGAAGCAGAACAACTCATTCACTTTCTCAGGACAAACATTGAGGTCTTCGCATGACAACCTTATGATCTTTCGGGCATCGATCCAAAAGTCTCCTATCATAAGTTGCATGTGGATCCGATCTACTAATCGATCTAATGAAATCCACGGTAGTCAATAGCAGAGAAAGAAAGATCTGTAGAGAACAAAGTCGATAATATCCTCTAAGCCGACTCTATGGGGGAGGTTCAGTTTCCAGACCGGATCTCCAATACCGCCGAGAGAGCATTTTATGTGCGCTAAGTAAACATCAACAAAAAATCTAGAGAAGGTGGAGAGGTTTGAAGACAACTTATGACTCATTTTTAATTTCAAATAATTTTGCATGCAAATCCAATTAACTAGCATATGGATTAACTAGATGAGATGGAGTATGACTCAAAGAAACCACACAACAAGGTTAATTAAGTAGATCTAGAAGGAATAACTTAAATCATAACATAATTCCAATTTTAGAAATTAAATTAGATCTAGATGTGATATACATGTAGTGTGTGATAAAAGTGTGCGACTTAAAGAATAACGATCATAAACATCCCATAAGACATTTATGAGGAAAAATCTCCACCTAAGGGTAAAAAACCTCGATGCACTCCATTTCTATTTCTACTTGAAAAGAGTTTTATACAAAGTAAGAAGGTACCTCTCACTCATGTCCTCATGAATAGTTACTGTTGCCCAGATTATACTCAAGAGGGGGGTGAATTGAGTTTTTACAAACTTTAATGCCAAATTTATATTTCAGAAAAATAGTAAATTTAAATCACTTAAACAAATTTCAGATTAATAAATTTATAAAGAATAAATCCAATAATATCAAATAAATGCAACTAACTAATTTAAACAACTAGAGATGCAGATTTTAACACTCTAGAAATATTAAATTAATTTTCGTATTTAATTTAAAGTGATATTCTGAAATTAATTATTTAATACAAAACTAATTATTTTACCCTTAAAATTAATCAAGTTAAATTTCGGAATTAATTTATTTGCAAGATAGTGTGCTGAAAATATTAACTCAAGCATGCATGTGCAAATAAATAAATAAAGGTGCGAAAAATAAATGACACCGAAATTTAACGTGGTTCGGCCAAATCCCGGCCTACGTCCACGCGCCTGGAGCCCCCGACTCCTTTGCGCTTCACTAAACCTGATCCACTTGCGGATACGATCAAATCACCGCGTACAACTGTTTGCAAGCTAACTCCGAGCTTCAAACCCCGTGGCCCACTTACGGGTAGGAACCAATTACCGGTACAAACCGAAGCTTCAATAAAGCTTCACAATAAATCTGAATTTTTTGTAGTACAGAATAAAATACTGAAACTCCTTAAAATACAATTTGTAATCTGAGTTTCTCCTTCTTGAATCAGACTTCAATAAATGGTGTTGAAGTAGGCACAAGTCTTCTTCTTCAATGATTGAGCAGATGATAAAAATTAATGCTTTCTTGAATGTGTAGCTGAGTAGTAAAATAAATGCTCTCAATAATATTTCAAGTCTGTCTCATATTTTCGTTCAAGTCCCTGTGGTTCAATGCAGCTCTTCAAAGCTTTAATATGTGTCTTCCAAAAACTAGCTGTTAGACACAGCATATTTGAGCATTAAATGCTCCTGATATTGCTGAGATGGTGTAGTCTGAAAATAATCTCCAAAACTGATCTGCAAATCTTCATTTTGCTTCTCAATAAAAATATGACTGTTGAAGCATAATAATGGTCATCTGAATATATGGGACTGAAAGTAGCTTTGAGGTGACTCATATATTTTCTGCATAAAAGATTGTTAGTCCAAGAGATAATATCCAACTGAATTATTATTGTGGAACCACTGTGTAAAGATTATAACTGGATTTAAGAGCATTTTATCTGTCAAGAGATCAAAGGTACACAATGACTATAAAAAATATTTCCGAATAATCAGAAGAATTCCAACAGATATAAAAAAACAAATTATTTTCCAACTGATATATATAAAAAAATTCGGTCAAAAAAAATATAAAAAAAACATTTCGGATATTTCGGAAAAAAAAGAAACAGAAAAAAAAATATTTCTGACAAAAAAAATAAATACGACAGATATACATATGTAAATATTTTCGGATATCAAGGCTCATAAAAGAGCAAACTTACTTTGCAGAGAAACTTATCTTCATGCGTGAATCTGTCAACTAGAGTTGGCGTGTAAAAGTGTTTGTAGCATGTCTCCCTTTTTTTGAGGGGTCATATCTTAATTGACAGAAGAGGACACAAACAACTATCAAAGCCAAAACTCTATAAGAAAAGGACGAAAAATTCTAATGGCTACAGATATAGCACCTAAGACTAAAGGCCTTACATCAAGTCTACATAAGTGTAGTTGCCTAAGGCTTGGAGGCTTTAAAACCCACTGAACGAAACAGTCATACTATGGCAAGTATAAACCAAGTTAAAACAAAAGAGATCCTATGTACCAACTAACAGATATGGATTTAAAACCAAAAAAAATCGGCCACAACAAAAAAATACTAAACAAAAAAAAATTGTTTAGTAACACCAATTTTATAAAAAATAATTTCATTTAAAAAAATCTTTAGGCTAAAAATTAATTAGTCACACAATAAAAATCATAGATCAAGAAATATGCATGTGTGCCTAATGTGTCAAGTGCAAATGTGCAATACACGTGAATACCTTTATTCGGATATGTCGTTGTGTAAAGTCGAGGTATGTTTAGACGTGAATAAACAGGATAATACCATAATAAATATTTATAGAATAACCTAATAAAAATGTGTTTGGAATCATCAAAATCAATATATTAAGTTAAACTAAAATGTATATTAATTACGCTAACTTAATTAATTAGGGATAAAATACATTTTCGTTAACAATCTCCCCCTTTTTGATGATGACAAACAAGGATTCACATATATTCATAAAATGAAATATTAAGCACAAATAGTGAATCATAAATATTTCTCCCCCTTTGACATTATCAAAAAGATATTTTAAATAAATTCAGTGTCACGGGTAAGAAGGGCGAAGCTCCCCCTATCAAAAATAATTCGTGCATGGGATATGACCAAAAATTCGCAAAGGGCATAAAATTTTCAATACGCACATGTGTCAACATATATATAAAAAAAAATCATTATAGCATGTATTTGAATTTATAAATTGACAATAATATCATCAAATAATGCATAAGTCACAAAAATGAAACTAAAAGATAAAAGATCAACTTTTCAAATTGCATCAATTGCTCTGATACCAATTGTTGTAGTCACACACTAATCGTGCGTTGCACACAATAGTTTCTCGGAACAACTTTTTACGCATAGATAGGAATCACAACTCAATGTTCTCAAATAGTGCAAATATGAGAGATATAACAATTAGCTCAATCATCTTTCTCAATAATAAAATTTCAGCGTATAAATTTTTGAATAGGCGCATAATTAACTCTCTCACTAATGTAATAAAATTCCAATGTATAAATTTTCAATAAGCGCAATATCAATTGATGTGTAAATCCTCATGATAGAATAAACTTTTAAGCGCACAACATGAAACATTTCATAACTCGATGTTTTCAAATAATCTAGAATAAAGCGCACATGAGTTAGAAGATAGCGGCATAACGAAAAAAAAAATTCTAATTATGTCATGCTTTGCCGTTTCCAAGATACGAGCTTAAATTTTGGAAAATTCAATCATATTGCAATAAAAAATTTGATCAAACATTTTTCTATGAATAATTTCCAATAGACATTTATCTCCCCCTAAGGGATACCAATGAAGGTATATATGCATATAACAAATATGGTGCATCTATTTCAAGAGATAAAATATTTTTAAAAATTGGCTTCATAAAATCATTTTTGAAAAATCACACAAGTGATATCAATTGTTGATCAAGTGGTTTCTCAATTCAAACATGCATAACACAAATATTACCAACCAAAAAAAATATTCATCGTGAATGTTACAAATATTCGAACAATGACATTAATCATGTAGAATACAATAAAACTAACTTATAGAGATTAATATGACCATATCATTAAAAACAATGAGAGAATGTCGTAATATTAACATGTAGCTCATATGACTAGCAAACCAAAAAAAAATGACATTTTAGTTTCAAATAAATATTCAATAAAATCATGAATTAATCCAATGTGTGATAAAAACAAAGAATCATCAAAAGTAATAAATATACAAATTTACATGTGAAATCAATCAAACGCGCTCATGTGTTTTAACAAATATTCTATGCACGGAAATATATCAATTATGAAATAAATCATTAACAAATATATAATTTTAAATTCAAGAAAGGTGTTCCTTACCACCTTACCAATACCAAAGATATATTCACGAAACTTTCTCCAAGTGTGGCATTTCCAACATTAGGCAATGATAATTGAAATGCGTAATATGATCAAATCATATGCCTTGAAAATCCACATTCCATCACTAATTGCAACCTACACAACCTTGAAAATTTTTTCTTTTGGTACCCAAAATGTGTTAGGTCCATAGGGGTTAGTATACATCTTGGTTCCTTTAGGAATCCATGCCAAATTTCTTTTTCTAAATTTATATGGACACAAATCTGAAAAATGTGTGTGTCTACCACAATAAGAGCATAAATAATTAGGTAGACTAGATGAGGCATCAATTTTCAATAAATTGGAATAAGTCTTTTTCTCATTTCCTTCATCATATCCAATACCATTATTATTAAATCGAATCCTTTGTGTCTCAACAATTTTATGAAAATATTCATTTCCTTTTGTAAAATTATCTAATGATTTCTTTAAATATTCAATCTCCCTTTTTAACTCAATATTTTCAATTTCAAGAGGAGAAGTGACAATAAGAGATTTTTCCTTTTTCAAAGATTTAATTTCATTTTTCAAGGATTCATTTTCTAATTTCAACTTATCAAAATCATTTGACATATAATCATATTTAGTTCAAACTAATGAATGAGACTTCTTAAGTTTAATATATTTATTTTTAAGTTCTTCAAAACTTTCACATAATTCATCAAAAACGTTTTGTAAAACTTCATAATCATCAACTTCATCATTATCACTATCACTAGAGTTAGGGTTAGAATGTACCCCTTTTTCCATAGCCATGTAACATAGATGAGCAACTTCATTTTCATTTGAATCTTCATCGGAAGAGCTTGTGTCAGAGTCACTCCATGTTGTAGCTTTCAATGCCTTCTTCCCTTTCTTATATTTTGGACAATTCGTCTTAATGTGTCCAACTTCATCACAATGATAACATCTTGGTTCAGATTTGGATTGATGATCATCATTGAACTCTTTTGAAAAATATTTCTTTCTCCTTTCCTTGGCTTTCTTTTTAGAATTGAGATATTTTTTGAAATTTTTAGCCAATAGGGAAATTTTATCATCATCATCATCGTCATCTTCACTTTCTATATTTTTGCTTGAAGATTTGAGAGCAATAATTTTGTTTGCTTTTGGTTTCTCAACTTCAACAAATTCCTTAAGTTCCATTTCATGAGTAATTAAGGAACCCAATAGCTCATCAAGAGAAATAGGTCTTTCTCTAATCGCTTCCTTGATAGCCAGCTTCTTTGTCATATAAGCAGATGGTAGTGACCTGAGAATCTTGCTCACTAATTCAGAATCAGTATAGGATTTACCAAGAGATTTCAATCCATTTATAATATTTGAAAATCTAGTGAACATATCAGAAATAGATTCATCAGACATCATCTTAAATAACTCATAATTATGAACAAGCATACTAATTTTATCTTCTTTAACTTGACTAGTTCCTTCATAAGTAACTTCTAGTCTATCCCAAATTTCTTTAGCAGATTCACAACAACAAATTCTGTTATACTCATTTACATCAAGTGCACAATGCAGAATA
This sequence comes from Sambucus nigra, assembly GCA_949130495.1. Classification (NCBI taxonomy): domain Eukaryota; kingdom Viridiplantae; phylum Streptophyta; class Magnoliopsida; order Dipsacales; family Adoxaceae; genus Sambucus; species Sambucus nigra. The sequence continues at coordinate 393,519,901 of OX422215.1, forward strand.
TTCATAGCTTTAGCATTTATTTGAATTTTTCTAATATCAGCATCATTCCATTCATTTTCTTCTTTAGGAACATTTTCATCATTAACAACTTTCATGGGGATATTAGGACCATTTATAATAACTCTCCAAACAGCATAATCATTTGATTGAATAAAATTTTTCATTCTATTTTTCCAATAGCTATAATTATTTCCTGAAAATAAAGTAGGTCTATTTATAGATTGACCCTCACCAAGAGATGAAACAGTAAAGTTTTCCATGGATCTTTAACTCTAAGATTGTTAAATCTAAAAATAAATAAGAAGAGCACTAGCTCTGATACCAATTGTTGCCCAGATTATACTCAAGAGGGGGGCTGAATTGAATTTTTACAAACTTTAATGCCAAATTTATATTTCAGAAAAATAGTAAATTTAAATCACTTAAACAAATTTCAGATTAATAAATTTATAAAGAATAAATCCAATACTATCAAATAAATGCAACTAACTAATTTAAACAACTAGAGATGCAGATTTTAACACTCTAGAAATATTAAATTAATTTTCGTATTTAATTTAAAGTGATATTCTGAAATTAATTATTTAATACAAAAATAATTATTTTACCCTTAAAATTAATCAAGTTAAATTTCGGAATTAATTTATTTGCAAGATAGTGTGCTGAAAATATTAACTCAAGCATGCATGTGCAAATAAATAAATAAAGGTGCGGAAAATAAATGACACCGAAATTTAACGTGGTTCGGCCAAATCCCGGCCTACGTCCACGCGCCTAGAGCCCCCGACTCCTTTGCGCTTCACTAAACCTGATCCACTTGCGGATACGATCAAATCACCGCGTACAACTGTTTGCAAGCTAACTCCGAGCTTCAAACCCCGTGGCCCACTTACGGGTAGGAACCAATTACCGGTACAAACCGAAGCTTCAACAAAGCTTCACAATAAATCTGAATTTTTTATAGTACAGAATAAAATACTGAAACTCCTTAAAATACAATTTGTAATCTGAGTTTCTCCTTCTTGAATCAGACTTCAATAAATGGTGTTGAAGTAGGCACAAGTCTTCTTCTTCAATGATTGAGCAGATGATAAAAATTAATGCTTTCTTGAATGTGTAGCTGAGTAGTAAAATAAATGCTCTCAATAATATTTCAAGTCTGTCTCATATTTTCGTTCAAGTCCCTGTGGTTCAATGCAGCTCTTCAAAGCTTTAATATGTGTCTTCCAAAAACTAGCTGTTAGACACAGCATATTTGAGCATTAAATGCTCCTGATATTGCTGAGATGGTGTAGTCTGAAAATAATCTCCAAGACTGATCTGCAAATCTTCATTTTGCTTCTCAATAAAAATATGACTGTTGAAGCATAATAATGGTCATCTGAATATATGGGACTGAAAATAGCTTTGAGGTGACTCATATATTTTCTGCATAAAAGATTGTTAGTCCAAGAGATAATATCCAACTGAATTATTATTGTGGAACCACTGTGTAAAGATTATAACTGGATTTAAGAGCATTTTATCTGTCAAGAGATCAAAGGTACACAATGACTATAAAAAATATTTCCGAATAATCAGAAGAATTCCAACAGATATAAAAAAACAAATTATTTTCCAACTGATATATATAAAAAATTTCGGTCAAAAAAAAATATAAAAAAAACATTTCGGATATTTCGAAAAAAAAAGAAACAGAAAAAAAAATATTTCTGACAAAAAAAATAAATACGACAGATATACATATGTAAATATTTTCGGATTTCAAGGCTCATAAAAGAGCAAACTTACTTTGCAGAGAAACTTATCTTCATGCGTGAATCTGTCAACTAGAGTTGGCGTGTAAAAGTGTTTGTAGCATGTCTCCCTTTTTTTGAGGGGTCATATCTTAATTGACAGAAGAGGACACAAACAACTATCAAAGCCAAAACTCTATAAGAAAAGGACGAAAAATTCTAATGGCTACAGATATAGCACCTAAGACTAAAGGCCTTACATCAAGTCTACATAAGTGTAGTTGCCTAAGGCTTTAAAACCCACTGAACGAAACAGTCATACTATGTCAAGTATAAACCAAGTTAAAACAAAAGAGATCCTATGTACCAACTAACAGATATGGATTTAAAACCAAAAAAAATCGGCCACAACAAAAAACTACTAAACAAAAAAAAATTGTTTAGTAACACCAATTTTATAAAAAATAATTTCATTTAAAAAAATCTTTAGGCTAAAAATTAATTAGTCACACAATAAAAATCATAGATCAAGAAATATGCATGTGTGCCTAATGTGTCAAGTGCAAATGTGCAATACACGTGAATACCTTTATTCGGATATGTCGTTGTGTAAAGTCGAGGTATGTTTAGACGTGAATAAACAGGATAATACCATAATAAATATTTATAGAATAACCTAATAAAAATGTGTTTGGAATCATCAAAATCAATATATTAAGTTAAACTAAAATGTATATTAATTACGCTAACTTAATTAATTAGGGATAAAATACATTTTCGTTAACAGTTACCTATGAACTTTGAACTTTCCCACATAGAAGAATAGAAATCCACTTCGATCTCCACAAAGAGAATGATAAACTCCACTCTTAATCTTAGAATCATGCCATTCTCTAATTCCTCCAACGAATCAAAGCACCACCAATTTAATGTAGTGGGGTACTTGATCATACACATCAAGGGTAGATAGATTTAAACTGAATAGACTATGTTAAATATGAACCAAACAATCGTCTTAGTATCAAATGGAAAGGTATAATAAGATGTCAATTAAGGACAATCAACGGATATAAAGATGTGCAATAAATCTATAATCCTCCTCAATCACATGTGTGTTATCCATAACAATAAGTCACAAGATATCAATGATAAGAACAAGATAATAATGATACTAACTGAAAAATACATGTGTGATGTCACCAACTCATTTGAGAGACAACATGATAGAAACAATGAATAAGAATCATGCCAATAAATCCACAATCAAGTGATATCTAAAGATAACATCCCATAAGATCAACATGCTAGAAACATGAAATGTGTAATCATGAAAATCTAGAAGTGTAGTATGGGAAAGGGCATACACAAGACAATCACATCTCAACTAAATGATAAGCATAAGAACATCTCTTTCCTCAAAATCAAATGATACCCCCTAAAGATATGCATACAAGAAGCAAATCACGAAAAACATGACAAAGCATGGCATATGTAGCACGTGAAACATTATAAGAGAGTAAGTATCATAACAAGATATCAAACGATCATATGAGAACATGTGAGCGTGTGAACATGGATATAGAACATTAAATCATGTGATAGATACATGTGAACATGAAACATGTGAGATAATGATAGTGATAAATTATCAAGAACTAGTCAAGACAAACACATCAAGAATCATTAGAAACAAGTGAAAGCTACAAGAGATAAGGGGTAACAAAGATTTAAATATCAAGATACTAATGTGATAAGAATAATCTCAACTCACAACCTCAATCTAATATCACAGAGAACCAACCCAAATAACAATCAGGGTCTCATTGCTCACTCAAACTACTTAGGGAAAATAATCACAGGAAACGATAGTCGGTAAGAATCCTAAAGAGCATGTAAAACTCTAAGAACAACCTTCCTTTTCAATCACAATGTCACAAAGCTCCATGAGGAAAACGTAACCAAGGGAAAAGCTATAAGGTAGTGGAGTACGACACAACATACTAAAAATCAGTAGAGATAAGTGCATAATCAACACAAAAGCTACCCAAAAACTAAAACAAGTGTACCAAAAATACAGCACGGTAAGCACGCCCCTAAATATAAACCTTGTACATGGATTCGTGCGAACAAACACCAACTAAATTCGTTCGTACGAAAAATAGAGGATATCACAATTAATACCAAAAACTCAAAGAAATTTCTAACACAACCTTATGAATCCCAACACTCTTAATCCTAGTGACATGAATGAATACAAATATATGAAAAATATTTAATTTTGACATTAAAAACTTCAATATAGGATAACATTGCCAATACAACAAAAATAAAAAACTCATATACATATATATACAAATGAAAACTCTAAAAGTGCAAAGTGTGATAATGATTAGGCAACAATGGATTCAATGATTTTACATATGCATTTCCATTAAATCTTGAATAGAAAATATGAATTGAAAACACAATAAAAAATAATTTCAATTAATTCAACATATATGGACTAAAATTCTCACCAAATCAGTGTATTCCAACTATATAAAGTACTTCAAGGCATGATTTATGTGAAAATTAAATTTGCATAATCAATATGAATACAAATAATCAAATCACGTAAGACATTACTAAACATGCTTAAAAAACAATGGTTACATCAATATCCAAATTTTCAAAAATGGTTGTTTCAATCCATGATAACTCCCTCAAGCATATGTTATTAATAATATTTTGAATGCCACTTAAAAGAAAATTTTATTTTGAAATGCTTAGCCCTATCTTGTTTTGCATGTCGGTTCATACACTTGGCTTATGGCGCCTTTTCAACATATTTGGATTTTTCCATTGATTGGATTTTCACACGCTTAGATAGCACCTACCCATAAATATTTGATTTTTTAAAATGGGTGTAATCACTCCTAGAGGTAGCCTTTATCAATTCATTAAAAATGTTCCATTTTCAACTCAAAACAAAGTAAAAATCACACAAATTTCTCCCATATGGACAATGATTTTTTTTTTTTTTTAAATTATGAAATAAGTATTTTATCATGATCAAGTTAAGAGCACAAATAAATATCAACATGATAAGCATCATATGACTCAATACACATGTTAGTGCTCATGTAATGTGAAATCAATGCCATAGATCTCAACAAGTTAGTAAAATTGATTTTTCAAATGAATCTCAACCAACAATTGAATCAATTAAGCATTATATATATAATGGTTTAAAATTGAATTCTCAATCATCATTCAAGTTAAATCTCACATCAAATCATAATGAACTAATGGCTTAATCACATTAATACAAAAAGATTAAACATAATTTTTTTTGGCTTTTTAGTAAGATTGCGACATGAAATTTTGTACAAATCATGTTTTAGATAAAAAAAAATAATGCATGGACATGTATAATGCACATATGCATGAAGAATCTCTCCAAAAACACGACTAGAATTCCTCAAAAAATACTCTCACCGACAAAAGACTTATTTCCCCACAAATCAAGAATGAACTAGGAGTGGAAACCTACATAACCCTACTCATCCTAGCAAACTACTATCCTAAGTAGTGATGGGTGGTTCATCCCCCAGATCAATGGGAGGAATATCAACACTTTCTTATTTCATAAACTTCATAAGAAAACCATCAATGTCAATCCTTTTCCTGGGTGCAATTGTTGGTAAACCACTAATTACCCTTTGTATCCATCTCTTATTCTTCCTAGGATTTTTATGCCCAGTCTTTGAAATTTAAGTGTAGTGTCTATGTATAGGTCTATAAAAATCTCGTTTAGACTTACCTTTTATTTTCACAAAGGAATTCATCATTATTATCAACTCACCTACTTGACTTCTAAGTTCATCAATTGGCCTCCATTGAAAAATGTCTCTCATATTATCAATGAACCTATTATTTTTCCATTTCAAGCATTTAAAAACTTGATTTGAATGGCCTTGACATTACAAAAAGTACTATAAGTAATCTTCTTTATCATCTCTTGGAGGTTTCAATTATCCTTTTCAAGTCTCTTTCTTTTGAAGTAAAAGTGGTAAGTATGGTTCAATTTACCACAAAATCAACAACCATTTCCAATTTTATGACCTCACCTCTCAACTCTCCTTCTATGCAAGTGTGAAGGAACATATGGAAACATTCTTTGATTATCAAAATGATGTCTAAAAAACTTCTTCCTATCAAAGAGATCTCCGGGAGTAAACTCATCTTCCCTTTTGGAAGTCAAGAAACTATAATCACACTTTTTTTTTAAGTTTTTCAATTTAAAACAAAATGATTCTAATTTCCTTTCTTATGACAAAATGTGTAAGAAAATGATTTTGGATGATTCTTTGAAACTATTTTATCAATCTCCTTTTTCTTTTTCAAATCATGAACTTGTCAATCTTTTCAAATCAGAATTTTGTACCCTTAAATCTTGGTTTTCCTTTTTAAACTCACTAGTCAATTCCAATAACTCACCCTTCTCTTTTTTAATCAATTTCAACTTTTCACTTGTAAGTTGACTATTCATGTTAATCTCTTTAAAAGATTATTTTTCTTGTACATGGAGTTTGACTTTATTATCCAATTTAACATTCAATTTTTTTATTTAAATAAGTTGAGTATTTAACACATCAAAATTTTGACACAATGATCTTCCTTTTCAAATTTCATCACATTCATTAAAGTCAACAACAATAGACTTCGATTTTGCCGAAGAATGAGAAGAATTTTTTTTCTTATTATTATTTTGGATAACAAATGTTTTATCCTTTCCTTATGACTCACAAGCATATGATCCAACGAAATGTCATAATCAATACTAGCCAAATTAGGATTGGCAATTTACATTATAGTCACAAAAACTAGAAAGCTTGCTTTATTGAAGATGTTAAATATCCAGACTGGTTAGCAAATGTGGTGATGGTGAAAAAGAAGAACAACAAATGGAGGATGTGTGTAGACTTCACCGACCTCAACAAAGCATGCCCAAAGGATCACTTTCCGCTGCCCCGAATTGATCAACTAGTGGATGCTACCTCGGGACACGAGCTGCTGAGCTTTATGGATGCTTATTTTGGTTACAATCAGATTAAAATGAAACCTGAAGACAGGGAGAGTACTTCTTTCATTACCCCTAAGGGAACTTATTGTTATAATGTTATGCCTTTTGGTTTGAAAAATGCAGGTGCAACATATCAGCGGCTGATGAACAAAGTGTTTGCAGAACAAATCATTGCAATATGGAAGTCTATGTTGACGATATGCTGACAAAGAGCAAGAAAGCTGTTGATTATCTAGTTGACTTAAGCCAGACCTTTGATCAACTAGATAAATATCAAATGAAGTTGAACCCGACGAAGTGCATATTTGGAGTACGAGAAGGCATGTTTCTCAGATACATTGTCAATCAGCGAGGCATTGAAGCTAACCCTGAAAAGATCAAAGCTCTGCTAGGGCTGCGATCTCCAACGACGAAGAAAGATGTGCAAAGTCTTATAGGACGAGTAGCAGCACTCAACAGATTTGTATCGCGAGCAACTGATCGATGTCTCCCATTCTTCAAGACGTTCCGAAAGACTTTTGAGTGGAATGATGAATGTGAGAAGGCTTTCCAAGACTTGAAGAAATATTTGGGAGCACCTCCACTATTATCCAGGCCAGTGATGGGAGAAAAATTATACTTGTATCTGGCAGTGTCCGAGAATGCAGTTAGTTCGGCATTGATAAGAATGGAGAATGTAGTACAAAAACCAATCTACTACACAAGTAAGGCCTTTCGAGGAGCAGAGATCAGATATCCAAGACTGGAAAAATTGGCACTAACATTGATCGAGGCAAGTAGAAGAATGAAGCCATACTTCCAGGCTCATACTATAGTAGTATATACTGATATGCCATTGAGGCAAGCCCTTCATAAACCAGAAAAATCTGGAAGATTGATGTGCTGGGTAATAGAACTTGGTGAATATGATATAGTTTATGAACCCAGATCATCGCTAAAAGGGCAAGCGGTAGCAGATTTTATAGCAAAGTTCACCTATCCTGATACCCCCGAGGAGCAAAAGTTGCTCACTGATCAACCTGTGGATGTTACAGGATCATCAAATTCAAGCCCAGACCAGCTTAGGTTGGTAAAAGGGCAAGAAAAGATGATCGACGAACAGCAAGAAATATCAGGAGATGGTGAGAGGAAGCAACAAATTTTCCACCGAGGAACTCTGTCAGATCAGAAATTTGAAGACGAGTTACCTATATGGAGTCTGTATATGGATGGTTCATCCTGCGCTACAGGATGTGGCGCAGGGATAGTTTTGAACAGTCCGGACGAGGTCGACATGAATACACCCTACGTTTCCAATTCAAAGCTTCGAATAATGAGGCTGAATATGAAGCCATGATTGCAGGTCTTGGTTTGGCAAAAACTATGGGGGAAGAACAATTTATTATTTTTAGTGACTCGCAATTGGTCATAAATCAAATGATCGGAGTATATGCAGCTAAAGGAGAATTAATGATCAGATATCATGCAAAGGCAAAGGAATTGGTGTCAGAATTTACTGGTATTTAGCTGGTCAGAATACCAAGAATGAATAATGCAAGAGCAAACGCCTTAGCTCGATTAGCATCAGCTACTCGTACCGAGCTACGAAGAATAATCCCATTTAAAGTTTTAACTGGTCGGAGTATAGATGAAAACCTGACGATAAACTTTAATACCCTCGATTTAGGGTCATCGTGGATCGATCCCATCAGGACATATATTGAGAAAGGGGAATTATCAACTGATAAACTTGCAGCCAAGAAACTGAAGTTTAAAGTTGCTCATTATGTACTAACTAATGGTATTCTATACAGACGAGGAATTATAGCAGGTTTGCAAAGATGTGTGCTTCCCACCGAGGTGAAAGATTTGATTGAAGAGGTCCATGAAGGGTCTTGTGGAGCCCATGTAGCAGGTCGGACACTTTTGCAAAGAATGATGACTCAAGGATACTACTAGCCGACGATGAGAGCTGATTGTATAGCCTATGCCAAAAAATGTGATAAGTGTCAGCGCTTCTCCTCCATTCGAAAAACTCCCCAAGAATTATTGACACCCATTACTTCCCCTTGGCCATTTGCCATATCCGGGCCACTGCCGATGACAAGGGGAAGATTTAAGTATCTCGTGGTCGTTGTGGATTATTTTACTAAATGGGTTGAGGCTGAGCCTCTCATTGATATGACGTACGACAAGGTGTACTAATTTATTTGGAAGAACATCATCTATCGATATGGTCTTCCTCATGCCTTCATCACAGACCATGGAACACAATTCGACAATGAGGAGTTCGCTGCCTATTGTCATCAGTCAAATATCTTGAAGATCCACTCCGCACCAGGCCATACTCAAAGCAATGGACAAACTGAAGTGATAAACAGAACGCTGATGAATGGTTTAAAAAAAATACTGAACGACGCGAAAGCAAACTGGATCAACGAGCTACAATCAGTGCTATGGGCTTACCGAACTACTCCCCGAGCAGCAACAGGGGAATCTCCATATATGCTAGCATTTGGAAGTGAAGCTATTATATCCGCCGAATTGGGTCTTCCAACACACAGAATATTGAATTTCAATTCCCCTGTCAGCGATTTAATGAGAAGGTTAGACTTGGACATGCTCGAGGAGGTTAGGGAAGAAGCAGCCATTAGAAATGCTGCTTACTAGAAACGAACATCTTTGTTCTACAACAAGAGAGTGAAAAAGTGCGACTTAAAAGAAGGAGACTTTGTGCTAAAGAAGGTGATTCAAAAGCACAATAAACTGGAAGCAAACTGGCATGGACCCTACCGAGTTAAGGAAGTTGTTCGACCAAGGACATACAAAATAGAAACTTTAGAGGGGGAGGAGTTTAAGAACGCATGGAATGGAGAACACCTGCGCAAATATTATCAGTAATGTAAACTCTCATGTAATGCAGTTTCATCAGTATGAATACTAGTGCTACACACTACTCAGTAAAACTCGGACTACTCAAATATATTCCTAAAAATGCCAACTTGGTTGGTTAGGAAGTAAATCTATTCCTAAAAATGCCAACTTGGTTGGTTAGGAAGTAAAACTATTCCCGAAAACGCCAACTAAGGTTGGTCGGGAAGTAAATCTATTCCTAAAAATGCCAACTTGGTTGGTTAGGAAATAAATATATTCCTAAAAATGCCAACTTAGTTGGTTAGGAAGTAAATCTATTCCCGAAAACGCCAACTAAGGTTGGTCGGGAAGTAAATCTATTCCCGAAAACGCCAACTAAGGTTGGTCGGGAAGTAAATCTATTTCTAAAAATGCCAACTAAGGTTGGTTAGGAAGAAAAACTATTCCAAAAAGTGCCAAAGATTGGTCGGTAAGAAAAATTCACTAACTATGGTTGATCGGGTATAAAAACCCACTAACTGTAGTTGGTCGAGAAGAAAAATTTATCGACCTTGGTTGGTCGGAAACATTTTATGAGTACGAGAAAGTGATCGAGCAAAATTTTTGATACTCGTGACTTTTTAAATTACTACCAAGTTGGTCGAGAAACAAAGTATCATCAATTTTGTTTAGTCATCAAATGATTACCACAAATTCAAGATAGTCGACAATAAGTTTTAACAAACTCCAGTTGATCGACCAATAACACAATGTTGTTATCTTTTTAACAGATATACATGCACAGATGTAAAGTGTTTTATAATTACAAGACAATGGCAGTCAAGATTTGTAAATAAAATTATTTCATTAAATGTAGAACAAAATACATCAAGAATGAAATACAAATTTATTACATTAAGATTCATATTCTATTGGTTTCTTCCCCTCTGCTTTTGAAACAGGTTCCTCGCCAGTAGGTGGATCATTTAAAGCATGAGGAGAATTTATGAAGTTAAGATCTTCAAGCATCCTGATATTCATCACGGATGGTCGATCTAGTAGGTTCTCGGGATGAGATATCTCAACATTGGAATGGAGATTGTAATCGCCAAGGTATTTGGAAATCAGACACCGAGGGATAGCCCGAGCAGGGATCCAACTCATATCAAGCTTCAATGGTGGCACTGGTAGGTCGAGCAGCCCAGGATTATGGTAATCCCATAGGTAATGACCCTGCTCCAGTTGCAGCACACCTAAGGCATTCAACCATCCCTGTTTGTAACCCTCATTATTTGTATTTTGGATACGATCATCCAAATGGTAGAGAGCCTCGTTGTAGCCAGCCATCCAGAATTATCTGGGCTACTTGTGGAATTGATATGTCAATCTTTCCAGCTGCTCGTGGAGATTTTTTATAAAGAGTTATTTATTTTCCAAGACAGATTTCTGCGCAGAAAGCTGCTCTTCCATACCCCTGATCTTCTTAGACATCTCAGCCAATGCCTGGTTCTTTGCCATTAGTTGGAAGGCCTGGTTCTCTAGAGCAGATTGAGTCCTCTGTTCCTCGATAGGAATCCGAGCAGCTCTTGCTCGTCCCCGAGGAGCTCTTGCTCATCCCCTAGTAGATGTAGAAGGTCCAGACCTCTTCAAGGTTTCTAATTCATCCCTCAGGTTGGCGTTTTTAACCTCTAAGAAAGAGAATCCCTCGTCAGTCACTGGGATCAAAGCATTTGCGGTGGAAGCTGCAGACTTCAACTGAGACACCTCTCTTTGCAGGTTATTATTTTCTTGCTCTAATAACTCAGCTATCTGTTTGTGCTCTTTGACCTCAGCCTTCAAAGTTCTCTCCCGCATATCGTAAGCAGCAAACCGTTTATCGTATCCCTTATCGGCACAGATTTGCTGATACTTCTTCTCGTACCCCTCATGCAAAAGAACAGTAGATTCCTTATATTGTTGCTGAAGTTCTTCAAGAGTTCCTTGGAGATCCTCAATCATATCATAATATGCTACTTATGATGCTAAGATTTAGCACCACCGGATAAGTGATAGTGAGATCAAACAGGAGCAGCCATAGCAGCCATTGAGATGTATAAGTGTATAAGTATGTAGAAGGGGATGAGTATAAGAGGAAATAAGACAATGATGTATAGTGGTTCAACCAATTTGGCCTACATCCACTGTGAGTGTGTGATACACTAAGTATGGGCACTAATGGCCTTGGATACAATGCACATAACCCTCTCTCTCTCTCTATTGTGTGTACAATCAGAGTTTTAGATAGGGCTACAGTTAATGGATCGATCCCCTGTAGGGTTGTAGGTGACAAGTATATATAGGTCTTGGGGGGTGTAGTGTACCCCCCAAGTATGTATGGTGCATGTGAATCATGATCTAGCCAGTCCCCTGTGGACACCTGTAGATGCCAAACGATGACATAATATTCCCTTACGTGAGGGTGTGATTTTGTTATAACGGTCTCCCCTGTGCCATGTCAGCCTCACGCGTCTCCCAAACCACGCGCTGCGATGATGTCACCCTCGGCCTATGAGCCGAGGCCGAGGGCAAAGTTCCTTCCAGTATTGAGCCTGGCCCAATTTTGGCCTCGTACTGTCGGCCCCTCGTAGGGTCGTCTGGAGAGTGGTGAAGGGTCGGCCCCTCGTAGGGTCGGCTAGATTCTGGCGAAGGGTCGGCCCCTCTGAGGGGTCGTATGGAGCCCGTTGGAGGGGTCGGCCCCTCGTAGGGTCATCTGGAGCCTGATGAAGGGTCGGCTCCTCTGAGGGGTCGTCTTGAGTCTGATGAAGGGTCAGCCCCTGATGGGTCGTCCGTTTGGAGGTAATCCTCAACCAGGCCGAGGATATAAACGGGTATATCAATCACCCCCCAACCCTTAGCCATAGGTGCTGTTGAGATGGCTGAGGGATAGTGTTGTAAATGAGATGCGTGTATGATCATTTAGGTGAGTGACACTTGGGCAGACACTCATTGCTGTTCCAGTTTCTAAGGCATGGCGGCTGCACACTTTTCTTGGGGCTTTGTGCCCTAATGATGCCTTCTTCGTGGGCTGTGTCCTGCCTTGGTCAATGGGCCCACTCATTGCTAAGGTATTTAAGAGATTTTCAAACTCTCTCTCCTTCTTCTTCTTCTTCGCGCCCAAGCCTTCTCTCTCTAGAATTTTATCAGTTTTCATCGCCATTTTCTGCAGCCTTCAATCCTTCAAGCCTAGCAACGTTCTTGCTCTCTTTATCAGGTAATCTCTTTCACCCAGCGCTCTCTTTTGCCTTCATTTCTATTTGCTTTTTAGGGTTGTGGGGATACATTTTCTTTGGGTTATCCCATAGCTTTTTTCGGTGTCTTCTCCGGCAACTGTTTCTTGAATGTTCTTGAGTGTTCTTGAGTGAAAATCATCAATTCCCTTTTTAATCCAAAAGTCTAATTTGGTCAACTGCAAACTTGTTTGTAGTTAAGTTCCTCAAATTCCTCCAAGTGTAGGGTCTTCCCTTTTAATGATTAGGAAGCTTTACAGTTTAGCGTCTGAATTCCCATCCTTGAGAGAAAAGCTCTTTACAGAGATCAGACGAGTAGAGGAAGAGGAACAGAGGAGACGAGGGGCCGACCCTAATTGGGTACGACCCATCTTTCCCATTCCTCTTGCCACCATAAAATCATTTGAACCGTCTGAGTCCTGTGGGTCGTCCCATCGTCCAGCCGAGTGTCATTCAAGTGGGATTGATGAGAGAGCATCCTCGCCAACTGGCGCTGGACCTTCCGGTAGGCGAGAGACATCTGACCTAAGCCCAGGCCGAGAGGCCGAGGGCATGTTCCCCTCCGAGGCAGTTCCTGTAACAACCCTGTCTCCCCATGCCTTCCAAGTGGCTTTTCCCCAGGGCCCTCTGGCAGAGGGAGAGGGGACTGAGGACGAGGACAATGATACAGATGACGAGGTTGATACCTCCCACGCCTCGTCCTTTATTTCCTCTGTTAGGGATCGCGACCTCCTGATATGGAGGCATGCCTATGGGGTGTCACCCAGCATAACTATGAGGGTTCCCTCTGAGTCTGAGAGGGTTTTTGATTGTGAAGAGGGAGAGGTTGCAGTCTATGAACAAATGCTCAAGGTTGGAGTCAGATTCCCTCTGCATCCTTCCATCGTAGATATCCTATATTCCCTTGGTGTTGCTCCCTCTCAACTTCCCCCCAACTCTTGGAGGATGATCTTGGGCTACATCTCCGTGTGGAAGAATGCTTTCACCGACGAGCCCTCGTCCGACCTATTCTTGGGTTGCTACAATATCACCTCCTCGTCTAAACAGCCTGGATACTATCATCTGGGGGCAAGGAGGTCTGAGAAGAAACTCCTCCACGTGGCACAAACTTCCAACCACGATTGGAAAAAGAGATTCTTCTTTATCTCTGGGGAGTGGGAGCCCACCGCCGATGGTCCGAGGGTCCCCAGAAAATGGTCTAACCCTTCCATGAAGGCCAGGTCAGACCCTGGACTTAGTCTGGAGGAGAAGGACATTGTTGATTATCTGAGGGGGAGAGGGAGAGAGGGAGAGAAGGTGAACTTCCAAAATTTGAAGACCTGATGACCCCCCGGTTCCTCAAAGAAGCTGGTCTGAGGGTCGGCTCTCTGACTGAACTATGTGAGTTATACTGAACATTTCCCATTCTTTACTTATTTTTTAAGTGTTCCCTCTTTTTCTCTGCATTTTTTTAACGTGTCGTCCTCTTACCAGGTCGCCCCGTAGGTATATCAGACAAACTTTGGGAGATGACTGCTCCGAGCCTACTGTCTGGTCTGAGCAAGAAGAAAGGGAAGGAGCCTCAGCAGGCTCCGAGGAAGACGAGGGCCGCTGGACCGACAGTGGTGGAGCCGACCGCTGATAGCCATAAAAGAAAGGAGCCTGAGGCCCCTGTTGACCCTCGGCCAGATGCTCGAACGAGGGCCAGGGTCGGAGCCTCTGAGGGGACGACCTCTTCATCCAGTATGGGGGCCTTCTGGTCTCAAAACCTGGCACATCTGAGGGCCGAGCCCTCATCGCTCATAGCAAACTTGAGGGCAGCCAAGGCCTCCATGTTCTCTGCACCCTCGGCCTTTGACTACGAGTTCCTGTCGAAGATGCCTCCTGCCAAAGTGTACGACTATGGTCTGCACGCCCTTGCACAGGTAATGGTCTTGACCCACTTTTTTTAATTTCATTATTTCACCAACTGTTTCCTCGGCCTCTTGACATGTGTTTATTTTTCTTGTGCAGTCTGTGTGTGCCTTTACCTCGGCAACAAAATGGATGGCTGAGAACCAAGTAAAGTTCCATGAAGCCGAGAGGGCTATCCAACATGAGGCAGATCTTCAGTCTGAGCTTGACACTGCAAGGGCCGAGTTGGAAAGTACCAGGACTGAGCATGCAAGGATCCTGGACGAGCTGACAAGGCAGCACGACGAGGACATTAAGGCCAGGGACGAGGACATTAAGGCCAGGGACTTGCTTCTCAAGGAAAAGGACGAGGCCTTGACCAACATGGAGTCCAAGTACAAAGCTGACTTTGAAGCAGCCATTATGAAAGCCGAGGCCGATGCTGTTGAGGCTTACAAGGTTTTTGACGAGTTTCAGGGCTTCGGCCTTGAATATTTGGAAAGAGGAATCAGGACTGTCTGCCGATGGGTCGTCATCAGGTTTGGCGACGTCGTGTCCTCGGTCCGTCCTTCTATTGAAGCAGTCAGACTGGACGACCCTATGATTGCCGAGGCTCTGACTTATGTTGAATCACAAGTGCAGGTTGAGGGGGTCGGCACATCTGAGGATCAGTCGGTTCTGGTTGTTGAAGAGACCCCTTTGGTGGATGTTGAGGCTCTGCCCTCTGATATTGTCCCCTAGGGTGGTTGTCTGTAGCCCATACCCTCATAATGTATTTACCATTTTTGTGCTCTCTTTTGTAAAACACTTGGATATTTTGTATAACACCTGCATTTTATTAATACCATCGTCTTCTTTACTGTCTTCCATATTTGCTTCTTGTATGGTTTACTGTCTTCCATGTTTGCTTCTTGTATGGTTTGTTGTCATCCATATTTGCTTCTTGTATGGTTTGCTGTCTTTGTTAATGCCACTAACCTCTCCCTCGTCTTTCTTGAGGGTGAACAAGGGGTGATCCCCTGCGTTGGCCCTCATTATAGCCGAGGAGTCAAATTACCAAACTGGTTTTTAATAAAGTTTTCCCTCGTCTTTCTTGAGGACAGTGGTGGGGTCATCCTCACCACTGGTCCCCATTATAGCCGAGGGATCAACTCACCAATTTAATGGTTTTTTAAACAAAGTCTTCCCTCGTCTTTCTTGAGAACAGTGGTGGGGTCGTCCCCTCCACTGATCCTCATTATAGCCGAGGGATCAACTCACCAATTTAATGGTTTTTTAACAAAGTCTTCCCTCGTCTTTCTTGAGGACAGTGGTCGGGTCGTCCCCTCCACTGGTCCTCATTATAGTCGAGGGATCAACTCACCAATTTAATGGTTTTTTAAGTCTTCCCTCGTCTTTCATGAGGACAGTGGTGGGGTCGTCCCCTCCACTGGTCCCCATTATAGCCGAGGGATCAACTCACCAATTTAATGGTTTTTTAACAAAGTCTTCCCTCGTCTTTCTTGAGGACAGTGGTGGGGTCGTCCCCTCCACTGGTCCCCATTATAGCCGAGGAATCAACTTACCAATTTAATGGTTTTTAACAAAGTTTTCCCTCGTCTTTCTTGAGGACAGTGATGGGGTCGTCCCCTCCACTGGTCTCCATTATAGCCGAGGGTGGTTCTCTGTAGACGCTTCCATGCGTGCTAGAACTGATAACCACAGGATGAGGGGAAACACTCATATTTCTCTTTAATTTTCAAAGTGTTCTGTTGGAGCGACTCTTATTACAACTATGGTCTATCAAGACCTTACAACACTACTGATAGTATTTCTTCAAATGATCTGCATTCCAGGGGTTGGAAAAAGGTTCCCCCTCTAGGTTTTCTAGTCTGTAGGTCCCAGGGACGACTTCATCGATGACCCTATATGGGCCATGCCAATTAGGATGAAGCTTGTTGGGCTTGTGCCAAGTCTTCTTGAGGACCAAGTCCCCCACTGCGATAGGCCTCTGTTTCACCCTCTGATTGTAGAACCTTGCGGTCCTCTGCTAGTAGGCGGCCTGCCTTATCTCAGCGTCCTCCCTTCTTTCCTCAATCAGGTCCAAGTCGAGTCTTCTCTCTTCCGTATTTTTCTGGGGGTCATACACCTGGACTCTATTCGTAGGAAACTCAATCTCGGTGGGGATGACAGCTTCTGATCCATAAGCTAGCATGAATGGGGTCTCTCCGGTAGAGGTCCTCACTGTCGTCCTGTATGCCCATAGCACGGCATGTAACTCCTCGACCCATCTTCCTTTTGCCTCCTCAAGCCTCTTCTTGATTCCATCTAGGATTGTCCTGTTTGTAACTTCTGTTTGCCCATTGGCCTGAGGTCGGCCAGGGGTGGAGAAAAATTATTTGATACTCACCCTTTCACAATACTTTTGTAGAGAGGCATTCTTGAACTGAGTCCCGTTATCCGAGATGAGGGTGTTGGGGAGACCATATCTGCATATAATATTTTTCCAGATGAACTGCAAGGTCTTCTGCTCGGTGATCGTCACCATCGGCTCCGCTTCCACCCATTTTGAAAAATAGTCAATGGCTACGATGAGGAATCGATAGTTATTGATGACCCTAGGCAAGGGTCCTACTAGATCAATTCCCCATACTGCAAATGGCCATGGGGATGTAATGGAAGTAAGAGGCTGATGGGGCTGGTGAGGGATGGTGGCAAATCTTTGACATTTGTCACACATATGCCACGGCGTCTTTCCCCAAGGTCGGCCACCAGTACCCCTGGGTGATCACCCTCTTCGCTAAGGATCTGCCCCCGATGTGGCTTGAGCACGATCCTTCGTGCACATCTTGCAAAATGGAAGGGACTTCTGAGGGATGCACACTCCTAAGTAAGGGGAGCAAAAACCCCTTTTTGTACAAGGTGTCTCCGATGACAGTGAATTTTGCAACCCTGTACCTCAGCTTCTTCCTTTCTTGCCTTGCTTTTGGTATCTCACCCTCATTAATGTATCTGATCAGAAGGTCCATCCACGAAGCTTCCTGAGAAACATTTAGGCAATTGCTAAGTGTTCACTATGCGTCTTCAATAGTTGGCCGAAGCAAAATTTCTACTGGGACCGTTCTCCTGATATCTGTTCTTGTTGCCGAGGCCAATCTAGCCAGGGCATCAGCACGGCCATTGTCGAGCCTAGGTACCCTCCTCAATTTCACTTCTCTGAATCCCTTCAATAATGACCTCACCTTCTCAAGGTACCTAGCCATCCTCTCATCCTTAGCCTCGTAGGCTCCTAGTATCTGATTCACTACTAGCCTTGAATCACTATTGACCAAAATCTGGCCGACACTAAGAGACTTGGCCAAGGAGAGGCCTGTTACTAAGGCCTCATATTCAGCCTCATTGTTGGAGGCTTTGAAGTTGAACCTCAGGGCGTATTCAACGTTTGTGCCATCGGGTGCTGATAGTATCAGTCCAGCTCCACTTCCGCTGTCACAGGAGGACCCGTCAACGAAGAGGTTCCACAGAGTCTTTCCCTCTGAAAAATTTCCCTCAGAGAGGGACCCCTATCTAAAGATGTATCTTCCCTCTTCGTTTTCAGTCGCTTTCCTTCTAGCAGTGCTTGTCTCAGCCCTATCTGCGGGTGTGTCAGAGGGTCTGTCTTCCGTATCCGTCTTCCCGAGGGTCTCACCCTCAGCCTCATCATCTTCCCAAGTGAACTCAGCCACAAAGTCTGCCAATGCCTGCCCCTTAATGGTCGTCCTAGGCTGTTACATAATGTCAAACTCCCCCAGCTCTATAGCCCAGGCCATCAACCTACCTGATTTTTCTGGCTTGTGCAGGACCTGCCTAAGAGGAGAGTCGGTGAGGATGACCATTGTATGGGACTGAAAGTACGGCTTCATCTTCCTTGAGGCATGGATCAAGGCGTAGGCCAGCTTCTCCATCCTTGGGTATCTTTTCTCTGCCCCTTGGAGTGCCTTGCTATTAAAATACACAGGCTTCTGTATCCCGTCTTCGTCTCTTACAATGGCTGCACTGATGGCCGACTCTGAGATGGCGAGGTACACATAAAGTCGTTCACCTTGCACGGGTCGTGACAGCAGCAAGGGAGACCCTAAGTATGACTTTAGGTCCTTGAAAGCCTCGTCACACTCTTCGCTCCATTCAAAGGCCTTCCTAAGGATCTTGAAGAATGGCAAACACTTGTCTGTGGCTTTAGACACGAACCTGTTCAAGTCAGCAACTCTCCCTGTGAGTCTCTGAACGTCTTTAATGGACTTTGGGGTCTTCATTTCAATAAGGGATTTTATCTTCTCAGGATTGGCCTCAATGCCTCTTTAGTTGACAATGAACCCCAAGAACTTCCCTGCTCCGACCCCGAAGACACACTTGGCCGGATTAAGCTTCATTTGGTATTTGTCCATCGTATTAAATGTCCTCTCCAGGTCTTCTACATGATCCTCTGCCTTCAGACTCTTAGTCAGCATGTCATCTACGTAGACCTCCATAGACTTCCCAATTTGTTCTTCAAACATTTTATTTACGAGGCGCTGGTACGTTGCCCCCGCATTTTTGAGGCCAAAAGGCATGACCTTGTAACAGTATGTCCCCTTGTCAGTGATGAAGGCGGTCCTCTCCGAGTCTTCAGGGTTCATGAAAATCTGGTTATACCCCGAGTAGGCATCCATGAAGCTCATGAGCTCATGGCCTGCGGTAGCGTCTACCATCTGGTCGATGCGGGGGAGAGGGAAGCTGTCTTTGGGACAATGCTTGTTGAGGTCTGTGAAGTCCACGCACATTCTCCACTTGCCGTTGGCCTTTGGGACAATGACTGCATTGGACAGCCATTCAGGGTAGATGACCTCTCTGATAAATTCAGTGTCTTCTAATTTTTTGACCTCGTCCCTGATGACCTCATATTTTTCTCTGGAGTAAATTCTCCTCTTATGCTTCACCGGCTTCACTCCCTCCACCACATTGAGCTTGTGGCACATGATTTCAGGGTCAATCCCTGGCATATCTACATGACTCCAGGCGAAGACGCTTCGCCTTCTCCTCAACAGTTTAATGAGGTCTTCCTTGATGTTGGGCTTCAGAGACTTGCCAACTTGGACGGTTTTTCCCGTGTCATCCTCATCGAGGATGATGGATTCTACCTCTTCCGCAACCTCTCCTTTCTTCAGCTTCGTTTCATCTCTGGGGTCTAGGGTATCAATATTATAAGTGGTTATAACCCTCTTGTGTGCCTCCCTTTCTTCAGCGGAGTTGTAGTAACATTCTCTCGCTGTCGTCTGGTCTCCCTGAACTTCCCCCACCCCGTAAGGGGTAGGAAATTTGATCATCCGATGTACCGTAGACGGCACAGCTTCAAACCCCTTGAGGGCCACACGCCCCAGTATGATGTTGTAGGCCGAAAACACATGCTCATCCATCACAAAGAAACTGACCTTCTTGGTGAGCCATCTCGGCCACTCGTCCCCCATCCTCACATCGGCCTCATATACCCCAAGGGGATGAACCTTTTCCCCACTGAACCCAATCAATGGATGATGGTAGGGGACGAGTCTAGCACGGCTGAGACCCAAGGCTTTGAAGCATGGCCAAAACATCACATCTGCAGAGCTACCCCCATCTACCAAGATCCTCGGCACCTCGCATCCGTGCACCCTGGTAGTGATGACGAGAGGGTCATCATGTGGGGCTAAGAGGCCTTTGAAGTCCATTCTTGAAAACCCTACTATCAGTGTGTCCATATCAACCTTCTTCCTCTTTTCTGACTTGACCTCCAGGGAGGTTGCGTGTACCGTCTTCGTCACTGCCTTTGCCTCAGCCACATGGGCCTTCCTGTCGGCGACCTCAGACCCTCCTCCTGTAAGACCCCCGGAGATCATTCCCACTCCGAGCGAGATCATATTAAGCCTCTTGACAGGGCCGTGGTCGTCTCTCGGCGAGAGGTCAGGGTCGTCCTCATCATCAGAAGGGTCGTCCCCTCTTTTTTGAGGACCTTCTCTGCATGCATCGCCTCGCTTCTTTCTGGGGTCGTCCCCTCGGCCCCTCTTGAAGGCGCCTTTGTCGACGTACTTTCTGAGCTTCCCTTCCTTCAGCATCTTCTCAATCTCATCTTTCAGAGCAAAGCATTTATCCGTTACGTGGACGTGGTCTTGGTGAAATTCACACCACAGGTTCTTATTCCTCTTGCCGGGGGCTGCCCTCAGCTTGTCAGGCCACTTCAGGGACCGATCACTCTTTATCTCATTGAGAATCTGTTCACAGCTGACCGTCAGAGGGGTGTACCCAGCGAACTTGTCATCCGTGGACCTCTTCTTCCCCTCTTTGTTCTTCTTAGGTTATTTACTCCCACTAGCACCTCTTTCGTCTTCATATTTTGCAGCCATCGCCTCTTCGGCGTTCATCACCTTTCCTACTGTCGACAACAGTTCGGCCATCGTCCTCGGAGGGTCTTCAACAAGCTTCCATAACAGCTTCCCCTTTTGGAGTCCTCCAATCAGGGCCGTCATAGCTATGCTCTCCTCATAGTCTTCCACCTCCAGCTTCTCCTTATTGAATTTGGCTATATAGTCCCTCAGACTCTCACTCTTCCCCTGCTTAACATAGAGCAGGTGGGTGGTCTTCTTCTGTGGCCTCACCCCAAAGCAGAAATTATGGATGAACAGGTCTGCCAACTGCTTAAAGTTTCCAATGAAATTTTTTGGAAGAGACGTGTACCAGACATGCGCAACCCCTGTCAAGGTACCAGAGAAGGCACGACACCTCATCTCATCTGAGATAGAGTATATGTCTGCTGCTGACTGATATATCTCCACATGGTGGACGGGGTTGGTGCTCCCGTCATACCTTGGGGTGACCACGGGTGGCTTGAACTTTGACGGCGTGGGGAAGTTGACTATCTTTGCCACAAAGGGTGAGCCTATGGTGTACCCCCTCTGAAGAGGGTCTCGGCTCTTCAGTATATCACTGATCTATCCTCTAACCGCTGGATTGAGTCATTCCAGGGCCTCACAGGGTCGGCCTGACCGATGTTATCCCCTTATGCCTCTCCGAGGTGGACGGAGGGTTCTTCTGCAGCAGGCCTGTGTCGGCTGTTCACTTCCCTTTGGCCGTAATCTCATCCTCGGGGTCGGCCATCTGCTGGATCTCGCAGCACTTCTTGGCCTGGACAACTGTTCCCGCAGGTCATTTACTGGGCCTAGCCTCTCAAAGGCCGATCCCCTGCTCAAGCGATCAAAAGCAGAGCCCCTCGGGCGATCATCAGGGTTTAGTCTCCCGCACTTTCCTCTACTGTCCTGGAGAGGTCGTACAGTATTGTTGGAGACCTCATAGGGTTCCCAGCACTCTATAGGGGCCTCCTCTCCCTCCGGATCGTCATACCTGTCCTCAGGGCAAGGGTTCCCTTGCCTCCCCAGGCGTAGACGCCGGGGGTCAGCAACATCCCTACGCCGCTGAGGGGGTGGCAGGTCTTTGCGTGGTGCCTGGGGTGGTCCCCTGGCCTCATGCTGTCCCGGAGCTGCTGCCGGAGTAATCATCTCAGGTGAAACCCCTGGTGCCCTTAGTGTGTTCTGGCTTAGAGCTGTGAACTGCTCTTGCATCATCCTCTGGCTTGCTGCCAGAGACTTTAGGGCTGCCGCCACATCAGCCATCTCAGACTGAGGCGGCGGCTGACTGGAACTGGGTCTTCCCCCCCCCCCCCCCCATCAGGCGGGGGAAGCGGTGGTGGTGGCATCTCAGGTGCCATGTGCTTGAGCTATGAAAAGTTGAACTGAAGAAAATACTGGTGAGCTTGGGAACCTTAGTGGGTCTCTTTCAATGGTGAAACACCTCCTCTCAGGGGGAGCGTTGGTTCACCACCAGAGTGCCCAGTGAGGTCAAGCTATACAAAGGAAGAGATGTCTTCTCGTTCCCACAGACGGCGCCAAATTGATGATGCTAAGATTTAGCACCACCGGATAAGTGATAGTGAGCTCAAACAGGAGCAGCCATTGAGATGTATAAGTGTATAAGTATGTAGAAGGGGATGAGTATAAGAGGAAATAAGACAATGATGTATAGTGGTTCAGCCAATTTGGCCTACATCCACTGTGAGTGTGTGATCCACTAAGTATGGGCACTAATGGCCTTGGATACAATGCACATAACCCTCTCTCTCTCTCTCTCTCTCTACTGTGTGTACAAGCAGAGTTTTAGCTAGGGCTACAGTTAATGGATCGATCCCCTGTAGGGTTGTAGGTGACAAGTATATATAGGTCTTGGGGGGTGTAGTGTACCCCCCAAGTATGCATGATGCATGTGAATCATGATCTAGCCAGTCCCCTGTGGACACCTGTAGATGCCAAATGATGACATAATATTCCCTCACGTGAGGGTGTGATTTTGTTATAACGGTCTCCCCTGTGCCATGTCAGCCTCACGCGCACTGTTCCACGCGTCTCCCAAACCACGCGCTGCGATGATGTCACCCTCGGCCTATGAGCCGAGGCCGAGGGCAAAGTTCCTTCCAGTAGTGAGCCTGACCCAATTTTGGCCTCGTACTGTCGGCCCCTCGTAGGGTCGTCTGGAGAGTGGTGAAGGGTCGGCCCCTCGTAGGGTCGGCTAGATTCTGGCGAAGGGTCGGCCCCTCTGAGGGGTCGTATGGAGCCCGTTGGAGGGGTCGGCCCCTCGTAGGGTCATCTGGAGCCTGATGAAGGGTCAGCTCCTCTGAGGGGTCGTCTTGAGTCTGATGAAGGGTCGGCCCCTGATGGGTCGTCCGTTTGGAGGTAATCCTCAGCCAGGCCGAGGATATAAACGGGTATATCAGCTATGTTGTTAGCCACTGCACGATCGAGTAGGCACTTCAAATACTGATAGGCTTCAATTGCTTGCTCTGAAGCACCTTGACCGAGGATGTCAGTGATTTGAGCTGCACTCATGTCTGTATGACCGGCTTTAAAATATTCATTGCATTGCCTTAACAGCTTTGTATCATGAGCAGACAATAATTCCATCCTGGCCAGAAACTAGTAGAGGAAGAAAAAGCAATAATCAATAAGAGTACAAACAGAGCATGAAGAAGAGAATCAACAGTATGCATAAGAAAAAGTTCAAATTTTATTACATCACAAAGTTCAGAAGTACAAAGTTCAGAATTACATGTTCAGAAGTTACATTTGACAAAGAAAAATAAAATAGAGAGATATCCGAACAACTCTACACCTTTTCCTTGTCTCCTAAAACTTTCTCGGGAGGCTGGGACGAGGGGGTAAGTTGCTCGGATGGAATAGAGGGTTGCTCGGGAAGTGCTGAAAGTTTCTCGGATGAAGTAATGAGTAGATGAAGTTCCTCGCCAGTGGGCTGGATAATTAGGGGATGAGAAATTTGATCTCCCATCACCATGGAAGATTCCTTAGAGGTAGCTTCGTCCTCTTCTTCTTCTTCAGGAGTTGGAGGGGGACCAGGGATGTGTCGCTGAAAGAGTTCAGAATTTTCATCAACTTTCATCTCCTGCAGAGCAGCGACCCATCCATCTCTAAAGTATTTAAGGCTGCCATATTCTACTTGTGACATCATGGCAACCAAACCTTTATTCCACCCTTTATCCCAGCCAGCACTGAAAGATTTTTTCACAGCCAATTTCCTCTTTGTCTTCTCCGAGGAAAGCTTCTCGGAAAGAAGATTGTCAGCAACCTTCAGTTAATTCTCAACTTCCTCCTTCTGACGGCTTACTTCCCGAAGTTGACCCAACTCCTCCTCAGCAGCCTTGAGCTTATTTTCAAGCTCCCCAGCATTTTTGAGCTTCCCTTCGAGCTCTTTATTCTTCTTCTCCAAATCATTCATTTTTTTCTCCAACCCCTTGGAGACCTCAATAACCTGAGCCTTCTCCTGCTCAGTCAAAGTAAGCTTTTTCTCCCAAATTGCCTTATCATCATCATATTTCTGACGAGAATCTTTCAGAGACTGCGCCAGGCCTACCAAAGCTTCCTCTACACCAGACGAGGAGCTTGAAGCTTTAATAGCTTCATCTTTCTTCAAAATTGTATTAAAACAGCTCACCAACTGTGAAAAGAAAATGAAAGCAAGTCAGTGCACAGATACAAAAAGGAAAGAATGAAAATTTAAGACTATAGGACTTACAGAAGCAATGTGACGAGCTGCTAATGTGGTAACAGTGTCCCGAGAAAGGTTTTCTTCAATACCTTGGATCTTGGGAATGATCCAAGTCTTCACCGAGCTCATAGCAGAGCTTGGGGGAACAAAAGTGGGAACACCACTAGTCCGGGGCTGAGAGATGGATTCAGCCAAATTGATAGAGGAGCTTTTCTTCAGCCTCCTCAGAGGAGCATCAACTTTCTTGACTAACGATGTAGTCTTAGTCGAAGAAATGATAATCACCTCACTTGGAGCAGCAGCCTTGCTCGGGGCCACTGGGGGCTTCTCGACCACCTTCACAGGAGCAGCGGAAGGAGGTGCATCAATTTTCTTTGTCCCTTATCCTGGGACATCAAGCTTACTTCTTTTTGCCTCTCCAGCACCAGAGGCATGTTTCTCAAAAAGGGTAGGAGGTCTTCTTTTCTTCATCCTTTCACTCAAAGGAATATGTGACTCATGTGAAGAACTTGTAGAGGCTGGTATTGGTTCTGCGTCGCTTATCACCGGACGAGCAGTAAAAGAGGAGGTGTAACTCTTATACTGCAGCAAATATGAAGCTGACCTAATATGCTCGTCGGCAACAGTCTGATGTAAACTCTAGATAAGTTTTAAATGTCTTATATTAACGTCTGCCTCTTTTGGAGATTTTTTTTTGCTGTCAACTGCAAATAAATCAAAATTAAAATATCAGTGGCACATTTTATCAAACACAAAGGAAGCATAATTTTGAAAATAAAATAAAAACAACCTATCCCATTGCCATAGGGAGGACATCTGGGACCCTGGTAAACATCATCTCCAGTTAATGGAGGGTGCTGCCAATTTTTCATAACAACCCCGTGCTCAAAGTAGTCCCTATTGGCATCTGGGAGATTGACCACTAAAGCTCTATTTAAAAACCTAGTTTTTAAATAAAAAGTATTATCACCCACAGCCAATCTATAACAAAATATGATTTCAGGAATTCCTATACGAGTTCCATGAATTTGATTTAATCTATAAACACCGTTAACTATTCTCCACGTATTGGGAGCTATTCTTGCAGGAACTACGTCAAAGTATTGACAGAATTCCAGACATAGAGGGTTTGGGGGAAAAGAAAAGCCACACTCAGCAACAAAGAGACAGGGGAACCAATGTCCCTCAGCCAAACGAAAATAGTCTGAAGGCGCAGAAAGCTCTTCCAAAATAACCCATGAGGGAATAGAGAAATCAGAGCGAAACTTATCAATCGATTCTACAGGATAAACCATGATGAAAGAAGGAAATCAAAGAGAAAGAAGAAAATATTACAGGAAAGGGATGAGTCTGTTGACAACAAACGATGAAAGAGATGAACGCACATGAGAGAGAGACGATGGAAAACTCAAAGAGACAAATTTGAAAAAGTAGAAGACGATGGGATTTTCTGCAACGTTTAAATACTTTGCCTTGGGAAAAGGTAAAAGTAATGATTACAAAAAGAGACGGTTACGTTACCGACGGCTAAAAAGATAAAAGGGGCGCGGGAATCGAAGCGGTTAGAAAAAAATCAAAAAAAGACCGATTCTACGAATTTGGAAGAAGAAATAAATACAAAGAAAATACTCCTAAATTTCAGGATGACCATTTAAAACCGCCATATTTCGAGAAAGAATGTTCCACACTCCTCAAATTTTGAACTATGAAACATTGGGGGCTTCTGTTGATACCAAATTTAGTCTGCTGACATGGATCAATTGTGTAAAGACACGTGGCAATCTACGTGGCAACGACAAACACTTATGAACAACACCTTGACTCCGAGGAACCATACTGCAACGAGGAACTCTGCTTCCCCGATAAACTCAGACGCTCCGACCTACAAGAACTCTCCGAGGAACTTTTGAGTACCGAGGAACTTAGGCGGTCCGAGCTGCACCTCGAACAAAGCATTAATAGCAGGATAACCAACAGTTTGACTGCGCATTAAATGCTTATTATCATACAGATGTATATGCTTAAGGGGCATTGAATGTATTACCCGTTCGCATTACAGCCTTAGGGCTATAAATACATTGTATTATCCTCATTGTGAGGGGGACCAGAATTTCTTGAGAAAACTTGTAATCGATAATTCCCAAACAGTCAGCAATAACAAAAACAGTGGACGTAGGTCATTCTTATAAGGCTGAACCACTTTAAAAGTTCTTTGTCTCATTTTATTTATCTGTGATTAAATAATTAGATATAATCTAATTTTTTACATCAACAATCATTATCTTGCCAATGCGTTCGACATTTTTCATAATATCCACATTAATTTGCCTTTTTGGGGCCAAAGCCAAAGCCTTGTACTTAACCATCCATTTTTCTATTATTCATTTAGAAAAAATCATTATATTATATTAAAGTCCTTTTTTCCACACATGTTGACTTTACACCGAAAATCACTTCCGTTTAAGGACTTATTTCATTCTTTCTACATATGTGTCAAAACACTCTTTAACATTTTTGTTTCATGAAAATCTTACATTTTAAGTAGATTGTCAATTTACTCATTTTACACCAGAATACTAATTTCACTCCTTATTCAAGTGTTATTTACAAAAAAAAAACATCATTTTAAGCTTCAAACTTAACAAGTAGGTATTTTAGTCACTATGACACTTTTTCAACTTCTCACTTTGTCAAAAATCACATTTTTACACATAATCCCTATATAAATTTACACTTTTTGCATATTAAAGTCTACACACTTTATTTATGAGTTTAAACAATAAAAACCCATTTTAATCAATAGTTACACGTTTGACACTTTGCATTTCAAACTTAGTGTTACACACTTTAATTATGACTTTTTGCATAAAGACACATACTTAGTCATTTTATTCACACTTAGTCTTTTACACGTTTATTATTTATATTTTCACCCAAAGTTTGCAAGAAGACTACACTTTCATATATTTACGCTTTTAACCTCAAATCTTAGTATAACAAACTAAATTGTACACTTTGTAAATGAAAATCCATTTGCTCATTTCATAAGATTCATCAACATTAAAATCACTATAGTAATCTCATAAACAGGGCATATACATACCAAGCATTCTTCACATCAAAAAAAATCTTTTATTCACCTTAAAACATGATTTTAAAATATTTTATTTCATAAAATATTTGTGAATAGCGGGCTGAAAATTATCCATTTTTAAAACCCATTCAATCCTTCATTTAAGTGTCAATTTTCATATAAAATAGTAAGAATGATACTAATAAGTCTATTAGTACATTTAAAACCTTAATCAACATATTTTAAGCTCTAAATATGTAGAAAAATTTAGCTAAACATAGGCTTATTTTGAAATCCCATTTTCTTCTAAACTATATCTTGAAATCATGTAGTATTCAATCTTTTATCATGGATGATTATTATTACACACCTGATATCAACAAGATGCAAAATACTCATACTAATATCATCATCAACTTAACTTAGTAAGAAATAAGTATTTTCCGCTTCAAAACATCTCCAAATGGTGGTGTAGGAGGAATAACCCCCACCTTTAAAGGTGGCCTTAAGGGGTTACAAGAAAAGCTCCCCAAACAAGATCCAAGAGTCCTCCATTTAAGCTCCAAGGTTGTTCCATCTCCAAGCTCAAAACCCCCTTTTACAACTCTCAAATCTCATTAAAAGCTTCTCCAAACTCTCCCTACAAACTGTCCTAAAACTCCAAGGTGTTTTAATAATGTTCCTGACCTCCACAATGGTGCTTTCATGATGTAAATATGGTGGAGAATAAAAGCTACGAATTTGGAGAAGTGTAATAAGCTTTTGGCTATGGAAAAGGAAGGAAAATCCGATGGAGAAGATGCAACCCTTTTTTTTTTCTCCAAAGTTCTCTTCATCCTTTCTTTCTTAAAGAACAAATGAGGAATCCTAACACTCTAAGACCCAAAGGACAAGACTCTAACCTTTCCATATAAGTGAAAGGGCTCTTATCAAGACAAAGCATCTGTATAAAGATTAGATTCCATGCAAGAGTTTAAACACAAAAGCCAAAAAATCAAAGTTTGGACTTGGAAGAATTGCCATTTGCGTCACTTTCTCTCTCCTGCACTATTTTTTTTAAACATTTAACTTGAGATTTATAATCCTTGTTTTTTTTGGCTAAAAAATTATATTTACAATAGTTGTTTGGCCTCCCGGATTGTTCTATACAAGACACGCAAGAATCGGGACCTTCGCGCAAAACATATTTTTTTTCGATTTTTCTTCGCATGGTAATATTCCTTATATTTTTATGAGTCTAAATATATGGTCGGAATATTTTTTTGACTTACCGATTGTCCTAAACAATTCGTGCAAAACTAGACTTTCGCAGTGTCGCGCACCGTCTCACAATTTGTACCCCGGCGCGCGTAACGCTCGTTGTTTGTCGAATCGCGTGAAACTTAATCGAATTACTTAAATAATTATATAAACTCAAAATAAAACTCATGTGAACCATGCAAGGTAAAACTTTATCGTTTAATCCATATTGCGATAATTTGCTTTTCGTACCATTTAAATGTCGCGTTGTATTAACCTTGTCCATGTCACATCCGTTCCTTTATATTTTTTCCTCAAACTTAACGGACATACTAACTACTACTATTAGAGATTAAATACGCATTCATGCGACACAT
The DNA here is from genome assembly GCA_949130495.1 of Sambucus nigra. Classification (NCBI taxonomy): domain Eukaryota; kingdom Viridiplantae; phylum Streptophyta; class Magnoliopsida; order Dipsacales; family Adoxaceae; genus Sambucus; species Sambucus nigra. The sequence goes on from OX422215.1 coordinate 393,549,438, forward strand.
GCATCGTGGAATTTTTTTTATTTAAACCATTTACATAATACATCAGCTTACATATTACTTTACGTATTATACTTGGATTATTTATTCCTCGAATTTTTCTTTGGACAAAACACCTCAAATAATATTAAATACCTAATTTCTAGGGCGGGGTATTACATGGGGGAATTTGAAAGGAAATGTAGCTGATTACGCCACATGGACTAACACGTGGCTCTTAGAGGTTAAGAGATTTATTCGGCTGAATACAAAGAGAAATTAAGTAGAAATCTAGAAAGATCATTATGTATGACAGACAATTAATTGTAACACAACTCTATCACCTAGAGATAAGATCAAATTAGAAGGACATATAATTATAGGAACCTTATACTTATAAAGAAGGACGACCTCACCCAATTTGAGGGTATTGATTTGAATCATGCTCACGATGTCTTGGACACTCACCTAGCAACCCTAACATTCCAATCGTCCTTTGTTCTTCTAAGACATAAACAACTCTCCCTCCCTTCCCCGTGGATATAGGCAAGACGATCTACCGAACCACGTACGTACTGTGTTCTTTTATTATTGCATTCATATTTTTGGGGCCAACCTATAATATTTCTTTTATTGAGGGTTTGATATCCACTGCATACAAATAATGCTAATCAAACAATAAAAATTATAAAATACCTATTTTCTGGTTGGAAAATAAATACAATAAAAAACACCTAGAATTTTTTTTCCTGGAAAATATTTCCCCTGAATACTTTTTCATGAAAATAAATTCTTTTCAATTCATTTTTCAACGTTGCAATCAAACACCCTCACATACCAGATAAAAAGGAAAACAACATTTTGAATGTAATTAAATTTAGTTTAAATAAATGAGTCATTCTACGCCAACTCACAAACGCGACACATTTAGTGCAACACACTGATGAGTCGCACCCGTATTGGCTCGTATCCGGGTCCAACAGTAGTACTGCTAAATAAAAAATATAAAAACACATCGAGTCAATTTGTAGTTCAAAGAAAAACACATTTGATTTTTTTTAATAATTAATCACGTTTGCTAAGTATGTAGTAAAATATGTCATATTAATGTTTTTTGTCCAACAGCTCCCATGAAATAAGATTTTTGTTTTTGATAGATTCTATTTATATATATGTAATGAGAATATGATTTACTAAGTGTAAACCCGTGCGATGCGCAAGCTAAGTGATTTTGATAGTTTTTTCCACTGTTCTAAAAAACCCGCATAGGCTCCGCCTAGGCACGCCTAGGCTTGAGGCTTGGGAGAAACGCTCCGCCTTAGGATTTTGACGCCTTATGCTTGGTAAAACCCTTAAGGCGTACTTTTTCTCTAAAAACAACAATGCTTTAGTGAGACGATATCGCCTTTTAAAGATTTTTTTTCAAACCGGACCATTATCTTATCCAAAAAAATCAAATAGTATTTTTATTTGCAAATATTCAGACATATTTTTATGATATGTACAATTTTAGTATTTTAATAACCTTGTTATGGTTAAAAAATATTAAAATATATTAAAAAGACCTAAACGCCTTTTCACGCCTTTTTACGCCAATGCCCGCCTAGGCTTATAAGGCTTAAGGCTTGACCTCCACGCCTCGATCACGCCCCGCATTTTTTAGAACCTTGGTTTTTTCTCACGTAAAGTTATTACATTGTGTCATCTAGGTATTGCAAACTATTTATTCCTATGTTATATCCATTGTTTATATAGTTCCCTCAAACATTATAAACATACAGTATGGAATATATAATCAAATAAATAGGATGGTGACTATAAATGATGAATATAGACATGGAAAGGAGGAAATTATAAATTTATATGCATGGTTTCTATAAACTAATTTTTACATGATAAAAAATTATGAATAATTGAATGAGATCTAAAAATTCTAACAATAATACATAAAATTTACTGCCCCCATTCTTTGATTCCCATGCTACCTTATTCCTTCCAAAACAAATAAGCATGGAATCCATTGTAAACAATTAAGATGGAAAAGTTAGAAAACAAAAATAGAGAGAATAAAGTACTAACAATAAGATTGCATTAATATATAAAAAAGGTTAGTCGAAAAGATGATCAGAGAAGACGTATTATACACATAAGTAACTAACATAAAATATATTAAATTATTCCTCAATGTTAAGTTAATATATTCAATTTTCTAATTTTGACATTCTTAAATAAAGTATTTATGAGATTCTTAAATAAACTAAAAATAAGGCATTAATCTAAATCAAAATGTTTAACTTCAAAATTTTGGGAACTTTGATTTGCAATTGAAATCATCAATAAATTCAGGATTTGTACTCCCAAATTAATTAGATTCCAATGCCAAAAGATCACACAAGAGTACATCTTTCATATATATATATATATATATACAAACCAAAATTCAAAAGTCAAAGAATAACAATCGGTGATGCTGATGGATATTGTGTTGTTCCGATGGGGAGAAGAGTCTATTCAAGCAAAGATTCAAAGTTATTAAGAGAATCACAATACCTAAATTCCATTATAACAAAGATTCAAATTACGACTCGAAAATAGAAAGAGATAAATTGAAAATGCAATTGTAACTAAAAAAAAAATTGTGAATCATACAAATTACAACACAAAAAAAAACTCAAAAATAAAATCCCCAAAATATTACGCTTTCAATGGGAGAGGGTGGTTCACGCTAATGGATGGTGATGAAGATGACAATTTGATTTCATTCGTTGACAGCAATAGGCATACCATTTTTTAAGATCGGTTCATAAATAAACAAAAGCATATCAGATTAAGAGTATAAACTTCTTACATAAGACAAATCTAGGAAATCATTTTTCAATTCGTATCTGGGTAATTTCAGATCTGGGTGTTCCAAAGCGAAAGTCATAAACTTAGTGTTGACCTTTAAGGGTTATTCACAACATCTTAAACTTAGTGTTGAGAATGAAAATCATCTGGTACCACTACCAATGATACAAACACATAGATGGAGGGAATTATAGGAGGAAATGGTCCAATGATTTTGAGAGAGAGTGAAGTAAGCAGTTTTGTAATAGAGGGAGATAGAGAGTTTCCTACATTAAAAAAATATTAATTTATAAAGAGACAATTTGCTACAAATGAGACAATTCAAGTAATAGAGGGGTCGAAAGATGAAGAGATTGTGGGGGAGAAGAAAAGGAGTGGAAAAAGAAAGCAAAAAATAAATATACGTAATAGGGGTTGAGATTGTATGTATATGTGGACACTCTAATAGAGAGGTCGAAAGATGAAGAGTTTGCGTGAGAGAAGAAAAGGAGTGAAAAATAAATATACGTAATAGGAGTTGAGGTTGTACGTATATGTGGACACTTTAATAACAAATGAGAATAAAGTCCTCTTGTGCCTTGGATAATAAATAATAGATTTGTTGAGAAAAAAACTAGGGGCCTAAAGAACAAAAAAAGCGTGGTCGGCAGGATTCGAACCTGCGCGGGCAAAGCCCACATGATTTCTAGTCATGCCCGATAACCACTCCGGCACGACCACTGGATGAACATCGTATCATTTAAAAAGATATTGTTTTTGTTTGAGCAGTTCCAAAAAAACTAATTTCACAGGAATTCAATTCTTCCTGTGGTAATTCTGAAACATTATCCAAGGTTTGGGCTGGGTATTCATTTTTTTGGATTGTTATGGCTGAAAGTAGTAATCTTTATATGGACTTGTTTCTATACGTACAAATTCTGAGTCTGTTTGATGCTTTACAGATACCCTTGTGAAAGAAAAACAACAACATTGATATGGCTTTGACATTCTTTAGAGGGATTCAAAGCCGCCCATTTTGGATATTCCCATCTGCTTCTGTTGCTAAAAAACATGTCTTGTATTGCACAATGGAAACCGCACAAGCCCAATCTGCGAAACAGCCTCAATTGAAAGTTTCAACACAAACCCAATCCAAATCCAAAGCTTCTGATAAAGTCTTGCATGATTATGAGGCAGTCATTGGTATTGAAACCCATGTCCAATTATCCACTCTAACTAAGGCATTTTGTAGCTGCCCTTACATTTATGGGTCCCTACCAAATACTAGTGTTTGCCCCATTTGCATGGGTTTGCCTGGGGCACTCCCTGTTTTGAACTCAAAGGTCATAGAGTATGCTGTGAAACTTGGCCTTGCCCTCAATTGTAAATTGTCTCTCACTTCTAAGTTTGATAGGAAACAGTATTTTTATCCTGACCTTCCAAAAGGGTACCAAATATCTCAGTTTGATATCCCCATTGCTACTGCTGGGTTCATTGATTTGGATCTTCCACTTGAGTATGGCGGTGGGCATAGGAGGTTTGGGATTACTAGGGTTCATATGGAGGAGGATGCAGGGAAGCTGCTTCATACTGGAAATGGATGTTTTTCCCAAGTAATTACTGCCCCCTTTAAGATTGTTCAAATTCAACTCGTCATCATTGTCACTTAGTGGTTCGGCTTCTGTTTCTGCATTTCTTGAAATCTATAATTTGAAATTCCTAGAATGCACACTAGAACCAAATGAGCAGTTTGTCACGTGACAGTCATCCATTGAAGGGCCAGTTCCTTTTTTTCATATTTGTATCTTAAACTTTATGAGCACATTTGTTTCTTCTAAGTAAATAAACAATACTCTGATGTCATAGTTTAATTATCTTTGTCTTAATCGCAATTGCTATGTACATTGAGCTTATGTTTTGAGATGCAGTAGCTCAAATAGTCTGACAAACCTATATCCCTTGCTTATTTGATTTCGACATTTTAATGTTTTGTCTTTTATCAGCACTATTATTCGTTTTTCCTTCTAACAATCATCAGTGTTCTAGGGTGGTTGTGCTTTATTAATTTCTTTTTCTTATGCAGGTTGATTTGAACAGGGCAGGGGTGCCTTTGTTAGAGATTGTTTCTGATCCTGATATGAGAACTGGTATTGAAGCTGCAGAGTATGCTGCAGAATTGCAAAGATTGGTTCGGTATTTGGGAGTGAGTAATGGAAATATGCAAGAAGGATCACTTCGTTGTGATGTCAACGTCTCAGTTCGACCAATTGGGCAGTTACAGTTTGGCACGAAGGTAATTTAGTGGTAATTACATCCAGCCTTTTTTTTAACCATGGAACAAGAAGAAATGGTGAAGTGAGTTATTGACCTTAATTAATTTAAAAAATACCAACATTGAATTTCCATCTTTTAAAACTGCTGTTGAAATGTGATCTCTCTTATTTTGTTCCCCCCTCCCTCTTCATGGTGTTGTTAGCTTGGGCTTGATCAGATGAGGGCTTAGTATAGTGTGATATCAGTGTTTTGAACTGTAAGGCTCGTCACTAGGAGGGTTTTACTAATTGGGAAATGAATTTTGATAACTGATATGCTATTAATGAGGTGGGTTGAAGGTTGGATTTACAGTAGAAAAGAAGCAAACGGTAGTCAATAGGTAGAAACTCTCTCTCTCTCTCTCTCGGGTAGATGGGTGGTTGCCCATGTCTGAGATCAAGTTCTCCCATTGTAGACCACTCATGTCCGAGATTAAAGAAAGTTATAGTATCTGTTGTTTTGAAGGCTGGAAACAGGGTAGATTTGTTGGACCGAAAGCCTCTCTCTCTCTTGCATTGGCTGCTGCCCATGTCTGAGATTAAGTTCTGCCATGGTAGACCACCCATGTCTGAGATTAAGAAAGTTATAGCATCTATTGTTTTGAAGGCTGGAGATAGAGTAGATTTGTTGGATCAAAAGCGCATTAGTTTTTCATTTTGTGAAGATGCATCGTTTTGGCTTAAGGAACATGTTTTATCAATCATCGGAGTCTCGCCGGAGAATATTTTAGTCAAGTATATATAATCGTATTAGAAATATGGACTTATTGACAAAAAGTTTGTCACTTGAACTATTAGTGTAAGGTGGTAGCCTCTTATTTATAGGGAACTTTTGGATACACCCACCATTTCTATCATTTCACCCCATTTAGAATTTTTATATTAATTTACAACGTAAATTTTTAAACTAAAATACCCTCCAAAAAAATCTTTCTCCTCGCCCCACCTCTTTTGTTCTCAAACTCGGCCTTCTTTTAGAGCTTAGTTCATCAAATTGATATTGAATTTAACTTAATTCTCATTTCTCCATATCTTCTGGCGTAAATGAAGCCGCCTATGGCACAACAAAAATACACTCAAGAGAGTAATACTCAAATTGGAGAAATGTAGAATACTTTACTAAATGGGGAAAAGAGGTATATATAGGATTAATGGGAAGGTCATAAATATCTAATAGGGAAATGGGCCTGGGCCCATGTGATTTCACATGTGATCTAAGAGCATCCCTTTTACATTCTTTCCTATAATGCCCTTCTAGATAACCAAACATTAACCCTATAATCATAGTTGTCAAATCGTGAATCGAAAATCCTATGAATCGAATCGTAAAAATCGGTATAAACGTAAAATATGTAGGAAATAATATATAAATGCAAAGAGAACACATTAAGAATATGTAATAAAACATATTGTGACCTAGAACCAATTATGAGATATGATTTCATTAAAATATAACTAACAAAATGAACTTCCATGTCCAAATTATGACTAAATTCTAACGATACCATCACCTACAATGTCCAAATTTAAACACAACAATATATTATACAATATAATAACACAAATAAAGATGAAACATAATACTATAAAAAATACATTATAATAACATTGTCATATAATATAACTTATAAAATCCTTACACAGGATTTGTTGGCTTCAATCGAATGCAAAATCACCTCCCTCTCTCGATCAACTTCAAACAGGTTAGAAGAGAAGAAAAAAGTGATCGCAACACGAAATAAGGGATATCGCAGCTTCGAATAAGTTAAAAGAAATTGCAGTTTAGGTTCCGTTCTAGTATGTGTGTCAGTCACTCTCTTAGATGCTATTTTTAGTACATACCCACTTGAGTGACATTTTTGTTATTTCATTGTATTTTTCCTTTTATTAGTTGTTTAGTATTTTTGTTACATGTTTTTAGTTGTAGCATGGGTTGAGATGGAAGCTTCTAGAAGGTTCCATTAGTTAGTATTGTCATGGATGAGTTGTCATGACAACTCATACTTGGCTGACAACATCTAGAAGCCTCTCTCATTCCCTATAAATACTCCCCATCCATATAAATACTCCCCATGTAGGCTCAGTGGCGGATTCAGGATTTTAGTCCAATTGGGGCCAAATCGATTCAATTTTTTTTAACGACACTAATAAATAATCAACTCATAAAAACCAACAACCGATAAAACAACAATAATAAATACTAATATATACTCCCCATGTAGGCTCAGTGTCGAAATTTCGAAGCCGGCGGGGTCGGCTGGTTGTTTGCCAGAGCAATTCTGGGAGGATCAGTATGGTGGCAGCGGAGGGGTGGTATTTAGAGGGGAGGTGGGTAGGCCAGGTGAGTTCAGGGGGTTGCATTCGGGAGGTGGTTGGCTGGGTGGAATTGGGCAGCGACGATTAGCTGGTGATTGGGCGGCGGGCTGAAGGTGGATGTGGGGCGATGGTGGAGTGGGAGGGTTCTTGGTTGTGACGGGCATGGAGGAGGAGGTTCACTTTTTTGGGCGAGCTTGACTACGATTTCCTCCAATCGGCCACTTCGTTGCTCGACTTAGGTGGGTTTCCTCGGTGCCATTGATTGCTTGTGTTTTACGATTTTATTTTTAAAACAACAACGGTGGGGCAATCCTCGCTATGACATCAATTGACGTAAATTAAGCTGTCAATGGCACAACAGATATACACAACAGATATACACTTAAGAAAGAGTAATATTCAAATTGGAGAAATGTAGAATATTTTACTAAATGGGGAAAAGGGATATTGATAAGGTTAGTGGGAAGGATTTAGAATTAGATCATCAATATCTAATAGAAATAGGGAAATGGGCCTAGGCCCATGTGATGTCACATGTGACCTAAGAGCATCCCCTCGACATTCTTTCCTATAATGCCCTTCTTGAATAACCAACCATTAAATCTATAATACATTTTAAAAGAAGGGGATAAAAATAAAAGACAACTAATAATAATAAAAAGGACTAAAAATACTAAAAAGGTCGTACCTAGTGCACAAGGCTCCCGTTTAATTGCAGGGTTTGGGAGAGGCGGATGTCGGCTGGCCTTACCCCCATATATGGAGAGCCTGCTCCAATGTCTTGAACCCGAGACCAACCGTAGCTTGGGCGAGGGTACTTGCCATCGCACCAAGGTACGGCCTCTAAAAAAGATCGTACCTAATGCACAAGGCTCCCGCTTAACTGCAGGATCTGGGAGAGGCGAATGTCGGATGACCTTACCCCATATATTGAGAGACTGCTCCCATTTCTCGAACTCGAGATATTTTCTTCAAATGCTCATAGTTGTGATGGGAATATCTCGGTGACGAGTTTTTCTTCCTTGTATTTTATTTGACCTCAAATCCTTGTGCATCTTGAAGTTTGAACCCCAATTGAGCACTGGGTGGACAATCCTTAATGTTTGTTGATTCATAATCTATTTCTAAGTCAAGTAATGCATATGTACATATATAGGTAATGATATGAGCCTGTTATGTAATAATTTATAAAACAAGTTATATTTTTTATTTCATAAATCATTTATGAGCAAGATTAGGAAAAGTTCATTAACTCAAACCATGTGATTAACTTCTTTGCTCTGAGTTTTAGTGTTTAGAACATAATTGTGTATAACTTGCAAGTACTCGCTAAGTTGATTGGTCCGTTTGTTTCCTTGTAACTCACCTCACTTGGTGGGTGAAGTACAAGTACTTGGTAAAAAGTAGTGGGGTGAGGAGTAGGTTTTCTAAAATAGGGGTGAGGTGAAAAAGTTGGTGGATGCATTCAAAATTTCCATATTTATGCTAATGATAATAATATTCATAAAAAAATAAAAGGTTACAAGAAATTCCCAAGCCAAACCACTAATCTCTTCTTCTACTCTTTTTCCAAATTTCCGTAACATTTAATTGTTTTCAATAGTATTTTGAATAATTTAATAAAATATACCTGTGGTGACAATTATTATGCAACACAAATAAATATGAAAGAGGTAACAATCAAGAAAAGATAAATAAAATGCCAATCACACAACAACGGGTATACGTGGTTCAGCAAAGATGTGCCTACGTCCACGGTGGTTCAGTCAGTGTTATTTCTCTATATTCTGAAGAATAAGTACAGAGAATACAACTTGTCCTTTGCCCCGGACTTAGGGTTTAATTTATACATGTATATGTTGGAGTAGTGGGGGTGATGGGTTCCTCCTTATTAGCCATCTCCCCTACATGGGATCGCGTTCCCCCACAACTTCTCTTCATGGGATCGTGGGGTAATCGGATCAATACAAAAGGTGATGGGCCTGGGCTTTGGGCCGCTAAGGAGAGGCTACTCGTCCAGGCCTATGATGCTAAATTTAGGGTACCCACAATTGCCCTTAAATTTGTTTGGCCATTTTTACAAGTCTAATGAATTTAAATAATCAGCTATTATGGTTGATTTCTTTGAAAACTGTGAAGTTGCTTTGACGGCACCCGCTTCGCTATCCGTGGGCTATGATTAGACTTGAAGGCTCGTTGGAATAAGGCACATTTCTTTTCGTCGCTTCAGTCTTTTCCAGCAATCTTCTATCCTCTGAGAACTCTTGCGCTTTGTACCTTCTGTTTTCGATCTCTACTTTCGTTGCTTCTTCGCCATTTGACATGATCTTCTGTCTTGTAAGTCTCTCGTGCTCTTTGCATTTTCTCTTTGGTTTGTAGTTTTTCTTGTATTTTTCCAATGGCGAAGATTGGAAATAGGTCAGTAACTGAGTTTAGAAAATTCTATAGTATTCCTGAGTGGGTAGAGATTGAGTGTTGTGCCTCGCCTCCTAGGAACGTTAGGGATATCGAGGATGCACATTGGATTCACGTCCTGTTGCTCTCCCAGGGGGGACTTACCTTCCCCCTAATGATCTGTTTCTGCACTTCTTTAGCTATTTTAGTATTGTGCCTGCACAATGTTCGCCCAACATATGGAAAATAGTGAACGGCGTGCATAGGATAAATCAATTGTATAGCACAAAGTTAGGGCTTGCCGAGGTCTGCCTTTGTTACTCCTTTTCTCGAACGAGTTCAGGTGTTCTGTACCTTAAGGCTAGGAGCCCTGATAGGGTATTGGTAGTAAATCTACCTGATTCCCATAAGGACTACTGGCAAGAAGGTTTTCTTGTCAAGAATTGGCAACTTTCCCCCCAATTTGAAGGGTCGAGGTCTGAGAGGTTCACCGTTCCCTTTTATGGGGAAGAATATATAGGTAGATGTCAGATTATTGTTTCAACCTTTGCTGACTTGTGATTTTTCTAACCTCTCCTTGCTTTTTCTTTTACAGCGAGGACAAAGAACTTGGAGCCTGCTCTCAGCGAGGTTCGTATCTCGGAACTGGTGAAAGCTTGGAACATCAGGGAACCTTTGGGTGACGGCGAGCATCCTAGGTCTGCTGCTTTTCTGCTTGAATACAAGAACACAGGCTCCAGCTTCATAGCCCGACCTGTGGATAGTGTTCCGGATTTTGACTCTTCCGAAGAGATTTCTGCTGAGCCCATCCAATTGGACGAAGAAGAGAGCAGCTCGGAGAGTGAGCCTGCAGGTGTTGTGAGTAATTTGGGTGCAGGCAGTGCTGACAGTAGCAGTTGTTCGAGCACTACCAGCAGTTCTGGTGAAGAGATGCCTCCCAGGAAGAATTTAATGAGAGATGATGATGATGATGATGATGTGCTTCTTGCACAGAGGTCCAAGAAATCGAAGACTGTCTCCGGGGCCATAGCTATTGGTTCTCGGCCTTCTTCTCAGGAGCAAGAGAAGAAGAAGAGAGAGGAGGAGCAGGCGAGAGAGAGAGAGAAGAAAAAGGAGGAGGAGAGGAAGAAGGTGGAAGAGAGAAAGAGAAGGGAGAGAGAAAAAGAGGAGGAGAGGAGGAAGATGGAATTGAGGACCAAAACTGGTCAAGCCCTGGTCCCAGTATCTGCCTTGTCTGAGGGGGCTTCGGTGGCCACCTCTCCTCAGCTTGCCCCTGCGCTGCTCGAGAGAGCAGTCCTTCCTGCAGATCGTGAGAGGGCGTTGGGGTCCGATCAACTGGCTTTGCAAGCTAGCCAGAGGCTTGCCTTGGTAAGGTTCCCTTCTAATTCTCAATTTCTTTTGACAAATTTTAATGGTTTGTTCTTCCTGATCCTTTCCTTGTTTTTTGCAGTTTGTGACCGACTTCGCTGTGCTCTATCGCTCTCGCGACGAGCTGGTGAGAAGGAACGGTGAGCTGGAGCAGCAGAAGTCTACTCTGGTAGCCAGGGGTTCTCAGCTGGAGGCCGATCTGAAGGCTGCTGATGCAGCTCGAGCTTCAACTGCCTCGGCCCTTGCTAATTCTGCTCGCGAGAGAGATGATGCTGTCAGGGAGCTTGGCGAGCTGAGGAAGTCGTATGACCTGGTATGCTCGAGCAAGCTAGACTTTGCGGAGAAGAACAGGGTTCTTGCCGAGCAACTGGAGGCGGAGAAAGCCCAGGCAGCCACTCTTAAGGAAGATTCGTACAACTCTGACTGGGCTGCTGCGTATTAGGACGCCGAGGTTCAGATAGGCTATATCAGCCGTCTGAACTTCAAGAAAGGGTAGAACAAGGCCCTCGTGGCTGCTGGGGTGGACGTTACATCCCCACTCTTTGACGAGCATGATCCAGGGCCAAAGCCAGTCGTGGATGAGGACCCAGCCCTAACTGCTGCTGAAGGCACCAATCCTGTTTCTCAGGCGACTCTTACTGATGCTCCCTTGGTCGAGGGGGCAGTGGACACCCCTGCAGAGGGTAATGCCCCTGCTGATGCTGATAAGGACAAGGGTCCATCCACAGAGGTTGCTAATTGATAGGGCTTCTTTGTAACTTTTTTCTTTTTTGATCTGATGTAACCTCTCTCATTATCAATGAAAAGACTTCATTTTTGTTTATGCTGATCTCTTTCTTTTCTCTTTCTTTTACTTGTAGTTGGTTGATGTGGATGACTATATTCCTGTTACCTCCCAACTAGGTAGGACTCTTGGTCCTAATGCAAGCCCTGCAGTTCGCCAGGCCTTTGCTAGGCTTTGCAGGTTTGCTAAGTCAAGGAACCAGAAATATAAGGATCAGTCCGAGCTAGTGGCCAAGTTGAAGGACAGGCTCCAGGAAATGGAAGAGATTGGTGCTTCAGTCCAAGAAGAAGTTAGCGAGCTGAGAGCGAAGTTACTGGAGGCCACCGAGATCAACCAAGTCGTGGAGTTTCTGCAGCGGGAGAATGAAGACCTGAGGCGGGAGGTCTCGAAGCTTAAGGAGCATTCGCCGAGCACCGCTTCGGCAGTCCTACAAGGCTCTTCTTCGTCGCGAGCTGCTCGACCTCCCCTCCCGCGTGCTGGTAGGAGTACCAGGGGTAGGAATGGGGAAGTCGAGGAACAGCTTGAGAGGGAAATGGAGGAGCTGCGCGGCGATGTTCGGCGAGCTTATGTGACTGCTGCTGGGCTCCAGAGGGACGTTACCCGACTGCGGCATCTATTCAAGAAGGGCCCTCGCCAAGTGTGGACTGATGGCTATGATCAGGGCTGGCTGGATGCTCCCACAAGATTATCAGAGTTCGAGGAGCTCTCCTTCATCAGGGGGTGGTTGAGTGCTCTGAAAGAGCTGCAGGTCCCGAGGAACTCGACGTTGTGGTATCGGCACGAAATGCCCTCCTCTACTCTGATGCCCAATCCATTCAGGCGAGATGATCGATGGATCCCCATCGATGCTATTCCCCGGCGACTATTGGAGTTGGACGCAAATGAGGTCGTGGAGGAGTTCGATCCTGCTCCTGATGATGGGAGGAGAGCTAAAGTTGCTGACTACCTTGCTCGGAGGCTTCCACCTCCTTGATATTTTGTTTTTTAATAATTGTAAATGCTTTGGGCGAGCTTCGCCGACTAAACATGTACTATTATTGTTTGTAAATATAAAAGATTAATGGAAAGTTCGAGTTTTGGGCGATTTTGCCGACTAAACGTGTTCATCCAATCTTTTTATATTTTTGCAGCTTCACGATCCATTTTATCTTATCATGTGAGTGTCCGCCCAGTCCAGTATTAAGAATACCATTGTGCCCTTCCTTTACCTTTTAGGTCGTGTCGTCACACTCCCTTAGGCCTAAGTAGGGCAATTGGCGAGGACACACCTGTTATTGGATGTCTTTATCCGGTCAGGATTTTGTTTAACCAAAGTAGGTTTGATGCCTAAGAATACTCTGTAGGGCTTCATATATTGCCATGGGCAATGCTAAGAGGTCTGTCGTGCTTCATGACGATGACCTGAGGAGGGGTGTTCCCCTGCTATGCCAACCATTATACCTGTGATTTGAAAAGGATGTGCAATAAGATATAATTGTTACTTTTTAGAAAGTGATCAACTGAGAGATTTTCATTGGTGAATTGAGAAATAAACTGTCTTTTCCCATAATGAGTACAATAAAAGATCTAACAATAGAACTCCTAAAAATAGAACTTCTTGAGATTAGCTGCGTTCCATGCTCGTGGTATCTCTCTGCCCTCCATCGTTTTCGAATGATAGGCACCTTGCAGATCGTCTCTAATTATCTCATAAGGTCCTTTCCAGTTCGGGCCCAGTTTACCGTCTGATGGCTTCACTGTGTTGCCCAGGACTTTTCTTAGAACATAGTCTCCAACTTCGAATTTCCTCGGATTGACCCTTTTGCTGTAGTGCTTTGCGAGCTGTTGCTGATAGCTCGCTAGTTTTACTAGGGCAAGTTCCCTGCGTTCGTCGGCCAAATCGAGTTCAGCGAGCAAAGCCTGATCGTTCTGACCCTGCTCGACAAGGTCGGATCTCATTGTAGGCAATCCTGCTTCTAGTGGGATGACTGCCTCCATACCATATGCTAGTGAGAATGGCGTTTCTCCTGTGGCTCGCCTAGGAGTCGTTCTGTACGCCCATAGGATATGCGGTAGCTTGGTTGTCCACGCGCCTTTGGCTTGTTCTAACCGCTTCTTCAATCCAGCGATCACTGTCTTGTTGGAAGCCTCAGCTTGTCCGTTGCTTTGAGGGTAAGCCACCGAGCTGAAGTGGTGCCTGATCCCGTGTTGGTCGCAGAAGTCCTGAAAAGGGCCACTCTCGAACTGTGTTCCGTTGTCAGTGATGATGGTTCTGGGGATCCCGAATCGAGTGATTATATTTCTCCATATGAACCTCATCATGTCAGCATCTCGGATGTTCGCCAGTGGTTCTGCCTCGATCCACTTGGTAAAGTAATCAGTTGCGACCAACAGGTATTTGCGATTGCCGGCAGCGGTGGGCAGTGGTCCCACGATGTCCATTCCCCACTAGGCGAAAGGCCAGGGGCTGGTCAGGGATTTTAACTCGCTGGCGGGCTGGTGGACCATGGGGGCGTGAAGCTGGCATTTTAGGCATCTGCGGACATATACTGCGGAGTCCTTTTGCATATATGGCCACCAATAACCTTCCTTCATTGCTCGGAAGGCTAGAGACCTTCCTCCGACGTGACTCCCGCAGATTCCTTCGTGAAGCTCGTGAAGCACTGTCTTGACATCGCCTGGGTGGACGCATCTAAGGTAGGGGCCGGAGAAAGATCTTTTATACAAGTCGCCTCCCGTGGATAAGTGAAAGCGAGCAGCTTTGACTCTTATTTGGTGGGCAGTCCTCTTATCCTCTGGGAGCGTTCCGTTCTTCAAATAGTCTCTCAAGGGATCCATCCAGCTGGGGGCTGGTTCCAATTGGAGTATTGGTTTCGCTTTGGTCAGCTCGCAGTTGGGGTAAATGCTCGGGCAGCTGAGGAAATCGATAGGGATGATCCTTTTAAGGCTGGAATCAACTGCCGAGCTAAGGGCTGCTAAGGCGTCAGCGTGGCTGTTCTGCCCCCTGGGAAACTGTTGGATGTTGATTTCTTCAAAGTTCGTCATTAAGTTTTTTACCAAGGAGAGGTAGGCTGCCATCCTCTCATCCTTCGCGTTATAGTCTCCACTTATCTGATTGGAAACTAATTGCGAGTCTCCGAATACCTGTAAATGCTTTGCTCCCAGAGTTTGCGCCCTTTGGAGACCTGCTATTAAGGCTTCGTATTCTGCTTCGTTGTTGGAGGCTGCAAATCCCAGCCTGATTCCTTGCTCGAGGACTGTATTTTCTGGAGTGATGAGAACAATTCCTACTCCTGCCCCCTTTGAGTTGGAGGCTCCATCAACGAATAGTTTCCAGCTTTCCCCTGTAGCCTGGTTGTTTTGTTCTGTTGGCTTGGGCTGGTCGAAGGGTTCTTCGCCTGTGAATTCAGCTATGAAGTCAGCAAGGATTTGACCCTTGATAGCTGTCCTTGGTTGAAATTGGATGTCAAACCGGCCGAGCTCGACTGACCATTTAGACAGTCTGCCCGACAAATCCGCCTTCCTTAGGACAACCTTGAGGGGGTGTGATGTAAGGACGATGATCGTATGAGCTTCGAAGTAATGCTTCAGTTTCCTCGAGGACATTACTAGGGCGAATGCGAGCTTTTCCAATGGCAGGTAGCGCTGCTTGGCGTCTAGTAAGGTTTTGCTCGCGTAATAGACTGGATGTTGGATCCCTGTAACTTCACACATTAGCGCTGAGCTGACAGTATGGCTGGATACAGAGAGGTAGAGGTACAAAGAGTCCATTTACTGTGGTATGACAAGCAGTGGTGGGGAGCTTAGGTAGGACTTGAGCTCGTCTAATGCTTGTGAGCAACCTGGGGTCCATTCTACCGTTTTGCTGCCTTTTAAGAGTTGGAAGAAGGGCTTGCATCTCTCGGAGGATTTAGAAATGAAACGATTTAGAGCAGCGAGCATTCCAGTGAGCTTCTGTACATCGCGGATTGTGCGAGGAGGTTGCACTCTTTTGATTGCATCAATCTGGTCCGGATTAGCCTCTATGCGTCGCTCGCTGACCAAATACCCAAGAAACTTTCCTGACTGGACACCGAAGGAACACTTGCTCGCGTTGAGTTTCATTCGGTACTTCCTGAGGATTTCGAAGGTAATTGACAGGTCCGAGAGGTGATTTTCCTTCTCATTGCTCTTGACGAGCATGTCGTCGATGTAGACCTCCATTGTGTCTCCCATTTGATTCTTGAACATTTTAGTAACCAGCCGCTGATAGGTTGCCCCTGCATTTTTTAGCCCAAAAGGCATGACCTTGTAACAGTATAAACCAACCGTCGTGATAAACGCCGTTTTGTCCTGATCTGGGGCATACAGGGGAATCTGGTGATAGCCTGAGTATGCGTCCAGGAAACTCATTCGTTCGTGAGCTGCAGTGGCGTCTACTAGTTGGTCTATTTTTGGAAGAGGGAAGCTATCCTTGGGGCAGGCTTTCTTGAGGTCAGTGAAGTCTATGCAAACTCTCCACTTCCCGTTGCTTTTTGGAACTACCACTGGGTTGGATAACCATTTGGGGAATTGCACTTCCCGTATGGACACTGCATCCAGCAGTTTTTCGACTTCTTTTTCTATTGCTCTGGCCTTCTCGGGAGCAGTTCGTCGTGCCTTCTGCGCTATCGGCTTGAATGTGGGATTGACGTGCAACCGATGGCAGACCATATTGGGATCGATTCCTGGCAGCTCATAGGGTTCCCAAGCGAAAACGTCTATGTTGCTTCTGAGTAAGGTTAACAAATCCTTTTGCTCTTGGTCAGTGAGTGAGGTCCCGATCAGGAAGACTCTGCTGTTGTCGCCTTCTTTAGCAATTACTTCTACCAGGTCCTCTACAACACGCTCGGAGGGGAGGAGCCTGGTCTCTTCCACTCCGGGCCTTCCATATTTTAATTGCTATTTGGAAGGGATTGCACCTTCCTCGACTTTCTCGCTGGTTTGAACGGCTTTTTTCTCTGGCTTTGGTCGGATGGCCGCTATGAAGCACTTTCTCGCCATCGCCTGGTCGCCATGTATCTCCATCACTCCCCGCTCGGTGACATATTTGAGTTTCTGGTGGTAGGTCGAGGAGACTGCCTTCATTGCATGAAGCCATCCCCTGCCGAGGATGGCTTGATACGGTGAATCGATGTCGACCACCAAGAATTCGATCATTTTTGAAACATTTCCAGCGAGCACTGGTAGTACTATCTTGCCCAGAGGCATGGTCATTTTCCCAGCGAAGCCGACCAGAGGAACAGTGGTTCCCTTTAGGTCGGCGATGTTCAACTTCAATTTTCTGAACAGGTCGATGTACATTACTTCGGATGAGCTCCCTTGATCGACGAGCAGCCTGTCGATATCAAAGTTGGCTATCCTGAGTGTAATGACTAAGGCATCGTGATGTGGGGTCCTCACTCCCACAAGATCTTCATCTGTGAAAACAATATGCTTGTTGTAGTTGATGTCCTCTGCTCGCCGACGTTTTCCTGCCTGTGATTTTGCTGGATCAATCTGAAAAGCTTGCATTACCGCTGTCAGCTTTTTTACCTCCATTCGAGCTGAGTTACCCTGGATTTGGTTAACATCGGATACTCCATGGATTACTGCGAATTCGTGTCCGGCGTCGTCTTCCAATACATTGTCGGGTTTTGCCTCTCCTTGTGGACAGTCACTCTCTCTACCTTCCTTTCCACAAAGTCATTCAAATGTCCGGATTGGGCCAACTCCTCGAGGTGGGACTTAAGAGCCTTGCAGTGCTCGGTCTTATGCCCTCCCTCTTTGTGGAAGGTGCATCTCAGTGCATTGTTTCTTTTCGATGGGTCTCCTCCCATTTTCCGGGGCCATTTGATGAACGGCTCATCCTTGATCTTCGCGAGAATTTTGTAAATTGGTTCTTTGAAGACGGTGTTGACCGCCTGGAACGACTTTGCAACGTCAGGGTTCCCTCCGTTCTTGGAGCCATTCTTGCTCCCATTCTTTCCTCCTTTTTTCTGGTTATCAACTTTCTCACTTCCCTTGGTAGCGAGCTTGGCTCGACCGTTTTCTCCTACGTTAAGGCGGGTGACATCTTCCACCTTTGCGTATTTCTCAATCCGGGCCATCAGGTCATCAATGGTGGTTGCTTCCTTCTTTGTCAAGGATTGGTAAAGGAGGGAAGAGCTAGGTAGCCCAATTTTGAATGAAGCCACTGCCACCTCTTCCGCGCAGTCCTCGACTTCGTTGAATAACTCCCAGTACCTCTTCGCGTAGTCTCGGAGTGTCTCCTGAGGCGTTTTCTTCATTGTTAATAGAGCATCCATCCTTTTGGGATGGGAGCTGCTGGTGATGAACCGGGCCGTAAAGAGCTCGGCCAGGGATTTGAAGTTTCTGATGGATCGGTGAGGGAGTTTCTCGAACCATTTCTGGGCCACGTCATGAAGGCTCGAGGGAAAAATACGGCACATCAGTGCATCTCGGTGATTCCAGAGGGTCATAGCCTGCCGGTACTGCCTGACATGATCAATGGGATCAGTCTTCCCGTCGTAAATCTTGAACCTTGGAATAGCAAACTTTTTGGGAGCTTCTTCTTCTTCTTCTTCTTCTTCTTCAATTTCCCTCGTGAAGGGCGATTTCATCTGGGTCTTGAGGGCTCTCCTGCGGAGTTCTCTAGTCGACCTGGTGCCGCGGTGAGCTGGATGTTGGTCCATTTATCTGCGGACTAGGTTCCGTATGTTGTCGTCGCTGCGAGCAGGGCTCTGATAGCGGCGAGCTTTTCTCAGTTGCTCGCGGAGGTCGTCGTCTGAGTCGCCACCTTCGAACCCTTGATATTGCCGCCTAGGGCTCCTTCCTCGGCTGCGAGATTTGCTCGCCTGAGGGCTAGGAGTGCGATAGGGGCGTCTTATGGTATCAGGACGTAGTTCTTTCTCCAGTTTTTCGAGTCTTCTTTTCAAGCGAGCATTCTCAGCCTCATATCTGCGAGAAGACTCCCTCTGCTCGTGGAGCCTTGCTTCGTATGCATCGATCAATCTGGATATCTGAGTGGACCTTGCTGGTCCTTGACTTTCTTCTGAGGCTGGCCTTTCTAAGCGAGCCCCTTGATCTGAACGTCGGACTTCAGACCTAATCCTGCGAGGAGCGAGTGGCTCCTGAATATCTCCTGCTTGAGGAGCGTTGCTGCTGTGACCAGACATCTTAGATTTTTTCTCGGCGTGGGCTCTTCTCAGGGAAAGATAAACGCTTCCCACAGACGGCGCCAATTGTGGTGACAATTATTATGCAACACAAATAAATATGAAAGAGGTAACAATCAAGAAAAGATAAATAAAATGCCAATCACACAACAACGGGTATACGTGGTTCAGCAAAGATGTGCCTACGTCCACGGTGGTTCAGTCAGTGTTATTTCTCTATATTCTGAAGAATAAGTACAGAGAATACAACTTGTCCTTTGCCCCGGACTTAGGGTTTAATTTATACATGTATATGTTGGAGTAGTGGGGGTGATGGGTTCCTCCTTATTAGCCATCTCCCCTACATGGGATCGCGTTCCCCCACAACTTCTCTTCATGGGATCGTGGGGTAATCGGATCAATACAAAAGGTGATGGGCCTGGGCTTTGGGCCGCTAAGGAGAGGCTACTCGTCCAGGCCTATGATGCTAAATTCAGGTACCCACAATACCCTTGTAGCTCAAAGGAAAATTTTGACTTGTTTCAGCATGGTCTTTTATTAGAGGAAGGAAATCTCAGCTGTTTGTCTATTCTAATACGAGCATTTGCCACAAGTTGATCCCATTAAAATATCTGGGTTCATAAGGAGATTATTACATAGTAATTTGCCTCTAGGTGATATCATTATTAAATTTGGGATCATTGACTGCACTAAGTGTTGATGTTGCCCTCAAAATCCTTCTTGGGAGACCTTCCAACATGTGTTTGCTTCTAGTCCTTCAGCATTGTGGGTCTGGAATTATGTTTCTTGTAATTTTGGCTTCTCTGTTAATGTGCCTTTTGTAAATCATATTCTCAATACTTGGTGGTTTAGAGTTCATCAATTGAAGTATTATTAATGCAAATTGTTCGTTCTATCATTAGCGGGGAGATATAGATAAGCAGGAACAGGGTTTTCTTTGAGAATGTTACTCCATCCTTCGATTTTATTGGTAAACAGACCATGAACTATGCCATTGATATGTTTGAGAGACAATAATCTGCGGAAAGACTATGGTCGCTCTGATCCTTTCATAGCTAACATGTTTTAAATAAGGATCAAATACCAAAAAGTCCCTCAAACATTTTTTAATACACATTTAGTCCAAGCCTTTTATTTTGTACCAAAAAGTCTCCTATTCTCTTATTTTTAAAGGTCCGCGCCAGCGGCATGGTAAAGCTTTTTTGGCATGATAAAAAGGCTTGGACTAAACGTGTATTAAAAAAAGTTCGAGAGACTATTTGGTATATGCCCCTTTAAATAGTGCCAAATCTGGTTCTGCCTATTTATTGCTTAACAGTCTCATGGGTTTCTCCTCCTTTTTCCTTTGTTAAACTGAATTGCGATGGCAGCTCCTTGGGTAATCCGGGTCTTTCTGGTGGAGGGATTTTGAGAGATCACCGAGGCCATTTTATTATTGGTTCTCAAAATTTTATGTGAATTTTTCAAACAGCTTATTGCCTTGTGAGATAAGGTTGGCTCAAATACGCAGTTCAGCAGACACCAGCTTTGACTCTATACTTTGCAAACCTCTTAAATTCCATTTGTAGGCACCTGTATCCTCGCACACGGGGGAATCGATGTCCTTTTACATGCCACTGTAATACTTTATGTTCACTGTCAGCAGAAGAATGAGGGGGATTTTGAGTCATTTGCCTGCGGATCCTTTTGGTTATAAAAGATCTTAGGGTTTCATTTCTCTAAGATGTTTTTAGGGAATCGATAGATCATACTCATCAATACACACACACACACACATATATGTAGGGATAGAGGCGTTTAGGCTTTCTAAACTTGATTCCAAGGTGAGATTTGGGTGCACTTGGAGTTTGGGTTTACTCTTGTAACTGGTTTTCTCGAGTAGTGGAAGTTTGGAGTTTTGTAGCAGTGGCAAACACCCCTAATAGAGAAAACCAAACTGGGATTAGTTATTCATATCATGTCCAATGTTTAAAAAGGCGCGAGGCGAGGCGAGGCGAGGCATTTTGGCTCCAGCGCCTCGAGGTATATTGAGCTTCACAAAAAAAAGCAAAATTATATTAAAAAAATAATAATAAAATCATAAAAATAAAGTAACAAAAAAATATAAAAGAAAACTGCAAAAAACATATATTTGAGGACTTTCTCACATAGTTAAACATTTTTTTTCCCCCGAGATGATTTTTTTTAAAAATAATTTGATAAAATCAATTTTAACATATTGGTTATTTTACAATTTGACAATAAATCAATCAATGCAAAATCATTTTTTATTTTTATTTACATATTGTTAATTTTATAATATGACAATAAATTAATCAATGCAAAATCAAATTAACAAAATCATTTTTTTAGTTTCATTCACATATTGGTTATTTTGTAATATGACAATAAATTAATCAATCCAAAATCAAATTGAAAAAATCATATTTTTAAGTTTCATTCACATATTGGTTATTTTTTAAATATTTCTTTTAAGTTAAAATAGTAAATAGTATAAGTTAAGTGCAATTTTAAAACAAAAAAAGGAAAAAATAATAAGATTTAGTTAGTAGATTAAAACAACAATTTTTTTTAAGTTAAGTGCAATTTTAGGAAAATGAAGAGCTCTTTTAACCTTTAAAAATATAGTGAATTTGAAAAAAAAAATCATTAACATTTATATATAATTAATTGATTAGCATGTATCTATAATCAGAATATATATATATATATATATGTGTGTGTGTGTGTGTGTGTGTGTGTGTGTATAATAAATTATTGCACTATCTTCAAAGTATGTATATATACCAATTATCTGCAAAGTATAAAAATAACAAGTGTGTGTAATAAAATAAATGTAATAAATTATTGCACTATCTTCAAAGTATGTATATATACCAATTATCGACAAAGTATAAAAATAACAAAAAAAAAACAGTGTTCCTGACGGAAGATATATATATATATATGTGTGTGTGTGTGTAATAAAATAAATATAATAAATTATTGCACTATCTTCCAAGTATGTATATATACCAATTATTGACATATATAAAAATAACAAAAAAAAACAGAGTTCGTGATGGAAGAACATTTTTTTTTTCACGCCTCGGCAAAAAGGCGTGAGGCGCATTGAGGCGTAAGCCTCGAGGCACATTGAGACATAAGCCTTAAATTCAACCCTGAGGCTTAAGCCTCGAGGCGTACGTCTCGAGTGATTTTTAAAACACTGATCATGTCAGTTCATGTTTTACAAAGTCTTATTGTTCATTATATTGGCCAGTATGAAGACCTGTTGAACATAACTGGAACTCTTACCGTCGATTAACTGCTATAGTCATTATCACACTTGCCTATCAAGATTATAGAATAGTAGAGGCCTAATTATTGGTTCAATCATGAATCTGCATCATCTCATGGATGCTATGAATATTCATCATTGTAAGTTAATCTGTTTGAAGGTCATAATTTAGTGTATGAGTGGACTTGGTGATGCTAATACTGTCACAACCATAGGCCCCCTATGAGTTTATTAGTGATTGTTCAGCCTGTGTTCTTTCTTGTTATCGATTCATTTTCCTTCTTGTTTTTTCTTTTCTTTTCTTTTTTCCCTCTTCGTTACAAAATGATTTTGTGTCCTAAAAGGATGTTTGTGTGTCCTCAAAGGCTTTGATGAAGAGAGAATGTGGCTTTTGAAAGCATACCAACAAAGGGAAAATGACCTGGATTTTTTTTTAGTGAAACAAAATTTTCCTTTCAATGTCTAAAGTTATGTGCGGTTCCTGGTTGCTGATATGTATGTTCTCTCTCATTTCGCATCAACAGGTCGAGATAAAGAATTTGAACTCATTTTCAGCAATGAGTAGGGCCATTGATTTTGAGATATCAAGACAGGCGCTTCTCCATAGCCAAGGCCATGCTGATCAAATTGTACAAGAGACTCGTCTCTGGGAAGAGGGTGCTCAGGTTATACTGCATTAAATTTTCATTCTAAGTGCACATATAAAAGTAGTTGGTGGAAAGTGCATAGGAAAGACCGGCACAATGTAGTTCTTGCAAGAACCTCCCTAAAGTCTTAATGCATCTCCCCCTGAACTATGAGATTTATTTTAGAGACCCTCTTCTGGGACATTATAAAGATTTTTTATTGATACTTAAGGGGGTCTTGCAACAAAATCTTTAGTTCAGGTAGTTCTTGCAAAAACTGCATAGTTCATTTTTTTTTCCGCTTCAGCCAATTAATTATCTTGGGTTCTTAATGGTTTCTTATATGCAACTTTTGTCATACTGTTAGAAAACAGTGACAATGAGGAAAAAGGAAGGACTTGCCGATTATCGCTATTTCCCAGAGCCTGACCTTCCAGAAGTTAATCTCACAGAGGAATATGTTGATGCTATTCATAATTCTATACCTGAACTTCCCGAAATGAAGCGTCGCAGGTACGAGAAAATGGGTCTAAGCATGCAGGACGTTCTTTTTCTTGCCAACGATGTGAATGTAAGTCCTGTTCATCATACTCTCAAGTTTCGGTTCCGATTATATCAAGCCTGTTGGCACCTGGATATCTATTTTTTTACATCTCGAAATGCTGAAATGAAGAGATTGAATTAAAAAAATAATCATTAGCTAAAATTGCAGGCTTTGATGTAAAATAATGGTTAAGGTTTTCTAGAATTTTAGATTATCTAACACGTCTTTCCCTTATATGAATGAATGTCTCAGGTTGCGTATTTTTTTGAAGCGACTATTGCAAACGGTGCTGATGTAAAGCTAGTTGCCAATTGGGTGATGGGAGATATTGCTGCCTACTTGAAGAA
The DNA here is from genome assembly GCA_949130495.1 of Sambucus nigra. Lineage (NCBI taxonomy): Eukaryota > Viridiplantae > Streptophyta > Magnoliopsida > Dipsacales > Adoxaceae > Sambucus > Sambucus nigra. The sequence continues at coordinate 393,573,365 of OX422215.1, forward strand.
TGAAAAGTTAACCATCAGTGAGATTAAACTTACCCCTGAAGAGCTGGGTGAGTTGATAGCTTCGATAAAAAGTGGGACTATTAGTGGAAAGATCGGAAAAGAGGTATATATATATATATATATATATATATGTATGTATAATCTTTTTGTTACCATTGTTTTTCTCAACATGCACTGTTTATAATCCCATTTAATCGCCGGAGTAGAATTTTCTGTAAGACTAAAGCCTTTAGTGTTTGGGTTTTGTTGATCATCAGTTTGAATTGAAAGTATAATTTTTTATTGTCGCAACTGTTATGCCCTTGAAAAATTTCTGATCTCCAACTTCTACTAGCTCATTAAATTTGAGGGAGTTTCCAATTCAGTCAGACCAATTAGATTTTTTGACTCTAGTCCACTAATATATTTTTTCGGCACTAAGATCCCTCACCCTTTGTGTATACGTTTTATGTTATTGTATACACAAACCTAATAGGTATAAAATATAAAAATTCACTTGTACTTGTACATTACAAAACTGAACGTATACATGATAAAAATTCATGTATACGTTACTAAAAGAATCACATATACATTACTAAAAAAAATCACGTATTATCTAAAACATAGGGACTGCATTGAGAAGTGTTATAGGATCATTGGACCTTATTTTTAAATCTTTTTGGCGTGTCCTAAACCCAAAAGAAAAATATTTACGAGGGATAAAAGTATTTTGTGAGCTTCAAATTTTCCCCATTTTTATCTGTTTACATCCATGTATTGGCACATGCTTATTAACATATGACTGATTCTAAAGGCGTGTAATTACATGCTGCCTAAATTTGTTGAGCTCGTTTATTCTTAGGATGTCGAAATGGAAAATTTATAAGAAAAAAAATTGTGGTTGTTCAGTGAATGAAAAGGGACCTAGGATATTAACATTGTGGGTTCCACAGTATCATATATTTTGGTTTGCTAGAATCATGTCTTTTTTTTCTTCTCCTTTTTTAGCAGACTCGATTCCTGAATTGAGTTAAACTGGACATTTTTTCCGTGGTATATCAAAGAGATGTGTATCGGGACATGAGAGCTAGTTTGTATATCAGTATAACCTTTGGAGTTGTTCGAATTGGAGGAGGGGGTAGTTGTGTGACCATTATAATATACTGGCCTTCAACTAAAAAAATAAATAATAAAGGGATTTTACTAGTGGTTCACCAGGATTTTTTTATTTTTTTGGGGGTTGGGGGTTGGGGTGGAGTCCAGTTAGTGTTTGCTATTAGGACGGTTATCTGTGGTTGTGGTAAGTATTTGGACCGCATCCAAAAGCTCTTATTCACCTCGGAACTGGATCCAAAAGTTCCATCTCATTGAGGAACATTTTTGTGAAGCAAAAAACTAAATGTACGTCACTCAGTTAAGAATATTTACAAGGGATCATTCTCTAATTTTCTAAGATGTAGAACCCTTAGTGTTTGTTAACTAGTAATTTGTTTGACCCATCTCTCTTTTTATTAGTTTTCCTTTGTAAAATTTGCAGATACTATTTGAGTTAATGGCAAAAGGTGGAACTGTCAAGGGATTGATAAAAGAAAAGAATCTGGTTCAGGCAAGTTATTTTGACTTTATATCACGGGATTTTTTATGATATTTTGAGTGTCTCCTATCTATGTATATCTCTAAATGCCTTGAATGTTAGTTACTTCTGAGATCTGTGCACTATCACTATGGAATATGGTGACATGAGCAGGCTATTATTTTTTTTTCCTTTTTGGTAATTATAATTAGAAGATTCATACAAAAGCAGCCAAAATAGTCATAAATGCAACAATGGGGACCACTTGTCCAAATAAGTAAGATGTGATAGGATGTTTCAGGCATATTAACCTTGAAACTGAGGATTTTATAGCTAAGAGATAAATTTAGCAAGAAGGGGCTTTCTAGAAAACATGGGAACCTTCAGTTCATTCGTCCAGAATAAGTAGAGTTACATAGTGACAATAAGAGATACTCCCTCCGTCCCAGATTAATAGTCCATATTCATTTTTTTTGCATAAATTAAGGATACACTCAATTAATGGCCAAGATCAACCTTTGTTCACTATCGTGGAATGTGGTCCGTTAAAAATGTCTAGAAAAGGAAAGTGGACTCTTAATTTGGGACAACCCAAAATGGAATAGTGGACTCTTAATTTGGGACGGAGGGAGTAGCATTAAAGTCATGGAAGCTTCGAAAAAAATCCCGAGCATATTTATATTGAGAGAGATAGAAGCCACCAGAGAGAGTTATAATCTCAATGCCTAAGAAGTAGCGCAAGGGTCTTAAATCCTTCATTGCAAGCTCAGAACCCAAGCAAGAGAGGATATTATCCAATGGGGAGAATTGATTACTCTTTGACGATAATATCATTGGTATAATCAAGTAGAAGAATGATCACATCATTAGAGAAAAAATAGAAAGAGAGAATTGGATCGCCTACAAAAGAAGCCAATGTTTAGAAGGAACCAGGCTCTAGGGGTTTATCTGATCCTAGAACAAGCTTTGCAAATGGAACAAACACAGTGAGGATAGCGAAGATCAAGAAACCCATGAGGTTGCTCTATATAAACAGGTTCCGTAAGCTTTCAATGGACAAAAGCTTTCTTCATGTAAAGTAAAGTTGATGAATGGTCTAGCCATGAAAAAAATCAAGAGAGAGAACAAACTGCAGATCCAGTAGTAGCTGGTACATAGTGAGGATCTTGATTGAAGTTGGTGAAGCTTTGCGGATATTTTAGTAATTTTCTAGTATTTTTATTTTAACAGTTTCTTTCATTTTTGTCACGTTTTGTTACTTGTATTATAGAACCAATGAGAAGCCTTCTAGAAGGGGCATTATAGGAATATGATGTAAAGGGGTGCTCCTAGGTTATGCGACATCACATGGGCCTAGGTCCACTTTCTAGATCCTTCCCATTCCCCTATAAATATCCTTTTATCCCAATATAGTAAAACATTCAACGCTTCTTAAAATTGAGTGTTATTTCTCTATATTGCCATTGACGGTTTAAATTACGTCAATTGGTATTAGAGGGAGGAACGCTCCACCCTTTGTTGTTGTTGTTGTTGTTGTTGTTGTTGTTGTATAATAAAAAAAATCATAAAGACAAAACAATCAATGGCGCCTGTTGATACCAAAATTAATATGCTGATGTGAACGAATCATACGAAGACACTTGTCAGTCTACGTGGTACAATAACAACGAGGAAGTTCATTTCCTCGATCAACTCATGTTCTCCCCGAGCAACGAGGATATACCGAGGAACTGCAACACTCCGAGGTACTCTAGCGCTCCGAGGAACTCCTGAGCAACGAGCAACTAAGGCGGTCCGAGCTGCATCTCGGTCGTAGTATTAATTGCCAGAATGTCAACAGTTCAACTATTCATTGAATGTTCATCATCTTGACGCACACGCTGCATTAAATGTATTACCCTTTCATATGTATTCTCATTTAATGTATCGACCCATTCATGTACAGCCTAAGGGCTATAAATACCTTGTATCATCCTCATTCAAAGGGACCGGAATTTCTGGATTGAACTGATAATCGAGAATTCCCAAACACTCAGCAATAACATAACAGTGGACGTAGGCCATTCTTATAAGGCTGAACCACTTTAAAAATCTTTGTTCATTTTATTTATCTGTGATTGAATAATTAGAGCGATCTAATTTTTTACATCAACAGATTGGCGCCGTCTGTGGGAAACGACTGTTACTATCGTTTTTCACCAAAAATCATTTATCATCAATGGCAGATAATCCAGAATCCAGTAATCGAATTGCTGGAAATGTTGGAAATCCTCCGAATCCATCTGCACCTCCAGATCTGGCTGGAATTATGACGAATCTGGCTGAAGGACAAACCGCCATGCAAGAAACAATGAGGCAACTCATTCAAACTCTTCACGGTGGTGCACCTACCCATTCAAGGCAAAGGAGTGATCGTGGGCAATCGCGATCCAGGCGTACTGAGTCATATCGTAATGAAGAATCTAATGATTTTTCTTATCAACCTGGGCGAACTTCATCGATACGGGCTACGGATACAGATCAACATATCACCCTCTCTCCGGAGAGAACTAGCGCCCTGGAAAGATTAAGCAGAGCATCTCCTTTCAGTCGGCTAGGACCAAGGAGAAATATGAGTCCACCTAGAGCACCATCGAGAAGCTTTCGACCACCATCAGGATTGAGAGAAGGATCAGCACAATCAAGACCAGCTACTCGTCAAGATAGATCTCATGAAGCTACGTCAGAACAATCAATTGCTCGGACTAAGCAGCCCGAGGAAGGAAATGAAGCGTGGAAGGGTTCCATTCAGCGATTGGAGGATAGACTTGGAGAAATGGTTAAAGAAAGGAATCCCTTACAGAGAACTTTTGTTCAAGGGACACCTTTTGTGCAGGCCATTGTGAACTTTCCTTCACCATCGAAATTTAAAGCACCTGTAGTGACCCCTAAATATGATGGAAAGACAGATCCTGTTCTTCATATAGAACAATACCAGGCTGCTGCCGACATATATGCTGTCCCCGACGAGATGAGGTGTAGAGCATTTTCGGGAACTCTTACCGGATCTGCGCAGATATGGTACACCAATCTTCCTAGGGGTAAGATTTTGACTTTTATTCAGTTAGCCGAGTTCATTGGTAATTTCTGTTTTGGAGCAAAGCTAGTAAACCGAGTAGCGCACTTGTTAAGTGTTAGACAAAAATCAGGTGAGAGTACTAGAGATTACATAACTCGTTTCAATAACGAGAAGTTGGAAGTCATAGATTACGAAGAAAAGATAGCGATCACTGCTTTGATGAGTGGATTGCTGCCTAACAAGTTATATTATACTTTGGCCAAAGATCCACCTAAAACTATGTCGGAGTTGATGGCAAAAGCGGCCAAAATCATGAATGCCGAGGAGGCTATGGCTGCGAAGAAGAATATGGATAAAGAAACCAAGGTGGAGGTTGACAAATCTAAGAAGAAAGAGCAAAAAGGTAATGGTAATGACAAGCACTCCAAGAATAATAGGACGTCATGGGAAGTCCTGAAGAAATATGATAATTATACTCCATTGAAGATGGGTATTAATCATGTTTTAGAAGAAATCAAGAATAACGAAGAAATCAAGTGGCCAGATAAACTGAGGACCAATCCTGAACTGAGGAATAGGGCCAAATATTGCGAGTTCCATAAAGACCATGGCCATACGACCAAAAATTGCATAGCCCTTCAGAACGAGATTGAAACGCTCATCCGAAGAGGAAAGTTGTCAAAGTATGTAGATCGCAGAGGTGAAAGGAAGAATGATGATAGAACCAGAGATCGTTCCAGATCTCCTCGTCGAACGGAGGAGAAAAAGAAAAGAGATCATGAAGATGATCCAGATGAAGACCCCGATCTTCCAAAGAAGCCAAGACAGCCTGAACGAGAGGTATTTTCCATACGTTTTGGGTCATTTGATTGTAATGTTATTACAGGAGGAGATGCTGGAGGGGGAGACCTCACTGCAGAAAGAAAGGCCTATCTCGGAGAGGCTCAAGCCTGCTCATATATTCAACGAATAAATCTTGCCGAGGATGATCGTCCGAGGAAGGTAAATAAAGAGAAGCTAGTTATTGTTTTTTCAAAAAACGATTTGACCGGTGTTCTTTACCCTCACGACGATCCCTTGGTGATCAAAATGAGGATGAAAGATGTGGTGATTTCAAGGGTGTTGGTGGACAATGGTAGTTCGGCAGACATCATGTACTATTCATGTTTTGATTGTTTGAATTTGAAATTATCTCAATTGGAACCTTATCACAGACCCCTTCTGGGTTTTGCTGGCGAGAAAGTTTTTCCACTTGGGACGATCAAGTTGGACATATTCATTGGAACTTGGCCTGCTTGTCGAACAGAAAGAATACGCTTCTTTGTGATGGATAAGAATGTGCAGTCAGCCTACAACATCATCATGGGAAGAGTTGGTTTGAAGAAGTTCGAAGCAGTTCCATCTACAGTGCATCAATGCTTAAAATTCCCAACAAACTTCGGAGTAGGAGTTGTAAAAGGTGATCCAAAGGTAGCTCGGGAATGCTTTATTCGTCTGCCGAGCAAGAGGAGTTTGAGGAATCAAGGAAAAAAAACTATTACCTACCAGGTAGAGGAAGGTACAGAAATTGAAACTCTTGATCCCAGGGATGAATCCCAACTTGTAAAAGGACAGGTAGTAGAATCTACAGAAAATGTTATTTTGGACGAGGAGCACCCTGAACGAGTAACCCAGATAGGTTCGTCGTTGGATGCTTCAATAAAACAAGAATTGATAATGTTCTTGAGAAACAGGAAGAAAACTTTCGCATGGAGTCATGAGGACATGCCAGGAATAGATCCAAACTTCTTATGTCACGAACTCAATGTGAATAAGGAGATCAAGCCCGTAAAGCAGAGAAGAAGGGTATTTAGCCCCGAGAAGAATCAAGCCATACAAGAGGAGGTCGAGAAGCTCCAGAAAGCCCATTTCATTGAAGATGTGAAATATCCAGACTGGCTGGCAAACGTGGTGATGGTAAAGAAGAAGAACAATAAATGGAGAATGTGTGTTGATTTCACTGATCTCAACAAGGCATGCCCAAAAGATCATTTCCCATTGCCCAGAATTGACCAACTAGTGGATGCTACCTCGGGACATGAGCTGCTCAACTTCATGGATGCGTATTCTGGTTACAACCAGATCAAGATGAAACCTGAAGACAGGGAAAGTACTTCTTTTATTACCCCTAGGGGAACTTATTGCTATAATGTTATGCCTTTTGGTTTGAAAAATGCAGGAGCGACATACCAGCAGCTGATGAACAAGGTCTTCACCGAACAAATCAGTTGCAACATGGAAGTCTATGTCGATGATATGCTGACAAAAAGCAAGAAAGCTGCAAATCATTTAGTTGACTTAGCTCAGACATTTGATCAACTGGATAAATACCAGATGAAACTCAACCCGACGAAGTGCACATTTGGAGTACGAGAGGAATGTTTCTCGGATACATTGTCAACCAGCGGGGCATTGAAGCAAATCCAGATAAGATCAAAGCTCTTTTAGGGTTGCGATCTCCAACAACAAAGAAAGAAGTGCAGAGTCTTACAGGACGAGTTGCAGCGCTCAACAGATTTGTATCTCGAGCAACTGACAAATGCCTCCCATTCTTCAAAACACTTCGAAAAACTTTTGAGTGGACTGATGAATGTGAAAAGGCCTTTCAAGACTTGAAAAAGTATTTGGGAGCACCTCCATTGTTGTCTAGGCCAATAACAGGAGAGAAGTTGTACTTATGTCTAGCAGTATCAGAGAATGCAGTTAGCTCGGCATTGATCAGATTGGAGAATGGAGTCCAGAAACCAATTTATTACACAAGTAAGGCTTTCCGAGGTGCAGAGATCAAGTACCCAAAGTTAGAATAATTGGCATTGGCATTAATTGAAGCAAGTAGAAGAATGAGGCCATATTTCCAGGCCCATACCATCATTGTGTATACAGACATGCCATTGAGACAAGCCCTTCACAAGCCAGAAAAATCAGGAAGACTGATGTACTGGGCGATAGAACTCGGTGAATATGATATTGTGTATGAGCCCAGAGCATCATTGAAAGGGCAAGCTGTAGCAGATTTTATAGCAGAATTTACATATCCTGATACCCCCGAGGAACAAAAACTGCTCGCTGACCAACCTGTGGATGTTACAGGATCAACAGACATAAGTCCAGACCAACTCCGGTTGGTAAAAGGGCCTATGGATGTAGAAAGATCATCAACTTCAAATTCAAACCAGCCCCGGATGGTTGAAGAACGAGAAGAGATGGTCAACGAGGAGCGAAAAGTGCCAGGGGAGGATGAAAAGAAGCAATAAATATTTCACCGAGGAACCCTGTCAGATAAGGAATTTGAAGATGGGTTACCCATATGGAGATTATATGTGGATGGCTCATCTTGCACAGCAGGTTGCGGCGCAGGAATTGTTTTAAGCACCCCAGATGAGATTGACATGGAATATGCTTTACGATTCCAATTCAAAGCCTCTAATAATGAAGCTGAGTATGAGGCCATGATAGCGGGGTTAAACTTAGCAAAAGTTATGGAAGCACAACAAGTGATGGTATTCAGTGATTCTCAACTAATTGTGAATCAGATGACGGGAATATATGCGGTTAAAGGAGAGTTAATGATCAAATATCACGCAAAGGTGATGAAGTTATTGACAGAATTTGATGCCATTCGGTTGGTGAGAATACCGAGGATGGAGAATGTACAAGCAGACGCACTGGCCCGACTAGCATCAGCTACTCGTACCGAGTTGCGAAGAACCATACCGATTGAAGTATTAGAAGGTCGGAGCATAGATGAAGACCTGACAATGAATGTAATAACCCTTGATTTAGGACCATCTTGGATGGATCCCATCAGGACATATATTGAAGAGGGAGGATTGCCGGAGGACAAGCTCGCTGCCAAGAAACTGAAGTATAAAGCTGCTCGGTATGTGTTAACTAATGGTATTTTGTATAGACGAGGAATTATGGCAGGTTTGCAGAGATGTGTACATCCCTCCGAGGTGAAAGAATTGATTGAAGAAATCCATGAAGGGTCTTGTGGAGCTCATGTAGCAGGTCGAACGCTTTTACAAAGGGTAATGACTCAAGGATACTATTGGCCAACGATGAGGGCTGATTGTATAGCCTATGCTAAGAAATGTGACAAGTGCCAACGTTTTTCCTCTATCTGACGAACTCCACAAGCATTGTTGACACCCATAACTTCCCCTTGGCCATTCGCCATGTGGGGAATTGATTTGGTGGGACCATTGCCGATCACCCGAGGAAGATTTAAGTACCTCGTCGTCGCAGTAGACTATTTTACTAAGTGGGTAGAAGCTGAACCCCTCATCGACATGACATACGAGAAGGTATACCAGTTCGTTTGGAAGAATATCATCTGTCGATATGGTCTCCCTCATGCCTTCATCACAGACCATGGAACCCAATTTGATAACGAGGAATTTGCTGCTTATTGTCATCAGTCGAACATTTTGAAGGTCCATTCAGCACCAGGCCATCCTCAAAGCAATGGACAGACTGAAGTGACGAATAGAACACTGCTAAATGGTTTGAAGAAAAGGTTAAGTGAAGCTAAAGCTAACTGGATTAACGAGCTACAATCAGTATTGTGGGCTTACCGAACAACTCCCCGAGCAGCGACTGGAGAATCACCATATATGCTGGCATTTGGAAGTGAGGCTGTAATACCTGCCGAGTTAGGTCTCCCAACACACAGAGTGCTGAATTTCAGTTCCCCAGTCAGCGACTTGATGAGAAGACTGGATTTGAATATGCTCGAGGAGGTCAGAGAAGAAGCAGCCATTAGGAATGCTGCTTATCAACAACGAACAGCTCTTTTCTACAACAAAAGGGTGAAGAAATGCGATTTAAAAGAAGGAGATTATGTGCTAAAGAAGGTCATTCAGAAGCACAATAAATTGGAGGCAAATTGGCATGGGCCTTACCGAGTTACAGAAGTTGTTCGACCAGGAACTTACCGAATAGCAACTCTAGAAGGAGAAGAATTCAAGAATGCTTTGAATGCTGAACACCTTCGCAAGTATTATTAATGATGTAAAATGTACAACGGTTCCATCAATATGAATAAAACGATGATGTTTTCACCATTTTCTTCTCCTATTGTTTGAAAGTTTTTCGGGGAATAGTAGTGTTGTACACTACGCTGCTCGACAGCAAAAAGAAGACAAAAAGTGACAGCAAAAAGAAGACAAAAAGTTCGAAAGAACCAAAAAATATACTCCTTTGGTTAGGAGGCGTACACTAGCGTGACCAACTAAGGTTGGTAAGATAACTAGTGGACAAAAAGTTCGAAAGAACAAAAAAATATACTCCTTTGGTTAGGAGGCGTACACTAGCGTGACCAACTAAGGTTGGTAAGATAACTAATGGACAAAAAGTTCGAAAGAACCAAAAAATATACTCCTTTGGTTAGAAGGCGTACACTAGCGTGACCAACTAAGGTTGGTAAGATAACTAGTGGACAAAAAGTTCGAAAGAACCAAAAAATATACTCCTTTGGTTAGGAGGCGTACACTAGCGTGACCAACTAAGGTTGGTAAGATAACTAGTGGACAAATATCATTTGATTTAAAACCAACAAGTTGGTCGGAAGGTAAAATCATTCCAGAAAATACAAAGAATTCCAAACTGAACCAAGTATAGTTGGTTGGTGATCAATTATACTTGGTCGACGAAGATAAATTATCGACCATGGTTGGTCGGGCACATTCTATGAACCAAGTATGGTTGGTCGGGGATAAAAATCCATCAACTGTAGCTGGTCGATAAGCACAATCTAACAACCTTGGTTGGTTGGAAACATTTTGAACATTTTATACTCATTACTTTATTATTAAGTGATTGAGTAAACTTGATACTTGTAACTTTTTATTAAGTTGGTCGATGAACAACAATATTGTTGTTATTTTTTAACTTATACATATGAACAGATGTAGAGCATTTTACAAGACAATAACAATACAGATTTGCAAAATGAAAGTCTTTCATTAAAATTCAAAATAAATTATAGGTTACATGAATGTACTAACTATTACATTGAGATTCCTATTCTATGGGTTTCTTGCTCTTTGCTTTTGAAACAGGCTCTTCGCCAGCAGGAGGATCTTCCAGGCAAAGGGGAGAATTAATAAAGTTCAAGTCCTTTAGCATTCTGACATTCATTATTGAGGGTGTATCCATTAGATGCTCTGGACGAGATACTTCGATCTGGGAGTGAAGACTGTAGTCACCAAGGTATTTTGAAATTAAGCTCCGAGGAATGGAACGAGCTGGGATCCATTCCATGTCCAATTTATAAGGTGGTACAGGCAAGTCTAATAACCCAGGAGCATGATAATCCCATAAATAATGCCCTTGCTCCAATTTTAATACACCCAAGGCGTTCAACCACCCCTGCTTATAACCTTCATTATTGGCGTGTTCAATACGAGCATCCAAATGACAAAGGGCCTCATTGTACCCTGCCATCCAAAATTCCCTGGGTTGTTTATGGAATTGGAAGGTTAATCTATCCAATCGTTCGTGAAGGCTCCTGGCAAAAACATCCTTATTATCCAGAGCAGACTTCATCGCAATAAGTTGATCCTCGAAGGATAGATTTTTCTTGGACATTTCAGACAGAGCTCGGTCTTTTGCGTTCAATTGGAATGCTTGAGTTTCTAACGTCGACTGAGTACGAGCTTCTTCAACATTGCGGCTAAGAACTCTTGATCGACTCCGAGCAGCGACTAGAAAACTTTGCTCCTCGGTAATATTTTGAACAGCTCTTCCTCGTCCGCGAGAACCTCTTCCTCGTCCCCGAGCAATCGCAGGAATAACATAACAGATTTTCTTAAGTTGTCCAGTTCTTGCCTTAATTTGGCATTCTCAACCTCCAAGAACGAGAAACCTTCATCGGTAACTTGCACTAAAGCAGTGGAAGATGACGCTGCAGATTCATACTGTGCCAGCTTTTTCTGCAAATTATTGTTCTCCTGTTCCAGCAACTCAGCAATCTGCCTGCAAGCTTCAACTTCACCTTTTAAAGTTCTTTCCCTAACATCGTATCCAGCCAGGATCTTTTTATGGCCTGTGTCAGAAGAAAGCTGTTGGTATCTATTTTCATATTCCTTGTGCAACAAAGCCATTGCTTCATTGTGCTGACCTTGTAGATCTTCTAAGGAATAATGAAGTTCCTCAATCAAGTCGTAGTAGGCTACATTGTTGGCCACAGCTCGGTCGAGTAAATCTTTCAAGTATCGATAAGCCTCAATTGCCTGTTCTGAGGCATCATGGCCAAGGATGTCAGCAATTTCTGATGTACTAAGGTCTGTATGACCAGCCTTATAATATTCGTGACATTGCTGCATCAGCTTGGTATCATGTGCAGATATCAGTTCCATTCTAGCAACAAACTAAGGATGAGAAAAAGACAACAATCAACAAAAACAAATCATCAACAACAGAGATGAACAAAAATGTATTTTATTAGATCATCAAAAGATTACATTGTTTGATTACAAGTGATAATAAAAGATAGAAATGATACCGAACAACTTCACACCTTTTCCTTGTCTCCCAAGACTTTCTCGGGAGGCTGGGACGAGGAGCTTGGTTGCTCGGAGGTGATAGCAGCTTGAACAGCAAGAGTTGAAATTTTCTCAGAAGGAGGAGGCATAGAAGAAATGTCCTCGTTGGCAGCAGGAAGAGAGGCAGGGACTTGATCACCTATAGCCATAGAAGATTCATCAGAGGCAGGCTCATCTTCTTCTTCCACAATTGGTGGAGGAGGACCAGGGAGGTGCAACTGGAATAGATCGGAATCATCCTTGATCTTCAATTCCTGTAGGGCAGCTACCCAGCCATCTCGGAAGTATTTCAACTTCCCATATTGAACTTGGGATGTCATCGCAGCAATCCCCTTATCCCATCCTTTTTCCCAGCCAGCGCTGAAGGATTTTTTAATGGCGAGTTTTCTTTTTAGCTTCTCCGAGGAGAGCTTCACATCCAATTCTTCCTTTTGGACCTTGATATCTCGCAGGGCGGACAACTTTTCCTCTGCCTTCTTCAACTTATCTTCAAGCTCTCCAAAGTTCTTGAGCTTGACATCATACTTCTGATGTTCGACCTCTAAACCTTTTACTTTATCCTCCAAACTCTTGGAGATCTCAGCCATCTTTACCTTCTCGGCCTCAACTGCAGACAACTTTTTCTCCCAAACAGCCTTGTCCTCACTATACTGTTGGCGAGATTCCTTCAAGGATTGGGTCAAACCCAGCAGAGCATCCTCTACACCTGACGAGGAGCTTGAAGCTTTAATAGCTTCATCTTTCTTCACGATATTATTGAAACAGTTCACCGGCTGAAAGATGAGAAAAACAGTAAAGTCAATACAAAATGCAAGTATTCAGAGAAAGAAAGAAAATTCAGAATGTGAGAAATTTACCGAAGCAAGATGACGAGTAGCTAGGGATGTCAGCATATCCCTAGAAATTTTTTCATCAATTCCTTGGACCTCGGGTATGATCCAAGTTTTTACCGAGCTCATTGCAGAGCTCGGAGGAATGATGGTTGGAATACCAACACCACCAGCTGGTAGAGAAGGGACAGTTTCAGCCAAATTGACCGAGGATGATTTCCTCAATCTTCTCAAAGTGACTTCAGCAGCGTCAACCAAGGAAGAACTCTTGGTCGGAGAGATAGTAATCACTTCCATAGGAGCAACTTTCTTGCTCGGAGCCACTGGGGGCTTCTCGGCAGCTTTGGAGGGTGCAGCATCCACTTTCTTAGTCCCCTCTGGGACATCAATTTTGCTTTTCTTAGCCCCAACAGCAGAAGTAATGTCATCAAAAAGAGCAGGAGGAGCTCTTTTCTTGCCCATTCTTTGACTTAAAGGAAGATGAGAATCTGAAGAAGAATCCTCTGGAGTTGAAGCTGGTTCAACAGGGCGAGCAGTATAAGAGGTTGTGTAACTCTTATACTGTAGCAGATATGATGCAGACCTGATGTGCTCGTCTGCAACGTTCTTATGCAAACCCCAGATAAGTTTCAGATGCTTAATATTAACCTCTGATTCTTTTGGAGTTTTTCTTTTACTATCAACTGCAAACAAACACATAATGAAATATCAGTCATACATTTTGTCAAACATGATAAAAGCATAACTTCATAAGTAAAATAAAATGAAAAATAAACCTATCCCATTGCCATATGGGGGGCATCTGGGACCGTTGTATACTCCATCTCCAACTAAAGGGGCATATTGCCAATTTTTAATAACCAACCCATGTTCAAAATAATCTCTATTTGAGTCAGGGAGGTTAACTACAAGAGCCCTATTCAGAAACCTAGTTTTTAAGTAATAAATATTATCTAGAGTGGCCCATTTATAGCAATACATAATTTCAGGGATCCCTATACGAGTCCCATGAGTTAGATTTAATTTGTACACCCCATTAATTATTCTCCATGAATTGGGGGCTATTTTTGTAGGGACAAGATCAAAATACTGACAAAACTCAAGACACAATGGGTTTGGTGGAAAAGAAAATCCACATTCAGCTATGAATAGACTGGGGAACCAATGTCCCTCAGCCAATCGAAAATAATCTAAAGGCTCAGAAAGAACCTCCAGAGTTACCCAGGAAGGAATGGAAAAATCGGAACGAAATTTCTCAACAGACTCCACAATATAAACCATACTGAATAAAAGAGATATAGAAGAAAGGAAGAAAGATCTTACAGGAAGAAAAGAGGTATGTTGACAACGAACGAAAACTAGGATGAACGCACAAGAGAGAAGGAGAAAATAGAAAGCTTGAATGCAGGAAATTGGAAAAAGAAGAAGACGGTATGGTTACCTAAGAAGTTTAAATACTTTGCCTTGGGAAGCGGCGAATGAAATGATTACAAAAAAGAAACTATTGAACTTCCGACGGCTAAAAGGACAAAAAGGGCACTAAGATCGAAGCGCTCTTAAAAGTTCGAAAAAAGGCGGATTCGTTGAATTTGGGAATAAATTTAAATACGATGCTCCTAAAACCCAGGAAGATCATTCAATATTGCCATAAACCGAGAAAGAATGTTCCATACTCCTCAAAGTTCGAAATATGAAACATTGGGGGCTTCTGTTGATACCAAAATTAATATGCTGATGTGAACGAATCATACGAAGACACTTGTCAGTCTACGTGGTACAATAACAACGAGGAAGTTCATTTCCTCGATCAACTCATGTTCTCCCCGAGCAACGAGGATATACCGAGGAACTGCAACACTCCGAGGTACTCTAGCGCTCCGAGGAACTCCCGAGCAACGAGCAACTAAGGCGGTCCGAGCTGCATCTCGGTCGTAGTATTAATTGCCAGAATGTCAACAGTTCAACTATTCATTGAATGTTCATCATCTTGACGCACACGCTGCATTAAATGTATTACCCTTTCATATGTATTCTCATTTAATGTATCGACCCATTCATGTACAGCCTAAGGGCTATAAATACCTTGTATCATCCTCATTCAAAGGGACCGGAATTTCTGGATTGAACTGATAATCGAGAATTCCCAAACACTCAGCAATAACATAACAGTGGACGTAGGCCATTCTTATAAGGCTGAACCACTTTAAAAATCTTTGTTCATTTTATTTATCTGTGATTGAATAATTAGAGCGATCTAATTTTTTACATCAGCAGAAGAAACTTACCCATGTGGAGAGAAGAATATGATGTAAAGGGGTACTCCTAGGTTATGCGACATCACATGGGCCTAGGCCCACTTTCTAGATCCTTCCCATTCCCCTATAAATATCCTTTTATCCCAATATAGTAAAACTTTCTACGCTTCTTAAAATTGATTGTTATTTCTCTATATTGCCATTGACGGTTTAAATTACGTCAATTGGTATTAGAGGGAGGAACGCTCCACCCTTTGTTGTTGTTGTTGTTGTTGTTGTACAATAAAAAAAATCGTAAAGACAAAACAATCAATGGCGCCGAAGAAACTTACCCATGCGGAGAGAAGACATGCCCGATTAGAAGAAGCTGTGGCTATACTCACCTAAAATGTAAACCTCCTCCTCCACGAAACCCATCACCATGGAACCTCCCACTCCACCAGCCACCCCACCCCTATTCTGGTCCAAGACCCTCCTCGGAAATTCTATCCACTCGTCCCTACAACTTTGCCAACCTGTCGCCCCCTGGTTGAAATCCTCCCGCCCCGCCGCTTCCGCTCTCTCCGGCGCACTCGCGACCATGACCCTCCTACAGATCTGACCTACCCAGCTACTCCCTACCTCGAAAACCGTAGATATAACCCCAACCCTGTTCGGAACTCCCAAGCACAGATCGACCCCGGATCAACAAACCCTAACCTCCGGCAAGGAAAAATGGCCAACCTGACTTGTTTCGTAGTCAACCGGCTATGATCGGTACCTCCCCAGAGCCCGCCGACCCATTTTCCTTCTGCAACCCTCACATTAGACCCCCAACCTAGCTTAACCCGACCCGAGCCACTTTGCCCCCTCCTGCTCCACCTACGTAGACCCTCATTTCAGGAACAACCCTCGGGTCCGACCCAATCCCCCCACTTGACCCACTCGACCCCATTTCAGACCACAACAGGACCTTCGACATCATACCCTAGTACCTCGACCCGTTCTATTTGGAGCCTCGTATCGCCATTTTCGTCCCCAACAACTCTCAAGACTCCACCCGTGACTACCGTCGACGGGTTAAAGAGTGGCTACATCAACCCCTGTTTTTCAATCGTCCGTGCATACAATTTGGGCATTATGAAGAGGAGGCTCCTCCTCCCAAGACCGCTTCTCTCTACGGGCATGGTAGGCTTCCAATGCATGAGGAGTGGCGCACTGACGCTTATCCTTTTGACTCCTTCAGTCCCAAGGTCACTCCCTTTATGTCGGTTAAGGATCGCCACTACTTCTTTGTTATGAGTATGGCCATTTGATGGATGATTGCCCTTATTACCCCCCAGAGGAGCCCAAGGACCCGGTTTATGATGATACTCCTGAGTCGATGGAGCCACCCCCGCTCCATAGACCCAGGTCCCGCGCGCGACCTGTTTGGGAGGAGTTTATTGAGGATGAGGATGAGGATGAGGATGAGGGCCCAGTGGAACCACCACCGTGGGATGACCACCTAGCTCTAGCATTCCGCCTTCTCTCCAAGAGCTTCCAGGGTGATATTAGAGTGGATGTGCACATGTTTGACGGGCACTTGGACCCGGACTGGATTGATGCGATGGAGACGGTGTTTGACTACAAGCGCATCATGGGACACAAGTGTGTTCAGCTAGCCGCCACCAAATTTAAGGGATTTTCCCGAGTTTGGTGGAATGATACGATGCAGCACCGAGCGGCCTCTGAGCTTCCTCCAATCCAAGCCTGGAATCAATTGAAGATAGAGTTGCGTGCATTTTTCATCCCGTTGACATACGAGCGCGACCTCTACACTCGGCTCCAGGGCCTTAAGTAGGGCACCTCTTCAGTCCCCACCTAAACATAGTAGTTCCAGCTTCTTTGCAATTGGGCCCGTCTGGCGGTGACCGAGACTCAAGCGGATCAACCACTACATTCAGGGACTTCAGTCGTATATTTAGCAGGACCTGGGGTTGCGTGAGATACTGTCCTTCATCAAGGTGGTTGAGTACGCGACCAAAGTTGAGGCCTATTACCGCACTCCTGCCACACCAGTTCCCTGACCCATTTCTACGACTGTTGCCCCACCTCGGGCCTTAAATGTGCCGCCTGTTGCTATGAGGTGTTTCAATTGTGGAGTCGTGGCCACCAAGCCGTAGAATGTCAAGAGGATTCTGCTGGTGACCGATGATTCGGAGCCGCTAGACGAGGAGATAGAGGAGCAGGTGTTGATTACCACAATTTGTTGCTTGTATTATAGGGCTAATGGTAATTTTTATTATTTTCTAAAATTTTATTTTATTAGTTTCTTTTATTTTTGTCACGTTTTGTTGCTTGTATTATAGGGCTAATGGGAAGCCTTCTAAAAGTGGCATTATAGGAATATGATTTAAAGGGGGTGCTCCTAGGTCATGTGACATCACATGGGCCTAGGCCCACTTCCCTATTTAGGGTATTGATGTCACCTTTCTAGGTCCTTCCCATTCCCCGTTAAATATCCTTTAATCCCAAAATAGTAAATCATTTTACGCTTCTTAAAATTGAGTGTTAATTCTCTCACTTGAGTGTCATTCTGTATTGCCATTGACAGTTTAAATTACGTCAGAATTCTTCATTAAATTCTATGTACGTTATGAGATGAAGAGAAGAATAACAAAGCATAAAGATGTTTCATTTCCTCAAACACCACATGACGCTAAGTACTCGTTTATAAGGATGATGAGGGCAAGAGTAAGTATCTGAGGAAACACACCAAATAAGATTTGTCATCAAATTTATTCTTCTTATAGTCTCCCAGATTAGGTAACTACCGATGCCCAAATACTTTTATTTTCCAATTAATTTGTAAAATGGAGTTACCCCCACCATAACATTGAAAGTTTATAATTTTATTTCCAAATTGAATTTAACTAACTTTCGGAAAATTAAAACGGTATGAAAAAGTCCAAGGGATACAAGTATAACCAAGTAAATTTTGTAGTGTCATTAATGGAAATCACATAATATTTAAACTTTTGATGATGTATACGGGAAGCTCGGGAAATTAATTGTATTTTTCTTATTTTATTTTCGTGACTAGTTTAGTAATTTTCCTTCTTTTAGTTTAGGGTAATATTTCCTTGGAATATTCTAGTCTGCTATCTTTCTTATAAATAAGGCCATTGGTCATTATTTGTAATCACTTTACTCTTGAGATGAATGGGAATTTAGAGAGAAATTAGGCCTTTGGCCTCTAAATCAATGTTGTTGTTTAGTGTAGATCATATCACTTCCGCTTGCAACTACACATCAGATTGCTCCGATGTGCTCGCCAATGTGGTTGTTATAGAGCCATGGGTAAGGCTCGGAGGAATCAGTGAGCCACTCCTCTAGAACACACTCCCGTCGCTCGCTGTCAAGCGGCACCAACACTTTCTACTCCTCCTAACCTCCCAACCCCTCATATCTTAATCAAAAGCCCTAAATGTTGCTCCAACACACAAACCCATCACTAAAACCAGATCCCCCTTCTGCCTTGACTTGTCTGGTGAATGATAACCATTATCGATGGTCGGGGATCATGAATAGAGATTGTGATAAGCGAATTCGCCGACCAACAACTGTAAAAGAAGGGAGCGAGCTCTAGCTTTGGTTGGTATCAAGATCGGATGCCTCTCTCTTGGCGTTTCAGGCCACCGACGAGGTTGACACCCTCCAAGGCCAGATTTAGCCACCGGTCAAACAGCAGCAGCAAGAAAGGAGGTCAAAACCCTAGATCAAGTAGGGCAACAATGCTGCCGACCACCAGGGCCCCATGGAATGTTTGGTTGATAGGGTTATAAATGACGGGTTGGATGGAAGGGAATGAAGGATTGGGCTATTGTCATCAGGCCCAACCCAGTATGGCTTAGGGTTTTGACCCATGAGGTCTAGTAAGTTGCCCATCACACTTTAATCCCATTCTATTCTAAAAATTACAGCCCACCTCCATGAAATGTCGCCCAAACTACAAACCAACCCTTACAACTTTTATCTTGCAATCCCTTGAAGCAATTTACACCCCTACCCCCCAAATTTGTAAAAAATTTACTTGAGCCCAACTTCAACTTCTGAAAATCATACTTGCCCCCCTCAACCTTCCAACATTTCCAAATTATCTCCCCCCCCAAACTTTTCTGAGAAATTACTTAATGCTCCCCTTTACTTTTGAAATTTATTCGGAGCCCTTTCCCACTTACAAAATTTACATTTCAACCCTTGCATTTTCCCCAACCCCCAATTGAAGCTCTAATTCATTCTCCAATTCGATTCGTGGAACGAAGGTGGTGATATCAATTATGGGGTTAATATGAAGTCTTGTGCCGAATTTGAGCGGTTGAGTCATACCGTCATCGAAGAACTCGAAGCTCGCATCGAATGATTGGACCAGGTAGGTGACTCTCTATAAAAGGAGCTCCGTGATTTCCAGTTCAGCGCCATCTCCATTAGGAAGTACGAGTAGTGTCACCGCCTCCTGAATCAGTGTCGTGCTTAGTTTCTTGAGATAGAGGCGGCACATGAACATTGGGTGCACCAAGGGTGAGGCGCTTGCCCCATATTCCGATTATTTGGCCGCGGGTGTGATATCCCCTTCGTCCGACGTCGTTGTTGCGTACGACGATGATGCCCACTATCCTATCACGCATGATTGTGACTTCTCAAAGGATGCCGAGGATCGTCGGAGGATGGTATCGATCTCGAGTCATTTTCTTGTGATTTCTTTCCCATTTTTGAGGACGGATGGATTACTCATAATCGGTTCAAGAGTTGACGATTTTTATTTTTTTATTATTTATTATTATCTCAGAACTTCTGTCCCATCTTTAGGGAAAAAGATGTTAGGTTCTTTATCGGAGATATCTTCGATAGTTTTGCGGAGTTCGATTGGGTTACTCGCACTCACTACAGGGAGGTAAAGCCGTATTCTCATGACAATTTTTTCCCACTCTTTGACGGTTGAGATTGTTTCTTCGGGTAGTCGCTCGACGATCGGTTCATTGTTACGAGTTGACATGTTTGATTAGGGATACGTGGATTTGATTTGGGAGGCATACGACTCATGAGTCCTGTTACGACGAGGTACTTCAGCTTTCGAAGCTGAAGCTATTTGTTATGCTTGCCTCGATTATCGTTTGGCATTGTTAGCCTCCTCTGCGACATCGCTGTGTTGATTTCCTTTGCGAAAAAATTCGAGGCCAATATGCAGGCTGTTTCTGAGGACAACTTCCTTCTCAAGTTGGGGAGTCCTTTGATGGTTGTCTTGCTCCCTTGCCGCTGACCTCCAATGCTCGGGACTAGCTTTTTCAAGTGGGAGGGAGTGATGTATATGGGAAACGCATAAATTAATTGTATTTTTTTATTTTATTTTATTCTCATGTTTAGTTTAGTAATTTTCCTTCTTTTAGTTAGTGGAGCATTGTAATATTCTAGTGGACCCTATTTAGTCATTTCACATTTACATGGTTAGCAATATAATTAGCCTATAAATAAGGCAATTGACCATTCTTTTCTTTACTTTACTTTTGAGATGAATAAGAATTAAATTGCTTCTGAGCTCAACTACACAGTTGAATGGATGCAACAACGGCTGGTCCCCATAATCAACTGTAAATCTTTGCTAAAAGGATGGTTTCAATGGCATTATTTAATGAAAAGTGAAGGCGACATATTTTTTCCTTTTGGAACTGTTACAAATAATATTGGGTTTTAACCAACTAGACACTTCAATAACTTTCTTAGAAGCTAGAACCTGAAGAAGCTTAAATTTATGATTTCAAAGTGTCTTATACCGAAAGAAGGGTTATTTTATTTTGGGGTACAATATTTATGCGTATTTTTAGTCTGTGATCCAAAGTTTTGCATATTTGCACTCTGGGGTCCATTTACACCTTTTGCACCGCTTTGGAGAGAAAAAGAGAAAAATATGTCGTAAAAAATATAAAAAGCGTAAAAAAAAGTGATCATGGACCCCAAAGTGCAAATTAGAAAAACATTTAGACCCCATATTAAAGTGTACTAAAGTGCAAATTAGTGGACACCAAAGTGTAAATAACCCCACGAATTGGTGGATATCTCGTCCACTGCATCTTTGTACTTTCTACAGTTTTGAATATTAATTATAGTGCCGCTGTTTCTGATAAAAAAAGTAAAATAATATAACTCCTCAAAAAACAATAGAAGGTGCAGGAGTTATTCATTGATAGTTGCTGAAATTGGCTTGTTGAGTAATAACCCTCTAAATTCAAACGTGAGTTAGGCTGGAAAGATTAGTGCTTAGTAAGTGAACCTGAGTGAGCAAACAATCCAATCTCTTTTCTTATGAGTAGTCCAGTCAGTTGACATCTATAAGCATAGGAATACGGCATTATTGGTTCATACACAGAGGATTAATTCACTCCATTCATAGTAGGCAAAGTACATTTTGCACAATAATTATAGCAATTGGAACATGATGTTTTTACAGGAAGGCTGACGGGTCTCCCATTTGATTTTCTTAACAGATAGTAGATCCTATTGAAATTGAGAAAATGGTTGATAAAGTGCTTGTAGAGAATCCAAAGCAACTAGAACAATACCGTGGGGGCAAAACTAAGTTACAAGGATTCTTTGCTGGCCAGGTATCAAGTTTTTGGAAGCTTTCTTTACTTTAGTCTTCCTGTTATTTATTTACACTCCAATCTAAATTAATGGGATTATCTGACCATTGTTGCCTAATTCTTAGATAATGAAAGAATCAAAAGGTAAGGCAAACCCAGGGCTACTGAACAAGATCCTTTTGGAGAAACTAAATGCCAAAAGCTAATATTTTTTCGTAGGTGAGTCTCTTATGTGTACGCTTTGTTTTGCTAAATTATATGTTGGTTTACACTGTTTTATAATGTGATATTTCCTTGGGTCCATCCAGATGATGCATATTTTGCTCAAACCAGTGGCAAGTGGAAGCATTGTACACAGTTTTCCTTTATGTTTTAGGTGGACAATGCTACATGCACGTATCAAAATTATACACCAGATGATGTTGCAATGCAATGTAGTTTTATATTGTACAAGACTCAAATTCATCGCCACATTAATTGGTCATAAAAAGTAGGTTCCATTAATGGATTAGCTAACTTATTTGTCAGCCCCCTCCCCCTCTTTCGGTTACGAATAGTTATTTGAAAGGGGTTCTGTAAATTTAGGACCTATTATAATATGTATTTTGGAAATAGGATAACAAATATTTTATTTATAGTTTTAGTCCTTATTTTTGAATAAAGCCGCTGGCGCAGATCCATATTCATAAAACGTCAACCAATCACAGCATGCCACGTATTCCTCTAATTTGAAAATAGGGACTAAAAATGGAAACGAAATGTTTGTTGTCCTATTTCCATAATCAATATTATTTTAAGTCATAAAAGTACATAATCTATATTTGAAATTTAACATCTACTAGCTATCAGCGTACAAATTAATGTGGACGTGTTAAATCAAAGTTGAGATGTTAGTTAGATTAAATCCTGTTAATTTCTTTTTCTTACTACAATTCTTATTCAGGACTAATCTTAAGATTAATAGGGTTCTGGCTGAAAATCATAAATAGGACAGTCCTTTACGTATTTAAAGAAATATCTTAGATTATATAAAGCAAGCCTCCTTGAGCCCATGCCAAGTTTTCTTATCCTAGAGAATCCATGTCTATTTCAGTTCAAGTCTTTTAATATTTATATAGTTTTTAGATTATGTACTTTTAGGACTCGAAATAATATTGATTATGGATATAGGACAACAAACATTTCGTTTCCATTTTTAGTCCCTATTTTCAAATTAAAGGGACATGTGGCATGCTGTGATTGGTTGATATTTTATGAATATGGGTTTGCACCAGCGGCTTTATTAAAAAATAGGGACTAAAATTATAAATAAATTGTTTGCTGTCATATTTTCAAAATTCATATTTCAATAGGTCCTAAAATGGGACTAAATGCTTAAGATCACCTTAATTAAGGTATGCCTCATAACATATCACACATTTTCTCTCTCTCTCTCTCTGAAAAACGGGCGTCAACCACATTCACTCTCTTCTATTCAAAATTCTGGAGAGCATTGAACGAATGCATCATAATTTACTAACCTAACATTTAGAGGGAACATCTGATTAGCAATGAAGACAGCTTTTAAGATCATAGTTTGTCACACTAAAATGTTTAAATTATACGAGTATTTTGCCACACTATAATGTTTAAATTATGGGTGCTTTTATTCCAACCCATTAATTTTTCTATCCATACCATGTTTATTAAACCCTTGTTATGGGCTTCTTTACTATTTCTCGACCCCACTTGTTGTGTTGGGGGTGTTTTAAAAGGAAAAAAAAAGACGACGAGACAGACTTATCTACAACCTTCCATTCCGGTCACGTAAGATACTGGCCCCAAAAATCCAAACACAAGCACATCGAACCTGACTGCCCCTTTCTTCCAAATCTAATCTTTGACACCTGAAATCACCTTCAATAATGGAAATCAAACAATTTTACTTAATGTCTACGATAAAGATTCTCTTGCCGCTAGCAATGGAAATTAACCAATTAATTCATCTTGTAGGAAATCACCATCAATGGCGTAAATCAAATCCATAATCTCTCTCTCTCTCTCTCTCTCTCTCTCTCTCAACCAAAGATGTTCTGGAAGAGAAAACAGTTGTTGATGACTAGACAAACATAAATAATTGTTGATGAGCTAGACAAAACAAGGCATTAGTTGAGCCAACATCAGAATTAATCAGTTAGTTAGTTAGACTACTTGTTATAAATAGAGGAAAATGAATTATAAGCGATATGAAAAGAGTTTGTGAGTAATAACATAATTCTATTCCCTTGTCTTTTCTATTCTCGTCTCTTCTATTTTTCTTCTCTCTCATCTTAGACAAGTTCTTTGAAATTCCATTCTTGATGGCATGGCAAATTTGGTATCAGAGTTTGATAATCTTAACCCACACATTCTTGCAAACATGGACAAACAAGAATCACAAAGTCAGAATCATAGTCAATAAGGAGTAAGAAAGGAAATGTTAGACATGAAGGGTACCCTGAGTAGTTTACAAGAAGGGTTTCTTAGCATCTAAGAGCAATTGAAGGTCTTGATGAATTAGAGAAGTAGCCCCTCCACCAGTTTTTATATTGGACAATGATAGAGTGAGGAGGTTTGACCCGACCTTGTTACCAGAACCCATTCGCAGGGATACATATGTGATGAACAACATCCATTCTTCCATCGCACCCCAAAGACGGATTTCCCAAGATTTGATGGTACCGACCATACGGGTTGGATCAAGAAATGCCAAAGGTATTTTCAATTCTACCATATGTTAGAAGAACAAAAGGTAATGTATGCCTCTATGCATTTGGAAGGGAGGGCAAACTGTTGGTTCTAATCAAACCGATCATTTGGATAAGGTGTGTTGGAGGGAGTTTTCTGAAGTCATTTGTCTTAGCTTTTCGGATCATGGTCATGAAACTGTTATTGGTGAATTCAGTATACAACAACATATTGGAATAGTAGAGGAGTATCAAAACAAGTTTGAAGAATTGCGACCAATGGTTTTGGCTAAGCAAAGAGGTTTAACTGAAGATTACTTTGTGGCTATTTTCATTAGTGGGTTAAAGGAGGAGATAAAGTGCAGTGTATAAGTGTTTAATCCCCAAACTATACTCAAGGCCATCAACCTTGTAAGATTGCAAGAATCTGCCTTAGAAGTCCAATCCAAGAAAACCAAATTCATACCCAAAATCAATTTCACTAGTCAATACATCTCCCATTATAGTAACCCACCCAATACCAAGCCATTCTATACCCAAAATCAAAATCAAAACTACCTTGTTGGTCAGTCCAAATCTGTTACTACAAGCATCAAATTTCCAACCATTCAAAAGAACCTAAACACCACTTTGAAACCCATCCCAATCAAGAGACTCACCCCATATGAAATGCAAGCTCAACGAGAAAAGAATACATGTTACAACTGTATTCACATAGGGTGAAACCACAACTGTATTCACATAGGGTGAAACCATACATATATTATTTGATAGTGGAAGCACGCATAATTTTTGAGACCCAAAGACAACCAAGAGGAAAGACTGTTTTATTCAGCCAGCCAATGCCATGTGGGTGACAATAGTAGATGGGAATAAGGTTTGTAGCACAGATAATTGCCCGAAATTTAAATGGAACATGGAAGGGAATGAGTTCTCTACTTTAATAAGGTTATTAGCCTTGGGAGATGTGATGCGGTGCTAGGAGTTCAGTGACTTAAAGAGATTAGTCTGTCTGTTAATTATGGACTTCCAAAAAACGTGGCTCAGTTTTTCGAGAGGGGGCAAACAAGTAATTCTCAAAAGAAATGAAGAAATACGAGAACTTAAATGCATTACTGCGAACACTCTCCAAAAGTTACTGGATAAACAATCCAATACAATCATGGCTCACTTGTACTCCATTTCTGCTCGGAAGGAAGTGGTAAACATTCCCACTATAATTACAAATTTATTGTGCAAGTTTAAAGATGTTTGTCAAGAAAGGAAAGGGTTTCCCCCAATCTCATTTCATGATTATAAAATCACACTTATGCCAAATACCGAACCATTTAAGGTGAAACCCTACAGATATCCCCACATTTAAAAAGAAGAAATTGAAAAGACTGTACAAAAGATGTTGCAGAATGACATTATCAGACCTAACTCTAGCCCTTTTTCTTCATCGGTTCAATTAGTGAAGAAGAAAGACAACACATGGAGGTTTAATTTAGATTATAGAGAACTAAACAAAATCACAATTAAAGACAAGAATCCTATCCATGTTATTGATGAACTACTAGATGAGTTGAATGGAGCCAAGATTTTTTCTAAATTAGACCTTAGAGTTGGGTATCATCAAATCTGAGTTCATGAACCAGATATATACAAGACAGCCTTCACTACACATCATGAGCATTTCGAATTTCTTGTCACGCTTTTTGTCTTAACCTACGCACTTTCCATATTCCAAGCCCAGATGAATGCTTCATTTCAGCATCATTTGAGGAAATTTGTATTAGTATTCTTTGATGATATACTGGTATACAACAGAGGGCTTGGAAACTCACTTAGTTCACTTAAGAACTACCTTTCAATTGCTTAGAGACAATGTTTTGTTTGCTAAAATGTCCAGGTGTAGTTTTTCCCAAGAAAGAGTTGAGCATTTAGGCCATATAATTTCATAAAATGGAATATCAGCTGATGAGAACAAGATAACAGCTATGTTGGAGTGGCCACCTCTGAAATCTCTCGAAGCTTTAAGGGGATTTTTAGGATGTGAAAGATCATAGAATTATCAGTGGAAGATATATTTGACTGGAGTACACTTCATTGATGATGCTATAAACAACACCACCGGTATGAGGTGTTAATAAGCTCAAACTAGCAATAACAATGACAACATATGAGTAAATATCTAGTAGAGGGAGGTGATGAGAAGAGGAGAAACACTAATATATAAGTGGTTCAGTCAATCTGGACTACGTCCACTGTGAGTGTGTGAGTAATTGCATTAGATGAAGGCACTAACGGCCATAGATACAATCTCTCAAGCTTTCTCTCTCTACTGTGTAAACCAACAAAGTTTCAGTTAGGGTTGCAATTTTTCCATCCCTTTACAGGGTAGAGTAAGACATCTATATATAGTGCTTGGGAGGTGTAATATACCCCCCAAGCATGCAATGAGCATGTGTATGAGGATCGAACCAGTATGATGATGACACCTGGTTGATCTTATGTAGATGATGATGACCGCAATATTCTCTCACGTGAGGGGAATGATTCGGTTATAACTGATTTGCCCACGTGTTTCAAACCTTGCATGTTCTTGCATATGCTTGGACTTGTGTCCCTGACTGATGTAACCTCGGCCTGGACGAGTACGAGGTTGGTGAAGTCTGACAGTGTTGCTTTGTCTTGTCAATAGCCATGATGACCTTGGTCGGGAAGACTGGCCGAAGTTAGGCACAGAGGTGAGATGTAACGTCGGCTCAAGCAGAGTAGAATGTTGACAATAACCTGTCCCCATAAGGCGTTGCTGACCTCGACTGCTGCAAAGCCGAGGTTGGTAGTAGAGAGCCGACCTTACAAAATACGACCTTTCTGATGACAGTTGTGAGATTCTCGTTAACTCGGCTGTGAGACAGGCCGAGGTTAGTGACTCTGAGTACAAGGGTGTACTTTCGGCATATCAATCACCCCTAACCCTTAGTCTCGTTTGTGAGTAGGTGAATGAGGGGTATGTTAGGCCGAGGCTGAGTTTATTTTAGTGCATTGGGGGTGAAATGATTCCTTGACACATGTCACTCACTGAAGTGACTAACTTTTTCCCAAGTTGTTGATATTTTTGGCAGCATCTTTTAGGTTTCCAAGGGTAATGATGGGGGCATTGAAAATTGTGCCCCATCATTGAGAAGGTTTAAAACCTTCCTCTTTCCTCTTTTTCTCTTTTTCTCTTTCCTCTTCTAATTTTCTCTCACGTAAGCTTTTCTGCAACTGCCATCGCGATTTCCTGCAATCCCTCCATTGCTTGCTGTGATTCAGGGTTTTCTACTTCTAACCTCTTCCTCCTTCAATCGTAATCAATCAGGTTTTGCTTCTCAACCTTTCATTTTCCATTTCTGGTCATTATTTTTATATTTTCAATTTTTCGGCAAGGGTTTCCACTTCTGTCAGGTGGTTGTAGGGCTAGGATTGTAGCGGTTAGGTAGTTTTGGGACTGTTCTAGGCTGTTCCAAGGTTGTTTCAGCAAATAACCCCTTCCTTTCTGGCTTCCGGCGAACTTTCGATCACCTTCTCCGGTGACCTGCCCTTGAGTGTTCTTCGTTTGAGACCTTTCAACTTCCACCCTTTGATCTTTAATTTAGGTTCTTTAAGTTGTGTGCCTATTTGTAGTTAGTCTTTCTCTCAAGTGTAGTGTCATCTTCCTTATGCTCAGACCCTTGTACCAACTTATAGAAGAGTTCCCCTCTCTTCGTGAGAAGACTTTTGAGAAGATTAGGCAAATAGAACTAGCCCAGGAGGAAGCTCGTAGGGCTGAGGCCTTTCCCCTCACAACAATTTTTCCTCCTCCATTAAAGGTCATAGACTTTGAGCCTGCAGAGCCTACTGAGCCTGCAGAAGTTCCTCAGGATCCTGTCCCAATGTCTGAGTCCTCTTCCTCAGACCTTATGTCCACGTCTGAAGCAGGTGAATTTGTAGACTCTTTTCAAGAGGCTATGGATTATTCTCCTAGGCAAGGTGAGGTTCCTGAGGAGGCCGAGGTTTCAAGACGTGCCTCGTCTTACCAAGGTGCTAGCACTTCGCGTAGGTCTTCCGATGTTGAAATCCTAGGGCCCATCATAGCAATTCCGCCTCCCATTGATGCCATTCTGCAATCGGCTGCCACCGGGGTTGAATTTGCTCAGAGGTTTTCTGGTGGCGCCCCTACAACTGCCCAGGCCGATGTTGCTAGGGATGGTGACGATGATGAAGGGAGCGATCTTGATACCTATGAGGCGACCGAGTATGAGAGTACCGTCAACGAGTATGACCTTCTTACTTTCAGGCACCTCTATTCCATAGATTCTTCAATCATCCTTAGGAAACCTCAGAAGGATGAGAGGGCCTTCGATGGCCGAGATGGAGAAATATGTGTTTATGAACAGATGTTTAAGTTGGGCTTTCGTCTTCCTATTCACCAAACCATCAGAGCTATACTCTCTCATATAAATCTTGCCCCTTCCCAACTGTCCCCAAATGCCTGGAGGGTTATGATTGGGGCCATCGTCCTTTGGAGGGCTGTTCACCATTCAGACCTTCCAGTTAGAGTTTTTACAGGCTATTATGTTCCCTCGTCTGCCAAAAATCACCCCAGCTACTACCACTTCCTAGCTAGGAAATTAGAGACGAAAATGCTCTTGGTTACCCAAACTTCAAACCGTAATTGGAAACCTCAGTACTTCTTTGTTTTCGGGCCGTGAGAATTTAGTTCCGATGAGGCATCTGGAATGTCGGTTCCGAGGACCCCTCTGAGATGGGGGAAGGTCTCTCTTACTGCTAAAGCCGACCCTGGACTTAGCTAGGACAATCACAAGAACATTGAGGACCTTCGCAATCAAGGCGAGAATGGTCGTCTCGTTAAATATGAGCATCTGATGACCCCCTATATTACCTTTCTCAGACAGGTTTGGGGAGTGTTCCCCAAGAAGAGATTTGTAAGTTTTCAACATTTTTCTTACCCAAGTCATACCTCTTATATTTTTTTTATCTCTGACTTACTAACTCAGGGACTTGTCTTGCAGAGCGTCCAGCAGGTATACTAGACGAGTTTTGGGAGATGTCTGCTCCTAGTCTAGTGAAGCTCATGGAAAAGAGAGGTGGTAAGAGTTCACCACCGCCTGCTTCAAAAAGAACATCAGCACCTCCAGGGCCGACACTAACAAAAAGAGGAAGTCCACGACTGAATTGGCGCATACGAGGCCGAGCAAGACCCAGGCCAAGGATCGTGCCATCCCCATCTCTACAGACGATGCCTTGGCTACTCGTCTATCTCAGCTCAAAATAGGATATAGCCTGATCGGTCACAGTCTGAAGGCTGCCGATGCTATTGGTGCAATAATGACTGAGGAAGATAAACGTTTCCTACGCGCATTGGATGTCCCTTTACTGGACGAGTTTGCTCTCCACAAGTCAATCCAGGTATCAGTTTTTTGCTAATTTGCTCACAAGTGTAACATCGGCTTTTTAGAAATTATAACTCTTATGTTCATACATCTGATATTCTTCTGCAGGGTGTCTTATCTTTTCATCGTCTTGTTGATTGGACTTTGAAGAAGATGGCCCTTATAGAAAAGGGGAAGGAAGCTGAGAAGGCTGAAGCCTCTCTGAATGCAGAGGTTGCAAGGTTAAACGGGGTCATCAAGCAGAGGGACAATGACATGTCTCAGCTCAAGAAGGATCATGACAAAGCTCTGAAGGCCAAGGACGATGTTCTTCAGTCTAAAGTTGATGCTGCAGTCAAGGCTGCTTTGGAAGATGTTGCTAAGAAGGCCATCGAAGACTACAAGGTCTCAGACGAATTTGTCAGCTTCGACTCTGAATAACCTAGAGAGGGGTATCAAAGCGACTGGAAAATGGGCAGCCATGAAGGAGGGTGAGTCTGGGGCCTTGACTGCCTCAGACTTTGTTGGTCTCGTCTTTGGAAACCCTCGGTTCGCTCAGGCCTTGCAGGAAGTTGAAGAGGCTGATGCTGCTCCAGCCGAGACTGCTCCTCTCGAGGTCACAGAGACAAAAAACGCTACTCATCAAGATGATGGAGTTGAAGTCACGAACGCCGGCCGTGACCAAACGACTGCAGATGTTGGTGGGTCGGCTCCTGCCGAGACCTAGGCTCTTTTCTTGTGAAGCTTTTCAATAGTTGTAATTTTGATGAACTTTTGTCCGTAATTCTTGTTTTTATGAACTCTGATGGCCTCTTGATACTCTGGCTTGTAACTCTAAATCCTTTTAATGATAATCATAAGTAGTTCAACTTCTTCAGATTCTACTGATTCATACGAAGTTTTGTTTAAAATTTATATGTTGGTGTTGCCCTGTATTTATGACGTTTTACCTCTTATTTTCACCAATCTAATGTTGTTTGAGGTCTGAGGTCACCAAGTTATGATGTTTTACCTCATATTTTTACCAACTTAATGATGTTAAATATCTGAGGTCACCGAATTATGGTGTTTAACCTTATATTTTACCAACTTAATGATGTTAAAGGTCCGAGGTCACCAAATTATGATGTTTTACCTCATGTTTTCACCAACTTAATGATGTTAAAGGTCTGAGGTCACCAAATTATGATGTTTTACCTCATATTTTCACCAACTTAATGATGTTAAAGGTCTGAGGTCAACTTAATGATGTTAAAGGTCCGAGGTCACCGAATAATGATGTTTTACCTCATATTTTTACCAACTTAATGATGTTAAATACGCACACATCGGAGCAGGAGCATTAACACAATGTTGCTACTTTTCCATTGACATCCTCTATTTAAGTTGATACATGTATTACAAAAAAGATAAGAACAACGGTAACATCATATGTAATATTTCTTTAAGTGATCGGCATTCCAAGGGTTGGAGAAGGGTTCTCCTTCAAGATTTTCTAGCCGGTAGGTACCAGGTACAACCTCATCAATTACCCTATAAGGTCAATGCCAATTAGGATGGAGCTTATTTATTTTTTGCCATGTCTTCTTCAGGACTAGGTCCCCCATAGCTATCGGCTTTGACTTTACCCTCTGATTGTAGAATCTCGCAGTTCCCTGTTGATAGGCTGCCTGTCTTATCTCTGCATCCTCTCTTCTTTCCTCGATCAAATCAAGATCAAGTCTTCCCTCTTCCCCATTCCTCTGAGGGTCATAGGTCTGAACTCTATGAGTGGGAAGTCCTACCTCTGTTGGGATGACAACCTCTGAGCCATGGGCTAATATAAATGGAGTTTCTCCATTGGTGTCCTCACTGTCGTCTTGTAGGCCTAAGCACTGCATATACCTCCTCTATCCACATCTTCCTTTGGCCTCTTCCAACCTCTTTTTTATCCCATCAAGGATTGTTCAATTTGTGACCTCAGTCTGCCCGTTTGCCTGGGGTCGGCCAGGAGAAGAGAAGAACTGCTTGATCCCCACTCTTTCGCAGTATTTTTTCAAGGATATGTTCTTGAATTGGGTTCCATTGTCTGAGATGAGGGTGTTTGGAAGACCATACATGCATATGATGTTCTTCCAGACGAACTGGAAGGTCTTCTGCTTAGTGATTGTGATCATTGGCTCAACTTCTACTCATTTGGAGAAATAATCAATTGCCACTATTAAGAACCGATAGTTGTTTACAACTCTTGGCCGGGGTCCTCCAAATCAACGCCCCATATTACAAATGGCTAAGGGGAGCTGATTGAAGTTATAGGTTGGTGAGGCTTACGAGGGATGGTGGATAAACTTTGGCACTTGTCACACTTCTTCACATACACGATTGCATCTTTGGCTAAGGTCGGCCACGAGTACCCCTGAGTGATTATCCTCTTAGCCAACGGCCTCCCCCCTATGTGACTGGAACAAGAGCCCTCATGCACATCGTGCAAGATGTGTGGAACCTCTGAAGGGTGGACACATCTGAGGAGGGGGAGCAGGAATTCCTTTTTATACAGGACATCTCCTACAATTGAGAATTTAACGGCTCTGAACCTCAACTTTCTCCTTTCTAACTTCGATTCTGGCAGTTCTCCCTCTCTGACATATCTGATAAGAGGGTCCATCCATGAGGCTCCCATACTTAGGTTTAGGCAAGGTCTAGCAACCTCTTCCTCTTCGATGGTCGGTTTGAGGAGAATCTCAACTGGTACTGTTCTCCTTATGTCTGTCCTTGTTATTGAGGCCAACCTTGTGAGTGCATCAACTCGGCTAATGTCTAGCCGAGCTATCCTCTTCATCTTAACTTCCTTGAAGCTCTCTAGCATCGTTCTCACCCTTTTCAGGTATCTGGCCATCCTTTCGTCTTTGGCCTCATACACCCCCAGGATTTGGTTTACGACTAACCTTGAGTCGCTGTGGACTAGGAGCTGACCGATATTGAGGGCTTTTGCCAAAGAGAGACCTGCTATCAATGCCTCATACTCTGGCTCATTGTTAGAAGCTTTGAAGTTGAACCTCAACGCATATTCAATAGTTGTTCCATCTGGTGCATACATTATCAGCCCTGCTCCACTTCCACTTCCACAGGATGACCCATCAACGAAGAGGTTCCAAGTAGTTTCATTAGAGGAGAAGCTTCCCTCTGATAGGGTCCCTTGCTTGAAGAGGTATCTCTCTTCCTCATTCTCAACTGCTCTTTGTCTGGCTTTGCTTGACTCAACCTCGTCGG
The DNA here is from genome assembly GCA_949130495.1 of Sambucus nigra. Classification (NCBI taxonomy): domain Eukaryota; kingdom Viridiplantae; phylum Streptophyta; class Magnoliopsida; order Dipsacales; family Adoxaceae; genus Sambucus; species Sambucus nigra. The sequence continues at coordinate 393,606,601 of OX422215.1, forward strand.
AATCTCGGAAGACATTTCTGTCTGGTTCATATGCGGCCCCGTGACTCTCCTCAACATCGGCCTTTTCCCAGGTAAACTCGACTACAAAGTCTGCGACTGCCCGTCCCTTGATGGCAACCCTGGGTTGATAAACAATATCGTATTCCCCCAACTCGATTGCCCAAGTCATTAGCCTTCCTGATTTCTCAGGCATATGGAGGACGTGTCTGAGTGGGGAATCAGTGAGGACGACCATAGAGTGGGCTTGAAAATATGGCTTCATTTTCCTAGAAGCATGTATCAAGCATAGGCTAACTTTTCAATCCGAGGGTACCTCTGCTCAGACCCTTAGAGTGCCTTGCTATTGAAGTACACTGGTATTTGCACTCCATCCTCTTCTCTTACTATCACAGCACTGGTGGCTGACTCTGAGATTGCTAAGTATACATATAGCTTCTCATCCTGAACTGGCCGGGATAGTAGTAGGGGGAACCGAGGTAGGACTTTAGCTCTTTAAAAGCAATGTCACATTCCTCATTCCATTCGAAGGCCTTTCTAAGAACTTTGAAAAAAGGAAGACACTTATCTGTGGCTCTTGAGACGAACCTGTTAAGTGCAGCAACTCTCACGGTTAGCCTCTGAACGTCTTTGATAGTTATGGGTGTCTTCATTTCCAACAAAGCCTTAATCTTCTCAGGGTTAGCCTCTATTCCCCTTTGGTTGACGATGAGTCCCAGAAACTTTCTTGCTCTTACCCCGAAGACACATTTGGCCGGATTGAGCTTCATTTTGTATTTGTCCATGGTGTCAAAATTTCTTTCAAGGTTGGCCACATGAGTGTCGGCCTTCAAACTCTTCGTCAGCATGTCGTCCACATAAACTTCCATGGATTTACCTATCTGATCTTCGAACATCTTATTTACAAGACGTTGGTAAGTAGCCTCTACATTCTTCAGGCCAAAGGGCATGACCTTGTAGCAATAGGTCCCCTTGTCTGTAATGAAGTCTGTCTTCTCTGAGTCTGCCGAGTCCATGAAGATCTTATTATACCCGGAATATGCATCCATAAAGCTCGTGAGCTCATGTCCTGCTGTGGCATCCACCATCTGATCAATACGAGGCAGGGGAAAACTGTCTTTTGGGCAAGATTTGTTTAAATCAGTGAAATCTACACACAACCTCCATTTTCCATTAGCTTTAGGCACAATGACAGCGTTAGATAACCACTCAGGGTATATGACCTCTTTGATGAACTTGGCCTCTTCAAGCTTTCTAACCTCGTCTCCGATGACATCATACTTTTCCCTTGTGTATACTCTTCTTCTCTGCTTGATGGGCTTGGCATCTTCTACAACATTGAGTTTATGGCACATAATCTCGGGATCAATACCCGGCTTGTGACGCGACTAAGAATGTGTCTGAGAAGTGCGTACTCTCTAGGCTCAAGTGCAAGGCTGTCGCTCAAGTAATAATCCGATAAGTCGAGTATCGATCCTCAGGGAAATAGGACAATGGAGTTGTAACGACGTTGGACAAACGAAGGAACCCTAACTCTGACTCTAAAGAAAAGGAAAAGATGATTTGATTGGTGAAATAACTACAACTAAATGCAATTTTGAAAATGGTTAACTAATGAACTAAAATATGAATGGAATGCAATTATTCTAAATTATCTAAAATACCGATGATGAATGACTCAAAACTTAAACTATATGATGAGGAAAACAGGACGGGAATACAATCCCTCAACCCAGTGTATTGCTGGTATAAAATTAATCGTAAATTTAAGTGATTAATTAGATCCAGAATTTAGTACTCCCAAGCATTACATATATGAGGTTCAAGCCCGCACCATACATAATCAGAGGACGAATAAATTGGTATTGTGATAGTTACACTCGAATTGCATTCTGAAGCATCCCGGTTACCCTGAAGCAAATGAGATCCAAAGATCTACAATGGTTATGTTTTTACGCAATACGGGCGTAACAAATCATTAAATTTAGAGAATTAATTTTATACACCTGCTACTACCACATCAGGTTGAGTTCATGCATCCCAAACCTTTAAATCTAGTCGGACATGTTAAACCTAATTATGCATGACTTAACTACGTTGCATGCGCGAGAAATAATAATGAAACTATCTTGAAATATGCAAAGAACAATTATAAACCTAGAAATTGTTTAAACCATGCAAGAAAAATAATATGCAAGAGTAATAATAGAGAGAATAAAACTATGCATTAAAACTTGAAAGCAAACCCGGAATTAATCACTTCTTGAATCAACAAATCAAAGTATCTTCCTAGAATGTTCTTCTACCCTTCTCTCTATCAAAAACTGATAAAAACTATAAAATAACTTTGTTTTCTAAGTCATTAACTTCGTACAAATACGTTTTAGAAAGAGTTGTAACAAAATAAACTCTTTGGACCAATCAACTGCCAAGGAAAATTTCGCGCATCAGGACCCCCGAACCGGTTCGCAGGTACCCCGAACTGGTTCGCAGTGTGGTTCGAGAATTCCCGGTGGTTCTGGGATCTCATTTCCTCAATTCAACACTTAGAATTTTTTTTCCTTCTTTTCTTTTTGGATTTTTCCTCAACTTCAAATGTTCATAACTCTTTCACCGTAGCTCGAATTTGGTTACCGTTTCTTCCAGTGCTCTCGTCGTTCCGAACTCTTCAACTTTCCAGTTGGCCCCACCTCCGAGGTCAAGCTGCAGAATTACAAAAATGCCCTTGAACTTGCCTTCTTAGCCTTTCTTTCACTGTTTCGATTTCTCTTTTGCACCGCTTGTATAATTAACCTGTAAAACACATAAGAGATACACAAAACACGAAATACTTGCCAACGAAGGTTAGTAGCATAAATGTGAGTTAAATCCATATCACTTGCACTACTCGGGTTCACAAAGGTACCTAAATTAAGGGAATAAATAAACAATATTTATGCCGAATCAAACCCCCTAACTTAGAACTTCGCGCATCCCGAGCAATGTAAAAGAAAAAAAATAATGTCACAACTCTTTTAAACATACTATGGGGATAGAATACCTTTTTCGCGGCGAGCGATTGCATTTAGCGTATGCAACAAGCCTTTAAACCCCTAGGTTACCCTAGTAGGACGAGTGTTGTCTCGTGAGTGTTTGCAGTAAATATACCCACAAAATTCGACTCAAATAAAATTCAAAACACGCAAAAATTGTACAATTGAAACTTTTTCCGAAAATAGTCATCATTAATTCATGTTCAATAGTCTCAAATCATAGTGCGTGTGTGCGAAGCAAAAAATTTAACCGCGAATTTCTACCGATTGACCATTACGTTACTTATCCGAAAATTCGTTTTGATTTCAAAATCTCACGAGATGCTCCCATAAACGAATCACTGGGACTGTGGTTATTCTCTCGATGTGCGTGATTTATAAGAGTAAATAAATTGGAACCAAGTTCGCGCACACAAATAGAAAGACGAAAATTTTATGGTGAAAAGATCCCATCATTGGAATACAATTATAAGAAAACGGGATCATTGCCTCTAATTCACGTTTTTTATCTCTTTTATTTTTTTTTGGTGTTTTGGCTCTCCATGCGGTAACCAATTTCGAAATTTTGGACTCGGTTAGGATTTTTATGGGTTGAAGGTGTATTGGGTAAAATTGAAAAATGTTAAGAATTTTGGAATTGAAAATTTTTGCTTATGATGTCCGTTAGTGCTTTTTCGGGCTTTTGCTCATTTTCTTCTAGTTTCACGTTTTTCTTTTCTTGCTATTTTTGTTGAGCATGATTATTCTTTTCTTGCCTCCTTTTGTTGCACTTTTTGGACTTAAATTATGACTTTTTCCATTTTTCACAGTTCCGGGCTTTTTGGGTTTTTCGGGTTGTCAAATGAAAGGAAAACTTATTTGGCTCAATTTTAGGTTACAAAAGGGATGATTTTCACAACTTTTTATGGCCAGTATTTTTGGGTAACAAACAATAGCCTACTTCATTGTCCGAATTACTTATTGCATTACCATATGCGTCTTGAGATGAATTAAATTTGGAGATTTCTTCAGCACGTTTTTCAAGGCAATATCACACACATTTCTCAAAACCGATCAAGGTGAAAGACTTGAGATCCTCGACGACTTATTAGACTGCCGAAAAGAACTTGGAGTTAACAATGAACTCGGATTGATTTATAAATTTCACAACAATGAAAGGCTCGAATCTCACCGGGATTGTTAATCTCCACACTTATTCGTTAAGTCGTCAATTTTCATCTCTGGTCAATTTCGGCTTTGTGTATTGTGTTTTTACAATTTGAGACTTTAAATCGACTTTTAATGACATTTTTGAAAAATTTGAATTCCAATTTTTATTTATTTTGAAGAAAAATATTTTTGGATTTTTTAAAATTTTTGGATTTTTTTGAAAATTTTGGGCATTTTTGAAAATTTGTGAAGTTTTAGAAAAACGCATTTGTGACCCCCTAACTTAGACTTTTGCATTGTCCTCAAGCAAAAAGGACTAAAATCTAACTCGAAGCGAATTAAAAGTGCGGAAAAAATAAAACAAACAAAATAAAACAGAAATGTAAAATTTTATTATAGAAACGGAGAATCAAGTGTTACAATGGATAGGGTAGAGAAAGCGACTAAACAATGTAAACAACCACCATTACACACAAACATCAAACAAAGGGGAAGGGGTTCATTGGGGAGGCGGATGAGAGGGGCCGGGTGCGCTCGGATCATAAGGATCATGAAAGAAAGTCGGAGGGGGTCCACCGAAGTTGAGCTCGTATAGATGGGCTTGGAGCCGATGCATCATGCTAGTGTCTCTTCGGTAGGCCTCTTGATCCCTTTGATAGGAGACTTGATCTTGGTTATATTGGGTGATGAACCCGTCAAAACGAGATTCGATCGCCAAAAGGCGCCTATCAAAATCCGCACCGGGTGGCTCGAAGTCGTAATCATCGTCCTCGTCCTCATCTTCGGCATATTCTTCTTCTTCTTCTTCTTCTTCTTCTTCTTCTTCTTCTTCCCCCACATCCATCATTGGGGCGTCTTGTTCCTCCTCTCCCGCACCCTCGTCGAGAATGGGACGGTTGGGGTGAGCCACCCGCATTTGGCGTTCACTTCGAGTGGTGGAGGTACTTTCGATGGGACGGGGGAGTCGGACTTGCTGCGCCGGGTCTTCCACCCCGGCATTAATCAAAAGTTCCGTAATGAGGCGGGCGTAGGGGAGCGTAGCTTTGCCCCACTTGTCCTAGGCGGCATTGATGATGTCCGCGTAGAAGAGTTGGGCCAGATTTATCATGCTTTTGGGGTCAAGGAAGTGGTAAAGGAAGTTGGCGTGACGTAGCCGGACCACCGAGTCATTGGTGGTTTGGTGGATTGCTCCACATGCAATTAGGTGCGTGAATCGCACCGTATCCGAGAGACTCCCTATGGGAAAAGAATCCCGCAACCATTCCTCCCCGGGTGCCATTCGAGCAACGCATTCTTCTTTGGTGCGGGGAGCACCATTTGTGGGATATCGGAATGGCACGGGGAGGACAACCCTTTGGCACGCATTTTGAGCGCGATGATGGCGACGGAGAAAGAAATTTGGATACGGTCAAGATAGGCCTCGTGAAGCGTGAATGATTTGCGAACGAGTGTCGCGTAAAATTGGCGAATGGCGGCTTCGAAAACGTTATTGCTCGTAGGAGAGAGGAAAGAGCATGACCCCCGGTGGTTGAAAAGGGCGGTGACGTCGCCGGGAAGTTGCTCCCAATTGACAAAGCGCTCGATGTGGATTGGGCGTGTGGCCGAAAAATAGCGTTCGGCCCAATGGCGTTCTTGGACGCACCGAAACACCCCCTTACCCTCGTCATCAAGGACGGTGGTGTCGTCATATGTGCGAGGGCGAAAATTGACTTGGCGGGGGCGCGACATGGTGAGAGAGAGAGATGGTATATAGCTGATTAGGTATGGAAGAAAATGAGAGTGAAAGTAGGTGTGGGAAATAGGGGGGGGGGGGGGTGAGTGTTAATTTATAGGTGTGGAGGATGGGGTTTTGGTGGGAAATAATAATGGGATGGGAGGGAATGGAAGGGGGGAATGAATTTGGAAAAGGAAGTGAAGGGAGGGAACTTTGAAGGGGTGAAATTTCGTAGGGGGTGTATGGAGGGAAGAGGGAAAAGAGGTTGAATTTGGAAAAACAAGGAGGGAGGGGGCGGGGGGGGGGGGGGGGGGGAATCTGCCAGGTACCCCTAACCGGTTCGCCCTGGGGTTCGGGGGAGGTTGCTGGCTTGATTCTCTCAAAAACTAAGTGTTTTCTCATACCTCCTCTCGTGCGTATGGCCCCTAAAGATTCCGTAAAAGTTCCTCGACCAAGCCCTCAAAATATGTGAAAACTCTCTCGGAAAGTGTGCTAACTCGCTCCCTCTCGTGAACCGTGCTCCTGACTCCTAAATAACCTAACTCACACACTACTACTATACACAAGAATTCACCCCATACGCATCGGGGGTGCGACGACCTCTCATTTTCAGCTCACTCGACCCCGTAAATGGGGTCTAATAACCAAACGGTGTCGACTTCTTCCATACACGCCTTTAGATATGGCTTGAGGCGTTGTCCATTTACCTTGAATGTATTTCCCCCTTTTAAATCGTCTAATTCCACCGCTCTGTGAGGGAATACATTCTTCACAACAGGCCAGACCATCGTGACCGCAACTTACCCGAAAATAGATGAAGCCGAGAGTTATAGAGAAACACTTTTTGTCCGGGAAGAAACTCTTTGCGTCGAATAATGTTATCGTGAGCGAATTTCATCCTTTCTTTGGAAATTTTTGCGTTCTCATACGCATCATTGCATATCTCTTCTAACTCATTTAATTGAAGCTTGCGAGCTTCACCGGCTTTATCCATGTCATAATTCAACTTCTTAATTGCCCAATACACTTTTTGCTATAATTCAATGGGAAGATGGCAAGGTTTTCCATACACAAAGCGAAAAGGGGACATCCCGAGTGGATTTTTGTATGCGGTACGATAGGCCCATAGTGAATCGTTCAATCGAAGTGACCAATATTTTCTATTGGGATTGACGGTCTTCTCGAGAATGTTTTTGATTTCCCGATTCGCTAATTCGGCCTGCCCATTCGTTTGTGGGTGATAGGTCGTTCCAACCTTGTGAACGATGCCATACTTTCTCATGAACTTCGCGAATGGCCTGTTGCAAAAGTGCGTGCCATTATCACTAATTATCGCTTTCAGAGCATCGAAGCGGGAAAGTATGTGTTCATGTAGGAACCTAATCACCACTTTGCTGTCATTTGTCCTGGTAGCTATAGCTTCCACCCATTTAGAAACGTGATCTACTCGACAAGGATGTATAGGAAACCAAAAGATGGGGGAAAAGGGCCCATGAAGTCAATACCCCAGCAGTCGAAGATCTCAATAATGAGTATCGGGGTTAATGACATCATGTCTCGTCGGGTAATCGCCCCCATCCTTTGACACCTATCGCAAGATTTGCAACAATTGTTCACATCCCGGAAAATAGTGGGCCAATAGAGGCCGCATTGAAGAATCTTAGCGGCCGTCTTTTCGTCAAAAAGTGACCTCCACAAGCTTTTGAATGACAAAATTGGATGACTTTCGGGATCTCGTCATTCGGTACACATCATCGGATGATTTGGTCGACGCAATATTTAAAAAGGAAAGGATCGTCATAGAAAAACATGCGCGACCAAGTGATGAACCTCTTCTTATCTTGCGGTGTCCAATCGGGAGGGATGGCTCCCGTGACAAGATAGTTTACTATATCTGCAAACCAGGGCAAAGAAGAGGTACCAAAGAGTTGCTCATCCAGAAAGTTTTCGTCTATGGGTATCGGATCACTAGGTACGTCGGACGAGAGCCATGATAAGTGGTCAATAACGATGTTTTCTACTCCTTTCTTATCTTTAATGGAGAGATTGAACTCCTGTAGGAGTAGGATCCACCTTATGAGGCGCGATTTTGCGTCTTTCTTCGCAAGTAGGTATTTCAATACCGCGTGGTTAGTGAAGCAAGTGATGGGAGAACCGATAAGGTAGGACTAAAATTTGTCAAGAGAAAAAACTACCACTAGCAACTCCTTCTCTGTGGTGGAGTAATTAAGTTGTGGTCCAGTATGAGTTCGGCTAGCGTAGTAGATGACATGAGCCTGTTTGTCTTTTCTTTGGCCCAAAATAGCCCCTATCGCATAATCGCTAGCATCACACACAAGCTCGAATGGTAAGGACGAATCCGGAACTTGCATGATGGGAGCAGACACAAGCAAGGTTTTCAGTTTTTCAAAAGTGCTATGGCATGCTTCTGTCCACTCAAATGGGGTGTCCTTCATAAGAAGGTTGCTTAAGGGTCTAACGATTGCGCTAAAGTCCTTAATGAACCATCGATAAAACCCCGCGTGGCCCAAGAAGGAGCGCACGTCTTTGAGCGATTTTGGTGGGGGTAGATCGGCTATGACATCTATCTTAGCTCTATCAACTTCAATCCCCTTGGATGAAACTATGTGGCCAAGAACTATTCCCTCAGTGACCATAAAATGACATTTCTCCCAATTTAGCACTAAGTTCTTCTTCGCACACCGAGCAAGTACTTTTTCCAGCTTAACCAGACAAAGATCGAAAGAGGTGCCAAAAACTCTAAAATCGTCCATGAACACTTCAAGTTCCCTCTCAATCATGTCGCTAAATAGACTTAACATGCACCGTTGAAAGGTCGCGTGTGCATTGCACAAGCCGAATGGCATACGTTTGTAGGCAAACATACCTAAGGGGCAAGTGAAGGTCGTTTTCTCCTGGTCAAGTACATCTACCTCAATTTGGTTATATCTGGAATAACCATTAAGGAAGTAATAGTAAGGGTGGCCCGCTACTCTCTCAGATCAATAAATGGCAAGGGGAAATGGTCTTTCCTAGTTCCCGCATTGAGTTTCCGGTAATCAATGCAAATGCGCCACCTGGTGGTGGTATGTTGGGGAACTAGCTCTCCCTTAGCATTTTCAATCACTGTCATGCCCGACTTCTACGGGACAACTTGAATAGGGCTCACCCACTTGCTATCCGAGATTGGGTAGATAATCTTGGCATTCAATAACTTAATGATTTCGATCCTCACTACTTCTTTCATATTGGGGTTTAGCCTTCTTTGCATTTCTCTCGAGAGCTTGACATCCTCTTCGAGGTGGATCTTGTGGGTGCAAATCAAAGGACTTATCCCCTTCAAATCAGCAATACACCAACCAAAAACACCTTGGTGCTTCCTCAGAAATTTTAGCAGTTTACCCTCCTGCTCTTCGTCTGGGCTAGAGGAGACAACAACAAGAAATGTCTCGTCCTTTCCTAGGTATGCATATTTAATATGGGAGGGTAGTTTCTTCAATTCGAGGGTCGAAAATTTGTTGCTGGAGAGAACCATGCGTGCCTCCCTTGGCGGTAACTCGTCGAATCGAGAAAACCAACTTACATCTCTCACGTCCTCGTCCGACGCTCTCTCATCAAGTAACTCTCTCAACTCCTTAACTTCCCTCTCAAATTCAGTATACGTCCCCTTACTCTCGTGGCTCGACACTAAACGGGACCCTAGGGCATCTCCACAATAATTTTCCTCAAAGTACTCCTCTACGATCTCGTCGATTAGGCTCACCGCGTGAAGATCATCCTCTTCCCCCGTAGGTTTGGCTATATGGAAGATGTTAGTCTCTAAGGTCATGTTCCCAAAGGTGAGTTGCATCTGCCCATTTCGATTATTGATAATTGCGTTAGCCGTAGCTAAGAATGGGCGCCCAAGAATGATGGGAACATGATTGCTCGAGGCGAAGGAGGGTTCCGTGTCCCAAATGACAAAATCTATCGGAAAGTAAAAAGTGTCAACTTGAACGATCACGTCCTCAACTATACCTCTTGGGATCTTCACGGTTTGATCTGCTAACTGGAGAGTGATCTTTGTGGGCTTAAGGTTTCCCAGATTAAGTTGCCTATAGATGGCGTAAGGGAGGATATTAACACTTGCTCCCAAGTCAAGTAAGGCTTTTTTAATTTTATTTTCTCCAATGATGCAGGAAATGGTGGGTGCACCGGGATCTTTGAATTTTGGCGGGAGATCATTAAGTAGAATGAAGCTCACGTTCTGTGCTAGAAATACGTTTTTTTTACCTTCATCTTTCTCTTTACTGTTAACAAGTCTTTGATGACTTTTGCATAAGCGGGAATCTACTTAATGGCATCGAGGAAAGGTAAATTTAGCTTCACTTGCTTTAGCACGTCTAGCACTTCATCACGGTGGTTCCCTTTGTGGAAAGGAACCAACCTTTGAGGAAACGGTGCCGCGATGGATGGTTTCACTGCTACCTCAGGCTCAATAGTGTCTTCATTATCACTCTCTTTCAAGGGGACATCTTTGGCCTCTTTCGTGCCGGGCGAAATCTCCTTGTCTTTGGTTGCGTCGTGTGGGGGAGGTGATAAATCAACGACTCTCCCACTACGAAGAGTGGTCACAACTTGACATTGCTCTTGATGTTCTATAGAGGTGGAGCTGACACTAGTTTGACCTTGGGGAGGTCTTTGGCCCTGGGTAGGAAACTTGCCATTCTCTTGGATACTCAACGATGATTGCATTTTTGAAATATTTGCATTTATGTCGCTGATCATGCGATCATATCTAGAATTGGTTGCATCCTGGGTATTGATAAATTGGTTCATCGTATCCTCGAGATTTCTCCGCGGTGGAGTGATGTATGCCCCTTGAGATGGTGGTGCTTGTACATGTCCTTGCATGTGTGTAGCTTGTTGAAAGTGCGATGGTGGAGGAGGGGAAACATGTGAATTAGGATTCATCGCAGCATGTTGTTGCCCATAGCTAAAACCAGGATGATTTTTCCATGAAGGGTTGTAAGAATTCCCTTGCGATGCACCGAAATTATCCTTAGATCCTCCTACACCACTTACTTGCTCTTGAAGCATAACTTTATAGGCGGGTATAGTCGGGCATTCAACTGTTGAATGACTGGCCTCACAAATCGCACACACCTTCTCGACGGGGTTTGGGATGGATCCAGTTGGTCCTCTTCCACATACCTAAAGTATTTCTCGCATTCCTTTCTCAAGAAGGTCGAGTCGGCTGCCCATCATAACATTCTTTTCCACATGAAATAGGTCGGACGCCGATAGAGTGGTGGTCGATTGGTGAGTTCGATTTTAAGCACTAGGGTCAGATGTATCCCATGAATGGGTAGTCTCGGCGACATACCTCAGGTGAAGCTCAACATCGTTGGCGTCTAAGTCGACAAAGGGACCATCACATATAGTCTCAACGAGTTGTTTGGAATTCATGTTCAGCCCGTTATGGAAGAAGGAAATGATTTGCAGTTTATCAAGTTCATGATGAGGGACCGAAGTGACTTAACTCATTGAAACGCTCGTAACATCGATCGAATGACTCATTTTCTAGTTGTCAAAAAGTTTGAATTTGAGCCTTGATGGAGTTCGTTCGATGTGTAGGAAAGAATTTCTTGAGAAATTTAGATTGTAACTCGTTCTATGATGAGATCGAGTTTGGAGGTAAAGACCATAGCCAGGTCTTATAGCCTTATCCTTTAGCGAGAAAGGGAAGAGTTTGAGGCGGATCACATCTTTTGTGCATGTTTGATCGCTGAGGGTCTCACATGCCTCTTTAAATTCCATGATGTGGAGATATGGCTTTTTTGAATCCATTCCATGGTAAGTGGGAAGTATTTGGATCATCCCATTCCTAAAGAGAAATTGCCCTACATTATACAGGAGTAAAATGCATACCGGAGTGACAGTGTGCTCGGGATATAAGAGCTCTCTCAAAGGGTGGTACGGGGCCTCTTCCTCACCGGCGGCTGCACTACCATGTTGCGACATTTCTCTCTCACTCAAAGACTCAGTGTCCTCACTTGGTATATTCGGAGTGTGCTCTGAAGTGTGTCCTAAGAGGGAAAACAGAGTGCTATTTGCAATTGAGTGTGATGGTGTGGGAGGTGGAACCCATAATTATCGAGCGTTAGGAGTGCGAGGGCTATCGGGGTCGTACTCAACTATCGGGTTTTCGTGAATGTGGGTTGGAGTATTCTGGGGAGTTGGAGTGAGTTCAAAATTTTGCATTAACAGGCTTATGAGAGATGATGAGGAATATTTTTGTGCTTTTAATTTTTTTTTATGTTTTTGGATTTTTGGAAATTTTTGGTCAAAGTTTTAGATTGACTTGATCTAATCCTAAGTCTACCTAGTTCCCCGACAACGGCGCCAAAAACTTGACGCGATTAAGAATGTGTCTCAGAAGTGCGTACCCTCTAGGTTCAAGTGCAAGGATGTCGCTCAAGTAATAATCCGATAAGTTGGGTATCGATCCTCAAGGAAATAGGACAACGAAGTTGTAACAACGTTGGACAGACGAAGGAACCCTAACTCTGACTCTAAAGAAAAGGAAAAGATGATTTGATTGGTGAAATAACTACAACTAGATGCAATTTTGAAAATGGTTAACTAATGAACTAAAATATGAATGGAATGCAACTATTCTAAATTACCTAAAATACTGATGATGAATGATTTAAAACTTAAACTATATGATGAGGAAAATAGGACGGGAATACAATCCCTTAACCCTAGTGTATTGCTGGTATAAAATTAATCCTAAATTTAAGTAATTAATTAGACCCAAGATTTAATACTCATAAGTATTACATATATGAGGTTCAAGCCCGCACCATACATAATCAAAGGACGAGTAAATCGGTATTGCGATAGTTACAATCGAATTGCATTCTGAAGCATCCCGGTTACCCTGAAGCAAACGAGATCCAAAGATCTATAATGGTTATGTTTCTACCACTACACCAAAATGACCAAATTGTCACCTTTCAGCCGGCCACCCTTGTCACGGTCATTGACTGTGACAACAAACACGCGTTTTGTGTCAAAGTCATTGACCGTGACAAGACCGTGATAACGAATTATCACGGTTAAGGACCTTGACACGACCGTGACAATGTCTTCAGTAAAAAAAAGCCCTAGGCTTTTTTTCCCACCGTTTTAGGTTTTCCCTCCCTCTCTCTCTCTCTCTAAGCGATTTCTGCTCTCTCTCTCTCTAAAGTATGTTTTTTTCCTCTCTTTCTCTTTCATTTGTATATGTGTGTGTATATGTGTATATATATGTGTGTATATGTGTGTATGTGTGTGTATATATGTGTGTGGTGGGGGAGGGGGCAGGGGGTGGTGAGGGTGGGGTGGGCTATGTGTGTACGTGTGTGTGTGTGCATGTGTGGTGAGGGTGGGGGGAGGGGGGCAGGTGGTGGGTGTGGGGGTGGGGTGTGTGTGCAGGTGTCTGTGGCGGGGGGAGGGGGGCATGGGGTGGGGTGGTGGTGGTGGTGTGCGTGTGGTGTGTGTGTGTGTGTGTGTGGTGGGGCAATCTTAACAATTGTATAGCTTTAATTAATAAATTGTATAGCTTTAATTGTAATTTTAATTGTATAATTTTAGATGAAAGTAAATTAATAATTAGTGCCCATTTCATATGAAAGTAGGATTGCCCCTCATTGTAAATTAGTAAATTAATAATTGTATACTTTAATTGTTAGTTTAATTGATGAAATGAATTAGTTGAGTAGATGAATTAGAAGGAGTACGGGATACACATTTGTTGTTGACATTGCTGTTAGATTATTTTGTTTAGTAAATGTTGGGTTGATTAGTTTTAAAAGTGGCATGACCACTGGATTATTATCCATATGGGGGTGAGATTTTTCAACTTTTTTTGAAAATTACTTTGTATATCGAACAATATATATATAGTATGATAATTAAATGAAACATACTTGAAATATATAGTGTGACAAAAAAAGTTGTCTCACCCCGAATTGTCACGGTTATTGACCTTGACAAGTTGAACTTGTCAAGGTCAATGACCGTGACAATTTGACAGATTTGTTGTAAGATCTTAGGTGCACTAAAGTCATGTTTATATCCATTACCTACACAGTATTCTGTAACACCTGAGTATATGAATTCTCCACCTCTATCACTTCTTATGTGAGATACTTGGGTGTCCTTCTCGTTCTCAATTTTTAAAAGAATTTTCAAGAACTCACGGAGGGTGTCAGATTTATTTTTCATAAAAGCGACCCAATTAAATTGTGTACAATCATCCACCATTATAGGAATATAACTGTTACCACATAAGCTAGTTTTAGAGGGGGCAGAGATGGGGGAAGGGGGTGGGGGAAATGGGGGGGTGGGGGTGGGGGTGGGGGTGGGTGGGGTGGGGTGGGTAGGGGTGGGGGGCTGCGTGTGTGTCTATGTGTATGTATGTGCGTAGTGTCCCTTATAAAAGAATTGATTGATTATTAATTTTTTTAGTAAATTAATATATGATTGCCCCTTATTGTAAATTAATATATGATTAATTATGAAAGTAGGATTGCCCCTCATTGTAAATTAGTAAATTAATAATTGTATACTTTAATTGATGAAAATAATTATAGTGTGTGTGGTGGGGGGCAGGGGTGGTGTGTGTGCGTGTACGTGTGCGTGTGTGTGGTGGGGGAGGGGGTGTTTGAAAGTAAATTAATTATTAGTGCTCATTTTTATTTGTAGTAATTGTACATATTTGGATGTCTTCTTATAATTTTTTTTATCTGTACTAATAATATTTTTTTACAGCAAATGTCTCCTTCAGGTATTAAGGCGAGGATGATGATGCTGGTTATGATGATGTCGTCTGGGCTCGGTGGTAGCGGAGGCGATGAGGGCTCCTCGGCTCCCCAAATATGGCAAATTTTGGATTACCATCGAGAACAAGTCGGAGCTATTAGCGAGATCCCTCGAGCTGCTAAAGACGGTCATCGGCGCGGGGTTTATGATTTGGAAGGAGGTGCCATATGAGATCAAGTTAGCTGTTTGGGCGGCACTACAGGTAATATATTTATATTTATATGAATATTTAAATTTAAATTTAAATTTCGATTTCGATTTCAATTTTATTTTATATTTATATTTATTCGCAACTAACATTGTATTTGTTGGACAGGAACAATTCAACTTGGATCCAATGCTACGCGATTCCGTCTTGGAGCAGTTGAAGGAGCAACACAAGACGTGAAAGAAAAAAATATGCGAATACGGTACTTTGGAAAATACGAGGGTCCATTATCCAATGGCGTGAATCTGTCCCGCCGAAGGAGCCGATCTCATTGGCACAATGGCAAAAGTTCATTGACAATGAGATCGGGGAGCAACAATTGGCATCTCGCCAATCGGGGAGGGAAAATTGGGCAAAAAAAACGGACGTGCACTACTCCGGCCGGACGTCTTACGCCGATGTGGAGCATATGATGAAGGTAAGATTTAATTTTTTTATAACTACATAAATATATTATTCTGCGTTATTTTACTTTGCGGGGCCGATACTAATTTTACTTTATTTTATTTCAAGGGGTAGGGAGTGGCCCTGGGGGTAAGCCACATAGGCTCGATACTTATGTGGTTCTTCGGACGAAGAAGAGGAAGGAGAAGGAGGTTGTGACACCCCGCCTAATTAAATACCGGGCGATCTCTCCTTTATTAAATTAAAATCAAGGTGAACAGTTGGTTCATTCTTAGCATCACTGTCGTCAAAATAAAATTTCCAATTTAAACACCCTAAATAATTAAGCTAAGTGTCAAAACCATTTTAGATATTACTTTCCAAATTTTATTCAAAATCAATATTTTAAAACTTTATATAATTCATAATTTAAGAATCATCCAACAAATATACTAGAACAAACAATCCAATTAATTAAACATCCAACTAAGAAAAATACCAACATTAGAACTTAAAGGAAAACATCCCGACAGTAATAAAACCCAAAGTGCAAATACTGGAAATAAAAGAATCACAATGTCCAATAAAACAACTGAATAATGGGAAAGAGCGATACATGCCCAACTGGATAACATAAATACTAGGAGTGGAATCAAGAAATGAGGTCGTTTAAGCAAGAGGCCTACAACTCCCACCTAAGCTGCAGTGCGTTCCTTCCAAAGGATCCTATGCAAGACGCCCCTGTGGCTGGGCACCTGTAACACACATATATATATACACAAGAGAGAAGAAAATGAAACGGGTCAGAGCCCGATTGTAAAAACGAATTTAAAATTTGTTTAGCAAGTATTTAAAATGTTTACTGGCCAATGCAACAACATATTAGTGCGACACTCCCTTGAGAATTTCTCACCTCTCTTCTAATGTGCACGCCTATCGTACTAACCTTCCCAACGGTTTAACTTATCTTATCTTATGTCGCTCGTAAGATTTTAATCTGACAAATTCAACTGTTTAAGGGGTTCATTTCATTTAACTACATAGTTCTCATTTAACCTTATTTACTAATAAAGTCTATATGCAATACATTATACTTTTCAAGCACTTATTCCCAAGTTGAAATAATTATTCATATCTTACTTACCATAAACACAGTAGGTAGTTCCCAAATTCCAGAATTTAATATATATATATATATATATATTAAATACTAATATAATATATATATTCTAACGGCACCCCACATAAAAATTATGGTGCGGACATACTCTGCTATCTAGTCCCCGTATCACTCGTACTAAGGAAAATACAAGTTCGGAATCACTCTCGAACTGTATTAATACAAACACAAACAACATTGAGGCGAAGTATAGATTCCAAGTCTCTAAGAGGTCAGTACATGCCCTCACGTCTCTTAGGACCGTCTGAACTATCGATTCGATAGTCTGTATCGAAGGATTTCTATCTTCTAGGGTACGAGTCAATATCCCCCATAAAGGTCCCATCGAGATAAGACTGTCCCAGCTCGATAAACCTCAGGGATAGCAAGTAGCGCGGGCATGGTTTTCTCACGTATATAGTATATGCATAAACACAGTTATATAAATATACTACTATTACCACATCAAATTTAGGTACATCTCACAACCCATAATTATGATATTTATTCTTATTTCTCGTTATTTAGTTATCACGTATAACGGTTCGTTTCTTACTTTAATTTGTGGAATTATCCCAACTTATTAGCGACACTCGTGGATTCCTATCCTCCCAAGTGTAATTTCAGTAGGTACTCATTTATTTACCAACGTAACTACCTTACTCGTCTACCCCTTTTTATCCGAGTTCCCTTGTTCCTTATATGTAAACATCCCCGAAAAATGTAAATCTCGTCTTACATTAAAGATTTCATATTATCAATAAGTCCTACTGGTCTTCTTTATCTCCCAAAATATTTTAATAAGGATGTCCAAGGATTATTACACCTTTAAATTAAATTCAGCTATTTAGAAGGGGAATTATGAATCTGCCAGGAGGGGTCGATCGATCGATGGCAGGGGCTCGATCGATCGATGCGTCGATCGATCGACACTCCTGGTTCGATCGATCGATCAAACAGGTATGGGGAATTCTGTAGATTAACAGTTACGGGTTCTATCATCCAACATCATTCAAATCCGGGTTTTTAACACCCAAACTCCCAGAAATTTGTACTACAAACATTATAAACCCAAACTAACAATCTTCTACGTAAAGCATGTGAATTTTCATTAATAACCATGGATTAAAGGGTCAAAACTTATATAAATCTCATGAACCCTAGAAATTTCTTTAACTTTATTCTAATCAACCTTTTTCCAGAATTTCTACTTCTAATGCATCATAAATTCGTGGTTCAACCTCTACATATGAAGGGGGATTTCCATATTATCATTTATATCATTACTACATGCAATTTTCCTATCTCCAACATGGGTTTTCTTCTATGAAATTTATCCTAATCAATCGTAGACTAACATGAATGATGCATTAACGAAATTAAGCAAGATAAATACTTGCCTGGGAATTTTGGGTCTCTGATTTGTGCTGAAATCAGTGTGGTTACGATCCTTGCGATGTGATCTCTCGTTTGGCGGCGACGACGGCGCAAATGGAGAGGTTTTCGGCCTTGAATTCCTTGGCAAGCTCTCTCCTTCCTTCTCCAATGGCCGTCACTTGCTTTTGGTTGTGTTAACCCTAGAAGGCAACCCTAAGCACCTGATATAACCTTGTAATTTTCGTGGGTTTAATTACCTAAAATTACGAAATGTCCAAAACTCCCTCCCGGGGTGCTAAATAGGCCTAAAAATTCCCCGAGACCCAAACTAAACCCCCGAGTACATATTTTTGACTATCTCGACCCTTTTGGACACTTTGGCGCACTTGAAATGACCATACGGGTGACTTATAGTTTATTCACTTTTATTAATCAATATTTAGTCCGGACATGACACAGGCGCGTCCCGACTTAAATTTCCAAAATTGTCATTTTATTCACTCGTGACATTTAATAGAACCAATATCATATTACTTTACTCATTAGTAATATTCAACAAGTTTTCAATGATTACTAACTCTCATCACGTTAGTAATTAACAATAATTAATTTCCGGATATATATTAAATTAATAACACATTAAATTTAATAAATCCCCAAATTTAGAAAGCATAAAAATACGGGGTATTACATACTTTCCCCCTAATAACGGAATTTCGTCCCGAAATTCGGAAAATAAGGCATACCTGATAAGAATAAATTCGGGTATTTCTCGCGCATATCTACCTCGCGCTCCCAGGTGGATTCCTCCACATTATGATGCTCCCACTGGACCCGTACAAGTGGAACTACCTTCGACCTCAATCTCCTCTTGCTATGGTCTAGGATAGCCACTGGTCTCTCCTCGTAAGAGCTGTCAGACTATAAGTCTATCTCTTCTATCGCGATGTGGGTGTGGGCCATATCATCCCGAAGGTACCGTCTCAACGACGAGATGTGGAATACATCGTGGATGCGATGTAGATGCTCTGGCAGTCCCAATCTATATGCTACCGGCCCAATCCTCTCGATAATGGGAATTGGTCTCACGTATCTCGGGGCCAATTTCCCTTTCTTCCCAAACCTCATCACTCCTTTCATAGGAGATACACGTAGTAATACTTGGTCCCCCACATTAAACTCCCGGAAGAACCGTTTCGCATCGGCGTAGCTTTTCTGCCTGTCCTGGGCTACTCGAATGCGACTCCTAATCATCTCAATCCTAGCGGAGGTTTCCTGCATTACCTCTGGTCCGAGCAACTTGTTATCCCCCACCTCTAGCCAACAAGTTGGGGAACGACAGGGCCTGCCATACAAAGCCTCGAATGGAGCCATGCCAATCGTGAACTGATAAGAGTTATTATAAGCGAACTCCACCAGTGGAAGATGTGGCTCCCAACCTCCTCCAAAATCAAGGACACACATGCGTAGCATATCCTCTAACATCTGATTAGTACGCTCTGTTTGTCCATCTGTCTGTGGGTGATAAGCTGAACTCAACTTCAACTCTATACCCATAGCCTCCTGAAAGGTCTTCCAGAAACGCGATACAAAATTTTTGTCTCTATCTGACACAATATTCAGGGGCACCCCATGTAATCTGACAATTTCAGCAATAAACAACTGAGCATACTAACCCGTGGTATAGTCCGTTCACACCGGCATAAAATGAGCCACCTTGGTCAAACGGTCCATAATCACCCAGATGGAGTCGTGGCCCCGCTGTGATGTAGGCAATCCAGTAATAAAATCTATGGAAATACTCTCCCACTTCCACGCGGGTATTTCCAATGGCTGAAGCAACCCTGACGGTTTCTGATGGTCCACCTTTACCAGTTGGCAGGTAGAATACTTGGACACGAATTCAGTAATGTCCTTTTTCATCCCACTCCACCAGTATTGCCACCTCATATCCTGGTACATCTTATCTCCTCCAGGATGTATCGCAAATCGAGACCCGTGAGACTGGGTCATTACTGCATGACGTAAGTCTGCTCCTTCTGGTACCACCAATCTCCCATTAAACCTCAAACCCCCATCAGAACTAATAGAATAGGACTTAGCACCCTCGGCTAAAAGTCGTACAATCTTCTCCTGGAAAAATGGGTCTACGGTCTGTGCCTGTATCACCCTCGTAACAATCTCGGGTGTCACTGTCATGACAGATATGAAGGAACGGGCTATTGCGTCCTGGTGACCCAACTCTTTCCACTTTGCTTTCCAGACGTCCGCCATGTCGTCTACCGGTCTACGGCTCAACGCATCAGCAACTATGTTGGCCTTCCCCGGATGGTATTGTATATCGAACTGATAGTCCTTCATGAACTCTAACCACCTGTGCTGACGCATATTCAGCTCTTGCTGAGTGAACAGGTACTGCAGTGACTTGTGATATGTGAACAGACGAAATTTCTCCCCCAATAAATAGTGCCTCCATATCCTCAATGCAAAAACGACCGCTGCTAACTTTAGGTCGTGTGTGGGGTAATTCTTATTGTGCAGCTTAAGCTTGCGGGAGGCAAAAGCTATAGCCTTCTCCTCCTGCTGAAGTACTCCCCCAAGTCCCCGTAAAGAGGCATCGGTGTAAACCAGGTACTCCACGCCCGGCTTAGGTAAGGCAATGACTGGTGCTGAAGTAAGGTTGTCTTTCACCTCGTCGAAGGCCATTTGACAAGCATTGTCCCAAACATATGGTACTCCCTTGCGAGTCAGGTTCGTCAATGGACCCGCTATTTTGGAGAAACCCCGAATGAATCTCCTGTAGTATCCGGCTAATCCCAAGAAACTGCGCACTTCCGTCGGTGTCGTGGGCTGTCCCCACTCCCTCACCGCTGACACTTTACTCGGGTCAATTGCTATCCCTTGTTCAGAAATAACATGCCCCAAGAAATGCACTTCACGTTACCAGAACCCACACTTCTCGTACTTAGCATACAACTGATGCTCTCGTAGAGTCTGAAGAACCTGCCTCAAGTGCTCGGCATGCTCCTCCTCGGAGTGTGAATATATCAGAATGTCATCTATGAAGACAATGACAAACTGATCCAAGAACTCTCTGAACACTCGGTTCATCAAGTCCATGAATACGGCTGGAGCATTTGTGAGTCCAAATGGCATCACTCTGAACTCATAGGACCCATATCTCGTCAAGAAAGCAGTTTTCGAAACATCCTGCTCCCTAATACGTAGCTGATGGTATCCCGACCTCAGATTTATCTTCGAAAAGAAAGTTGCTCCCCTCAGCTGGTCGAACAGATCATCGATTCGAGGCAATGGATACTTGTTCCGTATCGTGACCTTGTTCAGCTCCCGGTAGTCCACACATAGCCTCAGTGAACCATCTCTCTTTTTCACAAACAAAACTGGAGCGCCCCAAGGTGAGGTACTCCTGCGAATGAAGCCCTGACCTAACAGCTGCTCTATCTGATCTCGTAACTCTCGCATCTCTGTCGGAACCATACGGTATGGAGCGCGCGCTATAGATCGAGTATCCGGTAATAAATCTATGACAAAGTCTATCTCACGACTGGGGGATAAGCCTGGTATCTCCTGAAATACATCGGAATACTCACGAACAACTGGGATCGAGTCTAAGGGAATCATAACCTCCTTAGAGGTATCCTCCTCTATGTAATACAAATGAGCGGTCGAGCCTCCCTCTGGGCGAGGCATCGCCACTACAAACATCTTTTGCCCCGAAATGGCAAAGACAATACTCCCACCGAAATAATCTATCATGGCTCTGTAAGCTGCGAGCCAACGTGCTCATGCATATCTAAGACTAACATGTCTGCTGGTAATACCAAGATACCAATCTCTACCCCCACACCTCGACATATAAAGAAAATTAGCGATCCATTTCCCAATGGTGAGTCTACACACGTCACAGTGCTCTCTGCTGTGGCTAATAACCCTAAGGCCTTCGCAAAATGGGTAGCTATAAAACCGTGCGTCTCCCCAGTATCAAATAAAACCCGACCCATAGTACCATGGATAGGAAACGTACCCTCAATCGCGGGTGGTGCCTGTGGAGCTGCTGCCTGATGGACATTATAGACACGTCCGTACTGTAACTGCCCCTGCTGTACCGGAGCGGCTGGAATGGCTGGTAGGGCTGGTACCTGAGCTGGTGCTGGGAGGGCGGCTGGAAAAAGTGGCCTCTGTGGCTCATTACGGGCACCCTGCTGATGTGGGGCCCTATCACCCTCTGGACAATCCTGGCGCTTATGGCCATGCTTGCCGCACACAAAACATCGGCCTCTGAAATTTCCTCCCCTCTGACCCTGCTGACCACGACCCTGTTGGCCGTTACCGCCCCGCCACTGGCCCTGTTGGCCCTGATGAAAACGTTGTTGGCCCTGTTGCTGGCGGTGTTGGCCTTGTTGGCCCTGCTGATTAGGCTGGCCCTGCTGACCATGCCTAAATCCCCCAAATCCCTGCTGGGAATCACCTGATCGGAACCGCTTGGCAGGGTCACCCTGATGGGAACTCTACTCATGCTGACGAGTCTGCCCCTGTGATGTCGGTGCTCCACTAGTGCCACTACCCCCTGTCCCGCCCTGCTGGCCGGACTCTCCTGCCCGCTTGCTTCCTTGCAAATAGAAGCGGTGATCCTGGCAGTGTAGTAAAGCAGCATTGAGTACATCTGTGAAGGTACTCAGAGACAGATTTCCTATAAGGTGCTGACGGATCCTCCAAGCTAACCCGTCCACAAATAACAATATCTTCTTGCCCTCAGTGGGTGCCTCATTTGGCACTATAGTGAGAAGTCTTGTGAACTCCTCTTCATACTCAGCAACAATAGAATTCTGCTGCTTCAAGTTCAGTAACTTTCGCCTCATCTCAGTTTGCACGGCGGATAGAAAATACTTGCGGTCAAACAGCTCCCAGAATGACTGAATCGAAATAGTATCCCTCTCCTCCAAGGTGGTGGTGGATTCCCACCACTGCAAAGCAGCCCCCACTAGCTTAAATGAGGCCAACAACTGTTTCTGCACGTCTGTGCACTCATACATACGCACATGCCTCTGGATATCTTTCTTCCATTAGCTGACGATGATGATATCTGAACTACCCGAGAACTCAGGGGGATGCGCCCTCTGAAAGTCATCCCTAACCCGCTCCCATGCTGATGGAAGCTGTGCAGGTACTGGCGCCACTGGCTGAATCTGGGGTGGAGCCTGTTGTACTACCGCCAATGCGACATTCACCGCCTGAGCAATAATAACGGCTACCTCATTAGCATTCATCATCCCCTGAGCCGGAGTTGCTGGCTGCTCGGCTTGGGCACGCCTATCCTTTGGTGCACGTCTTGGAGGCATCTGAAACGTGAAGAAATTTATTAGTCTACAGTTATTATCAAATCTCAAATAGCTGAAAACGTAATCATAAAAGCAAGAATACAACAATCCTAAAATAGGGCTCTATAACAAAAATGTTAAGCTGAAAGCGAAATAAGCCGTACAGATCCTAAAGACACTAGAACCTGATGTTCTGATACCACCTATGACACCCCGCCTAATTAAATACTGACAGATCACTCCTTTATTAAATTAAAATCAAGGTGAACAGTTGGTTCATTCTTAGCGTCACTGTCGTCAAAATAAAATTTCCAATTTAAACACCCTAAATAATTAAGCTAAGTGTCAAAACCATTTTAGATATTACTTTCCAAATTTTATTCAAAACCAATATTTTAAAACTTTATATAATTCATAATTTAATAATCATCCAACAAATATACTAGAACAAACAATCCAATTAATTAAACATCCAACTGAGAAAAATACCAACATTAGAACTTAAAGGAAAGCATCCTGACAGTAATAAAACCCAAAGTGCAAATACTGGAAATAAAAGAATCACAATGTCCAATAAAACAACTGAATAATGGGAAAGGGCGACACATGCCCAACTGGATAACATAAATACTAGGAGTGGAATCAAGAAATGAGGTCGTCTAAGCAAGATTGTAAAAGAAAATGGAAATGGGTCAGAGCCCGATTGTAAAAACGAATTTAAAATTTGTTTAGCAAGTATTTAAAATGTTTACTGGCCAATGCAACAACATATTAGTGCGACACTCCCTTGAGAATTTCTCACCTCTCTTCTAATGTGCACGCCTATCGTACTAACCTTCCCAACGGTTTAACTTATCTTATCTTATGTCGCTCGTAAGATTTTAATCTGATAAATTCAACTGTTTAAGGGGTTCATTTCATTTAACTACATAGTTCTCATTTAACCTTATTTACTAATAAAGTCTCTCCGCAATACATTATACTTTTCAAACACTTATTCCCAAGTTGAAATAATTATTCATATCTTACTTACCATAAACACAATAGGTAGTTCCCAAATTCCAGAATTTAATATATATATATATATATATTAAATACTCATATAATATATATATTCTAACGGCACCCCACATAAAAATTATGGTGCGGACATACTCTGCTATCTAGTCCCCGTATCACTCGTACTAAGGAAAATACAAGTTCGGAATCACTCTCGAACTGTATTAATACAAACACAAACAACATTGAGGCGAAGCATAGATTCCAAGTCTCTAAGAGGTCAGTACATGCCCTCACGTCTCTTAGGACCATCTGAACTATCGATTCGATAGTCTGTACCGAAGGATTTCTATCTTCTAGGGTACGACTCAATATCCCCATAAAGGTCCCATCGAGATAAGACTGTCCCAGCTCGATAAACCTCATGGATAGCAAGTAGCGCGGGCATGGTTTTCTCACGTATATAGTATATGCATAAACACAGTTATATAAATATACTACTATTACCACATCAAATTTAGGTACATCTCATAACCCATAATTATGATATTTATTCTTATTTCTCGTTATTTAGTTATCACGTATAACAGTTCGTTTCTTACTTTAATTTGTGGAATTATCCCAACTTATTAAGCGACACTCGTGGATTCCTATCCTCCCAAGTGTAATTTCAGTAGGTACTCATTTATTTACCAACGTAACTACCTTACTTGTCTCCCCCTTTTTATCCTAGTTCCCTTGTTCCTTATATGTAAACATCCCCGAAAAATGTAAATCTCGTCTTACATTAAAGATTTCATATTATCAATAAGTCCTACTGGTCTTCTTTATCTCCCAAAATATTTTAATAAGGATGTCCAAGGATTATTACACCTTTAAATTAAATTCAGCTATTTAGAAGGGGAATTATGAATCTTCCAGGAGGGGTCGATCGATCGATGGTAGGGGCTCGATCGATCGATGCGTCGATCGATCGACACTCCTGGTTCGATCGATCGATCAAACAGGTATAGGGAATTCTGTAGATTAACAGTTACGGGTTCTATCATCCAACATCATTCAAATCTGGATTTTTAACACCCAAACTCCCAGAAATTTGTACTACAAACATTATAAACCCAAACTAACAATCTTCTACGTAAAACATGTGAATTTTCATTAATAACCATGGATTAAAGGGCCAAAACTTATATAAATCTCATGAACCCTAGAAATTTCTTTAACTTTGTTCTAATCAACCTTTTTCCAGAATTTCTACTTCTAATCCATCATAAATCCGTGGTTCAACCTCTACATATGAAGGGGGATTTCCAGATTATCATTTATATCATTACTACATGCAATTTTCCTATCTCCAACATGGGTTTTCTTCTATGAAATTTATCCTAATCAATCGTAGACTAACATGAATGATGCATTAACGAAATTAAGCAAGATAAATACTTGTTTGGGAATTTTTGGTCTCTAATTTGTGCTGAAATCAGTGTGGTTACGATCCTTGCGATGTGATCTCTCGTTTGGCGGCGACGACGGCGCAAATAGAGAGGTTTTCGGCCTTGAATTCCTTGGCAAGCTCTCTCCTTCCTTCTCCAATGGCCGTCACTTGCTTTTGGTTGTGTTAACCCTAGAAGGGAACCCTAAGCACCTGATATAACCTTGTAATTTTCGTGGGTTTAATTACCCAAAATTACGAAATGTCCAAAACGCCCTCCCGGGGTGCTAAATAGGCCTAAAAATTCCCCGGGACCCAAACTAAACCCCCAGGTACATATTTTTGACTATTTCGACCCTTTCGGACACTTTGGCGCACTCGAAATGACCATACGGGTGACTTATAATTTATTCACTTTTATTAATCAATATTTAGTCCCGACACGACACAGGCGCGTCCCGACTTAAGTTTCCAAAATTATCATTTTATTCACTCGTGACATTTAATAGAACCAATAACATATTACTTTACTCATTAGTAATATTCAACAAGTTAATGATTACTAACTCTCGTCACGTTAGTAATTAACAATAATTAATTTCTGGATTTATATTAAATTAATAACACATTAAATTTAAAAATCCCCAACTTTAGAAAGCATAAAAATACGGGGTATTACAGAGGTGTCTCCGAGCGTCGCGACCACGATTGTAAGTAATCCGACAGTTTACTTTTTGTTAATTACGTTATAATTTTTTAGTTTACTTATTTTACTAATCATGTGCTTTTTGTCGTTTCAGGCAAAGCTTAAGGAAGTGCATGAGTCGCAGTTTGATGCCGACAGGGCATCTTTGTCCACAGACGCACTCAACCAAGTGCTTGGCTCTGATCGCAAGGGGAGGACAAGGGGGTGAGCTCGCGGCTGGCCAAATCTAGGATCATCGGATTGGAGACGAGCGACACCGAATTGGCTCGAACGGTGGATTCACATGATGCGAAGCTGTCCCGTTTGGAGGCGACGGTCCAAGATATGTACTCATTCATGAAGCGTACGTTGGGCGGAGACCGTAAGGGGAAAGTGAAAGGGAAGGAGAAGGCGGTGGAGGAGGAGGTGCGGGAGGACGAGGCGCAGGATGACGAGGATGTGGACCTCACTGCTTCATCACCGACACGTGCGTACTTTGATGATCCACTTCCCATTTTGGCTCCCTTCAACAGACCGATGTCGAGACTTGGTTGGCCGAGCATGTTCATATTGGACGTATTTGATGGCCAGCGGATAGGGCGGGGGTTGAGGGACCCGAATATCGTCCAGGGTGGAATAGTTCATGGACGTGAGCTTCAAAAGATCGAGTCCAAAGTGCTCATCATGCATGTGATACCCGGGAAGGAGAACTCCCTATTGTGGTTGCGCGAACAATGCGGCACGATGTATATTAGTGGGTGTGTCAATTCGTATATCGTGTGGCCTACTCACCTCTTCACATTTACCCCAGACATGTAGTGACATTATTTTTAAGTTGGTACATTTTGAATTATATTTGGATTATATCGTCATGTATATTGTTTCTATTTTGAATATATATATTTGCATTATCTTTAGTTTATTTTGATATATGATGTTGCTATAACAGGTACAAATATACTGCTGGGCAGTGGCAGTGGCCATACTGCCCAGCAGATTTTTTTTTTAAATTCTTTCCAAAATTGTCACGGTCATTGACCGTTACAATGTTTTTAAAAAGGGTTAAGGATTTATCACGGTTATTAATCGTGACTAAAGTTGTCGCGGTCATGGCCCGTGACACGACCGTGACAATTCTAACGAACTTGTCACAGTCAATGACCGTGACACGTCCGTGACAAAAAAAGTTATCTCTCCCCGAATTGTCACGGTCATTGACCTTGACAAGTTGAACTTGTCAAGGTCAATGACAATGACAATTAGGCAGATTTGGTGTAGTGTACGCAATACAGTCGTAATAAAGCATTAAATTTAGAGGATTAATTTTATACACATGCAACTCCCACATCAGGTTGAGTTCATGCATCCCGACCCTTTAAATCTAGCTGGACATGTTAAACGTAATTATGCATGACTTAACTACGTTGCATGCGCGAGAAATAATAATGAAACTATCTTGAAATATGCAAAGAACAATTATGAACCTAGAAATTGTTTAAACCATGCAAGAAAAATAACATGCAAGAGTAATAATAGAGAGAATAAAACTATGCATTAAAACTTGAAAGCAAACCCGAAATTAATCACTTCTTGAATCAACAAATCAAAGTATCTTCCTAGAATGTTCTTCTACCCTTCTCTCTATCAAAAACTGATAAAAACTATGAAAAACTCTGTTTTCTAAGTCATTAACTTCGTACAAATACGTTTTAGAAAGAGTTGTAACAAAATAGAACTCTTTGGACCAATCAGCCGCCAAGGAAATTTTTGCGCATCAGGACCCCCGAACCGGTTCGCAGGTACCCCGAACCAGTTCGCAGTGTGGTTCGAGAATTCCTGTTGGTTCTGGGATCTCATTTTCTCAATTCAACACTTAGAATTTTTTTTCCTTCTTTTCTTTTTGGATTTTTCCTGAACTTCAAATGATCATAACTCTTTCACCATAGCTCGAATTTGGTTACCGTTTCTTCTAGTGTTCTCATCGTTCCGAACTCTTCAACTTTCCAGTTAGCCCCACCTCTGGGGTCAAGCTGCAGAATTATGAAAATGCCCTTGAACTTGCCTTTCT
Source organism: Sambucus nigra (assembly GCA_949130495.1). Classification (NCBI taxonomy): domain Eukaryota; kingdom Viridiplantae; phylum Streptophyta; class Magnoliopsida; order Dipsacales; family Adoxaceae; genus Sambucus; species Sambucus nigra. The sequence goes on from OX422215.1 coordinate 393,634,994, forward strand.
AGCCTTTCTTTCACTGTTTCGATTTCTCGTTTGCACCGCTTGCATAATTAACCTGTAAAACACATTAGAGATACACAAAACACGAAATACTTGCCAACGAAGGTTAGTATCATAAATGTGAGTTAAATCCATATCACTTGCACTACTCGGGTTCACAAAGGTACCTAAATTAAGAGGATAAATAAACAATATTTATGCCGAATCAGCATGTCTGCATGGCTCTAGGAAAAAATACTTTGTCTCTTCCTTAACAACTTTACTAGTTCCTCCTTGATCTCAGGTCTTAGGGCTTTGCCGACTTGGATGGTTTTTTTGGGCTCGTCCTCATTGAGGACGATGGATTCTACCTCCTCCCCGGCCTCTCCCTTTTTGAGCTTTGTTTCATCCCTAGGATCATGTGTGTCGATGTTGTACGTGATTATTTCCTTCTTACGAGCCTCTCTCTCTTCTGCAAAGTTGAAGTAGCATTCACGCGTCGATGTTTGGTCACCTTGCACTTCCCTTACTCCATAAGGAGTCTGGAATTTTAGCATTTGGTGGACCGTTGAAGGCACGACCTCAAATTCCTTGAGGGTTACTCGTCCTATGATGAGGTTGTAAGCTGATAAGACGTTTTCATCCATCAGAAATAAATTTATTTTTATGGTCAACCTCTTAGGCCATTCATCCCCCATTCTAACATCCATTTCATACATACCCAATGGATGAACCTTTTCACCGCTGAAACCAATCAAGGGATGATGATAAGGGACAAGCCTAGCTCTGCTGAGGCCCAGGTTCTTAAAATAGGGCCAAAACATAACGTCTGCAGAACTAACCCCATCAACGAGGATCCTCTGAACTTCACACCCATACACCCTTGTGGTGATGACTAAAGGGTCATCATGGGGAGCTAAGATACCCTTGAAGTCAAGTCGTGAGAAGCCGACCATGAGGGTGTCTATATCTACCTTCTTTCTCTTCTCGTGCTTAACCTCCATAGATGCCAAGTTCACAACCTCAACTTTAGTCACTGTTTTGGCCTCTACCACATGAGCCTTGCGATCAGCTACCTCTGAGCCACCCCCTGCTAGTCCCCCACAGATAGTGTTCACACCGACAGAGATCATACCGACCCTCTTCACTGGGGCATTGTCGTCTTTTGGTGGGAGGTCAAGGTCATCGTCCTCATCATCTGAGTCATCATCTCTTCTGGAAGGGACATCTTCCCGGTATTTATCATTTCTTTTCTTTTTAGGGTTGTCTCTTCCCCCCTTAGAAGCTCTACCATCCACATACTTTCTGAGCTTTCCAGACTTCAACATCTTCTCAATCTCGTCCTTTAGGGCGAAACACTTGTCAGTTAGATGGCCGTGATCTTGATGGAACTCGCACCATAGATTCTTGTTCCCCTTATGTGGAGGATCCTTCAGCTTCTCTGGCCATCTTAGGGATCTATCATTCTTTATTTCGTTGAGGATATGTTCGCACCTCACAGTTAAAGGAGTGTAGTGTGCAAACTTGTCGTCTGCAGTTCTCTTCTTTTAATCATTTTTCCTTTGAAACTTCCCACTACTACTTCCATTTTCATCCTCATACTTCACAACCAATGCTTCTTCTGTGTTCATGACCTTTCCAGCTGTTGCTAACATCTCGGCCATAAACTAGGGAGGGTCTTCAGTAAGCTTCCAAAGTAGCTTTCCCTTCTGAAATCCTGCAATAAGGGCTGTCATGGTTATGATCTCTTCATAATCTTTTATCTCCAATTTTTCCTTGTTGAACCTCGCGATGTAGTCTATGAGGCTTTCATTCTTCCCTTGCTTTACATAAAGCAAGTGAGTCGTCTTCTTTTCAGGTCTTACGCCAAATCAAAAGTTATGAATAAATCGTTCGTCCAAACATTTAAAATTTTCAACTGAAGTTTTAGGAAGAGACATGAACCAGATATGTGCAGCCCCAATTAAAGTTCTTGAGAAAGGTCGGCACCTCATCTCATCAGAGATTGAATAAATGTCTGCTGCAGATTGATACATTTCAATATGATGGACTGGGTTAGTACTACCATCGTACTTGGTAGACACCACCGGAGGTTTAAATTTGGCAGGGGTTGGGAAGTTAACAATCCTTGCCACAAATGGTGAGCCCTCTAAGTACCCCCTCTGTAATGGGTCTCGAATTTTTATGAGGTTTCATATCTTCTCTTCCAATCTCTGAATATAGTTATTCCATGGTTTGGCAACGCCGGCTTGGACGAGGTTGTCCCTATCCACTTCTAAAGGGTGAACTGAGGGTTCCCCAGCTGCTATGTAATGTCGACTGTTGACCTCCCCTTGACCACAGTCTCGTCTATGTGGGCGTCGGCCATGATGAGGCCGATGATCACCACCTTCCCTTTGTGAGCCATCTATTCTTCTTGACGTGGATAGCCTCTGCCTTAGATCATTAACTGGGCCGAGCCTTTCAAAGGCCGACCCTCTACTTAAACGATCAAAAGCTGACCCTCTCTGTCTTACATCACCATCTCGTCTTTTACACTGACCTCGGCTCTGATGTAAAGGACGTACAGTGTTATTTGAGACTTCATGTGGTTCTCAACAGTCTGCTGGGGCATCTTCTGCCTCAATGTCATCGTACCTATCCTCAGGTCAAGGGTTTCCTTGCCTCCCCAAGCGTAAATGCCTAGGGTCAGCAACATCCCTTCTCCGTTAAGGAGTTGATTGGTCCTTTCATGGTGCCTGGGGTGGTCCCCTGGCCTCATGCTATGGCTGAGCAGCCGTCGAAGTAATCATCTCCGACGAGACCCCAGGTGGTCTCATTATATTTTGGCTTAGCTAGGAAAATTTCTCATGCATCACTTACTGAGTTGTAACCAAGGACTTCAAGGTTGCTGCCACCTCAGCTATCTCGCACTGGGGTGGTGCCTGGCAGGAACTGGGTCCTCCAACACCAGATGGTGGGGGAGGTGGTGGTAACTCTGGTGCCATATGCTTGAGCTTTTGATGAAAGGACTATAGAGCTTGAAAATCTTAAGGGACCTCTTTCAATGGTGAAACAGCTCCACGCGAAGGGTGAGGCCTGGTTCACCACCAGAGTCTCCGGTGAGGTTAAGTAGCAAAAGAGGAAGAGATGAATCTTCTCGTTCCCACAGACGACATCAAAATGATGATGCTGTAAACAACACCACTGGTATGAGGTGTTAATAAGCTCAAACTAGGGATAACAATGGCAGCATAGGAGTAAATATATAGTAGAGGGAGGTGAGGATAAGAGGAGAAACACTAATATATAAGTGGTTTAGCCAATCTGGCCTATGTCCACTGTGAGTGTGTGAGTAATTTCACTAGATGAAGGCACTAACGACCATAGATACAATCTCTCAAGCTTTCTCTCTCTACTGTGTAAACCAACAGAGTTTCAACTAGGGTTGCAATTTTTCCATCCCTTTACAGGGTAGAGGAAGACCTCTATATATAGTGCTTGGGAGGTGTAATGTACCCTGCAAGCATGCAATGAGCATGTGTATGAGGATCGAACCAGTATGATGATGACACCTTGCTGATCTTATGTAGATAATGATGATCGTAATATTTCCTCATGTGAGGGGAATGATTCGATTATAACTGATTTACCCACGTGTTCCAAACCTTACATGTGTTTTCATATGCTCGGACTTATGTCCTTGATTGATGTAACCTCGGCCTGGGCGAGTGTGAGGTTGGTGAAGTCCGACAGTGTTGCTTTGTCTTGTCAATAGCCATGATGACCTCGACCGGGAAGACTGGTCGAGGTTAGTCACATATGTGAAATGTAACGTTGGCTCAAGCAGAGTAGGATGTTGACAATAACCTATCCCCATAAGGCGCTGGTGACCTCGGCTACTGCAGAGCCGAGGTTGGTAGTAGAGAGCCGACCTTGCAGAATAAGACCTTTATGATGGCAGTTGTGAGCTTCTCGTTAACTCGACTGTGAGACAGGCCGAAGTTAGTGACTCTGAGTACGAGGGTTCACTTTAGGCATATCACTAATTATTAAGACTAATCATCAGCGTCTCAAGTTCCTATTGGAGCAAAAACTCTCCACTACCTTACTACAGAATTGGCTATCTAGATTGTTTGGCTATGACTATGAAATACAATACAAAAGGGTAAGGACAATATAGTATCTAATGCACTATCTCTAATATTTGAGAAAAATAACCAGTGTTGTGCCATTACAGATGTGATTCCCTAGTGGATGTCAGAACTGAAATAATGCTTAGAAGGAGAACACGAAGCAGAGGCCATTGTAGCCTAATTATTACTAACACGAGACAACTCTAGCCATTACTCTTACATGAATGGTATCCTAAGGTATTATAAGGGAGACATGAGGAAGAAAATTTTGCAATAAATACACAATACAAGGAGTGGTGGGAACAGTGGAGTTCAGGCCACAATATAGAGAACCAAGTGATTCTTTTATCAGCTACAAATGAAGCAGGATATCAGAGAATTCGTAGTTTCATGTGATATATGTCAATGTCATAAATTGGATCATGTACCCTATCCTGGCTTGCTACAACCTTTACCCATCCCCGAAGTGCCATGGAAAGAAATATCTATGGATTTTATTGAAGGCCTACCCATATCTGACCATTAAAAAAACATTAAGTAGTAGTCGACCGGCTTACTAAATATGATCATTTTCTACCCCTAACCTATCCATTCACAACAATTACAGTTTCTAAAACCTTCTTTGCCCACATCCACAGACTTCACATCTTCTCCATATCCATCATTACTGATAGAGATGCCATCTTCACTAGCAATTTTTGGACGCACGTCTTTAAACTAGTAGGAACACACCTTCACTACAGTACAACTTATCACCATTAAACCGATGGTTAGACTGAATGCCTTAGCCAATGTTTAGAAGGATACTTGTGTTGTATGACTGGGGATAGATCCCATAAATAACACCTATGGCTTCCTATGGCGGAAAGGTGGTACAGTTCCAACCACCACACCTCTATAGGGATGACATCCTTCGAATCCCTTTATGGATACAACCCACCCCAATTCACACTTAACCAACCATTCACCAACATTGACCGTACCTTCTGCCAATTTAACAAGACTCGAACTAAAATTCAAACCTTACTTAGACACAACCTAACCTATGCCCAAAGAAGAATGAAACAATATATTGACCAGAGAAGATAAAAAGGAGAATTTGATGTTGAGGATTGTGTATACTTGAGATTGAAACCACGCAAATAAACCTCCATTGCCTTACGGAGAAATATAAAGTTAGCCCCAAGATTTTATGGCCCATTTCGAATCCTTGCCCGAGTTGGAAAGGTTTCTTATCATCTGGACTTGCTGGAAACCTCCCTCATCCAATCGGTGTTTCACGTGTCTCTGTTGAAGCGATACAGTGGTCAACATGTCACACCTTCCATATATCTTACACAAATAGGACCTACAGGACAATTTCTCGTTAAATTAATAGAAATCATATACCGATGAACCATACAGCGAGGAAATGATCCAGTCTATAAAGTTTTTGTCCGTTGGTCCCATTCACATCTGGACGACACTATTTTAGAGGATTACTCAACCATCAAAGCTCGCTTTCTAGCATTTGATCCTTGAGGACAAGGATCTTTTTAAGGAGGAGAGTAATGTTAGGAGATGTTCTAAAAGAGAAAACAATTATTGATGAGCTGGATAAAACAAAAACAATTATTGATGATCTGAACAAAATAAGGCATTAATTGAGCCAACAACATAATTAATCAGTTAGTTAGTTAGAATGCTTGTTTTAAATAGAGGAAAAGGAATTGTAAATGATATGAAAAGTGTTTGTGAGTAATAATATAATTCTCTTCCCTTGTATTTTTTATTCTCTTATCTTCTATTTTTCTTCTTTATCATCTCAAGTAAATTCTTCTTTGGAATTCCATTTTTGATGGCATGACATAAACCTATCAACTCACTATCGTAATCTTCGTTGAACCCTCCACCTGTGATGGAAAAATCATCATCACCTTCGATGATGACTTTAATTTGTCAATGTATTTGGATATATACCAAAAATAGTTTTTAGTGGAGGTTTGAATTAAGTAATGTGGTCTAATTGGGCAAACCCTAACATTTTTGTAACACCCCGCATAATAAAATATCGGGTGGCCAGTCCCATACCAAATTAAAACAAAATATACAGTTGGCTCATTCTTAGCATCACTGTCGAAAACATTTACAACTCACCCAATACCCAATTAAGCTGGTGTTAAAAATTTTCCAAATTTTAATTTAACAAAATTCCTTTTTCAATTTAAGAATAACACAACACATTCTATTTTACAACACAGATCACTAAATAAATAACTCAAAAGAATTTAAATGCAACTTGAATAAACATTCCCAAATAATATAAATCCTTTACAATAATCCCAACAATGTTAAATGTATTAAAAAGTCCCGAATACAATAGAATTTGACCTTGATAGAAAAGATAACTGAATCCTTTAGGAGACATGCCCTAACTAAGAATACTGTGAATCAAAAGATGATAAGCGTCTAAGCAAAACTTCCATAACTCCATAGCTCGTCACAATCAACTATGGTTGGCGTCCCTGTTGCTGGACACCTGATATAGAGATACAATAGAAGAGAAAATATGCAAGGAAACGGGTCAAAGATCGAATGTGTAGATTATTTTAAAAACAGCAAGTATTTAACAAGTGCAATAAAGCATTTATTATGTACATGTTAGATCCAACTCTCACTTGCTATTCTCACCTCTCAACTAGAGTGCACACTTAACGTTTCCTATTAACCTCCTAGTTAATGATTCCTCTTTTCTAGTCTCCATAATATAATTCCATTCCCATATCATAATCCCCGTATGTCCCATACCATACGTCACAATATTATACATTTACATATCTCCTTTATGATTAGTTTCTCATTAACATGAATTATTACTCATTAATATGAATCACTTCTCATTAACATGAGTTAAGCTATTTAATTCTATAAGCATAAACATTTAGTAACTTAATTCCATTATCTCTCTCTATTCACCGTTATCTACAATTATCACCGTAGATAGATTTAACCACAATATATCCATTTAATCATTTAATCCATTATATATATATATATTCATATATAATACGGCACCCCGAGTCACAGCTGTGGTGCAATGCATTACTCTGCTATCATGTCCCATCATCGCATGTCGCTGAATAGGGAACTACAGGTTCGGTAAGATTCCACGAACCACAAACAACAAACAAATTGGAGGCGAACATAGTTCTCGTATCCATGGGTCACGCACATACCTATGTACCCACAGTCAGCGGACTTATCAACTCCCCGATAAGTCTTTCATAGACCTATGTTCTCGAGCGACAAATCAATGATCCCATGGATTCATCAGGATATGACTGCCCTCACGCGTAAACCTCCCACCGATAGAAAGTAAGCTAGGTATGTCATACACATAATCTTCAATCAATCAAATAGGTATTATCATACCTATAATATAATATCAATAAGGTAATTATCACTACCCTAAGATATTTCCCATACGTAGCATTTTGATACCATATCTTTACTTCATAATTTAATTATCCTCGCATCCTATAACATCTCTCCACTACCGACGTCGTTAAGGTTCATGCGCGGAGCGTCTCGCAAAGCGAAATCTAAACAAGGAACCCTTCCAATACACTACTACTTAACTTTGTCGATCGAGGAGGTCCGAAAACTTTAACTATGCAATCGGGATAACCTTATAACCTCTTTCAATCAAATGTAATTTAAGCTCCCATCTCACAAGATTCAAATATGATTTTCCTCATCTTATATTCAGTAAGAAGTCACTAACATCCTACTGGTCCATAACATTATTTCTCCCGAACTACTACGAGTTTAGTTCTCCTTTTTATTAAGGTTAAAACCGATAGTTTCAAATCTCTTATAAACACATATTCTTTCACTTAGGATTAACCCTCTTATAAACTTAAGGATACCCAGGTGTTATATTCAATCACCCCTACTGGTCCTATCTTTAATCCCTATACATCTCCATTTAGAATTTAACAAATGAATTTAGTAACCGAAATTCCATTCAATATAATTTCCATCATTTAAATCACTCGAATCCCCATCAAATTTAATTCACATCTTATCAAGGGTTTACTGATATTTTCTAGGTCCCATAATCTCCAAATAATAATCACCAAAGATCCACAAAATGTTTGGGATAAGAATCAACATTTAAAAAGAAACAACTTTACATAAACTGGGGAGGTCGATCGATCAAAGGCAGGGGTTGATCGATCGATCCCTCAGGTCCAGGCCTGATTTTCTGCATTTTCTGCAACTACGGGTTTCACCATTTTTACTCATTCAAACCTTCATATTAATCTCCAAAATGAGTTATTATGTTTACTACATGATATACCAACATATATGAACGATTTCCAGTACACTAAACATCCTAGAATCATCAAGGGATCGGATTAAAGAGCATGTTTATCTCCTTATTTCCAGAAATTATTAACATAACATCTTCAAGAACATATCAATGGTTTTCATACTTTCTTCAACAGATTCTTGACTAATTCGTGTATCATTAACATCCTAAAACATGAGTTAAATTCCTATATCATTTCAGTTTTCCAGAAATCCATTTACTACTCCATTATTTCTTCCCAACAATAATAATCTTCTCTTTTCATATTATTCTAACACGGACAATATACGAACTTAAATTGCCATTATCAAACACTTGCCTCTCTTGTAGGCCTTATCCTTTGGTGTATTATATCTCAGTTGGTTGTTCCTTCTCCGGTCAAACTCCGGTGGTGGTTGGTGGTGGTGAACCTTGGTTCTTGTTCTTCTCCTTCCCAAGTGACTTTTCCCTTCCCAAGCACTCTTACACTCTCTCTAGGAAGATGGCTGCTCTTATTTGTGAAGAGGAGATGAATAACTCCCATACACTTAATCTACTAATACTTATAATAGTTCCAAATCCGAAATCACTATTCATCCCCCCTAGAAATATGACCAAAATGCCCTTTCGGGTTGTCTATTCATTCCCAAAAGACCCGAGACTCAAAATTGACATCCAAATAGACTTTTCTGACTATTTCGAACATTCTGAACGCAACGACGCAGTCGAAATGACTATTAGATCGATAGAAAATAAATTTCCTTTTTAATTTAATAAACTAGCCCGACACGTCCCATACCGCGTCTAACCAAAAATATAAATTACCGAATTTATATCATACAGTCATATCAATGACATCACATTTATATATTACCTAAATATCTTTAAGTAATATTCAGATTCTTCCGTTTTAATATCCACCATCCGGATAAACCTGAATGAATTAATTAATAATAAAATCTAATTAATCCATTAATTTAAAATATAACCCATTTTAAAAGTCATTTAAAATTACGGGGTATTACATACTTCCCCCCTTATAACAGAATTTCGTCCCGAAATTCAGGAATATAAGTCATACCGATAAGGTCAACTCCGAGTATAAATCTCACATCGCAAGAAAATCAAGATGTACCGCCCATACAGTACATTAACAAAGTCCCTATCGATGTTATACGCTAAGCCTCACCATATAGTTTCAACTGAATCAAATTTAGACTTTACCTAATCTTCCCTATACTGTCCCCGTGACAAACTTTGGTAAAAATGATCCTCTCGTAGTGAACAAATAAATCCTGAAGTCCCAATTACTTACCTTTTTTTTTCACAATTATGAAAAATACTACAATTCAGTCATCCAGGGCGCCCATACACCCTCTCGTACCGCTTTCAATATTAAAAGTTTCGAAAAGGTTATAAACTCGTTTCCCAAAGACCTAACTTATTTCGACTCCCAACGGTTATTAGTTTCATGCGTGGGGTGTCTCGCAAGCGAAATCCAAACAAGGAACCACCCCGATACACTACTTCCTAAAGTAGTCGGTCATCGAAACTCCTAAGGTCCTTAGTCAATAATATATATAAAAAATTTGGTTTTAAAAAATATATCAGGTTTATCGATTTTAAAACAAAAAAAAATGGTTTTTATCGATTTCAAATAGGGTCTACGCATTTACTCTCTTATAGAAGACAAGATGCAGACATATGCTCTCATATACCCCAAGTCAATGCATGCCGATAGTAAAATCACACTCGGACATGCTCAAGGTAAGTAATCCCATGATAGAAATCAAACCCACGTGATAACATGTAATATAAAGGTGTCCCACACCCCTCAGTGAGTCTACATAAATAACAGTGCTATAGGCTAAGTTTAGCAACCCTTTTTGCCCACACAACATAAATCGTAAGAAAATCAATATACGCTTCATAATTCCTTAGATAGAAAACATACCCTCTTTCGCGGGTGGTGGTTGTTGAATCCCAATATTATAACTTTGCTCCGATGAGTCAAGAAAAATTTTACCCCAAATTTTCAGTTCTCGTTAACCACACACCACTATATACCCAATCCTTTCAATATATTGCCTTCGTTAGGGAACATACACAATTCACGCATTTCAAGAACCTCTACCGATGATTCTCCTCAATTTTTCCATAAAAGGGGTGACCTCGACTACGGTCATAATACCCGAACATACGCCATAACCTCCTAAGTACGATCTCCGCTATCCGTCCAATGGCCCTCATCTGCCATACGTACGTAATAAAATATTTCCCAATAAATGTTGTCAAATTTTATAGTTCAACCCATCAATGAACATTAGGACTCTCATCTCCTCAGTAGGTACTTCAGCTGGTACCAAATTAGTTAATCTCATAAACTCTTCCTCATATTCTGCCACAGTTTTCTCTCCCTGTTTCAAATCAAAAAAACTTCTGCCTCATCTCTGTCTGGATGAAGGAAAATACTTCCCATCAAACCGTATCCAAAAGTCTTGGATAGTCATTATGTCCCTCTCCTCCATAGTGGTCGTAGCTTCCCACCATTGCAAAGCTGCCCCTACTAGCTTGAATGTGGCTAGTATTTGACGTTAAACTTCAGTGAATTCAATCATTCTCAAGTACCGTTGGATATCTTTCTTCCATTGGCTAGCAGTCACAACATCTGATCCTCCCTGAAATTCAGGTGGGTGCGCTTTCTGAAAGGCATCCCTCTCTCGTTCCCATGCAGTAGGAAACATTTGCCCTTGCGCGAGTGACACAACCGGTGTCGGTGCTGGAGCCTGCTGAACAACAGCTAAAGCCGCATTGACTGCCTGAGCGATAATTGCAGCAACTTCGGTCGCAGTCATCATACCTTTGTAGACGTAAATAGAAAAGCAATAATCCTACTCATAGGGCTCTAAATCAAAGAACGCTAAGCTGAAGACACAGTAAGCCGTACAGATCCTAAAGGACACTAGAACCTGATGCTCTGATACCACCTGTAACACCCCGCATAATTAAATACCGGGTGGCCAGTCCCATACCAAATTAAAACAGAATATACAGTTGGCTCATTCTTAGCATCACTGTCGAAAACATTTACAACTCACCCAATACCCAATTAAGCTGGTGTTAAAAATTTTCCAAATTTTAATTTAACAAAATCCCTTTTTCAATTTAAGAATAACACAACACATTCTATTCTACAACACAGATCACTAAATAAATAACTCAAAAGAATTTAAATGCAACTGGAATAAACATTCCCAAATAATATAAATCCTTTACAATAATCCCAACAATGTTAAATGTATTAAAAAGTCTCGAATACAATAGAATTTGACCTTGATAGAAAAGATAACTGAATCCTTTAGGAGACATGCCCTAACTAAGAATACTGTGAATCAAAAGATGATAAGCGTCTAAGCAAAACTTCCATAACTCCATAGCTCGTCACAATCAACTATGGTTGGCGTCCCTATTGCTGGACACCTGATATAGAGATACAATAGAAGAGAAAATATGCAAGGAAACGGGTCAGAGCCCGAATGTGTAGATTATTTTAAAAACAACAAGTATTTAACAAGTGCAATAAAGCATTTATTATGTACATGTTAGATCCAACTCTCACTTGCTATTCTCACCTCTCAACTAGAGTGCACACTTAACGTTTCCTATTAACCTCCTAGTTAATGATTCCTCTTTTCTAGTCTCCATAATATAATTCCATTCCCATATCATAATCCCCGTATGTCCCATACCATACGTCACATTATTATACATTTACATATCTCCTTTATGATTAGTTTCTCATTAACATGAATTATTACTCATTAATATGAATCACTTCTCATTAACATGAGTTAAGCTATTTAATTCTATAAGCATAAACATTTAGTAACTTAATTCCATTATCTTTCTCTATTCACCGTTTTCTACAATTATCACCGTAGATAGATTTAACCACAATATATCCATTTAATCATTTAATCCATTATATATATATATTCATATATAATACGGCACCCCGAGTCACAGCTGTGGTGCAATGCATTACTCTGCTATCATGTCCCATCATCGCATGTCGCTGAATAGGGAACTACAGGTTCGATAAGATTCCACGAACTACAAACAACAAACAAATTGGAGGAGAACATAGTTCTCGTATCCATGGGTCACGCACATACCTATGTACCCACAGTCAGCGGACTTATCAACTCCCCGATAAGTCTTTCATAGACCTATGTTCTCGAGCGACAAATCAAAGATCCCATGGATTCATCAGGATATGACTGCCCTCACGCGTAAACCTCCCACCGATAGCAAGTAAGCTAGGTATGTCATACACATAATCTTCAATCAATCAAATAGGTATTATCATACCTATAATATAATATCAATAAGGTAATTATCACTACCCTAAGATATTTCCCATACGTAGCATTTTGATACCATATCTTTACTTCATAATTTAATTATCCTCGCATCCTATAACATCTCTCCACTACCGACGTCGTTAAGGTTCATGCGCGGAGCGTCTCGCAAAGCGAAATCCAAACAAGGAACCCCTCCAATACACTACTACTTAACTTTGTCGATCGAGGAGGTCTGAAAACTTTAACTATGAAATCGGGATAACCTTATAACCTCTTTCAATCAAATGTAATTTAAGCTCCCATCTCACAAGATTCAAATATGATTTTCCTCATCTTATATTCAGTAAGAAGTCACTAACATCCTACTGGTCCATAACATTATTTCTCCCGAACTACTATGAGTTTAGTTCTCCTTTTTATTAAGGTTAAAACCGATAGTTTCAAATCTCTTATAAACACATATTCTTTCACTTAGGATTAACCCTCTTATAAACTTAAGGATACCCAGGTGTTATATTCAATCACCCCTACTGGTCCTATCTTTAATCCTCATACATCTCCATTTAGAATTTAACAAATGAATCTAGTAACCGAAATTCCATTCAATATAATTTCCATCATTTAAATCACTCGAATCCCCATCAAATTTAATTCACATCTTATCAAGGGTTTACTGATATTTTCTAGGTCCCATAATCTAAAAATAATAATCACCAAAGATCCACAAAAGGTTTGGGATAAGAATAAACATTTAAAAAGAAACAACTTTACATAAATTGGGGAGGTCGATCGATCGAAGGCAGGGGTTGATCGATCGATCCCTCAGGTCCAGGCCTGATTTTCTGCATTTTCTGCAACTACGAGTTTCACCATTTTTACTCATTCAAACCTTCATATTAATCTCCAAAATGAGTTATTATGCTTACTACATGATATACCAACATATATGAACGATTTCCAGTACACTAAACATCCTAGAATCATCAAGAGATCGGATTAAAAAACATGTTTATCTCCTTATTTCCAGAAATTATTAACATAACATCTTCAAGAACATATCAATGGTTTTCATACTTTCTTCAACAAATTCCTGACTAATTCGTGGATTATTAACATCCTAAAACATGAGTTAAATTCCTATATTATTTCAGTTTTCCAGAAATCCATTTACTACTCCATTATTTCTTCCAAACAATAATAATCTTCTCTTTTCATATTATTCTAACACGGACAATATACAAACTTAAATTGCCATTATCAAACACTTGCCTCTCTTATAGGTCTAATCCTTTGGTGTAGTATATCTCAGTTGGTTGTTCCTTCTCCGGTCAAACTCCGGTGGTGGTTGGTGGTGGTGAACCTTGGTTCTTGTTCTTCTCCTTCCCAAGTGACTTTTCCCTTCCCAAGCACTCTTACACTCTCTCTAGGAAGATGACTGCTCTTATTTGTGAAGAGGAGATGAATAACTCCCATACACTTAATCTACTAATACTTATAATAGTTCCAAATCCGAAATCACTATTCATCCCCCCTAGAAACATGACCAAAATGCCCTTTCGGGTTGTCTATTCATTCCCAAAAGACCCGAGACTCAAAATTGACATCCAAATAGACTTTTCTGACTATTTCCAACATTCCGAACGCAACGACACAGTCAAAATGACTATTAGATCGATAGAAAATAAATTTCCTTTTTAATTTAATAAACTAGTCCCGACACGTCCCATACCGCGTCTGACTAAAAATATAAATTACCGAATTTATATCATACAGTCATATCAATGACATCACATTCATATATTACCTAAATATCTTTAAGTAATATTCGGAATCTTCCATTTTAATATCCACCGTCCGGATAAACCCGGATGAATTAATTAATAATAAAATCTAATTAATCCATTAATTTAAAATATAACCCATTTTAAAAGTCATTTAAAATTACGGGGTATTACAATTTTAAAACTAAAAATGTTTTCATCGCGGTGGGTATAAAAAATAAGGGTTTAAATAAAATCTTCCTTAAATTATAGTTTGTCACACCAAGAGTTGGGTTTTACTCCAGAGAGCTAATAGAGAAGAAGCCAATCCTGAATGTTATGCTTTCTATTGTATATACTTTGAATTTGTCTTTTAGATTTTCTCAGCTATTCAAGATTGTAATAGTTAGTTTAGGGAGTTTGGTTGAAACCTTTAGTTGTATTTTGTTATAAATATTCATTAAATCAATGAGAAGCTAAGAGGATCATTTCCTCTTTTCTTTTTATTTCTGTTTCCTTATCATGGTATCAGACCCCTTCTAATTATTGTTGTTGTTTCCTCCAGCCACCACCAAATGACCACAAACAATAACAACAGTTCTTCAACATCAAATCTTGTGATCCAAAACCCCAATGAATTAAACAACACTCTCATCACCATCAATATCTCTGCCCAAGCTCCACTCAAACTTACCTCCAGTAACTACATTTCATGGAAACTCCAATTTCATATCCTTTTTGCCGGTTATGATCTCCTTGGTTATGTCGACTGATCGAAACTATGCCCAGCCCCAACCATCACCGCAAAATCACACCGCACCTAACCCAGGTCATACATAATGGATTCGACAAAACTAATTAATTCTCAATCCTCTTGTTGGATCTCTTTATCCCACCATTATCCCATTTATTGATCGAGTTAAAATGTATAATACCTACCCCAACAATTCAATTAAATTATATATGAAGAGGAGTTAAAAATGATTATGAGAGAATTATGGGCCAAGAATTTAATAAATAAAATTATGGGAAAATGGTCGTTCAAACGACTGTAGGGGATCATTCTAACAACATCCCCACGTCGTTAGAAGCGAGATGGATGTCACGAGACGCATGGATTCAAGCGACCTTCCACTGCCCACAACTGATCGTAGCATAGGTGCGCATTGTCGGCAGTGTGGAACCCGTTAAAGTATGTGGTACTTGGAAGATTTCGAGAAAAAAACAAAAGAAATAAGGAACATGTCAAGAAATGGGTTGTGTGGTGAAATGTGTTAATACAACCTAACTTGAATGAATTAATAATTGTTACGGTAAAGTTTAAAATGGGCAAGTATATGTGTAATTGATTAACTTCCATAAAGTAAGGTAAAGGGTAAAGTAAGTGGGTAAATGGTGATTAAAAAACCTAAGAGGTTAAACCCATAACCAACATATGAATGTGTTGTAAAAGGGTTCTCAAAGATTAAATAAGTATTTTCTAACACGGTGTTCGCGCGTGTTGAAAGGGTGAGTTTCAACTAAAATACTAAAGTGTGTTGGATAAAATAAAAAGGGTGATTTCGATAAAGGAATGACTTCGGGTAAATCAAGTATAGTGGTTTCAAGTGCATAACCGAGTGTGTTAAATAAAGCGAGAAATGCTAAATGTGTAAAAGGAAGCCTTTATAAGACTAAGCTAAATTAATTTGGATAAAAATATTCATGCATTAAGTATATGTATGTGTATGTATATATATGTATACAACGTAGTTGCATGTAGACGTAGGCATAACGTGTTGAGTCTCTTTCTGTCGTTCGATTCTTTACTGCATTTGTATATTTTTCACTGAGTACCGTCTTACACCCATGCTTTGTTATGGCAGGTTGGGAGCGGTTTCATATTTTGAGAGCGTTATACAGGTAAGTACTTTCTTTATTTTACGTTAGTAGCTCTGTATGCTTGGACTTCGGGGTGTTCCCCATGGGTCGCTCACGTAGTTTATTTTGAAACTATAATCGCATGCTATATAAGTGAAATGTTAATTAAAATAAAATTAGACTAGCAACATTATCTAGGATGTTTCGTTGCACTTCACACCTAACGCTTGGGTCGGACCGGGTTGACTACAGGTAACCCATAAATTCATGTTGGGGCATTACAAATGGTATTAGAGCTCTAAGTTCAAGGTTCCTTTTAGAAGAGATGTGGTGAGGTCGGTAATTGATCTTTTGACGTCGGTGTGGTTTGGGCCGAGCATGCTAGTTTGGTGTCGATTTAGTTTGTGTCCTCGACGATAAAATCAAAGAGGTTAGCACGACAAGTAAGTTAGTGCTAAGTTGCACGCGACTAAGTTGATAGTTATTAATTGCTTCCGCACTTCTGATTAGAATTATTGTAATATACGGGTGTCCATGCAAGCCTATAGTGGTGACACCGTGGTTGTTAGTGTGAGGTGCTAGTGTTGAATTTTAATGACATAGAATCATTTGAGGTGTCGATAGAGTGAAATAATGCCTATTGGGCAAGTGGCACGAGATGCATATAGTTATTGGTAGAGGTTGATGGTTAGGATGTCATGACTAGACACTAATGATTGGTGATTGAAAGGTATATATCCCTCAGGTGCGGCGCTTACAGTTAGTTAACGCCGGTAACGTAATTAGACAAATTTGATTCTTGGCTGATATCGCAATTGATGGTAGTTCGGTGAATACATGAAGTTGTGTAGGGTAATAGTGGAAATGCCATGATCCTTGTGTGAGATGTGTTGTGTGATGACTTTGGTGATGAAAGTCATCTTGGTAGTAGTAACAACGAGTAGAGGTCGTTGCAACCTAGCTGTAAACATTGTACATTTCATATTTGGAGGTTAGATGATCGAGTGGCATTCATAAATATTGGTTCTGTGGTAATAACGTATTGAATCCCTTGGTTGAGTACTTGGGTTTAGTATATTTTGGTTATAATGTGGTATTGAGGAATAAGATCCCGCGTGACATCGACGTCATATGCCTTGGTATTTATTGGCAACACCCGACGTCCAATATCCTACCAAGATCTATATAGTTGTGCTAGCAGGTAGATGAGCACTTGATGTGATGTTTATATAGTGAGGCAATTTAGTTTCCATAGTTGAACATTCATTGAGGTTTGGGTGAGGCAGATCTTCAAGTCTATAGGTTGTAGGCGACGCCCTATATCCTGCCAAAAATCTTCGTAACATTAATTATGGTCTGTACGTGGCTTATGGTAACAGTTTTTTAGGAGAAAGATAAGATTAGAATCTAAATGTTGGAGACTCTTTTTATCCGTCGAGGTAATGGCTAGGTGCGATGTAATCCTAGTATGAGAGAAGTTCATAGGCATTTGAGGTGCCCATAAGACAAATTGTATATGGCGTCATTGTGGATAAAGATCAAATGTTGTGATGCCTTAAGGTGTTTGATGGTTAAGGTGTACTATAGGTAGAAGCTCATAGACTAGTGTCTTTATGAGCACCGAGTAATTGCAATGTGGGTATTGGAAGGTTCGTAGAGCGCATCTATAATTAAAGGTATGGACGATGAAATCTTACCGGGTTTTGGGACTTTTACATGTGATGTGTTTGGTGTTCTTTGGAGGCCAATTAAATTTGATAAAAAGAGGCAGTAGCATTCTAATAACGGTTGTGTTAAATGTCATGTGATGATCCCAGATTGCTGATCGTATAGTGTACGTACCGAGTATGGCATCCCAAATCGGCACAAATGTGTGGTATGATCCCTAAGGTAGGGTGATAATTGTGTCGTTATAAGAGTGATACTCAGATGTCATAGAATGACTAGGATGGTGTAAGACCCCGCATGTGACATATATGAGACGTATAAAAATTCATGTCCACAGGATAAAAATCAGATTAATCCAATAAATATAATCATCCATGAAATATTAAAATCCATCCCCATGCTAATCTCAAAAATAATCCAACCCCAAATAAATATAACTCGAATAAATAATCCAACTTTAAATATCTGAATAGAACTGTAAACAACTGTGGAACCGATTGGCCCACCAAATCCCTAATAAAGTCTCATAATAAATACGACGAAATAGAAAATAAATCCTAAGCAACTAAAGCATCTAAAATAAATGAGTCTCCAACCACACCTCCAAAATATCTCCAATAACTTCTATGCAGTTATTCTAGCGCTAAACCTGAAATGTTAGTCAACACAATGGGTCAGAGCCCACTGCATGAATTCAACCTATTCTCCCCAATTAGGATCTGTGAACCCAAACAATAGCATTATACATAATAAATACCACAATAGAATATTTTAATTTAAACACGATAATTATAAACGTGAGAGTAAAAATAGCTACTAACACCTATCCCCGAAGTTATGTCACCCCAACGTTTAATTTTAACTTATGCTATCACAATCTGGTAATTACTCTAAATTCACCATCTTTATTTAAATTGATTTATCACGTTATTATTTTCTTAATTGCGGTTCCGTCATAGCCACCCGACCCTACTGTATGTCCTGCACTTATTCGGTCCCATCTCAAGTTTTACACCACACACATTCCCCTCGTAATAGCTCGCCCGCCCACCCGTATAACTGTCAACCCTGCACTTATTACGCCGCCACCCACCCACCCATCGCAAGAGCCAGCCAAACCGTTTAACTGTCAGTCCTGCACTTGTTAACGACGCCAATTCATTTTAATACCCGTTTATTATCTTAGGCATTAATTTTTCAATTTATCAAGTTCTCATTATTTTAAATTAGCCCCACCCTATTATAGAGCATAATCCTCGAATCTACCCCTACGCCCATACCTAGAGGTCTCCAAAACACAAACACGTCCTAACCTATTTTATAGGATGACTTTCTACTATTATGTCTTCCTAATCTCGCACCTAGGCTATCCAAATCAGTGGAACGACACCAAAAATCACTCCCACCCAGGAACATCCCATCCATAAAAAGCTACACTAACTAGTCCCATACCCAGAAAGTGTTAACCACAACTAAGGCATACCCAATAGTCCCATACCTAGCAAACATTCATAAAATTAAGGTGAGAGCACACTACCCAAAAATCTCGTCGTCCCCGTGATGATAATTATGAATTTAAAACCATAAGTCGCACAATCCAATTTATCAACAAATATGCAATTTATTCATACGATCACAATTTACGTTAATTTAAAACATTCAATCCATCGTCGTATATAATATAATTTATTTTATCCAACAATTATAATTCCAACATCATGCGAATTTAAGGAGCACACAACAATAATTCATTTTAATCATACCTACATAATTTTCTGTGGTAGTACAAATTTGGTTTTTCATTTAAATCAATTTACTATGGTTTCTACATGCAAACCTATACACATATTATCCAAAACCCAACCTCTACCCTAAGCACACAAGGGTTACAAGTCTTAATTCATATTAAGATTTTTCACAAAAACAGTCCCAGACTAGATTTTACTTTTCCTAATTAATATTTCTAATTTGTTTTAAGAAAAACATGTAAATTAATATTTAGGCGATAATAGAGAGGATAGAAGAATTCATGCCTTAGAAAAATCATTTGAGACCTTTAAATTGATGGTCATGTTTCTCTTGAGAAGATGACAAAAATGTGTTCTTGGATGATCTTGAGATAACCCGGTTTGAACCTTCAAAACTTGGGCTGAATCTTTCTTTTAAGTGGGGCTAGGATTTTGTAAATGGAAGAAGATGAAAATAGAGGAGGCTACTGATTTTTGAGAAGGCTAAAATGTGTTTTAAAAGTCCTAAACCCATCACTTTATGATTATATACCAAAAATAATTTGAGTCCTAATCAAACACAAACATTCAAAAATTTATTTCGGACGATCGAACCGTTGGAATTGGTAGAAATTTTGTTTAGTTGTAGCTGACGATGAGACGGAGCTGCTATAAAAAATTCAGCTTGGTCCGACGGTCGAATTTTTTTTATCATCCTTAGGTCGAATCCTCCCTCGATTTTTATACAAAAAGTTATAATTTCCAAATTTTAATCCCGATCTAAATTCTACTTAAAACCTTATTTTTATATATAAAAACCAACATTTTTACATGCCAAAAATTAAATAGATTTCAAAATTTTTATTTTTTTGAAATTCGAGTTAATTTAATTAAAAATGGTTTAAAAATCATGGGTTGTTATAGATCGATGCGGTGATACTCGGTTTCGGGTTGTATTAGAAGATGTATTCGAGACTTAGAGTGACGACGCCACGTGGAGACTTGAAAATGGCAACCGAGGTGGGGTAACATCGGAACATGATTATTATGTCGACACGTCTACAGTATATGCTAGGTTAGCCTTAACAATGTAAGGATTTGTTCATGGCACGTCGTGACATGCTAGTACGGGTTAGAAGATGTAGCCTAGTGTGGTATTTACTACCCTTAGAATTCTAATGACGTCGGGTGTGGTCATCTCAAAAATTCTGTGTGGGTATAAATCGAAGGTAAGTTTGGTGGCAATTTTGCGTGGTCAAGAAACACGACAAGGTGAGTGTCTTACTTGAACTAAGTAATGACTATGGAAGTTTGGGATTTCGATCATTGTATAATAAGGCAGGTAATAACCTAGGTATAGCGAGTTGGTGACGTTGTCACTAGCGATTGGACAAGGTCAATGTAGACTAGAGCGTGAGGTATCCACCAACGGGATGGTTCATGTACACCAATGATGTGAGATGTAAGGACCACCGATTCGGGCGTTGACTTCCTAAAGGACCACCGATTCGTAGATTACTTTCGTGTTGCGAGAGTGAATGGTTATAATTCGATTCGCACTACTAGTGACCCAAGATGGGGTACGTGACGAGGAGTTTTGCTCAATGAGAACTGACATGACTTCAAGTATACGGTCGTAGGTTCGTTTCCATAAGTCAAAGTTGGACGCCTATGGGCGAAATTCCTTGGGGTAATTTCTTGTTCCTTCTGACTCTCATGTGTTCATTTCTATTTCGGTAATCGAGAATCGGTATTCTCACCTATGAGGTGACTCAGATTGGTGCCATGTCATGGTACGACGCAGTTGGGCTCGATAGAGGGCGGTGAACAGGGCTTGGTCAATGAAACTCGGTAATTAGGTGCGCCCATCTGAGGTATTCTTGCCATCGCATAAAGTTCTGCGTACGGATGGCTGCGCTCTC
Organism: Sambucus nigra; assembly: GCA_949130495.1. NCBI lineage: Eukaryota > Viridiplantae > Streptophyta > Magnoliopsida > Dipsacales > Adoxaceae > Sambucus > Sambucus nigra. Next base: position 393,656,719 of record OX422215.1, read on the forward strand.
AGCCACACGATTTTCTCATAGTATCGATCTTTCTTAGGACTAGTGGACTTTCGACTGGCTGGCTAGACAGTCAGTGGCTCTGGTTGCGAAGAGCGGGATGATAACTTAAGGATACAGTATAGTGTTGGAAATCAAGGAAACTTAACATATAATGTTGCTTTGCCATAGTGAGGGGATTAGAATGAGACTCTAGCGAGTACTCAAGGATGAAACAACTAGGGTAGTATTAGGTTCATCAGAGTGACGCAACGAAAGGTGAAAACTAGGCGTACGGTGATAACTTGATGAGAATATTCCTCCTTGGAGTGAGAGAATATCATAGGATGGTTATCAACAAGCTCATGAGAGTTGTGTAGTTAGGATAACCTGAGAATTTATGGAACACATGATGTACATGCCTAAGCTATAATTGATTTTGATGACGAATGCGATGGTTAGTTGTATTATGATTCACTTTGGGTGAGTGTCGACTGCTAGAAAAAGAGTTTGTTCGTAAAGGTGCCGGTACGCCTTAGGTGCTAGCATAGGTGGTGCTAGAAATGGTTTGGACTTGATCATAAGGCGAGTAAGGACTCAGAGTCAATTATGTAATGTCATTGTTAGTGAAATGGTGAGAGTTAGAGCATGTCGCATGTCGCATATTGAGTATTTGGTGACATTGGTGTTGAGGACTTTAATGATTTCTCTTGGAGGATTTCCCGAACTTCGAATAGAAATTGGTGAACCCCATAAGCTTGAGGATTAAAGGATAGAGAATTTCGCGGACGAAATTCTCCAAGGAGGGAAGTTTGTAATACCTTGTCCCAACAATTCAATTAAATTATATATGAAAAGGAGTTAAAGATGATTATGAGAGATTTGTGGCCCAAGAATTTAATAAATAAAATTATGGGAAAAGGGTCGTTCGAACGACTGTAGGAGGTCGTTTAAACGATATCCCTACGTCGTTAGAAGTGAGATGGATGTCGCGAGAAGAAGGGCTTCAAGTGACATGACTCTGCTTTACAGTGGCTGGTCGCGCGAATCAAGCATCGAACGAGATGGAGAAGTCGTTCGAACTACTTTGGGTTGTAATTCGGATGACGTAAATTGAAATTATTTAGTCCAGTTTGTCCTTGTGCGCTGTCACGATTTTGGCCACTGGATCTTTGAGCCGTTGAGCTCAGCTCATCCCAGAAGGGGCAAAATGGAATTTTTGGCCTTCGGAAGAGTTTTATAACGGTGTGTTTGGTGTATTTGGGTCATTTTCGAGTCAAAAAAATATGGAAGAAGGAGAAAGACTGTGGATATGTCTTCCACCACTTTTAATCTTTCACCACCATTTTATGTAATATTCCACCATTTTCAAGCCTACAATACTCATTTCCACCATTGTTGAGGTAAAGCTACGAATTTTGGAGGAGTATTGGTGGATTTTTGAAGAAGATGATGAGGGCTTCCATGGAGTTTTAAGTGGGTCTTACTGGGAAGCTTGGAAGGAGCACATTTTAGAGCATTTTGGAAGGTTGCATTTGGTAACCCTTTGAGGCCACCTTTGGAGGTGGGGGTTGCTCCTCCTACACTAATATTTCTACCACCATTGGAGCTATATAGGTGGAAAAAGCTTACTCTTAGTATAAGACTCTATTTTTGCATATTTGTAGTCTTGTAATTAGATTACATGAGTAGGGTGCATGTGAATGAATGATAAAATTGATAAATATTTTTATGAAATAAAAATATTGGATAAATGTTATTTTGTTTAAAATAAAGAATGAATAAATATTTCAAGGTTTTGGAATATTAAAAGTTGGTATTTTATGAAAATACTGTATTTTCTAGAAAGACTGGTGTTAAACATTTTTATGAAACAAAATGTGTGGAAATGATGATTTACCTGGTTAAATATTGGTGAAATAATGTTTTAAAGTTTCTTGCAAAAATGAAGATTTTATAAAAAATGGACATTTTGTGAGTTTAGATAAATTAAATGTCTTTCACGCATTAAAACTGTATTTTGCAAGTATTATAAATTTCTAGAATGAAATATGTGTTTAAACCTTATAATAGGATTTCAAGGTTAAAAGTTCATCTTCTCATGCATATAAACTTGTAGTATTTTGGCACTGAGTATATAAACAAGTTTAAAGAAGATTTTGTTGGGTTTAAACATGAAATAATAAAGGTATAAATTATTATATTTAAATTGTGTGAAAAAGGGGTTAAAAATATGATAAGAACAAAGTTGTAAGACTACATGTAAAATAAAAGAAATTATTTTTCTTATAAAAGTAGTCTTAAATGTAAATGGATTTTTTGAATAAAGAAAGTAAAGAAATGTCTGGTTCGGGAAACTGTAATAAAGGTGTTGAATAAGTGTTAATGGGTGAATATGAGAAAGTTAGTGTGTGTAATTTAGTAATTTCGTAGAAGATTAACATTATGAAATTGTAAAAAGGGGTTAAGGAGGTAAATGTGTTTCCAATTAAGAAGAATATTAATCCAAAGTTAAAAAGGGTATTAATGTGTCAAAACACTTAAGAAGTTAGGGTGGATAACTTAATAGTGTTTTGTACGAAATTAACACTTATGAAAATGGAGTAAAAGGTGATTTTGGAAACAAATGGGTAAAATGGTAATTTTATTTAAAGTAAAATATTTTTATGAAATAAAAATATTGGAAAAGGTGTTACACAAAGTGGTCCTAAATGAATATAATTTTTGTAATAAAATCAAGATTAAGTTAGAATGATTAAATATTTCAAAGTTTTCAAAATATTAAGAGGTAGTGTTTTATGAAAATTGTGTATTTTCTAAAAAGATTGGTGTTAAATATTTTATGGAGTAAAATGCTTGGAAATGGTGACTTATTTTGCAAACATTGGTGAAATAGTGTTTCTTGTAAAATGATGATTTTATAGAAAATACACATTTGTTGAGTTTGAAAAAATTAAATGTCTTTTATGTCTTGAAAATGTATTTTTGCATGTATGATAAATTGTTAGATGAAAAATGTGTTTAACCCATTTGATAGGATTTTTAAGGTTTAAATCCATTTTCTCATGCACATAAACTTGTAGTATTTTGGCACAAAGTATATAAACAAGTTTAAAGAAGATTTTGTTGGGTTTAAATATAAAATAAGAAATGTGGAGATTCTTATCCTTAAAGATGTATGAAAAAGGGGTTAAAAATGTGATAAGGATAAAGTGTAAGACTACATATAAAATGAAAGATATAGTATTTTCTTATAAAAGTAGTCTTAAGTGTAAATGAATTTCTTGGGTAAAGAAAGTAAAGAAATGTGTGGTTTGGAAAATTATTAATAAAGTTATTGAATAAGTGTTAATGGGTAAACATGGAAAGGTTAGTAGAAAAATACTAACACTTATGAAATTGAAAAGAAGTAAAGAGGTAAAGGTGTTTCCAAATAAAAAGAATATTACTCCAAGGCTAAACAGGGTGTTAATGTGTTTAAAAATTAAGTGTTTGTAAGAAATTAACACTTGTGAAAATGAAGTAAGAGGTGATTTTGAAAACAAATGTGTAATGGTAATTTTACTTAAAGTGGAACATTTTTATGAAATAAAAATGTTGGGAGAAGGGTGTTGCACAAGGTGGTCTTAAATGAACATGATTGTGGAATAAAATCAAGGTTAAAGTGTAAAGGACATAAAATGATAAAATTTCAAAGTGTAACACAAGTTGCGGTATAACCCCGAATTTTGGCTCCGACCGGATAAAAAAAGGAAAAGTGGGGTAATGAGAACATTTGTAAAATATTAAAACACATTAAAAGGAAATAGGATGAAAATTGGATAATTAAGAAGGTCTAAGAGCCCCAGGGTGAAATCCAAAATAACTGGTCAGAGCATATGGTGCACATTGCCGGCTGTGTAGAGCCCGTTAAAGTATGCGGTATTTGAAAGATTTCGAGAAAACATAAAAGGAATAAGGAACATGTCAATAAATGAGTTGTGTGGAGAAATGTGTAAATACAACCTAACTTGAATGAATTAATAATTGTTCCGATAAAGGTTAAAATGGGCAAGTAAATGTGTAATTGATTAACGTCCATAAAGTAAGGTAAAGGGTAAAGCAAGTGGGTAAATAGGTGATTAAGCAACCTAAGTGGTTAAACCCATAACTAACACAAGAATGTGTTGTAAAAGGGTTCTCAAAGATTAAATAAGTATTTTCTAATACGGTGTTCGCGTGTGTTGAAAGGGTGAGTTTCGACAAAAATACTAAGTGCGTTGGATAAATAAAAAGCGTGATTTCTGTAAAGGAATGACTTCGGGTAAATAAAATATAGTGGTTTCAAGAGCAGAACTGAGTGTGTTAAATAAAGCGAGAAATGCTAAATGAGTAAAAGGAATCCTTTGTAAGACTAAGGTAAATTAATTTGGATAAAATTGTTCTTGCATTAAGTATATGTATGTATGTGTGTGTATATATATGTATACAACGTAGTTGCATGTACACATAGGCATACCATTTTGAGTCTCCTTTCTTTCGTTCGATTTTATACTGCATTTGTATATTTTCCACTGAGAATCGGCTCACACCCTCGCTTTGTTACGATACGTTGGGAGCGGTTTCGTATTTTGAGAGCGTTATACAGGTAAGTACTTTCTTTATTTTACGTTAGTAGCTCTGTATGCTTGGACTTCGGGGTATTCCCAATGGGTCCCTCATGTAGTTTATTTTGAATCTGGAATCTCATGCTATACAAGTGAAATGTTAATTAAAATAAAATTGGACAAGCAACATTATATAGGATGCTTCATTGTACTTCACACCTAACACTTGGGTCGAACCGAGTTGACTACGGGTAACCCATAAATTCGGGCCGGAATGTTACAAAACGTGCCAAGAAGCTTGGAAAATTATATCTAATACTTATGCAAATCCCTCTTGGAGACGTATCAAGAAGGTAAAGAACATTCTTAAGAATCTGTCTAAAGATTCTCAAAACATTACTGATTATCTCTGAACCTGAAAGATTGTGCTGATGAACTTGCCATTCTTGGAGCACCAATTGATGAAGATGATCTCACAAATAAAATACTTGATGGCCTTAGATATGACTACAAAGAACTAGTGCATGTTGTTCAATCTCAAGATAGATCATTCACCTTTGTTGAACTTCATGAAATGCTTATGAATTTTGAAGTGTCTCTTCGAGGAACAAAATTGGAATCATCAAACTTTCTAGCTTCAGCAAATCCTATAAGTTGCAATAACACTGGATCACATCCTCCATCCAAATCAAGGAACCACAATAACTCTAATTGACATCCATCATATAACCCAGGGAACAAAAATAGAGGCTGAGGCTTGTTCCCAATACCAACAACCGATCCCCAACATCTCCTAACGATCGGCCAAACTATTCTAAAACTAATCGGCCTCCTCCCCTCCAGTATCTTGGATATTGTTAGATTTATGGAATACAAGGACATACTGCCAAGAGACGTCCCTCCTTTCGCTTTGTTTCAGTCCAGTCCTCCAACTCTTCAACATTATTTCAACCTTGGGCTCACTTCACTAAAAACACTTCTTCCAACACTCCACAATGGCTCCTTGACAGTGGGGCTTCTCATTATGTCACTGTTGATATGAGCAATTTATATCTTCATGCACCATACACAGGTTTTGACGACATTATGATTAATGTTGGCTTGCGTCTTCCTATCACTCATACTAGCTTTACATCACATACCACTTCTAATACTACATTTACATTAGATAATGTATTATGTGTTCCTAAAATGAAAAAGAACTTAATATCCATTTCAAAATTTTGTACCTCCAATAATGTCTCTATTGAATTCTTACCCTCTTCTTTTTGGGTGAAGGACTTTACACCGGGGCAATCCTTTTGAAGGGTTACATGAAGGATGGGGGGGGGGGGGGGGGTAATGAATGAACGATTTCTTATCCAACATCTTCTCCATTACTAGCTTTCTCTAGTGTTAGAATTATTTTTTTAATGGCATAAAATATTAGGTCATCCAACATTTCCCATTTTGAAAAAACTGTCTCTAATTATCAGTTAGATTCATCCTCCTCTATGTTAAATAACCTCTTATGTAATGCTTGTAACTGCAATAAAAGCCATACGTTATATTTTTCTACTTCCTCTATTTCATCCTCTCAACCACTTGAAATCATATATTCTGATGTGTGGACTTCACCTATTGTTTATAATAATGGTTTTAAATATTATGTCATCTTTGTTGATCATTTCACTAAATACATCTAGTTTTATCCACTCAAACAAGATTTGAAGTAAACGAGGTTTTTATAAGATTTAAAATCATTGTGGAAAAGCACTTCAAAAATAATACTCATACAATATATTCAGATAATGGTGGAGAATGCTTTGCTCTTTCTACTTTTCTAGATACTCATGGCATTTCTCACCTTACTACTCCGCTTTATATGCCCGAACACAATGGTTATTCTGAAAGACGACATCGTCACATCATCGAAACAAGTCTTACTCTTATTTCCCATGCATTACTTCCTTTAACCTGTTGGTCTTATGCTTTTGCCACTGCTGTTTACTTAATTAATCGTATGCCCACTCCCATATTTCAATTCTCATCTTCGTACGCAGAAATCTTTGGCACCGCCCAAAATTGCACAAACTCACTATGTATGGATTCACAAAGGACATGATAGTAGACTTACATTATAACTCGACGCCAACACGCAAGCCTTGATTCTCTGCGTTCCTTCAACCTCCGCATAGTGATATACAAGATTCAATTTGCAAAATTTCCACAATATCTGACTCCACATATGCCCTCGGTATTCACCGATAAGTCTCAGCAATCGCCTATGGATTGGAATACGAAATCCACTGCTTCTTCACTGCACCACCACAACACGGAGTCCACCCTGCGTAAACAATAAATACTGAGTCTATCATACGACACGTACTCAACAAATATGATGATGAGTAAAGCTTTGGCACCAAATGAAGATAACAAACTACATAAAATATTGAATCTTGGATCTTAAAAAGTTTGGGTGAAACTAGGGTGTGGAGGCTCTTGGTTATAGATAGGAAATTGATTTTGCCAAAATTCTCAACTGAAAACAATCCGAGTACGCCTATTTATAGAAAACACGAATTTCGAGGTGGCAAAATCTCGTTCGAACAAAAACTAAAGGTTGGTTCTGACAAAGTCACTAGTCCCGTTCGAACCAACCTAAACCTCGATTGAACAAACATCTAATCTTATTCCAATAAACTTTGAACGAGAATCTCCTACAAACAGAAGAGACCTCATTTTCACTATATCATTCGAACGAACTTTAAAATAAAAATATTTTTTCTTTTAAAATATGTTATGAAAAAATAGCCTCAAACAATTAAAACAAACACCCAAGGATATCCATGAATCAAACTAAAATGCATACATACCTTTTTGAGATTTCTCAAATGTTGAAGGCGAAATATGACATGAAGCACAACATGATGATGTAGACAATCTAACTTGCCCTCTACTGTCTTAAAACAAACACATCATAGGCTTGAAAGGTCAACACATTCAAGTTCTTACATATGACTCAACATTTTTGTGCAAACAAGAAATAAGTCAAAATACATACAAATTGACTCTATCGAAAATTTATCCTTACAAATATACACCTTGTCTATTCCGAAAAAAAAATAAAAAACAAAATCTTATGGGTTGGCAAGCTCTCTAAAAGACTCAAACCCCAATCCTAACAGGAAAAATTATGGACACTTGACAAACTCAAACGTTGAGTAACTTGACTCTTGTATAAATTTTATCGCATTGTTCCAAAATAGCACACTTAAACACACCTTTAAATGCAAAGATAATATATAAGAATATCAATCCGCAATACCCCCTGCATCTAACAATCTCTACCTAAGATATAATGTTTCCCTCTAAGTTAACGAATTCTTATGAACTATAAAGATTGTAGTACTATTTATCCCCCTTTTTGTTTAGGAATAGACAAAGAATAAAGGTGCATAATAAAACCATATCTTCCCAATATAACCAACTCTATCCAAATGAAACGTGGGTAAGCATATAAGAAAATAAGTATATCACTCAATGATATGTAGTGAAATACGCAACGACAAGCACAAATGGAAACACAAGCACAAATAATCCAAATAATGAATAAATGATACCAAAATTGATACAATCAATGAAGCCTACGATTTCAAGATGATCATAAACAGGCCAATTTGAAATCACTTGAAACTAAGGACTGAACATATGTCATAACATGGATTAAATGTAAACACAAAAATAGACGATACCATATATATAAGTATGGAAAATACAACACACACACACACACACACACACACACACACACAGACATATATATATATATATATATATATATATATATATATATATATATATATATATATATATATATATATATATATATATATATTGCCTATAAACACCACAAAGTGACACAAAACACATAAGCTTTACACACTAGCATAGTATCGATGTGTCTCAACAAGCATGTGGTAAACAGAGTGAAGGGGTGTGATCTAGTAGTAAATGAAATATGACCCACCCACACAAATATGTCCAAGGAGTTCTAATTGATTGCATTAACCTTATCAAACAAAAATTTAACCTCATTGTGATAGATAAAGTGAACTAATAATGGACAAACAAGCACAATGCACACTGCCCTATCAATGATTTTAAAATCAATAACGTCAAAACAATTTAGCTAGACTAGAACTCATTGTGTAAATTCATTGATCTTCAACTTATAACACCGTAAAAAATTAGCATATATAGTTTTTTTACTGTAAGAGTAAGATTTTATGATTGCTCATAACTTAGACATTTTTGTATTTTGGTGTATCCCTTTACAAACCGAATAGTACATTCTCATTGCCTCCACGATTATTTGAAGACCTGTTAGTGGCCGAGCATCATTTTCGAATTTCAAGTCTTTGGACTTGTCACCTACACTTTATGGAGGTATACGACTTGTGGTTTTAATTTCTAATGCGAATTATATTATGGGATGTTTACTTTTTAAATCGAGGCATTTTGTTAAAATGGGATTTGAATTTTTTTTATTTTTTATTTTTAATCTCGTTCGAACGAGATATTGATCTCGTTAGAATGAAAATACCTTTTCATTGGAACGGTATTCGAACGACCATCGAACAACAATCCTCTGTTTAATAGAACCAAAGTCGTTATAAGGTTAATCAAATGAGAATGGATCATCGTTCGAATGAGACTTGATATTGTTAGAACAAGACTAGTGTTTTCATTCGAATGAGATACCATTTTTGTTCGAACGAGTTCGTCATCTCGAAATTTGTGTTTTTTTTCTATAAAAACTTGTTTTGATCATATTTTCTCAAGACTTTTGTCAAAAATGAATTCCCAATATCTGAACCAAAAGTTCTCCTCTTTATCTTTTAGAAAAAAGACTTTTCTTTTCCAAATCATTCATCCCATATATGATTTATTGAGTTTTTCCAAGTTCAAGTTTATATACACTTGCAACAAACCTTTATATAATTATACTCTACTGCTGATTTGTTAAGCCAAGGCTCTACGGCTGAAGATGATAGGTTTTTGCAATCCTGAGGCAGATCGGTGGATACCGAGGGAAGATCACTTCCTGTGGATGGTGCTGGGCTGCATCATATTCTGTAGAAGATTTGAAGACCCTACGCTTTATACTTAGTGGATCTAAGTAATCTGTAAGTCGATTCTGTCTGTCAAAATCTTTACAGTGCTGAATACTAGGTCTAAAGCGATTTTTTCTTATCTTCTTGCATGTTTGGTTTGCTTGTGTGATTGGAGAATTTAATTTGGATACTTTATTACATGCACACCTAATTAATAATCAAGATAAAATATGGGTAAATTTTGAATTTGTGTGTGTTTAGTCTAAGATAGTAATAAATCCATAAAAACCCAACTTGCTTTTTACAAGTTAGTATCATAGTAGGTTGCACAAAAATATCATGTGATCCTGATTTTTACAGATTTTTTTGGATACCAATTTTCACAAATTGGTATCAGAGCCTGTTGCACTAAGTTTTTCTGTGGTCCTTTAAAAATTTGGGTTTTATAGATAATTTGTATAATAGGATATCGGTTTTTGATTGGTTTAATTATGCATATTAGAAAGATCGAATGAGGTCGAATTTAAAAGCGATTGATGAGCGTGTATGGATTGTATATGAAAAGGGGTGGACACCACCCACTGTGACTAACAGAGATGTTATAGGTCCTAAATCTTCTGCCTCTTGGACCGAGGAGGAACTAAAATGGAGTCAATTTAACTCACGTGGTAAGCACCATTTCTGGAGCTGTCACCCTCGATGTGAGTTCCACTGCATCATGATGTGCACCACGTCTAAGGAAGCTTGGGATACCCTCCAGCTTACTTATAAGGGTACCAATGACATGAATGCTTCTAAGATTCAATACTTCACCATACAGTTTGAGACTATTACCATGCTAGAGTCTGAATCTTTTGATGAATTTTATGCACGATTTTCTGATATCATTAACTCTAGTTTTAATTTAGGTAAGAAAATTTCTGAAATGCGTGTAATTAAAAAGATTTTGAGAACACGTCCAGTTCGATTTATTCCTGAGATTACTATCCTTAATTCATTGGGAATTTCAGATACTCTTAGGTTAGAAGAACTCATAGAATACCCTTAAATTTTTGAAATCAATATGTTTCCCAAAAGTGTTAAGAAAAAGAAAATAGGGATTGCTTTGAAAGCCCAGTCCAAAAAGAAGAAAGAAAAAGTTTGTGATTCTGAGTCTAAATTTGATTCTGAGATGGATAATTTATCCCTTTTTGCAAAAATTTCAAAATTTTCTGAAATTTAACAAAGAAAATTCTTTTAAAGGAAACATTTAAAAATAAAATAAAAATGGGAATGAGAGTAAGAATGTTTGTAAGAAAGATGAGGTGAGATGTCATGAGCGTGAGGGCAATGATCATAAATTCCATAAGTGTGACATTAGGCTAAATAAACAAGGGCAACGGGAAATTTTCACATAAAGTCACTCTTAGCAATAGTGACGTCGAGTCCACGAATTCCAGGGATGAATCCCCGCATGAACCTAATTTATGTGTGTTCGTTGCAAGTCATGTGAGTACTCCTAGTTTGTCCCATGCCGATGAGAACATTTCTAAACTTGATATCCTCAATGTTATTTAGACTCATTCTAGAGAGAGTGAAAGTGATGAAGAGAATTTGAGTGAGGGAGAAGGTGGACTCCGAAAACCCTTTCGTAAACTTTACATGGAGACTTTAAAAATGAAAAAACTTAATAAAGATTTATCTCTTAGGGTGTTTAATTTAGAGAAGGAGGTGAATGTTTTGAAAGGGTGTGAGGCGTCGATGAGTCAACTTGAGAAGGTGAAAGTTTCTTTATTTGAGAAGTTGATTTTTTTTGGTAGGAAGAAGATCGATTTGACCAACAGTATGACTAGTCTTACGAGAGATCTTCAAGCTTCATTGGAGACTCGTGAGAAACTTGAAGCCTGTGTATCCTAACTCGAGATTGATTTTAAATGTGCCCAAGAGGTTAAGTTCATTTTAAAGGAAAAATATAAGAAGGTTGGAAAGATGACCCTTGGTCCCGCGTTAGGTAACGTTGAGAGGAAAGGAATAGGTTATGATGGTGCATCCACTTTTAAAGTCGCACCCGAGCCGATTTCCGAGTTTATGATGGATCTATATGGACCTCGTCCTAACCCACCTAGGAGACCTAACCTACCAAGGAGATCTCGTCTTAGATGTTTTGATTAAGGTGGACCCAAGACGGTTTATATTTGTTCCCATTGTAAACACAAAGGTCACCTTAAAGAGTTTTGTTTTAAGCTAGGGAGATTTTTTCACGCACGTGTTCCCCGGTGTGCTCCCACACGAGTTCCTACACATGTTCCCTCGTGCACTCCCACACATGTTGCTCCATGTGGTCCCGTACATCACCTTAGAGATTTTGAGAATTTTTGAGATCGAGTAGAGTATTTAGTCAAGACTTCACAATGTTTGATAGAGGAATTTCATAAGAGGTATTCTCCTTTTGAGAACTCCTCCGGGCCTAATGATTGAGGTTGTGACTTGTTTATAGAATATGGTGATTCGCATATTCATATAGTATATTACTATTGCTATATTGTATTTCTATTGTATTCATATGTTTTTCTTTTTGATATATATTGAAAAATTCCAAAAATATTTTGGTTTTTAAGAAAAGTTTGAAAAAGATTTTATTTTTAATAAATTTTTTAAAACAAATTAATAGATTTTTGTACTTTCATTTTTCACTGTATATGGATGAAAATTTAAGATATTCAGATCACCCTTACATTCCATCAATTTATGTGACTTTTTTATAGTGTTTTGAGACATGACTTTGTTGCGTTAGTGTGCTTAATAATATGTGGATAACATTTCGTTGATCATTGATGATTACAACCTATATGTTTGAATCTTTATCACCTTTATTACACACGTGCATGGATGTTTTGAATATTGTGCTTACTTATCATGTATCTAATATGGTGTTCTCATCTCAATCCTGCTTAATAATGAACCAAATATAAAAGAAGATAAGTTGTGCTTGTAAGAACATTACCCGAATTTTTTTTCCCGAAAAATATTGATTTATGTTAAGCAATAGAAAGGGGTTATGAAAGAGAAAAATTCTCTTTGCGTTAAAAGACACCATTTCCAAAAAGAACCTAAAAAGATTAACGACACATAAAAACAGAAGTGCCAAGGCCATTTATTTTATATTTATTGATGCTTTGCTACATATGAGAATTTTGATAGCTCTAAAACATTCGAGAGTGAATTCATATATATGTGAAACTTTGAGGATGTTATAATGTAGAAGATCAATGAGTTTGCATAACGGACTCTCTTTAAAAGCATTAAATAGTTTGGAATTATTGATTTTAGAATTATTTAAAATCATGACATGTTGCATAATTCGAGTCAATTTCATTTAAAACTAACACTTTACACCTAAAGTTGAAATTGAGTTCTTTCTTTAGAAGTATCACATGAATTCGTGCACCTATGTTATGAATGTTTATGGTGATTGGACTATGGAAAACATTCACACAATTAAATTATATTTTCTCGATTACAATATTTTAGGGTTATTTCATGGTGCTATGTGTTTTGTACCTATATGTACTTTTATACATAAACTTTTTTTTTGAAAAACTTTAAAAATAGTTGTTTGATAGGGGGAGAACGCATTATTACTTTTGGATATTGATCGCATGTGATTTGTTGATTATATTTGTGGTGATAGCTTTCCTTCTTCATGTGATACTTATTATTCATGTTTAGATTCTAACCCTTTGCCTATTATGGATAAAAAAAGAGAGAACGAATTGAGGGAGAGTTTATTCTACTTTAAACTCATACGAATCATAATATTTCTTTGTTTCATGTATGTAGGTCTCTTCCACTTTAATAATGATTTTATGGACTATACAAGATGAAGACAAAGTTGGCTAAGTGGAGACCAAATTCAGTTGAAGTTAAAGTTACAAATGTCGTTATGTTTTTGGGTTTGGGATGATAATAGGATTATTATCTTAAGGGATTTTATTTTAATTTGGTTTTCGGTTTTTGTTTTGTACCGGAATAGACAAACTAGTTTTTTCGCTCGAATAAGATGTCATTTTCGTTCGAACGAGTTTGCCACCTCGAAATTTATGTTTTCGCTATAAAAACCTATTTTGATTAGATTTTCTCAAGACCTTTGGTGAAAACAAATTCTCAATTTCTGAACCAAAAGTTCTCATCTTTATTTTTTAGAAAAACCCTTTTCTTTTCCAAATCATTCATCCCATATATGATTTGTTGAGTTTGTTCAAACCTAATTTTCCACACACTTGCAAAAAATCACTGTAGAGTTCTACTCTACTGCTGATTTGTGGAGCTGAGGCTCTACGGTTGAAGAAGATAGGTTTTCGCAATCCTGAGGCTAATTGGTGGATGCCGAGGTAAGATCGCTTCCTATGATGCTGGACTGCATCATATTCTGTAAAAGATTGGAAGACTCTACATGTTATACTTAGTAGAGCTAAGTATTCTATAAGTTGATTGTGTATGTCAAACTCTTTACAATGCTGAATACTAGGTTTTGCTCGAAAGGGATTTTTCCTCATCATCTTCGCATGTTTGGTTTTCTTGTGTGATTGGAGAATTTAATTTTGGACACTTTACTGCATGCACACCTAATTACTAATCAAGATAGAATTTGGATAAAATTTGAATTTTTGTGTATTAGTCTAAGATACGAATAAATTCGTAAAAAATCCCATCTTATTTTTTTACATTTAATCTGTAATGACCCTATTTTCTTATGCCAATATATAATCGTCTTCTTTCAATTTCGTCACACTTACTATCTAATAATGATATATTATTACATACATGATATTCCGAGTTCTTAATATGACAAAGCCCATTTTTAAAGAATCAACGGTAAAATGGGTCAAACTAAGATTTTATGGCACATCCTAAGCTAAGTAATAAGTTTTGGGGTAGAAAATGTAATTTTATGAAACTTTAGGGACATAGTTTTAATAAAGAAAGTTTTAGGGACCAAAATGAAAAATAAAAAGGGCCTTTTTGTAAATAAAATATTTTCAGGGACCTAAAAGAAATATTGAAAATATATGGTGTGAAATTACCAAAATGCCCTTCAGGTGCAAAATGACCCTTAATACCTTTCCACCTCATGCTCGACACCTCATGCTTGGTTTTGACACCTCCACCGTACATGTGTCGTCATTAGAGGAAAAGCCAAAACACGTGTCGTCATTAGAGGAAAAGACAGCCCTCGTTTAGGGATTCCAGAGATTATGTATTGCTACAGATGGGTTACCAGTGACAATACTTTCTATTTAAAAACTAGGTTTTTGAATAGAGCGTTAGTTGTCAATCTTCCCGATGCCAATAGGGATTATTTTGATGATGGGGTTGTGATGAAAAATTGGCAACACCCTCCATTAAGTGGGGATGATGTGTACCAAGGTCCCAGGTGTCCGCTTTATAGCAATGGGATATGTTGTCTTTATTTTTGAAATCTTATTTTCTTTGTATTGGATGAAATGCACCACTGAAATTTGATTTTGTTTGTTACAGTTGACAGTAAAAGGAAACCTCCAAAAGAAATCGAGGTTAATATAAAGCATTTAAAACTTATCTGGGGCTTGCATCAATCTGTTGCTGGAGAGAATATCCTATCTGCTTCTTATTTGTTGCAATACAGAAGATATACTTCATCTTTCATTGCTCGTCCTCTTCCTGTGGTGGTTGATCTTGATCAGGTACCAGCCTCTGAAACCAGTGTGGAAGGTTCTTCTTCTGACTTAAGCATTCCCATCACTGATCTGATGAAGAAGAGAAGAGCTCTTGCCTTTTTTGACAAGTCTTCCTCTGCCACTGTGGAGGCAAAGAAGAGTAAACAGTATGTCCTAGAAGAAGGGACAAAGACTATAGATGTACCCCCTCCCACTGCTGCCAAGGAAGTTGGCAAGAAGCCCCCTGTGCCTCCGAGTAAGACTGTTGTCATCTCCCCAATAGAGATAATATCATTAATTGAAAATGCTCCTGCTCCTCTGAGGAGATTAAAAAGAAATTCTTCTGAGAGATCTGCTGAACCTATATCTCAACCTTCAAATATTGAAGGTAATGTTCCAGCTCTTGTTGATCCGAGCTCTGCTGTGAGCTTGGTAAGATCCTGGACTGTTCCAGAATCCCAAGGTGTTGAAAACACCTTTTCTCGCGAGAAACTTACTACTCTGGCCGCTCAACACATTGTATCAGTAAGTATTGTTAGCCTGAGTCCTTTATTTTCTAATACTATGTTCATATATTGACTTAAAGTTATTCCTTTTTTCAGCTTGTAACGTGTTTCAATAGCATTTTGAAGAAAGATGAAGCCATCAAGGCTTCCAGCTCCTCGGGTGGGGTAGAAGAGGCTTTTACTGGACTGACCGAGTCTTTAAAGGAATCTCATCAGAAGTACGAGGAAGACAAAAATGCTTGGTAGAAGCAATTCAAGTATATCGAAGAAAATCGAGATCAAGCTATGACTGCCTCCAAAGAGCTGGAGAAGAAATTGAAGGAGGTTGAACAGAGCAACAAGGAGCTTGAGGTCAAGCTTAAATATGCTGAGTAAAATGTTGCTAAACTTCAATATGTTGAGTGACACAAGAAAGAGGTAGAAGAAAAGCTGAAGTCTACCGAAGAGCTCCTTAGGGAAAGGACCTCCTCGGAGAAGGAAAAAAGGAAAGCTGCAGTTAAAAAATCATTCAGTGCTGGCTGGGACAAAGGTTGGAACAAGGGTCTAACTGTCATGTCTTCTCAAATAGAGTATGCCAGTGTTAAATATTTTAGGGGTGGATGGGTAGCATCCTTGAAGGAGTTGAAGGTTACTGATAAATCTGAGTTGTTCCAACAACACACTCATGGCCCTCCTCCCTCTCCTGGAGAAGAATAAGATGATGAGGCTGCTTCAGATGAATCTTCTATGATGACAGGAGAGTAGGTACTTGTTGTTTAACCTTCCGAATAACAATAATCAGCCAACACATCTGCCGAGCAGCTGCCATTGCTCTCCGAGAAACCAACCCCTTCATCCAAGCCATCCGAAGAGGTCGTAGGAAATAAGGAGAAGGTGTAAAGTTGTTCGGGTCTTTTTATTTTGCTATTTTCTTGAATGTAACCTTGAACAATGTTTTCCTTTATCATGATGAATAAAATTTTAACTTCAGTTGTTCGTCTTAAATTTCTCTCTTACTTGTTCTGTTCGCACCCTTGTTGATTTTGTGTTTCATTTTGTCTTTGCTAGTTTGTGGCCAGGATGGAACTTTTATCAGCTCATGGTTCAGAGTTGATGAAGAAATGCAATGACTATTTCAATGCTGGTCATGCTGATTTTACTGAAGCTCAAATCATTGATATCCTTGGTTCATATGCTTCTGAGCGAGCCATTGATGCTTATCAGTACCTGAAGTGCCTGCTCGATCGTGCTGTAGCCAACAATGTGGCCTACTACGAGATGATTGAAGATCTCCAAGGAACAATCGAGGAAATCCAATAGCAGTACAAAGAATCCACCACACTTCTACATCAAGGCTATGAGAAAAGTACCAATAATTGAGTGCTAACAAGGGGTATGACAAGTTCATTTTTTCTCATGAGAAAAAGGAGAGTGTTCTGAAGCTTGAAATTGAAGAGCATAGACATATCTCCAAGTTATTGGAGAAGGAGAACATTGTGTTGCAGGAGGAAATAAAATAACTCAAATCTGCTGCCTCTTCCTCGGGAGCCTTAGTCCCCATTAATGATGAAGGTTTTTCTTTCTTGGAGGTAGAAAATGCTAACTTACGAGATGAGTTATAAACTTTGAAACGAGTTGGAACCTCTACATCTACTCTTGGTAGAGCAAGATCTTCTTCTCGTGGACGAGCAAGAGCTGGTCGGGTCACCTTTGAAGAAGCGAGAACTCAGTCGGCTTTAGAGAATCAAGTCGTTCAATTGATGGCGAAGAACCAAGCCTTGGCAGAAATGTCTAAGAATATTCTGAACTTCACTGAGCAACTTTCTAATCAAAATTCTGCTCTGTAAAGTAAAGAAATTCAGGTGAAGAAACTCTATGAGCAACTTGAGAGGCTAACTTATCGATTTCACAAACAGCCTAGGGAATTCTGGATGGCTGGGTATAATAAAGCTTTATACCATCTTGATGCTCGGTTGTAGAAATCGAATACTGAGGGGTACAAGCAGGGATGGTTGAACGCTATGTGTGTGCTAAAATTGGAGCAAGGACACTACTTATGGGATTATTATGAGCCTTGAGTGCTCGATTTGCCTGTACCTCCTTTTAAGCTTGATATTAGTTGGATTCCTGCTCGTGCAATTCCTCGATCCCTGATTTCCATGTATCTCAGTTATTATAATCTTCATGCAAACTTTGAGATAGCTCGTCCAGAACACTTGCTTGATCGACCATCCGTAATGAACGTTAGAATGCTGCGAGATCTAAACTTTATAAATTCCCCTTATGCATTAGATGATCCTAGAGCTGGGGTAGATCCTGTTTCACAAGCAGGGGTAAAGAAACCAATAAAGCAGGGGGAAAGAAACCAATACACTTGTCTTTTTCCATTTCATTTTCTTTGAAATACTTTGTGTCCTTGTTTGTTGGTTGGTAAATATGTATGTATATACGATACTTATCCCATTTGTTGTTTGATTATAGTGACTTGTCACTCTTTGGGCCTAAGAAATGGAATGATTTTCATCCCATGTTCTTGCTTAGTTGTAGTAATCTCGTATGGATTACCTAGTAGCTTAGACAGTGGATGCCTCGGGAGGTCGTCTAGCTTCTTGCCTAGTTTGGTACCAACCAACCGAATTTAGTGGTTATTGATTTACCGACCAACCGAAGAGACGAAACTGATTAGACACAACATGAAACCAACATGACATGACACATTGGCAAACTTGGAGAGCTTAGAACTTTCCATTGCTAAATCACCCAAGAGTAACACATTTTCCTTCAAAACTTCCTTCTGAATGAAGAACTTCTAACAACCTTGCCTCCTAGAACAAACACTTAATCCGTCACACTAGCCTTCTGATTATTCTTTGTAGATTGATTGTAACTTGACTCTTGTGGTGTTATTTTTGTACTGATTTTACATATGTGCCTATGATCTTAGGTGGTACGCTACTTAGATCAAACACAAACACATTTAAGTAGAAATTATTAATTACATACTATAGTTTAGTAGTGCATGAATTGCAGGGTATATTTACAAGTACACTAATTATAGAGCATGCACAATTTATATTTTTCAGTACATTAATTATATAGCATGAATTACAGGGTATATTTACAAGTACATTACTTCAAGATATTTTACCATGCCCCACCTCAAGTCAAGGCTTGAAGTGTAAGCCTCAATCATCTTTAAAAAAATTATCAATAAACTGGGAGTTAAGATTTATTATTTGATTTTAAGGGAGACAAAACAAAGGAGACATAAAAAAGCAGATAAACACAAAGAAGAGTCTTGAACACGTTGACATCACATATTAAAGGAAATATTTTATAAGATTGTTTAATACCTGACCATGCAGATCTTCATCGGTGTGAAGCCTCAAGCCTTCCTTGCTGTTACCATTCTCAGTTAAAAGACTCACCTGAAGGAAAATCAAGTTTAGAAGGCTTTGTAAGTTTCAGTATTAACTGCTAAATGGACAGGCAAATGATACACCTCACTTTATGGAGGGTGCGGTTCTGATGGTTTTCAAATCTCCAAACAGTACCACTAAACCATTCCAGCAGTAATACTTGATGAAATTATCCATAGACAAATTTAGACAAACTACTCTTTCAGAGGAATTTTTTCTTCTCAAAAATTGAAACTTAGACTTCCCCTACTAAAATAATTGGGAATTTAGATCATGTAGACTGAAATATGACTCAGAGACAAATTAGTACATGTCTATTATAGACTAATAGACTATAATTCCCATAATGTATTACAATTATCAAAATAAATCCTACACCCATATGAATAGAGATAATTATCTTTGTACATGTTGCTACCTTGAAGACAGAAAATGCAAAGTACTGAAAGCTCGCATCATGTTCCTTCATCAAAGGTTTTTTTATTGACTCTTTTCCTCTTGTTTCTATATTTTTCCACAATTGGAACTTCTGAATTGATAACCATCAATATAAAAAAATTGATAACAATTATGTATTCATATCTATTTACATAGATAGAAAGATGTGTATGAAGTTGTACTACTATTTGAAGAATTTAATCCAACAAATTACGATTCCCTTATCCCAAACAAAGTTTCATCGAATGTGAAAATTGCCTTTTATTTGGACTGTACAATTGTCACGAGCTTTGTTATTATTTTAGAGGCATTAATTGACCGCTAGTAGATTATATGCCATGGTCTAGAATAAAACAATGAACACTACCTTTTGGTTGTGTTGTGCCTGAGGGATCGTAAATAGTCTTTCATGAGCTTTATCTTCATAGAAGGGATTTGGGTGATTTAGCAGAGTTGACATGCAACATGTCCTAAAATTTTAAAGAGGAAAATAACTTATAAAAGTTATGCTACTAGAATGATAAAATGTAAAGTAATCCATGTGATTTTAAATATACCTATTTCGTTTTTTTAATGTAAAATCATTTGACTTTGTTGTCTTTTAAAGAGAGATCCTTGACTCAGCAAATGCCTCTCTTTTTTATTTTTAAAATTATATTAATATTACGCTTTGATACGGTACGGATATGCTCTGATACATTTTCCCTAATTATTTTATAGTAACTGGTCTATTTTTTTGTTGCTGGTAATCTAAAGTTAGGGGATTATTGTGATTAATACTACTTTTTTAAACTAATGACAGTGTTTAAAATTAAAACCCAAATCTGAAATAAAAACCTAACTATGCAAAAAAATATGAAATCAGGTCCCAAATTCATTCCCAACTCTAAATTAAAAAGGGCACATATATGAGATATGAATTACAACTACAGTACATTCATAACCAAAATATACGCTTACTAGTGGACACAAAAGTGAAAGTACAAATATGACATATGTTTGATATTCTCATAGAAATTGAAAATGTAAATACCTCTTTCGAAGGGTCTGAAGCTTTCCCCTCTCATCACGGCGGTGATTCAAGTTCCCTACGCTATCAAGACATAATATCTGAAATTAAACAGATCATAAAAAAGATATCTAAAATAAAAAATAAATCTAAAATTAAGCATATCGCATTATGTCGAAATAATAAGTTAGGTTTGTTTGTCTACTTCGTATAGGTTTGTCTACTTCACATGAAAAAGGATTCACATAACTGTTTCTATCGATTTGGAAAATCGTATTCTCCAAGTTGTCCTCGCTAGAGACACTCAAATGAATTATTCAATGTAATGACAATTGTAATGTAATGAAAAAATGACAAAATTAGTAGTGTAATGACAAAATTAGTTAATGAATTATAAAACGCATGGACCTGTTATAAAAGGCATACATGTTATAATAGGCATGGACCTGTTATAACAGTAATAACGATTAATGAATTAGTTACAATGTAGTTAAAATTGTAGTTATAACAGTTGACAAATTTAGTTACAAAGAACTAGTCATAACAACTTTGTTATAACAGTAACAGTAAATATATAAGAACTACAAGATGAATTACATAGAAACATTTGAATTACATAACAGTTGAGATAATAGTTAGCAGCTCTAGTAGCTTTGGATCTCAAAGTTGACCTCCTTGTTCTTTTAAGTGATGTTGAGGGTCTCTATAGTGCCCCTTCCAACGATCCAAAATCAAAGATAATTAACACATACAAAAAGTAAATGCTTGAGGGTGTAATTACATTTGGGGACAAGTCTAGGACCGGAAGAGGGGGTATGACTGCCAAAGTAAAATTTATTGTGTGTACAGCTAATGCAAGCATCCCCATCGTTATTACTAGTGGCTTTGTTGGTAACAATATCATCAAATTACTTCAAGGACAGTGTATTGGTACACTCTTCCATCGAGATGCTCATAAATGGGTCCCACTTGAAGATGGTGGTGCACGTGACATGGATGTTGCAGTAAGGGAAAGCTCCAGACTACTTCAGGCCCTGTCCTCGCAAGAAAGCAGTCAAATTTTGATGGACATAGTTGATTCTTTGGACGCTAATGAAAAACGTATCATAACCGATATCATTTAGAATCCATCCCATGTAAACACCACCACTTTTTTTCTTCATTTCTTCTATGCATAGAGTTAAGACATCATTTCTTATAAAAGATATCGGTACATAAGTTCTAGATATATTAACACATAATTTATTTTAAATGAGATCAGTTCTTTAAACTGATTTGGAATTCATATCACCATATCATTTAGAATCCATCCCATGTAAACATCAGCACATCAGTTCTTTTAAATGAGATCAACTAATAACATATGTTATGTTCCTATATCTATAGCACTATAAAAACAGTGTGGTAAGAGAAGTGAATTCCATAGAATAGAGAGCATGATCGACATGCTAATGACATGGAATAAAGAATTATCAGTTTCATTACTATTGAACTCATAAAACCTAATAATAGTGAAATCCTAATGCATTCCATCAAATATCATTCCAAATAATGACTTCCAAATGCTATGTTGACAAATCTACCAGGTAAAGAAGTGGACTCCGTACATGTGTAGGGCATTCCTTGGGTGGCAACATAGATAAGATCACATTGGTCAGTGGAAGATTTGAATTCGTAATATGAGATACTAGAAGGAATATTTGGCCCTTTGAATTTTTGACAATCCAAAAAAATATTAAAGTCTCCCATAACAACAATAGGTCTATCATTGGATGATCTGAAGTTAATAAGGGAGGACCGTAGGTTTATTCTAGATATGTATGAAGTGGAAGCATAAACAAAAGAAAATAAACCTATATTCCCATTAATGGAATATTTGAGAAACACTAATTTATCAATAACAAAAGCAATGGAAATGGATAACAGGGTTGGTCTATTGGAGGTACAGAGATGACCCAAATCTCTCATAGTGCGGTCTTTAACAAAAACCCTAACATTCAAGAATATTATATTCATGGGGCATAGCCATGCTGGTTGCTTACCCTTGTGTTGTAGGGGGTTTTCAACCGAGCTTATTACAAAACAACATATCCTAGGAGGATATTGATCATGTTTGTAACTACTGGTAAGTCTAGGATCAAAAGTGGAACTAAAACAAAATAAAAATTCAGAACTGAACTAAGCAAAATCAAAAGGGGTGCAATTTCATCCAAAAAAGATTGTAATTTCATTCAAAACAGTGGTATGTTCATAGCAACATACATTCAAAATAGAGTAAAAAACACTAAAATAGTTCCAAATAGTACTAATTGTTCACTTTGACAATTTGTTCAAATTGTTCAAAATAAATTACTCCGGATCACTTGAGGCAAAGACAAAGCAAGGTCCAAACCCCCCAAGATTTCTAGATATCCTTAATATTGCCCCACCCTATAACTTTGTCGATACAACGGGTGATTCTCTTCTCCTGGATCTACGCTACTAACATAAACCTTACGTTCAAATTTAGATATTTGATGGCCACGAACCACCATTCTAGTAGTAGCTGAAGAAACAACTTGTCCACTTGTAATATTCCTTTTACTTGAAAAATCTAATAAATTGACATATGGATCATGTGGAGGATGAGTTTAATCTCCAAAGTTTGGCTCAGTTGAATCTATAAATTTTGTCTAAGTTAGCGGCATGTAATCGTGAAAACTTGGATGTGGGACATGAGTGTAATCATGAGAACTTGGATGTAGGACGGGACTGTACTCATGGGGACTTGGATGTCGAATAGGAATGTAAACGTGAGGACTTGGATGCAGGACTGAAGTGTAATCGTGAGGACATTGATGTAAGACATGTGTATTATTAAAACCACGTTCAAATCTAGTATAAAACGCAATCATACTTGCAACAAGACCGTTTGTCCTTGTGCTCCTTATAGTATAAAACACATTCATACTTGAAATAATAAATTTATATGTATTTCATACCCAAACCTTT
Organism: Sambucus nigra; assembly: GCA_949130495.1. Lineage (NCBI taxonomy): Eukaryota > Viridiplantae > Streptophyta > Magnoliopsida > Dipsacales > Adoxaceae > Sambucus > Sambucus nigra. Next base: position 393,680,394 of record OX422215.1, read on the forward strand.
CAAGTTATCAGATCTAAGACTTAGAGCACAGCGGGTGAATCTCAAGCCACCCATGTACTTTTCAGAATCTAAAAATCAATCTGATAAAATAAGTCACCCACGGTTGTTTTGAGGATCTAATTACTATTAGCATTTGGAATCTAGGATGTAGAAGTTAAATATATTATGTTTTAATCAGAATTTTAGTTATTTAATGGGGTCCTAACGATCCATTAACAATAAGGGTCCAGGTTTGGATTTTTTATTTGGAACCTATTTGATAACTGGTCGTATATAAATTGAGGGATTTTTGACACAAGCCCATTATCACAAGACACAAACATGACCAGTTGACAGGTCTATACGAAATCAATCAACGATAAATGTAAGAAAACTAAGACCCAAACCAAACTTTGGGTAAATTACATTATGAACATATAACCATATACCATTTTAACAGATATGTAACATCACCACCACCACCAAATAACCATATTTGCTATAAAAATGGTTTATTTCACGTAACCCTCGATTTCTTACAACATTTAAATAAAAATTATATCAAAACAACCCAAATAAACTATTTTTTTCACAGATCAAAAAATAAACTATTTCTGCATGAATATTTTTCTCAGATCAAACAATAAAACTATAAAACAAATATTTCAGCAAATAAAAAGCACAAAGCATTTTGATTTCATCTCTCAATAAACTATTTTTGTAATATAAGCTCTTAGAGTCTCAATAAACTACTTTTGTAACATATGTAATGTAATATAAAAAAACATTTACAACAGTCCTGAAATGAAGAGCGAAAGAGGTGAAGCCAAAAAGAGAGAGAGGAGCGGATTTCTTCCAATGCCTAGCCTGATTTCCACTTCAACGCCTAGCCTGATTAACAAAACAAAAGAAATAAATTTACACTTCAAAACGAAAACAAACCTAAACAAAAAAAACTCCATTTGAAATCTTCTATTTATATCTACAAAACTAAACAAAACATTTGAAACCTAAATCTTCTATTTAGATCTACAAAACTAAACAACATAAAACCTCCATTGAAACCTAAATTAAATTAAGAACATCATAATCGTGCGAGAGAGAGGAGTCGGTCGCTGATAATCATGCGAGAGAGATGAGACGGTCGACTGCTGCTAATCGTTTGAGATGTGAGAGAGGAGAGTCACCCCTTTTGTTTTTGGGTGAATCAATTTGAGAGGAAGCCAAAGTATGGGGCGGGAGGAATGAAAAAAAAGACCCCGCTTTTTTTTTTCATTTATCTCAGGTTTTAATTAAAGTGTAAAATAACTAAAACTACAAAAGGGTATATATATGTCATGCATATAGAAATATGAGATAAATTATTTATTTTTTATCTCAATTTTACTTAAATTGAAATAAAAATTCACCTTAAAAGCTAAACCGGCATAAATGTATATCATTTATGTCATTTTGCAATTGTCTGACATAACGTCAATTTTCAAACTGACATAAATGATGCTTTTTCTTGTAGTGTGCTGGGAGACATCAAACAGCTCGTCATAAAGTCCATATGGACGTATCAGTGTACAACAGGTAGGACTCACCGATCATTACCGCGATCCTCGAATCCTCCAGCAACAGACGCTCCCACGTCCTCCTCAGTAATCTGCCGAACCACCCGCTCCCCCAGATACCAATAATGGTCGAACTCATGCGCCAGCAAACGCCTCATCTGAACATTCACCTCGATCGCCCCCGTATCCTGAATGGCATTTCCTCCAAGGGTAAAAGGTCACCTGAAAATCTACGGCATACATAAGTCAATACAAAATCAGAACATGCCAAAAACCAAAGCTAAAAAGGCAAGAGTCTTACCCTACCACTGGTCAGGCCATTCAAGACTTGACGCACCGCCCCCAGAGAGAGATCCCTTCGACTGCCGATTGGCCTTCCGCCATTGATACAATCGACAGAAGTCCCTAACGGTATCATCCTTCAGAGCGATCAGCGGGGTATTGCACCCACTCATGTCATAAAACCACGTCTGCCAAAAATAAGAATTCACAATCAAAAGAGACGCCTAAGGAAAATGCGAATGCATGAAAGGAAAAGGGCAAAATTACAGAAATACCTCAAGAAGATACGTGGCTCCAGTAAAAGTTTATCGGCACCACCGGTTGAATACATCCAAAGAAAAATAGAGGGTCGCCAAAGTCAGGCTTCCCCAATCATAGAGAGGGATGTTCGAAAACATCCTCAAGTACGGCAAGAACCACAAATGGACGACGTCGCCACTCAACGCCACCATGAAACCTCCCAACACCAACAATATGAACAATTGAGCCATCTGCCTCACCTGCAACCCGTCCTCCACATCAACCACCCTACTCAGCAGAACATCTTTGAGCAAGGACAGTCGGATGGAATCCCAGGAAACTATCCTCCCTACGTCATCGAGCGCCACCTGCACCACCTCCGACCTCACCCTCAGAGAACGATCCACCTCTATCTGCTCCCCATCGCAATCCAGTCCCAGTAGCTGTTGCATCTCTATGGGAGTCACGGTCATCTCCCCAAAGCCAAAATGGAAGGTGTGCGTAGTATCCCACCATCTCTCCCCCAAAGCGTACTGGACCTCTGTCGAATGAGGTGTCTCATCCAGCGCAGACACCAACCTCCCAAAACCCGCTGAAGATACCTCCAACGCACCACAGGTGGAAGATGCTCCCAATCATCCTTAAGCCCCGTCGTCCCATGAGCACGCATGTTCTTCAAAGAGATATCAGAGTGTCAAAAGAAAAAAACCTTATCAAAATTCAAGAAGGCCGAAAAAAATCACCAAAAAGAGAAGAATGTCAAAAGTCAGATTACTTACATAACCGCCAGGGTTCACCACCCTCGAAGAGCGATGACGCGACGGCTCCCATAGCAAGGTCCGCTCATTCGTAACCGTCTCGAATGCATCAAAGGCGTTCTTACTCCCTAAAGCAAGAGGCGCCCTAGCTCTCCACTCCACATTCGCCCAATCATCAATAGTCAACCATTCCCTATGCGCTGCAGTGCTCACAAAGGCAACCATTTCTTAGAGATCAGAATGCTGAACGATTTGCGAAAGAAAATCACAAAAAAAAGCAAGAAGCTGTGAAAAATGAGGGGAATTCGCCCACTTTATATAGGATGCCAAGGGTCATGCCGATCGGCATTGACCCCCACCCACTAATCGACACTGACCCCTTACCTTTCCAAGGCAGTCCAAAAGTCCATGCCACTGCCGAATGGCACCCTCTGAACAATGCCGACCGGCACCCCCCTTAAAATTTCGTACAAAAACTCCTAGAAAATTTCAGAAAGCCCTGAAAAATTCTCAGAAAATTCCTAAAAATCCCAGGATGGATTTAGAACAGTTTCACTAAGAAAATTTCACACTCCCTCAAGCGGAACCCCCATTTCTCCAGTAGAACTCTCAAAAACCAAGTAAAACTCCTCCCGGCAACGTCCCCGGAGGATCTCTCAATATCAACCCTGCACCCCAAAGGTCTCAAGCAATACGTCCAAGCCCTGGACTACCTAATCACTTCCCTAGTGGAGTTTACGACATCAAACTTTCCTTTCGTCCGCAAGGTCTCCAAAAGACACAAGGATTCCCCTCAACGGAACTCCAGAGGACACTAAATTTTCCCCAGCAAAATTCCAAATAATCATTCTCCCCAGACAATGTCTCCAAAGGACGATCTAAATTCTCCCCAGCTCATTCGTTATTGCCCAACAGAATCCAAAGTCTAATCTTTACCCCAGGAGAATCCCTAATTGTCCCAAAGGAAATATAGGTCAGAATTGACCTCGGTCTTGGATTGTCACCTTAGTTAGGTCATAATTGACCTCGATCCTTGATCGTCACCTCTCTTAGGTCAGAATTGACCTCGGTCTTGGATCGTCACCTTAGTTAGGTCATAATTGACCTCGATCCTTGGTCATCACCGCTCTTACATCAGAATTGACCTCAGTCTTGGATGGTCACCTTAGTTAGGTCAAAATTGACCTCAGTCTTCGATCGTCACCTCTCTTAGATCAGAATTGATCTCGGTCTTTGATCGTCATCTTAGTTAGGTTAGAATTGACCTCGGTCCTCGTTCATCACCTCTCTTAGGTCATAATTGACCTCGATCCTCGGTCATCACCTCTCTTAGGTCATAATTGACCTCAATCCTCGATCGTCACCTCTCTTCGGTCAAAATTAACCTCGATCTTGGATCGTGACCTCTCTTAGGTCAAAATTGACCTTGGTCCTCGATCAACACCTCTCTTAGGTTAGAATTAACCTCGGTTCTCGGTCGTCACCTCTCTTAGGTCAGAATTGACCTCGGTCTTAGATTGTCACCTTAAGCCTACAAAATTAGCTTCGACCCGTAGAATTGGTCATCTAAACATAAGCCCATAGAATTGACTTCGACCCGCAGAATTGGTCATCCCACCTTAAGCCCACAGAATTAGCTTCGACCCGCAGAATTGGTCATCCCACCTTAAGCCCGCAGAATCGGCTTCGACCTGCAGAATTGGTCATCCCACCTTAAGCCCTCAGAATTGGCTTCGACCCGTAGAATCGTACATCCCCAACACACTCCTTAGGTCCTCAGAATCGACCTCAACCCCCTAAATTAGTCATCCTCATTTCCTTAGGTCCTTATAATCAGCCTCGACCCTCTGAATTGGTCATCCTCGCTCCCTTAGGTCCTCAGAATCGTCATCGACCCTCTAAATTGGTCATCCTCCCTCAAAAGCATCATGGGGTGTCTATTCGACGGCTATCATTTTTTCCAAACTCATCCTTCAAGGGGCTCTATAGATACCCCATTCTGCTACCCCCTAAACTCTCCTCAGGTCCCTAGAACCTCCCTTCATCACTACAAACCCAGGTCATACCCTGACTACTAACTTAGAAGCCATCGAGCACTCCCAGGCTCCGTTTGACCAAAAGTCCAAGTGTTCAGCTCGACCGAGCCAGAATGAATCCTCTAAGGGAACTAAAACCCTTTTCCAACGGTCCATCCTATGCATGATTCTGACTTATCATGAGAACAACGAACCGTTTTACCCTAAAACTCAATTAGGAGGCCACCGGGCGCTGTCAGGCTCCGTTTGACCTAAAGGCTCTTCAAATTGACCGACGCTGAATTAATCTTCAAAGGGCACTGAAACCCCTTTCCAGCGGTTCGCTCCATGTGCGATTCTGACTTACGGTACGGACGAATGATTCGTTTTACTCCGAAAGGTCATCGAATGCTTCCAGGCCCGATTGACCAAAGTAAACTCCTTGAACAGGACAAAACTCTTTGGAATGTTGAATTGAATCTCCTAACCTTTTTAATGGTCTGCCCCGTGCGTGATTTAAACTTACCATGCGGATGAACGATCCATTTGCATCTGACGATTCCCCATCTAATGGACTGACAAATGCTTCCCAACCATATTTGACCCAAAGTCAACTCCCTAACCCGGTAGTGATCCCATGTACTTTTGAAGGTATTTGAATTACCTTTCCAATGGTCTACCCCGTGCATGATTCGGATCAACGGTTTGCATTCTGCAACCAATTTTCTGAAAAGTCCTGACAGATACTGCCAAACGGCATGTCCCCGACCCTGTCTATCGGAAGTGTGCCTAAATGCACCTGTCGAATGGAAGGAACAGGGCTATGACGATCGACAATGCTCTGGACCTATAAAAAGGAGGCCTGACCTCACTTGCAAGGGGCCCCAGATCTGATAGATATCACTCTCAACAAATCCAAAAAACCTCTCTCGAAGTCAGCGTGATTTCCACATCCAAATCCCTTTCCAACCTTGACTTTTCATCATCCTTTTCATCAAACTTGGTGAATTAACCACTCTCCATCATCATCCAAGCACAAGGGCTGCTCTCCAATATCCAAGATCAAGCTTAAGATCTTCAAGAAGGTCCAATTTTCTCAACTCTCACCTTAAGTTCTCATAAATTTGCAATAACTTGTTTTATTACTTAGCAATTTTCTTATCTCATCTCACACATCCTAATATACTTTTTATTTAGTATTATTGCACATCTCTTATTTTCATATAAATAAAAAAACCCAAAAAATAAGAAAAAGAGGGTTTGCTCATAAATTCCAAACGGGAATTCTCATACTTTTCTTACACTTTTCTCACAACTAAAACACTTTTTCTACACACACACACACCCACACACACACAAATAAGAGAATCCCCCCGATTTGATTTATGGGATAAACCCCACCCCTCATTTTGCATGCGAACTACGTGGACTTTGATGCCTCTATAGGCTACATAGGCGTCTCGGGGTAAAACTCGAGACTCGAGTCCTATTTTTACTTTTTTCTATCATTTTATATTTTCTCTAAACTCCACTCTCTTATATTATATATATACATATATTTTTTTTAGTGGCGTATTATTCCATATGCGTTATCGTTCCCTCATAACGATTAACGTAAGGATAATCGCCTAAATCCTATTTTCTAATACTTTTATACCTTCCTACGGATGACTCGCTTTACCTCTTCCATGGTATAAGTTGATGATTCCTATCTCCACTACATATACACATGCATACACATCACGGGGAAAATAAAAGGAAAATAACAAAATCCATGAGAGACTGAAAGGGCGGAATGAGTTCCTAACACCTTCTCATTTCGTAACTTAGCCTCCGGATCCTCTTCGAATTGTTTTTGGTTTCGTATGCATCAGTATGTCTTTGGATGCCGTCCTTCGGGATGGCTCCCTTTCTTTTGTCTATTTTCAGTAAAATAGATTGGCGACTCTAATCTTTCTACATTTTTCACCTCACCCAAAATGACGTTGGCCGAAGTGCTCCCAATAGGGATGCGCGGGACCTAGGATCCTCCCTAGTGCTCGCTCGCCCGCCGCGAGGATCGGGGATGGTCACAAGGAGAATCCTTGATTTTTGAGGTTTTCTATTAGGGTTCTTGATGTGAGACTTTGGAGTTAGAGAGTGATTGTTTCGAAGATGTTTTTATTGACCTTGAGGGGTTTATTTAGGGTTTTACCTTTGATCTTTGGGGATTTGAGTTATAATATAATTAGGGTTTAAATAATTTTTTTATTAAAATGCGCTTGCTGTTTATTGATTAGGAGTTATAAATCCTTCTCTGAGGCCACAGATTTTAGGCAGTATCATATTGTCCCTGGGTGAGTTTTTAGATGGGATTCGACGTTGAGGCCACGAAACTATATGTCTAGGTTGAGGTGTCATTGCTTGTTGAGGTCCTCCTGCTTAGTGCTTGAGGTCAAAATTGTTAGTACTAGGGAGATTGATCCTAGAACTAACTATGGCGCTTTGACCTTAACATGGGTTAGTTAAGGTGTTGAATTAGCAGTAGTCCACTTATCTACCATCCTAGAATTAGGAAGGAGGGGATTTAGAGGCCTATGGCATGACTAAGTCATAGATACCTAGAATAACGCCACGAAGTGATATGTCCAACATCATAATTAAAGGTCGTGGAATATGAGGGCGAACAATGGGAGATTGAGCCATGGAGGAATTTGAGGTGAAATAAGGGATATTGAGCCTTGGGAGAAGCCAAGGAGTGATAGACTAAGGGATATTTATCCTTAGGTCATCGGGGTAATTTTAACGATTGGTAAACTTACATTCTTTTCCTTCTAATTTGCTTATATTTCACCATCTTGCTTATTTGTACTATTATAGCTTTGGAGATTAAGAAGATATTGTGTTTAGACTTCACTATTAAGTTGTATTGAATCATCTTTTAAGTTTCTACTATTAATATCAATGGAGTTAGTGTTTACTCAGTCCTTTATTCGAATATTTTATTAACTGTGGTGATTCATTAATCTACCAACTCTAATGATGACGTCGAGGCCTCATTATAAGTTGTGACATAAGAGGTTTACCCTTATATTAAAGTTTTAAAATTTAGTGTCGAGGACAAGTGAATAAATGGTTGTGTTTAATTAAAGCAAGCCGCGGGGCAATACAAATGGTATCAGAACGTTCGACCTTGAAGACTTTAGGAGTGTTAGGAATATTTTTAGCTAGGTAGATTTATTTAGGGGCATAGTAATAGGCTGATAGACTTATATGAGTGTGATTTGTAATACCCCGTATTTTTACGCATATTTATTTATTATGAAATTATGAAAATTGGGATTAATTGATTTAAGAGAGAAAATTTATTTTATATTTAATCCGACTTTATGGTAATAATTACTAGTGTGACAAGAGTTAGTAGTTATCGAAAAAAATTATGTTGAAATCATGTTGAGTAATAACTATGTTGAACATTACGTAGTGAGTAACGTAATAGATGGTTTTAAAAATAATAATATGGTCGGGGATGAGATACATGGCAGTTAAGATATATTTATCCGGGACGCGCGTATGAGTCGCATCACTCTTATATAATTGGGAGTTAAAAAGGTAAATTAATTTTATATAACTTGAACAACTATTTTGAGTGCGCCAGTGTGTCCGGAAGGGTCGAAATAGTCAGAAAATACTACTCGGATGTTATATTTGGAGTCCGGGGTATTTTAACCCAAAATGACACCCCGGAGGGGTATTTAGGTCTTTTGATGTTTTTAGGAATTTAAATGGACGAAAATTAGGAATTAAAATAAAGGTTGTACGTGGGTTAGAGGTGACCACCAGTTTCAACCTACGTGTGTGTGTGTGTGTGTGTGTGTGTGTGTGTGTGTGAGAGAGAGAGAGAGAGAGAGAGAGAGAGAGAGAGAGGAAGAAAAACTCCACTGGAGAACTAAGCCAATAACTCAAGGTTTCCAACCAAGAATTACACCAAAGTGTAGATCGCGATGAAAGGATCAACTACATACCCATTTTAGTCAGAGAATCAGAAATCCATTCCAAGGTAAGTGTTTATCTTGCTCCTCTTTTAGCATATATTATTTCTGTTAATATATATTAAATTATATAAAATTTTTGTAATGAAAACTAGGGTTTAATTTGACTGATTTGTAAAGAAACCCCATTAATTGGAGATAGGTTGGCATGTAGAAGAAATTCCCTTCTTAGAACTGTTAATGTTGGTAATTAAATATTGAAATCACGAAATTAATTGCGGGATTTTGAGGGATTAGAAATTTTTGGGTTCATATCAAAGATATTTACAAGAAATTGAGTAATTAATTGGATTCCATTGATTCCATACGGATTTAACCTCAAATTTGTGTTAGGAAGTGTCCTATGGTAATTTAGAATAGTTTAGAAACAATTACATTAGGATTGGGTTGAGTTTGGAATGAGATTGAAGAATGAAAATTGCAAAAAAAACGAGTTTGGGGAAGAACAAGGTCAGTTCAGGAATCTCGCTCGAAGACCTTCCCAGGTCGTTCGAACGAGCCTTCTAATGACATTTTCAACGACCCTTCGAACGAGTTGCTGAGTTCGTTCGAAGTAGAAACTTCGTTCGAATGACCTCGTTTGAATGACTTTGTTCGAACGAGAATCCCTTGACTTCTAATGAAATTCCAGAATGGGTTTTTAGGTTTCGTTCGAGTTAAAGATCATTCTAGGTTTATCTAAGCGAGTACGTGAGTAACGGGTGATTTAAAATCCAAAATTTTAGGGAATTAAAGGTGTAATGATACTCGGGGTATTGAATTTATATGGAAACCTAGGAGATAATGTAAGTCCTACTGAGGTTATATATAAATGGATATCGTGGAGAGTAGAGGCATTAGTATTACTTACGTATTATGGTAATTGGGTTGCGTGAATGCCTATTAAGTTAAATAAGTTGTGAGCATACTTATTACTTGGAATATTATGTGTATGACATACCTAGCTTCTATCTATTGAACGGAGGTTAGCGCATTGTGGGCGACCATATCTTGTGTGTCTTCGGGGGATTTTGAGTCGTACCACTAGAGCATGGAACCTAAGTACGGGCTATTTATAAGAACGATAGTGGTGACGGTCATATGGGTGCGTAGGTATGTGCGTAGCCCATCGGCTTGGGACTATGTTCGCCTCCAATATGTGTATATGTTTTATTGGTTCTTGAGAGATTGAACTTGTTGTCCTTTATGCGTGAGCATTTTTAATGGGAATAGATAGTCGAGTATGCCTAGCACCAGGATTTCTCAACCATGGGTAAAGTATTGAGATATATATATTTATATGTATACATAGAGATATTTTATATATGTATATTGAGTTCCTATTATGTGTTTCATGTTGGCTACTTTATTAAAGTGTATACGTATTGGGTCACTAGTTGAGAATTAAGAATACTATGAGAATGAGTTAAAACATCTTTATACCAATTCCTAAATAATGGAAATATATTGGCTTCGGGTTGATTAGATATTTTATCAGGCATAGTGATTAAACTACGTATAGTCAACAATAGTATCGAGACTAATACGGGTAGTTAGGCTCGCTAGGTGTGCACATTAGATGAGGGGACAGCATCTCAAGTGAGTACACTAAGTTAACATGAATAATATTGTGCTAATTAATCAATTTAAGCATTTTCTATATTTAAATTGTTTTCTACTCGGGCTCTGACCCGTTTTTGTGCAAATCTCTTTTCTTATTTTATTATTTTAGGTGCTCAGCTAGAGGGGCGCCAGATTTAAGAGATTTTAGTCATTTGTCGAGCTGTAACTGATGTGAAAGTTACAGGATATTACTAGTAGATGCTTCTCAGTCTAATTCTCCGTATCTATCAGTCATTTATTTCAGTTGGACATGTCGTCCCTCCTATTTCACAGTCAGAGATTTAGAGTTATTTTATTCTATCATTAGACTTTGATTTCATGTTATTAGATTATTGTATGGGATTTTGACTGGAAGTGTTTACTCCAGTTCTTTATTTAAATTCAGTTAGTTCTTCCCTTATTACTATTGTGATGTATGGTGATGATTAAATATTTCCCTTTTTATATGATGGTTAATAACAAGATAAAATTTTGACATTAACCTTTTTAAATATTAGGTGGTTAGTTTTTTTAAATAAAATTGATGACTTTTGACAGCGATGCATAATCTGAACCAACCGGATAATCTGGTTTAATTTTAGAAAAGACTGATCACCCGGTATTTAATTAGGCGGGGTATCACAGGTGGTATCAGAGCATCAGGTTCTGTCCTTAGGATCTGTACAGCTTATTACGTTTCCGCGTAGCATCCTTCGATATAGAGCCCAACATTTTAGTATTATTGTACTCCTTATGCATTTTACGTTCTTTAGCTACTTTAAGATAATAACTGTGGACTTATGAAACTTTTCTCTCCTTTCAGATGCCTCCTCGACGTGTATAGAGAGTTCCCAGGGATGCCCAGCCCAAGCCTCAGCCTGCACCAGCTCAGGGTGTGATGAATGCCACTGAAGTTGTCGCCATTGTAGCTTAAGAGGTAAATGCGGCATTGGGAGTTGTACAGCAAGCACCACTTCAGGCACCGGTGGTGGCCCCAGTTCAGACCCATGTCTTCTCATCTGCTTGTGAACGTGTTAGGGATGCCTTTCAGAAGGCGCATCCTCCGAATTTTATAGGGAGCTTCGATGTAGTGGTATCAAGCCAATGGAAGAAGGACATCCAGTGGAATTTTAGGATGCATGAGTGCACGGAGGTGCAGAGTCAGATACTGTCCACGTTCAAGTTAGTGGGACCAACTTTGCAGTGGTGGGAGTTTATTACCACCACTGAGGAGAGAGACACACTCACTATTCGAGACTTTTGGGTGCGGTTCGATCGCAATTATTTCCCCTCGACCGTCCAGACAGAGATGAGATGGAGGTTAGTGAACTTGAAGCAGGAGGGAAAGACCGTGGCAAAATATGAGGCAGAGTTTATCAACATTATAAACATTGTACTGGATGATATCCCGACTGATAGAAGAAGATTCAGCATTTTATAGATGGGTTGACATGGAGGATCCGCCAGCACTTACTAGGAAATCTCTTTTTGACCACCTATTCAGACGTGGTTAATGCAGAACTACTCCATTGCCAGGACCACCATTTTCATCTGACAGAGGTTAAGTGAGTAGGAGAGTCCAGCTAATAGGGCAGGATAGGAGGAAATGGTGCTGGTGGGGCACAGGTTGTTCAGCGTCAGCATAGACACAGTGGTCAGGGTTTGCAGCAGGAAAATCCTAAGAGGTTCAGGTCAGGAGGGTTTAGACATGGGCAAGGACGATTTAGACATGGCTAGAAGGGTCAGCACAACCATCATGGCCAGCAACAGGTTCAGCAGGGCCAGCATGGCTAAGGGAGGGGTGGTAACGACCATCAGGGCTGGGATAGCAGGGACAGAGGGGAGGACCCTTCCCAGAGATATGTTTCACTTGTGGCAACATTGGCCACAAGCGTCAGGACTTCCCTCAGAAGAGTAGAGTCCAGAAGCAGCAGGGTACTCGCCAGGAGCCCCAGAGACCGTTTTTTTTCCATAACTCTCCTAGCACCCCCACAGATGCCAGCACTGCTACCCATTCCAGCCATCCCAGTTTAGTAGGGGCAGCTTCAGTACGGACGAGTTTACAACATTCACCAGGTCGTAGTCCCACAGGATCCACCCGTAATTGAGGGTATATTTTCTATCCAGGGGATGTTGGGGCACATTTTATTTGACACGGGGGGCACACACTGTTTTATTTCCAGGGGTTTTGCACGTACTATGGGATTATTTGATACAGCAGAGAGTATGGTTACTTGTGTGGATTCTCCATTGAGTAGAGGTTCTATTATTTCTTTTATTTTTCGGGGAGTGGGTATAGAGATTGGGAGGTTTATCTTACCCGCTAACATACTCGTATTGGATATGTCTGAGTATGATGCAATTGCATGTATGGATTGTCTTGTCAGGTATAGGGACATGATTGCTTATTTTAGTAGGAGTATCATTTTTTCCATACTCGATCAGGAAATGTTTCTGGTGGTGATGCCTCGTTCTGAGGGAGGATCATCCACACATTTATACTATACAGAGGAGGAGACCTCTATGGAGGTTGTGGTACCGCTTGACTCGATTCCAGTTATTCGAGAGTTTTTCGATGTGTTTCAAGAGATTTTGGGGTTACCACAGAGTAGAGAGATAGACTTTGTCATTGATTTAGCACCGAGCACTCAGTCGATAGCCCGTGCACCTTACCCTATGGCTCCAGCAGAGATAAGGGAGTTACATGACTAGATTGAGCAATTATTTGGGCAGGGGTTTATCCGTAGGAGTACTTCACCGTGGGGTGATCCCGTACTGTACGTTAAGAAAAAGGATGGATCATTGAGGTTATGCATCGATTACCAGGAGTTGAATAAAGTCACGATACGGAATAAATATCCGTTGCCTCGAATCGATGACTTATTCGACCAGTTGAGAGGAGAGGCCTTCTTCTCGAAGATTGACTTGAGATTGGGATACCATCAGTTGCGTATTGGGGAACAGGATGTGTCGAAGACTGCCTTCTTAACAAGATATGGTTCCTATGAGTTCAGGGTTATGCCTTTCGGGCTAACCAACGCCACAGCCGTGTTTATGGACTTGATGAACAGGGTTTTCAAAGAGTTCCTAGACCAGTTCATCAATGTCTTCATAGATAACATTCCGGTTTACTCGTAGATCGATGAGGAGCATGTCAAGCACTTGAGGCAGGTTTTACAGACACCACGTCAGCACGAGTTGTACAAAAATACGAGGAATGTGGGTTTGGGCTAAAGGAGGTCCAATTTTTGGGACATATAATCTCTGACGGAGGGATATTTATGGATCTGGTGAAGGTGTCAGCGGTGAGGGAGTGGGGACAGCCCACGACTTTGATTGAGATACGCAGTTTCTTGGGCCTATCCGGATACTGCAGGAGGTTCATTCGAGGGTTTTCGAAGATAGTGGGTTCGTTGACACACCTGCCTCGCAAAGGGGTGTCGTTTATTTGGAGTGACGTCTGTCAGTTGGCCTTTGATGAGTTGAAAGACAAGTTAACCTCAGCACCAGTGTTAGCATTTCCCAGGCCGAGAGTGGAGCATCTAGTCTACACTGATGCATCCTTATTAGGACTTGGGGGTGTACTTCAGCAGGAGGATCATGTTATAGCTTATGCCCACCGTAAGCTTAAGCCTCATGAGAGGAATTACCCCACCCACAACTTAGAGTTGGCAGCGGTCGTGTTTGCACTTCGAATTTGGAGACATTATCTCCTGGGGGAGAAATTTCACTTGTTCACAGATCACAATTCATTACAGTATCTCTTCACATAGAAGGAGAAGAATATGCATCGGCGCCGATGGATTGAGCTTATGAAGGATTATCATTTTGATATCCAATACCACCCGAGAAAGACTAATGTGGTAGCAGACGCGTTGAGCCGTAGGCCGGTAGGGGTGGTGGTCGAAGTATGGAAAGAAAAATGGAAGGAGTTTGGACACCAGAATGCGGTGGCTTTATCGTTCATGTCTGTGATGACAGTTACGCCCCAAACTATTACGAGAGTAGTATAGGCTCAGGTAGATGATCCATTATTCCAGAGTCAGATAGTGCTACTTCTAGTAGAGGGGGTCGAGTCCTATACCGTGGGTTCAGATGGGGGTCTACGTTTCAATGGAAGGTTGGTTGTTCCAAAGGGAGAAGACTTGAGACATGAGGTGATGACAGAGTTGCACGGTTCATGATTTGCTATACATCCCGATGGGGATAAGATGTACGAGGATATGCGGAGACAGTACTAGCAGAGCGGGATGAAGAAGGATATTACCGAGTTCATCTCAAAATGTGCCAGTTGTCAGCTAGTAAATGTGGACCATCAGAGATCGACAGGACTTCTACATCCATTAGAGGTTCCTATGTGAAAATGGGAGATCATTTCCATGGACTTCATCACGGGATTACCCACATTGCAGAGGGGTCACGATTCGATATGGGTGATAGTGGATCGACTGACCAAGGTAGCCCACTTTCTGCTAGTTCGGACGGATTACAACACGGGACAGTATGCCCAAATATTCATAGCAGAGATAGTGAGACTTCACGGGGTGCCTCTCAATATCGTGTTTGACATAGATAAGGTGTTTGTGTCTCGATTTTGGGAGAGTTTCTCGAAGGTAATGGGTACGAAGTTGCGACTGAGTACAACCTATCACCCACAGACGGATGGACAGACCGAGCGGACAAATCATATGTTAGAGGACATGTCGCGTATGTGCATCATTGATTTTGGCAGAGGCTGGGAGCAATACCTTCCACTGGTGAAGTTTGCCTATAACAACTCCTACCAGTTTACTATCGGTATGGCTCCATTCGAGGCACTATACGGTAGACCTTACCATTCCCCAGCATGTTGGTTAGAGTTGGGGGACAATAAATTACTTGTCCCGGAGGTGATTCAGGATACTTTGGCGAGGATAGAGTTGATACGGTGCCGTATTTAGGTTGCTCAAGATCGGCAGAAGAGTTATACCGACACCAAGCGATATTTCTGAGATTTTAATATTGGGGACTAGGTGTTATTTCGGGTGTCTCCTATGAAGGGAGTTATACATTTTGGGAAGAAGGGGAAGTTGGCGCCTAGGTATGTAAGGCCATTCCCCATTATCCAGAGGATAGGTCTAATTTCTTATAAATTGGGATTACCGGAGCACTTGCATAGAGTCCGTGACGTGTTCCGTATCTCTTTGCTGAGGAGATATCTTTGGGATAATTTGTCCCACACTCACATTGCATTGGAGGAGATCGACTTACAGCCTGATAGCTCCTACGAGGAGGGGTCGGTTGCTATCCTAGACCGTAGCGAGAGAAAGTTGAGGTCGAAGATAGTACCACTAGTCCGTGTTCAGTGGCGACACCATAATGTTGAGGAATCAACCTAAGAGAGCGAGGATGACATGCGTGAACGTTATCCAGAGTTACTCTTGCCAGGTATACTTTCATTTCTGAATTTCGGGATGAAATTTTGTTAGTAGGGGGGAGTATGTAATACCCCGTATTTTTACGCATATTTATTTTATTATGAAATTATGAAAATTGGGATTAATTAATTTAAGAGAGAAAATTTATTTTATAATTAATCCGACTTTGTGGTAATAATTACTAGCGTGACGAGAGTTATTAGTTATCGAAAATAATTATGTTGAAATCATATCAAGTAGTAACTATGTTGAACATTACGTAGTGAGTAACGTAATATATGGTTTCGAAAATAATAATATGGTCGGGGATGACATACCCGGTAGTTAAGATGTAATTATTCGAAACGTGTGTATAAGTCGCGTCCCTCTTATATAATTGGGGGGTTAAAAAGGTAAATTATTTTTATATAACTCGAACGACTATTTTGAGTGCCCCAGTGTGTCCGAAAGGGTCAAAATAGTCAAAAATCACTACTCGGATGTTATATTTGGAGTCCAGGGCATTTTAGCCCAAAATGACACCCCGGAGGGGTATTTAGGTCTTTTGATGTTTTGGGGAATTTAAATGGACGAAAATTACGAATAAAAAAAAGGTTACACGTAGGTTAGAGGTGACTGCCAGTTTTAACCTACGAGAGAGAGAGAGAGAGAGAGAGAGAGAGAGAGAGAGAGAGAACCAAAGAGGAAGAAGAACTCTATTCTAGAACTAAGCCAAGAACTCAAGGTTTCGCACCAAGAATTACACCAAAGTGTATATCGCGACGAGAGGTTCAACTACATACCCATTTTAGTCTAAGAATCAGAATCCATTCTAAGGCAAGTGTTTATCTTACTCCTCTTTTAGCATATATTATTTCTATTGATTTAGATTAAATGATATGAAATTTTTGTAATGAAAATCAGGGTTTAATTTGACTGATTTGTAAAGAAACCCCATAAATTGGAGATAGGTTGGCATGTAGAAGAAATTCACTTCTTATAACTGCTAATGTTGGTAATTAAATGTTGAAATCACGAAATTAATTTGGGGGGTTTTGAAGGATTAGAAATTTTTGGGTTCATATCAAAGAGATTATAAGAAATTGAGTAATTTGTTGGATTCCCTTGATTCTATAAGGATTAAACCTCAAATTTGTGTTAGGAAGTGTCTTGTGATAATTTAGAATAGTTTAGAAACAATTAAATTAGGATTGGGTTGAGTTTGGAAAGAGATTGAAGAATGAAAATTGGGAAAAAAATGAGTTTGGGGAAGAACAGGGCCAGTTCGGGAATCTCATTCGAAGACCTGCCCAGGTCGTCCGAATAAGCCTTCTAACGATATTTCCAATGATACTTCTAACGAGTTGCTGAGTTTATTCAAGTTGGAACTTCGTTCGAACGAGAATCCCTTGACTTCTAACTAGATTCCAGAATGGATATTTAGGGTCCGTTCGAGTTAAAGATCATCCTAGGTTTATCCAAGCGAGTGTATTAACCTACGTGAGTAACGGGTGACTTAAAATCCAAAGTTTTAGGGAATTAAAGGTGTAATGATACACGAGGTATTGAATTTATATGGAAACCTAGGAGAGAATGTAAGTCCTACAGAGGTTATATAAATGGATATCGTGGAGAGTATAGACGTTAATATTACTTATGTATTATGGTAATTGGGTTGTGTGAATGCCTATTAAGTTAAATAAGTTGTGAGCATTCTTATTACTTGGAATATTATGTGTATGACATACCTAGATACTGGCTATCGAACAGAGGTTAGCGCGTTGTGGACGACCATATCTTGTGTGCCTTTGGGGGGTTTTGAGTCGTACCACTAGATCATAGAACCTAGGTACGGGCTATCTGTGAGAATAATAGTGGTGAGGGTCGTATGGGTGCGTAGCCCATCGGCTTGGGACTATGTTCGCCTTTAATATGTGTATATGTTTTATTGGTTCTTAAGAGATTGAACTTGTCCTTTATGCGTGAGCATTTGTAATGGGACTAGATAGCCGAGTATGCCTAGCACCAGGATTTCTTAACCATGGGTACAGTATTGATATATATATTTGTATGTATACATAGAGAGATTTTATATATGTATACTGAGTTCTTTATGTGTTTCATGTTGGCTACTTTATTAAAGTGTATACGTATTGGGTTACCATATGAGAATTAAGAATACTATGAGAATGAGTTATGAAATCTTTAAACCTATTCCTAAATAATGGAAATATATTGGCTTTGGGTTAATTAGTTATTTTATTAGGCATAGTGATTAGACTACGTATAGTCAGGCAGAGTATCGAGACCAATATGGGTAGTTAGGCTCACTAGGTGTGCACATTAGATGAGAGGTGAGCATCCCAAGTGAGCACGCTAAGTTAACATGAATAATATTGTGCCAATTAATCAATTTAAGCACTTGATATATTTAATTTTTTTTTTACTCGAGCTATGACCCGTTTTCTGCAAATCTCTTTTCTTGTTTTATTATTTTAGGTGCTCAGCCACAGGAGCACCAGACTTAGGAGATTCCAGTCATTTACCGAGTTATAGCTGATGTGGAAGTTATAGGATATTGCTAATAGACACTTTTGAGTCTAATTCTCCTTATCGATCAGTCATTTATTTCAGTTGGACATGTCGTCCCTCTTATTTTACAATCAGAGATTGATTTCATGTTATTGGATTATTGTATGGAATTTTGACTGGAAGTGTTTACTCCAATTCTTTATTTAAATTCAGTTAGTTCTTTCCTTATTACTATTGTGATGTATGGTGATGATTAAATATTTCCCTTTTTATATGATGGTTAATAACAAGATAAATTTTGACATCAACCTTTTTAAATATTAGGTGGTTAGTTTTTTTTAAATAAAATTGATGACTTTCGACAGCGATGCATAATCTGAACCAACTGGATACTCTGGTTTAATTTTACAAAGTACTGATCACCCAGTATTTAATTAGGCAGGGTGTCACATGATTCTTATGGGGGAGATATGGTAAGAGGTAATGGTAGAAGAGCTGAAAGAGCTGCGGACAATAATGAGGTCGCAAAACCTGTCATCCTCAATATTGTACCTGAGGTGGTAGTTAGGTTCACGAAATCCTTATCTCAATCAATATATAAAAGGATAGTCGAGGTGAGGCCTGCTGGATATACTATAGATCATTTTAATAAATTAGGACCTGAGCCCTTTAAAGGAGATCCTAATCCATTGAACATCAATACTTGGATACAGAAGATAGAGAAGATTTTTTAGGTTTTGAGTTGTACCGAGGAGAAAAAAATGTCCTTTGCCTCCTTTATGTTTGAGGTGGAGGCTAATCACTGGTGGTTAATGGTCAAGAGGACGCAATTGGGAGGAGAGACTGCAGCCATGTGTTGGACCAAATTTAATATATTATTTTTTTAGAAGTATTTCCCGATCGTGGCCAAGGATAAGGTTGAGATAGAATTTTTGGATTTAACATAAGGAAATATGTTTATGGGTGATTATTAAACCAAGTTAGTGGATCTATCTCACTTATCCACCTACACTATTAGCACTGAGGAGAAGAAAGCCAAGAAGTTTGAAAAGGTCTTGAAGCATGGACTACGCAGCAGGGTAATGGGGTTGAGGCTTCATACCTATACATATGTGGTTGAGGAAGCTCAGATCATGAAGAAAGACTTTGAGGATGGGTTGAAGGATAAGGGTAATAATAAAAAGGACAAAGAATGGGAAATAAAGAAAGAAGATAATCATGGGGCCACGGGGATCAAACAACATGAAAGGGTATATACCACAAGGAAGTTACCTATTTTACCTACGGAATAAATGGACACTTTGTCACACCCTACTTTTTGGTATGAATGAACAAGAAGTACACATAAAGAAATGAAATAAAACTAAGGCGGAATAACATAACTTTATTCATTATTAAGTAGGTTTACATAGGGTAGTACCACCGTAGGGGTGAGTTACATTTTTTTAGTACAAACTATAATGTAGAAAATCGAAAAGTGCCACCCATCAGGCTTATTCTCTCCCCACACAGTCACATATGTAAACAGGTGACCTATTTCTGTCTCTAATAGGGAAGAGATATTATCCTCTTTCTCCGGGAGCATCTGGAGAAAAAAGGAATTAGCACAAATATGTTAAGCAGATTCTACTAGTTCTATAACAAGTGTGTGTGTGTATATATATATATAAGAAAGTTGGAGTGTGCATAGAATCAGTGTTTAGTGATGCTAAAAATAAATAAGTTGATAATCCCATACTTATCGGATTTACGAAATATTAAAAGTTATGGAACTAATAATACCATACTTACTATTTCGTATAAGAAAATGAGGTTCATTACCGGTTTATTAAGGATCATTTAAAGAAAGTCAAGAATTTTTTTAACTAATAATCCCATACTTACCAGTTCCTTAAGGGGTATAGAAGTAATTAAGCGACCAGTAAAACCATAATAATCAATAATCAACCCAAAACTTTTGAGAAAAACCAACCTGCTATGCACACAATTAAAGTGGCACTCATACGTATGTAGCGATAATCAAGGCTCTCAATCGTTTAAGACCATAGGCCAAGTAGAAAGTTCTATGGGATTACACGCCAGTTACTTCCTAGTTAATACTGATGCTTATAGTAAAATGGCACAAAAGTGCAAGGGTAGCGGAATCAATATGAAGCATGATACCAGTTATTAGATGAGAAGGGTTAAAATTGATCATTAGCTAAATTTAAATATTGGTGATAAATTCAAATATCGATGATGTGTAATAAAATATGTATTATGGCACTATAATAGCATGCGCACACAATAAGAGTAAATAGGAGCCAACACATAGTAATATCAATAGCAGTATACCAAATATCAAAGTATATTATTGAAAAGGTAGGAAAAACCTACTTGCTCGGTATTTAGGTGGCTTTATATCACAATAGGATATTGGGAAGAGCTGGTGGTTGATTTTCTGTATATAATGTTTGGGCTAGTTTATGTAGAGTTTTCATTATTGGTAATTGTAGTTCACATGTTTACATGGTGTGTACATGTGAAATTTAACCTCTAGTGCTGATGTAGAGCACTAGGTGTATAGGGATTCAACTGAAATTAAAGAAATTTACAGGTTTGGTCCTTGGTTATTTTTATGATTACTTTTATAGCCTTAAAAGTATAATTTTTGCAAAGTATAGGGGTATTTAAGTAATTTTAGAAAGTTTTAAGGGTTGAAATGATAATTTTATGTTAATTAGTGTCTAAAGGATTAATTTGATGTAAAGTTGGGGTTTAGGGGTCAAATATACATCAAGTTATCTTACTTTGAAACTTTCAAGGTCTATTTTATAATTTACTAAGACCTCATGGGGTTTATGCTAATTCCTCAAAAGTGTAGGTTTATGAGTGTACACTGCACCAAAACTGCTGGATTATCGCGGTCATTGACCGTGATAAGTCAAACTTATCAAGGTCAATGACCGTGATAAGTCTTAGGGTGATAACTTCTTTGTCACGGACTTCACTAGATTGTCACGGTCCAGCCATGGTCTTTGATCGTGACAAGTTTTTATCACGGTAAAAATTGTGATAAATCGTGACAAAACCAAAAAAAATTGTCACGGTAAAAGACGGTGACAAGTTTCTTTACCAAGGACTTGTCACGGTCTTTGACCGTGACAAATCTAGGTAGAATTTGAAAAAAAAAATATTGGGCAGTATGGCCACTGCCACAGCCAGCAGTATATTATACCTGTAATAACAAAATTGTACCTGTTCAAACAACATATATCCAAATAAAATACAAATCATATACCAAATCAAGGCATTTATAATCCATATCCAAATAAAATAGAAATGCAAATATCCATCAAACGACGTGTTTTTTTGTCACTGTCAATGACCGTGACAAGGCTGGCCGGCTCAAAGGTTACAATTTGGCCTTTTTGGTGTAGTGGTAGTTTCTTTCTTCTTTAGAAAACTTTTGATTTTGAACACATTATAAGGGTTTAAACAATGGCCGTAGGTATCTTAGGTTAAAAAATATTCTCGGTTCTTACAGTCTACCTACCTAAAAAATTCGTCCTCGAATTTTACCTTAAAATAAATTGGGGTATTAATATTTCATTGCTTTTTATGGTTCCCACATAGCTTTTTGTTGATTCTAATGCTCCCAAAGTACTTTAACTAGGGATATTTCCTTGTTTATGAGATGCTTCACTTGACGATCAAGAATTTAAATAGGACGTACTTCATATTCATGGTTGGGTTTGACTGAAATGTTTTTCCACGTAACGGTATGAGATGGATCTGAAATATATTGGCATAACTGTGACACATGAAATACATTATGGATATTGGATAATTCTTCAGGTAATTCTAATTGATAGGCTATGGAGCCGATTCTTTTAAAAATTGTGAAAGGTCCAATATATCTGGGAGGTAGTTTTCCTTTCTTCCTGAATCGTAAAATTCCTTTTTAGGGAGATTCTTTAAGAAATACTTGATCATTCACTTGAAATTCTAAGGGAATTCGACATTAGTCCGCATAACTTTTCTGTCGATCTTGCGTTGTGTTTAGTTTCTCTCGCATCTGTTGGATTACTTCAGTGGTCTCTTGGATTATTTTAGGACCAAATTTTTTACTGTTTCTAGATTATATCCAATATACGGGTGATCTACATGGACTTTTCTATAAAGCTTCAAACGAAGAAGCTTTAATACTGAATTGGTAACTGTTATTATATGGAAATTCGATACGGGGTAAATATGTATTCCAACATTCAGACATATCGAATGTACAAGCACGTAACATACTTTCTAAGGTTTAATTGTACTTTCTGATTGTCCATCCATTTGTGGGTGGAATGCGGTACTTAAATGAAGTTTAGTATCCATTGAAGTTTGCAATGCTTGCCAAAATTTTCCTACAAAATGAGAATCTCTATGTGATACAATGGATAAAGAAATTCCATGTAATCGAATAATTTCTCATATATAGAGTTTGTTAAGCTTTTGGAATGAATCGGTGGACTTTAAAGGTAGAAAATGAGCAGATTTAGTAAGTCAATATATTATTACCAAATTGAATTATATCCTTGGGACGTATGAGGTAGTCCACTAACAAAATCCATGGTAATATGATCCCATTTCCATTTGAGAATAGGTAAGGGTTGAAGAAGTCCACCGAGGTGTTGGTGTTTTATCTTTACTTGTTGATAAGTAAGAAATTTACTTACAAAATTCTCGATATCATTTATCATATTTGGCCACCAATATTTCTTCTTCAAAGCATGGTAAATTTTTTAACTTTCGGGGTGTATCATAAATTTCAAACCATGAGCTTCTTACAGTATTTCCTCTCGAAGAGATGCGTCGTCAGGTATATACAATAACTATGATTTGGTATTGAATGGAAGATGGAAATATGACGTATAAGAAGCTAGTATTGTAATATAATAACTATGATTTGAAATATTACACGATGATAAGCATAGACTATAGGAATGAAGGGAGAAACGTAAAGAATGATACTAGGTTCATTAAGAACATTCACTCATTTTGAATATATGATGATACAACTCATAATCTATTACGTGTGAATATTCGACATACGTATATAAAGGTATGAAGTAATATATGATTTGTGAATAGGTTTTTATTGATAACAAATCATTAGATGATTATTCTTACGTATAAATGATAAAGAAACTGAAGATGTTATGAAAGAAGATTTATCATTTTATGAAATGCTTTTTGGTGTGTCATTGTTGTAAAAGCTCTTCAATCAAAAATCTTCACAAACCTATAAAAGTAGACAAAACTAGAGTATAATGGTAAGTGAGGTATCAATCCAAATCTTAGATGTGAACATGCAAGAAATGAGAGGATAATGAATATGATTCACTTGATTATTATTTTTTTTACTTTTGGATCTTTCTAATTTTTTTTATGTTTTTCAAATATTAAAACACATTTTAGGTGGAAATGTGAAGTAACACTAAACTAAAATGAGAGATGAAATTAACAAACTAACAAGTGTGCTAAATAAGAACTAAGTAATAAGAATGAGATGAAATTAAATTTGAGAAATATTCAAGGAATGAAACTTAACCACCAATTTATAAATTAAATGTGTTAATTATTCTAGTTTACTAATTTTACAAATATTAATTTATTTTATCAATTGATTCTCATCATTTGACAAAACAAACTAATATAAAATTAGTTAATCCAATTTTCATCCCCACAACTCAAATGAATAATTGATTTAGAAAAATTATATAAATCACTCGTTAGAGTAGATTCATATAATAAGTCATAAATCCAACAAAAATTTAATGTATGAGTATAATAAAATATAATATACTCTAATTGGTGGGTCATTCTATCTCTAGTTTGAATCCAAAAATTAAGAGTATATTAGATTTTAATCCTTTCTCAAGGATAGTTTACCATTTCTCAATGCATAAACTCATGTAAGAATGAAAAGAAAATTAACTAAATGAAACAAAGTAAACTAGATTAATTAATACATTAAATTGAATACATGGGGCTTCACTCCTTGAATGGAGTGATTAGCCAACCATAGTCATAATTCACTTAATAACAATTTAATGAAAGTTACTAAATGAAATTAAAAATATAGAGAGAAGAAATTCAAACCAAAATGTAGGAGAAAAGAAATTGCACTTTCATTAAATTCAAGCTTCTCTCAATTGTGTACAAACACTAACAAAATTGAAGTTCAATTCATCAAATGGCGCCGTTGCCGATCTTTGGAGATCGACGTACTTGAGAGGATTCCCGAATTTTGTGATTCACTTGTATTGCATTTTTTAAATTTTCGTACCATTTTTTTTATTTTAGAAGGCTTATATTTAGGATTTTATTACCTTGCTTGTATTGCGGTGCATAGAGACACCATTTCATTTTCATTTTAAATTTTTAATAATTAAAGAAGCGTGATAGGAAAACCGAACAGATAGGGAGAGGGCGTCCACGGCAAGGAAAAGAAGCCTCTCGATCTTGGGTCAGTAGGACTCCCGGTAATGATCGTAAGGAACAAGTATTAAGGAATAAAGTTGTTTTTGTAGTTAATGTGGGGCGGAGGATCCATGAAAATTAAAGAGGAAACATCGAAAAGGGAAGATAGCATGAGGACACAGTATTCCCATTTGTTTGGTAAGAGAAATTCATCCTAAATTTCGGGGACGATATTTTCGAAGGGGGGAAAGTTGTGACAACCCGGATATAATTATGATAAATTATATTTAAATCATGCTTATATTATGTGATATGGATAATGTGTCATTACTGTATATAATGTAAAGTTATTATGCTTAGTCAAATCCTACCTTCATAACTCATGAAATGTCGAATTAGTTACTAACACAAAATTTTGAAGTTTTCAGTAGGCATGTTCATGTTGGAGACTAGTTTTGATCACTATAATATAACAATTGACTTGAGGTAAAAACTATATAGTTGTATATATATAAATTAGGTTTGTAACACGGTAAATGGTGCATTCGACGGACATTCGAGTGAGAAGATATCATTTTTTACGGACATGGAGTAAAGTAGTCATTTAGCTTTAAATGATATTTTGTCTTATATGGCACCACATGTTATCTTTTGATTATACTAAAGGAATGTACCCATATGCCGAATTAAAGACCTTCAAATAACCTTTATTATTCATGGATATCATAACTTCATGTGGGTTAAGGTTTTTCGTGGAAGAAAGAGAGGTTAGGGTGAATTAATAAAGGATTAAGGAAGATAATCGAGAGATAAACAAACTTATGTATCCAAGGGTGCTTAGGTAAGATTTAATTTTCAAAGTTACATTCTTTCTATGACACGTGTTCTTTTATATGATATTAAGGATCATATTTGGGGACAAGGGGATACGTTTTGTTGTACGTATATGGGTATGTGTAGGTTGTATGTATGAAGCTTGTTGAATTCATACAACTAAGAACGTAATCATTATGTCAATCAAACTGGTGTATCTTTGTGAATACAAAATGGAATCTATTGATTCTAGTTGTATCTAAAACTAAACTTATATATACCTATTATATCCTAAAATTATGTAAAAATGCCAACCAATGAATCTTGGGTGATAGTTTGAAGTTTAGGTATAGAATTTGCCCCAAAAGTGTAAGTATGCATACCTTGTGTTCAATGTTTTGCTTGACATATCAAATGAACTCCAAAATTTATGAAACTTTAATTTTGTATTATTCAATATTCTTATTGAAATTGGGTGGAAGATAGAAAGTTATAATGTAGAAAATTATGAAAATTCCTGAAAGTTGACTGAACGATAGAGGAGCCTATAGGGCAGGTTTACTATAAGGTAAAAATGGGCCTTGCTCTAAAAAAACTAAAAATGATGTGTCATTTTTTTATTGGAAACCTAATATGACAAGTATTGGATTACCGAGAAGAAAGTAGAGTATGCTTTGGATATGCTTTGGATATGATAAATATCTTAACATGAGTTTAGATGGGACTTTATTTATGATAAATAATTTGAATGGGATTTTATGCTGCTATGAATTGAGTTACGTTTAAGTTACTCTTTGGATTATTAATATTCTTATGATGATACTAATATTGTAAGAATAATAGGAAGGGAGGAAAAATTGGTTGATTAAGTACCAGACAGAGGCAAGCGAAAAACACATTAAGTGGCCAAGGTGAGTATACTCACTGGTAAGATGTATTTATACATGGTTATGGATATGATCAAAATATCACTCACTGGTAAGATGTATATATACATGGTTATGGATATGATCAGATTATTACTCACTAGTAAGATTAATTATACATGGTTATGGATATGATCAGAATATTACTCACGGGTAAGATGTATTTATACATAGTTATGGATATGATCAGAATATTACTCACTGGTAAGATGTAATTATACATGATTATGGATATAATCGGTATATTTCTCACTTGTGATATGTATTTATACATGTTTATGGATATGATCAAAATATTATGAATGTGAAATTGTTCATTTCGGTTTACCAAAATGAGGGGCTACTCCTCGACCGGAAATGGGGGAGAATTGTCTATTACAGATAGGATACGTGAATCAGGATTCGAAAAGGTTGGTCATTCATTATGAATGGGCCGAATAAGTTTGTACTATTAAAGACAAGTAATAACTCCTCGACCAGAAATGGGGCAGGATTTTTTTTATTACAGATAGGATACGTGAATCATGATTCAAAAAGGTTGGTCATTCATTATGAATGGGCCATATGAGTTTTGTCAATTAAAAACAAGGGGTTACTCCTCGACCAGGAATTGGGGGGAATTGTCTATTGCATACAGGATAAGTGAATCATGATTCAGAAAGGTTGGTCATTCATTATGAATGTGCCGGATAAGTTTTGTCTATTAAAGACAAGGAGTTACTCATCGACCAGGAATGGGGGAGAATAGTTTATTGCAGACAGGATATGTCAATCATGATTTGGAAACGTTGGTCATTCATTATGAATGGTCCAGATAAGTTTATATAATATCACACGGATATGATTGTTTGCATTTAATTTTATGCAACACTGTAGTAAGTTTATTTATTATCACACGAATATGATTTATTGCTTTTAGTTTTATGCATTAGTATAGTAGTGATGCATTCACTGAGCTATTTTGCTCACGGTTTCTCATGTTTATGTTTTTCAGGTAACGTTATGTCACTGCCAAATCTAGGAGGTCGGGTGGGGTTAGGAAGGGATGCATAAAACCATGATTTGGGTCAAATGTAAATGGGATAATTTCAGCCTACTTATCCTTTAAATAAGTTCATATAAGCATAAGTACTTTAATATGTGAAAAGTTTTTAATTTTATGGATTCATGTTGATGACTGAAAAAGGTAACTCATGTTTATGGTTCGTTTAAGGCAATTATGGTTTGACTCGTGTTGACTTTCAAACTTAATTATAAGTAACTGGGTTGGGGTGTGTCAACTTTTGGTATTAGAGCCTAGGTTTTAGAGGTTCTGGAGTTAGAAGCGCCTAGATTTGGCAGTGGACATAGAAATTATTTTAAGTCATAAGTATTCGATTTTAAAGAATACAAATAAGTAGGTTGGACTCCCGAGACATGGATATGAAGGTATTTTTATTAAGTTTTAAATTGGGTTTATTGACTAACATTTGTCATCTATACACATATATTGTTGTACGGGATATGTAGTGTAAGGATCTTGTAGGAAAGGAAATAAGATGTTCGGGGATGACAACGAATACATGTATTTTAATATGAATCATTGCATTATTTTATATGTTGTATAGACAAACATGTCATTGAAGCAATTTTTAAAGACAAAATGTGGTATGAAAAATTATAAAGTATTGGAAGTAATATCTTCTTACACTGGTATACATGGACTTGAATCATAGATAATAAGTGAGGAGAATTACTATTGCAGGATTATGATGAGACCTAAATTGTCAGAGTGTGAATAAAATGAGGATTCACATAGTAAATGTGAAGTGAGAAGATAAGTAGTTGTATATTTTTAAAATTTAATATGTGAAATGGTCTGAAATTCAATTACTAGTCAATATATCACAATTGATCCGAATATGGGTTCATAGTGAATTATGATAAGTAGAAGAAAAGAGTAATGAGTGTTGAGATGTACATTTTTAATAATATGAGTACATGTAGTGGATGTTACTCTTGTGATGTTTTGAAATGCTTATATGAATAGTAAAGTTGAGATGGGGGTGTTAAAGAGTGGGAAGTTTAAAAATATTGAGGAGTCCTTTTAATAGTATGTGTTATGTATGAGTATGGGAAATATGCTAATCGGGTTGGAATATCAACAACTGGTTTTGGTGAATATTGGGTTGTATTTGTCATTGTACATATGTGTTATCACTAAGTGTATGTCATATAATGAATATGGTTGATATTATAATGAGTCACCAAGAAGTATGTGTAAGGATAATGTGCTATGTGAGATAACATAATATGATACATTAAGGTACTTATATAGGTTATTTGAAATTAATATGACATATGATAGTTAGAGAAGTATTATGGTTAAAGTTTTAAGTGGTGATGTTATGTTTAACATACATGTTACCAAACGGGTAAGATGAGTGTATTAACGATGTTACATAAAACTATCATGTTAATAAGGATTGGGGTAAGATTATGATTTTAAAGTTATTGTGTTGGATAAATGACTTGTTAAGGTCATTGTACATTTAGTTAAAGAACAATCAAATAATACTGAAAAAGGAATCTAGTGAGAAGTTATATTGAGTTCATACTTCATGACTGCACAATATACATGAAAATGAATGATCGAGGTCAAAACCGAGCATCCGTGTAAATACGCTAGTCGTTGTTATCGGCTTCCGACCACAATACAAAAAAAACTAAACTTTAACTACACTCTTGCGGAGTATAGTGGCTAGTCAGGGTATCGAATCCTCAGGGAACTAGGAGAGTGAACGTGACGACGAAGGTATGACTGTTAACCCTAACTTGACTCTAAAAAGAAGGTAAAGGTGATTTAAATTGTGAAATAGCTACAGCTAGATGCAATTTTGAAAATGTTAATTAATGAACTTAGGAATAGATGAAATGCAATTACTCTAAATGAACTAAAAGACTGATGATGATTTAACTAAACTTTAACTATAAGATGAGAAATATAGGTCGGGTTACAATCCCCCACACCCTAGTAATTCACTTCGTTGGATACTAGATTCAGAATTAAAACTTTAAATGAACCCGGTTTTTAATGCTCCTAAGTATTACATATATGAGGGATCGTAGCCCGCACAGTATGTAAGAAAAGGACGAATTAAAACCCGGTCTTTAACACTCCTAAGTATTGCATATATGAGGGATCGTAGCCCGCACAGTATGTAAGCAAATGATGAATTAAAGAAGTATCGTATTAACTATAATACAATTCATCAAAGATTTTAATTTCAACTTATATTTTCACTATCATGAATTACATCGGGTGGGGTTCATGCACCCCGGCCTTTAAAAATCTAGCTTAACATGGTGAAATTAGTGAAAACTACATTATCTACGTTGCATGAACTCATAATTTCTTGGAAAGAGAGATTAAACATGACAAATAATAATAAAAGTGCTGAAAATAAAAGTTACCAAGATTGAAGAACAAGAACACGCAAGAAGAAATCAAAGGTTGAAGAAAAATTGGAAAAGCTCTTGAATTAAAGGTGCAAAATATGTAGATTCTTCTCCTAGATGTTCGTACTTGTTATGGAGATTTTACATGAATGAAATCTGAATAAAAAGAGTCTTAACGACTAAATATATAGGCTAGAGGTCGTTTAGAAGAGTCCCCAAAATATAGAAATCTTTTGGCTAAAAGATAAGCACGAAATAAAAATCCCGTATCTGATAATTTGTCACACTTAGAAAGCGTGACTAATTTTGTAACGGATCTGATGCGTGACAAATGGGCGAACCGGTTCTTTTTTCTCAGTTTCAGTTCGATTTCATTCCTCCCAACTTCAAATGACCATAATTTCTTCACCGTAGGTCGGATTGAGGTGCCGTTTTTTCTTGTGTTCTTATAATTAAAAGTTCTTCAACTTTCCAATTGGACCTACCTCTGGACTATGGCTGCAAAATTATTAAAATTCCCTTCAACTCCCCGTTTATTGGTTTCTTTCACTGTTTTGAGTTCTCTTTGGCACTAACTTGCATGAAATATATGTAAAACACATAAGAGATATACAAAATACGAAATACTTGCCAAAAAGGGTTAGGAGTATAAATATAAGATAAATCCAAGGTATTTAAAATGCACGAGATCATAAAAATACCAAAATTAAGGGGATAAATTTGAATAATTTATGCCTAATCAAACCCCCCTAACTTAGAACTTTGCGCGTCCCGAGCAATATAAAAGCAAAAGAGTATGAGTTAAGGACCCTTTAAAAACTTTATTGGGATGGAGTACCGTTTTCAAGGGAAAACGATTACATTTAGTGTATGCAACAAGCCGTTAATCCCCTAGGTTAACCTAGTAGGGCGAGCGGTGTCTCGTGAGGGTTTGCAGTGAATATACTCACAAAATTCGACTCAAAGAAAACTCAAAATACGCAAAAATTTTATAATTCAAACTTTTCTAGAAAATAGTCATCATCAATTCATGCTCAAGAGTCTCAAATCATAGTGCGTGTGTGCGAAGCCAGAATTTTAACCGCGAATATCCAATCATTGTCCATTACGTTACTTATGCAAAAATTCGTTTTGATTTTAAAATCTCACAGAATGCTCTCGCAAACGAATCTCTGGAAGGGGTGGCTATTTTCTCTCGGTATGCATGATTTACACGAGTAAATGTATTGGAAACAGGTTCACGCATACAAATTGAAAGACGGAAATTTATGGTGACTGGATCTCATCATTGGATTACTGTTATAAGAAAACGGGATCATTGCCTCTAATTCATATTTATAATCTCTTTTATTAACTTTTTGTATTTTATCTCTCCACGCGGTAACCAATTAAACAGTTTGGACTCGGTTAGGACTTTTTCGGGTTAAAGGTGTATTGGGTAAAATGGGAATGGTAAGGAAATTTGGAATTGGAAAATTTTCGTATAATGTATGTTATGCTTTTTCGGGCTTTCGCTAATTTTCTCTTTTGATTTTTCTATTTTTTCTATTTTTCACCCTTTTCTTTACTTGCTATTTTTGTTGAGCATAGTTATTTTTTTTTCTTGCCCCTTTTTATGCACTTTTCGGACTTAATTTTTTGGATTCTAAACTTTCACAATTTCGAGCCAACTGGGGTTTTTCGAGTTGTCAAATGAAAAGGAAAAATTTATTCGGCTCAATTTGGGTTTACAAAAGGGATAATTTTTCACTAATTTTTCTGGCGAATGTTTTTGGGTGACAAACGAGGGCCTACTTTATTGTACGAGATACTAATTGCGTTACCATATGCCTCTCGAGATGAATTAAGTTTAGAGATCTATTTGTGACCCCCCCCCTAACTTAGACTTTTGCATTGTCCTCAAGCAAAAAGGACTAAAATCTAACTCAAAGCGAATTAACAATGCGAATAAATAAAACGAACAAATGAAAAAGAAATGCATATATTTATAGAGAAAGAGAACATGTGTTACAAGGGAGAGGGGAGACAACCAACAGTTTTAACAAACACCAAAAATATACAAACAACAAAAATGGGCGTCACTGGGAAGGTGGATTGGAGGGCCCGAGTGCGCTGGGATCATATGGATCATAGAAGAGTTGCTCATCCAAAAAATACTCGTCTATGGGTTTAGGATCACTGGGCACGTCGGACGAAAGCCGTGATAAGTGATCGATAACGACATTTTCTACTCCTTTTTGCCTTGTATAGAGAGATTAAACTCTTGTAGGAGTCGGATACACCTTATGAGGCTCGGCTTTGCGTCCTTCTTCGCAACTAGATATTTTAAAGCCGCGTGGTCGGTGAAACAAGTGATGGGGGAACCGATAAGATAGGATCGAAATTTGTCGAGCGTGAACACTACCGCTAGCAACTCTTTCTCCATGGTGGAGTGATTGAGTTGTGGTCCAATAAGGGTCCGGCTAGTGTAATAGATGACATGAGCTTTATTATCTTTTCTTTGGCTCAAAATAGCCCCTATCACATAATCGCTAGCATCACACATAAGTTTGAATGGTAAGGACCAATCCGAAGTTCGTATGATGGGGGCGGACACAAGCATGTTTTTTAGTTTTTCAGAAGCGCTTTGGCATGCTTCCGTCCACTCGAATGGGGTGTCCTTCATAAGAAGGTTGCTTAAGGGTCTAGCGATGGCGCTAAAGTCCTTAATTAACCTTCGATAAAACCCCGCCTGGCCTAAGAAGGAGCGAACGTGTTTGAGCGATTTGGTGGGGGTGGGTCAGCTATGACATCTATTTTTGCTCGATCAACCTCGATCCCTTTGGATGACACGATGTGGCCAAGAACTATACCCTCGGTTACCATGAAATGGCATTTTCCCAATTCAGCACTAAGTTCTTTTCCACATATCAGGTTAGTACCATCTCAAGGTTGGCTAAACATAGGTCGAAAGAGGTGCCAAAAACACTAAAGTCGTCCATGAACACTAATCACGCGCGTGAAATGCGTGCTCGTGCAAGGGCACGGTCGTTGTTTTCGTTTCACCGTGGTAATACAAAAACCTAAATTACGACTACACTTCCGAGGCAAGCACAGCGGTAAGTCGGGTATCGAAAGATTCACTGAGACGAGTTTCTAGAATTTAATTGATTTAATACTCCGAAATAAAACTGTAAAAGATAAATTACAAACTAAAAAGAAAAAAGATGCATAAAAGGAAATGATTAATCTAGGCGAGGGAAAATAAATCTAGATTAAGAAAGCGAGTAAAACTATAGGTTGCGTCGAATATCCCTCACCCGAGTTAATTTGTATAAAATAGATACATGGTTCTACGAGTTATTACGAATGCGTCTTGTTTCGATAGTTAATTGAATCAAGGGTTGTCACGCCCCTAAATCCACATAAAATCCTAATAAGATTTTGGCGTCAACAAATACCCCGGAAATTATGCACGAAAGGTCATAAGCACAGGACATACATGATATGCCCCGTCAAATATCCTAGGAGCAATAACATGGACAACGCACCCGAAATAAACCTGTAAACGCCATCACCAAAGCAAAGCAATGCGTCAACTCGAGTGAGTTCCATTCAAACACAACCTAATTTAAATTAGCTAGAAAGCATGTTAAAACGCGATAAATAAAGCGATAAATAAATGTGATAAATCTACACTAGAAAGCAAGGAAATAAAGCATATGAATCTAATTAACAAAGCATGTAAATCTAATTATCAAAGCAAGAATTAATGGAAAACAACTATATTATTGGAGAGGATGATGAATAGTGTAACTTACAACCCAATTGGGTGTCAAACCAAGAAGAATCAAAGAAGAACTCTCCAAAACCTTCAAACCCTAAGCTATTCTTACCTAAAAACGATTCTAAACCTTAATATCTGATACTTACAACAAAAATGTCTTGTATAGTAAGTGGAATTAAATTAGAAAAGAAAAGAGAAAAGAAAAGGCCAAAATATCTGCAGAAAATAAGGGATCGATCGATCGACCCATTTTGGTCAATCGATCGATGGTAAATATCCAAGCCCACTGTCTCAGCTCGATGGCAAAATGTTGAAGGATCGATCGATCGATCCCTTTGATCGATCGATCGATCAAGCTGGTATGAACCCCCGCATTGCTGTTTTGGCATGTTTGCATTTCTCTTCCACTGAAATCGCCATAACTTCTTCGTTCTGAATCGGAATTAGGCACCGTTCGCGGCCACGCGAAGCTTGCGAGGAGGGATACAACTTTTGTGAAGATGATAGGCCAGGTGCCCAAAATTTGAATTGACTAAATTGACCTTGAATGTACGATCGTGTACGAAAATCGAGCGGAATGCGTTCGAACTTCATACTTAGCATCCAAATACCTATAAAAGCTCAATTAACCCCTGAAAAACGTGTTAACGTAGAAATCCGAGGTTGTCTGGTTAATGAGCATAAATATAGGGAATAAGATACCCGAGGGGGCTAAAATGCGTAGGTTCGAGGGATGAAATACGTAATATTTGCGTCGTATCGCACCCCCTAACTTACACATTGCTAGTCCCTAGTAATGAAATAGGATGCAACAAGAACTACAAGCAAAACAAAAGCAGGATGAGTACAAAAATATGGTATAAAAGCATAAGGCCACTTTCGCAGGCGATTCGATTGCATTTAGCGTATGCAATAAGCCGTTAAACTCCTAGGTCACCCTAGTGGACGAGTGTCGTCTCGTGAGGGTTTTCAGGGATGATACCCATAAACATCACATGGTTTCCTCAAAATATGCCCAACCCAACATGTGACAAGCCCAACAATAGAGAAAAAGATTTCATATGCATTATTAGCACATTGAACGAATTCAAACAAAAGTCTGAAATCATTAACATTATAGAATGCACCTCATAGAATTGAAACCTTAAAATGTGGGAGGGGAGAGAGCACATGCAAAGTATGATTCGGCGAAAAACTTATATGAACTGAATAAAAGTTAAAGCAAGCATATATTCAATCCTCACGGGCATTACACTCATCAAGTGAATTCACTCAAAATATGGAGTTAACACACAGAACATGCGGGCATAAATAGTAAATGTAAGTGGAAACTAGGCCGCACACATGTCACAAATAAAGAATGCTATATATAAACTGAAAAACTGTAATCTCAATGAAAGATACCGCTCATTAAAAAGGGAGAAATGTATTTTCAAAGATTATCAAAACTATTATGACTTTTGAATTCCATCAACCTAAGATCACATAGGACTTTACTAGGGTTGTAGTGTAGGCTAGGCTAGGGTACGGAATGAAGGAATGTATGTACGGATTCAAAGTGTTCGGAAATGAAAACTTGGAATAATGGGAAGAATGCGGGCAATATCCAAATTGGAAAACAAGTTCCAAAAAGGCATTAGATATATAATCGGGGAGAGTAATCAAAGCTTATTGAACTATATACAACATTTACAACTTTCTCTTTCTTTTTTTTTCTTCTTTTTCTCATTTTTCTCTTTTGATTTTTTTTGGTTTTTCTTTTTCAACTCTTTTTTTTTTCACTTTTTCTTTACTTTTCACTCTCACATGCCTAAATTGCAATGGACATCACAACAACATCATTCAATCATAAGTAACATTCCAAACAAAGGTATGGAAAGTGTATGTACGGTTTAAAACTCCAATTTGGAGTTGGTTATGGGATTTGGGGTTATGAAACGAAAGGCTATTATTTAGGCTCAAGGGGGTTAACGAGGGAAAACATATAAGGGTGAGTTCAAGGCTAATATGGGTGATATAACAAAGAAGGCCTATGATCATTTCCAAAAGTTTACACAATTCTCGAGTCAAAACAATATATGAAAATCATGATCAAGTAACACATTTCAAGATATAAACTCAACTAATGAACGATCAAATGAAAGAATAGAGAAATTACCGATGAATTCATAGTTTTCAATTAGGAAAGAATGGTGTATAACACTCACAAACGACGAAAGGTACAAAGCTAACTCGGTGTAAGTATATACAATGCAACAAAAGATTACCGAGTTATAAAAATCTTAAACCAAATCAATAGAACGATAAAAGTGCATGTGCTCATGGGATTAAAGTTTAATTCATGAAGTTATTCATAATATCAATAGTTGAGGACTAAAGTCTAATAACTTCTAAAATCGAGAACATGCATCATTGGGCTGTCTATTGGATCTGGCAATTATTAAAATTTATCATCGAAAATAAAGGCAAAATGCAAAACAAAGGAGAAAAAAGAATGAAATTATTTTTTGAAATTTTTTATTTTTCTAAGAAAAGCATACTAAATAACTAACATGTGAGCAAAAACATGGATGAAATAAAGAAATGGATAGAATATCCCACACCCCCTAACTTAAAACCTGACATTGTCCTCAATGTGAATTAAGAACCAAGTTAAAGATAGGAAAAGAGCGATATTACACAAAATTGGAGCGATCCCCATAAGAACAAGTCCAAAGAATCTACAAAACAAGTTAGTACCAAGCATGGCAAAAATAAAAAAAACAAAAAGTTAACTAATTACACTTGGCTAAATTAAAAGAAAGAAAAAATAAAAAGAAAGAAAGAATAAAAAGCTAATAATATACAACCTACTATTTAGGCTTCAGACTAACTGTACACTAGAAGTCTAAATAGCTGAGGGTCCACCATGAGAACGATTTGACTTTGGAGGATAACCGGTGTACCCTCACGTACAAGCATGCCCTCCGAAAATATAAATTCCGTTTGAACAACGGAAGGCATGTGTAAGGCGGAAGAAATGAACCATTGCCAATTAATATTTTTGGAGGAATGATGGGGGATTTGGATTGAACGGGTGACAAAAACATGTGGGGACTGAGAAAAGCCAAATATCTTCCCAAGGATTTTGAAATTGGAATGGGAGGTGGCGCATACAAAGGCAAAGATGCGATCATGGAAGGCGACTCAAGCAAGTACCCCTCATCGGCAAAAAGGTTTAAAACATTAAAGTTTGAAACCGAATGATCGAGTACTTGTGACGGTGTGATAACAGAAAATGAAAATGGGGATAAAAGAAATTCAATCTCATGAGATGAATCATCATCGCATGAAGATTGAGTTTCGAATGAAATAATATCATTTTCAATGAAATGTTCTTCTTTGGGGGCCAAAGAAGAAATCATTTCATTGCAAATAGATATTACGTCATTTTCATCCTCACTTTCAATATCTATTATGCAATGGGAAAAGTCAAGAATGGTTTGTTCCAAAGTAGGCACAAGTACCTCATTTGGTTCAAAACATTCTTCGACTTCGAAAGTCTCGGAAGCAAAATCATCGTCGGACTCAAATAATAAATCCAAGTCTTGTTT
This sequence comes from Sambucus nigra, assembly GCA_949130495.1. NCBI lineage: Eukaryota > Viridiplantae > Streptophyta > Magnoliopsida > Dipsacales > Adoxaceae > Sambucus > Sambucus nigra. Next base: position 393,717,750 of record OX422215.1, read on the forward strand.
CCACAAACGATTTTCTTCCCGATAACGATTTTCAAGTTTCTCATTCTCATACATATGCAAGCCCTCACCGAATGTCATAGGTCGAGGTTCGGATATATGAAAATGGGGATTTTGAAAATTACCATCGGACTTAAACGAAAACTCATTTTTATAGGAATTTTGAAAACTATTGCAATTCGTTTCAAAATTCCTATTTTAAGGAGGTAAAGGCCCAAAACCATTCTCATCATCATCAAAATTCCAATAACCCAAGTTTTGACTTTCGTTATACTCGCCCAAAGTCATATTTGAATTTGAAATTCTTTGGGATTCTAATTATTGACCAAAAGTCATAGGATTACGGGCATTTTGAGAATTATAAAAATGATTACCGAAAGAATTGGAATAAGACATGCTTACCCAAAAATGGCTCGAAGTGGCAAATTCCACAAAGTAGGTGCGCAAGGGAAAAATTTGAGCGTTTCTAAGTGCTCAAATGTGGAAGTACTTCAAAAAAGGTTAGCAAATAATACATATAGAAAGAAAATACTATGAAATACTAATTCAAATAAAGTCTAAAACAAACTCATCCTCGGCAACGGCGCCATTTTGATTACGAGTTGTCAGGATCAAAACACTAAACCAATTAAGATTCAAAGCAAATCATCCCCGGCAACGGCGCCATTTTGATCACGCGTGTGAAATGCGGGCTCGTGTAAAGGCACAATTGTTTTTTTTGTTTCACCGCGGTAATACAAAAACCTAAATTACGACTACACTTGCGAGGCAAGCGCAGCGGTAAGTCGGGTATCAAAAGATCCACTGAGACGAGTTGCTAGAATTTTATTGATTTAATACTCCGAAATAAAAATGTAGGAGATAAATTACAAACTAAAAAGGAGAAAGATGCATAAAAGGGAAATGATTAATATAGGAGAGGAAAAATAAATCTAGATTAAGAAAGCGAGTAAAACTATAGGTTGCCTCGAATATCCCTCACCCGAGTTAATCTGTATAAAATGGAAACATGGGTCGACGAGTTATTATGAATACGTCTCGTTTTGACAGTTAATTGAATCAAGGGTTGTCACGCCCCTAAATCCACTCAAAAGCCTAATAAGATTTTGGCGTCAACAAATACCCCAAAAATTGCGCACGAAAGGTCGTAAGCACGGGACATACATGATATGCCCCGTCAAATGTCCTAGGCACAATAACTAGGACAACGCACCCGAAATAGACCTGTAAATGCCATCACCAAAGAAAAACAATGCGTCAACTCGAGTGAGTTCCATTTAAACACGACCTAATTTAAATTAGCTAGAAAGCATGTTAAAAACGCGGTAAATAAATGCGATAAATCTACACTAGAAAGTAAGGAAATAAAGCATGTGAATCTAATTAACAAAGCATGTAAATCTAATTATCAAAGCAAGAATTAATGGAAAACAACTATATTAATGGAGAGGATGATGAATAGTTCAACTTACAACCCAATTAGGTGTCAAACCAAGAAGAGTCAAAGAAGAACTCTCCAAAACCCTCAAACCTTAAGCTATTCAACCTAAACATGATTCTAACCCTTAATATCTGATATTTACAGCAAAAATGGTTTATATAGTAAGTGTAATTAAATTAGAAAAGAAAAGAAAAGAAAAGGCCAAAATATTTGCAGAAAATAGGGGATCGATCGATCGATCCATTTTGGTCGATCGATCGATGGTAAATATCCAAGCCCGTTGTCTCAGCTCGATGGAAAAATGTTGAAGGATCAATCGATCAATCCCTTTGATCAATCGATCGATCAAGTAGGTATGAGCCCCCTGCATTGCTGTTTTAGCATGTTTGAATTTCTCTTCCGCTAAAATCGTCATAACTTCTTCATTCTGAATCGAAATCACGCACCGTTCTCGTCCATGCAAATCTTATGAGGAGGTATACAACTTCTGTGAAGATGATGGGCCAAGTGCCCAAAATGTGAATTGACTAAATTACCCTTGAATGTGCGATCGTGTACGGAAATCGAGCGGAATGCGTTCGAACTTCACACTTAGCATCCAAATACCTATAAAAGCTCAATTAACGCCTGCAAAACATGTTAACGTAGAAATCCGAGGTTTTCTGGTTAACGAGCATAAATATAGGTAATAAGATACCCGAGGGGGCTAAAATGCGTAGGTTCGAGGGATGAAATACGCAATATTTGCGTCGTATCAAACACATCTAGCCCTCTTTCAACCATGTCACTGAATAAGCTCAACATGCACCTTTGAAAGGTCGTCGGTGCATTACACGAGCCAAATGGCTTGCGTTCGTGGGTAAACGTTCCAAAAGGGCAAGTGAAAGTTTTTTTCTCTTGATCAAGTACATCTACCTCAATTTGGTTATATCCGGAATAACCATCTAGGAAGCAATAATAAGGGTGGACCGCTACTCTTTCAAGCATTTGATCAATAAATGGTAAGGGTAAATGGTCTTTCCTAGCTCCCTCATTGAGTTTTCTGTAATCAATGCAAATGTGATATCCAGTGGTGGTACGTTGGAGAACTAACTCTCCCTTGGCATTTTCAATCACAGTCATGCCCAACTGCTTCAGGACGACTTGAATAGGGCTCACCCACTTACTATCTGAGATTAGGTAGATAATCTTGGCATCCAACAGCTTTATAATTTCAGCTCTCACCATATCTTTCATCGTGGGGTTTAGTCATCTTTGCATTTCTCTCGAGGGATTAACATCCTCTTTGAGGTGAATCTTGTGGGTACAAATTAGAGGGCATATCCCCTTTAAATCAGCTATGTACCAACCAAAAGCACTTTGGTGCTTCCTAAAAATCTTTAATAGTTTACCCTCCTGCTCTTCATCTAAGCTAGAGGAGACAATAACAAGAAATGTCTCACTTTTACCTAGGAAAGCATATTTAACATTGAAGGGTAGTTTCTTCAACTCGAGAGTCGGTAATGTGTCGGTAGAGGGCACCATGCGTGCTTCTCTTGGTGGTAACTCATCGGATTGAGAAACCCAATTAGAATCTCTCACGTCCTCGTCCGATTCTCTCTCATCGAGTAAACCTCTCAACTCCTCTATCTCCCTCTCGAACTCGGTGCAGGCTCCCTCACTCTCATAACTAGAAGCTAGGAATGCTTTTAAGGTGTCTCCATAGTAATTTTCCTCAAAGTTCTCTTCTACAATCTCCTCAATTAAGCTCACTGCGTGAAGATCATATTCTTCCCCTGGTTGTTGGCCTATGTTGAAGATATTTGTTTCTAAAGTCATATTCCCAAAAATGATTTGCATCTTCCCATTTATAGTATTGATGACTGCGTTAGCCGTGGCTAAAAATGGGCATCCAAGGATGATGGGAACATGATTTTTCGAGGTGAAGGAGGGATCTGTGTCCCAAATGACAAAATCTATCGGGAAGTAGAAAGTGTCCACTTGGACTATCACGTCCTCAAATATACCCCTAAGCATCTTCACGATTCGATTCGCTAACTAGAGAGTGATCCTTATGGGCTTAAGATCACCCAGATCAAGTTTCGTATAAATCGAATAGGGGAGGATATTAACACTTGCCCCTAAATCGAGTAAGGATTTTTCGAATTTGTTCTCTCCAATGGTGCGGGAAATGGTGGGGGCACCGGGATCTTTATATTTAAGGGGGAGATCATTAAGAAGGACTGATCTCACATTTTGTGCTAGAAACACGTTCTTCTTTACCTTCATCCTCCTCTTAACTGTCAATAAGTCTTTTATGACTTTTTCATAGGATGGGATTTGCCTTATTGCGTCGAGGAAAGGTAAGTTCAACTTTACATTCTTAAGCACTTCCAGTAATTCTTCACTTATGGTTCCTTTATGGGCAGGAACCAACCTTTAAGGAAATGGCGCAGCGGAGGGTAGTTTTACAACTACCTCGGGCTCACTAGTGTTTTCCTTTTCACTCTCATTCAAGGAGATATCTTTGGCCTCTTTCGTGCTGGGCGAATTCTCCTTGTCTTTTGAAATGGCGTGTGGGGGAGGTGATAAATCAATAACCCTCCCACTACGAAGAGTGGTTATCGCTTGGCAGTGCTCCTATTATTCCATAGAGGTGGAGCTAACACTAGGTTAACCTTGGGGAGGTCTTTGGCCTTGGGAAGGAAACTTACCCTTCTCTTGGGTGCTCAATGCGACTTACATCTTGGAGATGTTTGCATTTATTTCGGTGAACAAGCATTTATATAGAGCATTGTGTGCATCTCGAGAATTTATGAATTGGTTCATTGTATCCTAGAGGCTCCTCTGATGTGGGGATACAAATGGGACTGGAGGTGGTGGCACTTATTGGTATTGAGGAGGTAGTTGAGATGGAACAACCTCTAAATGTGGGTTCATCGCAGCTTGTGGTTATCCATAGGTAAAACCAGGATGAATCCTCCATGAAGGGTAATAAAAGTTCCCATATAGGGCATTAAAATTCCCATTGAATCCTCCTATAGAATCCACCTGCTTGGTGTGTATGGCCTTGTAAGCAAAAATCGTCGAGCAAACCTTTGTGGAGTGTCCCACCTCACAGATAGCACACACTTTTTCTTTCAAACCATGGCTGGATCCGGAGATGTTTCTCAACCGACCATCAAACCACTCCTTTATTTCTCTCTGAAACTGGCCAAATCGACGGTCTATTAAGGAATTTATATCCAAATGGTATAGACCGGAGGCAATTTGATTGGTATATGGTTTTCTAGGTCGAGCTTAGTTGGGATTAGATGTGTCCCATGCTTGAGTAGTCTCTGCGACATACTTAAGATGGGCCTCAGCATTGCATGCGTCTAAATACCAAAAGGGTATTTCACACATCGTTTGAATAAGTTGTTTGGAAGCTATTGTCAACCCATTATGGAAAAAAGATATCACTAGGTGCTTGTTAAAACCATGATAGGGGCATGGGCTTACTAACTCTTGGAACCATTCCCAACATCTGTCAAAAGACTCATTATCGTGTTGTCGGAAAGCTTGGATTTGAGTCTTATCAAAGTTGGTCTTGTGATGCGGATAGAATTTTGAGACAAATTTAGACTGCATATCTCTCCAGGAAGTGATGGAGTTTGGGGGTAGAGACCATAGCCAGGTCTTGGCTTTATCTTTTAAGGAGAAAGGAAAAAGCTTTAGGCGAACGACATCTTTCGTCCAAGTTTGATCACCAAATGTGTCACATGCCTCTTCGAACTCATGAATATGCAGGTATGGTTTCTCAGAATCCATGCCATGAAACATAGGGAGAATTTGTATCATCCCATTGCGAAAGTGGAACTGACCGGCCTCATACGAAAGTAAAATGCAACCAGCAGTGACAGTCTGCTTAGGAAAGAGTAAGTCTTTTATAGGACGATAGGGGAGATCTCCCCCTCCAGTACCGAAACTCGTTGCGTCAGACATTGCGCTCGCACTCTCTTCAAATGACTCTGTGTACTCACTCGGGGTCCTAGATGTGTGACTCGAAGTTCGACTCGGGGTGTAGTTACCGATAGAGTGCTCGGGTGCAGGAATTGAAAACCAGAATTGTGGAACGCGAGCTGTGGGGGGGCTTTCAGAGTTGTATTCAACGATTGGATTTTCGTGGACTCGGGTTGGAGTGTTGTGAGGAGTTTGAGTGTGTTCAGGATTTTGCATTAAAGGCCTTTGAGAGATGACGAAATATTTTTTTTATTTTCAGAATTTTTTTATTTTTTTGGATTTTTGGAAATTTTTTGTTAAAGTTTTAGATTGACTTGATCTAACCTAAGTCTACCTAAATCCCCGGCAACGGCGCCATTTTGATCGAGGTGGAAACCGAGCGTACGTGTAAATACGCTAGTGATTGTTATCGGCTGCCGACCACAATACAAAAAAAACTAAACTTTAACTACACTCTTGCGGAGTATAGTGGATAGTCTGGGTATCGAATCCTCAGGGAACTAGGACGAGTGAACGTGACGACGAAGGTAAGACTGTCAACCCTAACTTGACTCTAAAAAGAAGAAAAATGTGATTTGAATTGTGAAATAGCTACAGCTAGATGCAATTTTGAAAATGTTTAATTAATAAACTTAGGAATAAATGAAATGAAATTACTCTAAATGAACTAAAAGACTGATGATGATTTAACTAAACTTTAACTATAATATGAGAAAAGTAGGTCGGGTTACAATCCTCCACACCCTAGTAATTCACTACGTTGGATACTAGATTCAGAATTAAAACTTTAAATGAACCTGATTTTTTATGCTCCTAAATATTACATATATGAGGGACCGTAGCCCGCACAGTATGTAAGCAAAAGGACGAATTAAAATCCGATCTTTAACACTCCTAAGTATTACATATATGAGGAATCGCAGCCCGCACAGTATGTAAGCAAAGGATTAATTAAAGAAGTATGGTATTAATTACGATACAATTCACCTAAGATTTTTATTCCAACTTCTATTTCCACTATCATGAATTACATCGGGTGGGGTTCATGCACCCCAACCTTCAAAAATCTAGCCTAACATGGTGAAATTAGTGAAAACTACGTTATCTACGTTACATGAACTCATAATTGCTTGGAAAAAGAGATTAAACATGAAAAATAATAATAAAAGTGCTGCAATTAAAAATTACCAAGATTGAAGAACAAGAACATGCAAGAAGAAATCAAAGGTTGAAGAAAAACTGGAAAAGCTCTTGAATTAAAGGTGCAAAATATGTAGATTCACTACAAAAAAATTGTATTTAAGACCCTATTTTTTTAGACAGACAAAATATAGTCTTTAAAACATACTTTTTTAGACGGATATAATTAGCCGTCTCAAAAATTATTATTTTTTAAGACTGCTAATTATAGTCGTCTCAAAAAGATCACTTTTTAACACGATTAGTTATTTTCGTCTTATAAAGTAAACCAAATGAGACTGTAAAATATTTACCGTCTCAAAATATATACCAAATAAGACGGATAATAAAATTAACTTCCCACCACTAACTCTTTTCATCACCCGCTCTAGAACACTTAACCTCCCACAAAAAAAAAGTCACTCAATGCCCACCCCCCCCCCACCCCCACCCACCCAAACAGCCAAAACCAAACTCTATTACCTTCATAGTCGTCGGTCCCCCCCCGACCCTTCTTCTCCTCCGCCCCCGGCCTTCTTTTCCTCAGTTGTTCTCCCCCCGGAATTCTTCTTCACCACTTTCCCCCAATATCCGGTCGTTTTCTCTCTCCAGTCATTTTTGCTTTCAAGGTAACTTTTCATCTTCTCCACCCCACACAAAGTCAATATTCATTTATGTCTATGAGATTTAGGGTTTCTTTGTTAATTAATTAGATGCATGAATGTATATGAGGGATTAAATACTCAATGGTATATTTTAATTATAGAGTAAAAGTATTTGTTTGACCATCATTTTTTTCTTATTCAATAACAACTTTGCTACTATTAACATGCATAGAGAAAACAAATGCATTTACAGTGAGAAACATGATCTGAAAAATGAGTGGGAAAAAATACATGAGAATTCCATGGATGAAAGAGATTAGTTGAGAAACACGATCTTTAAAATTAATGAAAAGTTTGATAAGTACTAGGGGAACTGCGATTTATTGATGGCTATAGCAGCAGTATAGGATCCTCGATACAAAATGAAGTTGATTGAATTTTTCTTCCCTAAAATATATTCAATTTTATATGTTGGTATGCATATTGAATTGACGCGTTCTCCCTTTGTTCAAGTTTTAGTTTGTGCCGGGGATTGCTTACATTGTTATTGGGGAGTTGAAAAACAATCCGAGCTAACTATGATTACTAATTCATTGAAATCAGTTGTACTTTGTAAATATGTTGTAGTTAACACTATTGATGGTTTTGTTTGGTGTTTCTTTGTATAGGGTGATGAAGAGTCTATGCAATAAGTATGCTTAGTGTTTATTTCAAATTGAAACTCATCATCATATCTGCGTGCATTTGGAGTATGTAAACCATATCCTGCGTTAATTTTGATTTATGCTATCGTTAATAAACATATTCTACTTATGTGTGGGCTAGGGTGGATTCATGTCCTGGCCTATATTGCATAATTGCAATCTATTGAGCTTCCTCCTATTTATTTGTATCATGTTTATTTGTAGTTATTTATAATTAGCTCATTTAAAATTTTGATGTGGTGAATGTCTAGTAAATTAAGTGTAATTTTGAGGAACAAGTTATTGTATTTTCTCAATTCTCATGACAAATTATAGAGAAAGTGAAGACTGAAGTGGATATGATGCAACCAATATCATGGGCAGATATGATTGTTGTATCTCTACTAACCCTTCCCCCTCAAAAAAAAATTGCAATATTTGTTTATGGTACCCGTACTCGTGAATTAAGACTCCATTTATCCCTAGTTTAGAGACCATTATTTTTTGGAATGTCAGAAAAGTTTACTTTCAAATTATGACTCTTAGTTTGGAACAAATATAATATCGAGTTAGCTAACAAAAGTAAGACTAGTTGAAGTGAGCCAGTAGGATCATGTAGGTGCATTTATCTATTTTTGAAAGTTCATACATTAAATAGGTAATGTGGATTGTTGTTTCAAAGAGTTTTAGCAAGCTTGGTATGTTCTTTGTTCTTCCTGTGTTGGACATTCTTGTAGAGAAATTGTATATAATTGGATTTGTATATGTGAATTGTGATATATGTTTATACTTTTCTTTGTTTGCTGACTGTCTCTTATTCTTTTGCAGCGTGTCCACCCTCCCTTGAAAATGGAATGAGGTCCCTAAGGTCCATTTTAGACATCAACACAGTTGGATGACCCTTGACATATGACTATACTTTTGTTAACACACATTGTGGGCCTTTCACTGTCAATGGACCATTGTTTGGGAACCTACCAGATTGGTGAGGTGCAGGGCAGAGTGCCTACGAGTTCTTGATCCTTTTCAGACCTCGGCCTACTACGTAGGGTTCCTTTTGAGAGCTTGAGGTTTGAGATCACATTTGGTATCATCATTTAATTTTTTGCATGGTAAATGAGGAACATTTATTCTAGTGAATGTCTTAAAGTTCCACTTATAAATAATAAATATTTTTTTGGTACATATACAATTTCCAAAGTACATATATTATCCATAATAGAGGTTAGGTATGATGGACATTGATTATGTGCATACAATTAGAATCCCTGCGCGTGACTAGTCTTCTTCACATTGAGAATAGGTAACTGCTCATTAGGTAATGTTGTGCCACCTTGATTCTCTTCCTATGTACCACTAGTAGAAAGCGCCGAGAAATTGGGTCTCAATTCGTTCTCAATAGAGTCACTAACATTTGAGCACTGCTTCAAAGCTTCTTTAATGGCACCTAGCGCAACACTATAACTTTCTTATGACAATGACCTTTCTTTACCCAATATGATAGCTCATCCACAAAAATCATTGTAATGGAGGACTTTAGATTGTACTGTGTCCAATCTTTCATTAAGAGAATGCCTGCTTGTAGCAGCAATTGTCCATCATTGCAATGTATATTTAAACTAGTTGTAAGCCCGTGCGATGCGCGGGATAAACGATTTTGATAGTCAATACGCACCTGATGTGTATACTTTTTGTCTTTGATATTTTTGCATATTTAGTAATGAATAATAAGAAAGAATAACTCTTAGCATTATAAAATATTATGATTTTACACCTCTTTACTGAAATAAAACATCACATTTTTTTAAAGAAAAATAAGACATTTATTTAATATTGGAGAGAAAATCCCTCTCTAAGTGGCAATACAGATAAAGAAACGAACCATAAAAGAATCAAATATTCCTAGAAATAGGAATTTTTGATGAATCTAACAAAAAATAAACCTTAATAGATCTAGGAAGAGCATTTATTCTATTAAAAATGGACAAACAGTGTTGAGATTTCCCATGATTAGTAAGAAGAATTAGGACTTTGTTAGCTTCTCTAGAACAGCAGCTTAGGAGGTAGTTTCTTTGGCATACAAGATATTGGATTTCATTAAATTCAGACTTTAATCTCCATGGTTTGTAACTAGAAACTAACTGAAAAGAATCAAACGAAGTTTTGAATCCGTTTCCAAAATAACATTTTGGAAGTTTTTTTCAATACAATGCCTAATTCCATCTTTAATAGCAATGACCTGACCATGCATAGGAATAGAGATGATAATGAAGTTAGAATATGCCCATATAAGCCTTCCTTGAGCATCCCTTAAAATGCCCCTGATACTTTCAAAATCTTGTTATCGCCACTAGCTGCAACATTAAGCTTTATACTCCCACTACTTGGATACTTAAAATGGTCTTTAATGATGATAGAACCAGAGAATTGTTCCAAAAAAAATAACCTTCTCTTCTCTATCTATTTGGGGCTAACTTTTATATCTAGAGTTTTCTTTTTCTTCTATTCCACTGATTTTTTATACACATTTAATTTCTCTGATAGCATATCTGAGAGTTGAATAAGATCATCCAAAGTTGAGTCTTGATATTGTTCTACTTCTTTATTATCTGAATAGAATCCCCTGTCAACTCTTCTGCTCCTTCTACGTGACTTGCATAAATTAGCATCTGCACTGTTGTTTAATTCCATATCTTCTACATTCCTATTATTGTAATGAATAAGCTCTTTAATGTTCAATTCTTCATCAATATCCTTTTGTGATTCTCCTTCTTCCCATTGATCACAAACCTTATTAGATACTTATTAAGTACCTTCAATTAGCATAAGATTTTGGTACTGTGATTGGTCTGCTTCATGTATTTTAACAGAATGAGGAGTTCTTATAGGATGCACTTCTTGACTACTTTTCTGAAAATCTTCCTTCTGCCTTCCTGATTATTCTTACATGTTGATGCTTCTTGATTCTCCTTCTTCTTGTAAATAATGTTCTCTTGGTCTTTGATTCTGAAGATCTTGATTGGTTCTTGATTCTTTCTTAGGATTTTGGCTTGAATTTCAAACTTTTAGACAACCTCCTTTCCTTTTCTCTTTGACTCTTCGATTCTAAATAAACAACTGGATTCTTGATGACCAAGTTTGCAGCAGTGGCTACAATAGTGAGGTATTGATTCAAATTAATTTTTTAAAAAAATGTTTAGGAATTATTTAATTTGGAAAACTTTTATGTTTTAAGCATCGATAAGGGAGCACAAGGCTCTCATAATTTATTACAATTGACCACGTGGCCCTCATAATTTATTACACAAAATAATATTGTGGGTACCCGAAATTTAGAACCATGGGCCCGGACGAATAGCCCAGTCCTGACGGCCCAAAGTCCGGGCCCCTCATCTCTTATTGATCCGGTCTCCCCCACGTTCCCACAATCGGAAGTTACACGGGAGATGGAAAATGTGGAGAAACCCATCACCTCCACTTACTTGCATGTACATGTATATATTAAACCCTAGGTCCATGGCAAAAGGACAAGTTGTATTCTCTATAATCACTCTCCAGAGTATATAGAAATAATATCGACTGCACCACCGTGGACGTAGGCACATCTTTGCTGAACCACGTACATCCTTTGTTGTGTGATTGGCATCTTATATTCCTTATTCTTTTCTTGATAATTTCTTCTCTCGTATTTATTTGTGTTGCATAATAATTTCCTCCACAATTGGCGCCGTCTGTGGGAAACGTTCATCTTTCCCTGAGAAGAGCCCACGTCAAGAAAGGAGTTTAAGATGTCTGGCCATAGCAGTAATGCTACCCAAGCAGGAGATATTCAAGAGCCACCTGCTCCTTGCAGGATCAGCTCTGAAGTCCGACGTTCAGGTCAAAGAGCTCGCCTAGAAAGACCAGCCTCAGAAGAAAGTCAGGGACCAGCGAGGTCCATGTAGATATCCAGGTTGATTGATGCGTACGAGGCAAGGCTCCACGAGCAGAGGGAGTCTTCTCACAGATACGAGGCTGAGAATGCTCGCTTGAAAAAAAAACTGGAAAGACTGGAGAGGGAGCTTCGTCCTGATAACTTGAGACGCCCATATCTCACTCCTAGCCCTCAGGCGAGCAAATCTCTCAGCCGAGGAAGGATCCCTAGGCAAGAATCACAAAGGGACGAAGGAGGCGAGTCAGACGACGACCTTCGCGAACAGCTGCGAAGAGCTCGTCGCTACCAGAGCCCTGCTCGCAGTGACGAGAACATACAAAACATGGTCCACAGGGAGATGGACCAGCATCCCGCTCACCACGGAACAAGATCAACCAAAGAACTCGCGAGGCGAGCTCTCAAAACCCAGATGAAGTCACCTTTCACAAGAGAAATCGAAGAGGAGGAAGCTCCCAAGAAATTTGCCATTCCAAGGTTTAAGATTTACGAAGAAAAAACTGATCCCATAGATCACGTCGGGCAATACCGACAGGCCATGACCCTCCGGAGTCACCGAGATGCCCTGATGTGCCGCATTTTTCCCTCAAGCCTTTATGATGTAGCACAGAATTGGTTCGAGAGGATCCCCTACCGGTCGATCAAGAATTTCAAATCCCTAGCCGAACTCTTTACGGCACGATTCATTACCAGTAGCTCCCATCCCAAAAGGATGGATGCTCTGCTAACAATGAAGAAAACGCCTCAAGAGACCCTCCGAGAATACGCGAAGAGGTACTGGGAGTTATTTAATGAGATCGAGGACTGCGCGGAGGAAGTGGCAGTGGCCTCCTTCAAAATTGGGCTCCCTAGTTCTTCCCTCCTCTACCAGTCCCTGACGAAGAAGGAAGCTATGACTATTCACGACCTAATGGCCCGAATCGAGAAATACGTAAAGGTGGAAGAAGTCACCCGCCCTAAAACAGGAGAAAACGGTCGAGCTAAGCTCACTACCAAGGTAGGTGAGAAAACTGAGAACCAGAGGAAAGGAGGAAAGAACGGAGGCAAAAATGGCTTCAAGAACGGAGGGAACCATAACGCGTCGAAAGCATTCCAGGCGGTCAACACCGTCTTCAAAGAACCAATTTATAAGATTCTCGCGAAGATCAAGGATGAGCCATTCATCAAGTGGCCCAAGAAGATGGGAGGAGATCCCTCGAAGAGGAACAATGCATTGAGGTGCGCTTTTCACAAAGAAGGAGGACACAAGACCGAGCACTGCAAAGCTCTTAAGTCTCACCTGGAAGAATTGGCCCAGTCCGGGCATTTGAACGACTTTGTGGAGAAAAGGGCAGAGAAAGTGACTGCCAACAGAGAGGCGAGACCCGACAATGTGCTGGAGGATGATGCTGGACACGAGTTTGCAGTAATCCACGAAGTATCTGACGTCAAGCAGATACAAGGGAACTCAGCACAAATGGAAATAAAAAAAAACTTACAGCGGTAATGCAGGCTTTTCAAATCGATCCAGCAAAGTCACAGTCAGGAAAGAGTCGACGAGCAGAGGACGTCAACTATAACAAGCATATTCTTTTCACGGATGACGACTTGATGGGAGTAAGGACCCCACATCATGATGCCCTGGTCATTACACTCAGGATAGCCAACTTTGACATCGACAAGCTGCTCGTCGATTAAGGAAGCTCATCCGAAGTAATGTACCTCGACCTATTCAGGAAATTGAAGTTAAGCATCGCCGACCTAAAGGAAGCTACTGTTCCTTTGGTCGGCTTCGCTGGAAAAATAACCATGCCCCTAGGCAAGGTAGTGCTGCCAGTTCGTGCTGGGAACGTCTCCAAGATGATTGAGCTTTTGGTAGTTGACATCGAATTATCGTACCAGGCCATCCTCGGCAGAGGATGGCTTCATGCAATGAAGGCGGTCTCCTCAACCTACCATTAGAAGCTCAAGTATGTAACCGAGCGAGGAGTAATGGAGATCCACAGCGACCAAGCAATGGTGAGGAAGTGCTTCATAGCAGCCATCCGACCAATGCTAGAGAAGAAGGTCGGTCAACCCAGGGAGAAAGTTGAAGAGGGTGTAATACCTTCTAAATAGCAATTAAAGTATGGAAGACCTGGAGTAGAGGAGACCAGGCTCCTCCCCTCCGAACGTGTCATCGAGGACCTGGTAGAAATTATAGCCGAAGTTGGTGACAGTAGCAGAGTCTTCTTGATTGGAGCATCTCTCACCGACCAAGAACAGAAGGAGTTGACGACCTTGCTGAGACACAACGTAGACGTTTTCGCATGGGAACCATACGACCTTCCTGGAATTGATCCTGATATGGTCTGTCATCAGCTGCACGTCGACCCCACATTCAAGCCAGTCACGCAGAAGGCACGAAGAACTGCACCTGAGAAGGCTAAAACGGTCGAAAAGGAAGTCAAAAAATTGTTGGATGCAGGATCCATACGGGAAGTGAAATTCCCCAAGTGGTTGTCCAACCCAGTAGTGGTTCCGAAGAATAATGGGAAGTGGAGAGTTTGCATCGACTTCACTGACCTCAACAAAGCATGCCCTAAGGATAGTTTCCCCCTCCCAAAGATAGACCAACTAGTAGATGCTACTGCAGCTCACGAGCGAATGAGTTTCCTGGACGCATACTCAGGATATCACCAGATCCCCTTATATGCCCCAGACCAGGACAAAACGGCGTTCATCACGACAGTTGGGTTATATTGCTACAAGGTCATGCCATTTAGGCTCAAGAATGCGGGGGCAACCTATCAGCGACTGGTCACAAAAATGTTCAAGGATCAAATGGGAGACACAATGGAGGTATACATCGATGACATGCTTATTAAGAGCAAGAAGAAGGAAAATCACCTCTCAGACCTGTCAAAGACCTTCGAAATCCTCAGGAAGTACCGAATGAAGCTTAATGCGAGCAAGTGTTCCTTCGGTGTCCAGTAAGAAAAATTTCTTGGATACTTGATCAGTAAGAGAGGCATAGAAGCTAATCCAGACCAGATCGATGCAATCAACAGGGTACAACCCCCTCGAACAATCCGGGACGTTCAGAAGCTCACTGGAATGCTCGCTGCCTTAAATCGCTTCATTTCCAAATCCTCCGAGAAGTGCAAGCCTTTTTTCTAGCTTCTAAAAGGGAGTAAACCGATAGAATGGAGCCTAGATTGCTCGCGAGCATTGGACGACCTCAAATCCTACCTAAGCACTCCACCGTTGTTGGTCATACCACAGCAAACGGATTCTTTGTACATGTACCTCTCTGTATCCAATCACACTGTCAGCTCCGCGTTAATATGAGAGGTTGCAAGGATCCAACACCCCGTTTATTATGCGATCAACACCTTATTAGACGCCAAGCAAAGGTACCTGCCATTGGAGAAGCTCTCATTTGCCTTAGTAATAGCCTCGAGGAAGCTGAAGCATTATTTTGAAGCTCATATTATCATCGTCCTTACATCCCACCCCCTTAAGGCGGTCCTAAAGAAAGCGGATTTGTCGGGCAGATCTGGAAACTCTTTGTTGATGGAGAACCAAGCAATAGTGGAAACCTAGAAACTCTTTGTTGATGGAGCCTCCAACTCAAAGGGTGCAGGGGTAGGCATTGTCCTCATCACTCCAGAAAACACAATCCTCGAACAAGGAATCGGGCTTAGATTTGCAGCCTCCAACAACGAAGCAGAATACGAAGCCCTAATAGCCGGTCTCCAAAAGGCACAAACTCTGGGAGCAAAACTTCTACAGGTGTTCGGCGATTCTCAACTAGTCTCTAATCAGATAAGTGGAGATTACAACGCGAAGGATGAAAGAATGGCAGCCTACCTCGCCCTGATGAGAAAACTAATGACGAGCTTTGAGGAGATCAACATCCAGTAGTTTCCCAGGGGCAAAACAGTCATGCTGATGCCTTAACAGCCTTGAGTTCGGCAGTTGACTCTGACCTTAAGAGGGTCATCCCCATCGATTTCCTCATTTGTTCGAGCATTAACCTCAACAGCAAGTTACCAAACACGGAACAAGTACTCCAGGTGGGATCAGCCCCTAGCTGGATGGACCCCATAAGGGACTATTTTAAGGATGGCACGCTCCCAGATGACAAGAAAACTTCCCACCAGATAAGAGTCAAAGTTGCTCTCTTTCACTTATCCATAGGAGGCGACTTGTATAAGAAATCCTTCCCCGGTCCCTACCTTAGATGCGTCCACCCAAGTGATGTCGAGTAAGTGCTACACGAGCTTCACAAAGGAATCTGTGAAAGTCATATCGGAGGAAGGTCTCTAGCCTTTCGAGCAATGAAGGAAGGCTATTGGTGGCCATACATGCAAAAGGACTCCGCAGTATATGTTCTTAAATGCCCGAAATGCCAATTCCACGCTCCTATGGTCCACCAACCAGACAGCGATCTGAAGTCCCTGTCCAGCCCATGGCCCTTTGCCCAATGGGGAATGGACATTGTGGGACCACTGCCTACCGTCGTCGGCAATCGCAAATACCTGTTGGTTGCGACTGACATCTTCCCCAAATGGATCGAGGCTGAATCCCTAGCGAACATCCGAGATACTGATATGATAAGGTTCATATGGAGAAATATAATCACTCGGTTTGGGATCCCTAGAACCATCATCACCGACAATGGAATGCAGTTCGAAAGTGGCCCCTTTTAGAACTTCTGTAACGAACATGGGATCAGACACCACTTCAGCTCTCTAGCCTACCCTTAGAGCAATGGCCAAGCCGAAGCTTCCAACAAAACTGTGATCGAGGGATTAAAGAAGCGATTAGAGTGAGCCAAGGGCGCATGGGTAACAGAGCTAACCCATGTTCTATGGGCATACCGAACCACTCCTCGGCGAGGAACAGGAGAAACCCCATTTTCACTGACATATGGCATGGAAGCAGTCATCCCATTAGAAGTAGGTTTGCCAATAATGAGATCCAACCTTGTCGACCAAGGCCTGAATGAAGAAGCATTGCTCGCCGAACTCGACCTAACCGACGAGCATAGAGAACTGGCCCTAGTGAAGCTTGCAAGCTATCAGCAATAGCTCGCAAATTACTACCACAAAAGGGTTAACCCGAGAAGATTCCAAGTTGGGGACTATGTTCTAAGAAAAGTCCTGGGCAACGCGGTGAAGTCATCAGATGGCAAGCTAGGCCCAAAATGGGAAGGACCCTTTAAAATAACTAAAGATGACCTGCAAGGTGCCTATCATTTGGAAACGATGGAGGGCAGAGAGATACCACGAGCATGGAACGCAGCTAATCTCAAGAAATTCTATTTTTAGATTCTCAAGGAATTCTATTGTTGAATCTTTTTCTTGTATTTGTTATGTGAAAGGACAGTTCATTTCCCTTATTACTAATGAAATCAGTACCAGTTGCATTTCATCACACATCTTTTCCAAATCACAGGCACGATGGTCGATATAGCAGGGGAATACCCCTCCTCAAGTCATTGTCATGAAACACGAGAGACCTCTTAGCATTGCCCCTGGCAATATATAAAGCCCTACAGAGGATTCTTAGGCAATGCGATCAGATTTTATACTGGCCATCAAACCTACTTTGGTTGAGCAAAATCCTGATCGGATGAAGACATCCAATACCAGGTGTGTCCTCGCCAATTAACCTACTTAGGCCTAAGGGAGTGTGACGACACAACCTAAAAGGTAAAATGGGGCATAATGGTATTTTGGTATTATACTGGACTGGGAAGACACTTGCATGACAAAACAAAAAGGATTATGAAGCAGCAAGAATATAAAAAGATTGGATGAACACGTTTAGTCAGCAAAATTGCCCAAAACACGAACTTTTCATTAATACCTTATATTTACAACAATGATAATACATGTTTAGTCGGCGAAACTCGCCCAAAGCATTTACATTATCAAAGGTTTCATTAATCCCTCATATTTACAACAATGATAATACATGTTTAGTCGGCGAAGCTCGCCCAAAGCATTTACATTATCAAAGGTTTCATTAATCCCTTATATTTACAATAATGATAATACATGTTTAGTCGGCGAAGCTCGTCCAAAGAATTTACATTATCAAAAAAGACAAAAGAAGAACAACTTGCAAAATCTCAAGGAGGTGGAAGCCTCCGAACAAGATAATTTGCCACTCTAACTCTTCGTCCGTCATCAATAGCGGGGACTAGCTCTTCCACAACCTCATTTGCGTCCAACTCCAATAGTTGCTAAGGAATATCATCAATGGGGATCCATCGATCATCCCTCCTGAATGGGTTGGGCATCACAGTGAAGGAGGACATCTCGTGACGATACCATAACACCGAGTTCCTCGGGACCTGAAGCTCTTTCAAGGCACTTAACCACCCTCTGATGAAAGAAAATTCCTCGAACTCAGATAATCTTGTTGGAGCATCTAGCCATCCTTGATCATAACCGTCAGCCCACGCTTGCCGAGGACCTTTCTTGAATAAGTGCCTCAATCGAGTAACGTCCCTTTGAAGCCCAGCAGCAATTACATATGCTCGCCGGACATCATCGCGGAGCTCTTCCATCTCCTTATCACGTTGTTCTTCTGCTTCCCTGTTCCTACCCCTGGTGCTACTACCAGCTCGCGGGAGGGGAGGACGAGTGGAACCTCGCGGCATAGGAGGAGTATATCCAGCTCGCGATGACGAGGAGCCTTGTATAACTGCTGAAACAGTGCTCGGCGCATGCTCTCTAAGTTGTAAGACTTCCCTCCTCAGGTTTTCATTCTCCAGCTGCAGGAACTCCCCGACTTGGTTGACCTCAGTGGCCTCTAGGAGTCTTATTCTCAGCACATTGACTTCTTCTTGCACTGAATCCCTAATGTCCTCCATCTCCTGGAGCCTATCCTTCAGCTTGACCACGAGCTCAGACTGCTCCTTATACTTTTGATTCCTTGACCTAAGAGATTTTCAAAGCCTAACAAAGGCCTGACGAACCTAAGGACTGGCATTGGGACCAAGAGTCCTGCCCAACTGAGATGTGGCAGGAATATACTCTTCTACATCAGTCAACTACAAGACATAAAAGGGCAATGGAGAGAAAAATCAATCAATGCACTGGAAAAAGAAGCCTTTTCATTTCATTGATAAAAGTCAAGTACATCGAGCAGAAATTGGAAAAATTACAAGCAGAAGTACAAAAATAGTCCTAAAAGTAGATTAACTAGCAACCTCAGGCTGCCCAGAGGTGGCTGGCTGCTTCCCCTTGTCAGCACCAGTAGAGACATCCCCCTCTACAGGGATGCCCTCAGTCGCCTGGGCAGGACAAGCACCGGCAGGACTTGTTTGAGAGGCAAGATCAACACCCTCGATGGCTGGGGCAGGGGCAGGGGCTTCTTCGTCCATAGTTGGCCTCGAACCCGGGTTATGCTCGTCGAACATAGGAGATTCAGCATCAACCCTAGCAGCTAAGAGGGCCTTATTCCATCCCTTCTTGAAGTTCAAACGGCTGATGTAGCCTATCTGAACCTCGGCGTCTTCGTAAGCAGCAGTCCACCCAGAGTTATATGAATCCTCCTTGATGGTGGATACCTGGGACTCTTTCTCCTTTAACTGCTCGGTCAGAACCTTGTTCTCCTCCATGACACCCAGCTTGCTCGAGCAGACTAGGTCATAGGCCTACCTCAGCTCGCTCAGCTCCTTAACCGCCATATCCCTCTCTCGATTAGAATTGATGAAGGCCAGATCAGAGGAAGCTCAGGCGGCGTCAGCAGTCTTTAAATCAGCCTCCAGCTGAGAACCCCTGACTTCCAAAGCAGACTTTTACTGCTCCAGCTCGCCATTCCTTCTCACCAACTCGTCGCGAGAACGATAGAGCACGACGAAGTCAGTCACAAACTGCCAAAAATAAAGAAGAGATCAAGAAGGAGAAACAACTAAAACTTGTTAAAGAATTGAAAAATGGAGAGGATCTTACCAAGGATAGCCTCTGGCTAGCTTGTAGGGCCAATTGATCAGACCTCAACGCCCTCTGGCGATCTGTAGGGAGAACTGCCCTCTCGAGCAGCGCAGGTGCCAGCTGAGGAGAAATGGTAATTGAGCCCCCATCGGGCAAAGCAGACACCGGGACCAAGGCTTGCCCAACCTTCATCCTTAACTCCATCTTTATCCTCTCTTCCTCTTTCTCCTTCTCCATTCTCTTCCTTTCCTCTATCCTCTTCTTTTCCTCCACCTTCTTTCTTTCCTCCTCCTTTTTTCTCTCCCTCTCTCTCACCTGCTCTTCTTCCCTCCTCTTCCTCTCTTGCTTCTGAGTAGAAGACCGAGAACCAGTAGCCACGGCCCCAGAAGTAGACTTTTATTTCTTTGACCTATGTGCAAGAAGCACGTGGTCCTCATCATCATCATCTCTAATCAAGTTCCTTGGAGGCATCTCTTCACCTGAACTGTTGGAAGTGCTCGACGATCCTCGAGCTTCAGAATCCTCCTCACAGTCAGAAGAACTGCTACTGTCAGAGCTCCCTTCACCCAAATTACTCGCAGCTCCTGCAGGTTCACTCTCAGAGCTGCTCTCCTCTTCGTCCAACTAGATAGGCTCAACAGTAGTCTCTCCGAAAGAATTAAACTCTGGTACACTATCCACAGGCCGTGCTATGAAGCTGGAGCCTATGTTCTTATACTCGAGTAAAAAGGCAGCAGACCTGGGATGCTCACCGTCACCCAAAGGCTCCCTGATATTCCAAGCTTTCACCAACTCTGAGATACGAACCTCGCTGAGAGAAGGCTCCAAATTCTTTGACCTCACTGTGGAAGAAAAAGCAAAGAGGGGTTAGAAAAGTCACAAATCAGCAAAGGTTGAAACAACAGTACAATGTCTACCTATATATTCTTCCCCGTTAAATGGAACAGTGAACCTCTCAGACCTCGACCCTTCAAACTGGGGAGGGAACTGCCATTTCCTAACGAGGAAACCCTCTTGCCAGTAGTCCTTATGGGAATCAGGTAGGTTTACTACCAATACCCTATTAGGGCTCCTAGCTTTGAGGTATAAGACACCTGAACTAGTTCGAGAAAAGGAATAACAGAAACAGATCTCGGCAAGTCCTAACCTAGTACCATATAACTGATTTATTCTATGGACACCATTTACTATTTTCCACACATTGGGCGAGCATTGCGCAGGAACAATATTGAAATAGCCAAAGAAATGCAAAAACAAATCATTGGGAGGGAAAGTGAGTCCCCCCTGGGAAAGTAACAGAACATGGATCCAGTGGGCATCCTCTATATCCCTAACGTTCCTAGGAGGGGAGGCACAACACTCAATATCTACCCACTCAGGAATGTTGTAGAACTTCCTAAATTCAGAGATTGACCTATTTCCAATCTTCGCCATTGAAAAACTCAAGAAAAGCTACAAACCAAAGAGAAAGTGCAAAGAAAGGGCACGATAAACTTACAAAATAGAGGATCGGTTCAAGTGATGAAGAAGCACGAGCTCAAGATAACTAAGAAGCAATGGGAATGGGGATTGAGAGGAGAAGGTACGAGGCGCTAGATTTCTTAAAAGAAAGAAGATTACTGGAAAGGCTGAAGCGACGGAAGAAAAAGTGGCTATCCCAATAAGCCTTCCATTCTAATCATAGCGCACAATAAGCGAAGCGGGTGCCGCTAAATCAACTTCACAGTTTTCGAAGAATCGCAAATCAGCCATAATGGTTGATCATTTAAATCCATTGAACCCATAAACATGGCCCAATAAATTTAGGGGAAATTGTGGGTACCTGAAATTTAGAACCATGGGCCCGGATGAGTAGCCTAATCCTGACGGACCAAAGTTCGGGCCCCTCATCTCTTATTGATCCGGTCTCCCCCACGTTCCCACAATCGGAAGTTACACGGGAGATGGAAAATGTGGAGAAACCCATCACCTCCACTTACCTGCATGTACATGTATATATTAAACCCTAGGTCCGGGGCAAAAGGACAAGTTGTATTCTCTGTAATCACTCTCCGGAGTATATAGAAATAATATCGACTGCACCACCGTGGATGTAGGCACATTTTTGTTGAACCACGTACATCCTTTGTTGTATGATTGGCATCTTATATTCCTTAATCTTTTCTTGATAATTGCTTATCTCGTATTTATTTGTGTTGCATAATAATTGCCTCCACAAATATGATCAGTAAAAGCTTTAGGTTCCTTATTGGTTTACACCCATGGGTTGTCACCAACTTCTGTTAGGCTCCAGGTTAGGAAAAAAATAGCAAACTTTGTAAAAAAAACATTCAGTAGTGTAACTTAATGAAATACAGATAACATACTTCCACACACATGTCATATGCAGTAGGTGTGTTGTATACCTTACTGTGTAGCAGAAATCACATAAGGTAGGCTTTTGCAGACTACCCCTGTCGGTCGCTTAATAATTTATCAAAATAATAATCGATTATACCATGCGGTGTAGCACCTGAATATGATATGCATGTTGTTAGTTAGTGAGAATCTACTTCCCTCTTAAGGTTGTGGTTTAGGGTGTAGCAACTAATGGAGGCCTCACCCTGCCTATTTTTATACTACGTCATTGACCTATCGTCGCAAATAAAAAGCCAGATACCACTGAACCTGCCATCGCAGAATATTATAGCATCATAGAAACGGTGTCAAAATAGTATATGGCCTAATGCCTATAATGAATGTGGATAGAAAGTGTAAGGTTGGAGAGGAACAGACGGCAGAAGGTGCAAGGTGGAGAAAGAGTCGTCTTATACTTTGTGTTAATTTTTTTAGGTTTTAAAATTTTGTTGTGATTTAAAGTTTTACTGCCACATGAGTTTTACTGCCATGTGAACAAATAATCAAGCTGCCTAGGGATCTTTTCCAATACATGCATGTGTGCCTGGAAAGACTGACACAATAGCTTCTTTTATAGTGTTGTGTTGGTCTGTAAGTATCATTTTTGGGGCTCAATCCCCCATTGACAAACAACACGTTTGCATTAACCAAACTATAGTATACACCATCTCATCTGCAATCAATGCACATCGAAGCAACATGGGCTGTATAAGATGATTAAATCCAACAAAAATAACTAATAACACTTCATACTTGCTCATGAAATATGTAGTGTCAAAATAAACAACATCAACAAATTTAGCATAATCATCCTTGCCCTTTGCATCAACCTAGAACACATTTCTCAGTCGATGATCTTCATTTAAGTCTTTCGTGTAAAAAAATTGGGATTCTCTTCTTACATATGCACAAAAAGTTCAATCAGAACTTGAGCATCTCCTTCCTTTAAAGTCAAATCCCTGCCCCTATCGTGTTGGTTTCGGATATAATTCTCTAAAGAACCAGTATATTGATATGCACCATATTGTTTGGACACTGCAGCTAAGATCTTTCTTTTTCGTACTTTAGCATCATTCTTCAGTAGATTGACATTTTTGCGAATCGAAAAATTGTGCTTTGGTTGACAAAAGCTCGTGATTATTCTCTTTTATAAAACTATGTACGTACCATTTTCCATTGGGCCTTCTCTTCACAGCCAAGCATGGCCTTATTTCGTAGTGTACGTAAATTACAAAATCAATAAGAAAGCTAGTTTTACAACACTCACTTTTCACTAACTTGACTTACATTGCATATTGCCACCAACCATAAGAGTAGGCCACTTGGAGCAAACCCATTATAGAACATCTAAACCATAGCCACCAGAAAAATTATACAGGAGAATCAAAACTCCAAAGCCTCCATTAAGTCCTTAATTCCTCATCACAAGAGGAACAAAACTTCAAAGAAGGATCATGTCTATCTTTTTAAATAGTTCAGTGATTAGGCACACATTCTTCATATTTATCCCCTTAATTTCGGTATTTTTATGATCACGTGCAGTGTAAATAGCTTGGATTTTAACTCATATTTATGCTACTAACCTTTTTTGTCAAGTATTTCTTGTTTTGTATATTTCTCATGTGTTTTACAGGTATTTCATGCAAGTTAGTGCGAAAGAGAACGCAAAAAGTGAAAGAAACCAAGAAATAGAGAGTTGAAGGGCATTTTTGTAATTTTGTAGCCTTAGTCCGGAGCTTGAGCCAACTAGAAAGTTGAAGAGCTCTAAATTACAAGAACACTGGAAAAAACGGTACCTCAATCCGAGCTACGGTGAAGAAGTTACGATATTTTGAAGTTGCGTGATAATGAAGAGAAATGGACCGATCCGGTCATGCGAAATCCTGGCATTTATTATGAAGATTAAGAGGTGCATAGCTAGTAAAAACTTGCGCAGCAAGCAATTCTAGCTGTCAAATTTGTGCTACTTGGTGCTATAAAAGACCAAGCCCTACCTCATTTTCAAGGGGAGTCGAATTCTAGAGAGTAGAATAGAATTTTAGAGAGAGAAAGTCAGATTTTAGAGAGTTTTCTTAGTTTTTCTTTACATAGAAATTTTCATAAACCCTAGTTTTTGAAGTTTGTCTACTATTCAAGATTCAAAGTTCTATTCAAGATTCATCATTCATCCATTGCAAGTAATTTTAATTTATTGTTTTTACTGCTTTCCTAGTTAGTTTAATTAATTGTTGATTTCTAGTTTTCCATTCCCAATTCAAGTCATGTTCTCAATTTTCTTGAGTTAGTTATGAATTCCTACACTTTAATTTGTAAGTTTTATTTTGATTTCATCATGTTAAGCTAAGTTTTTAAGGGTTGGGATGCATGAACCCATCCCAATGTAAATTACTTATGTAGAAAATAGAATTTAAATTAAAAATTTGAAAGAGTCGTGCGAGATAATTTTACAACCATTGTAGATCTTTTAATCTCTCTTACCCTAGGTACTTGGGATGTTTAAGAATATGATGTGCATAAAATTATGTATCACCGCTTTATATTTAACTTTGATTTCATATGGTGCGGGCTTGATCCTCATATATGTAATGCTTAGGATCTATAAAGACTGGATTCATTCAAATTTATAATTTATAATTCTAGGTTTCTATACGGTAAATTACTAGGGTTAAGGGTATTGTATTCCAACCTACTTTCTCATTCATCTTAATTAATTTAACTTCTTTATTTACTTATTTTTTTCCCTTTTCAACCATCATCATCTTTTTCATTTTTTCTTTAAAGGTAATAAATCAATTAAATTCTATCAACCATTCCCCGTGGATTCGATACCCAGACTCGCCACTATACTCCTTAAGAAGTGTAGTTACAAGTTTAGGTTTTTTTGTATTGAGGTTGGAAGCCGATAACAACGACTAGCGTATTACACGGACGCTCGGTTTTTCCCCTCGATCATGCAGTTACCTCCAAAACACAGAGGATCTACTGGAATCAATAAGACTAGTTAGAACAATAATATCTTACCATATACATATCCTATTTGAACCCCAATACAGTTATGGTGAAAATTTTCAGAAATCAAGGACCAAAATCGGGCCATATCTTTATTCGTTATAGTTTTATCAATTACAAATATAAGTTTTGTTAGTTAAAGCTCAAATTTATTCATATTTCAATTTAAGCTTTCATCTTGCTCGTCTCATTTTTTCTTATGATTCTTGTGTTCTTGAAATTGTTCCTCGTTTACATTCAGATTTTAATGTGTTTCCTATTGCTATTTCTTAATGGTTAAGTCGAGGAGGAGGAGCCATCGAGCTGAACGGGAGGAAAAGATGACATTCGGGTGGTCCTATTAGGATTTTAATACACTATTGGTCCAAAATAGGAGAAAAAGCAGGGCAGTCAGCGCCTTCCAGGCGATCAGAAATAGTGCGGCCATTAGGATCAAGCAGGTAATCAATGGCATCGTCAGTGGGCTCTATAGAGGGCTTGTTCGTTGTTTACTTTGTGGTCGAGAGTGTCACAAATCAAATGTTTGATGTGAGAATTTTCTATTAGTTTGTGTATAGTATTCTTAGAATCAATTTTAATGTTTAAAACAGGTTGGCTACCTGTGGTTTTCATGAATAAACAAAGGAGGCTCTGCTAATTTTTTAAAAAAATAATAGTAGTTAGATATTTATAGTTTGTGATAAAAATATACAATATTGATTCATTGCACATTTATTGTTGATGAGTGGGATATTAATTTTGACGTAATTGACACTATTTTTTTTTTTTGCAGGTGCCAATTTTTATAGAACATGCAATGATGATAAGTGATTTTCGAGGTCGTACGCTTTAAGATTGCAAGATTATTTGACAAAAGCATTTCGTGTTTTGGAGTATAAAAAATTAATGTATTTTTGTTGTCAATTCCAACAATTGAACTTAGTGTTATATTTTTTATTTTGATGAATATTTAGAGATGCTTGTAAGAACTAGTGTTGAATGAAAATGATTCATTGTGTTCGTTGTAAATCATCTTATGTATTATATTTTATTATTATTAGGTGACTCTTTAATAAATTATCTCAAATGTAATTCAATTCTATATTAAACTTTAGTGATAGATTTTATTGCCCTAATATTTTGGCGCAAAAATTTTAAGATCCCTTCACCTCTTTGGGGATGGTTAAAATTGTCCCAAAATGTATTAAAGACGGCCATCTTGCCATCTCAAAAAGATCTTGTAAAATAGTAACCTTTTGAGACAAATTAATTCCCGTCTCAAAAGCACTCTTTTGGCACAATTTTCTTGCCGTCTTAAAAGGGTCATATAAAATGATGAGCTTTTGAGATGGATCTGTTCCCATCTCAAAAAAATCTTTTGAGACAGCTATGGCGTCACAAAAAGTATTTATAACCCCTATCAAAAAGACCCCTCCTAGCCGTCCCAAATACCTTCCGAAAAAGTATTTGAGACAGATAAACCATCTTTTGGGACTATTAGGCCACTGTCTCAAACGCTACTTTTTTGTAATGATTCTTCTCCTAGATGTTCCTACTTGTTATGGAGCTTTTACATGAATGAAATCTGAATAAAGAGAGTCCTAATGACCACATATATAAGCTAGAGGTCGTTTAGAAGAGTCTCCAAAACATAGAACTCTTTTGGCTAAAAGATAAGCACAAAATAAAAATCCCGTATCTGGAAATTTGTCACACTTAGAAAGCGTGACTAATTTTGTAACGGATCTGGTGCTTGACAAATGGGCGAACCGGTTCTTTTTTCTCAGCTTCGGTTCGATTTTGTTCTCACAGCTTTTTTTTCTTCATTCCTCTCAACTTCAAATTACCATAATTTCGTCACCATAGGTCGGATTGAGGTGCCATTTTTTTCAGTGTTCTTGTAATTGAAATCTCTTCAACTTTCCAGTTGGCCCCACCTCTGGACTATAGCTGCAAAATTACTAAAATGCCCTTCAACTCCCCGTTTCTTGGTTTCTTTCAATAGTTTGAGTTCTCTTTGGCACTAACTTGCATGAAATACCTGTAAAACACATAAGAGATATAGAAAATACAAAATAATTGCCAAAAAGGGTTAGTAGCATAAATATAAGACAAATCCAAGGTATTTACAATGCACGGGATCATAAAAATACCGAAATTAAGGGGATAAATGTGAATAATTTATGCCTAATCAGTGAATATGAAATCTTGGTTAAGAATAAACATTTAGTGAATGATTGTTCAATTTTGATATATGCAAAGTAGTGAGGCTCTATTTAGATTCAGAAATTATAAAGACGATATTTAACTTAGACTTAAACTACGAAAATGATACGGATAGTAGTTAAAGTCAAACACATGTATTTGGTATTGAATGGAAGATGGAAATATGGCATATAAGAAGGTAGTCTTATAATAAAATAATAATTATTTTAAATATTGCACAATGATAAGGATAGACTATTGGAATGAAGGGATAAACGTAAAGAATGATACTAGATTCATTAAGAATGTTAACTAATTGTGAATATATGATTATACAACTGATAATCTATTACTTATGAATGTTCGACATATGTATATAAAGGTATGAAGTAATATATGAGTTGGGAATTGATTTTTATTGATATGAAATCATTAGATAATTATCCTTACCTACAAATGATAAAGAAACTGAAGATTTTATGAAAGAAGATTTGTCGTGCATCGAGGAACCAATGGAAATTATTGATCGTATGGAACAAGTATTAAGGAATATAGTTGTTTTCATAGTTAAAGTGTGGTGGAGGAGTCATGAAAATTAAATAAGAAATATGGAAAAGGTAAGATAGCGTGAGGAAATAGTATTCCCATTTGTTTGTTAAGTGAAATTCATCCTAAATTTCGAGGACGAAATTTTCTAAGAGGAGAAAGTTGTGACAACCCGAATATAATTATGATAAATTATGTTTAAATCATGCTTACCTTATGTGATATGGATAATGTATTATTAGTTTATATAATGTTAAGTTATTATGTTTAGTTTAATCCTACCTTCATAAATCATGAAATGTCGAATTAGTTACAAACACAATTTTGAAATTTTCGAGAGGCATGTTCATGTTGGAGACTAGTTTTGACCATTATAATTTAAAAATTATGTAAGGAAATTTTTGTCCATTATCAATTTGTATGTCGTACGCCGTTACACCATTGAAGAAACTCAAGATCGCATCTACATCGACGGATCCGAATATCAAAGTGTCTTCAACATCATAGCCTCTGCGAGAATGAACTTGGTAAAATTTTGTTTTTATGTTCCTTAAAGTTCATATTTAGTATTGGGAAATTTTTATAAAATGTTTTTTTATAAAAATAAGAAGTAAGTTTTTTCAAGCAAAATGAGGCTTTTATCTTTCGGGGAAAACCAGACCGGTCCGCCTCCCTACCGGACCGATCCGCCACCGGACCGGTACGCCCTCTGCCCGGACCGATCCGCCTTGCTCGAGGTCCAGTATACCACGAATCGAATGCGAACCGCAGAAGGCAAATTTTAAAAGAACCGATCCGAGGTCGGACCAATCCGCCCCCAAGCCGGACCGGTCCGCCTGGGATAAACTCGAGCAGTTCCGTAACTGTTTTTACCACCATCTTATATTTCCTATATATATAACTATTCCGATGGTGTATTTATTTAAGTCTTTGAGAATACATTTTTAAGAGTACAAACACAACAAGACTTCAATTTTTGATGTGCCAAACATCTTTTTGATTCACACACAAAAATCCCAATTACTTTTGTGAATCTTTTGGAACCCTAGAACACAAACTTTGTTATTGTTCATCTTTGTGGAGAGATCTTTGCAACCGAGGGCTGCGTGTCATTGCTGAGGGAGTCTCTACAAAGTTTATGGCTGCGTGTCATTGAGGAGAGCTACGGTTCTACCTTTGTTGTTTGGGCTGCGAGTCCTTGGAGGGTGCTGCGTGTATTCTCTTGCTGAGTTCAAGACTGCGTGTCTTTGTGGGTTGGCTGCGCGTTGATCCATTGCAGATTTCTATATGTAATTGTAAGTTGCGGCTTGTATATTCATAGTGAAATAAAGGTTTTACCCGAAAGGGTTTTTTTCCTGAAATCTGTGTCTCAGCATATTTTTTGTGTCATATGCTTTATTTATGGTTTGACACACACACGCACTTTAGATGCATGATTAGGGGCTAAAATTAAATAAGCGTGCTATATTAGAAAGTTGCGAAGTTAATCACACGTAATTCTCGCGTTCTCAAATTGGTATCGGAGCGGGTTGCGCTAATTTATTGCGTATTCCTATTTTCCGCAAAATCGTGTGATTTTGATTTTTTTTTTAAATCAGTTTTGTGAAAAATCGCAATTTTTCCTATGGAGCACTTATATAATCAGATGCCTATTTTTGACGGGTCTAATTATGCCTACTGGAAAGCTCGTATGAAATCGATTTTAAAATCTATTGACGAGCGTGTTTGGTTGCTTTGCGAAAATGGTTGGACTCCTCCCACGGTCACTGTTAATAACATCACCACTTTAAAACCCGTGTCAGCCTGGACTGAAGATGATTATAAAGTGTCCAATTTTAATTCCCGTGGTCTGAGTGCTATTTCTGGAGCTGTCTCTCCTGATGAGTTTCATCGAATTATGACGTGCACCACGTCTAAAGAGGCTTGGGATGTTTTGAAATTAACACATGAGGGTACGAACGCGGTTAAAGAGTCAAAATTACAAAATTTGGCCACCCAATTTGAAACTATCACCATGTCTGAGTCTGAATGCTTTGATGATTTTTATGCTCGTTTGTCAGACATTGTTAACACATGTTTTAATTTGGGTGAGGTGATTGATAACACGCGTGTCGTTAAAAAGATTTTGAGATCTCTCCCAAAACGCTTTATTCCTAAAGTCACTGTTTTGAACTCTTTGGGAAATTTGAAATCACTTAAGTTGGAAGAACTTGTAGGAGATCTTCAAACCTATGAGATTGACATGTTTCCCAAAACCATTAAGGCTAAGAATAATGGCATTGCTTTAAAGACTCATTTTAAGAAAAAGAAAGAAACTGTTTGTGAGTCCGATTCTGAGGGAGATTTTGATTTTAATGATATGGCCTTGTTTGCGAAAAATTTTAAAAAATTTCTCAACATGAACAAAAATAATTCTTCCAATAAAAAGAATTTTTTTGAGAAAAATAAAAAGAAAGGAAAGGCCAAAGAAAGTGGTGAGAGGGAAAAAGAAAATAAATCCGATGAGGAGTGTGAGGAAGATTTTGAGAACGTCACTTGTTTTGAATGTGGGGGTAAGGGACATAAGTCATTTGAGTGTCCTACGTGGCTTAGAAAGAAAGGAAAGAAAGTAGCTATTCCTGTCACACTTAGTGATAGTAGTGAAGGTGAGGGTGATGAGACTAGTGGTGAGAAGTTTGTAGCTTTTTCTAGTCGTGTGAGCACACCCACCTTGTCCCACAATAGTGCACACGGAAGTGATAGTGATGGTTTGAGCGCTTCAAGTGAGGGAGAAAGTGAGAGTGAAAGTGGAGATGAAAGTGAGCTCCAAAAAGCTTTTAGAGAGTTGTACACCGAGACCTTGAAAACAAAAAGGTATAATAGGGATTTAGGTCGTCGGGTTTTAGATTTGGAGAAAGAGAAGGAGGTTTTGAGAAATGAGAAGTGTGATTTGGCCGACACGTTGTCTAGTCTGACGACACGTGTATCCCAACTCGAGAGTGATCTCGAACGTGCCAGGGTGGTCAAAGTCAAGTTTGAGAACGCACCTAAGAAGGTTGAAAAGGTGGTTCTTAAGGGTAAAGGTGAGAAGTTAGGAATAAGTCATGACGGTGCTTCTTCTTCCCAATTATCACCCGAGCCGGTTCCCACTTTAGTGACAGTTTCACATGTGTCTCACCCTAACCCACCTAGGCGTCCCATTCCTTTTAGGAAAGTGCATCCTAGAGTTTTTGAGAGAGGTGTTCCTAGGCCTATTTATGTTTGTTCCCATTGCAAGAGGAGAGGACACCTTAGGGAATTTTGCTTTAAGTTTGGTTATGTGTCACGTATTGCTTCAACACGTGTTTCTGGCACACATGCACCCACACATGATACTTTACATGCTCCCGGATACTACATGAGAGAGTTTGCACATTTAGGTGAGAAAGTTAAGTTTTTAGTCAAATCTTCACAAGAATTGATGGAGGTTTTTCATAAGTTGTCACCACCTTTGGAAAACCCCTCCGCACCTAATGATTGAGGTTTGACTTGTTTACTAGCATAGGGTGATTTTCATGATGTCATTGTTTGCCTATTGCTAGTATGTATCATTTTTGTATATATTTTTGTTTTGAAAAATTTTGAAAAATACAAAAAGATTTTATTTTGACAAAAAAAAATTTGAAAAATCCAAAAAGATTTTTTTTGTTTGCACCGTTTATGGATGAACACTTAGGATGACCGAGTCACGACATCATTCCATTATTTTCATGTGACTATTTGATAGTGTTTTGAGACAATAGGTCAATTCATCCATGTGCTTTATAATGTCTGGAGTCATTAAGATGTAATTTAGTGTTACTTCCTACATGTTTGACTCATGTTTCCTTTATTGCACACATGCACGGATTTGTTTGATTATTGTGCTTGTCTTATCACATGTTGGTTGGGTGTTTTCACTTCAATCCTGTCCTTAAAACGAACCAAGCGCGATAAATTTTGATAAGGAAATTGTGCATATAAAAACCGTTTTGTGAGTTTGTGTGCTTTGTTTGATAATGGGGAAGGGCTGCGAAAGGTAATTATCTATCCTTTGCGCAAAAGCCACCGTTAAAAAGGACCTGAAAAATTGAGGAATTTTATTATCCGAGGTCCAAAGAGGATAAAAGAGCCCGAAAAATTTAAAGGCAATAAAAAGAAATTCATGCCAATTATGGGCCATTTAGGTTTTTGCACCAATTCTCCAAAGTTTGAGAATTTAGATTACCTCTAAAAGAATATATATATGAGGGAGTTTGGTTGGAGAATTTAAAACGGGTTTGCACGTCCTTGAAATTCTTGAAAATGCGCTATATAGTTTTGGACGTTATTGGTGTGGAAATCATTTGACTTTGATTTGTTGATTTGCATAAGACGATGTCATCTAAATTAAACAAACTTTTACACCTAAGGATACCTTTGATGTTCATTCATTAGGAGTACACATATGCATCGTGCACATATGATTGATTGAGTTGATTTACCTATCGAATGTGTTCACACCCATTCATTCCATTTTCATGACTTTGTTGTTTGAGTATAAATCCATGGTGTGATTTTTGTATCATATTTGTTCAAATTGGTATCTTTTCTTTGTATGAAAATTTTGAAAAATCAAAAATAGTTTGTGTTTTTTTTGTATACCGTGACACCCCGATTTTGCTTATTTGATTCATTCTTCTCATTTGTCTATTTCGGGACATCATAAAAAGGGGGAGAAAGAATTATCATATTATGGGGGAGTTTGTATTTTGGGGGAGTTTTTGAGATGTAGCTTATGTTTTTATCATATATTGGTATCCATGTTTATCTCATTTCAAACTCGATATGTCACGTAGTATTTGCTTTGTCTCATGTGTGTAGGTATAAAGATTGAAGATCAATATGTTGCACACCCTGATGAGAAAAGCTTTGAGATTTGATGATTGTTGAAGATTGAAGAACAAACGATGAAGATTTAAACATTTGTATCTTTCCATCTTTAGGGTTCATGGGAGGGTAGATTTGTATAGGTCATTAGTTGATAATTCGGATATTTTTTATGTATGTACCGGCATAGACATAGGGGGAGATTTGTAAGGACATTTTTGTCCATTATCAATTTGTATGTCGTACGCCATTACACCATTGAAGAAACTCAAGATCGCATCTACATCGACGGATCCGAATATCAAAGTGTCTTCAACATCATAGCCTCTGCGAGAATGAACTTGGTAAAATTTTGTTTTTATGTTCCTTAAAGTTCATATTTAGTATTGGGAAATTTTTATAAAATGTTTTTTTATAAAAATAAGAAGTAAGTTTTTTCAAGCAAAATGAGGCTTTTATCTTTCGGGAAAAACCGGACCGGTCCGCCTCCCTACCGGACCGATCCGCCACCGGACCGGTCCACCCTCTGCCCGGACCGATCCGCCTTGCTCGAGGTCCAGTATACCACGAATCGAATGCGAACCGCAGAAGGCAAATTTTAAAAGAACCGATCCGAGGTCGGACCGATCCGCCCCCAAGCCGGACCGGTCCGCCTAGGATAAACTCGAGCAGTTCCGTAACTGTTTTTACCACCATCTTATATTTCCTATATATATAACTATTCCGATGGTGTATTTCTTTAAGTCTTTGGGAATACGTTTTTAAGAGTACAAACACAACAAGACTTCAATTTTTGATGTGCCAAACATCTTTTTGATTCACACACAAAAATCCCAATTATTTTTGTGAATCTTTTGGAACCCTAGAACACAAACTTTGTTGTTGTTCATCTTTGTGGAGAGATCTTTGCTACCGAGGGCTGCGTGTCATTGCTGAGGGAGTCTCTACAAAGTTTATGGTTGCGTGCCATTGAGGAGAGCTACGGTTCTACCTTTGTTGTTTGGGCTGCGAGTCCTTGGAGGGTGTTGCGTGTATTCTCTTGCTGAGTTCAAGACTGTGTGTCTTTGTGTGTTGGCTGCGCGTTGATCCATTGCAGATTTCTCTATGTAATTGTAAGTTGCGTCTTGTATATTCATAGTGAAATAAAGGTTTTACCCGAAAGGGTTTTTTTCCTGAAATCTGTGTCTCAGCATATTTTTTGTGTCATATGCTTTATTTATGGTTTGACACACACACGCACTTTAGATGCATGATTAGGGGCTGAAATTAAATAAGCGTGCTATATTAGAAAGTTGCGAAGTTAATCACATGTAATTCTCGCGTTCTCAAATTAACTTGAGGTAAAAACTAGATAGTTGTATATATATGAATTAGGTTTTTAACATAACAAATGTTACGTCGAACATACATTCGAGTGAGAAGATATCATCTTTTTATGAAGATGGGGTAAAGTAGTCAGTTAGCTTTAAATGATATTTTGTCTTATATGGCGCCACATGTTATACTTTGATTGGACCAAAGGGATGTACTATTATGCCGACTTATAGACCTTCAAATATACTATATTCATCATGGATATCATAATTTCAAATGGGTTAAGGTTTTCCATGGAAGAAAGAGAGGTTAGGGTGAATTAATAAAGTTTTAAGGAAGATAATCGAGAGATAAACAAACTTATGTATCCAAGGGTGATTAGGTAAGATTTAATTTGTAAAGTTACATTCTTTATATGACATGTGTGGTTTTTTATATGATATTAAGGATCATATTTGAGGATAAGGGGATGCATTTGTTGTATGTACATGGGTATGTGTAGGTTGTATGTATGAAGCATGTTGAATTCATACAAGTAAGGACGTAATCATTATATTAATCCAACTGGTGTATCTTTGTGCATACAAAATGGAA
Organism: Sambucus nigra; assembly: GCA_949130495.1. Classification (NCBI taxonomy): domain Eukaryota; kingdom Viridiplantae; phylum Streptophyta; class Magnoliopsida; order Dipsacales; family Adoxaceae; genus Sambucus; species Sambucus nigra. The sequence continues at coordinate 393,752,390 of OX422215.1, forward strand.
TCGATTGATTCTAGTTGGATATGAAACTACACTTATATATACCTGTTATATTTAAAAATTATGTAATAATACCAAGAAATGAATCTTGGGTGATAGTTTGAAGTTTAGGTATAGAATCTGCCCCAAAAGTGTAAGTATGCATACCTTGTGTTCGAGGTTTTGCTTGACATAGCAAATGAACTCCAAAAATTATGAAACTTTAATTTTGTATTATTCAATTTCTTATTGAAATTGGGTGTATACTCATAGAAAGTTATAATGTAGAAAAATTATAAAAATTCCTGGAAGTTAGCTGAATGATAGAGGAGCCTATAGGGAAGGTTTACTATATGGTAAAGAAATGGGCATATATTGCTCTAAAAAAACTTGAAATGATGTGTCGTCTTTTGTATTGAAAACCTAATATGATAAGTATTGGACTATCGAGAAGAAAGTAAAGTATGTCTGGGCTATGATTTGGATATGTTAAATATCTTAACATGAGTTTAGATGGGACTTCATTTATGATAAATGATTTGAATGGGATTATATATTGCTTATGAATTGAATTACATTTAAGTTATTCTTTAGATTAATGATATTCTTAAGGAGCCTCAATTCTCTCTCTCTCTCCCTATGGCGTGTGCGTACTAGGGTTTGCATGGCTTCCATGCCACCAATCAACCAAGCCCCCCTATCCCTAAACCCCCTGATCCTAACCCTTGGACTAGATCCTTCGCAAGTGTAGTTGCCAATAAAGTTCCTAAAGAACTAAACCTAAAAAGTCCCTCCTCCTTCAGAGGTGAACCTGCTGTACTTTTTTCGGAAGAAGACATTGTAGTCCTCTCAGAGCCTTTCACGTACTCTATCATTGGGAAGTTTTCCCATGGTAGACCTACGCTAGAAGGTATACGAAAATCTTTTCAAACTTTCTCGTTAAAGGCTGCCTTTACCATAGGATTGATTGACTCAAAGCATATTCTCATCCAGCTTAATTGTGAATAAGATTACGTGAGATTATGGTTAAAAGATCAATGGTACATTGGCAAATTCCCCATGAGAACGTTTAAATGGACAGCCAATTTCAGACCTGATGAAGAGTCTCCTATTGTTCCAGTTTGGATCAATTTCCCTAATCTTCCTTTACATTTTTTTGCAAAGTCCTCCCTTTATTCCATTGCTCAGTTGATTGCTAAGCACCTTAAAATGGATTCTTCTACTGCTTCTATGTCTAGGCCTAGCATTGCAAGGGTCTGTGTAGAAATTAACCTTCAACAGGAGAGAATTCACCAAGTGTGGATTGGATGTGGCTCGCAGGGATTCTGGCAACAAGTGATTTATGAAAAGATACCATCCTATTGCGAATTTTGTAAGAAACAAGGTCATGATGAAATTAAATGTGTATTTAAATACCCCTCTCAATCAATGACTAAGAAGAACAAAGACATAAAGGAGGTTGCTACAAAGCCAATTTATGAAGAGAAGAAGAAGGAATCTATTCAAGTGATAGAAGAGAAAGAAGATCAAGAAAATGGTTCTTTGCGAGAAATTAATCAAAAAGAGTCTGAAATGGCTCTAATCACTCAGTTGAGGCAACCTGCAGTAGAAACAAACCATTTCAAAATTGTTCATCATGATCTCTCTGATGTAGAAGTTATAGACATAGTCAATGTTTCTCCAAGAAGTACTCAAATCCAAGATAAGGAATACACCAAGGAGAATACTAAAGAATGCCTATCAGACTCTATGAAAAGTAAGAAAAGTGTCCCACTGGTCGAGGAACTACAGGTATTTTCAGCTTCATTTGATGAGAAATGGAATTCCTACCATAAGGCTAAAGAGTTAAGGAACAAGAAGGAGCATGAAGTTTATAAAGAAATCCCAATTTTTGGTAATGAAAAAAAAGGTTTTAATCCCAAAAGACAATCAACTGCTATCTTTGATCCTCAGTATAAAAGGATCACTAGATCCAGTGGTAAGGTAAACACTCCAACTTCTCCATTCTCTGTTAATAAATGATTAATTTCATTTGTTGGAACATTAGAGGTGTAGCAAGTAAAGCAATAAATCGTAGAGTAAAGAGGCTTAAGAGATCATATTCCCTTCCAGCCATTGCATTGTTAGAGCCAAAAGTTTATTCAAGTAAAATGAATAAGTATAAGAGAAAGTGGGGCTTCTCCAATAGTGTTCATAACAGGTCTAATAAAATTTGGCTATTATGGGCTTCTGAAATTGTAGCTACAGTGATCAGAGATGAGGATCAACTTCTATTATTGAAGGTTCAATGTCCTAGTTATAATAAAACTCTATTCATAGTCATAGTGTATGCTAAATGTACTGCTGAAGAGAGAAAAAGTCTTTGGGATATGCTTGAAGATATTGCCATTGAGTATTGTTCCCAATATCTGTTGGTGATGGGGGATTTTAATGTGGTGGCTAATGAAGATGAAAAGATTGATGGGAATGATATTTACTTTAATGCAACTCAAGATTTTAGAGATATGATTGCCTCTTGTGAATTCATAGATTTGGGATTTAATGGTTCCAGATTTACCTGGACCAATAATAGAGTGGAAGGTACTATCTTTAGTAGGCTGGATAGAGGTTTAGTGAACCCTCAATGGTTAATGGAATTTCCTAATCAATCCATTACTCATCTGCATAAACACTGTTCAAATCATAGCCCTTTATTATTGTCCATTAAAACAGCATTAGATGGTTGCCCCAAGCCATTCAAATTTCTCCATAAGTGGACTTTGGATAATTCTATTGACCAGGTGATTAAAGATGCTTGGAATATAACAGTGTCTGCCACTCCAATGAACCATTTTGCTCAGAAATTGAATAATGTCAAGAAGAAGCTGAGGGAGTGGAATGAAAATCATGTCAAGAATATCTTCCAAAAAGTCAATGATTTGGAAGATCAGCTTCTTATCAAAGAGGGTATCTTTGAGGCTGCTCCTTCAAACACGACCAGAAGAGATCTTCAAGAATGCAAGGCTTTACTGAACCAGTCTCTCAGTATGGAAGAAAGATATTGGGCTCAAAAGTGTAAGTTAAAATGGCTTAAGGATGGGGACTCTAACTCTAAACTGTTTCATACAGCTGTCAAGGTTAAGAGGAATCTTTTAGTCATTAACAAAATTAAAAATCAGGAGGGGCAGATAGAAGATACAAAAGAGGGAATTCAACAAACTTTCATCAACCATTATTCAAAGCTTTGGAAAGGTGAACATCTATCAATTAATGATGAATACTTAAACATTATCCCTCATTCAATACAAGAAGAAGAAAATGGCAGACTCATTGAAATTCTAGATGAAGAAAAAATTCTTAAGGCAGTTAAAAGCCTCAATGAAGACAGTGCCCCTGGACCAGATGGATTTGGAGGTTGGTTTTATTCAAAGTATTGGGGGATTATTAAAGAAGATTTTATTAAAGCGGTGAAAAGCTTTTTTAATGGTGCAGACATGTCCAGAAGCTGGTCCAGCACTAACATTATGCTAATCCCTAAGGTATGTAGCCCAATAGATTGTTCCAACTTTAGTCCTATTAGCCTGTGTAACTTTTCCAACAAAGTGATTTCAAAAATCATTTGTGAAAGGCTAGGATCTATTCTCCCATCAATTATTTCCCCAAATCAAAGTGGTTTTGATAAAGGTAGATGTATCCAATATAATATCCTCTTGGCTCAAGAAATGATCCAATCATTGGGAAAAAAAGTTCATGGTGGTAATATTCTATTCAAGATAGATATGGAGAAAACTTATGACAGAGTCTATTGGCCTTTTTTGTGCTCCACTTTGAGAAAATTTGGGTTTTATGAGGTGTTCATAGATTTGATTTGGAGATTAATAGCTTATAACTGGTTCTCCATCATAGTGAATGGTCAAAATGCAGGATTTTTCAAATCATCCATAGGTCTTAGACAAGGAGACCCTCTGTCTCCAAGTCTCTTCATCATTGCCACTGAGGTCCTGAGTAAAAATTTGAATCTTTTGTTTGAAAAGAACAAGGCTATCCCCTTTTCTCATCCTCCTAGAAGTATGTTGATCAGTCACTTGGTATTTGCAGATGACCTCATTATTTTCAGTAATGCAGGTAAAAGATCCCTCAAAAACCTATTTAAGGTGGTTTCAGACTTCGAAAAATCTTCTGGGCAACTAGTTAACTTGGAGAAAAGTTCTTTCTACATGGCTAAGAAAACAAAGAAGAGTAGAATTATTAACATAGCTAAGACCACGGGTCTCCATCATAAGACCTTTCCTCTTAAATACTTGGGATGCCCCCTTAGTCATGGTAGACAGAGAATTGAGCAATATACTGGTATGATTAATATAGTGAGAAATAAGATTTCCAATTGGTCTTCGAAGCTCATATCTCAAGGAGGGAGGCTCATTCTAATCAAACATGTTTTATCATCTATTCCCCTCCACATTCTTGCAGTCATATCCCCCCCCCCCCCCTAAAGCTGTAATTAACAGGATCAAAGCCTTGCTAAGTAAATTTTGGTGGGGTGGATTTTCTTCTGATTATAAAATGGGACAATATTTGTTTTCCCTTTGAGGAAGGAGGTCTCAGTATCAGAAATCTGGAAGATATCATCAAAGCCTCTAGCATTAAGCATTATTGAAAGTGGAGATTTGATAATGGTTTATGGGGTAAATTCATGAGGAACAAATTTAGAGATATTTCATCTAACCCAAAAGGGTCTAAAGCATTTAAGAGAATTATATCTGTTAAAGATACAGCTTCTGAGCTCATAAATAAAGATAGACAAATATGGCTTCCTTCAAATTCAGGGGAATTCAACCTTAAGTCTGCTTATAACTGCATCAGGCAGGTTAGACCGTTGGCTCGGAGCTGGAAATTTATATGGTCTAATTTTTGTCCAAAAAAAATTGCCATATTTGTTTGGAAAGTCATGCATAAATTCATTCCTACTGATGAGATTATTCAATCCACTAGTATTAGACTTGTTTCCCGTTGTAGGAACTGTGAAGAAGATGTTGAAACTATTTATCACTTGCTGTGTAAATGTCTTATAGCTCAAGAAGTTTGGAACTTTTTTGGGTCAAGACTTGGTATCAAGATGAAAATGATCTCTTGTAGGGCTCTTCTTATGTCTTGGTGGTTGAACATTCCAAATAGGGATCATCAATCCTTCATTTTTTCTAATCTTCCAAAAATTATCATGTGGGAAATCTGGAAGGCCAGAAATCTAAAATAATTTGAGAATTATCCTGTGTCAGCTAGATCCATCACTAACAATGTAATATCAGCTTTAACTGATTTATGCTCAGTTCATGTGTTTAAAGACAGATGTAAAGCTGATGATAACTATGCGATATCATGGTTCCAGTTCAGAATCAAACAGGATCAAATTAAGCTTACAAAGTGCATCTGGTCAAAACCAGTTCAAGGATTGTTTAAGCTAAATGTAGATGGTGATTCACAGGGTAACCCAGGTTAAAGTGGTATTGGAGGTGTATTAAGAGATTTTAAAGGGCATTTTGTAGGGGGATTCAGTAAATTCATGGGGGTTAGTACTTCTTTAATTACTGAAGCTAATGCAATTATGGAAGGTATTAACATGTGCAGGAACCTCAAGATCAATTTGGAGCTCGTTACGGTGGAATCTGATTCTAAAATCTTGGTAGATTTGATTGTAAACAAAGGTAAACCTCCATGGTCTATACAGGATATTTTAGATAACATTCTTTCAGTCCAGTTTCTTAAGATTTCTCATTGTTGGAGAGAATTTAACACTGTAGCTGATTCATTGGCTTCAATGGCTTCTTCTTCTCAAAACTCAGTTAATTTTAGGTCCTTTTCTTCTCTCCCTAGATTGATAAAGGGCTTTCTGCAATTGGATAGAATAGGTATTCCTCATTTTAGAAAAAATTCTGTGTAATGGGGTTGTTTATAAAACCCCAAATTTACTTTCAATCAATTCTTTTTTCTTTGTAAAGGGGATATTTATAAATCCCCTCACTTATTGCTTTCAAGCTAGAGCTTTGGGCTCAACCTCTAGTTTTCTTTATGTGCGAGCTATTGCCTATTTTTAGTCTTGATTGAATAATATTTGTGGGGGTTCCGTACCTCTTCCCAAAAAAAAAGATATTCTTATGATGATACTAATATTGTAAAAATGATAGGAAGGGGAGAACAATAGGTTGAACAAGTGACAGACAAAGGCAAGGGAAGACACATTAAGTGGCCAAGGTGAGTGTATGATTAGAATATTACTCACTGGTAAGATGTATATATACATGATAATGGATATGATAAGAATATTACTCACTGGTAAGATGTATTTATACATAGTTATGGATATGATCAGAATATTACTCACTGGTAAGATGTATTTATACATGGTTATGGATATGATCAGAATATTACTCACTGGTAAGATGTATATATACATGATAATGGATATGATCAGAATATTACTCACTGGTAAGATGTATTTATACATAGTTATGGATATGATCAGAATATTACTCACTGGTAAAATGTATTTATGCATGGTTATAGATATGATCAGAATATTACTCACTGGTGAGATGTATATATATATGATAATGGATATTATCAGAATATTACTCACTAGTAAGATGTATTTATACATGGTTATGGATATGATCAGAATATTACTCACTCGTAAGATGTAATTATATATGGTTATGGATATGATACGAATATTATGAATATTAAATTGTTCATTTCGATTTACCGAAACGAGGGGTTACTCCTCGACCAGGAATGGGGGAGAATTGTCTATTGCAGACAGGATACGTGAATCGTGATTTGAAAAGGTTGGTCATTCATTATGAATGGGCCAGATAAGTTTTGTCTGTTAAAGACAATGGGTAACTCCTCGACCAGAAATGGGGTAGAATTGTCTATTGCAGACAGGATACATGAATCATGATTCGAAAAGGTTGGCCATTCATTATGAATGGGACGAATAAGTTTTGTCTATTAAAGACAAGGGGTTACTCTTTGACCAGGAATGGGGGGAGAATTATCTATTACAGACAGAATACGTGAATCCTAGTTTGGAAAGGTTGGTCATTCATTATGAATGGGCTGGATAAGTTTTGTCTATTACAGACAAGGTATTACTCCTCGACCAGGAATGGAGGGCATTTGTCTATTACAGACAGGATATGTAAATCATGATTCGAAATGGTTGTCCATTCATTATGAATGGGCCGAATAAGTTTATATAATATCACACGAATATTATTATTTGCATTTAATTTTATGCAACAGTGTAGTAAGTTTATTTAGTATCACATGAATATGATTTATTGCATTTAGTTTTATGCAATAGTATAGTAGTGATGCATTCACTGAGCTATTTTGCTCACGGTTTCAGATGTTTATGTTTTTCTAGTAACGTGATGTCACTGCCAAATCTAGGAGGTTGAGTGGAGTTAACAAGGGATGCATAAAACCATGATTTTGGTCCAATGTAAATGGGGTAATTTAAGCCTGCTTATCCTTTAAATAAGTTCATATAAGCATAACTACTTTAATATGTGAAAAGTTTTTAGTTTTACGAATTCATGTTGATTACTAAAAAAGTTAACTCATGTTTATGGTTAGTTAGAGGCAATTGTGGTTTGACTCACTTTGACTTTCAAACTTAATTATAAGTAACTAGGTTGGGGTGTGTCACGAAGCATAGGTGTACACATCATAACTTATAATACTAGAAGGAATAATGAGAATCGAAGAAATAGTTAATTTGTGCTTCAACACTTGGAATGATTAGTTACGTTCTTCTGTCCATGCAAATGGAACTTCCTTCCTAGTTAGTTTTAAAAGGGGAAGAGCAATGTGCGAGAATCCTTCTGCAAAATGACGATAATATCCAATTAATTCTAGAAATAAATTATTTTAGTAATATTGGTAGGACTTTTCCATTCCAAAATAGCTGAAATTTTGGCTGGATCAACTTGGATTCCATTTTCAGAAATCATATGTTGTAAAAAATTTATTTCTTTAATTAAAAAATCACATTTCTCTTTTAATCATATAACTAATGGTTTATAAGAGTACTTAAGACTGCTTTCAGATGTTGGGCATGTTCTTTCAGATTCTGAGAATATACGAGAATATCGTCAATAAAAACGATAACGAATTAGTCCAGAAAAGGTCTAAAAATTCTATGCATTAGATCCATAAAAGCTACTGGTGCATTTGTTAAACCAAATGAAATTACGGTAAATTCGAAATGTCCGTAATGAGTTTGAAACGCAATTTTCGAAATGCCTTCCTCTCTAACGAGTAATTGATGATAACCAGATCGTAAATTTATTTTCGAAAAGACCCTTGCCACTCAAAGTTGATCAAATAGATCTCTTATTCGGGGTAAAAGATACTTATTCTTAATAGTTTCTGAGTTCAGTTTACGATAATCTATGCACAATCTAAAACTTCCATCATGTTTCTTGACAAATAATATTGGAGCTCCCCAAGGAGATGAACTTAGTCGAATAAAACTTTTCTCCAAATGATCATCTAATTGGGTACAAAGTTCTTTAAGATCTAAAGGAGCCATTCGATATGGAGGTATCGAAATATGAAGTGTATTAGGGTAAAGATTGATACTAAACTCAATTTCTCTGGAAGGGGGTAATCCTGGTAAATTCTAGGGAAAAATATCTTCGAATTGTTCCAACAAATTTGGAGGATTTGGAAATTTGAGGGTTCTGATGGACCTAATCCTTGAAACATAAAAGAACAATTATCTTCGTTTCAAAATTAAATTTTCTTAACTTGACAATCGATATAAACATGATGCCTTGAAAAAACATCCATTCCGATAATAATATCAAAACCACAAATATATAAAATTATCAAGTTAATAAGGAGTGTTCCTAGACCAAGTTGAATCTTACAATTACTATAGCCTTGCGTTGGCGTATTGATTTCACTTGTCGGTAACTTAATATCCAATGGAGCAATTAAAGATGTAGGTAATAATTGTGGTAATTTAGCTAGTCTAAGACTAATAAAAGAATGAGTGGATCGTGTATCAAACAAAATATGTGCAGGAAAATGTTGGAAAATTATCACTCCTTCTATCACATCGTGGGTATTTCATATAGCATAATTCCTCCCACGACTCAAAATCGGCTTGATTCCCTTAGTAGAGTTTGACTTGGATTGATTCTTAGCATAACGGAATTTTGGATTTTGTGAGGGTTTATTTGGATGACGACGGATTAGAACTGTCTTTATCTTAGGACACTAGGACTGAATATGTCTTACTTCATGACATTCGTGACAGCGAATTACTAAACATGTTGTGTTATAACGAATTTGAGAATAAGCCTGTACACTAGAGTTTGTATAAGGGTGAGGCCTAGAATGAGATGGAGTTCTAATGACCTAGTTATTCCTGATAGTTAGGGGTGAAGATCAGATTATGTTAGAAGAATTATATTCCACAATGGCCGCAACATCAATCAATTGAGGGTACTCACGGATTTGTAACAGAATGATTGAATTCTTAACTCTCGGATGTAACCCTCTTACAAACTGCTTGCATTTTTTACCTCGGTATCTACATATTCTAGAGAATAACAAGATAATTCAGTAAATCTAACCTCATACTAGGATATTGATAGGTTAGCTTGTTGTAATTTTAAGAACTCAATAATTCATTGATCTCGCTTAGCCACGGGAAAATAATTTTTGAAGAAGGTCTCCTAAAATTGCTCCCAAGTAAAATTAACAAAAATTTTATTGTGTGACATTGCTTGCCACCCGAAATCAGATTCACCTTCAAATATATAAGCAGTTAAAGTTACTCGGAGATTAGTAGTTATACATACTCCATTCAGAATGTTCACAATCTAGCGCATCCATTTCTCAGCTTCATTGGCACCTGGCTTTCCAAGAAAATATGGGAGTCGTTACCTTAGAAATTATTTAAGAGCACCCATTCTATGAATTTTTTCGGAAATATCCTATGGAGTAGAATGAGTTGTTTATTGTTATCGAGCTAAAGCAGTAAGTTCTTGAAGACATCGCATGATTCCTTCAGTTTGAATCCATTCAGATTGAGTTCCAACAGAGGGAATTCGAGTACTAACCATCCTAAAAGTAGAATAGTTTAAATGATAAGAATCACACACAAAAGGAAAATATTATATCACAAGCCTATTATATTTCACATATGGAGTTTTATGGTACAGTATTATTATACATCACAGCCTATGATAGTGCATCAAAAGTTATAGTATAGCCTACTTTCTTTAATATCTTACTATATATGACCCATACTCAAATAACTCTTAATTTTGGATTATTTTTAGTAGGGACGACAACTTCATCATTGGAGGTGGATTCTATACTGACTAAGTAATCTCCTTGATCTGAACCATCAGTTGAGTCATCCGTTGTACCAGGAGAATAATCACCGTGTAATTCACCATTGGATGTGGCATCAAGATACATTGGAGGAGTTAGCGTCTCGTTTGAAAGTGCAAGATTTATAGCCTCTTGGATTATTACCAGATCATTTGCATAATCATCCACTTTTTGCATAACTTTATTTTCATCCAGAACTCTGTTGGTTAGTATCAGTCTCTTATTGTCACTACTCGAGCCTACTCAATCCTCATCGACTGAACGAATCATTTCTCTTAATTTTGCTAATGCCCCTTCCCTGACTTGGGTTTCCCAGCGATTATTTGGTTCGATGTCTATGTTGAATAGGAGCGTGTCCCATGTATCCATGCTGCAAAATGGAATTACCCTATAATAATTATAATAGTAATAAAAGAAGTTACGAAAAAGATAAAATAACTAATATCTTATTTGTTTCCCGCATAGAATGTTAACCCGTCGATATGTTTATATTTAAAACATGCACTGATACCAACTTGTCACACCCTGCTTTTTGGTATGAATGAACAAGAAGTACACATAAAGCAATGAATTGAAGCTAAGGAGGAATAACATTATTTTATTCATTATTAAGTAGGTTTACATATGTAATACCCCGTATTTCTACGTATTTATGATTTAATTAATACGGAAAATTAATTGGATAAATACGTTCTAGTTAAATTACATGTGCAACGTAATTTAATGTGATTAAATAATAAAAATGATTATTAAATATTAATTGAGAGATAGAGACTGATTAATATTATGTTACTATATTTACTATATGCGTGAATAGTAAATAATAGTGGATTTTGATATACGGCATAGTGAGTGATATGTGCGTATTTTATTTTATCTCATTGGGAGTCGCGTGTAGACCATTTTGAGGTGAGAAATGAGAAGTATATTTTAAGTGAATCGAAAGATAATTTCGAGTGCATTGTTGATCTCGAATGGGCTGAAATAGTCAAAATGAAGTACCCGGGGTAATGTTTGGGTTCTGGAGACTTTTTGGATTAGTATGGACTCACATTGTTGTATCTTAGTCAATTTTGGGTTTAATAAGGGATAACCCTTATTTCTCTCTTATAAGGGCACGAGAGAGAGAAAGAAAATAGATAAAAGATAAATAAAGAAGGAAAAAAAGATAAAGAAAGAAGAAAGAAGAGAAAAAAGGAAGAAAGGGGAGAAGAAGAGGAGCTTCTGGCCAAGCTCCGGCGAATTTCGGCATGAGATCATCGGATTTATCTGACCAGGTAAGTGTTTACTTGCTTTATTAATTTAGTGTGTTTATTTCTCATATTATAGTTTATGTGTAAAACTATAAAGATTTTTGGGATGAGTTTTCGTGAATCAAAATGGGTTTTTCGGAAGATTAACCAATAAACCCCGGATAATATCAAATTTGGGAAACTTAGAAATTAATTATTGGATCTGGGTTCTAGGATGCTTATAACCATTTTTATGTGTGTATTTATGGTTGTTTGAGGTTGGATGATGATGGGAGAGAAGATGAAAACCTTGGAGGTGTATTAATGGAGGTTTGGGATTTTTGGAGAAGAAGGTGAATAGTAACTTAGTCCTTTCTGAATCGATTCGGCTAGGAAGATAATCGATTCGGCTCTTGATCAAATGATGAAAGTTGTATATCATTTCGATATGGTCGCGTGGGTGATGACAGCGTATTTTTTTGATTTATTTTGGATTTATAATAATTTTTCTAAAGAAGTAGTTCCGAGATTTAAATCGTTAGCTCGGGAATCAAATCAGAAATTTTATAGACAATTCAAATGCATGCCATTTTCTTTATGATTTGAATTAGATGATCATTTATGGATGAAAATATAGGTATGGAAGTTATATTTCTAATGAGATTTGAATAGGTAAATTGGACTTATGTAGAGTGAATTATAGTTGTTTTAGTACAAGGTGTTTAAGCTACCAGAACAGCTGAGTTATGAATATTTTTGAGCGAATTCAAATGCATGAAATTTTTTGTATGATTTGAATTATATGCTAATTTATGTATGAAAAGAAAGGAATTGAAGTTATCTTTTCAATGAGGTTTGAATCAGATCAATCGGATTTATATAGAGGGAGAAGTCTATATTTTACTAGAGGGTGTTTAATCTGCCAGAAAATTTATGATTCATTTCGACTGCCAGAAAATGTGAGATTTTTCTTTTTAAGCCTCAAATGGCTAAAAAATTTAACGGGGAAGTGTTTGGGACCTTGATGAAATATATTGTTGGAATAATGATGGAAGTAGGCCTATGATTGAGTGTTCGACTTTAATTTTGTGAGAGAATTGAAGTGGAAATTCATAGGCTTGATTGTGACGTAATCTAATTCAAGATGATAATAATATAATACGAAAAAAGCGTGAGCGAGCTTAAATTTATTGGGTCAGTAGGTTAACGAGGGTGACTACTGAGTTGATATAATAAGGGGTAACTAGGATCCTTAGAGTTGTGTGAACACTCCTATATATACGATAGTGAGATAAATCGTAAGACAAATAGTACAACAAATATGTGATAGACATTTACTACTTACTAATGCGTATTATCGAGTTGAGTGAACACCTATTGATGCATAGTAATATATAGGTTGTGTGAATACCTACAGTATACTAAAAAAAATTGGTGATCGAAGTATGAGTCCGAGCCAATATTCTATTATTTCATTTACATTTGGAGTCGAGGATTAGATTGGGCCAATGTAAATGATAAGAGAATTGGAGTCAATGATTAGATCGGGTCAATACTCCTTATAGTATATATATTGTGTGTGAAATATATACTATATAAATAATCTACTTGGGTAGAATGGTAGATAATTATACTCGAATAAATACGAAAGTGAAATAAATTCGTAAAGCAAACAAGCACGGTGAATATTAGAGAGAAATATATTACGTACAAGTATGAATAATTCGGTTGTGTGAATACCTATAAATTTTGTACTTAGGTTGGGTGAATACGTATAGTGCCGATATGATATTGGAGTCGAGGATTAGACTGAGCCAATATTCTATTTTTTTTCATTTACATTTGGAGTCGAGGACTAGACCGGGCCAATGTAAATGATAGGAGAATTAGAGTCAATGATTAAACCGAGCCAATACTCCTTATAGTGTATATTTTTTGTGAAATATATACTATATAAATAATCTACTTGGGTAGAATGGTAGATGATTATAAGATGTTCATACATCTAAAAGATAAATAAATTGGGATAATTGGAGTCGATGATTAGACCGGGCTAATTATCCTTATAGTCTATATTGTGTGTGAAATATATACTATATGAATAATCTACTAAGATGAAGTGGTAGATAATTATTGTGTGTGAAATACATACTATATAAATAATCTACTTGGTTAGAATGGTAGATGATAATATGATGTTCATATATCAAAAAGGCAATTAATTTGGGATAATTGGAATCGACGAATAGACCGGACCAATTCTCCTTATAGTCTATATTGTGTGTGAAATATATACTATATGAATAATCTACTAGGACGGAGTAGTAGATAATTAGATGACGTGAATATATCTAACTATTAACTTAAGCGGAGAAAGCTTAATGGGCAAAACATAATATTAGATAGTGAGCATCTAATGGATAAGATTAAATGGTCAGACTTAACTTTCAAATCAGAAACTAACATATGTGAAAGGTTACTTGGAAATTTATTAACACTATGAGAGGTGTTAATGAAACTTAGTATTGTATGGGTGGTACGGGAACTTAGATGTGTAGATAAGTTCAGACGAGTACTATAGTCTAAATAGCTTGGGTGGTTGTAGCTACAATAGACTAAGTATAGAACGTTAGGCGTGCACTATAGATGAGAGGTGAAGGGTATCTCATGTGAATGAGACACCAGTTTAAATATGAGAGATTTTCATATTTTAAAATATGGAATTTATGCACTTACTAAAATATTTTCAAACTCGGGCTCTAACCTGTTTCTCTATTTTCCTCTATTGCAATATCTATATATATTAGGTGTCCAGACACATGGATGCCTGGATGATGATTCTTTCGAGTCAGACGTTCGCTGCAACAGTTGTGGTTGCATGCAGGTTCATTTTAGACGCTTCTATTCTTGTGATCTGTATAGGAAGCATTATAGTAGCATTCAGGCTGATAGCCAATTATATTCATTTATTTTTATCGTCTTTTAGTGCGGCATTAGATTTGGTTGTATTATATTGTACCAAGTGTTCGGTTATTTTATTTCATTTCAGTTATTGCATATAAACTATTGTGATGGATTTATTTGAATGGTTTGGTTAAAAAGATTAGTAAAAAAAATTGACGCCAGCCTAATAGGTTATTAGTAATTAAGTTGGTTTTCGACAGTAATGCTGAGAATGAAGCATATGAGATCTGTTTTAATTTGGTATAGGATTGACCACCCGGTATTTTATTAGGCGGGGAGTCATAACATAGGGTTGAGAGTTGCATTTTTTAGTACAAACTATAATGTAGAAAATCAAAAAGGGCGACTCCTTGCTCCCATCTGGCTTATTCTATCCACACAGTCACATACACAAACAGGTGATCAGTTTATGTCTCTAATAGGGAAGAGACATTATCCTCTTTCTTCGGGCACATCTGGAGAAAAAAGGAATTAGCACAAATATGCTAAGCAGGTTCTAACAGTTCTATAACGAGTATATATATATATATAAGAGTTGTAGTGTGTATAGAATCAGTGTTTAGCGATGCTAAAAATAAATAACCTGATAATACCATACTTATTAGTTTCAGAAAAGCATTATATGTTCTGGAACTAATAATCCCATACTTACTAGTTCGTTTAAGAAAATGAGGTTCAGTACAAGTTTATTAAGGATCATGTAAAGAAAGTCAAGGATTTTTGAACTAATATTCCCGTACTTACCGTTCATTAAGGGGTATAGAAATAATTAAGCCATAAGTAAAACCATAATAATCAACAATCAACCCAAAACATTTGGGAAAAATTGACCTTTGATGCACACAACTAAAGTGGCACTCATACGTATGTATTGATAATCAAGGCTCTCAATTATCTAGGCCAAGTAAAAAGTTATGTGGGATAATGATATGACCAAAGTGAACCCTCGTCTTGGAGGAAAAGTATCGTCACATCTCACTGCTGAGTCGTCATAAGAGTCCCACATGCCTATGGTGGGATTGTCCAGATAAGAATCGACCTCGTCTCAATAAGTCATGGCCATATGGAAAGCTGAGACCGCAAGAGCATCACGTGTTCAGTAAGGACCATCCTCGTACTCTGCCATGGCCGATAACAGGAGTGATCGCGTTAATCTAACCTCGTCCTAATCTATTCAACCGAGGTCATACTTGTGTCTGAGCATGGGACCATCTTATCAGAGTTAGCAACCTCGTATCCTGCCAGGTCGAGCTCCCAGCGAACGATACCAAGCAGCGCGAGCATATGCAAGTATAGAAGTGGCATTCCCACATGGACAATTCTCTTATAACAAGATCATTCCCTCATGTGAGGGAATATTACATCATTCTTATATCCATGTGTCAGGGATAGGTGTCTTCATCTTATTGGGAGTTTCCCCATGCACATGTTGGTTGCATGCTTAGGGGGTAAATTACACCCCCAAGCCCTATATATACACTTTATCTTCTCCATGAGAAGGGATTAATCTCTCTTAATTCAAAACCCTAACAGAACTATGCCCAATTATATACAGAGTAGAGAGAGAGAGAGAGAGAGAGAGCTTTGAGTGTTGTATCCATGGTCATTAGTGCCCTTATTTAGTGGATTTCTCACACACTTACACAATGGATGTAGGACTAATTGGCTGAACCACTTTAAATCATTGACTTCATCTTCTTATCCTCATCTCCTTATCTCATATATACATATATCCATATCCATTATTGTGCTGTGATTGAGCTTAAGTTATTCATAATCTCATCTTAATCTGGTGGTGGTGATTATAACATCATTAATTTGGCGTCGTCTGTGGGAACGAAAATAGCCATCTCTTCCCTATTTTAGCTTATACTCATCAGAGTCTGTGGTGGTGAACCAGTCCTCCCTCTTTGTGGAGATATTTCACCATTGAAGGAGCTCTTATGGAGCAATTAATCTCTTCTTCTACAGCTCATAGCTCAAACAGTTTACACCAATGGCAATGGATCCACCTCCTCCTGGCATAACCACATGGAGGTGGTGCAAGCTCCAGTCAAGCACCACCCCAGTCAGAGAAGGCAGAGGTGGATCTTGAACTCCGGTACCTCATAGCTAGCCAATAAAAAATGTAAAACTAATTTGTTTTGTCCAGTCAGAATTAAGCAGCTAGGACTGGCAGCGGTGGAGCTGAGTTTGTGACTCTGCCCGTCAGAGAAAACATTTCCGATCAACAATCCAGGGGACCACCCCCGGCACTGGAAAAGGATATCCCTCCACAACAGAGTTGGAGAGACATTTCTGACCCCAGGAGTCTACACCTAGGGAGGCATGGTCAAGAACCCCGTGATGATAGGATGGGAGACAAACTCTGTGAGGATGAAGTAAAGAGGGAATATTGGAAACCATATTGAATCTCTAAGGGCACTGTTCGCACTTTATAACCAAGTTGGGAGAAAGAGCGTCGGCAGAGCTAAGATGACAGACAAAGGCGATCAGCCTCGGACAGGCTAAGCAGGGGGTCGGCCTATGATAGGCTCGGTCCCCAGAGAGATCTAAGGAACCGTCTGTCCAAATCAAGGAGTGCTTTCGGCTCAAGAAAAAATAAGAGAGAGATGACTGTTGACCTCCCCAAGATCGAAAGGAGAAAAGAGAGGTCATCAGCCGACCTAGGTGTATAGAAAGGGTACCCTTGACCCATCCAGTTAACAGAGAACGATCAGCTCAGCCAAACGATAGAGAAGGGGCCGGGGAAAATGTTATCCCTACAAAAGCCGACGTTGCAGCTGACAAACCTTAAAATGTATCCATACAGAGGTTGGAGAACAAAATAGGGGATATCATAAAAAGTCAAGACCCCTTGCAGAGGGGATATGCTGAAGGATCTCCATTTATGGTAAAGATATTGAACTACCCAACCCCGTCTAAGTTCAAGTCGTTGGTGGTTACTCTGAAGTATGATGGGATCTCGAATCCGATGCATCATGTGGAGATGTATCAATCGGCCTCCGACATCTATTTAATCTCAGACGAGATGAGATACCGAGCATTCTCTAACACATTGACAGGGGCAGCCCACGTATGGTTCACCTCCCTTCCCAAGAACTTAATAGGGAGTTTCAAGCAGCTAGCCGATAGTTTTGTCCAAAACTTTTTCTTTGGGGTGAAACCTAGAAAATGGATGACCAACCTATTGTACATCAAACAGGGGAAGGATGAGACTCTGAGGGAATATATAGCCCCTTTTAACAAGGAGAAGTTGGAAGTCGTAGATTATGAAGAAAGTATCGCAATGATAGCCCTTATTGGAGGTCTTCAGAAAGGAAAGCTACTCTGGAAGCTAGCCTAGGACCCTCCAAAGTCCGTGGATGAACTCCTGGATATGGTCGAGAGAGTCATGAACATAAAGGAGGCGATGGCCACCAAAGAATATGAAGAAAAGAGATCCTACGATGATGGAAAGTTTCAGAAGTCTAAGGGGAAGGATAGCAAGAAAAAGTCAATAGACGACAAGTTTGCGGACTATACACCTCTAATAGTTAGTTGTGAACACATTTTGAACGAGATAAAAAATGACCGATCTCTTAGGTGGCCGAAAAAGTTGAAGACAACTCCTCACAAGAGAAATAGAAATATGTGGTGTCAATTTCACCAAGATCATGGGCACAATACCGATGAATGATTCACCCTCAAAGACAAGATAGAAAATATGTTGAAGTCTGGTAAGTTGAGGAAATATGTTGATAAGAGCGGTTCAGGCCGTGATGACCCCAGAAAAAGGAGAAATGATAAATGCAGAGAGGACGCTCCAACCAAGCGAGATGACCCTTCGGATGACGATAGTGATGATTCGGATCTCCCGCTAAAGGACAATAATGTCTGAGTGAAGAGGCTAATCATGATTTCATTTGGCATAGGCATGATTTATGGTGGCCTAGCAGGAGGAGGCTCTGAGGTGGCCGACCGCAAGGCGCACTTGGCTGAGGTAAAGGCAATAACTAAGGCCGGGGTTATAAACTCAGCCTCTATTGATGTTAAGCCCAAGAAAAGGAAGATAGTGGTTATGGAAACCCTCAAAGTCAGCTTTTCAAAGCTAAATTTCAAAGGTATCCTAACTCTTCATGACGACCCGCTCCTTATTACCACCAGGGTACATGGATGTGAGGCACCGAGAATGTTAGTTGATAAAGGAAGCTCTGTAGACGTCATGTTCTGGTCATGCTTCAAAGGGTTAGGATTTAGCCGATTCAGGCTCATCCCGTACCATCATCCTCTGATAGGATTCAGTGGATAAAAGGTCCACTCTCTGGGGATGTGCAAAATAGATGTCAGAATGGGAGACGAGTGGACGAAGAGGCTGAATAAGAAGATTAATTTTTTTATGATGGATGAGAACGTCTTCTCAGCTTACAACCTCATATTAGGATGGGTAGCTCTCAAAGAGTTTGAGGGCGTGCCTTCGACGGTTCACCAAATGATAAAATTATCGACTCCTTATGGAGTAGGGGAAGTTCAAGGTGACCAAACGTTGGCAGGAGAGT
Organism: Sambucus nigra; assembly: GCA_949130495.1. NCBI lineage: Eukaryota > Viridiplantae > Streptophyta > Magnoliopsida > Dipsacales > Adoxaceae > Sambucus > Sambucus nigra. The sequence continues at coordinate 393,771,492 of OX422215.1, forward strand.
GCTACTTTAACTCAGTAAAGGAGAGAGAAGCACATAAGAAAGAAATAAGCACATATAACATTGACACCCTTAATCCCAAAGACGAGACAAAACTTAAGAAAGGGGAGGTCGCGGAAGAGGTAGAATCCATCGCCCTCAATGAGGAAGAGCCGAAAAAAACCATCCAGGTCAACAAAGCCCTAAAATAAGAGATCAAGGATGAGCTGATCGAATTTTTGAGGAAGAAACAGAGGATCTTCACGTGGAGTCACGATGACCCTGGGATTCACCCAAAAGTAATATCTAACAAGTTAAATGTTGTTGATGGTGCAAAGCCAATAAATCAAAGGAGGAGGATCTACCCGAGGGAGAAGTACGAGGTTAGTAGAGATGAGATTAAAAATCTTGAGATGGTTGAGTTCATCAGAGAGGTGATATATCATTACTTTCTTTCAAATGATGTCATAGTACCTAAAGTCAAAGGCAAGTGGAGAATGTGCATGGACTTCACTGATTTGAACAAGTCTTGTCCTAAAGATAGCTTTCCTCTCCCTCGTATTAATCATATTAGAGATACCACTGTCGGGCATGAATTTATGAGTTTTATGGATGCCTACTCAGGCTATAACCAAATCTTCATGCACCCGGCCGATGAAGAGAAGATAACTATTATCACCGATAAAGGGACCTAGTGCTATAAGGTTATGCCCTTTGATCTGAAGAATATCGAAGCCACCTATCAGCGTCTAGTAAACATGATATTCGAAGATCAGATACAAAAGATGATGGAGGTATATGTTGATGATATTCTTATAAAGAGTATGATGAGCGACACATATGTGGACGACCTTGAAAGAACGTTCAACATAATGGACGAGTATAAAATAAAGCTCAATCCAATGAAGTGTGTGTTTAATGTTGGAGATGGTAAGTTTTTAGGATTCATCGTAAATCAGAGGGGAATAGAGGCAAACCTTGAGAAAATCAAAGCCATGATGCTAATGCAGACCCCGAAGACCATCAAGGACAGCAGTCTCACTGGACGAGTGGTTGCTCTAAACAGGTTCGTCTCTAAAGCCACTGATAAATGTTTGCCATTCTTTAAAGTGCTCAGAAAAGCTTTTGAGTGGGACGATGAATGCGAGAGAGCCTTTATGGAGATAAAGTCTTATCTCGGCTCTCCACTTTTACTGTCTCATCCTGTCCAATGAGATAAACTTTATCTATACTGGTCGTGTCTAAATCGTCTATTAGCGTCGCGATAGTACGAGATGATGAGGGTGTGCAAAGGCAAGTGTATTTTAACAGCAAAGCCCTTCAGGGGACTGAACAGAGGTATACGAAGATGGAGAAACTGGCATATGCCCTAATCCGTGCTTCAAGAAAGATGAAGTCATACTTTTAAGCCCACACTATGGTCGTCTTGACAGACTCACCCCTCAAACAGGTCATCCATAAACTCAAGAAATTGAGTAGGTTGATGGTCTGGGCCATTAAGCTGGGAGAATACAACATAGTCTATTATCTGAGGGAGGCAATTAAGGTACAGGCCTTAGCAGACTTTGTGACAGAGTTCACCTAGTCTGAAGTTGATAGTGAAGAACTAGACAGTCTTGAAAGGTCGATCGAAACTAGTACCAAACCAGCAGAGGCCGAGAAAATCACGGCGAGACCTCTTACAGCTGAGACTGACAAGTTTTTGCTCAGAAATGATGTTATTGAATAAGGGCCGTTTTCAGAAGGGGTAGTGTGGAACTTGTTTGTTGATGGTTCATCTTCTGAAAATGAGAGTGGAGCAGGCCGAATTGTGTCGACCTCGGACATGACAGATATAGATTACGCGTTGAGGTTTAGTTTTAAGGCTTCCAATAATGAGTCAGAGTATGAGGCCCTCATAGCCAGAATATCCCTCACCAGAGCTCTCAACGTTAGCCAACTTTTACTCCATAGCGACTCTCAGCTTATTGTTTATCAGGTGGTGGGGATTTATGAAGACAAAGACGATAGAATGGCAAGGTACCTAGCAAAGGTGAGGAAGATGATGAAGGAATTTAATGATATCAAAGTCAAAAGGGTGCCTCGATTGGATAGTGGCTGAGACAACGCCCTGGCAAGGCTAGCCTCGGCCACATGGACAGAGACCAGGAGGTCAATGCCAGTAGAAATCCTTCCTCGGCCGACCATAGAAGAGGATGACACAAAGCTGAATTTTTACTTCGATTTAAACCTAGGACCATCTTGGATGGACCCCCTTATTCAGTATATCAGAGAGTGTAGTTTACCGGAGTCTAAGTCTAAAACAAGGAAGTTAAGGTACATAGCCATTAAGTTCTCCATCTTAGGGGACGTGCTATACAAGAAGGAGTTTATTTTACCTCTTCTCATATATGTCCACCCAGTCGAAGTAGATTTTAATTTGAAGGATGTTCACAAAGGTTCTTGTGCAAGCCATATTGGGGGAAGATCATTGGCAAAGAGGATCATCACTCAAGGGTATTGGTGGTCGATCCTAGCCAAAGACTCGGCCAAATACGTAAAGAAGTGTGACAAGTGCCAGTGGTTTACCACCATCCCTCATCAACCCCATCAACCTCTGACATCTATCACATCACCATGGCCATTTATAGTGTGGGGGATTGATTTGGTTGGACCTCTGCCAAGGGCCATGGGCAACTACAGATATTTGATTGTGGAGATAGACTACTTTTTAAAGTGGGTAGAGGTCGAGGCCATAATTAAGATCACATAAAAGAAGACCTTTCAATTCATGTGGAAGAACATCATTTGTGGATACGACTTGCCTAATACTCTCATATCAAATAATGGTACCCAGTTCAAGAACATCTCCCTAGAAAAATATTGTAAAAGAGTCGGCATCGATTGATTCTTCTCAGCGCCAGGACGACCTCGGGTCAATGGCCAGACTAAAGTCACCAATAGAATTATTCTTGATGGAATCAAGAAAAGGTTGGAAGATTCTAAGGGGAGATGGACTGAAGAGGTACATGATGTACTATGGGCTTACCGGACGACAGTGAAAATGTCGACAGGGGAGACCCCGTTCTTTCTAGCCTATAGTTCAGAAGTTGTGGTGCCTACAGAGATTGGTATCCCCACTCACAGAGTTAAGACATATGACCAAGAGGGAAGTATGGCAGAGAGAATACTTGACCTTGATCTTATTAAAGAGAGAAAATAAAATGTAGAGGTTAGGCAAGAAGCCTATCGACAGAGGATGACTAAGTTCTACAACAAGAGGGTCAAAGCAAGGTTGATAGCTATGGGAGATTTAGTTCAGTAAAGGATGTGGCAGAAACCTAACAAGCTCCATTCCAACTGGCATGGTCCTTACAGAGTTACTGATGAAGTCATCCCAGGGACCTACCAGTTGGAAAATATAAAGGGAGAGCCCTTCTCTAACCCCTGGAATGCCGACCATTTAAGAAGATACTACTAATAAAAGATATAGGAGATTGTCTTGTATGTTTTTCTTTCTCCATTGTATGATATAGTCTATAAATGAAAATTATTTTGCATGTGTTCCCTCATATCTTATTTGTAGCAATTAAATTATATGGTCCAAATGTCCTCAAGATATAAAACATCATTAATTTGGTGAGAAAAGCTCTCTTGGCCGAGACGACGGTTCATGGGCCAGACGATGCTCAACCATGCACTCTCAAAATGACGCGAGGGGATATGGCATAACACCATAATTTGGTGAGTCCAAATTCAAAACCACTTGGGTGGGGTTCATTATTTAAACGTCATTAATTTGGTGAATGTATGAATATGAGATGAAACACCATTAGTTTGGTGATCTTAGACCTTAAACATCATTAATTTGGTAACTATGAGATGAAACATCATTAGTTTGGTGATCTCCGATCTTAAACATCATTAATTTTGTGAATATGAGATGAAACATCATTAGTTTTGTGATATCAGACCTTTAAACATCATTAATTTGGTGAATATGAGATGAAAAATTATTAATTTGGTGATCTCAGACCTTAAACATCATTAATTTGGTGAATATGAGATGAATCATCATTAGTTTGGTGATCTCAAACCCTTAAACATCATTAATTTGGTGAATATGTGATGAAACATCATTAGTTTGGTGATCTCAGACCCTTAAGCATCATTAATTTGGTGAATATGAAGATGAAAAATCATTAGATGTGATTTTGATATGATCTCAAACATCATTAGTTGGTGGTATCATACTTCAAAAGATAGTAAGCACAAGATAAAAGGATTATGGAAAGCAGAATTTCATTCATCAAATACGAGATTACAAATGCCATAAATAGAGGTTACAAAAGGAAGTACAAGTACAAAAGGCCCTCAGGGCTGACTGCCTTAACAGGAAAACTAATAACCAAGGAGCCTGATAAGAACCCAAAAGTGTACATTTTATACCCTAAATAGACAATTTTTAGTTGCTAATTCTCGACAATTTGGGTCTTATGCACGTTAATATTTATTTTGTAGGTCAATTGTGTCTTGCGGATGTAAAAGCGATAAATCAAGTCAGATATGCAAATTATGAAGCTAATTTCCCTGTCCCGTAACCTTACCCGAGCCTAAACCAGTCCCTAAACCTACCTCGAAGCCCGTGTGTGTTTAGTTTATGACTTTTGTAAATTTTTTAGATTTTTAGTTTGAGTCGTTTTTATTTTTAGGATTTATTTTAGATTTATTTAGGATTTTTAGAATTTATTTGCCTATTTTTCTATTTCTTTTTATTTAGTGCAGTTTTATTTTGATTTTGATTTTTATTAGTTTTTAGTTTTATTTTATGTTATTTTGTCTTATTTTATTAAGATTAGTTTTTAAGAGTTTATTTTTAGTTTTATTATATTTTACTTTTTTTAGGTCTTTAGTTTATATTTTTATTAGATTTTTAGTGTTTATTTCTTTTATTTTATTATTTGAGTTTTATTTTTTTAGATTAGGATTTTATATTTAGTTAATTTTTTATTTTTAGTTTGTTAGTTTTATTTTGAGTTAGTTAGTTAGTTTTATTTTATTCTTTTAGGTGTCCAAATTAAACACATACACACTAATTCACCCAAACTATTCACTTACCCTCACCTAATTTTCTGCACCCTCACCACACGCAATAACCCTTCCATCATCTTCAACCTCAACAACCCATCACTCTCTCTCTTTACCCCCTCACCTCCATTAACAATCCTACAACATCATCCCTCAAACCTCACCACCACCATAGAAACCCAAAACCGTACCCAACTCGCCCCTCAACCACAAACCAGTGGCTTCACCCTAACCAGTTCCCGAACCCATCTCTCCCTACCAGCTCACCCGTGTCCAAACTCAAAACTTGCGGGATCCAACCCGACTCCTTGACCTCCGACCAAAAATCGTGTTCTCCACCAAACCACATCAACCCGGTTCCAAAACAGTAAAACCCATTTCAACCCAATTTTCAAATCGATTTTCATCTCCTGCAAAGTTACCAAGCCAAATCAAAAGGCAAAGACAAAAAAAACCACATGCTTAATAATCCAGCCATTACCCCTTTATCATTATACCCCCAACTAACGCCTTTTACTCCAATACCCAATTTACCCTCATTACCAAATCTGATTTTAATTCCCTCACCCCTCACTCTCATGACCTCACACAATCCATGCACATGTGTGCATTTCCCCATTTTAACCCCAACTTATCCTCACACCCCTCATGTCCATTTAATTCCTACCCAATTTACCCTTAGCTCTATGCCTACTATTTAAGAAAGAAGAAGAAGACCATTGGAAGAGTTATCAAAAAAAAATTGTAGAGAGAATTCTAGAGAGAGTTGGAGAGATGGGTTAGAGTAGAAAATAAATTAGGAAAATATTTGGTAAATAGTTTTTATTTTTATTTTTAGAGATTTGTGAGGATAAATTGTGAGTAATTTAATTGAGTATTATATTGAATTGATTATTGTTGGATGCTCATATTGGATGGATGGTGCTTGATTTCAAAGAAATTAGAGTTCAATTTCACTTCAAGAGATTGGGTTTGATTGTTCTCCTCTCTTCTATTTTATTTTATTAGCCTTTATTATTTATTCATCATGTTTGATATCATGTTAGGCTAAATCTCCTTTCAAGGGATGGGGTGACCCATTATTTATGTTAATCCATTTTAATTAGTTTATTTACATTAAAATTCCCTTTGATAATTAACTTTACACACTTACTTTTTATTTACGCCTCGAGAGAGGGTAAATGATTTTCTAGAGAAAAATAAATTCTAGTTATAAGACCTATTTTAGATTCGAACTAGAGATATGGGTTTCTTAAATGTGGTATTATTCCTTTAATTTCAACTCTAGGCTTAATTTTATGATTCAAACTAGTTTAATTGATCGATCCTAGCGGGTGATTTGTTAGATGATGTTGGATCTACATTTCAAGAGTTGTAGGAGTGTTAAATTTAATTTTCTAAAATTTTATTGTCAAAATTACATTTGCAGCGAGAGTTGATTTGTGATTTTGATACTAAGTTGGGATAATTAATTTTAATGAATTAATTAATTTTAATTAACTAGAATATATTGTGTCATCCTAGCCCTTGTTAGTCCTCACATTTACTTCCTCACTTATTCTCTTATTTTAGTGTTAGACTTTGTTCATTATTTTTAGTCACTTTTTAGTTACTTGTTTAGATCTTTGATTTAGTTAGTGTTATTTCACTTCATCTCACCCAAAATTATTTTAATATTTGAAAAGCTAAAAAAATAGAAAAAGTAAAAAGCCCAAAAGGAAAATAAAAGTGAATTACAATTGTTTTCCCCTCGCTTTATCCCTTTGAATTGGATTGATACCCTTGCTTACCTCTACACTTTAGGTTATTATATTTTGTGGATTTTGATTAACTTGGCTTCAAACAACAACATCCACACAAAAGTTTAGTTATCAATTGGCTCCATTGTCATGGATAAACATTAACGTGCCTTCAAGGCTGAACGTCACCTTCGATCGGGGTCGACCCATCACCAGTCTGAACCGTTTCAGTGGCTCTGACACTAGTGGACCCAACCCTATCGTCATGGACAATTGGTGTGGCATCCTCCCCAAGGTTCTCTGTAACCTCCAGAGGGCTGGTCTCTGCAGGGGCAGCAGCAGCATTCTCAACCTCGACCAAAGCAGGTCTGAGACGAGGGTCACCAAAACCAAGGCCTACAAAGTCATCCAGGATAGGCTCCCAGTCTCAGCGTGTTTAAGGGCAACCCATTGACCAACAACCTTAATGCCCCTTTCAACATAGTTAAAGCCGAAGTCCACAAATTCGTCATACACTTTGTAGTCAGTAATGATTTGGTCCTTAGCCTCGGCCAAGGCAGCTTTAACGGCGGCATCAATACTGGCCTCAATGCTCTCATCCTTCAGAGTGGCGGACAAATCTTTCTCCTTCTTCAGATCCCCCTTGACCTTGTCAAGGTCGGCCTTCTCTACTTTTTTTGCATCTTGGCCTTTTTAGATTAAGGGCAGCCTCTTCAGAGTCCAGTTGGCCAAGCGGTGAAGAGAAATCGCACCCTGAAAACATAAGAGGTAGACACTTAAGTACGAGACACAGGAAATGAAGGGATAACACTTCGATGAATGGATTTTTCTTAAAGATACCTGGATAGTTCGGTGAACGGTGAATTCAGCCAGCAGATGGGTGTCTATAGATTGAAGGAAGCATTTGTCATCCTCTGAGATGAGAGAGCCGAGGGCGTCTGTAGCCTTCAGACTATGACCAATGACGTTATTGTCACTCATTTTCAGCTGTGATAGACGAGCAGTGAGAGAATCGTCCATTAAAATAGGGATGGCATGGTCGGAACGCAGAGTTTTGGAAGTTCGAGTGGAGGTTGGATCGGCTGGATGAACCTCCCTCTTCTTCTCAGCACCATTGGTTCAACTAGAGCCAACATTATTCTTCGTTAGTACAGTTGGAGGGGTAACCTTATTGCCACGCCTGTCAATAAGCTTGTCAAATTTGGGGTCGACATCTTCCAAAGGTCATTTGAAATTCCTTATGGATTATCTGCAAAATAAAAATCTCAGAATCATTATATCGGCTATATAAAGGTACGAGGCATCACTTATCAACAATAATAAAATAACTTACGAAGTTCAGTCAGGGGGCCACCCCCCAGACCTGTCTGAGCAAGGTAGTACGGGGTCATCAGAAGCTCTCAAACTTCAGAAGACGACCTTTATCACCTTGGCTACGAAGTTTGTTAATCTTCCCGTAGGCCTCAGGGTTCAATCTCGAGCCATCTTTGGCCGATATGGGGACCTTGGCCCACCTCAGAGGAGTTCTAGGCACAGACGTCCCATAGACTTGGTTGGGGCCGAAATCGTAAGCACCCGAAATGAAGAAATATCAGGGTTTCCAATTGCGGTTGGAGGCCTAAGTCACCAATAAGATTTTCTTTTCAGACTTCCTGGCTATAAAATGATAGTAGCCTAGATGAGTCTTGGAAGATGATGGTGCGTAACAACCAAGGAATATGTGAACTCGAAGGTCAGTTTGATGTATAGCCTTCTAAAGGACGATTAATCCAATCATAACACTCCATGTATTCGGAGATAGCTGAGAAGGGGCAATGTTTATATGATCAAGGATGGCTCGGATTATGGGGTGAATAGGCAAACAAAAACCTAACTTAAACATTTTCTTATAGATGCAGATATCACCATCTCGACCATGAAAGGCTCTCTCGTTATCGAGAGGTATCCTCATACAAATAGCGAGATCTATGCAATAGAGGTGTCTGAAGACTAAGAGATCATCATCAGATATACTCAACTACGATAGAGGTCTCCCCTTCACTATTATTCTGTGGGACCTTGGTTTGGGTGTTGTTCAGGTCACCGCTAGGGGACCTCTCAGCGAACTCGACCTCAGTCGCGGTCGATAATGGAATGGAATTTATTGGAGGAGGGAATGAAACATTGGGTTCTAGTATTTCCGCATAATCAGAGTCATGTGATGACTTGGCTCCTTTAGAAGACGATATACGAGAGGAAACCTATTTAACATCAGACTCTACACTTATGTGAGTGAATAATCCATATCCTCTTCATATGAATCCACGCTCTCGACTTGTTAAGAGGTGTACATAGGGTCGACAGCAGACGACTCTGACATTGGCTCCCCAGTCTCAACGACTTGGGGGTACACCCCAGCCAAGGGTGGTGGAAAGATAAGACAAACTGGAAAAGCCTCGGTCTTTCGAATCTCGGCTTGGGCTTCTTCTATCTGCCTAATCTTGTTAAAGAACTTTTCTCTCAAGCTAAGGAATTCCTCTGCTAATTTATACAAGGGTCATAGAATCCGAAGGACGAGGCTACACTTGGGAGAAACAGGAAAAGGTAATAAAGGGCAAACAACTTAAAAGTTTAACTGTAGTTGACTCAAGGATCAAACCTTCGGAATTTGAAAGGTTTTCCTAAGAACACCAAGAACAACCCCGACTTAACCAACTGGAGATGATGATCGAAGTTTTCCAGAAAATCTAAAAAACGGATGCCTAAGCCTACCAAACTCTCATAACTAATAAGCAACCTAAAAACCACTGATAAGCTACCCTCTTCAACCCAAAAACCCCCAACTGTGGTAAAAACTGTCATCGATATATATAAAAGATGATCAAAAAAGTAATGCAAAGATTGGAATTAGTGGAAATAAAGAAAATAGGGGGTGAATAGGATTATCCTAGCAAACTTAAGCTCTTGAAACGGGGGGAATAGCAAGAGGCGACTTGAGATTGGAGGATTTACAGGTTTTGAGGTTTGAAAAGATATGCCGTTTTTGCAGAAATAGCAATGGCACGAAAGTTTGTTTGAGAAGAAAGAAAAAAACCTTTATTATTTTTGTTTTGGTTTAAATACTCCCCTAATAATTATGCACATTTCCCATTGGTGCCATCATGAAAGGCACGAAACCCCAAGTGTGCAGCCACTAAACCTTACTTGGGGCACACGCGAACCAATCAGGTCAATGACATGTGTCACCGACACATGTATCAAGCCCTATACAGCCAACACGTTAGAGACGTCTCATCATGCAATCAAAAACACGTACCCTGATATGACCGAAGTGAACCCTCATCTTAGACGAAGAGTATCGTCACATCTCACTGCCAAGTCACCATAAGAGTCTTGCAGGCCTATAATGGGATCATCCCGATAATAATCGACTTTGTCTTAACAAGTCTCAACCATATGGAAAGCCGAGACCCAAGAGCATCACGTGTTCAGTAAGGACCAGCCTCGTACTCATCCATGGACGATAATAGGAGTGATCGCATTAATCCAACCTCGACCTGATCTATTCATCCAAGGTCATACTTATGTCTGAGAATGGGACCATCCTATCAGAGTTAGCAACCTTGTATCCTACCAGGCCGAGCTCCCAATGGATGATACCAAGCAGCGCAATGATATGCAAGAACAAAAGTAACATGCCCATGTGGACAAGTCTGTTATAACAAGATCATTCCCTCACGTGAGGGAATATTACATCATTATTATATCCATGTGCCAGGGACAGGTGTATTCATTTTATTGGGAGTTTCCTCATGCACATGCTGGTTGCATGCTTAGGGGGTACATTATACCCCCCAAGCCCTATATATACACTCCATCTTCTCCATGAGAATGGATCGATCTCTCTTGATTCAAAACCCTAACAGGACTCTATCCAATTATATACATAAGAGAGAGAGAGGGAGAGAGAGAGAGAGAGAAAGAGAGAGAGAGAGAGAGAGAGAGATCTTTGAGTGTTGTATCTATGGCCATTAGTGCCCTTATTTAGTGGATTTCTCACACACTTACACAATGGATGTAGGCCTAATTAGCTGAAGCACCTTAAATTGTTGAGTCCATCTTCTTATCCTCATCTCCTTATCTCATATATACATATATCCATCTCCATTGTTGTGATGTGATTGAGCTTAATCTATTCATAATCTCATCTTAATCTGGTGGTGCTAATTATAGCATCATTAGATAACACGTCAGTCTACTTCTTAGTTAATATCTATGCTTATAGTAAAATGGCACAAAAGTGCAAGGAAAACTGAATCAATATGAAACATGATACTAGTTATTAGATGATAAGGGTTAAAATTGATCCTTAGTTAAATTTAAATACTGGTGATAAATTCAAATATCGATGATGTGTAACAAAATATGTAGTATGGAAGTATAATAACATACACACACTAAGAGTAAATAGGAGTTATCAAATAGTGATTTCAATAGCAGTATGCCAAATACGCAAAGTATACTATTGAAAAGGTAGGAAAAACCTACTTCCTCGGTATTCAGTTTGCTTTATATCACAATAGGATATTGTGAAGAGCTGGTGCTTGAATTTCTATATACAATGTTTGGGTATGTAAGTAATTGGGATCCGGTCAATCAATTTTGTATTAAAACTGTATCTTTTAAAGTTCTAGGGGTTTATTTGTAAATATCTTAGAAATTTAAAATACTGGACTTAAAGTGATTATTCAACTTTGGTGTGAGAAACTTTTTGTCATAAAGTATTTTGAGGTCTTCACAAACAAAATTTGGGGATCAAATTCATAAGTTGAAAACGTTTGGATGGGTCAATTTGTAAATTTTGAAAAATATTTTTATGTTAAAACCTTAATTTTTCATAACTTAAGCTAGGGATATCCAAACATAGCCTTACCTTATACCAATTTAACCCAAAAAATTAGTAAAAATTTTGGGAAAAAATCAAAAAATTTTGATTGGCCACGCGCCCTCACGCGTGTGGCTAAAGTTCTTGTTAGAAGTTTTCATTTTCAACCACTCGACTTTGACTTCTAGGGTTTCAAATTTTTTACCTCAATTTTCTCCTTCATTATTATACCATTTGAGATGATTTCTTAACCAACTTAGCCTAATTTTTCATGAGGAATCCAAATATATAATGTTTTTTGGATTGCGATTGAGTGTAGCTCAAAATTCAAAACTGCGTGTTTTGTTAAAATTTTGACCTGACATTTGTGGATTTTTAGATTATGACAAGGTTTCTTATGAACTTGGGTTGGTTTCTACTATATATAGGAGTAGTTTGGTTTTGGTTTCAAAGATTAAGATGGATTATACATGGAAAATTTCAAATTTTCAGGTTTTGAGTTCAAAATACACATTTGATCGATTTGAGCTATATATACATAGTCATGGCTTTTAACCATTACACTCGAGATCCTTAGGTTATAGTGAAGTTATATGTAGCTGGAAAGTGAATCAATATTCACCATTAAAGCTCAAGCTTTAAAGGTGTTTCTTCATATTTTCTATATCCTAAGTTATTCTACTCGTAAAATCTTGCATAGTATGATTGTTCTAACTATATTAACTACACGGAAAGCTAATGAAATTGAAAGAACAGTAAATTAAGCATAAAATCACAATGTACCTGGTTTGAGGTGATTTTTGAGTTTTTGAACTGGGCTATAAGGTGTTTCTTTACTTTTGAATTCGTGGGGTATTTATACTACATCCTCAAGGGATTTGATTGGTGGATTTGTGCTAATTTATGTAGAGTTTTCATTGTTGGCAATTGTAGTTCACATGTTTACATGGTGTGTACATGTGCAATTTAACCTCTAGTGCTGATTGGAGCACTAGGTGTACATGGATTTAACTGAAATTAAAGAAATTTACAAGTTTGGTCCTTGGTTGGTTTTATAATTACTTTTATATCCTTAAAAGTATACTTTTTAAAAGTATAGGTGTATTTTGGTAATTTCATAAAGTTTCAAGGGTTGAAATGATAATTTTATGTTAATTAGTGTCTAAACGATTAATTTGATATAAAGTTGGGGTTTAGGGATCAAATATACATCAACTTATCTTGCTTTGAAACTTTTAGGGGTCATTTTGTTATTTACTAAAACTTCAAGGGGTCTAAGTTAATTTAGCAAAAGTGTAGGTTTCTAAGTGTAGTTTATTTCTTCTCAGAAGACTTTCGATTTTGAAAACATTATAAGGGTTTAAATAATAGCCGTAGATATTTAAGGTTGAAAAATATTCCCGGTTCTTACCCACTTTGCCATAGTTTGCCTTTGGGGAATGAGCTTCTATAACTATGGCAAGCCAAACCATAAAGTGAAGGACATTAGAGTGCTAAAGAAGGATGCAGAGTAGGCATAGGTCATGGAGAGTTATAGACGACATAGAGGTAATAGAGGTCGTGGAAGGAATTTAGGATTATAGAGTTTTGATAAAATACCAGTTAAGGTTTGTAATCATTATAGATTTCACTCTTATTTGTTTCCTTCATCTTAAAATATATGTTATTAAACATTGTAATGAATTATACTTAGAGGCCTGTACTAGAAACTTTTTGGAAATTAATGAAATCAGGAGTTTATTAAGTGATTATCCCGTATGGAGTATTATTTAATCGTGATAATGAATTATTATGCTAACTTGAATTTTTAGCCCGAGGTCCCTTTAAAGGCTATGGTGTAGTAATTTTCCTTAAAACATTTTAATTTTAATTTATATTGAGAACAAGTTAAGCAACGATCAGGACCTAATAGGGCAAGGCCGTGAGGTACTAAACCTAGTAAGGAACCATTGTTGATATCAACCTTAAGAGCCAAGATGTTAAAGGGTAGGTGTCGTTGATTTCTAACCTATGTGAAGGACTTAAATTTTGAGGACTTAATTTCCTAATTCTAGGAGGTTGTAAGAACCCTAAAACTATATAAGGTCGCGGCCATATAGGGAGCCACGGCTACAAGTAGAGTTATGTTATTAAGATCACAACCTAGTACAAAAGTCACAGACAATAAGAAAGATCACAATTGGAGACTTTTAGCCACAACCATAAAAGGTGTTTTGATAGTAAGTCCATGGAATTACACTTGAAAGTCGCGAAAGGTAAATCTAGGACACTGCCTAAGGAGAAAAGGCCACAGAGTTTGGTGATGTGGACCTTCGAGTACTCAGCATGTGAGGTGATGATGTGGCCTAATTGGGTCGTAACTTGAGAAGCAAGTTTAAATGGTTCTAGTAGCCTTTTCAAGAGGAGTAATTATGGATGAGGGTGTAAAAAAGAGGAAACCCTAGGTTCCCTATTAAACTAATACATACCAACCCTTCACACACTTCCTAATGTTGATATAACCCTAATTTTCCAATTTAGAGAGATAAAGTGATGGATTGAGAGAAAAAAAGGTGTTGTTGGTATTGAGGCCGTGGACATATACTGTTCACCCGGGAGGGAAGAGGCGACGGATAGTTGATGTTCACTAGAGAAGTGCTTAGAGATGGCGGAGGGTTATTGTTCATCAAACCAAAATCCATTAAGGTGTAATACACCGTATTTTTATAGCTTTTAAATTATGGGATTTATTAAATTTAATTGAGATAAATTAATTTAATTTTAATCCGGAATGTTGCTTTAAATATTTACTAGCGTGACGAGAGTTAGTAATTATTGGAAATTTGTTATTTGTTGCATATTACTGGATGAGTATAGTAATATATGACATTTATTTTTATAATATTGTCACGTGTGAATAAAATGACAATTGTGGAAATTTAAGTCGGGACGCGCTTGTGTCGTGTCGGGACTAAATGTGAATTAAAAAAAGTGAATATTTTATAAGTCGTTCGTATGGTCGTTTTGAGTGCGCCAACGCGTCCGTAAGGGTCGAATAGTCAGAAAAGTGTACTCGGAGGTTTAGTTTGGGTCTCGGGGCGTTTTTAGGCCTAATTGGTACCCCGGGAGGGCGTTTTGGACATTTCACCTTTTTGGGTAATTAAACCCACGAAAATTCAAAGGGTTATATCAGATATCTGGATTGTCATCTAGGGTTAGAAACTCTAAACACAAGTGACGGCCATAGGAGAGGAAGGAGAGAGCTCTCAAGGCAAATTCAAGGCCCGAAATCCACCCGTTTGCACCGCAACCACCACCAACGCGTAGATCGCGCAACGGTCTATGCAACCACACCAAAAACATCTGCAAATCAGAACGTCGAAAATCCCAGGCAAGTATTTATCTTGCTATTTTCGTTGATGAATCTTTCATATTAGTTTAGGAATGATTAGGGATGAATTACATTGAAGAAAACCTAAATTGTGATAGGAATTTGCATGTAGTGATGACTTAAACCCTATTCTGGAAATTGTTGGTGATGTAGGAGAATAATCCACAAAATTTTAATGTAGTATAAGAAGGAATTTCTGGAAAAATAGATTGGAACCATGATTTAGAGATTTCTAGGGTTCTTGTATGTTCAAATGAATTATGGCATGATTAATCCATGTTTAGTGACGTAAATTGACATGCTTTACGTTGAAAATACCTAATATGATGATATAAGGTTAGTAGTATCAATTCTGGGTGATTGGGATTAGAAAATATGGAAATTGCTGAATTTTGGAGATGAAACCCGTAACTGCAAAATTTCAGTTTTCGCAGACCTGCTTGATCGATCGATCGAGCCTAGAGCTTCGATCGATCGATCGAGCCCCAGACCTCGATCGATCGACCCCTCCTGGCAGACTCCTATTTCCCCTTTTTAACTGAGTTAAATTCAATTTATCGTGAGATAATTCTTGGACATCCTTAATAAAATGTTTTGGGAGATAGGGAAGACCAGTAGGACATGTGAATAGATTTTGGGACCCTTGATGTCGAGCAAAGATTGTATTTTGGGATAATTACATAAGGGTCGGTGAATTTATGATTTAAAGAGAGAGACACGTAAGAGAGTTACTTTGGGACAAATTTGTATACCTACTGAATTTTATACTTGGGAGGATAGAATCCATGAGCGTTATGTAGTAAGTGGAAAAGTTCCTCAAATTAAAATAAAATGTGAATGGTTATACGTGATAACTAAATAATGAGAAATAAATACAAATGTCGTAATTATGGGTATCCTTGGTACAGGCTATCGCAGTGATAGTTCAGACGGTCCTGAGGGACTTGGAATCTATACTTTGTCTCAATATTGTTTGAGTATGTGTTAATACAGTTCGAGAGTGATTCCGAATCTGTATTCCCTTAGTACGAGTGATACGGGGATTGGATAGTAGAGTATTCCCGCACCATAGTTGTTATTTGGGTTGCTGTTGTGATATATATATATTTTATGAGTAGTTAATATATATATATATATGAAATTCTGAAATCTGGAACTGCCTACTGTGATAAGATATGTAGGACATAGTTGATGACTCAAATTGTAAATACTTGTTTTGAGAAAGTATAATATGACACTGGAAAACTTTATTGATTTATAAAGTTAAAAATGAGAACCTTGGGTTGCAAATTGAAATATCCTTTTCAAACAATTGAATCGTTAAATTTTGAATCTTACGAGTAAGCTAAGATAAGTTAAATCATTGGGAAGATTAGTGCGATAAATGATAAGACAAACCGTTGGGAAGGTTAGTGCGATAGGTGTGCACATTAGAAGAGAGGTGAGAATTTCCCAAGGGAGTGTCGCACTAATATGTTGTTGCATTGGCCTGTATCAATTTAAATACTTGCTAAACGAATTTTTAAATCATATACATTATCGGGCCCTGACCCATTTTTCTCTCTCTCTCTCTCTTTTGTATATATATGTATATATTACAGGTGCCCAGCCACAGAGGCGTCTTGCTTAGGATCTCTTGGAAGGAACGCGATGCAGCTTAGGTGGGAGTTGTAGGTCTCTTGATTAGACGACTTCGTTCATTTGGAGCCACTCTTAGTACTTTCATCTAGTTGGGCATGTGTAGCTCTTTCCATTATTCCGTTGTTATTGGACATTTGTATTTCAGTTATTTCCAGTATTTTTTACTATGGGATTTATTCAGTTTAGATGTGTGACTTTAGATTTCGTATGTTGGCATTCGATTGACGAATGTATTAAATTAATTGGATTATGTTGCAGAATTTAATGTGGTGTGATTTCTTACTTATTGGATGTTGTTAATAAAATAAATGATTTTTCTTTAAATAAAATTTGGAAAGTATGTATGAAAATGGTTTTGACACTTAGCTTAATTAATTAGAGTGTTAAATTGGAAAATTTTATTTTTCGGCAGTGATGCTAAGAATGGACCAACTGTTCACCTTGATTTAATTTAATAAAGGAGTGATCGCCCGGTATTTAATTAGGCGGGGTGTCATAGGTGGTATCAGAGCATCTGGTCCTAGTGTCCTTAGGATCTGTACGGATTGTTATGCTTTCAGCGTTGCTTTGTTTGTTATAGAGCCCTATGTTTAGGATTGTCGATTCCTTTGACGGGATTTCGTTCTCCTGCTATAATGTGAATACACTAGTGAATTCAAATTTCGTTCGGATGTGTGCGTGTGCCGAGCGATTACGGATGTCAGAAGAGGATTGTTAAGCATACATCAGGAGGAAGGTCTCAGTTGAGATTATGAAATATATCTGAGGATGATGACCGTAGTCGAGGTCACCTCCATTGTGGCACGAGAAGCCAAGACTAGAAAGGCGACTAAGGTGCAGCAATGATTTTCAAATGCTGTTATAGTCAAATGAGGTGCGAGGGTAAACTTACCCAAAGTATTACAAAAACGTGTGGAGACTGTCAGTGGGAAATTTTAGAAATGCGAAAATTGTATCTGTTTACCAAAGGAGGTAAAGTATCCAAAGGCTTAAATATAGGACGGAGTGTGGCAAACTGAAAGTGAAAATTTAGAGAAAATTTTCTTGGCTTTCGGGACGAAATTATAATGGTTGGAGTCAACCACCGATTTTATAAGTGGAATGCTATGCCTATAGGAGAACCTTAGGTACAGTATTGATAGTATGTTCCTTCTGTGACACCCCGACTAATTAAATACCGGGTAGCTACTCCTTTATTAAATTAATTCAAAATGCCAAGTTGGTCCAGTTAATAGCATCACTGTCGAAAACATTTTAATGATTACTAACCACCTAGTATTTAAAAAAGTAAGTGCCAAATTTTAATTAAAGTCTGATTAACATGCAACAAGTGTAATAAAGAATAACAACACCATTCACCATAATGAAGTAAATAGAATGAACATCACATAACGTAAATAAAGTCTGGAGGAAAAACTCCTCACTACAATCCCATAACTGAAATAAGTAAACCGAAAACTAAAACAGTACATGCCAAAGTCTGAAACTGAAATGGAAATGTAACTCTAATAGAAATGGGCAACATGCCCTACAACTGATAGAATAAGACTCTGGAATCCAAGTGATAGAAGCGTCTACAAGCAAATCCATGTAGCTTCCACAAACAGATACAGCTCGTCACCTGAATGAGTATCCTATGCATGGTGTCCTTGTGGTTGGGCACCTAAAATGGTTTTACAAAGAAAATAGATTTGAAAAGAAAACGGGTCAGAGCCCGAATGTGGAGTTATATTTTAAAAACCTGCAAGTGCTTTAAAAAACATTTAAAACATTAAATGCAAAGTATATGTTAGGACGTGCACTCACATGATATTCTCACCTCTCGTCTAACTGTGCACTCCTAACGTAAGTACCCATCTATAACGACACAACCTACTAGCTAAGTGACATCATCTCTAGCTAGACTATCATAGGTCCTACCCATATTACTCGGTTCTATTAACATTATAACACTCGTAATTAAGTAGGGGTTTAACGTGAACTCAGATGCTCAATAAGCAATATATATATCACTATCAGTTAACTCACTATATTTTCCCGAATTAATACCGTAATTATATTCACAACAATAACATGAAGGTTCCCATTAATTAAGTGTATATTATTCACATCATAAATATACAATATAAGCACCCCGAGAACTAAGCTGCGGTGCACACATACTCTGCTAACCATCCCGGTACATCACGTACATAAGGATTACATATTCCGAATCTCTCAGGAATAGTTCACAGATAACAACATCACAAATAATGGAGGCGAACACAGTCACATCACATAGGTCACGCACATACCTACGCTCCCACGATCAGCGGACTTATTAATATCCCAATAAGTCTTTCTATGACCTATGTTCATCAAGGTAACCAGTCTAAATCCGGGCAACACAAGGATTAGAGGGCCCTAAGCGAACGCAAACCTCCCGTGATAGCAAGTATGGTAGGTATGTCATACACACAATTCATATACCAATACTAAGTAAACACACATCTTAGTAATCCCGTAGCTTAATCGTAGTACATATCGCATTCTCGTACTAACTTATAATTATCACAATTTATACTATTCCGGTTTATTATTATGCGCGCCATAACTTACTCTCGTAGTAGTAGACACTCACGTCTCAACCCAAACCGTCCATTTAGTATAACTCGCGTATATAGTTTACTCCTCTTAATAACCCAAAAGTCCCAAATCCATCAATACATCATCAAGGAATGTTAACTCTACCCTCGAACAAGTTTACGGGACTCCAAAAATCAAAACAGTCCAAAAAGACCCAAACTGTCAACTCGTTAGAAGTCTCGTTCGAACGAGACTGTTCGAACGAGATTCCTCTGTCAACTCGTTAGAAGTCTCGTTCGAACGAGGCTGTTCGAACGAGATTCTAGTTCGTTCGAACGAACTGTACCTTCTAACGATATCTCGTTCAAACGAGATATCGAACGAAATCCCTTTTCGTTAGCAGCGACTGGTCAACTCGTTAGAAGCTCGTTCGAACGAGTTCGTTCGAACGACCTGGGTAGGGGCTTCTAACGACCTGCCAGTTTCGTCCCAGATTTTCCTAAAACTCGTTTCTCACCATTTTTAACACCTCAAGTCTTCTCCAAAGTTCGTTCTAACAGTGTTTTAAGTCCTCTAATCATACTACAACATGCTAAGGTCATATACTAACATCTTTTAATGCATTAATGCATCCTAAACATCATTTAATCACAAGATTTTATACTTTTCCCCAATTTTATCAAGAACATGAACCCTAGATTTATATCATCATCAAATCCCAGAATTTAATCCGTTCTAATTTCTTCTAATCACAATTATCATGAGAATAATCATCTACCTATCATTCTACATTCAATTCTCTTCAAGATTTTCAAGTTCTAAACTCCAAACTACATGGGTTTTCATATTTCACCAAGAACAAACACAAAATTCGAATTTTTCTAACATGGAAAGAACATTCTTTGAAATTAAATGGAATTAAGTCACTTGCCTTGGTTGTCTCTGAGTTTGGTGTAGGTTTGATGAAGCTTTTCTGCAGAATTTCTTCTCTCCAAGCTTCTTCTCCAATGGTGGCTTAAGGTGGCTGGGTTTGATTTGGGGAACTTAGAAAACTCTTCTAATAACCTACGTAGCCTTCTAGGTTAATAAGGGTTGGTTTGGGGCTTAGTGGGTCAAATCCACATCAGATGTAATTAACCAATTTTCGTCACTTTTAATTCCTAAAAATGTAAAATTACCAAAATACCCTTTAAGTTGCCGGTATGGCCTAAAAATACCCTGGGACCCAAACTACACCCCCGGCTAGTGTTTTCTGACTATCTCGACCCTTCCGGACGCGTTGGCGCACTCAAAACGACCATACGGTTTATATATTTTAAATTCACTTTTTATAATTAAAATAATATACCATGACGCGGCGGTCACACGCGTCTCAACAAAATTTCTAAAATGCCGTATATAAATCTCACGACAAATTTCATAATTCCAAATTCATATATAATCACATATGCACATAATCAAATACCAACTCGCATCTCGCTAGTATTTTTAACCCGGATTAATTTCCAAATAATTTACATTTAATTAGTTAATCCCCAAAATAAATATAGCCAAAAGTACGGGGTATTACACCTTCCTTAACTGTTCAGGATTAGAAGCAAATGTGGTTCTGAACTCATTGAGAGAGGGCATGTCAGGGGTCCATTCGTAAATATGAATCTTAACTGTTAGCGAATTTTGTATCGGAAGATGTAGATACAAGCGGGGGAAATGACTCCAAGTGGAAGACCAACTCGTAATAATAGTTGATAAACTCGAGGAGGAAATTCTGGTGGACGAACGATTCATAGGTTGACATTGTCATATTTTGTCAGAATAGATGATAACGCTTCTTTGTGGAGGAAGTTAAAGGAATCGAAGAATTTAGTCGAGAATGAGACTGAATGCAACGATGGTGGTATAGCACCACAAAAGGATGTGGATACACATCAGGAAAACCATTTAAATGCTTCAGATAGTTAAATTCTTACCAAGTGATGGTAAATTCAGTAAGTACTATTATAGATAGTAACATGATCTTTATGGCCTAATAAGCTAAGGGAACAACCGGGATGGCTAACAGGAATCGAGTCTACTGAATTCCGAGAGAAGGACAATCCTAACCTGGTTAGTAGGACAGGTGATAAGTGGATTATGTGTTGGGGTATTTTGGTGCGGAGTGAAATTGCTCGCGATAATATGTTCCAAAGTGAGAAAAAGGGACAAGAATACGGTTCCTAGTAAAAGGCAACGATTAAAATAATTTTGTTTTGGTTTGGGCAGACGTGTTACGTCCGAAAACCATTTGTGAAGTCAAGAAGATTGCCAAGATGGAAGTATAGGTTGTATCCTTAGAGGATGCGGCGTGTTTATGTGACACGAGCGAGTCACCATATTTTGTTCATTGCTAGATTAGCATGTGAGACGAGTTTAATGCATATAATTATAAATGTTACCATTACGTGAATATTTTTCCCTAGTGTAGCGGGATTTTTCTTTAGTGCTATCCGCGGAGGATGGATGAGTATGTTAACAGTGTTTTATACTTTATTTAGGTTACTCGTTGTAGTGATGCGATACACGAGTATGATATTATCTTTGTTAAAACGTTATAGAAATGGTTAGTACGATAGTGGGTATTTATTGCAAGGCTATCGGAGTGGTTGCGTTAGCGCAACATGTTTTACGTTTTGTTTTGGCGAGGTTTTACCTGTAAGAAGGATGGACTCGCACTTATATTATCTATCCAAGAGACTTCGGAGGAGATAGTGGGCTCAAGATATTCGATGCCAATGTATGTATAGACTTTGTCAGTATGATTCGGTATGTATCGGGACTTGCCGTTGAGCGAAAAGATTTTACGCAGTATTATGTTTGGCACTCCGGACTTAGTGATAGGAAGAGTGCATTGTTATATTTATCCTTTAGAGATGTGGGAGTTAATAGTTATACCCCTATTATTAGGGAAGGGAATTTCGAGAATTCCGATCGTATGTATCCGAGGTTTATAGAATGTAATTACCATCAACCAATACGGGACGATAGTGAAATTGGTGAAACGTTCTTTGTTAAGCATAATTACGGGAGAAATTGTAAATTTTCTGTCAAGGGACGAAATAAAGGGGTATATACTATGGATGGAGGGCCTAACGGATTTTGATAACCGATAATGCTAGGTAGTAGTGTATTGGGGGGTTCCTTGTTTGGATTTCGCTTTGCGAGACATCCCACGCATGAAACTTAGCGTAAGGTTGGAAATAGGGAGACGTTTGGTCACTATTCCATGAGTTCGGTACCCTGGTCGAAATGGGATCAAGTAATTATGTATGTAAGTTGGAAGTTGAATTTTGTTTTAAGGTCATTGGAGCCGGATTTTTGTGATAGGAAATCATTGAAAGTTATCCCCAGAGTTGAGGGGTGGAACGATGATAAGGAGAATTTAAGAATTTTGATTTCTAGGGTGATTGAGAGTACCCAAATGTCATAACCGCGTACAGAACACAAGGTGAATAAAGAGTTGGAATGATTTTTTGCATGGATTATCTGGAAAGAACTTTATATTATACAAAAGAGATGACGTGTAATTATTTTGATGAATAGAGCGTTAGTGATTTATTTTGGTTGTTGTACCTATTTGGGAAAATTGTTGTACTTATCTGAGGAAGGTTGAGAATTATTATTCATTTTTTTATTGTCATGGAATTTGAATGCCCTATTCCTTCTATTCCGTTGAATTTAGTTAGTCCTACAGATGAGTAGCACGTCGTTCGGTCTCCCAGGGCAGTCGGAGTTTTGCAAAAATGTGGGCATCTTGGTTAACTACAGTTAAAAAAGTCCGAGTCGAAGGGACGTGGTAATAGACATGTGAAATATATGTTTGTGGGACTAGTATAACGAAGTGGAAGTCATAGAGTGGATTAAACGTCGCATGAGGGGCGATAATCCATACATAAGTGTTCAATTAGAATAGCACAGCCTAACTTGATTGGAAGGCTGTGGGAAGCCATTCAAGAATTGGTATTCCTTGAATATAGTAGAATTTAATTGTTATGAAGCACACCCGGAGCGGAGTTTTTATTAGTCAAGAGTGAGAGCTACTTGCGCCTACAAAGAGTAATGATGTTAGTATAGTATAAGAGATCCAGAAGTGCGCTTCGTGGAGAGAAGAGCACGGGTCGGAACTTTCGTCATATTACGTGTCACTTAATGTGAGACATTTCAAGGGAAGAATCGATGTTTAGTGAGATGTGGTGAGTAGTCTCTACATGCACCGCCCATAGGTAAGGTTTGATTGAAAGAGGAGAATCAACCAAAGAATTTTGTGTTTATCGAAAATTCCTGAACTTGGAAGAGGTCGGTAAAGCCGGTTAAGTTCTTGAATGAGTTGCCATCCTCAAAACAAGATCAAGGGTTTATCCCGAACATGTGAATTAAGTCACCGAGAAGTAAGTGATTGATATTCCTTTGGGCTGGCTTACAATATTAACTAGTATGCCCCAGACTTCCTTCGAAAGGAAGGATCGCGCCAGTGCATGGTCCGGCGCAGTATAAATTTCTGAATCAGGATGAGATTTGGTGAATCCCACCTTTGATATGGGATTTCAGGAACCATCGGAGAAAAGATTTTGTTTTGAGTAGGATGTGTCACTCTTAGCCAAAGAATGGGCGCACGGTGATTAAAGATTTATGGAGCCACGTGAAGGAGATTTTGGAATCTTGATACGATGATTCCAAGAATGCTGTGTAGAAGCACTCGTACCTGTTTGTCGCGTACAAGGTACTTATTAAGGTTTTTTTATGGAAGAACCTCGACTATTCTCCTTCCGTATGCTTATAGGAGAGTAGGTAATCAGAATTTTAGTATCGGTCGAGAAAACATCCGATAAATGTGGTAGAATTCCACGACTGTTTTAGGCGAGCAAGAGTGATCAAATGTTCGTAATATTTTCTCAGAATGGGAGTTTTGTATAGGCGTGAGCTATGCGAATGTTTTCGGTTGGGAGAACAATGTGAAGTGTCTCCAATGAGAATGCAAAACTATGTTACTGTGAAGAAAGGGCTATACTGATTGAGCGCCGTAATGTGTAGTTAGTTTGTGTACGGAAAAGGATATCCAAAATTGTGTTAACTGATAGGCCTTATTTTTCGAATTTCGGGACTAAATTCAGTTATTAGGGGGGAAGTATGTAATACCCCGTATTTTTATAGCTTTTAAATTATGGGATTTATTAAATTTAATTGAGATAAATTAATTTAATTTTAATCCGGAATGTTGCTTTAAATATTTACTAGCGTGACGAGAGTTAGTAATTATTGGAAATTTTTTATTTGTTGCATATTACTGGATGAGTATAGTAATATATGAGATTTATTTTTATAATATTGTCACCTGTGAATAAAATGACAATTGTGAAAATTTAAGTCGGGACGCGCCTGTGTCGTGTCGGGACTAAATGTGAATTAATAAAAGTGAATATTTTATAAGTCGTTTGTATGGTTGTTTTGAGTGCGCCAATGCGTCCGGAAGGGTCGAGATAGTCAAAAAAGTGTACCCGGGGGTTTAGTTTGGGTCTCGGGGCGTTTTTAGGTCTAATTGGTACCCGGGAGGGCGTTTTGGACATTTCACCTTTTTGGGTAATTAAACCCACGAAAATTCAAAGGGTTATATCAGATATCTGGATTGTCATCTAGGGTTAGAAACTCTAAACACAAGTGACGGCCATAGGAGAGGAAGAAGAGAGCTCTCAAGGCAAATTCAAGGCCCGAAATCCACCCGTTTGCACCGCAACCACCACCAACGCGTAGATCGCGCAACGGGCTACGCAACCACACCAAAAACATCTGCAAATCAGAACGTCGAAAATCCCAGGTAAGTGTTTATCTTGCTATTTTCGTTGATGAATCTTTCATATTAGTTTAGGAATGATTAGGGATGAATTACATTGAAGAAAACCTAAATTGTGATAGGAATTTGCATGTAGTGATGACTTAAACCCTATTCTGGAAATTGTTGGTGATGTAGGAGAATAATCCACGAAATTTTAATGTAGTATAAGAAGGAATTTCTGGAAAAACAGATTGGAACCATGATTTAGATATTTCTAGGGTTCTTGTATGTTTAAATGAATTACGGCATGATTAATCCATGTTTAGTGACGTAAATTGACATGCTTTACGTTGAAAATACCTAATATGATGATATAAGGTTAGTAGTATCAATTCTGGGACGATTGGGATTAGAAAATATGGAAATTGTTGAAGTTTGGAGATGAAACCCGTAATTGCAAAATTTCAGTTTTCGCAGACCTGCTTGATCGATCGATCGAGCCCCAGACCTCGATCGATCGACCCCTCCTGGCAGACTCCTATTTGCCCTTTTTAACTGAGTTAAATTCAATTTATCGTGAGATAATTCTTGGACATCCTTAATAAAATGTTTTGGGAGATAGGGAAGACCAGTAGGACATGTGAATAGATTTTGGGACCCTTGCTGTCGAGCAAAGATTGTATTTTGGGATAATTACATAAGGGTCGGTGAATTTATGATTTAAAGAGAGAGACACGTAAGAGAGTTACTTTGGGACAAATTTGTATACCTACTGAATTTTATACTTGGGAGGATAGAATCCATGAGCGTTATGTAGTAAGTGGAAAAGTTCCTCAAATTAAAATAAGATGTGAATGGTTATACCTGATAACTAAATAATGAGAAATAAATACAAATGTCGTAATTATGGGAATTGAGAATTTACCCATTATTGATATGGTAATATTAGTATAGTTATATGATTGTGTATGCATATACTATCTATGTGTGAAAATCATGCCCACGCTACTTGCTATCCCCGAGGTTTCCACATTGGGACAGTCTTATCTCGATGGGACCTTTATGGGGGATATTGACTTGTACCCTAGAAGATAGATATCCTTGGTACAGGCTATCGGAATGATAGTTCAAACGGTCCTAAGAGATGCGGGTATGTGCTTTCCTCTTAGAGACTTGGAATCTATGCTTCGCCTCATTTTGTTTGTGTATAGGTATCCTTGGTACAGGCTATCGCAGTGATAGTTCAGACGGTCCTGAGGGACTTGGAATATATACTTTGTCTCAATATTGCTTGAGTATGCGTTAATACAGTTCGAGAGTGATTCCGAATCTGTATTCCCTTAGTACGAGTGATACGGGGATTGGATAGTAGAGTATTCCCGCACCATAGTTGTTATTTGGGTTGCTGTTGTGATATATATATATTTTATGAGTAGTTAATATATATATGAAATTCTGAAATCTGGAACTGCCTACTGTGATGAGATATGTAGGACATGGTTGATGACTCAAATTGTAAATACTTATTTTGAGAAAGTATAATATGACACTGGAAAACTTTATTGATTTATAAAGTTAAAAATGAGAACCTTGGGTTGCAAATTGAAATATCCTTTTCAAACAATTGAATCGTTAAATTTTGAATCTTACGAGTAAGCTAAGATAAGTTAAATCATTGGGAAGATTAGTGCGATAAATGATAAGACAAACCGTTGGGAAGGTTAGTGCGATAGGTGTGCACATTAGAAGAGAGGTGAGAATTTTCCAAGGGAGTGTCGCACTAATATGTTGTTGCATTGGCCTGTATCAATTTAAATACTTGCTAAATGAATTTTTAAATCATATACACTATCGGGCTCTGACCCATTTTTCTCTCTCTCTCTCTCTTTTGTATATATATGTATATATTACAGGTGCCCAGCCACAGGGGCGTCTTGCTTAGGATCTCTTGGAAGGAACGCGCTGCAGCTTTGGTGGGAGTTGCCGGTCTCTTGATTAGACTACTTCGTTCATTCGGATCCACTCTTAGTACTTTCATCTAGTTGGGCATGTGTAGCTCTTTCCATTATTCCGTTGTTATTGGACATTTGTATTTCAGTTATTTCCAGTATTGTTACTATGGGATTTATTCAGTTTGGATGTGTGACTTTAGATTTCGTATGTTGACATTCGATTGACGAATGTATTAAATTAATTGGATTATGTTGCAGAATTTAATGTGGTGTGATTTCTTACTTATTGGATGTTGTTAATAAAATAAATGATTTTTCTTTAAATAAAATTTGGAAAGTATGTATGAAAATGGTTTTGACACTTAGCTTAATTAATTAAGGTGTTAAATTGGAAAAATTTATTTTTCGGCAGTGATGCTAAGAATGGACCAACTGTTCACCTTGATTTAATTTAATAAAGGAGTGATCGCCCGGTATTTAATTAGGCGGGGTGTCACATAAGGTAAGGGATTTGTCCTTTTCCTCTTCTTCCTAAATTAAAACCCTAGTTTCCATGTTTTCTATTAAATGATATAAACCCTTGTATGTATTTTATGTGTAGGTCATGGAGTTTTACTATTCATTTAATTTTTTGGGTTTGGAGGCCATATTCATTTACCATTTATATAGCTTTTTTTGGGTTTATAGGACATGGGGAGTTATTGTTTATCGAGGTTTAGAGGCCATGGAGTTTTACTATTCATTTAGGATTTGGAGACTTGGGAAGGTTAGTGTTCGTTAGGAGAAACATTGATTTTTTTTAGAAGTTTTCTATTAGGGTTCTTGAGATGAGAATTTGGAGTTTGAGAGTGAGTGTTTTGAAGATATTTTTGCTGACCTTAAGGGGATTGTTTAGGGTTTTACCTTTGATCTTTTGAGGATTATAGTTATGATATAATTAAGGTTTAAAACCATTATTTTACTAAAATTGACTTTATGTTTGTTGATCAGGAGTTTTAACTTCTTTCGTGAGGCAGCAGTGTTTAGACAGTAGCATGTTGTGCCTAGGTTAGTTTTGAGATGAAATTCGATGTTAAGGCTACAACACTATTTGGCCAAGCTTAGGTATCATTTTCTATTTAGGGCCTACTTCCTAGTGATTGAGGTCAAAATGGTCATTCCTAGAGATGTTGATCCTATAACTAACTATGGGTCTTTCACCTTAGTAGAGCTCGGCTAAGGTTTTGAAGTTAGCAACAGTTTGCGGATCCACCATCCTCGAATTGGGCAGGAGGGGAGGTTGCGGCTTGTGGAATGATTAGGTCAAAGATACCTAGAATAAAGTCGTGACGTGAGATGTCCAACCTTATAAATAAGGGTCGCGGAGTATGAGGGCGAACCATAAGAGATTGAGCCATAGGGAAAGCCAAGGGAGATTGAGCCTTAGGAGAAGCCATGGAGTGGTGAACTAAGGGAGATTGAGTCTTAGGTCGTCGCGTCAATCCGAGGGGTTGGTAAACTTACAATTTTTTCCTTCATTTTTGCTTTTATTGCACCATCTTGCTTATTTTCACTGTTATTTTTCATTGACTTGTTAGTATATCTTATATTTTCTAGTACTAACATTGACAGGTGGGCTGATGACTTTTGATTTAGACCTTCCAGAGATATTTGAGCACATTCCTTCCATATTCCTTATTTCCTCAAGATAGAGTCCACGGAGTATTTTAGGTCGGGAAGATAGATAGTAAAGCCACGGAATGTATCTAGTAGCCGTGGAGGATTATAGCTTTGGATATTAAAAATAATATTATGTTTAGACTTAACTCTTAAGTTTTATCAAATCATTTTTAAGTTTTATTGTAAACACTTGTATAAGGAAAAAGGTTAAATATTTTCTGAGGCTTGTATTAGAAATTTCTACTATTTATATCAATGAAACTAGTGTTTACTTAGTGATTTCTTTGTATATGTTATTAACTCATAATGAGTCTAAGGTTTCTTTATAGTTCGCGACATAGGAAGTTTGCCTTAATATTAAAGTTTTAACATTTAATGTTGAGGACATGTAAATCAACGGTCGCGATAAAATAGGGCAGTTCATGGGGCGTTACACACTTTATATGAAACTAATATCTCAAATGAGAAGATTATACCACTACGTTTGGTAATTTTGGGCTTTAATGCGTCGGTATGTGATCTCTCGTATATATGAATGTTCGCTTAAAGTTAGGGAATTTCACTTCCCATATCAAGTTCCATGTCATCAAGGCCAATACAAGCTATTAGTTATTGATAGGCCATGTGTGGATGCATACTCATGACATCGTGCCTTCCATGTTCCACCAATGCACAAAAGCTAATATTCGTTGAACGAGAATAGTAATCAAGGCCACATATAGGTCTTTCTCAGTAGAAAAAGTCCATTTAGTTGATGTAGTATTTTAAATAAAGCTTGATGAAGAAAGAAATATTTGTATAATGACTCGAGCAGTTCGAAAAGGGGGCCAAGTAAAGAAATTTATGCATGATAGGTTGGGTCCATGAGTGGTACCCTCTGAAATACTGGACAAAGGAGAAAGAAAGTTAGAATAAGGTGCAAGACATGTGCAAACTTGCAAGAAAGTTATTTTGTCGAATGGCAAAGTTATATTCAGTTTGTAATGGTGTGTGCGGGCAGCATTCTGGGATAGGAGCACCGATTCGAGTCCATAATGCTTCGTAATTGATGATTCCCATATAACTGAGTACATTGGAGAGACTAAATAAGTGCCAGAGTGCATGCAATACGGGCCCCAGAGAGCATCTCCAAGAACTTGAGGAGTTGAACTTGGGGGAAGAGGGTGGCGACGAGAGGCCCATCTTCATCTCTAAAATCTTGAGTGCAAAACAACGAGAAGATATCATCAAATGTCTTAAGGAATTCGTAGACTTGTTTACGTAGAAGTATACGAAAATTTCAAGAATTACCCAGAGGTAAGTTCTCATAAGTTGAATATTTTGCCTAATGCTTTATCGATGAGACAGGCCACGCTCACTTACCAAGCTAAGCTATATTTGAAGATTAAGGTAGAGGTAGAGAAACTTCTCGCTACTAGATTCATCAAACCCATCCAACATCCTATTTGTCTATCGAGCATTATGCCTGTTGGTAATAAAGACAAGAAGCAAATCTGAATCCGTGTGGATGTTAGAGATTTAAATTACACACTTCATTCCAGGGACTTCGCAGTTGCAGCATAGGTGGATGTTGCAGGGCTTTGATTAGATGCCTCTTTCACTTTCTGATCTAGTGTAGGATTTCATATTTCAGTACGGACATGTTGTCCCTCAATACATTCATTTTTGGAGTTTGTTATTTATTTATTTTTGGCCAATGGGTTGTTAGGTAAGACTTTGTTTGATCTTAGTTGTTATATTCAGACTCTTATGTTGATATTTTACTTATATATTATTCCGCATTTTGTTGCATGTTTAATTGAAGTTAAAATTTGGCAACTGCATAAATTTTCACTTAGGTGGTTGGTAATTAAAAAGTTTTTGACAGTGACGCTAAGAATGAACCAGATGAGAAACTTGTTTTAATTTAATAAAGGACTTATCACCCAATGTTTAATTAGGCAGGGTGTCACACATGGTCCAATCCTTCAAATGCAGTAAGGTCTGACCCTGGCCTCAGCCTTGCTGAGAGGGATGTAGCCGACTACCTGAGAGAGCAGGGAGTAAAGGGTGCTCTCTCCAAATTTGAAGACCTAATAACCCCAAAGCTTCTTAAAGAATTTGGTCTGGGTGTTGGCCCCCTTGAAGAATTATGTGAGTTGTTTATTTGTTTCTATTTCCCAAGTCTTGCTTCATCTTATTAATTACTTCTGATATGTCATCCTCTCTTTTTGTAGACCGTTCTCCTAACGTCTCAGACGATATTTAGGAGATAACTGCTCCAAGTTTATTAGTTAGTCTCAGAAAGAATAAGGGCCAACAACAGCCACCTCTTAAGAAAACCACTGCAGGGAGGCCAGCTATCGAGGCTTCTCGAAAAAGGAAAGAGTCAGAGGCCCCTGTGGACACTCGTCCTGATCCTGTTATGAGGTAGACGGCAGGCGCCACTAAAATAACGTACTCTGATGTCAGCTCTTGCTCATCGTTAGGGGCGTTCTGGTCAACCAATTTGTCCCAACTCAAGGCTGACCCCACCTCTTTAATTACCAACCTTAAAGCTGTAAAGGTAGCCATGTTTTCAGCCCTGTCGGCTATCGATTATGAGTTCTTAGCCAAGATTCCTACGGACAAGGTCTACGATTTTGGACTTCACCACCTGGCACAGGTATCTCCCTCGCCCTTTTAACCTTTGTCATACATTAAGTTTATTCCTGACTTTGCCATGGTTTATTGCAGTCTGTTTGTGCTTTGACCTCAACCACCAGATGGATGACTGAGAATCGACAGAAGTTCCTGAAGGCCGAGAGAGCAATTCACGCCAAGGCCGACCTCAAAACGTAGTTGGTCGACCTCAAAAACTCTCATCAGCAAGCCATATACGAGCTCAAACTTGAGCATAACAAACAGTTAGAGCTCAAGGATAGCATCATTACTGAGAAGGAGAGACCTTAAGGAATTAGGCCACAATATCCCAAATATAAATTTCCATTACCGAGTATTGATGGCTTGGTAGATGTGACTATCGATCATGAAATGTATAGCTTCATAGATGGGTATGTTGGCTACAATCAGATCCAAATGGATCCTGCAGATCCAGAGAAGAATGCTTTTAGGAATCCCCTAGGAAATTTCCACTACACAATTATGACATTCGTCTTGAAAAATGTCGGAGTGATGTACCAACGAACTATGATCGCAATATTTTATGATTTATTTCATAATATATTGGAATTCAATGGGGATGACTTGGTGGTAAAATAAAAAACGCAGATCAAAACGTTGTCGGAAGTATAAGATGAGGATGACCCCTCTAGATGTGCCCTTGGGGTTACTACAGTCAAATTCCTCAGGTTTGTTGTTAATAGTAAAGGTGTACAACTACATGCTAAGAAGCAAAAGGCAATTTTGATGATGCCACTACCAAGAAGTCGGAGGAAGATGAAAAATTTCCTATTTGATAAGTTTTATACCAGCTTTGGCAGAGATCATCCATCCTTTCTCTCCTCTCATGAAAGATAAGGTGAAATGTGTGTGTGGTAATGAACAGAAAAAAGCTTTTGAGAGGATTAAGGATATTTTTACATATCCCTCAACTATGATTCCATAGGAAGGAGGTAAGCCCTTACTTTTATATCTAACTTCCACCGAGAGATCCACTGGGGCTTTTCTTTCCTCGGATAATAAAGGACGGGAGAAGCCTGTGTATTATTTATCCCGAGTAATATCTGGGACTGAGTTCAGGTACTCAAGTGTCGAAAGCAACTATTTGGACTTAGTGTTTATAGCACAAAATCTAAGTCATTACCTACTTGCATTTACAGTACACATCATCACCAAATATGATCCTATCAATTATTTACTCTCCATAATTATATTAGTGGGACAAGCATCCAAATCATTCCTTATACTGTCAGAAAATGATTTGAAGTTCCTCACACCTAAGGATATCAAGAGCCAAGATTTGGTTGATCTCTTACTTAATTTACCAAGTTAGTGTTTTGAACCTCCAAGTGAGGAGTTGTCCGGAGATAGTTTTCAAGCCTATTTGGTTGAAAAATATAAAAGTGGAAGATGGAGTTCGATGGTTCTTCTGTGTAAGGTACTGGGGTTATAGGGATCATACTCTCTTGCAACAAAGAGAAAAATACCCTTTC
This sequence comes from Sambucus nigra, assembly GCA_949130495.1. Lineage (NCBI taxonomy): Eukaryota > Viridiplantae > Streptophyta > Magnoliopsida > Dipsacales > Adoxaceae > Sambucus > Sambucus nigra. The sequence continues at coordinate 393,804,264 of OX422215.1, forward strand.
TTATAAACTGAATTTCAAGTGATCAAATATTGAAGTCGAGTTACAGAAGAGGGGTTAGAGTACTATACATACAAGGGGATTATAACCTCGTAGTCAAAAAGTAAACGGATGATTTTCTCTCAAGCACACAAACCTTCCTTCCTACCGAGCAATTATCCAGTATTTGTTAAATCAATTATTGACTGTCAAAGTGGAGAGACATCTCAGAACGATGAATAGACACCCTGATTCTCTCACAACAATTTCTCATAAGTTAGATCGATGAACTAGGAGCTACAATCACCATTAGGGAATAATAGTGTCCATGACAGTGAAATCTCTATTTCCAAGCGAGGAACCACACGAATTGGAGAGCTTCATAGTCAAGTAGCTGGAAACACATGAAGGAAATATGAAGTTATTATAATTAGAGAGATTTTACATGCTCCATGACACTCTCTACTTTAAAAGTCTTAGGGGATATCTGTCAAGGTGTGTGGGAGAAGATGAAGCTCGCGAGAAGTTACAAGGAATGCATGAGACTCATTGTGGGGACAGATGTCCCACTTTATAGGTGTTTAAAATGAGAAGGTTACTACTGGGACAATATGAGCATTGATGTCGCTCGATTGTAGAAATATTGTTTGAAGTGCTAGGACCAATTTGATAAGCTAGCATAAGACAATTTCATTGAGGAATTGGATGATTTGAGAAATCTCTAAATAGCTTACCTCATGGATGGACAGTTTCCCACTAAGCGGGCAAATAAAATATACCTGAAGAAAAGGATCGCTCGATTTTACTTCGTCAAAGGAGAATTGTACAGGAAAGGGTATAATGAGATATCTTTGAAATGTGTTGCTACGAATAAGTGGGAAAATTGTTACAAGAAGCGCATGATCCCTCGTATATGGGTGGAGCAAATTTTTATGATCAATTGATGACTTTGGGGCACTATTAGCCCACAATGGAAGCAGATTCCATTAAATTTATGAAGAGATGCAGAGCATGTCAAGTTCATGGGAACATAATCCATTCCCCCTCAATGAGTCTATAGAGTTTGACTTCTCCTTATGTATTCCACACTTCAACATTTGATCTGGTAAGAAAAGTACCCCAGCCTCTCGTGGAAAAGCTTTTATCCAAGTTTCCGCGGAGTTATACACTAAATTGGTAGAAACAATACCTCTATAGAGGATTACTACTCAAGTTGTTACTCAATTCATTCATACATGCATTACCTGGAAGTTTGGCATCCCCAAGGTCATCCTCACAGGCAATGGAAAGTAACTAGTGTACAAAAAAATGGGACCACTCATAAATAAGTATAAAATAATTCACAATAGTTCCACCATTTTTTATCCAAAAGGGAATGGATGAGCATAGGCAAATTACAAAACCATAATCAACATTTTGAAGATAATGTTAGAGGATCTCCTCGGGACATGGGATGACAAATTGCCAATGGTTTTATGGGAGTACAGAACTTTAAAGAGAAAACTGATGGGATTCACTCCCTTCTCCTTGGTCTATGGAACTGAAGTCGTCCTGCCTATGGAATTATCAGTTCCTTTTGCAATAATGGATTTGAATCATGATATGGTACCAGATCCAAGGTACCTACAGTTGGAGTCCTTGGATGAGCATAGAAATAAAGCCAATAAAAATTTCAAAGTCTACACTTAGCATCTCTCAAAAGCCTATGAGAACTTAGTCAAGCCTCGAGAATTTAAGATTGGAGACTTAGTTATTTAATCATCCACTCACCACTTGATAAGTATTTTTGCCTCTAAGTAAAAAACTAATTGGTAAGGGCCTTTGTAGTTAGATGAGAACATGAGAGTGAATGCATAGATTCAATCAACTTTAAGTGGCTTGAGAAGTATTATGCCTGAAGAATCCAAATGTTTATCTCATATTTTTCTTTGTGAAATTAAAAGTTTATTTCATAAAAAAATAAACACTTTTGTACGAGCTGTATTTGTAAATATAAAGTCTTATAGAATGAATACAATAGCTCATGATTGGTTATATCTAGTTTTTCTCCTAAGTTTTATAATGATTATATTACATATGTGTACTATATAAACAATAATATGTAACTGCTCGCAAAATTATGTGAGGGGATTCACTTCAAGGTTATGATCATACTTTGTTTGTTCATAGAATGTAACAAGCAGACCAATCCCGGGATTCCCACGGTATAAGGGAAAAAATTTCTTTTATAAAAAAAGTGACGAATGCCTTACTTGACATATTTTGAGGGGATATATTTTCAAGTAAATGTCCACTTAAAAACTCATTGAAAAAAATATGTGGCAAGCAAGGCACCTTATAATTTCCAAAGAATAAGGAAATACATCTTCTTTATTTAACAAGATTGCCTTTGCTCGCAAAATTTCAAATGGATATACTTTCAAGTCCATGTTCAAACAATAAAATTTAGCAAGCTAAGTAGTGCATAATTACTATAGTATGAGTAAATAGTGTGTCTTTATCTAACAAGTTTATCACTGTTCGTAATATGTTGAAGGATTATACTTTCAAACTAATGCCCTCATAGAAAAATATAGCAAGCAATGTAGAACAAAATTTTTAAATTATGAGGTAACTTTTCCTATAGTTAGCAATTTTATCGTTACTCATATTATTTAGAGGGGATATAGTATAGCAGTTATAATTTCATAAGTTTAATAAAAAAAAAATACAGTGAGCATAACAACCCACACTACAAGGGTGAATTTTCCATTTTATTAATGCTAACCTGCTTGCAAAATCTTCTATAAAAGTAAAATTTATATTTTTGCGAGCAGATGATCCCATGGTAGAAGAGAAAGATAATAAAAATTAGCAATGCTTATTCGCAAAATATTGTATAAAATATAAAGTCTTTGAGCAGATAGTTCCACGGTATAAGGAAAAACCAAAAATTGAAAAGTAAATGCACAGGTTATTTCATAGACTAACATCATTTGTTTGAAGGCAATGAAAGAGTGAAAAGTACACTCACAAGTTAACTAAACATGAATAACATTTCATTTCACATAAATAGCATGCTCAAAATAGAGGCAAATATATTTCAAATGTCCAAAATATATGAGTAAATAAATACAAGAGGTTGGTCACTTATTACAAGGAAAATGAGGTTTTCCCTCCTATAAAACTCTCCCAGGAAGCACCTACCTCTCACATCACATATTCCTCAACTTTAGCAATGCGAGCAGTTGCTTCCTCCTTGCTATCCATAACCTTTCTTAACTTCAAGGGATTTGATCTTCTCCCTCAAGGCATCTGCTCGCTAGCAGAGTTTCTTGGCTTTAGCATTTTCGAACGAGTGAGCCTTCATCAGCGTCCTCATGGTAGGATGAATAATATTGTGAGTAGAAGTATCTAACCAATCCAATTTAAAGTGGTAGCAGTCCTCCAAATCATTAATAGTAGCAAGAAAAGTACGAGAATTCACCGGACTGACTCCACTCGGAGGAGTGTCTATGAACCGAAGAAGATGGTTGATGAGGGCCTTGAAGTTAGTAACAGAGATGCCCTCAATATTTTGAATAGAACGTCTAATGAATGTCTCAAAATGCTGCTCGAAGACCAAATATAATATGACTCGATTTTCCTCACGAAATTTATTCATATGACTCATAGATCATATATCTTTCATATACACATTTGGAGCATCAATCTCTGTTAGGTCAAAACCTATATTCATTGAACTTGGGTCAGAATTAGCAGCAGCCTCCTCGTCAACGATCATCATCCCGATCAGAGTGAGTAGCTTCAGAGTCTTGCTTATTTTCATCATCTATTTCTCCTCCCTCGCTCTCTTCCTACTAGAAGAAAAAAATGAAAATAACAAATATACCAAGTAAAAGGTTAAATAACCAATGGTTTGAAGAAAAAAGACTTACTCGCATGCCAATGGGGGTAACCATACTCCTCGAGAGCCTGCGTTGATATCTCTCCTAAAATAAATCAAAGTCCATAGTTAGAGAAATATTTGAAGACAATACATAGGAGGGATATGATTAAGAAGTAAATAAGCCCACTCTCTGCTTAGAAGAAAGATCTATAGTGGGAATAGTAAAATGATCACATACACACACACACACACTGGCTCGTTATATGGCTTCACAGGTAAGGGAATGCTTGCATCTTCAATTTGAAAACAGATAAATAGATTAAGAAGAGCATTCAAATATTTGCACAATATAAGAAAATATACAAAAAAGTACAACTGTTTAATACTTAAGGCTCCACAAGCGTAGGAGCACTCAAAATGCTCACTTGGAAACAAAGAAACAGGACAAGCAAAGTGAGAAAATATTACCAAAGTATAAGTAAATAAAACATGGAAGGTGAAACAATTAACTACATGAGGCTCCATGAGTATAGGAACACTCATAATGTTCACCTAAAAATAAGGAAATAGGATTGACAAACTGATCAAGTATTTGCAAAAAAATAAGCAAATAAATAAAAGGTATGTCAGTTTAATACCCGAGGCTCTTCAGTCTCAGGAGCACTCGCAGTACTCAGCTGAAAATAAAGAAATAGGATAAGTGATTGCTTGATCATTTGCATAGCATATGTAAATAAATGCAAAGGTATAACAGTATAAATACATGAGGCTCCATCAACATAGGAGCACTCGAATCTGACATATGTGTAACTTAAAGAAATAAAGAAATATGTTAACCACGTAAGAAAATTTTACTAAATATGAGTAAGGGTGCAAGAAAACAACACCAAGTACCTGAACTCCTTCAGAAACAGCAGTGCTCGAACTTGCAGCATCCTCAATCTAAAAATAAAAGATTAAAGATTGAACAATAACACATAAAGTTTGAAAATAATGAGTAAATAGACAAATATATGTACTTGAGTCCCCACATGGGGGAGAACTACTCAAATCAATCGTTGCACTCGCCTGTAACTCGAGAGATTGAGTAGCGGGAGGAGATGGATCACTCGTTTTAACTTGACAATAAAAGAAGAGCAAATATGTCAAATAAAAATTCAAGTAAAGGATTGTTATGAATACATTTTGAATACTTATCCCACAATAGTCTAAACATATTAAATTACCTGCTCTAAAATAGTAACATGTAACTGGGTCCACTCAAAGCCACACTAAAAATAGGCTGAGTGGATAGGGATTGGATTTGGGGCATGTTATCCATATGAAGATATAATCGTAGTATGGAAATCCTACCACAAAATGGAAACTCGGGCATAGTTACCCCAGCAGGCGAAATAATGCCCCAGATGAAAGGGGTTTGATCATCATAGATCCCTACAAAGATGAAAAGGCATCAGCCATTTCATTTTAAAAAATGAAAAGAAATGCCTAAAGGGAAATAAAATACCCTAGTCAATCTAGTCACAACATTGACTGGGGGCTGATTGGATGTACTACTCTCCCTTGAAGGAGTAATAAAGCCACGAGCAAATAGATAAGGTGGAATAAACATCTGTTGACCAGGATAAATAAGTACAAATGCTTGAATAAATATCAGCAGTAAAAAGTATGAAACTTCTTTGTATAAGTACCTGAGACAAATGCTCGTTACATGACTGGTGGTGCAAGCAGTCATGGAAGAACTCCTAGCGGTCATGGGGAATGTCATTTAAAGCTTGAAAATAAATGTGAAGTTAATTTACAAGCACTCATATTAATACTCTTCTAAAAAATTCACAAGTGAAAAGTTATAAGCACACATGTCATGCTAAGCCTAAAGAGGACACTAGTATAGAGTTCCTCTCTCTTTGAAAGTGGCACGAAGAGGATGAGCATGTAAATTAGAAGATAAAGATATTTTGTTCACTCTTAGGGCCTCACTCGCCCCAAATAGAACCTAGTCAAAAAAGAGAGAAATAATGTTAGTCATAAAACCAAGACTAAAAAAATAAAAATAAATAAATAACATGACAAAACTTACAAGCTCAGAGTGAGGAATTTTCCTATAAGGCATCAGTACAGTGGTGGTCCTGGTCAAGTAGGGAGAAGAGATCATTGACTCATCATGATCACTCATGGAGTGATCCAGATCTAGTGTCAATTTTCTTGAAGCTAATGAAAAACATGAAGTATCAGTCAATTGATCTTCATTAATAGCGAGTGACTCGATGTTATTTGAAGATGAACTATGATAATTATAGGAACGAGTACTTCAATAGTCAATAAGTTCTTCTTAAAATGATCATGGTGTTGAGGAAGCACTTTCATCTCCATTATTTCTATTTTTATAAAGTAAGTGAGAAATAACAAGGGTACCATCCACGGGTTGATAAGTGAGTGGAATGGATGATTGAGGGAAAGTTGATTCAACAACTTCATATCCCTGTTCGCGAAAAGTTTGAAAAGTCTCTTTAATACCAAAAGTATCAGTGTTAGTACCTTGATCAGCGAGCACAGCAGCACTAGCAGGCTAGTTGCTCGAATTTTTCCATCGCCGCTCAAATTTTGATAGGAGATATAGGAGAGACACCTTCCAATTCCAGGAGGAAGAAAATTAGAAACATCTTCACCAAGATGTTTTCTTTTTGAATAAACCTTGGTTTTTCCTTTCCCTTTTGACTTTGTTTACTGAGCTTGTACTCTAGGATGCTTTGAGTAGAAAGTCTCCTTGTAAATAAGGTTCACCAGGATCGGAGTAACCATTGTAAGGGGATCTCTCACGACCTGACTATAATGCCAAGCCTCTTTGCGAGTATGCTTGGTCAAATATTTTTCAAAAGTGGGGATAACCTCAATTAATGATTCATGAGGCACATCTTCGATAAAATATTTGATGATATGGGTTTGGCATTGCCAAAGTATAAACTATGAGCAGCTATTACCAAAGTATGAACTATGAGCAGCTAATGGATGGAAGGTAGTCGCGAACAGATATAAAAAAATACCTAAAATGGAAAATCCTTCGAACCATACCCTCGGGAGTGAAATTTGAATAAGACTCCCAGTATAACTACTCTGTAGAAAGGTTGGTAGGAAAGTCAGGAAAAAAAAGTACCTTAATCATATCCATGGTGTCTCCTCACTCGCTCAGAGTGATAAAATTCTACTCCCTAACCCATCTCTGTTAAAGATGGAAGTATGCAAGTCAAAATGAATGCCATAGTAAGGATATGTGGTCAGCCACTCACTGACTCAGTGTTCATGGGAGGATTAAAACTTGAGATATAGAAGGAAAGAAAATTTGAGAAAATATACCTCTTAATCTTCTCTAGTAATTTCATAAGGAGAACTCATTAATGTTATCAAAAAATGGGCTAAGTGAATGCAGCAGAAAATTTTAAATCGGGTTATCCTTGTGTGCAGTCGCATTTTGGGCCGTTGAATGGATGAGGTGTCGAGCTTTGGTGAACCCATATTGGGAAAAATGGTATTTTAGTGTTTAGGTTGGTTTTATAAGACTTTTGGGGGGTGCATTTTGGGGGTTGAGAGTTAGAAGAAGAGAGAGAAAGCGGGGGAGGGTGGGTCTTCCACTAATTTCACCATTGCTCCCTCCCACCACCATCACAAACCTCCATGTAACTACCATATATTGGAAGTATCCCACCATTTTCAAACCCTATATGCCCATTTCCTCTATCGATGAACAAGGCTCATTGTTTGGGAGGTGTGTTGGGGGGTTTGGAGATGAGGATAGAAGAGCTTGTGGAGTTTTGTTGGGGTTTTAATGGAGCTTTTTTTAAGGAAAGCTTTGTGGATGAACGAAACCTCTCTAAAGCCATCTTAGGAGGTGGGAGTTGTCATCTTCTTAGACATTTCAACCAACCATTATTGTATCTCTATTTGACGTGGGAAAACCATACTCTTAGTTTAAGATGCTATTTGCGTAATTAGTAGTCTTGTTGTTAGATCATAATAGTAGGATGCATATGATAACATGATGAGTTTCAAGTAACTTAGTATCTAACATTTTTAAGGAATAAAAATGTTACAAAAAATTTTTTAGAAGTAAATTATTAAATGATTATTTAAAAGTTTTCCTGAAAAATAAGGTTTGAGATTTTTGTGAAAATGGAGTATTTCTAGAAGTATGAAGCTAAATATTTTATGGAATAATATGTTTTAAAATGATGTTTATCTCCATATAATATTTTGGTGAAATGATGTTCTAAAGTTTCTTGCAAAATGAAGATTTTATGAATGTTGGACATTTGGTTGAGTTTTGAAAAAATAAAATTGTCCTTAGTGCTTAAAAAGTGTATTTTTCAAGTGTTATGAATTTCTAGAATAAATTATGTGTTTAACCCATTAAATAGGTATTTAGAATTTAAAATCCATCTTCTCATCCATGTTAACTTGTAGTATTTTGATAATTAACATATAAACAAGGTTAATGAAGGTTTTAGTGGGTTTAAACATAAAATAAAAAAAAATAGAAATTCTAATCTTTAAAGTGTGTGAAAAAGATGTTGAAAGTATAATAATTGTGAGGTTGTGAGACTACATGTGCTAGTAAAAGAAAATGATATTTTCATATAAAAGTAGTCCTTAAATGTAATTGGGTTTCTTTGATAAAGAAAGTGAAGAAATGTCCAACTTGAAAAAATGGTTAGAAAAGGTGTTGAGCAAGTGTTAATGGGTTAAAACATTGAGAAGATGGTATGTATAACTTATAATACTTTGGGGAGATTAACACTTATGAAATTGAAAGAAAAGACAAGATTGGAAACAAAAGAGTAAAATAGTAATTTTACGTAAAGTGTAACATTGTTATGAAATAAAAACGTATTAAAGGGTGTTACACAAATTAGTCATAAATGAGCATGATTTCAGAATAAAATCAATGCTAAAGGGTAAAATGCATGAAATGATGATTTTTCAAAGTGTAACACAAGTTTGGGTGAAATCCCGGGTTTTGGCTTCGATCGGATAAAGGGAAGTGGAATAATGTGAAAATTTGAAAAATATTAAAACAGATTAATAAGACTTGGATGACACCAGAATTATTAACGAGGGCTCGGAGTCCTGGGGTGAAAGACCCAAAATCACTGGCCAGTGGCGTCGCCGGCAGTGTGGAGCTCATTAAAGTACGTGGTTATTAGATTAAGAAAAATATATAGGAATATGGAACGTGTCAATAAATTATTTGTGTGGTGAAAATGTTTAAAGACAACTTAACTTGAATGAATTAATAAATGTTCCAGTAAAGGTTAAAGTGGACAAGAAATGTGTTAATTGATTAATGTCCTTAAGGTAAAAGAAAGGTAAACTATAGTAGTTAAATGGGTGGTTAAGCAACCTAAAAGGTTTAACCCAAAATTAAAACAAGAGTATGTTTGTAAAAGATTTTTCAAAGGTTAAATAAGTATTTTCTAACCAGGTGTTCGTGTGTGTTGAAAGGGTGATTTTCAATGAAAATACTAACGTGGATTGGTTTAAATGAAAGGGGTAATTTTGGAACAAAAATGGTTTTTGGTTAGACAAAGTGTAGTTGTTTCAACTATTTAACCGTGTGTGTTAAATAAAGGGATAAATATCAAGTTAAGTGTGGCCATCCCCGATCCTCACCGTGCGGGCCGGCGCGTGGAGGAAAGGATCCTTCGGGTCCCGCGCGTCCCTCTCGGGAGCGCTTCGGCCGGCATCGTTTGAGATGTGGTGTAAAAATGTAGATATATTCAGAGTTGCAAGTCTATTTTACTCAAAACAGACAAAAGAAAAGGGGAAGCCACCCCGAAGGATGGCATCCAAAGACATATTGGTGCGTACGAAACCAAAATGATTCGAGAAGGGTTCGGAGGCTTAGTTACGAAATGGGAAGGTGTTAGGCGCCCATTACGCCCTTTCGTTCTCTCATGAATATTTTCTACTTTCCTTTTGTTTCCCCCCGTGATATGTGTGCATGTGTATATATAGAATGGAGGTAGGAACCCTCAATTTGTATCATGGAAAAGATAAAGCGAGTCATCCGTAGGAAGATATAAGAATAATATTAGAAAAATAAGATTTATGCAATTACCCCTACGTTGATCGTTATAATGGAACGATAACGCATATGGAACAATACGTTACTAAGGGAAAGTATATAGAATATAAGGAAAATGGATTTAGAGAAGATAGAAAATGAGAGAAAAAGTGAGAAAAAGGACTCGAGTCTCGGGTTTTACTCTGAGACGCCTACGTAGCCTATAAAGGCATCAAAGTCCACGTAGTTCGCATACAAAATGAGGGTGGGGTTTATCCCATAAATCCAAATGGAGATCTCTTATTTGTGAGTGTGTGTGTGTGTGTGTAGAAAAGTGTTTTAGTTGTGAGGAAAATGTGCGAAAAGTATGAGAATCCCTATTTGGAATTTATGAGCAAACCCTATTTTTCTTGTTTTTTGGGTTTTATTTATATGAAAATAGGATATGTGCAATAATAATAGATAAAAAAGTATATTAGGATGTGTGAGATGAGATAATAAAAGCGCTAAGTAAGAAAACAAGTTATTGAGAGTTTAAGAGAATTTAAGAGAAAGTTGGACCTTCTTGAAGATCTTGAGCTTGATCTTGAATGTTGGAGAGAAGCCCTTGCACTTAGATGATGATGGAGAGTGGCTAATTCACCAAGTTTGATGAAAAGGATGATGAAAAGTGGAAGTAAAAAAGGGATTTGGAAGTTGAAACCACGCTGCCTTCGAGAGAAGTTTCTGGGATTCGTTCAGAGGGATTTTTATCAGATCTGGGCTCCTCTTGCAAATGAGGTGAAGTCCTCCTTTTATAGGCCCATGTGAGTGCCGATCGGCATAGACCTGTTCCTGCCTATCGGCAGGTGCCGATAGGCAAGGTCTGAAACCTGTCATTTGGAAGTGCGCTTCAGGCTTTTTTGGAAAATCGGCCGCCGAGGGCAAACCGTTGGTCAGAATCGTGCACGGGGCATTGCATTGGAAAGGTAATTCAGATACCTTCAAAAGTACTTTAGACCGCTCCCGGGTTCGAGAGTTGAATTTGGGTTAAATATGGCTCGGAAGCATTTGTCGGTCCATTGGACGGGGAATCGCTCGGACGCAAATGGATCATTCGTCTGCATGGTAAGTCCAAATCGCACACGAGGCGGATTTTTGGAAAGGTTAGGAGATGTAATTCGACATTCCAAAGATTTCAACCTGATTTCGGGAGTTGACTTTGGTCAACCGGGCCCGGTAAGCATTCGGTGACCTCTTAGAGTCAAACGGATCGTTCGTCCGCATGGAAAGTCAGAATCGTGCACGGGGTGGACCGTTGGAAAGGGTATTCAGTGAAATTTGAAGATTCATTCAGCCTCGGTCGAGCTGAAGGGTTGACATAGGTCAAACAGAGCTCGGGAGCGCCCGGTGGCCTCTAGGTCAAGTTTCGGACGCAAACGGATCGTTCGTCTGCATGATAAGTCGGAATCGGGCAAAGGGTTGACTATTGGAAAGGGTATTCAGTGCCCTTCGAAGATTCATTCAGTCTCGATTGAGATAAAGAGTTTGACTTTTTGGGTCAAACTGAGCTGGGGAGTGCTCGATGGCCTCTAGGTCAGTACTCGGGACATGACCTGGATTTACGGTGATGAAGGGAGGTACTAGGGACCTAAGGAGAGTTAGGGGGTAACAGAATGGGGTGTCTACAGAGCCCCTCGACGGGCGAGTTTGGAATAAATAATGACCGTCGAATAGACACCACATGATGCTCTTGACAAAGTATGATCGATTCAGAGGGTCGAGGTCGATTCTGAGAACCTAAGGAGTGTGTTGGGGATGATTAATTCTATGGGCCAAAGCCAAATCTGTGGGCTTAGGGTAAAGGTCTAATAACCGAGGTCAATTCTGACCTAAGAGTAGTGACGATCGAGGACCGAGGTCAATTCTGACCTAACTCGGGTGACGATCCAAGACCGAGGTCAATTCTGACCTAAAGAGTGGTGAAGACCAAGGACCGAGGTCAATTCTGACCTAACTCAGTTGACGATCAAAGATCGGGGACAATTCTGACCTAATAGTGGTGACGACCGAGGACCGAGGTCAATTCTGACCTAACTTAGGTGACGATTCAAGACCGGGGCCAATTCTGACCTAAAAGTGGTGACGACCGAGGATCGAGGTCAATTTTGACCTAACTCAAGTGACAATCCAAGACCGGGGCTAATTTTGACCCAAGAGTGGTGACGACCGAGGATCGAGGTCAATTTTGTCCTAACTCAGGTGATAATCCAAGACCGGGGACAATTCTAACCCAAGAGTGGTGACGATCGAGGACCTAGGTCAATTCTGACCTAACTCAGGTGACGATTCAAGATCGGGGCCAATTTTGACCCAAGAGTGGTGACGATCGAGGACCGAGGTCAATTCTTACCTAACTCAGGTGATGATCTAAGAACGGGGCCAATTCTGATCCAAGAGTGGTGACGATCGAGGATTGAGGTCAATTCTGACCTAACTCAAGTGACGATCCAAGATCGGGGCCAATTCTGACCTAAGAGTGGTGACAACCGAGGACCGAGGTCAATCCTGACCTAACTCAGGTGATGATCCAAGATTGGGGCCAATTCTGACCTAAGAGTGGTGACGATCGAGGACCGAGGTCAATTCTGACCTAACTCAGGTGACAATCCAAGACCGGGGCCAATTTTAACCCAAGAGTGGTGACGACCGAGGACTGAGGTCAATTCTGACCTAACTCAGGTGACGATCCAAGATCGGGGCCAATTCTGACCCAAGAGTGGTGACGACCGAGGACCGAGGTCAATTCTGACCTAACTCAGGTGACGATCTAAGACCGGGGCCAATTCTGACCCAAGAGTGGTGACGACTGAGGACCAAGGTGAATTCTGACCTAACTCAGGTGACGATCTAAGACCGGGCTAATTCTGATCCAAGAGTGGTGACGACTGAGGACCGAGGTCAATTCTGACCTAACTCAGGTGACGATCCAAGACAGGGGCCAATTCGGACCCAAGAGTGGTGACGATCGAGGACCGAGGTCAATTCTGACCTAACTCAGGTGATGATCCAAGACCGGGGCCAATTTCAACCCAAGAGTGGATAAAGATTGGATTTTGATTTTACTGGAGAAAGAGCTTTGTGATTTTAATCTGAGCTAGGGAGATGATAGATGGGGAAGCTTTTAGGAGACCTCGCAGGGGGGAATAACCTATTTTGGTTGCTGTAAGAGAATTCCGATGGGGAAGTGATCAGGTGATCCTTAGGGATCCTCCGAAGCTTTGCCGAGAGGAGTTTTCACTTGGTTTTAGAGGATTCCGCTGGGGAAGAGGGGTTCTGCTCGAGGGAATGTGAAATTTTCTTGGTAAAAAGGCTTTAAATCCCTCCTAGGATTTTTAGGAATTTTTCGGGGATTTCTCGAGGCTTTCTGGAATTTTTTGGGAATTTCTGTACGAAATTTAAGAGGGGTGCCGGTCGGCATAGTATGAAGGGTGCCATTCAGCAGTGGCACGGACTTTTTTCTTGTGAATTCAGACGTGGTTCAATGAGGTGATTGGGTGCAATACCCTGCTGATTGCTTTGAAGGACAACACTGTTGGGGACTTCTGTCGATTGTATCGATGGCGTAAGGCCAATCGACAATCGAAGGGATCTCTTTCTCTAGAGGCGGTGCGTCAGGTCTTGAATGACCGGACCAGCGGTAGGGTAAGACTCTTTCCATTTCAGTCTTGATTTTTATTCCTTCTGGTCTTGTATTGATTTATGCTCGCTCGGAGATTTTCAGGTGACCTTTTACCTGTGGGGGACAGCTATTCAGGATGCGGGGGCGACCGGGGTGAACGCGCGGATGAGGCGTTTGCTGGCGCATGAGTTTGTCCATTAAGGAAGAATGGGGTGTCTACATTAAGGAAGAAAAAATTCTTTTATGAGATTAAGGCTAATTAAACTGGACGAATCACGTTTTTGGAATAAAAATAGTTTCATGCATATATATGTAGGTATATATATAGTAGTTGCATGTACACGTAGATATAACGTGTTAGAGTCTTCTTTCTGTCATCCAATTCTATACTGCTTTTTATATATTTTCCACTAAGCATTTGGCTCAAACCCTCGTCTTTGTTACGGAAGGTTGGGTGCGGTTTCCTATTTTGAGAGTGTTATCCAAGTAAGTACTCCATTTTTATTTTACGTTAGTAGCTCTGTATGCTCAGATTTCGTGGACGCTTCCCACAGGTCCCTCACATATAGCTTGATTTTAAATGGGAATCGCATGCTAAATAAGTGAAATCGTAATTAAATAAACTTGGACTAGCAACATTATATAAGCTATTTCATTGCACTTCACACCCAACGCCTGGGTTGGACTGGGTTGACCATTGGTGACCCATAAATTCGGGTCGAACATTACAAATAATATTAAAGCTCTAGGTTTAAGGTTCCTTTTGGGAGTGATATGGTGATTTCATTAGTAGATCTCTCGACGTCGATGTTGGTTTTAGGCCGGTCACACTAGATTTGTAACAGTATTAGTTCGTGTTCTGGATGGTAAATTTAAAGAGACGTGCACGATGGATTATTTATTGACAAGAGGCATACGACCGAGTTGTTATTAATCGCTTTTCGCTTCTGATGAAGATATGTAAGTAATATGTGAGTGACTTGTGAGCCAACAGTGGCAACACCGCAGTTTTTAGTGTGGGGTGCTTGTGTGTCAACCCTTGATGATATGAGAGGTATGTTGAGGCTTTGATAGAGCTTAATCCGTTGGATTAGAAACATGAATTTTTTAAAGCTAACTATGGAGATTAGGTGACTAGTGTGTCATGCCTAGGCAGTATTGGTTGTGATAAGAATGCATTGAGTTTTCGGGTACGGTACTTTCAGAGGGATAATAATGGTGATATAATTAGGAAAATTTGATCCTTGGGGTAGTATCAGGTCATGAGATAATTGGGAATTTGGTAAACGTGTGAAATTATGTTGGTCAACACTTAGGAATGCGTACTCAATTTGAGGCGGTCAATTATTATTGTTGTGGGTAAGTGTCTTGGCAGTTATTGATTAAAAGTTGTACCTCACAAGGTATGATGATGAGGTAAGTATGTTACATACGTAACAATGATAGTTAGAGAGACATAAGAATGAACTCTAGATAGTCTTCCGTGTCAGGGTTTTACGAATTATGATGCGATTTTGAGGGATAGGATCTTTGGTGATGTCGACGATGTAAACCTAGGGGTTTATAGGTTGTAAGCGATGTCCGGTATCATATCGGAATCCATAGTCGTGGTAGTTTGTGGTTTAGTATGAGGCCTAGGGTTAAATCCATTTGGAAGGGTAATCAGGTCATTATCTAAGCGTTAGGGTCATTTAGTGACTTAATTAATGGCTAGGTGCTAGGTAATCCTAGTGTGAATGTGGTTTAAGGACATCTTAAAGTGTCCGCAGGACTAATTGTATGTGGCGTCATTAGAATGCCTTAAGGTGTTCAATGGCCAAGGTGCGCCGTGTGTAGAAGCTCGTAGACTAGTGTTTTCACAAGAAACTACTGATCGCGATGTGGGTATTAAGGAGTTGGTAAAGCGTACCTACGATTATAAAGTCAGGTATGATGAAATCTTATCGAGTTGGGGACTATTGTGTAGAGTATATTTGGTGTCCTTAGTAAACCAGTTAAGTCTGGTATAAAGAACCAGCAGTGTTTTGGTGATGATCGTAGTGAGGTTCGGGTAATGACCACAGGTGGGCGATGTGACACTTAAATTTGAGGAGTTCTAAGAAATGTTTTAGGGACTTAGATTTATGATGCATCTAAAAACTTGAAATTAGCACCCCAAAAGGGGGGATATCGAAGTATGATGAGGATATTGTCACGTGTCGACAGTCTAAGTTAGGATAACCCTAGTAAAAGAGGGACCAATTCGTAACACCTTTTGACAAGTCGGTACGAATTATAAGATGTAACCATATATGATACTCACTACCCTTGGTATGCCAATGGTGACCGGCGTGGCCATCACGTAAGTTCAGTTCGGGTAGAACTCGAAGATGAGCTCAGTGAAAACCCTATGGCATTGAAGGTTATTTATAAGTTGACTAATTCACTTAGTGGGTTCTTCCTAAGGAGACATTGCGATGCGATCCCGTTATGACACTAACCTAGGTATGGAAGGTTAGTCACGACGTCACTAGAAATGTGAACAAGGTCGGCTTTGACAAAGGCGTTATGCATTCTCCAGCCAGAGTGGTTCGTGTGTGTCCAGGATATGAGGGGATAGCCTTACTCCTGAGGAGAAAAGTTGGGAATTTGACTTTCCAAGAGGACAATAGGTTCGTATGTTTCTTTCATCTTATGAGAATGAATCTTTGTGATACGATTCATCACAGTTGGTGACTCGAGCATGGGTGTGTGTCTACGTTAGTACTCAAGGAGGACGTCTGGGAGAAGTTGTAAGATTTCAATCATGTGGCATAGGTTCACCTTTCCTAGATCATGGTTCATTGCGTACAGATAGGAGTTTTTCGGAACAGTTATTTTTTCCTTATATTCTTGTGTGTGTGTCCCCTTTTGGTTCCAGTAATCGATGATTGGTATTTCCACGAATTTAGTAGCTTGGATTAGTATCATATCATGATACGGTGCAATTGGGATTAGTAGAGTGCGGGTGGACCTGGCATGGTCAATGCAGCCCAGTAACTGGGCGCGCCCCTATTTGAGGTTTCTTGCTATTGCACAAAGTTCAGTGTAAGGGTGGTTGTGCATTCGACCGCATGGTTTTCTCGGAGTAATTATTTTCCTTAGGATAATGACCCTACGATTGGACGGCATGGTAGTCATTGGCGCTATTTATAAAGAGCGGGATGGTTACTTGAGGAATATATATCGAGTTAGAACTTGAGGAAATTTAGCACACAATGTTACTTTTCCATAGTAAGTGGATATATGCGATACTCGAGTTAGTGATCCAAGTGAGTCACCCAGAGTAATACTAGGGTCATCAGAGTGACACAATAGAAGGTATTAGTCAAGTGCACGATGATGATTTGATCGGTGTATTACTCCTTGAGGTGAGTAATTAGCGATGGAAGGTTAATGTCAAGCTCGGGCAAAATTTTATAGTCAAAATGACCCAAAAATTCATGGCGATGCAGGATATGTAGTCCTAATATTGGAAATGGTTCCTGATGATGAATTTGATGATTAGTTATATTACGATTCACTCTTGAGTGAGTATTGATCACTAGAGAGGGTTGTTCGGTAGAGGCATCTGTATGTTTTAGGTATTAGCAAAGGTAGTCCTAGGACTTGATTGAGCGTGATCATCAAGTGAGTGGAGACTCGGGCGATTATGTGATATTGATGATTAGCATGATGGTGAGCATTAGAGTAGGTCATATGTTGAGCTTTTGGTGACAATCCCTGTATAAGGGTATGCGGTGTGATCTTAGATATTGAGGACTTCGATGGTTTAGTAGTGGAGGATTCCTATGACTTAGTATAAGATTCAGTAAACCCCATGGATTTTAGGAAGTGACAGATCGATAATTTCAAGGATGAAATTTCCTAAGGAACGGAGAATGTAATACCCGTACACAATAATTTATAATTTTTCTCTGTATAAATTATAAACATATGAAACCTTGGAATTTGGATCATTATAATTGGGGTTGTATATGTATTTTACTGATTTTGGAGTCCTGATGGTAATTATTGGAAAATGAGGATGAAAATTGGAAAATTAGAAGAAATTCAGGAAGAGGTCGTTCGAAGTGGGGATCGAACGAGGATTGAACAAGACCCAACGACATACCTGAACAGACTCATTAGTAGATCGTTCGAAGGTTAGATCGAATGAGAAGTCGTTCTCATTCGAACGAGAGGCCATTCTCGTTCGAACGAACGCGGTAGGCAATTTTAAATCGGGTTGACCTTGTGTGCTATCGCGTTTTAGGTCATTGGATAAATGAGGTGTCGAGCTCTGGTGAGCCCAAATTGGGAAATGGGAATTTAGTTTTTGGGGTGGTTTTATAAGTCTTGTTTGGGGTTCATTTTGGGGATTGAGAGCCAGAAGAAGAGAGAGAGTGTGTTGGAGGGTGGTCTTCCACTATTTTCAGTATTTCTCCCTCCCACCATAAACCACCATGTCACCACCATATTTTGGAAGCATCCCACCATATTCAAACCTTATATACTCACTTCCTCCATGGATGAACAAGGCTATGAATTTTAGAGGTGTGTTGGGGAGATAATGATGGAAGATCTTGTAGAGTTTTGAAGGGGGGTTTAATGGAGCTATCATGGTAGCAAGATTTGTGGAGCAAGGAAACCTCTCTAAGGCTTTCCATATTCTTAGACATTTCAACCGATCATTTTTGGAGCACCATTTGAGGTGGGAAAACCGTACTCTTAGTTTAAGACTCTATTTGCATAACTAGTAGTCTTGTTGTTAGATTATAAGAGTGGGACGCATTTGATAACATGATGAGTTTCAAGTAATTTGATATTTAACATTTTTATGGAGTAAAAAAGTTGCAAAATGTTATTTTGTTAGAAGTAAATTATGAATGATTATTTCAAAATTTTCTTGAAAAATAAAGTTTAGGATTTTTGTGAAAATGGTGTATTTATAGAAGTTTGAAGCTAAACATTTTATGGAATAAAATGTTTTAAAATTATGTTTTATCTCCTTAGAATATTTTGGTGTAATAATGTTCTAAAGATTCTTGCCAAATGAAGATTTTATAAAAGTTCGACATTTGGTTGAGTTTTGAAAAAATAAAAATGTCGTTTGTGTCTTGGAAATTGTATTTTGGCAAGTGTTATGAATTTCTAGAATAAATTACATGTTTAACCGAATAGGTAGGATTTTGGAATTTAAAATTCATCTTCTCATCCATGTTTACTTGTAATATTTTGATAATAGACATATATAAACAAGTTTAATGAAGGTTTTAGTAGGTTTAAGCATGAAATAAGGAAAATAAAAATTCTAATCTTTAAAGTGTGTGAACAAGATATTGAAAGTGTAATAAGTGTGAGGTTGTGAGACTACATATGCTAGTAAAAGAAAATGGTATTTTCTTATAAAAGTAGTCATTAAATGTAATTGGGTTTCTTTGATAAAGAAAGTGAAGAAAAGTGTAGCTTGAAAAAATGGTTAGAAAAGGTGTTGAATAAGTGTTAATGGGTTAAAACATTGAGAAGTTGGTCCTCCCGGGGGATATCCCATGCGGGTATAACTTTATAATGTTTTGGGGAGATTAACACTTATAAAATTGGAAGAAAAGACAAGCTTGGAAATAAAAGGGTAAAATAGTAATTTTATGTAAAGTGGAATATTTTTATGAAATAAAAATATTGAAAAGGGTGTTACACAAATTAGTCTTAAATGAGCATGATTTTGGAATAAAATTCAATGCTAAAGGGTAAAGGGCATAAAATGATGATTTTTCAAAGTGTAACACGAGTTGGGGTGGAACGTCGTATTTTGGCTTCGGTCAGGTAAAGGGAAAGGTGTAATAATGTGGACATTTGCAAAATGTCAAATCACATTAACAAGAACTCGGATGAAACCTGGATAATTAAGGAGGGCCCGGAGCCTTGGGGTGAAAGACACAAAATCACTGATCAGAGCATATAGTGGCATCGCCAGGGGCGTGGATCCTGTTAAAGTACGCGATTATTGAAAGATTCTGAGAAAAAGATAAAGAATATGGAACATGTCAAGAAATGGGTTGTGTGGTGAAAATATGTAAATACTACCTAACTTGAATGAATAAATAAATGTTCCGGTAAAGGTTAAGAAATGTACAAATTTCCATAAGGTAAAGGAAAGGTAAAGTATAGTGGTTAAATGGGTGGTTAAGAAACCTAAGAGGTTTAACCCATAATTAACACAAGGGTGTGTTTGTGAAAGATTTTTCAAAGGTTAAATAAGTATTTTCTAACACGGTGTTCGCATGTGTTGAAAGGGTGATTTTTAGTGAAAATACTTACGTGGATTGGTTTAAATGAAAGGGGTAAGTTCCGTACAAAATGGTTTTTAGTTAGATAAAGTGTAGTTGTTTCAAGTATTTAACCGTGTGTGCTAATTGAGGGATAAATGTCAAGTTGAGGAAGAAGAAATTGTTTTATGAGATTAAGGTTTATTAATTGGGACAAATCACGTTTTTGGAATAAAAATGATTTTATGCATATATATGTAGGTATATATATGATAGTTGTATTAGAGCGAAAGTCCAAGGGTCTATTGAGAACGCGTATAGATTGAACTACAAAAAAAATACACATACATGAAATCCTACAAGGTGGAATTAGGATTTACCTTTCGAGATCTATTTGATTTGATCTCGTCATTCTACATATAGAATATGTGATGGGTCGATTCACCTCAAAGTCTTCTACTGTATTCCTGATATGGAAAGTCACGAGTAGAGGGTGGGCTCCTATTTCGTGACCACATTCTTGTCTCCTCTTTCTTCTCTGTTGCATATCTTTCTCACAAGCCAGAACTTGGATCTTATGAGTATCCAAGAGTGACGGCTAGGTTAAGAAAGAATGAGATTTAGGTGCATATATATAGGCTAAAATAGGGACATTAAGGAGAGATAAGGATGTGGCTCCTAATGGGATTGAGAAAACCTAATCCTTCATGGATCCTAATATTAGTCCCTTAATTATAGTTAATACCACTAAATAATAATGATTGTAACTCCACTCCTAAACTCAAAATTATATTTCGAGCTCCTCATTACTAATTACTTAATTCTCCCCACGTTAAGGTTACAGATACCCATTAATAAAATAAATTACTGATAATTTATTTGATTAACTTCTTTAAGTCCTTGAGCGACCAACTTAACTTAATTATAGTGTCGGATTAACATAATCCACCTGTAGGGTTTGACACATACAAAACTTATAAGCATCTCAAGGGGTTATCACCAGTCTTTATACCGAGATGTGGATTCCATCCGTAAAAGACTTTCACCGTACATTAATCACCATTACCCAATTTATCAAAATTATTGATCCAATAATGAATCTCACCCGATGAGTCAAAGTAATGAATAACTAGTGCATGTGTCCATCAATCATATCCGTATTAAGAGCCTTAAGTAAATTAATAATTATGGGGTGTACATTGTCTTATAAAATTAGTATAAAAACAATGACCTCAAATTGGTCTCGTTAAATACACACAAAGTGTGCTAGTATAATAAGTTGAAACTATACAGTTTCCCATAATCAAGATAGACCTACTAAAATATTATTCTACAGCCCTACTGATAGTGTGTCCAGTTCCATCTAAGACTATGAACGATAAAACTTATATTCTACAAGGACTGGTGATCTGATCCTCAATGTGTAAGTCCTACTCTACACACTAGAACACCTACTGAGCAGAATAAAAGACACCAGAAATATATAAAATATTGTAAAATATTATCTCCATATATGATTCTCATTAAAATAGGAATAACTGGTTTTATTATAAACATAAATCCATAACTAAAATCATTACATAAAGCATGGTTTTAGTCTACTTCTCTAACAAGTTGCATGTACACGTAGATATAACGTTATAGAATTCTCTTTCTGCCATCCGATTCTATACTGCATTTTGTATCTTTACCACTGAGCATTAGGCTCACACCCCCATCTTTATTATGGCAGGTTAGGTGCAGTTTCATATTTTGAGGGAGTTATACAGGTAAGTACTTCCTTTTTATTTTACGTTAGTATCTCTGTATGCTTGGATTTTGTGGACGCTTCCCACGGGTCCCTCACGTAGCTTGATTTTAAATGGCAATTGCATGTTAAACAAGTGAAACAGTAATTAAATAAAACTGGAGTAGCAACATTATTTAGGTTGTTTCATTGCACTTCACACCTAACACTCTAGTCGGACCGGATTGACCACCGGTGACCCATAAATTCGGGCTCGGGAGGTACAGTTTATGCTCCAATGAGAAACTAGGATATTGAGATCACTCGTGTTCTTGTTGATTGTGCAATTTTTTAAGCTATCGATAATCCTCACCAAACCAAATATGGCAATGATTTTGCAATAGCTTTCCACAAACATAACATTTTCAACCCCAAGTCCCCACTCCTCGGGGGGCTCCACCACAAACATCAACATTAATGTTAAAGATGCACTCGATTCCTCGGTATACCATAGGTCGAGACTAGGGGAATCCCTAGACTCTTGAAATCGCATAAGTGGTTGC
Source organism: Sambucus nigra (assembly GCA_949130495.1). Taxonomy (NCBI): domain Eukaryota; kingdom Viridiplantae; phylum Streptophyta; class Magnoliopsida; order Dipsacales; family Adoxaceae; genus Sambucus; species Sambucus nigra. The sequence continues at coordinate 393,826,382 of OX422215.1, forward strand.
TCGGCCACCATAGTAATGGACCCTTCCTCAAATCGCTCGAGTGCAACCATAAAATTATCATCATCTCCAAAATATAGAGCAAACTTGTAGGTTGTAAAATCTCTTTTAAAGCATGCCTCTAAATACTTCTTTTAAGCCTTGGTAATAGATGACGAACCACTAGCTCCTCCTTGAAGGACACCACTATCGGTGCTGAAGGTGGTGGAAAGAGATACAAGCACCATCGTGGAAATAGTGGAAACCCCTGTAACAGTGGAAGTGGCCATAGTGATTTATATAGGTAAGGAACTCATTGCCAACTCAGTGATGGTAGTAGAGATTGTAGATGGAACATTTGAAGATGAAGAAGACATTGAAATCATTAAAATCAGTTTGATGATAATGGCAGAAACGTTAAGCTCTCAGAAAATTTATTTCCTAAAACCTTGAAAGTGGTGATAAAGAGTTTGGAAAGAATGAAATATGTATTTATACTTTGGGAAACTAAAAAGGCGCTGTCAGTTCAAACGGGGGATTAATGATTCCCCAAATCTCTAACAGCCAACCCCAATGTGACACGTGGCCCCTTAAGGTACTAAAAAGCGTGTCTCCCATGGTCACACGTGTCAAAACATTAAATGCATCATAAATCAAGTAATGATGACAAAAATACTTTTAAAATACTAAAAATGACTTTTCGTCCACAACCCTCTCAATTTAAATGAACGAGAGACTTCTGCGTGAGAGGCTAATGTAGAGGGGTACAAGAGAAACCCCACGATTACTAAAGGTTTTTACGAGAAGTAACCAAGCAAAGGGGATGCGAAAGAAATCCCCAAGATACAAGGAGAATATGGGCAAAAAAGATAAGTGCACGAGCAACCTTGAGCACTCCAGAAGCAACACGAGCAATACTAATGAGGGGGTTATATGAGAAACCTCAAGTCAGCTCTCAGAGTAAGAGCAAATACACCAGAAGCCCCTGGTTGCCAAGTGAAAAAAAAATTACTAGGAATCACTCAAGCTACACATAAATAAGTGGATGAGCACTTCCTTCACTAACACTCGGTTTTTTTATTTCACACATGTTTACTTAGCAAGAAGCCTTAACCAAGAAACCAGGGATCGAACAGATGGCTAGTTACGACCTCTTGAAAGTTTTGATTTGGAGGCTAACAGTTAAGTTCTATTGATTAAGCTGAAGTTCAACCATTTCAATATGTTGAGCAAGAGAGAATATTGAGGCGAGGGACCCAAGAGGCCACTCGCACTCACTCACACTACACAATTCGCATTATAAAATGGTGAGCATTCACTTACTTACTCGCGGGATAGTTTTAATATTACAAATGGCTAGTGACCCTCAATGCCACTCGCAACATTTTTAAACTTATTCAGCAAGAAATTTTTATAAAAGACTAAATATAACCTTTTGGGGTCATGGCCGACAAGCTCATCTTTTTGTCCCTCGGGTACCACGTGTGACCTAAAAGTTTTACTATAAATAGAGGACTAACTGCTCATTTATGACATATAAGACAACTAAGACTTCTATACTCAACAAATTATCTCACTAGAATATTCGCACCCTGTTCTCTCCTATATATTGAGGTGCTTATCTCTCCGCTTTCAGAGAATCACTGCTCTCAATAGTTCATTTCTTCACTTTATTGTCAAAAGTTATACTCAATATTTGGTTGTTCATTACTTGTAATTAGAAACATCATTATTACAGTGGAAAAGTTGGCTTTTGTCTATACTCTTGTTCTTGAAATATTGTTACCTTATACGCAGTTTCCATTAGAGTTGGTCATGCCTCACCCATATATAGATTTTCATAAACCCCCTTACCACCACCCTTCTACAAAGAGGGATTTTACCTCATATAGAGTCTCGTTATGAGAGATATAAACTTTCTTTAATATTTCGAGGTATTTTTAGAGTGAAACAATACTAGATCTGAAAATGTGTATGATTTATGTTCATAAAATTATTTGAACAAGGTTGATTCACCCATAAAATCACTCAATGATAAGAAAATGACTATATTTCTAACATTAAGAACAACATAATATGTAAAGTCCGCGGATCGAGTGATCCTCTATCGTATATGTGAATATTTCATGGTTTGGAAGTTTTTGTTTGGGTTTTTTAGAACAAAAGTGAAAATGGAGGAATATGTACAAGATTTGACTTGAGCTTTAGATATCGAGCTTCTATAATATGCCTAGGTATCCACTGTAGGTGGAATCAAAGTTAAAGTAGTTTGGACATAACCTTTAGAGGTAAATTAAGTCCACTAGAACAAAGAAACACAAGGAAAAGTAACTTTGGGTGGTGTTGCAGCATAACACCACCCTTTTATATCAAGGCTTCAAAATAAATGAGTAAGAAGCAGCGTACCTACGAGGTTACCCGTGCTTCTTTTCATTTCGATAGCTTTTCATTTTAGAATCAACCCTTTTTGGAATGGATCTAAGGTTACTTTAAATAACAAGTAACTTTAAAAGGAAAAAAGTAAGAAAAGGAAAAAATGGTTTTTTTTATTTCTTTCGGGCTTGGATGAGAAAGAAGAAGCTAGGGCTTTGGTTTAGAACTTCTACATCTAAACTTGGAAGGGGTTTGAAGGTAAATGGACAGAGTTTCGGGGATATTTGGAGGTTATCATTTAAGAATCGAAGTTAATGCCTTGAGATGGTAGGTGAGGCCCCTCTTGTATAGGAAATATAAAGGGGCAAAGGACCGATTGTTAATGGGTATTATAAACCCAATACCGATCGGTCAAGTGCATTTCCATTTGGGACATTAGGTCCATTTTGGGCTGGCTTAACTCTTTTGGGTAGTTTGTTTTACATTTCTGGGCTTCTAGAAAGATATTTTGAAGTTTTGAATTGTATTTGGGCTTTTGGGAGACCATGGTAGGTATTTCGACCTTTATGGAGCAGGATAGGGTGTCAACACTCAAGTATATCAATCTAAGTTCATTCAAAACCTCAAAGGAATGAAAATGAAAGAAAAGTTTTTAACAAAAAAAAATTCTCTCTTAGGCATCATGCAAATTACTTTAAAAGAGAAAGAGTTTTTCAAAATCAAAGAGAACAACGTTTTGACAAAATTAATGTGATTTTTGCTCCAAATCCATTTCAAACATACAAGTGCTCCTATTGTTTCATGAGAGGACACTTGGAAAACTTTTGTATTAAACTTCAAAGAGATAAGCAATTTTCAAACTCCAAGTTCCCAATGAGAAATGATTTTCAAAGAGTGAACATGATACTTAAAAATTAATTGAAAAAAAAAGGTTAGTGAGTTGAGAAAAGGCAATGAATTGAAGCCTAAATGTATTAGGAAATAAATTCATAATTGTTGCATGGTCATTATGGGATTCAATGCTACAAATTTGAGTAATTGATATTTTGATAGTCGGTGTTCTAGACACATGGGGTGAGAATTTGTTCTGTACTTCTTTGGTGGATTATAAAAATGGTAGGTGACTTTTGGTAATGGAAAGAAGTCAAGTGTTATTGGGAAAGGAATGGTGATAATTTTGGATAGAACTTAACAATGCCACATTTTTTATGTTGAAGGACTTATGACTAATATCATTAGCATTAGTCAACTTTGTCATGATGATCACATTGTGAGTTTTTCCAAAGGAGAATGTTTAGTGATAAAACAAGGATGTGGAGAATCTATGAGAGGCATTAAATAAGATGAAAAGTGATATGTTCTCATAAATGCACCAAAGGACGTGTGTCAAAAAGAGATATTGGGATCTACTGAGTCGAGGCATCAAAGTTTGTAACAATTTCATGATTCTAAGATAATGTCAAAGAAGGTTGAATTTGACATTTTATCATGAACCATACGTGTACACTCATTGTCATAAAATATCTCACCTTAGAAATTGTTTCTTCATGCTTAGGAATTCTAATGTTGATTCACATGACCATGACTTCATTGACGACTTGAAAAATGATTTGAATGTGCTTGTGACAAGATTCAATGAGTTGAAAATGGAGTGTCGTGGAGATTTGGAAAAGAAAAACAATTTTTGAGAGCAAAATCAAAAATGAATTTTAAGCCACATGGAGATGATTTTTGTAAAAAAAACTGTCTTGTATTTCTCATCACATCCATGATAATGAAAAAAAATTAAGATTGTGGATTTTTTGAAAATGGAAAGTTTTCAAAAATGAGGTCATTTGAATTTGAAACCTCATGTTCTCACAAGTGTTCTCACTAAAACCAAAAATCTCATTTCAAGGGATGTTTGGAAGAAGAAAATAGAATTGAATGTTGGTATATGTCTTTCAACCTCTAAGGAAGAGTCATATTCAAGTGATACCCAACCTCGCATTGATACCAGAGAGGTTCCTCATCCTACTTGAATTTCTTGGTGGTTGTTATAGCAAGATTTTTTGAATATCTTATTATATATCTTATCCTAGGCTACTTGTTTTGAAGAGTGAGCTTGTTGTGATGATGTAATTTGTGTGATTCATGTTTGTATTCATTTAGTAGTATATTGGTTCCTTATTTGAATGAGTATTTTGTGTTGATTTGGGTTAAGTTTCTTATGTTCATATTCTTTTAGGAATGTCTTTATTCCTAGTTTGGATAAATATTTTATTTGTATGTTCGATATGTGTTGTGAGAGGTTACATTCATATTGTATATACATGTTTTTTTTGCATTTCTTACTTTATTTTTGTTTCTTTTGAGTAAATACAAAAATATTTTGAGTTTATTTATTTTTGTGTGAGAATTTGTTGTTATCCATGTGTGGTTTACCTCTCATACTTTTGCATTTATATGCTTTGATAGATTCAGGAAAAAAAACAATTTTTTTTATTTGAGTTTGTTCATTTGTGCTTAACCATACTACATTAGATGTTGTTTTGAGTTTGGCAGTTGAGATAGATTGTTTTGAGCTTGGTAGTTTAGATTGATTGAGTTTGTTTCATTTGGAGTGTGTGGTGCATCTCGATTTACACATTTTTACATTTGAGTTTGTTAGTCTTTGTACATACTTTTATGTTTTCTTATAAAAATATAAAAAAAAAATCCTATTGTTTTGTGTATTCATTGGTCAAATTTCATTCTTAATATATTGAATAATCCATAGATTTGCATGAAAGTTTTGTTGCTCATATGCTTTATTGTTGATATTTTGATTGAATGTGTTTTGTCAAAGTAAACTTTTTAAAAATATCATGATAAACATTGACTTTAGTTTGACATTGCTGAATTGAAAGCTTGTATTCCCATTACACTGCATGAATTCACAAATGGTGTTGATAATTTGTCATTTCTACAAGCATTTGCAAATAAAGTTGAAAATAAATCTTGCATGAGTTTCATAAGCACTCCATGGTTTATTTATAAAAAATTGAGATTTTTATCTGAAGAAGTTGAATATGTACCATTTTATATGTGTCGGTAATGGCTACCATTATTGTGATAATGCCCGATTTGAATTTGGGTATCATTGTGTAGATGTCATCTAGCTGTGTGAAAATCTAATCAACAGTAAAAGCCAATGTGTTGGAAAGAGCCACAAGCCAAGTGTTTAATCGGTAATAAAAACAAGATGGGATTTAGCACATTTCAAAAGAAATTTTTATTTTAGTTTGGCATTTAAAATTTTTTATCAACACTTGTGTCGAGGCAGTTTGTAGATGGAGTAGATCTTAAAGAACAACTCATGATCATATTGCATTTTTTTCTAAAAAAGTTTGTTAAATGGGTTAAGAAATGCAATTTGTTAATGATTTTATTTTTTTCCATCTATGTATATGCAAGAAAATATGATTCTCAAAATGTGAAATGAAATATTTTAATTAGCTCAATATTTGTAGACAATTTTCTTTGATAAATTTTAAGTGACTCTACATTTTAGTTTATGTGATCTTATATGATTTTCATGATTGTTTAGTATATTTTAGTACTTTTTGATTTGTACTAATTATCTTTATTTGATCTTTGGTTTTTGAGAGTGTTGTTTGGTGCAGAGTTCTTATTTTAGGTGAGTGAAGTCGGTGAAACATTTCAAGAGGTGTTTACAATGTTGAAGATGAACTTGTAGTTTCTAGTGAAAATTATGTGATTTCCCATTCAAATGGCTTAAAATGCCTCGTGCGCATGATTGTTGAGATGATTAACTTTAGAGACACACTACCAGATTTTGTGCGGATAGTCAAATGGCTCCTTGTGTACGTGACCGTTTGCATTGCTTGGAACAACCCCGTGTGTACAGCTCCCATGTTTTATAGTTCTTTGATAAGATATCTAGAGCTTATAGTTTCACCCTTCATTGTTTATCCTTTATATTTATCTTGGTTTACCATGTTTATCCTGTAAGTGCAAGAATATATAATTGCCCGTAGTTCAGATATTTTGGCATATCCCGTGCAAATTGAAAACTACATCCGCCTATTTTTCCACGATCTTTAAATACATGTTAGTGACCGAGCATCATTTTAGAAATTCAAGCCGTTAAAATCATCACGAACAAATTATGGAGATATATGGTATTTAGGGTATTGTATTTTTCTTAGTCAAATTTATTTTGGGGTGTGGTATTTTTATTCGGGGCATTTTACATAAAAACATTTTTCAAAATTATTTTTTTCCTGGTTCGTTGGAATGAGATGGACATCTCGTCGAACGATATCTTGTTCTCATTCTAACAAGGTTGTAATTTCATTCGAACGAAATGATTAAGTTGTTAGAAAGAACTTCTAATGAGCTTCTCAGGTGGGGTCTTTGTTTAACAATACTAACCTCAATGGAAGTACATTGGAAGCTCTTTCAAACAAGCTAGGCCTTTCGTTTGAATGAGATTGGACCTCATTAGAACGAAATTATGATTTTTCTTCAAATTAAGCCTCATTTTAGTTCGAAAGATTTTTCCACCTTAAAAATTGTGTTTCTCAATAAAAATAACTCTTATCGTATAATTTTTGGAGATCTTTTGGCGAAAATGAAATTTTATACATGTTTCAATAGTCCCACTAGTTTTGTTTCATAGAAACACCTTTATTTTCCAAATCATCTTCATCCCTCGAATGATTTGTTGAGTTTGTCAAACCCACATTCCATATGCTACATCAAACCCTAGTACAGTTTACTCTACGACTCACTTTTTTAGAGTGCGAACCTATGGCTGAAGAAGAAATGATTTAGCATCTTGAGGCTGATCGGTGGATCCCTAGGGAAGAGATGCTTCGTGTTGGTGGTGCTGGACTACATCACTTTTTATTGAAGACCTAAAGACCAATATCGTGTTATATTTAGTGGATCTCTAAGTAGTCTGTAAGTCGTCTTATGCATGTCAATTTTGAAACAGTACTGAAATATATGTTTTGCCCGAAAGGGATTTTTTCCTCATATCTTCTTCTTCGTGTGTTTGGTTTGGTTGCTTGGTTTGGCATATCTAATTTAGAATTTATCTCGCATGCACATCTAATTCTAATCAAGATAAAATTTGGTTAAAATTTGAATCTCTGAATGTGCAACCTAAGATACAAGTGAATCCATATATCCCCTATATTAACACGTGACCAAAACAGGGAGATATTTTTTGGCTTTATGATTCATGTTTTGGGGGGGAAACATTGTTTATTTTGGAAATACATTAATTGTTTGGTTTCCTTTTGTGTTTTATAGTAAGGGGTATAACATTTTTTTATCATTGTTGTGATTTTTATATTCTTCTACAAATGGGAATATCAATTGGTTAATTTGCATGCATATCATACGAACAGGGAGATATTATGATGTGCGGAGATGTTTGAGCTAAGGGAGCTTCGTTTGCTTTCTTATTTTCTCCATGAATTTGATTCATACTTTTTTACTTGCCATATCTTGATTATGATTATTGGTGGGAGATATATTATTAAGTCCGTCGTATGTTTGATTAGGGGAGCTTTATGGTTTCATATCTTTATCTATCATTCATACTTGTCGAGATTATTGTTTCTAGAAAGATTCTAGAGAAGTTTTTTTTTATTTGTATGTCATGCATCATTGTTTCTTGTTGTTGAGATTTTTCAGGATTCCTCTCATTGTTTGAAGACTAAGAGCTTACATTATAGTATTGAGTCGGTCTTATGCATTTTTGTATTGCGATAAGCCTCTATTATTACATGGTTAATGTGGAGTGAGTCTTGCTTGTCATAATCAAGTTTATTTTGGATTTGGGGGGTACTTAATAGCCTAATGGGATATTGAAAATGTAACCTTTTGTATTTTATATTAGTTGGCTATCTCTAGTGACAAAATATTTATGTCATGAAGAATGTCGATTCCAAAAGATTGATTCACTTAGATGAGTGAGAGTGTATTTTTCCATTACCTAAAAAGACTTATGATTTGAAGATATGAAGACATTTAAAAGTTTTAAACCTTATGTTGTTTTCATTAAAGAATATCCTTTTGCAAAAATAATGAACATTTGGCTATTGCACACAATCTTGTGTTTCAAAAATGAGAGTTTCTTCCTTAAAACTTATTTTTGAAAGGTTTCTTTGAGTCATATATGTGTCTGCGAATAGGGATCAAGGTATGATTTTCAAAAAAAATTCTAAAATGGTTTTCAAATGATGTTGGCTAAGAGTTGTTCGAACGGCTGGATTTCAAGCCGCTCGTACGGTAAGTACGATTTATGGACAAACAATGTGCGCAGCTAAGATCTGTCGTATGCGCACTATCCAATATCATTTTTTATCAGGTGTATACTGTCCAAAATCGAGTGCATGGGACAGCTCAACCATGCACATGGAGGAGCTAAAAAAAATTAATTATACTATAAATAGGTTTTGTTTCCCTCCAAATCATTTAACACTTTTCCCTCACTTCTAGATGCATCTTCTAGGGAGTTTTATTATAGAGCGCTTTTTTCTCTCTCAAATTCAAATTGAGTGCTCATTTGAGAGTTCGTGATATTTTTCTAGATCTAATTTCAGATCTTCAATTGAGGGATGTTCTGAGGGAATTTTATTCACATATAGCCTTGTTTACATATGAATTTAAAATCAATCACATAATCTACACTCCAAGATCTAAAAGAATGTGCTAAAGCTATTGAGAGTTGGATCATGGCAGTGGAATCCAGCTACAGCAATAGTTAGTCCCAGACGAGGCCTCCTTCAAAGAAGGTCAGCAGCGATGACCTTCAAGAATTCATCAAAAATAATTACAGGGGAAATTTACCCCAACTTGGCAGCTCACTCCAAATTATCTATGAATAAAGAGATGTCAAAGCCTCCAAATAAGTTTTTTGTCCCAAAGATCATAACTTGCGATCAAAAGGTAAACTTTTCTCACCATACCAGGCACTACCGGAAGTTAAAGTTACTTTAGATCCATCATGATACACTCATGTGTTGTGTCTTCCCGTTAAATCTGGACTAAATCGGCTTTAGATGACTTGAGAAGCTAGCCCCTAGGTTAATTTTTTCCTTCAAGGAATTGGCCAATTAGTTCACAACTCGTTTCATCACTAGCGACATGGCAGTGAAGGAATTTGATTCCTTAATTTCACTCAAGTGGAAGAAAGGGGAGTCCCCTAGAAAATATGCTCAGTGTATGGGAGCTATTTAACAAAATTGACAATTGGAATGAGCATATGGTGATCTCGTCCTTTAAGTTCGGTCTTGATCTCTACCAGTTTCTCACCAAGAAAACAACATTATCTATGGATGATCTCATAATAGACATAGAGAAATGTACTACAGTTGATCACGATCTTCTTAAGGCGGATGTTCTAGCCGAGCGAACCCCTAAGTAGTCCAAGAAGAACGACTTTAAGAAGGCCTCTAAGGGAGGAAATTAGTCGTCTTCTTCTAAGAAGGGAGAAAATACCAATGCTTTCAAAAGATAATCTAAAGCACAAACTAGAGAGCGTGTTTACCAAGAAGTGGACACCATCAAGGAACCGATATATAAATTTCTCCCTCATAAAAAGGACAAGTCATTCTTTAAGAAGCTGTCGAAGATGGATAGTGATCTAAACGATAAGTACACTAACCTCAAGTGCACTTATCACCAATACCATGTGTAAGAGGGTAATTTAGATAAGATGGAGGCGTAATCCCTTTTGAGTACGGTAATGATAAGTTAATTAGAAAAAACCTTGGATTAATTATAGGACATGCAAATACAAACTTGATGAAGATGAACTCAGTTTAAACTCACAAATCTCTCGTGTATAACTCAGCTAATGATAATGAACTCAGAAGTAACTCAATTAGAGGGAGAAAGAAGTAAGCACCCTAGATACACCTTGGCAAGCAGCCAAACACACCAACCACCCTTAAGAATCTCTATCAAGTATTAAAATCTATGCAATAAATGACAATGGTGGGTGAATAAAATCTCTGGTTCGTAATAACTCTCTCTAGCAATAACTACTTAATTCTCAAAAGAACACGATCCCCTCCTCAAAGGTGACTGGGGTCCTTAAATATCCCCCCACACCACCCTCGAGGCAACTCAGTCATCAATGCATGTGAAAGACTGAAGCACCTTATACCTTTGACTTGCTTAAGTCTACATTGTATAAGTGCTCAACTAATTTGGAAATATTGACAAAATTGGTAGTCCATCCTAGAAACCAAAAAGCCTCAGAACCTAACTCTCTAATCCTCTTCAAAGATCAATGATGGTACAAAATGAATCACACAACACACAATTAGAAGTGCATACATGTGTTAATATTGCCTTAAATTGAGTGTGTGTTTAATTCCCCTTTAATTGGTGCTTTAATAATCTTTTGGGAATTTTTAAATATTATTTAAACATTTTTTAAACATTTTTGAATAAATGTTTTTATTAATAAAATTGGTTTATAAAATTTGTGGGGTTTATATACTATTTTGGAAACTTCATTTTTCACTGAAATGTTTGGTTGGGTACGATCTCAAAGCGCTAGAGACTTCAGGGTGATGTTTTGTAATTAGTTTGACGTGCGTGTGAGAGCCTCTTACCAGCCAACACTTGTCATCCTTTTGGTGCGTTATTTTGTGTTTGTTATGTGAGAGGTAAGCCAGTTGCATTGGTGATCGTTGGATCTTTCCTTATCAAGGGTCTGCATGCGTTCTTAGTTAATCCTAGTGCAAACCTTTTGAACCAATCAGAACCATCTTAATCCACCACTGTTTTATAACCTTCGGATCAAATCAAACCTTGCAAGACTTCATCACAGCCATTGATTTGCCTCGATCATCCAAAACCTTCCCCAGGCACTATATATACCCTTCACTTCTCTGCCTTGGAGAATTTTTGGGCACTCGTCTTTGTGAGAGAAAAAAATAAGAGAGAAGAGAGAAGTGAGAAAGAAGAGAGAAAAGAAAAGAAAGAAGAGAGAAGAGAGAGAAAGAAAAACCTGTTAGCCAAACCCTAACCCTAACCCTAACCCTAAACAGTTCACCTTCTCTGAAACAAACCTTCGCATATTCAAATCCAAACACAACCTGAGTGTTTGAGAGTTTGTGAGAGAGAGTGGTTTGTTCTTGTGTTGCTGTAACCTCGTGATCTTTAGATCTTGTACACAACTTAAACATTTGTGTGAAGATCTAGTTTCTTGTTCATAGAAATGTTAGATCTACATACTATATGTTACATTTTCACTAGATCTGCATTTTTTTATACTTGATTTAAGAAAATCTTACTGATTTGGTTTTTAAAATGTTTTCTGGTTTCTTTTCTTACGAAACTTGATTCTGACCTAGTTGGATTCACACTTGGAGAGTTTTCAATCTCATAAATGTTTTCAAAAGAGATTCATTAAGGTCTTGTCCGATTTTTGAAGCAAGATCTCCGTGGAATCTGGGTTATCTTTAAAGGTCAAAAGGATTTGAGTTCTGTGAGAAAGAAATAAATTAAAATCACTGCATATAGACTGTATATGTAATTTTTATAGGACCGTTTGTAAATCTAATTGTGTGTGAGTTCATGCATGTGTATAGGAATCACTTCACAACACTTAACACACTACTACACTGGAAGTGTTGTGTTTAAGATCTGAAATCATTGAGTCGACGTAAAGAAGCTAAAGCAAAGGAAGTTAGGAAACTGGAGAACATCATCAACAAATCAGATCTATCAGAAGTTAGAAGGAACCAAGGGGGTATATTCCTAAACTTATAATAGGTTGATTTGTGTGCTTGCATGTTGTATTGTTTGTAACTGATTTTTGTTATTAGTGGACTTTTGTTTTTGTGACTTAGAAGTCACCGTGGATGTTTCCTCTGTTGGGAGAGGTTTTACCACGTTAAAATCGTTGTGTTGATTATCTTCATCTACTCACCTCATTCTCTAAGTGTGCTGAATTTTTGAAACTGCCTTAGTTTTAAAAACTGATTACACAATCTTAATTACTCTCGTACAGAAGTTTCTTTGTAAACACATCTTGTTTATAATTTTTATTTTCGAAAGAAAAGGGTTTCTCCAACAAACATTCGGAGTTGCTTATACAGTTTAACCTTGTGTTAAACGGCATTAGCGACGTTTTTCAATTGGTATCAGAGCCCTGTTAACTTTTTATTTCAAAGATCTTGTGTTTCTGAAATCGTTTTCTGAAAAACCTAACTATGGACGAGAAGAATGAAAGGTTTGGTAATCTGTCCAGACCTCCACTCTTTGATGGAAACAACTTTGCTTACTGGAAAGTAAGAATGGTTGCCTTCATCCAAGGGACTTTAGGAGATGATGTCTGGGACATTATCGAAAATGGATACACTTATCCTACAAAACCAGCCACTGAAGTAAGTGATGAGAGGGTAAAGAAAATCTTAAATGAATTTACCCAAGAAAAGAAAACCATTTCTCGAAATAACAATAAAGGCAAGATTGCCATTTTTATGTCCATTAATGAGTATGAGTTCAAGATAATCTCATCTTGTGCCACTTCTAAGGAAGCTTGGGACACATTAATCACTGCCCATGAAGGAGACTCACGAGTTAAAGCTGCTAAAACTCAAATGCGTATCCAGCAGTACAACTCTTTAATCATGTCTGACTCTGAATCTTTTGATGATTTTTACATGAACTTAACTGATATAGTTACTAAGTTGCATGCTAATGGTATAACTTATGATAGGAATGAAATTATCTCTAAAATTCTAAGGTCATTACCACAAAAGTTTGACAGTAAGAGGTATGCTATTGAGGAAATGAATGATCAAAACCTTACCCCTGAGTTACTCAGTAGCAAACTTAGGACTGTGGAAATGGAATTAGACTTTAAGAAACAATTGAATCATTCTCAAAGAAAACAACCTAACTCTAACTTGAGTTTTGCCTCTAAGATACCCAAACTTGAGTCCAATTTGACCAACTCTGACTCTGATGAGGAGTGTGATATAGACAAACTAGATAATCAGATTGCCTTAATGTCTAAACAATTTAAGAAAATTGTCAAATTTCGAAACAAACAGGCTACTAAACAAGGCAAGCCTAATTATCCTACTCTGTCTAATCCCAAACCTCATGAGAGAGGACTTGACAAACATCCTAAGGACAACAATTCCAGACCCACTAGAGACCTTAAAAAGATTGAATGTTTTAGATGTGGGAAACTAGGTCACATAGCACACGACTGCTGAGTTAATCTGAATAAAGTCAACGCACACAATAGAGCCAATGTCTGTAAAACTTGGAATGATTCAAGTGACTCTGATGAAGAGGAACTTGAGTCATCTAATGTACTTGACCCTTGCATGTCTTTTTATGCTAAGATCATTTACAATGATGATACTCATGTGTGTGATAATGATGCTCCTACTTCTGCTTGTGTGAATACTGCTTTGATTGGCCTAGATGCTTTATTGTCTAAAAATGTTGCTAGTTCTAGTTCCGTGTGTGTGAGTCAAAGTGATCTCGATAATGACGATGCAAATGGGTGCGTGAGTACTAAAACTGAATCGTTAGGGGTCACTACACACACTTCACTTAGCGACTCAGACACAGATGACCTCCCAGATATCCATACCTTGTATGCTAAAACTCTTAAAAAAGGCACTAGATTGGAGAAGACTGTTAGAGACCTGACTAAGAAATTAGATGATCTAAGTCTTATTGTAAAGTTGAATGCTGAAGAGTACACTAACCAGTGTCTGACTCATCAATCTGAAATTGAAACTTTTGATCAAAAATTAAAAGAGTTGACTAAAACTAATGAAATCCTGGAAATGAAATATAAGGGAACAATATTAGAATTGGAGGAAGCAAAAACAAAGACAACTACTGTTTTTAAAAAGTTTTCTAAGTTTGAAAACAATTCAAATTGTTTTACTGACTTTGTTGTTGACTCCAAGACCAATTCTGATGATAGAACCGGTATTGGATTTTGCCCTAAGAACAAACCACAAACTACTAAACTTGAACCTATTAAGTTTGTGTCTGGGGGCAAAAGACCAATTGAAACATGTCCAGACTTTCATTTGATTAAAAATGAATTTGATCAAAAGCAACAACAGAAAGACATTGGAGAGTCTAGTACTTCTAAGGCTGACACTGCACTTAAGACTAAATACGTCTGTCCTTTGATCAGAAATGTTGATTCTACCTATAAGACCATACCTCCTAGGAAGAACACTTCTGAACAGAATGCTGTCAAACCTATCTTTAAAAGTTTTCCTAAGGAAATTCATCCCTCAAGCAATCAATATTGCTCCTACTGTGACATTTATGGTCATTCCTTTGAAGGTTGTTATTCTATGCGTCTAAATACCCCTTTTTACAACACTTCTGTCTACAAGAACTTTAACTATTCTAGGCAAAGTCGTAACAATTATGTCCTTCCAAGACAACCTGATAAGAACTCTAACTACAGAAATAGAAAGACCAAAACTAAGAGTTCATTTAAAAGAAAGGCTCCCAGAAACTTTCCTAAACCAAAAGCTCAACTTTTTCACAACAATCAGTTTGCTGCTCCAAATGTTTTTCGATAAAAAACTGTGTCTCGAAAATTTTATCAAATGAGGGCAAACTTGCGCAAAATTAAAACTAGAGCTATTTGGGTTAGAAAAGAGGATATTTTACCCCAAATGAAGTGTAACATTGTCATCACTGCTTTAAAAGCTGAACACACTTCATCTGGTTGGTATTTAGATTCAGGATGCTCCAAACATATGACAAGAGATGAAACCAAACTTTTAAACAAAACCAGATTTGCTGGTGGGAAAGTAGTTTTTGGTGATGGTGTTTCATCTCAGATCATAGGTAAAGGAACCCTAAAAGAAGATGGAATGCTTGTTCTCGAAAATGTTCTGTTAGTTAAAGGCCTTAAAGCCAACCTCCTAAGTATATCACAATTTTGTGACTCTGACCATACTGTCACCTTTTCAAAGAACAATTATAAAATTCTAAATGATAAAGGTGAATGCATTATTATAGGATTTAGAACACCTGACAATTGTTATACTGTCAAGACTAGTTCTGAAACCTGTAACATTGTCAGAATGGATGACAATGAAATCTGGCATAATCGTATGGGTCACTTAAGTTATGATATCATTGGTAGATTGTCTAGTCAAGAGATTGTTAGAGGTATTCCTAAAATTAAACCTATTTTCAGTGTTGTCTGTGGTCATTGCCAGGAAGGAAAAATAGTTAAGACTTCGCATAAAAAGGTTAAAGACATCCTCACCTCTAGACCTTTAGATCTCATCCATATGGACCTTATTAGTCCCTCTAGAACTGTTAGTCTTTGTGGACACAGTTATATCCTTGTCATGGTTGATGATTTCACACGATTCACTTGGGTTGCCTTCTTAAAACATAAATCTGACACGTTTCAGAATTTTTTGAAAATTCTTCTAAGAATTGAAAATGAGAAGGACACACAAGTTAATCGCATTCGTAGTGATAGAGGGGGAGAGTTCATAGACACAGGAATAGTTGAATATTGTGACTACAACGGTTACAAACATGAATTTAGTGCACCTAAAACTCCTCAGCAGAATGGCATTGCTGAAAGGAAAAACCGAACTCTTCAAGAGATGGCACGTGTCATGTTGCATGCCAAATCCCTACCTAAATACTTTTGGGTAGAATCCATTAGAACTGCCTGTCACATCACTAATAGGGTCTATCTTAGGAAAAACTCTAAACAAACCCCTTATGAGTTGTGGTACGGTAAGAAGCCTAATCTGAAATACCTAAGAACCTTTGGAAGTCAGTGTTATGTCTGTAAAGATAGAGAACATCTGTCTAAATTCGAAACTCGTGGTGATAAAGCCATCTTCTTAGGATACTCTCCAAACAGTCGTGCTTATCGTACATACAATATCCGTACTAAGGCTCTTATGGAATCGATAAATGTAATTGTAAGTGACACTATTGTCGAAAATAAGATATCTGAATCACCTATTGTGGTTGAATTTGAAAATGATTTCAAAACTGATTCACCAGAAATAGATGACTCATTACCTATTGAGAGTCCAGAAGTACCTGGCTGGGTATCTAAAGATCATCCCATTGACAACGTGGTCGGTAATCCTAATGAGCCAGTTCGTACTAGATCCCAGTTAAGAAATTATGCTAATTACGCATGTTTCGTCTCCCTTGTGGAACCGAAAAATGTTAATGAAGCATTGAATGACACACACTGGATTTTTGCTATGCAGGAAGAACTTTTACAATTTGTCATTCACGATGTCTGGTATCTTGTACCTCGGCCTCAAAATAAAAATGTTATTGGAACACGTTGGATTTTCAAGAACAAATCTGATGAAAATGGGGTAATCCTTAGAAACAAAGCTAGACTAGTTGCTTAAGGCTACTCTCAAATAGAAGGGATAGATTTCAGCGAGACTTTTTCCCCTGTCACTCGTCTTGAATCTGTTCGACTTCTTTTCGCCATAGCGTATTACGTAAAATTCACACTTTATCAAATGGACGTCAAATCTGCTTTCCTAAATGGAATTCTATCCGAAGAAACATATGTAGAACAACCCAAAGGGTTCATTGATCCTAAATACCCTAACCATGTCTTTCGTCTGAAAAAGGATTTGTATGGCTTAAAACAAGCTCCTAGAGCTTGGTATGAACGCCTTTCCACCTTTTTGTTGGATAAGGGTTTTAAGAGAGGGGGAAATGACCAGACTCTCTTTGTCAAACATTTTGACAAAAACATTATTATAGCCCAAGTCTATGTAGACGACATCATTTTCGGGTCAACTTCAAACTCTGAAGTTAAATCCTTTTCTGCTAGTATGCATAAGGAATTCCACAAGTCCCTTATGGGGGAGCTACAACTTTTCTTAGGATTTCGAGTGAAACAGAATTCTGATGGTCTTTTGGTATCTCAAACCAAGTATGCCTTAGACCTTGTTAAGAAATTTGGCTTAGATAATGCTAAAGTCGCCAAAACGCCTATGAGTACTATTGTTAAATTATGTAAAGATGAAACTGGAAAGTCAGTTGATTCCACACTTTATCGTAGTATGATTGGTAGCCTACTCTACCCAACTGCCTCACGACCAGACATAATGTATGCTGTATGTCTGTGCGCTCGTTACCAGAATAACCCTAAAGAGAGCCATTTATTGAGTGTAAAACGTATAATAAAGTACATAAAAGGCACTCTTAATCTTGGACTTAGGTACACTAAGGATACCAATAGCACCATCATAGGGTATACTGATGCTGATTGGGCCGGTTGTAATGATGATAGTAAAAGTACATCAGGTGCCTGTTATTATGTCGGCAATAATTTAGTTGGTTGGAGTAGCAAAAAATAGAATTGCACATCTTTATCTACGGCTGAGTCCGAATATATAGCAGCAGGAAGTTGCTGTGCTCAATTGTTATGGATCAAACAGATGTTAAGTGATTATGGGATTAAAGAAGAACAATTACAATTGTATTGTGGCAATCAAAGCGCCATTAACATATCTAAAAACCATGTTCAACACTCGCGAACTAAACATATTAAAATAAGGCATCATTTTATTCGCGAACTTGTTGAAACTAAGGAATTAGAAATTCATTACCTGCCTACTGATCTGCAACTTGCAGACATGTTCAATAAAACTTTAGACTATAACAGATTTCTGTATTTGCGAAATTTTATAGGCATGGTATGCGCTGATTAAACTCTTAAAACCTGAAGTTTTACCCTTTGTCCATTTGAGACAAAATGGGGGAGAAATTTGAGTTTTATGAGTTCCTTTTTGTTCACATTTCATCTAAACTGCTTGATCTTAATATGTATATTTGCAGGAATATCTTCTACTGATTATCTACCGCTTCTAGTGTAAAAGTTTGTAAATAGTTGAGTTATGTAATTTTTGAATTTCTAGGAATTGGGTAGATAGTATCTTTTCTATAGGACTAGGTTTTATTTTTTTGGGTCCCTACGAGTTTTAAGCTAACTCAAAGGAGATTTTGTCTCATATTTCCAAAGGGGGAGATTTAAGCACCTTATACCTTTGACTTGCTTAAGTTTACATTGTATAAGTGCTCAACTAATTTGGAAATATTGACAAAATTGGTAGTCCATCCTAGAAACCAAAAAGCCTCTGAACCTAACTCTCTAATCCTCTTCAAAGATCAATGATGGTACAAAATGAATCACACAACACACAATTAGAAGTGCATACATGTGTTAATATTGCCTTAAATTGAGTGTGTGTTTAATTCCCCTTTAATTGGTGCTTTAATAATCTTTTGGGAATTTTTAAATATTTTTTAAACCTATTTAAACATTTTTGAATAAATGTTTTTATTAATAAAATTGGTTTATAAAATTTGTGGGGTTTATATACTATTTTGGAAACTTCATTTTTCACTGAAATGTTTGGTTGGGTACGATCTCAAAGCGCTAGAGACTTCAGGGTGATGTTTTGTAATTAGTTTGACGCGCGTGTGAGAGCCTCTTACCAGCCAACACTTGTCATCCTTTTGGTGCGTTATTTTGTGTTTGTTATGTGAGAGGTAAGCCAGTTGCATTGGTGATCGTTGGATATTTCCTTATCAAGGGTCTGCATGCGTTCTTAGTTAATCCTAGTGCAAACCTTTTGAACCAATCAGAACCATCTTCCACCGCTGTTTTATAACCTTCGGATCAAATCAAACCTTGCAAGACTTCATCACAGCCATTGATTTGCCTCGATCATCCAGAACCTTCCCCAGGCACTATATATACCCTTCACTTCTCTGCCTTAGAGAATTTTTGGGCACTCGTCTTTGTGAGAGAAAAAAATAAGAGAGGAGAGAGAAGTGAGAAAGAAGAGAGAAAAGAAAAGAAAGAAGAGAGAAAAGAAAAGAGAGAAGAGAGAGAAAGAAAAACATGTTAGCCAAACCCTAACCCTAACCCTAAATAGTTCACCTTCTCTGAAACAAACCTTCACATATTCAAATCCAAACACAACCTGAGTGTTTGAGAGTTTGTGAGAGAGAGTGCTTTGTTCTTGTGTTGCTGTAACCTCGTGATCTTTAGATCTTGTACACAACTTAAACATTTGTGTGAAGATCTAGTTTCTTGTTCATAGAAACGTTAGATCTACATACTATATGTTACATTTTCACTAGATCTGCATTTTTTTATACTTGATTTAAGAAAATCTTACTAATTTGGTTTTTAAAATGTTTTCTGGTTTCTTTTCTTACGAAACTTGATTCTGACCTAGTTGGATTCACACTTGGAGAGTTTTCAATCTCATAAATGTTTTCAAAAGATATTGATTAAGGTCTTGTCCGATTTTTGAAGCAAGATCTCCGTGGAATCTGGGTTATCTTTAAAGGTCAAAAGGATTTGAGTTCTGTGAGAAAGAAATAAATTAAAATCACTGCATATAGACTGTATATGTAATTTTTATAGGACTGTTTGTAAATCTAAGTGTGTGTGAGTTCATGCATGTGTATAGGAATCACTTCACAACACTTAACACACTACTACACTGGAAGTGTTGTGTTTAAGATCTGAAATCATTGAGTCGACGTAAAGAAGCTAAAGCAAAGGAAGTTAGCAAACTGGAGAACATCATCAACAAATCAGATCTATCAGAAGTTAGAAGGAACCAAGGGGGTATATTCCTAAACTTATAATAGGTTGATTTGTGTGCTTGCATGTTGTATTGTTTGTAACTGATTTTTGTTATTAGTGGACTTTTGTTTTTGTGACTTAGAAGTCACCGTGGATGTTTCCTCTGTTGGGAGAGGTTTTACCACGTTAAAATCGTTGTGTTGATTATCTTCATCTACTCACCTCATTCTCTAAGTGTGCTGAATTTTTGAAACTGCCTTAGTTTTAAAAACTGATTACACAATCTTAATTACTCTCGTACATAAGTTTCTTTGTAAACACATCTTGTTTATTACTTTTATTTTCAAAAGAAAAGGGTTTCTCCAACAAACATTCGGAGTTGCTTATACAGTTTAACCTTGTGTTAAACGGCATTAGCGACGTATTTCAAAGACCTCCCTCATACTTTATGTGACAAACATTAAATACCTGATGCACTAGTTATCTCCACGTCATAAACATTAAATGACAAGACATGCATTTTGCCTAACCATTGTGTGTCAGGGGGTTGTTGTCGCAGAGGTGGCTCACCAACTACCTAACAGCCCAAAATACCACGGTGAGTTACTCAAGTGCAGGTCTGACATTGTTTAGCTGGCTATTAACATCACCTATAGTAGATGTGACATTAAGTAGAGGGTTGTTTGGTTCACAGCTCAACGCCCGATGGAACTCCAAGATGCTCCGCCCGAGGTTCCATAGCCAGGGTCCCTTAGTGTTTTACCAGGTGTATCTAAGATGGTCAGGACAAGCCCCAACGGTGCCTCACTTCTCAATCCTCCAAACCAAGTCCCTCTAAAGTTCCCACAATGAGGTCATTCAATTGAGCATGAAAGCTCTCCCATGCCCTGCCAAGCCTGGTCTCTCGTGAGTACCGTTTGACCTCACACTAAAACTCATTATTATTCTCGTTACATCTTTACAATCGTTATAGCTCATAGTCAATATAAATAAAATACAATATGACTGACAAACACAACAAGCTAAAGTATGAACTGCTACGCTTAAGCTACCATGCTTGAGCTACCTCGGTGCCTTAATCCACAAAACACTGTTGCTAGCTAATGTGGAATTACCTCTAATCTCAAAATTACCTTCAAGCCCCCTCTACATTTTCCCCTTCATGGAGAGATTTATTTGAACAAAAAATGTCTGCACGAAACTTCTCAATCCGATGAACCTTCTCTACGTGAAAAAATTCTGGCCTCCTTTGCTTCGTTAGAACCACAACGTTATAATCTTTAGGAAAAAGTAAAATTCTCCTCAATGTACCTGAGCCTAAGCACTACGACTCGTTGGGGCTTTGACGAAGGGACATCGCCACTTTTTCCTTATACAGCGCTTCAACCGTTCTAGCTTTGTTATTTGAAATTCTCCTGAAAGGCCTACAAACCTTCTCAAATACTCGTTTTGATTCTTGGTAGGTGAAATTCTCCCTTGTAATGATTTTCTATGTTTGAAAAAAGCAGAAATTCTCCCCGATGTAGTTGAGTCACCATTTAAACAACTTTAGACTTGTGGCGAGGGGACATCGTAGATTTTTTGAACCGTTGGGACTAGGGCTGTGTTTCGGCTGGATCGGATCGGAAAATGACCTTTCGGAAAAAATTCCAATTTTTTCGGAAATAAAATATTTGTTCCAATTTCCTATCCAATTTTTTCGGAAAATTAAAAAAGTTTCCGAATTCGGAAATATTGGAAAATCGGAAAAAAATCGAAAAATTTTGAAAATTAGAAATATGGTATTTTTTTTTGTTCTGCCGCATGAAGACAGTATGAGAAATTAGAAATTAGTTTTTTTTTGTTCTGCCGCAGCCATCAGTATAACAAATCGATGTAAACAAATTTGTAAACCTATTAACCGATCAATATAACAAACCTATTAAACCTATAAATCGATCCCAACAAATGTAAACAAGATCAAAATAAGTAGATGAAATAAAAAAGATGTAAACAGAAGTAAACAGAGCCTATAAACCGATGTAAACAGATCTGTAAATAAGTAGAAATAAAAAAAATAAACAGATAAAAATAAACTAGAAAAGGCTTACCTATGTTCGAGACTATAAGGGTCGGACGATGTAAACAAATATGCGCCGCCGAAAGTAGAAGAAAGGGGTTGGACGACCGTATAGAGATTGGGTCGAGAGAGAGAGGTGAGATATATGCACCGCCGAGGAGAAAGGGGAGAGACGAGAGAGAGAGAGAGAGAGAGAGAGAGAGAGAGAGAGAGAGAGAGAGAGAGGAGAAAGGGGAGAGAGAGCGAGAGAGAGAGAGAGAGAGAGAGAGAGATGTGAGAGATATTTTAATAAGGATATCATACAACCCTAGTTGCTCTCTACTAACAGCATATATAAATATATGGGGTAAGGTAAAACATAAAGGAAATCTAAATTGTACACATTCTTATTACATAAGGATATAACTTATAAGGTAAAAAAATATATATAGAAAATATTCGGAATATTAATCGGAAGATATATTCGGAATATTAATCGGAAAAATATTCGAAAATTATATCGGAAAAATCGGATCGGAAAAATCGGAAAATCAGAATTTAAAACATAGTTCCAATTTCCTATCCAATTTAATTCGGAAAAATCGGAAATCGGAAAATCGGAAATTGGAAACCTTATATATGTTCCAAAATCGGAAAATATCGGATCGGACATAGGAAAAATCGGAATGTTCGGAAAAAAAACACAGCCCTAGTTGGGACATCTTTTCCGTTGGGAGTTATTGGATATGTCTGACAAAAATTATGGCGACAAAACTCAAACTTGCTGAAGAAGGCAACCCTTTCTATTCCCCAGGCATCGCTTCATAAATGACATGGCGCTGTCTTTTCAGCTGTCAAAATACCTCTCGAAGTGCCACGTGTCCATTTGAAATTATTATAGGCAGCCTTGCACGTGTGGTGGTGGGAAACTCAACAGACGAGTTCCTTAAAAGGTTTCAGACGTATATTTTTTCAAACCCTTCTCTTTCCTTCATCTTCTTCAAGCTCTTGCCTTTTTTATATAGAGAACTCTGTGCGAACTCCATTGTTTACCAAGCTCTTACCTAGCTTCTTCCTTCTCTCATCTTTTACGCCACCACCTGTGGTTATTCTTCTCCATCTTCATTCCCAACCCTTCTTTTACCAAGATTTTTCTTTACTTCGTTATTATCTGCAATGTCCTCCTCAAGCAACCCTACCATACCTACCACCAGTGTTGCACCTGCTACCCATGTTATCACCAGCTCCGCTGCCGCCTCAGTGACTGCTGCTCGCCAGGACCAGCTACGCTTCTACTGCCGGTTCTCTATATTCGGCAAGAGTGATAACTTTATTGGGTCTTATAAGACTTGCATTTTTAATGCCAAGTATGATGACATGATACTTGGTGATGAAGATGAAAGTGCTGATTACTGGGGATTTCTACCACTAGAGGGGGCTCTCCGATTTCGTCTTGAGCGAGGGACTTCCCATGGTCCCACATCAACTTCGAAGGGCCTGGGGGATCTCCTGATCACTTTGCTACTTAGAACTCTCATATGCAGAGTTCTCATATTGACACTCTCACCAAGATTAAGCTTCATCAGGCCAAGTGGTTTGGTGAGTTCACCATGTCCAAGAATAATGCTTCCCTTCCCGTTCTGGTATCTCACCAGAATGTTACCACTCATACCTTCATTATTGCGTGGGGAGACTTTACAATAACATTAGAGTACGTGTATGAGCTCCAAGGCCTCGAGGCAATAGGCCATGAGCCCTATTCTGATGAAGCCCTGGATGCCCAAGAGACTACTGACCGTTTGGAGTTAGACCGTATATGCCGAAGGTGCATCGGTACTTCAAACAAAGTGACCTTCACTCCTCTTATCAACTATTTCTTCAAAGATCCTTCTGAAAGTAGTGCCTCTGAGGCCACCCTCGGTCAAGGTACATCTCTGGAACTTCCTACCTACATTCTTATCATTCTTTCTCATTTTCTTTTAACGGGGAAACCCAATGACTAACCATGAAAGGACCTCATCAACTTATCCCTTCGTTTAGCCCGGGGTATCAATCTTCCTCCGGATGCAATCGCCTTGGGATCCCTCTACACATGGCTTGATAGAACCCTTTTTGACATGGAGCAATCTTTGGGTCATTATAACTTGGCCAACTTCACCAACTGTGTCCTCCTAACAGGCTTCCTCTATGTACGTTTCTCGGCCGTAGCATCCAAGACCAACCGTCCTCCTTCAGGGGAAATAATTATGCCCTCACGCTCCTTTGTTTATCATAAGAGACAAAGACAAAAGTAGTTGACCTCCATCATCGATGATTTTTTGAATTTTGTGATGAGGCCCTATGAAGAAGACATCTTTCTCTACACTTATGTTTTTTTCAACTATGAAGCAAGAGTGGTCTAGGAAACTACTCTGGACCTCATTATTGAAGACCCTTCACTAGCTGTGGTCCTTCTGTTTTCACCAGGATACCTGCCCTCCTACACCGAGTGGAGATACACTAGTGATCACTACAATCCCAACCGATACAGACATCAGTTTGGCTTCGATCAAGGGGCTTCTCGCCCAGTTTTTCAACCGTCTAACCCGAAGGTCTCCTTTAGTGAGGCATGTTCCCTGTTCTCCTCAATCGCTATATGGGGAGTGAGTTCTACAATGGCTTTGCGAGTCACCATTCTTAGCATCACCAGGAAAGGGGACGTGACCCCTCTATTTAAAACAAAGTACTGGTCGAGACAACTGGCTCAAATTTCTGAGTTCATCGAGGGGGATCCCATGTATCCTCCTGTTCTTTCCTTTTCTGCCTTGGAGTTGGGGATAAAGGGGAATTCCGTTCTTGGGATTGAGTTCCCCCTAAGCCAGACCCCCAAAGTACCTCCTACTGAACTTCCTCCACACTGCCCCATGATCCTCATTGCCACACCCAAGCCCAAGGCCAGTGCAACCCCCAAACCACCTGCCCCTTCAGTCGAAGCTGCAACAGGGGAAGGGCCTTCTCAGCCACCTGCTAAAATGACTAAGAAGTCCAAAAGTGGGGTTTCCTCGAAATCCAAGTCCAAAGCTTAAGCACAAACTCCTTTGGAGGCATTCCCTATTGCCTCCGCTCCCCCTCCTATGTCTGCAGAGGTAGCTGAAGTGCTGAGGAGGCAAGTTCAAGCTGAGGTTGAAAGAATAAATGTTGAGTTTCAACGGCGCGCTATCATCATTCCTCCTTCGACTGCCTTTCCCACGATCGTGGTTGATTCGACTGAGCCATAGGCAAAGAGGATAAAAAGGTCGAGGTTACCTCAAAGTGGTGATGCAACGGCCGCAAGGAAGAAAACTCTGGGCACTAAGTCCCAAAAGAAACGAACAGTCGAGATTCCTCCATCTTCTACTCCCTCTATTGCTGCCTCCTCTCCACCTTCACCAGTGGTTATATGTTCTCATTCTCCCTCTAGATCTGAGGTACGCGTGCATTTATTTTTTGTTCTTATTCCCCTGTTCTTAAGTCAAGCTGCATCTGCTTACTTCTTAATAAAAAATTGTTTTGGTAAAGGGAGTTGAAGAAAAAGGACCCAGTACCCTCAGCCCCCATAAGCCGTTTCATGGGGGCATTGTAGTATCTCTCCAACCGATGCTACCCTTCCCCATTCCCCCTGATAAGCCTTACCTACTCTCACCGTTTGCCTTCCCAACGAGCCAAAGAAGCTGCTACGGGGGCTGCTACCATTGGATTTGTTAAAATATCTGGCCAACCAGAGGTAATTACTCCAACCCCCTCTGAATTACCCTCCGAGCAAGAGGTTTCTCTGCCCCTCGTTGTGGTCGAGGAGAGTGCCCCTGAGGTAAATTTCATGTCAAGTCTCACGTCTTTTATTTGTCCCATTGCTTTCTTTATCATTATGATATGTTGGGCTATTTTAGGTGGAAGTGGCGTCTCTTATAGCTAACCTTCTCCTTCCCACTGCACTGACGAGACCTGTGACTGTAATTCCCCTCTTTGGTGCCATAATGGGGGTAAGTAGCGTTTGTAAGTATTTCTCTCTTTTTGAGTACTAATTTGTCATTTCTAACACTTAGCTTTATTGCTCCAGCTTTCTCCAAGTCTCTCCCCACCCTTTTCACTTAGTGGACTTTTCCTTTCCAAGGCCAAGGTTGATGTTGTTGTCTCACGTGGTGATTCTTCAGCGCCTGACCATGCTGGGGCATCGCTTTGAGGTCCCTCGTGTTCTTTCAGCAAACAACCTTCGTTGGCCCTGGTACAGTTTATTGGCGAGGGAAGTTTTCCTACCGTTGAGGCTTCTTCAGCCAAGGGCCCCGTTGATTTCTCTGCGGAGGTAGTTTGCTAATTTATCTGCATTTCTCATTTTCTCAAACTTCACCTATGTAGGTGACTTAATCAATGAAAACACTTGTTAAGGTTTTTTTGTAAACTCCACCTATATCAGTGACTTAACAACGAAAATGCTTGTTAAGTTTTTTTTCAAAAACTCCACCTATATCGGTTACTTAACAACGAAAACACTTGTTAAGATTTTTCAAAAACTCTACCTATATCGGTGACTTAACAACGAAAACACTTGTTAAGATTTTCCAAAAACTCCACCTATATCGGTGACTTAACAACGAAAACACTTGTTAAGATTTTCCAAAAACTCCACCTATATCGGTGACTTAACAACTAAAACACTTGTTAAGATTTTCCAAAAACTCCACCTATATCGGTGACTTAAAAACGAAAACACTTGTTAAGATTTTTTTTAAAAACTCCACCTATATCGGTGACTTAACAACGAAAACACTTGTTAAGATTTTTTCTCAAAAAATCCACCTGTATCGGTGACTTAACAACGAAAACACTTGTTAAGATTTTTTTCATGAACTCCATATTTCCTAACTGTTCTCAGGTTGCTTGAGAAGATTCTCCACCAGTTCCTTCGCCCATTGCCTCTCCCCACCGGGAACCTGTCATTTCAGAAGATTCTAGCCACAATGATCAAGGTTCCACGACTAGTGCTGTTGAGGAGAGTGAATCTGGTTGTGAGTTTCCTCTGCCTGACCTAGCTCCTCACGCCTTCGGTCTGATGGTGCTTCAGTGTTCCCCTCAAATGCCTGCCAACCATCATCTGGTAGTTAAACAGCTTGTAAATCATCATCCTGAGATATTCACGGTGGATTGCTTGCGTTCAAATATCTTCTTTATGAGTTACAGGCTTCAGGGCATGGCTACCATTGTTGCTGAAATTACCAATACTCTAACTGCAAATGTTACCAGACCCCTCATCAACCAATTCCTGGGTTATCTGAGGGAGTTGGGTCGTGACGGGTTTTGTTTTGACTGGCTTATCACGTATTTAAAGACTTTGAAGAGTCGACAACTGGACAGCCAGAGGTAATTGTTGTGGAATCATTAGGAGGATCAGCGAGCCGGTGAAGCTAAATTGGTCGAGATTACACCTCTTCTAGAAGTTGTCGATAAATAGGTGGAGGACATAAAAGAAGCTTTGCGTCTAGTGAAGATGAAACGAGATAAACTCCTTATTGAGCGCACACAAGCGCAAACGAGGTTGGAGGTCTCTATCAATGCTCAACATTCTTGCCAAGCAGCTTCTTCGGGCCTCCCTGGAGATTTTTTCTCTTCTCCGGATCTGTGGTTTCTCTTAGGCCACTAAACTTGAGTATTCTTTTTTTTCATGTAATTCTTGGGCAATAGCTCCCAATTTTATAATACTGCTAAAGTTTATGAATGGAAAAAGATATTTATTCTCTCATGCCATTTCTTTGTGTTACAACTGTTTGCATAGATTTTGAAGTGTGGAGTTCTGTAATTCTTTCATCTCTACTTAAGTTATAATAAAAAGAACTTTTATACTCATCATAAAAAGAGAACTTGTGTATTCATAACAACAGCCAGCTATATCAGTGGTCCAAACATAATTGCCTATACATGATAGACTTTCAACCATTTATTATTAACCTTGAATGGTTTATCTTCTTCCATCTTAGAAATTAAGCAATAACCTGAGTCATGAGCTTCTTTTACAGTGAAAGGTCCCTCCCAATTTGCTATAAACTTGGGTAGAGGAAGCTCCTTGATGTGTTTCACTGTTGTTTTCAATACGAGGTCTCCCTTCACGAACTTCCTTAGTCTTACTAAGTTATTATATGCCCTAGAGAGCTGTTTCGTATACATTTGAAAGTGTTGCATCGCGCCATCTCTATGTTCGTCCAACGCTTCCAACTTCACATGTTTATTCTGAGGGAGCATGCTACTTCGCAAGGCATATCGAGCAGAGGGAACTTCTAACTCCACTGGGAGAATCGCCTTGACCCCATAAACAAGAGCGAATGGTGTATACCCTGTGAGCTTCCTCTTAGTTGTTTGATAGGCCCATAATACGACTGGTATCTTGTCATCCCATGATCCTGGGAAATCCTTTATTATTTTAGCCAAGATATTAACCAAAGTTTTGTTAGTTACTTCGGCTTGACCGTTTCCCTTTGGGTATGCCACCATCAAAGTGTGATGGATAATAGAGTATTTGTCTATGAGCATCGTTACTTCTGAATTAACGAAAGGGGTTCCATTGTCTGAAAGGATAACCTTTGGGATCCCAAAACGGCAAATGATGTATTCTCTGATGAAGTTTCTCACCACCCCCACCGTTTCCCTTCTCAGTGGTATCGCTTCAGCCCACTTTTTGAAGCACTTCGTTGCCACTAGTATCCACATCTTCCCCCTCAAAGAAGGATGTATTGCCCCTACCAGGTCGAACGCCCAAGTGTGAAAAGGATAGGGCATTGCCAGGGAGTGTAGGTCCACCGATGGGGCATGGATCATATTTCCATGAAGCTGGCAAGCCATGCATCTTTGAATGAACTGAGTAGAATTTTTCTCCGTCGTTGGCCAATAGTATCCCAAAGTCATCAACTGGTCATATAACTTGGCCCCTCCTATGTGAGCTGGATCGTGCACCTGTTTGAGGACCTCAGCTGCTTCTTCCTTCGTAATGCAACGCAACGGCCTATTGAAGTATCACCTTCGATAAAACTGCCCCTCCTGAACATAGAATCTCGGGGCCCTTCGTCGAAGTCCCATCGCATTAATTTTCTCTGTTGGTACAACTCTATCTTTAATGAAATCAATATAGGGTTGTCTCCAGTCAGCCTGAGCCTCCACAAAATGACATTCAGCTGCCTCGAAGAATAACTGGCATTTGTCGCACTTCCATTGTAGCTCTGTCGCGTCCTATTTCATTCTTAGCCAAAAGTACCCTTCTCTTTGAATCCTTCGATAGAGCGGTATCTCAGTTGTTTCGCAGTGCTCTTCATATATTTTCTTTAATCTCCGCTCTGCCTCTTTTGGACCGATGCACCTCGATAACCATCCTCCTATGTTCCTAAAGTAAAGGTTTCCCTAGTTCGTGAAATATTGGGCTAATTCTCTAAGCCCCGTCGCTCCTTCACCAGATTCTAGTTGCGCTTTAATCTCTCCCCTACAGTCTGCATCCTCTTCCATTGGTATAATCGACTGCACTATCGAAGGATCTATTTTTCATTGGATCACGACGGTAGTTGTATCATTCCTTATGACCATTTTCTGGGAAATGGTGGTATAGGCATCTGGGTGGCGGTTCATCGTTCTGGGATGTCTCTTGATCTTAGTCCGATGGAACTGGCAAATAAGTCTTTGGATGATTGTTCTGTATAGTTATAGGCTCATGTGTTTCAATGCGTACTCTCTATTCACTTGCTGAACCACCTAGTTTGAATCCCCTTTTATGCAAAGTGAATGAATCCCCCTTCGAAGAGCCTTTAGCAACCCTAACACCAGTGCTTCATATTTCGCCTCGTTGTTAGAACAAGGGAAATCTAATTTGTAGGAAAAGAAAATCTCCTCCATTCCTTTTAAAGTAATAACCCCTGCTCCTTCTTTCTTTTTCACCGAAGATCCATCGAACTGCATTGTCTATTCTTCATCCGTTGCGTCTGGTGGTTGGCCTGCAAATCGTCTCCTGGAATACTTTCTTTGGGTGGCTCAAACATTCCCTAGGGGAAAATTGCCAATAAATTGACGTATGCTTGGCTTTTGATCGCGCGAGGAACCACACACTTCAAGTCATACTCGAATAGGATGAGGAACAACCTAGCTTCTCTACCAATCAATATCGTTCTTGCTAGCAAATACTTAATAGGATCACATCTAGTCACAATATGAATTGTAAAAGACAACATATAATGTCTAAGTTTTTACACTACAAATACTAAGGCTAAACAATGCATTTTCAAGCTACTATATCTGACTTTGAGCCCATGGATGATCCTGCTGAGGTAGTAGACTAGTCGTTCTTTCCCGTCGATCTCTTGTGCCAGCAAAGCTCCCACGGACCTCGTGGTGGATGTGAGATACAGCTGCAACGGTATTCCTGCCTTTGGGGGAACCATGGTCTGTGGTGAAACGAGTAATTTCTTCTGCCCGTCGCGAGACTCCTGGTGGATCGCCTCCCACTTGAACTTCGTGTTCCTTCGTAACAGTTGCATCAACGGATGTTTTACCTCGGCTAACCCAGGCACAAATCTCCTAAGGTAGGAGATTTTATCGAGGAAACTCTTCAGCTCCTTCGCCGTTCTTGGACATGGAATTTCCAAGATCACCCGTTGTTTGTCCTTATTCATCTGCACCCCCTGTCGATCGACCACAAAGCCTAGGAATTTCCCACTTGTCACTCCAAAAACACACTTCAGTGGGTTCATCTTCAATTTATACTTCCTACAACGGGAAAACACCTTCCTCAAATCGCTCAGATGGGACTCCTCATTTCTTAATTTGATGACCAAATCATCCACATAAAATTCCATAAATTTATGAAAGAAGTCATGGAAAATGTCCATCATTGTTCTTTGGTAAGTCGTCCCAGTGTTTTTGAGTCCAGACGGCATCACTTTGTACATAAAATTGCCCAACGGGGTTCTGAACGTTATTTTCTCTGCATCCATGAGGTCCATCTTGATATGGTTGTACCCTACATACCCATCCATGAAGCTATGCGTCTCATGACCAGCCGTTGCATCTATCAGGATATCAATGGAGGGCAGAGGGAACTCATTCTTTGGGCAAGATCTATTCAAATCTCTGAAGTCCACGCAGATCCTTATTTGGTTTTTATCTTTCTTTCCTACCGGGATAATGCTAGACAGACAGAGTAGGTGCTGTATCGGCATGATGAACCCTATAGTTATTAGGCATTGGACTTGTTCCTTGATCTTTAAATCTAGCTCAGGTTTGTACGTTCTCGTCGCTTATTTTACTGGAATGGCTGAAGGCATTACGTTCAACTTTTGGCAGCTCACTTCCTCATCCAGCCCTTCCATCTCTATGTATTTCCACGCAAAAATGTCTATAAACTCCCGAATCAACTCAACCAAGGCCTCTTGTTTCTCCTTACTGAGATCCTTCGAGATGAAGATGGGCCTTGGATCTTCCCCTTCTTTTGCCAGGTTTAACTGCTCCAACTCTTGTGCCTGTAACTTTGGTTGATATGCCATATAGTCTGGTTCTTCGGTGACATCCTCCATGAACTCTTGTATATTGGAGTTGTCTATCACTATACATTATCCCCGATGATCCCCAAAAAATCACTCGTATATCGGGTCAGCCTCGTTATCGCTTCTTCAGCTACCCGCTCACACCGTTATAATTGATATACCACTTTTCCTTCTTCGGTGACGACTTTCTTGCACTGTCTGCTGGTAGCTGTAGCTCCTTCCTCTTTTTTTCTCTAGAAGCCTCGACTATTCTTTTTTTTTTAAATCGGCTCAGCACACTTTGTCGTTGGACCTCATGCTCCATCGGATCCACTCTGGGCCTCATCCTATCTTTGAGCTGCTTTGAGATGTTTTAGGGCTGAGGGGACATCTGTTGAGCTTCTTCAGTCATCACTCTTGTGTTGCTTCCAACTTCTTTGTTTTGCTCGTTCAAGTGCCCCATCGTTTCTCTAATCGAGGGAACCCATTCTCCCTCCATTCTTCTCGTTAGAACGTGGACATCCTCCTCCAATTCCGTATAAAATGTCGTATCTACCAAGTGAGCTTCCTCGATAGTGAAGGGACTCTTCGTAGCCCTAATGGTCACCTATATTCCCTTGATATTCTCTTTGGCACATTGGTGATACATTGAAGGAACTAGCCCTTGATTGTGCATCCATACTCTTTCTATCAGCAAATGGTAGGAATTTGCACTCTCTATTACGTGGAACTTGATATGGGAAATAAGATTTCCCATTACGATCCCAATATTAACATACCCAATGGATTTGGAAGATTGGTTATCATACCCCGAAATCACCAAAGGCATGGGGACCAACCTTTCTTCTGGAATATTAGTTGCATGGAAAGAGTTGATTGGCATGATATTTATGGAAGCTCCCCCATCCATAAGAGTCCTTGCAAAGATAATACCGTTGACGTTGGCAGTCACATACAATGGCCTATTATGAGGGAACCTTGCAGCCCTATCTGTATCGCTGAAGGTTACTTCTGACGGAAACCTCTGCACCAACCTGGCTATGGGTCCCTTCCATCTCAGCGAAGCGACTGCCTTCTTCCTCGCAATGTCAAGTATTACCTGGGTTATTTCCAACCTTCTCTCTTTTGGTATCCCTACCTGGTCGAAGAACCAGGTGAATTTCGGGGATTTTGAAACTGCACAGTACTCTAGGACTGGGTTTTCTTCCTCACCTTCAACATTGTATACGTCCTCCACGTCTTTGGCGCTTGCCTCATTGTAGGCCAGTACTACATTAGCCATTCCCTTCGTACAATCTTCCAGAGCTTCTTTGAACTCCTTCTACTTTGACATTGCCCTCTTTCTTCTCTTTCTGCCTCTTCATAATATGCCACCACCAGATTAGCGCCATGTGCTGGGAGTGGGTTGGTGTTAACATTCTGCGGTGGAATTTGCAACGTCCCTACCTTTACGTACTTGTCGATGATTCTCCTCAGTGTAAAATAAATCCCAGTTGGGTGTTGGATCTTTCGATGGACCTGGAAATACTTGGGATCCGCCCTGCTTGTCGCATCGAGTTCCCCAAAGGGAATGCCCTTTGGTTCGTAGACCGTTCTTCCTTGGACCATCGCGTTGTAACAGCTAACAGCTTTCTCCACTGTACAAGGTAATGGTGGTGGGTCCTCCCTATCTCTTCCAAACTTCTTCTTATTGTCCTTCTTCGGTGCCTTGCCCACATCTCCTCCCTCGGTGTACCCTACCCATGGGGGCTGAGACCTTCCCCCCGCAGGTTGCATCGGCTGCCTAAACATCATTGGCACCACCACCGAATTTGGTCGTACCACCAAGGAGATGTTTCTTGCCACTTTTAAGAATGCCAAAAAAGTCCCCTCGTGCATTTCATTAATGATATGACAGATGTACTCAGGAAGAAGACCCTCCGCACAGATATGCAATAACTTGGACTCTTTGGCCTCCTCCTTCACATCGAGGGATCTTTCCCTGAACCTTCGAACGTACCCCACCACTTCTTCTCTGGGTGGTTGCCTCTCCCTCCCCAGTTGGGTCGAAGTAAACTCATCTTCCGCCAGAAAGAACTTCTGGATGAATAAAATATGCATCTCCTCCCACGTAGAAACGCTCTTGGGAGCCAAATGGGAATACCAGGTATATACTTTATCGGTTAAGGATTCAGAAAACTACCCCAACCTGAGATTCTTATTATTATAATTCCCCCCAAATGTTCAACAAAGAACTTAATGTGCTCCTTCGGGTTCCCACCTTTCCCTATGTATTTTTAAAAAATAGGAGGAATATAGTCCTTTAGATAGGGCTCATCATTTTATTCCTGGAGATAAGGTGTTCGAAAGTCATCATAAATCGAAGCTACCTCGCTAGCAGATTGCGAGGAGGCTTGCATGAACTTCAGCATCTCTTTCCGCATCTCCTTTCTCATTTCCTCCATGGGTGATGCTACTGGGGAAATAACCAACGGGACAATGGGCTGAGTGCCCGTTACAGCTGGAGCATTCGTCATAGTTGGGGTCGTTGATACTCTTGATGTTCCCACTGTTGGGTGCACAACAGAGGGTATGATCGCTGGGACCGTTCCCGTTACACCTGAACTTGGTGGGGCCGTTGGGGCTGCCCTTCGTGTTACGAAGGAACTAGCTTCAAATCCTCCCAACACCGTTGAATCTACCAAAGTTTGTAAAAACTCATAAAACTTACCCATGAGTAGTGCCACCTGAGTGGGTCCCAATCCTGCACTCGTGGAAGCTTGTGTCACCCCTGGAATGCATGTCGTCGCCTGCACCGGAGGTACCTCTATTCGAGGAGCCACATCCCTTAGGGCCTCCAGTTCTCTCGCAGCTTGTTCTTCATTGTGTTGGATGTCATCAAAGTTGAGCCTTCTATTAATGTTATCTTGCGCCATACTCCTTTCTTAGAAGAATGCCTCTCCAGCAGAGTCGCCAAATGTAAGAGGGTAGTTTAGATAAGATGGAGGCGTAACCCCTTTTGAGTACGGTAATGATAAGTTAATTAGCCAAAATCTTAGATTAATTATAGGATATGCAAGCACAAACTTAATGAAGATGAACTCAGTTTAAACTCACAAATCTCTAGTGTATAACTCAACTAATGATAATGAACTCAGAAGTAACTCAGTTAGAGGGAGAGAGAAGTAAGCACCCTAGATATACCTTGGCAGGCAGCCAAACACACCAACAACCCTCAAGAATCTCTATCAAGTATTAAAAGCTCCGTAATAAATGACAATAGTGGGTGAATAAAATCTCTGGTTTGTAATAACTCTCTCTAGCAATAACTACTTAATTCTCAAAAGAACACGATCCCCTCCTCAAAGGTGATTGGGGTCCGTAAATATCCCCCCACACCACCCCCGAGGCAACTCAGTCATCAATGCCTGTGAAAGACCTCCCTCATACTTTATGCCACAAACATTAAATACCTGATGCACTAGTTATCTTCGCGTCATAAAAATTAAATGCCAAGACATGCCTTTTACCTAATCACTGTGTGTCAAGGAGCTGTTGTCGCAAAGGTGGCTCACCAACTGCCTGACAGCCCCAAATACCACGGTGGTTTACTCAAGTGTAGGTCTGACATTGTTTAGCTAGCTAGTGACATCACCTACAGTAGATGTGACATTAAGTAGAGGGTTGTTTGGTTCACAGCTCAACGCTCGATGGAACTCCAAGCTGCTCCGCTCGAGGTTCCACGGGCAAGGTCCCTTGGTGTTTTACCAGGTGTATCTAAGATGGTCGGGACAAGCCCCAACGGTGCTTCACTTCTTAATCCTCTGAACCAAGTTCCTCTAAAGTTCCCACGGTGAGGTCATTCAATAGAGCATGAAAGCTCTCCCAAACCCTGCCAAGCCTGGTCTCTCACGAGTACCGTTTGACCTCACACTAAAATTCATTATTATTCTCGTTACATCATTACAACCGTTATAGCTCATAGTCAATATAAACAAAAATACAATATGACTGACAAACACAGCAAGCTAAAGTATGAGCTGCTACGCTTGAGCTGCCATGTTGAGCTGCCACGCTTGAGCTACCTTGGTGCCTTAATCCCCAAAACACTATTGCTAATGTGGAATTACCTCTAATCTCAAGATTACCTTCAAGCCCCCTCTACACCATGGTCATCTGACAAAGAATTTAAAAATGTTCAAGTGACACCTGGGGAGAACCTTGATAAATTGGTCACCTCAAGGAGTATATTGACATAGCTAAGATAAAATCCTCAACACGAGTCAATGCAGTATATAAAAGGGATGAAGACACCTACGGGGATGATTGTGGCCATATACGGTTATACAGGTCCATCTCAATGCATAGGCAAGAAGTTGGGGGGAAAGGGTGAAGATCACCACCTATGTAAAGAAAGATTTCAAGGTAAAAGTCTCAAAGCCCATCCTCACTAAATGCGAGTGTAAAGATATTGATATTTACCCTCCAATCACTTTTATCGAGGATGTTCTAGTCGACGTTAATATGCCCCATAAATATATTTAACCTAATGGGTGGCAAACTTAAATGTGAAGAGGATATTAATCAATTGATGAAATTATTTGATGATTTTATATATCGACTTTTTACTCAAACTTGGGCAAGTCTAGGACTTGGACACCAAAGTGTCTCATTTGATCGGTTTTAACAGAGATGTGAAGACTCCTTTAGGGAAAATCATGTTATCGATCAAAGTTATCCATGTTAACCACGAGATTGCATTTCATATGATTTAGTCAAAGTCACCTACAATACCATCTTAGTTCGAGGATGTCTCCACTCTATGAAGGTTGTTGTAAACTTATTTAATTAGGTAACTCAGATTTAACAAAGCCAAATTCAAATTCAAATCAGCCTATGTGCGTGCAACTGTAAATGAAAATAGGCAAGCAAGTGACACAGTAATTCAAAAAAAAATCCCCTCATGAAAAAACCTTTTATATTCTAGAACTTTGACAAGGTTACAGTACTATTGACTTACATACAACTTCCCTCAAACGTAATGCACGATGTCTATGTCAAACCTTCAAAGCTTGAGCTAGAACTTAGCAGTGGCTCACTCGCAGCCGTACCAATTTGGGCACACAACCCAAACACGCAATATTAATTTCTTGTAGGATCTCCTTCCACAATAGCTCTCGGCTCTTTAGTTGTAGAGTTCTTCTCATAAGGGTTGAACTTTAGGCAAAGTATGGTTTGGGTTCCAAAAAACAACTCAGACAAAATAAACACTCTTGGATTTGTAAATTGTGAAAACAAATTTGAACCCTCAAAATTGTGTTGGAGAAAAGGTAAACTCTCAAAAACATATTCTGATCAAAACATAATTTTTCTTCACCTGAAATACTGAACCCTGACACTTTATTTATAATATCGTTTAAGGCGGTGACATGTCAGGTAAAAAGACTTCTCGTTCGAACGAACTGACTTGTCATTTGAACGACATCTGGTCTCATTCGAACGAGATAAGATCTCGTTTGAACGACCAGGCACAAATCTCTAGATTCGATTTACAGAGTTTTGAAATATTTAGGGACTTCGAAAACAACACTCTTATGAATCTGAGAACGGTTATCAAAAAAGATTTTATGATAAAAATGTTTTTGAAAAGATAAAAACCCATTTAAAAAAATTCAAAAATCATTTTTCATAAAAGAAAAATATTTAAGCTTTTATAAAAAAATCCCAACATTTTTATTTAAAATGTAAATGGAACTTAACCACTTTACCAAGTTCGTCCTTTATGGGCATGATTGTTGAAGTTGACTTGAAATTCAGATTGTTGATTGTAGATGTGCACTTTCCAATGCTTCGACAAACTTGCAGCGGTATACGACATACTAAATGTGACAGACAATGTCCTTACAAATCTCCACCTATGTCTATGCTGGTACACAATAAAAATAATCCAAATTATCAAACTCAAAAATAACCTATAACAATTTACCCTCCCATAAACTCAAATGTGGAACGATAAAGTGAGCAAGTCTTCAATCAAACTAGGCTTCAACACTCAATTTTTAAATCTCAAAGCTTTTCTCATCAGGGTGTGCAATCCAAAGAATCTTCAATTGTACCTAGACACATGATACAAAGCAAAAAACCACATTACGTATCGAGTTTGAAATGATTAAGAAACATATATTAAATTAAGGCAATAATCAAATCTCCCCCGTACATCCTCACTTCAGCAAAAACTCAAGTTCATGAGCGACCAGGGGATCATCGAAGATAGAGGAGATCAGGCAACTGTACGTAGCTATTTTTTTAATCACCATTAAAGCTAATAAATATTATCCAAAAATAAATTAGGATGATGACGATTTGGAGGGCGGTCAGCCAAAATAGCAAGCAAAAGAAATTTGGATGGGGCAGAAGACACCAGACTAGCCCTCGTCGATCGAGTAATGGAATACTTATCCTAGTTAGACATAACCTCTATGATTAGTTCTGAATTATCACGAAAAGAGGTACGAAATCTTATCACTTTCTCGAAATGAATGCAAAATTGTTCATTTGGCAACCTTATGACCTCCCACAGATTAATCCAGACATTACTTGCCATCGACTACACATGGATCCTGTAGGCTGGCTAGTTAAGCAGAAGCCAAGGACGTCAACACCCAAAAAAGTCCGAATGATGGAGAATGAAGCTAAAAATATACTTTATGTCATCTCCATCATGGAGGTCCTATTCCCTGATTGGATCTCTAATACTGGCGTGGTAAAAAAAGAGTGGAAAGTGGAGGGTCAGCATCAACTTCACTATTCCCAATAAGACCTACTTAAAAGATATCTTACCTATCCGTAGGATCGATCAGCTCATTGATTCCATAGTAAGACATCAACCAATGAGTTTCATAAATGCCAACTCGAGATACCATCATATACCTTTGTTCGATCCAAAGCAAGAGAAGACCTCGTTCATTGCGACTTTTGGACTTTATTGTTACAAAGTAATGCCATTCGTCCTAAATAATATCAGAGTGACATATCAGCATCTGGTAACTAAGATATTGAAGAAGTAAATCATCTCAACTATGGAGGTCTACATTGATGATTTTCTCATTAAGATAACAAAGGAAACCAATCACATCATAGATGTTTTAAAGACCTTCGAGGTCCTTGGGAAATAGAAGATGAAGTTAAACACCTCCAAGTGTGTCTCTTGAGTTATTTCGAGAAAATTTCTAGGATATTTGGTGACTCAAATAAGGATAAAAGCCAATTTATATTAGATTAAGGTCTTGTAGGAAATTAAAAAAAAAGTCGATCACCATCAAAGACGTTCAAATCTTAACCAGGATGTTGGTTGCTATTAATCGGTTCATATCTCAATCATTTAAAAAGTGTCATGCATTTTCTAATAAATAAGAATTTGAGAACTATAGTATGGACAAAGGACGATAATCGTGCATTGGAAGGGATTAGGAAGTACTTGGGATCTCCTCCTTTATACTTAACTATTTCATAATATGCGACTAACGGGACATTGGTCCGATTTTAAGATGGAGATTATATGCCAGTATACTATATTGTCCATACTCTCTTTGAGTTAAAAAGGAGATACATGACTATCAAAATTTTGGTTGTGAACTTGGTGGCATATGTTAGGAAGTTGAGGCATTACTTTCACGCAAATACAGTAGTCGTTCTAAATTCCTTTCCTCTAAAAGAAGTACTCAATAAGGCATATATGTCTAACTGGATGACTAAGTGATTGATGAAATCGATAAAGTATGACATCATTTTATGATTCGTGAACAACCATCAAAGGGAAATTTTATCTGATTTCATTGTCAAATTCTCAGCCATGCCGGTAGGGAAGGAAGTTCAACTAAACCCCATTATATAGATGCTCAATCTCAACTAGTCAAACCAATATCATATTGGAAGTTGTTCATCAATGGAGAATCCAATGAGCTTGGGGCTAGTGTGGGGATCGTCTTCATCACCCATGAGGATACCTCATTAAGCAAAAAGTTTGACTTGCATTCAACAGATCCAATAATGAGGTAGAGTATGAGGCTATGATCATTAGTCTATAAAGGTCGATCACCATGTGAGCATAGGATATAACAGTCTATTGTGATGCTCATCTAATTGCCAATTAACTTAGTGGATAATATGAACCTAGAAAACCCATGATGCTCACCAACCATGATAAAGTGAGAAGAATATTGTAGGCTTTTAGGTTGGTCTCAGTGGAATAGTTATCAAGGAACTACAACAGTAATTTTGATGCCTTATCTATATTGACATTAGTAATTGACATCGATTTGAAAACAATGAATGTGATAGCATATGTTGACAAACAAAGAATTGATCATCTAGATTCTAATTCAAAAGTCATATAAATCGATATACCCCCTCTTGGATGGACCATATCATGACATTATTTAATAATGGAGATTTGCCCCCAAATGACAAAGAGTCCCATAAACTAAAGATTCAATTAACAAGGCTTTCCCTTAACTATGAAGGAAAACTTTACTGACAATCATTCAAAGGTCCTCTACTCAAATATATCCACCCACATCAGGTGGAGAGCATCCTTAGTGAGATGTACGAATGAATCTATGAAGCATACGCAGGCAAAAAATAGGTCTCTCAAAGGGTTATTTCATATGACTATTAGTGTCCTTTCATGTAGAAAGACTCCATCCAGTTCGTTTATAAGTGTACAAAGTGATGACATTTTACCTCCATCATAACGCAGGCGACCGACGACCTCAATACTCTTATAAGTCCATGGTATTTCACTCGGTGGGTCATGTACATCATGGAGCCTTTATCTAAAGCATTAGGGTTCAGAAAGTACTTGATAACCACCACAGACTAGTTCAACAAGTGGGTGGAGACAGAACCATTGATGCGTATCAGAGAATTTAATGCTAGACAATTTTTATAGAGGAACATCGTCACCAAATTTGGAGTTCCCAGAGTCTTAGTAATAGATAATAGGACCCAATTTGATAAAGATATCTTCATAGACTTCTGCACAAAATTTGGGATCGGGATTCACTATGCCTCGATGGTCTTCCCATAATGCAACGGTCAGGCTGAAATCACCAACAAGACTCTACTCATTAATTTCAAATGGATATAATATAATGTAAAAGTAAGCTGGGTGGATGAATTTTTGTTCATCCTTTAGGCTTATCAAACAATGTCCAGGAGATTGATAAGAGAATACCCATAATTCTTAGCATATGGTATGGAGGTCATTGTTAGATTATAAATTTTTCTCCCAACTCTTAGGATCTAAATCTTTGAAGATGGACACAACAACGACCAATTGGACTATAAGCTTGACCTAATAGAAGAAAAAAAATAGCAGGCTCATATCTACTGATACGATGCAAATATTGCGTATTTCACCCAATAACCTACGCGTTATTAGTCCCCTCGGGTATGTTAATCCCTATACTTATGCTCGTTAACTAGACAACCTCGGATTTCTATATATACATGCTTTTCAGGGGTTAATTGAGCATTTGTAGGAATTTGGATGCTTAGTATGAAGTTCGGACTCTTTTCGGAAAAAATTCGTTGACTTTTGCAGCTTCGGGGCCATTTTATTAATATCAACATTCGGGTTTGAATCCCGAGCTCTTCACGGAAGTTGAAGCCCTATGATTTCTCTTTGCGCGACCATCGACGATGCATGAATCCGTGTTGTAATGAAGAGGTCATGGCATTTTTAGGATGGTTTTGACTTAAAAAGTACACTCAAGGTCACATTCAATGGAATTTTAGTCATTTCATAATTTGGTTTTTTGGCCTAATGTCTTCTTGTATGTTTTACTCCTCTGAGTTATCTTCACGTAGCCTCTGACCGTGCCTAATTCCGAGTTATAACGAAGAAGTTACGGCACTTTTCGTAAAATTGGACAAAGTTGCAGATTGCATACATGTAGGTGCCGAATCGATTTGGACACCCCAAATCGATTCGGTTTGGACCAGTGTGATCAGTTCCCTGTGACCAAATCGATTTGGACACCCCAAATCGATTCGGTCCTGCAGATATTTATTTTTCTTCTTCTTTATTTATAAGTTTGTCATGGGATATTTTGTATATAAATACACTCTCTCTTCATTTTGAAGATATCTTCATTATTTCTAGATTTAGGGTGTGTAAACTTGGGAGCTAAACCCTACTCCTCTCTTGTACTCTTTGTTTTATAAGTTGTGCCTTAACTTTAATTACATTAATTTAGTTGTCTTCCTTAATTTCCATGCTTTCATTTACTTGCTTTCTCAACTTTCTTGCCTAGATTAATTTATTTCTTGCTTAATTAGTTTATTGCTTTGTTAATTAGTTTCATTTATGTCTAGCCCTTAGATAAATAGGGTCGGGGTTGTGTTCCATCATTTACGGGTTTGGACAGCGAAAGTTAGGGTTTCGTGTAAAATTGCATTTAATCTAAATCGTGTATATTAAAGTTGGATTGTTATGCGTTTAACTTTATTTGTCACACAACTTTAGTGTTTATTGCGACAATCCGAATTTAATCCACGTGTGATCATTTTTTATTAAATGTTTAATCTCGCAACTTTGGGTTAAATTCCTTATTGTGTGATGTTTATACTTAATTTATTATGTTGGTTAAATGGCTTTCGAGCCGAAATCTTGATTAGTAGTTGTTTCAATCCATGTGGTAGGATGCGATCCCGATCCTCGCTTTACTTTTGTGTAGCGTAACTTATTCTTTTTCTTTCTCCACCATTCCCAACCATTACCTTCTCTTTTATTTATTTTACATTTTTATTCTTGAAGTTTTAAAGCAATTAAAATCTAAAATTCAATCACTCCCTGTGGATTTTTTACGATACCCGACTTACCGTTGTGCTTCCTTGTCAAGTATAGTTATAGTTTAGGTTTTTGCATTAAGTCACCGAACCGATAACAACGATTTGCGTATTACACGACACACGGTTTGCGCTTGATCAAAATGGCGCCGTTGCCGGGGAGTGTGTTTTAGATTGTAATTGTTTTATTATTTCGTAGTATTTCTTTCGTTCATATTTGTATTCTTTATTTTTCCCTTTCTTTTTGACTTGTGCTAGATTGTTTCGAGAAATTGAAATTTCGGTGCTTGTCGTTTTATTGAATAGCTTATTTTGAAATGGATCGCTATTACTCTGTAGATAACCTTAATTGTTATGAGAATAGTTTTCCAAGTCATACTCCCAAAATAATGAGAGAATGCCTACGATCTTAAAGATGAGCGCATTGAGCATGAAATTAAAGAGTATAGTTAGTGTAAAGCCTAAATAGTAGGTTGTAAATTGTTATCTTTTTAATTTATTTTTTTCTTTCCTTTTTATTTAGTATAGTGTAATTAGTTAACTTTTTGTTATTTGTTTTTGCTATGCTCGGTACTACTTGTTTTGTAGATTTCATTGGACTCGTGCCTATGGAGATCACTCTAATTTTGGGTAATATCGTTATTTTTCTCTCTTGGTGTTGTGTTCTTAATACGCATTGAGGACAATGCAACATTTAAGTTAGGGGGTGTAGGATATTTTGTCCATTTCTTTGTTTTGTCCATGGATTACCTCACATTTAGTTATTAAGCATACTTTTTATTAAAAATTAAAAAAATTCAAAAATATTTTCTTTCTTTTTTCTCCTTTGTTGGGCATTTTGCCTTGTTTTCGATGATAAATTTTAATAATTGCCCGATCCAATTAACAATTCAACGATGGATGTTCTCGATTTTAGAAGTTATTAGACTTTAGTCCTCAAATCATTGATATTATAAATAACTTCATAAATTAAACTTTATCCCATGAGCACATGCACTTTTCTTGCTTTATTGATTTGGTTTAAGATTTTAATAACTCGGTAATCTTTTATTGCATTGTATATACTTACACTGAGTAAGCTTTGTACCTTTCATTATTTGTGAGTGTATACACTATTATTTCTTCATTGAAAACGTTGAATTCCTCGATAATCTCTCTATTCTTTCATTTGATCGTTCATGAATTGAGTTGATTCTTGAAATGTATTACTTGAGCATGATTTTAATATATTGTTTTGACTCGATAATTGAGTAAACTTTAGGAAATGATCATAGGCAATCTTTGTTATATCACCCATATTAGCCTTAACCCCACCTTATACGTTTTCCTGGTCAATCCCTTTTAGCCTAAATACAAACTTTCTTTTCATAACCCAAAATCCCAAAACCAACTCCAAATTGGAGTTACAAACCATGCAGATTACCTTCCTTACCTTTATTTGGAATGTTGCTTGGGAATGAATGATGTTGTGTAGTATGGTTGCAATTTAAGCATATGAAAAGAGTGAGAAAAGAAGAAAGTGTAGTGAAAAAGAAAAGAAAAAGCCATAAGCAAAATAAAAGAAAAGAAAAAGTGAGAAAAATAAGAAAAGAAAAATAAACGAAAAAGTGTGTATATATGTTGTGTATGTCTAGTCAATAATCCTTGTTACTCTCCCATTGCACATCTAATGCCTGTTTTGGAACTTGTTTTCCAATTTTGTAATTGCCCACATTTTTTCCATTATTCCAAGTTTTCATTCCGAACACTTTGAATCCGTACATATACCTTAACCCCAAACCTACATTACAACCCTATAAAGTCATATGTGATCTTAGGGTGCATTTAATTTAACAGTTGAAATAGTTTTGATAATATGTGAAAATGCCTTTCGCCTCTTTTAATGTGCGGTATCTTTCATTGAGATTACAAATCTTCATATACAGCGTTCTTCATTAGTGACATGTGCACGGCCTAGTTTCCATTTACATTTACTCTGTATGCCCGCATGTCCCGTGTATTACCTCCCGTTTCGAGTGATTTCAATTATTGAGTGTAATTCCCATGAGGATCGAATATATGCATGCTTTTATGTTTATCCGATTTATTTAAGTTTTTACCAAATCATATTATGATTGTTCTCTCTCCCCCCCCCCCCACACACACACACACACTTTTAAAGTTTTAATTCTATGAGGTGCATTCAACCTGTTAATAACGACGGACTTTAGCTTGAATTA
This sequence comes from Sambucus nigra, assembly GCA_949130495.1. Classification (NCBI taxonomy): domain Eukaryota; kingdom Viridiplantae; phylum Streptophyta; class Magnoliopsida; order Dipsacales; family Adoxaceae; genus Sambucus; species Sambucus nigra. Next base: position 393,870,950 of record OX422215.1, read on the forward strand.
GTTCAATATGCAAATAACACGTTTGAAATCTTTTTCGTTGTTATTGAGTTTATCGCATGTTGGTTTGGGCATATTTTGAGGAAACTATATGATGTTTGTGGGTTTCATCCCTGAAAACCCTCACGAGACGACACTCGTCCACTAGGGTAACCTAGGAGTTTAACGGCTTATTGCATATGCTAAATGCAATCGTTCGCCCGTGAAAGAGGCCTTATCTTTTTATTACTTTTTCATCCCATTTTGTACTTGTATACAGTTTTTGATTTTCTTGTAGTTCTTGTTGTTTCCTATTTCATTGCTAGGGACTAGCAATGTGTAAGTTAGGGGGTGTGATACGACGCAAAATATTGTGTATTTCACCCGTTAACCTACGCATTATTAGCCCCCTCGGGTATGTTAGTCCCTATACTTATGCTCGTTAACCAGACAACCTCGGATTTCTATATATACATGCTTTGTAGGGGTTAATTGAGCTTTTGTAGGTATTTAGATGTTTAGTATGAAGTTCGGATGCTTTTCGAAAAAGTTTCGTTGACCTTTGTAGCTTCGGGGGCATTTTAGTAATGTCAACATTCGGGTTTGAATCCCGATCTCTTCACGAAAGTTAAAGCCCTATGATTTCTCTTCGCGTGGCCACCAACGGTGCATGAATCCGTGTTGTAATGAAGAGGTTATGGCATTTTTAGGATGGTTTTGACTAAAAAAGTACACTCAAGGTCACATTCAAGGGAATTTTAGTATTTCATAATTTGGTTTTTTGGCCTTATGTCTTCTTGGATGTTGTACTCCTCTGAGTTATCTTCGTGGTAGCCTCCGACCGTGCCTAATTCCGAGTTATAACGAAGAAGTTACAGCATTTTTCGTAAAGTTGGACGAAGCTACAGATTGCATACCTGTAGGTACTGAATTGATTCGGACACCCCAAATCGATTCAGTTTAGACCAGTGTGATCAGTTCCCTTTGACCAAATCGATTCGGATACCCCAAATCGATTCGGTCTTGCAGATATTTGTTTTTCTTCTTCTTTATTTACAAGTTTGCCATGGGATATTTTGTATATAAATACACTCTCTCTTCATTTTGAAGATATCTTCATTATTTCTATTTTAGGGTTTGTAAACTTGGGAGCTAAACCCTACTCCTCTCTTGTACTCTTTGTTTTATAAGTTGTACCTTCACTTTAATTACATTAATTCAGTTGTCTTCCTTAATTTCCATGCTTTCATTTACTTTCTTTCTCTACTTTCTTGCCTAGATTAATTTATTTCTTGCTTATTAGTTTATTGCTTTGTTAATTAGTTTCATTTATGTCTAGCCCTTAGATAAATAGGGTCGGGGTTATGTTCCGCCATTTACGGGTTTGGACCTCGAAAGTTAGGGTTTTGGGTAAAATTGCATTTAATCTAAACCGTGTGTATTAAAGTTGGATTTTTATGCGTTTAACTTTATTTGTCACGCAACTTTAGTGTCTATTGCGACAATCCGAGTTTAATCCGCATGTGATCATTTTTTGTTTAATGTTTAATCTCTCAACTTTGGGTTAAATTCCTTATTCTGTGATGTTTATGCTTAACTGATTATGTTGGTTAAATGGCTTTTGAGCCGGAATCTTGATTAGTAGTTGTTTCAATCTGTGTGGTAGGATGTGATCCCGATCCTCGCTTTACTTTTGTGTAGCGTAACTTATTCTTTTTCTTTCTCCACTATTCCCAACCATTACCTTTTCTTTTATTTATTTTACACTTTTATTCTTGAAGTTTTAAAACAATTAAAATCTAAAGTTCAATCACTCCCTGTGGATTTCTTACGATACCCGACTTACCGTTGTGTTTGTTTGTCAAGTGTAGTTGTAGTTTATGTTTTTGCATTGAGTCGTCGAACCGATAACAACGATTTGCGTATTACACGACGCACGGTTTGCGCTTGATCAAAATGGCATCGTTGCCGGGGAGTGTGTTTTAGATTATAATTGTTTATTATTTCGTAGTATTTCTTTCATTCATATTTGTATTCTTTATTTTCCCCTTTCTTTTTGACTTGTGCTAGATTGTTTCGAGAAATTGAAATTTTGGTGCTTGTCGCTTTATTGAATAGCTTATTTGGAAATGGCTCGCTATTACTCTTTAGATAACCTTAATAGTTATGAGAATAGTTTTCCAAGTTATACTCCCAAAACAATGAGAGAATGCCTACAAATTCTTGAAGATGAGCGCATTGAGCGTGAAAATCAAGAGTACGTAAGTGATCCCTCATCGCCTTGTGAGGGTAATTTGGAATGCGGGGAATCCATTAGCTATGAGCAACCTGCACAAGAAGATGTAATGTTTTCTTGTTCATTTGATTATGAGTTAATGATTAAGGAAATCAATGACCGATCTGAAAGTTCTCAAGCTTTGTTGTTGGAAAATAACGTCATGCTCGATGAGATTATTTCTTTACAAAGTCGGGTCGAGGTTGAAACTTGCGTTTCATCTCCACCCCTTTTTGTTGAAGAAATAATTGAGAGTGATCCAAGCTTTAGCACTTTTGATTTTCAACCTCTTATTAATTCTTTCGATTGTATTAAGGTTGTTTGTCATTCCTTTCCTTTACTCCCTACTATTCCCGAACAATTAAATTTATCACAAGAATCGGTTGAAAGTCTTGAGGACTTTGACCCTATTCTTGAACGAGTTTGTTATTTTGAGATGCTTCATCTCATGGGTTATTCACTTTCACTATCCCCACTTCCACTTCCAATTGAAGAGCCTTGTGGATGTGATTTTAATTTTCCCGAGGTCAATGTGGTCTTGTCCCTTGTTTTATCCAAATCTCCCATCGTCCCTCTCAAATTTTTAATTGACGATGGTTAATTTCTTACACCTTACACATGCCTTCCATTTTTCAAACGGAATGATTATTTTTCGGGAGGCATGTTCGCTTTGGATGGTCCACCGTTGATCTTTCAAAGTCAAATTCCTTTTTGGGTGGACCCTCAACTATTTAGACTTCTAGTGTATAGTTAGTGTGAAGGCTAAATAGTAGGTTATAAATAGTTAGCTTTTTAATTTTTTTTTTCTTTCCTTTTTATTTAGTATAGTGTAATTAGTTAACTTTTTGTTATTTGTTTTTGCTATGCTCGGTACTAACTTGTTTTGTAGATTTCATTGGACTCGTGCTTATGGAGATCACTCTAATTTTGGGTAATATCGTTATTTTTCTCTCTTGGTGTTGTGTTCTTAATGCGCATTGAGGACAATGCAACATTTAAGTTAGGGGGTGTAGAATATTTTATCCATTTCTTTGTTTTGTCCATGTATCACCTCACATTTAGTTATTAAGCATACTTTTTATTAAAAATTAAAAAATTTCAAAAATATTTTCTTTCTTTTTTCTCCTTTGTTGGGCATTTTGCCTTGTTTTCGATGATAAATTTTAATAATTGCCCGATCCAATTAACAATTCAACGATGGATGTTCTCGATTTTAGAAGTTATTAGACTTTACTCCTCAAATCATTGATATTATGAATAACTTCACGAATTAAAATTTATCCCATGAGCACATGCACTTTTCTTGCTTTATTGATTTGGTTTAAGATTTCTATAACTCGGTAATCTTTTTTTGCACTGTATATACTTACAGCGAGTAAGCTTTGTACCTTTCATTATTTGTGAGTGTATACACTATTATTTCTTCATTGAAAACGTTGAATTCCTCGCTAATCTCTCTATTCTTTCATTTGATTGTTCATGAATTGAGTTCATTCTTGAAATGTATTACTTGAGCATGATTTTAATATATTGTTTTGACTCAAGAATTGCGTAAACTTTAGGAAATGATCATATGCAATCTTTGTTATATCACCCATATTAGACTTAACCTCACCTTATATGTTTCCCTAGTCAACCCCTTTGAGCCTAAATATAGCCTTTCTTTTCATAACCCAAAATCCCATAACCAACTCCAAATTGGAGTTATAAACCATACATATTTCCTTCCTTACCTTTGTTTGGAATGTTGCTTGGGACTGAATGATGTTGTGTAGCGTGGTTGCAATTTAAGCATATGAAAAGAGTGAGAAAAGAAGAAAGTATAGTGAAAAAGAAAAGAAAAAGGCAAAGGAAAAAGAAAAAGGAAAGAAAAGAAAAGAAAAAGTGAGAAAAAGAAGAAAGAAAAAGAAAAGAGAAAGTTTGTATATATGTTGTGTATGTCTAGTCAATAATCCTTGTTACTCTCCCATTGCACATGTAATGCTTGTTTTGGAACTTGTTTTCCAATTTTGTAGTTGCCCACATTTTTTCCATTATTCCAAGTTTTCATTCCGAACACTTTGAATCCATACATATACCTTTCATTTCGTACCGTAACCCAAACCTACATTACAACCCTATAAAGTCATATGTGATCTTAGGGTCCATTTAATTTAACAGTTGAAATAGTTTTGATAATCTGTGAAAATGCTTTTCGCCTCTTTTAATGTGCGGTATCCTTCATTGAGATTATAAATTTTCATATATAGCGTTCTTCATTAGTGACATGTGCGCGGCCTAGTTTCCATTTACATTTACTCTGTATGCCCGCATGTCCCGTGTATTACCTCCCATTTCGAGTGATTTCATTTGTTGAGTGTAATGCCCGTGAGGATCGAATATATGCATGCTTTTATGTTTATCCGGTTTATTTAAGGTTTTATCATATCATATTATGCATGTTCTCTCCCCCCTCCCACTTTTAAAGCTTCAATTCTATGAGGTGCATTCAACCTGTTAATAACGACGGACTTTAGCTTGAATTATTTCAATATGCTAATAATACGTTTGAAATATTTTTCATTGTTGTTGAGTTTGTCGCATGTTGGGTTGGTCATATTTTGAGTAAACCATATGATGTTTGTGGGTTTCATCCCAAAAAAACCCTCACGAGACGACACTCGTCCACTAGGGTAACCAAGGGGTTTAACGACTTATTGCATATGCTAAATGCAAGCGTTCGCCTGTGAAAGAGGCCTTATCTTTTTATTGCTTTTTCATCCGATTTTGTACTTGTATACTGTTTGTGATTTTCTTGTAGTTCTTGTTGTTTCTTATTTCATTGCTAGGGACTAGCAATGTGTAAGTTAGGGAGTGTGATACGACGCAAAATATTGCGTATTTCACCCGTTAACCTACGCGTTATTAGCCCCCTCGGGTATGTTAGTCCCTATACTTATGCTCGTTAACCAGACAACCTCGGATTTCTATATATACATGCTTTGTAGGGGTTAATTGAGCTTTTGTAGGTATTTGGATGCTTAGTATGAAGTTCGGACGCTTTTCGAAAACGTTTCGTTGACTTTTGTAGCTTCGGGGGCATTTAAGTAAGGACAACATTCGGGTTTGAATCCCGGGCTCTTCACGGAAGTTGAAGCCCTATAATTTCTCTTCGCGTGGCCACCGACGGTGCATGAATCTGTGTTGTAATGAAGAGGTTATGGCATTGTTAGGATGGTTTTGACTTAAAAAGTACACTCAAGGTCACATTCAAGGGCGTTTTAGTCATTTCATAATTTGGTTTTTTGGCCTAATATCTCTTGGATTTGTACTCCTCTGAGTTATCTTCGCGTAGCCTCCGTCCGTGCCTAATTCCGAGTTATAACGAAGAAGTTACGGCATTTTCCTTTAAGTTGGACAAATCTTCATACCTGTAGGTACCAAATCGATTCGGACACCCCAAATCGATTCGGTTTGGACCAGTGTGATCCGTTCCCTTTGACCAAATCGATTCGGACACCCCAAATCGATTCGGTCCTGCAGATATTTATTTTTCTTCTTCTTTATTTACAAGTTTGCCATGGGATATTTTGTATATAAACACACTCTCTCTTCATTTTGCAGATATCTTCATTGTTTCTAGTTTTAGGGTTTGTAAACGTGGGAGCTAAACCCTACTCCTCTCTTTTACTCTTTGTTTTATAAGTTGTACCTTAACTTTAATTACATTAATTTAGTTGTCTTCCTTAATTTCCATGCTTTCATTTACTTGATTTCTCTACTTTGTTGTCTAGATTAATTTATTATTTGCTTAATTAGTTTATTTCTTTGTTAATTAGTTTCGTTTATGTCTAGCCCTTAGATAAATAGGGTAGGGGTTGTGTTCCTCCATTTACGGGTTTGAACCTCGAAAGTTAGGGTTTCGTGTAAATTTTCATTTAATCTAAACCGTGTGTATTAAAGTTGGAATTTTATGCGTTTAACTTTATTTGTCGAGCAACTTTAGTGTTTATTGCGACAATGTGAATTTAATCCGCGTGTGATCATTTTTTATTAAATGTTTAATCTCGCAACTTTGGGTTAAATTCCTTATTGTGTTATGTTTATGCTTAATTGATTATGTTGGTTAAATGGCTTACGAACCGGAATCTTTATTAGTTGTTGTTTCAATCCGTATGGTAGGATGCGATCCCGATCCTCGCTTTACTTTTGTGTAGCGTAACTTATTATTTTTCTTTCTCCACCATTCCCAACCATTACCTTTTCTTTTATTTATTTTACACTTTTATTCTTGAAGTTTTAAAGCAATTAAAATCTAAAATGCAATCACTCCCTATGGATTTCTTATGATACCCGACTTACCGCTGTGCTTGCTTGTCAAGTGTAGTTGTAGTTTAGGTTTTTGCATTGAGTCGCCGAACCGATAACAACGATTTGCGTATTACACGACGCACGATTTGCGCCTGATCATCTACCTTACAACATACTAGCAAGATCTTGCCAAACAGCATGACAAAAAGGTCAAAGTCAGAGAATTCTAGGTTGGGGATCTGGTCCTTAGGAAGCTCCTACTAGTCGCCAATAGTCATTTGATGGAAAACTAGCACTTAATTGGAAAGGCCCATATAGAGTTCAAAAGGATGAGGTAGGCCATACCACCTAAAAGATTTGAATGGCACAATGGTACCTAAGTCATGTAATGCCATGAGCCTTAGGAAATTTTATCATTAAGTAGATATGTCACTTTTTACAAACATTTCAATTCACCAAATATGATTCGTGTTAATAAATATTTTCTCTTTATGATCGCGCCTTCAAAATTACACTCCATCATCAAATATATCTAAAAATGGTGGTAGAACCCAAGTTGGATTGGTTGGCCTAAAATAGGCATAAACCCATCTAAGAAGGGTGGTGCGACTTAGAAATAAGTTGCTCACCTACTTTTGGCATCAAACCATCCTGAAAATAGTTGTACAACCCAAGTTAGGTTGGTCGGCCTAAAATGGGCAAAAATTCACCTAAGATTAGGTGGTACGAGTTAGAATTAAGTTGGGCACCAAAGTTTGGCATCAAACCATCCTGAAAATGGTTGTACAACCCAAATTGGCTTGGTTATCCTAGAATATGAATAAACCCACGTAACAATGATGGTGCAACTTAAAAATAAGTTGGCCGCCTAAATTTTGGCATCAAACCAACCAAATAATGGTGTTACAACCCAAGTTGGGTTGATCGGGATAGAATAGGCATAAACCCACCTAAGAATATGTGGTATAACTTATAAATAAGTTGATAACCTAAGTTTTGACATCAAACCCACCTGAAAATGATCATAAAATCCAAGTTGGGTTAGGCGACCTAGCATAGGCATAAACTTGCCTAAGAATAGGTGGAACAATTTAAAGATTCTAATTCATTTGTTAATCAGTTAGCTTTTAATTAAAATTCCACAAGTCAGTGGAGTCGGTCATAAACCACAACTCTACTAACTGCTAGCTAAGTTAAAAAGGAACGTTGACTTATAACCCTTAATTAACTGGTTAGTTTATTGGCCTTTTTATTAAAATTTTACAAGTATGTGGATTAGGACAAAGACCATAACTCCAGTGATTACTAGATAAGTTAAATACGAATGTTAACTTATGTCCCTTAATTAATTGGTTAGTCCATCAATCTTTTGATTGAAATTTTAAAATTTAGTGGAGTCGATCACAAACCACAACTTCACCGACTACTGTCGTTCAAATTAATTTTCACGGTCTTGATTATAACTGTTTTCCATATTAATAGAGAAATTAATATGCAAAAATAACCAAGATAACAATGATGGAAGACAAAAAAAAAATCATTAATGTTAAATGGCATAAGAACTACAAGGAAATGTTCAAACAACCTATAAAAAGAAATGCAAAAAATAGATAAAACTAAGGTAGTTAGGGGTGACCTCCCCTAACATCAAGGACATTCCATTGGCCAACATCAATATCCTTAGCTTCGGAGACCACATCATAGGAGCAACGGGCTCAATAATCGCCTGCTCGACCTCTTGGGCGGGGGTTAAGAAAGCTTCACCTTCCCCTATGATAGGTTTCTCCAAATGAGGGTGCTCGGCGTATGTTGGGACGCTTTCCATGACATTTACCCGCTAAATTCCACCCACCCATCTAAGATTGAAAACAATGGACTTTTGATAGTCCAGTTGAGAAGCAACCTCTTTCACAGATGCCTCAAAGCCCTCCTTATAGGACTTTTTAAGGTCGGCCTCCATTTTTCATCCAGAAACCTTTTGCCTTTGAAAAATTAAATTTTGCAAAGTTTTTTAGGCAAAGTCTTTCCTAAGAGTGGTGAGATTAGTGTTGACCTTATTGAACTCCAGCTAGATATGTTCAGCATATTCCACTACCTTGTTTTTATAGGTTGACTCCTCATTTAGCATGACCTCGAGGTTAGTCACAAACTTGTTCTTTTTGAAAATTATATTCTTGGTGACGTTGTCTTTGTCATGAAGAATATTGTTCCATCTTACCAAATGATCGTTTGTGGTGTCCATCTCTTGCATAGCTTGCATGGACTGAAAAAAGCAAAGAAGAAAGCAAGATTTAATATTCTGCTAAAACTTTATTGTTAAAAATCATAGTAAAGTTTGATGTACGAGAACATTATGGCGGAGCCCTTCCTTGTAAAGGATCTCCACAGCAAAGTTTCTCAAAACCTCCATGTCTATAGATGACATAGTAGACTGAGCAACCAAGGGAGTGTATGGGGAGGGACAAACTTGGGCTACGACCTAGGTCAAAAAAACAGTTAGTACCTATATTCACCCCAGATAAAAAAAATGTATCTTAGCCCAACCCACAAAACCTATACCCACCAAGAAAAAATAACCAAACTCAGTTGTAAAAAAAACTATGGAGTTGTCAAAAAAACATTAAGACCCCTCTCTTTTAAGAAGTCAAAAAACTTTAAAACATTAACCCTGACCCACCTTAAGACCTATTCGTCCCTTCCCATAAAAAATAACTAACGTCCTGACTTTATTCCATTCTCACATTCCATATCTTAAAAAGTAAAAGAAGGTGAAGGCCACTCTCATAAGAGAGATAGCGAGTCTCATTAGCCCACCATTTTTTCGACCATTCTTTTTTTTTTTTGCTGGGATTTTTGTGATTTCCAAGTATTTTTGTGATTCTTTTTAATCATTATTAAAATCTTAAATTATTGAACTTTTTTTCATTTCTTTTAAGCTATTTGTGAAAATAATTTATTAATATGATTGCAATGTTTTTGTGTATTTTTGCCTTTTGGGATACCAAATCTAATAACTTACTAATTTTAATTGTCGTAGTTTTAGGGTTTAAATTTTGGGATTTTCAATTTGTGGGCCATTTTTACATTTTGGAGCCCAAAGTCAGGTATTATTTCAATTTAAATATATTATTTGATTGGTAATATTGATGTACATTTTTTATTACGAATGTTGGTAAAGAATGATGAATATTGGAGTACAATTTTAGTTACTTTTAAATCAATGTCATATGTTTTAAAGTGTATTATTTATTTAATTCAGTTTAATAAGACATAAATATAATGGCACGTGATAAACCCCCACCCAAGTGAGGTAAAACTATTTTCTCATTATTTAAAAAAGAGAGAACGTAAAGATACATTGAAAGACGATACATTTGATGCAACTAATATTGATACCTTAATTACTGAGTCGCAACCTCCACTTGAAACAGAAACTATTGAACCAAAACAATTTGATCTAACGTCTATTGAATGAGATCGTTCGCAACGCAGTCCAATATATATTATATAATATGTTACTCAATGAGATACAATCAGATGAGCTTATATGAATTTGGGACCATATCAAACGAACATCTCTGAGCATCCAAGAACAAAGAATGGAAAGAAATATCGTAGATTTCAATATACATGTTTCAAACAATTGTCATAGCTAGAGTATTCCCCCTCAGGGAATAAAGAGTATTGTTTTCCATGCTTTCTTTTCGAAGAGAAAAGTAAGTCGGGGATTCGTTCTCCAATTACTGACAATGTATTTGACAATTGGAAAAGAGTTAATTACGGAGGAAATTATATGTTTTTACGATTTGTTAGGCTTCCATCTTAAGAACATAGCAAAAATGTTAAATGACTTAAAAATTTAAAGACATCGCCCCAACATATTGACAAAGTGCTGAACCAACAATCTAGGAAAGAAATTTTAAAGAATCGGATGCATGTCAAGTAAAGCATTCAAACCATTTGAATTCTTCCACTTCAAGCACTAGGTTTCAGAGGTCATGATTAAAGCCCAATTTAATTGAATCGAGGGAACTTTGTCAAATTATTGAATTTCAAAGCTAAAGAAAATAAAGAACTTTAAAGTATTCTCCAAAGGACCCCACATAATGCAAAATACACTTCTCATTATATTCAATAAGAGATTATCAATATTCTTCCTCATATAGTAAGAAAAATGATTTGTGATGAAGTGGGAGGAGGGAAAGTTTTGTATTCTCATTGACTAATCACAAGAAGAGTCTAAAAAGGAAAAAATGGCTCTTATTTAGAGATATGTCGTGCATGATGGTATGCTAACAAAATATTTTTTTATATCGTTAACATTGAAGATACATCATCATCCATCACTATTATCCTTATTTTGTATAACCTTCTTAATCAAAAATTGCGAGGTTAAGGGTATAATGGTGCAATTAATATGCAAGGTCAATGGAAAGGTTTGCAAGCATTATTTCTTAAAGATTGCCTATATGCATATTATTAACATTGCTTTGCCCATCAACTACAATTATCTTTAATTGCGACAACAAAAGATGAGAGTAGTGTTTGGAAGTTATTTTCTCACTAGACTTGTATTGTCAATATTTTTGCTTTTTCTATGCAACATATTGGTGAGTTAAAATATGCACAAAGGGATAACATTGAACATATTTTCTCTAGTGTTGAATGACAATCAGGAAAAGGGATAATCAGATTGCTACCATACATCGACGCGGAGCTACTCATTAGATCTCGCATTATGATTATGTCCGGGACTTAATCAGAATGTATGCTGCATTTTGCATAGTTATTAAAACTCTTAAAAATAGTAGGGAAAATGTACAAACACGTGGGAAAGCCCGTGGTGTCTTTAAAGTTATGCAGAGTTTTGAATTCATATTCACCATGCACTTAATGGATAAAAAATCTTGAGAATCACCGATAAGCTTCTTCAGGCTTTACAACGTTAAACTCAAGACATTTAAATGCTCTAACTTTAGTCTCAACGATAAAAGTTTTGCATCGAAAGAAATGACGACTGGGGCATTTTCCTTAAGAATGTGGTAAACGTTAACCATTAACACATAATTGTTGTACCTAATTTAAGCTCTCATTATAATGAGGGTACAAGATGTGAATGTCAGTAAAAAGATCACATCAGCGTTGAACAACATTATTATCACTTTGATGTTTTGAACCCCATAATAGATTTTCAGCTGATAGAGTTAGAAAATAGATTCAACGAAGGGATAATGGAACTTCTTACACTTAGCTCGGGTTTGGATCCTAGTTATTTTTTAAAATCATTTAACATGGATAATATTTGCGAAATTTCCAAAAAATTATATCCTAAGGATTTTACAGGACAAGACATTCGTAATTTTTTTATAACCCTGAAACTCCACATTAACGAATCCTTTAGACTCAGTGTAAGCTAAGTAGGGGGAACGCTGTGCCAAAACCGCCTAACACACGCCCCGCTTAAAGTCTATTATCATTTGAAGGATTCAAACTCAAGACCCTGCGCCTAACCCTCATAATCCCAACTCGTCCCTTACCACTGGAGCAACCAGGGTGGATGCCATTCATAATTTGAGATGCCAGTTATTGCATTATCAACTTGAAGTGTCTAGTGATCCCGAATTTCAAAATATTTATACTCTTAGGGATTTGTGTTAAAACTAGTTTTAACAATAAAGTTGGAGAAACACTCTATGATTAATAGATTGATTCGTCTTGTGTTGACTCTTCCCACCATGACTAAGGAAAGAGCATTTTTTTGTATAAAACATATTATAACAATGATTTTAAATTCAATAAAGGGATGAATTTCTTATCGATTACATGACTCCCTACCTTGAATAGGATCTAAGTTTAAGTATTTATCTAGATTTTATAATTGATGACTTAAATCTCTAAAGACTCGTCATTAAAAACTACGATAGTTTTTTATTATCACTGTTCTATTCAAATATTGTTATTTATTGAAATTCAGTTGTTCAATTATTTTTTCTTTGTTTAGTTAATGTTGCCCCACCCTTACGTGTAATCCTGACTTCCCATGTGAAAAATTGAATACCCAACTTTGATATTGTGATACACCAAAAAAAAATTGTGACGGGATCCTTGCCCTTTATAAAGTTGATCACCCAGGAGTGTATCCCGGACAATTTCGGTGGGGGACTTGGTTGGCCACTCTGTTGACGTGTGAAAATAACCAATGGATGGTTATTACACTCACAAATATGCAACTAGTTATATATATGTGTGTGTGTGTGTGTGTGTGTGTGTGTGTGTGTGTGTGTGTGTGTGTGTGTGTGTGTGTGTGTTATTTTGTGTTGAGTCTTTGTATTTTCATTAGTTGCATATTGTCATATATTTAATCTTCAATTCATATTGGCGTGTTTTATGATCACATTAATATCTTTTGTTGCTTGTTATCACTGATATATCATTTATGCATCAAAATTAAATGTTATGTTCATTGTTTGGATTATGTGTACTTGTGTTGACAAGTTGTTTGTAACTACATGTTTCACTTCACATGATTACATGATGTACTTTTTCCCTTCATGTTTACATGTGTTGCATTTAGGGGGATAAGATTTTTATATTATGCACTTTATTCTTTGTTTGTTCCTGGAAAAAAGGGAGAGAAATGGTATCTAACTCTTTAACTCGAGGAAAGATTTTTACCTTAGAAGAGATATCCTATCTTAGGTGTCCATTTATTGGACAAAGGGGAAGGATTTTTACCTTAGAGGGAGACGTCATATCTTAGTAAATAAAAATAACATACATAAAAATAGATTTGGTACATCGAACTTAAGAAAACTAACTCGCTAGTGTAAAGAACTTGTGGATACCTTAAAATGGAGAAAAATCAACATAGCATGCCTCTAAGAAACTAAATAGAAGGGTGAAGGGGCTAGAGAGATAGGAGAAAATTATAAATTGTTTTACTCGGGAGGGAGAGATAACCGTAGAAATAGGGTGGGTTATTGATAACTATATGAAAGATAAAGTGGTGGATGTTAAAAGATGGAAAGATAGATTAATGAGCATTAAGATTGTCTGAGATAAAACGATATTGAATATTATAAGTGCTTATGCACTCCAAGGAGCTTTAGATGAAAATGTAAATAAATTATTTTGGGAATGATATGATGAAGTATTATAACAAATTCCTACGTGTGAAAACATAATCTTAGGAGGTGATTTGAATGGGCATGTAGGAGTATAATGGAATATCCAAGGATACACGGAGGTTTTGGTTTCAATGAGAGAAATGAATGAGGGAAAACTATCTTAGGTGTCCATTTAGGCATACGATCTAGCATAAACAAATACAATTAAAAATGGGGGGAAGAACATCTAATAATATTTAAAAGCAGCGAGAATAAAACTCAAATAGATTATTACTTACTTAGAAGAAGAGACTTGAACATATGCAAATACTGTAAAGTTATACCAGGTGAAAACTTAATAAATCAACATCGCCTATTAGTAATAGATTTAGCCATTAAAGGATTCAAGTACCAAAAAGACAAAATAGGTTGTTAAAATATCAAATTGAAGGATTTAAAAGGATGCAAATAGATATAATTTAGGCCGAAGTTCCTGTTAAACATGAAGTGGAATTGGAATGACAATGTTAACAGAATTCGGTCAAATACAAAGAATGATATTGTGAAAATAGTTAAGAAAATTCTAGGTTTGACTAACGGAAAAAGATTCATTAATAAGAGACTTAGTGGTGTGATGAGGAAGTGAAAAAGATAATACAAACGAAACGAGTAAGTTTTAAAGAGTAGAAAAAGAGAAAAAATCAAGAAGATTTATAAAGGTATGTTAAAAACTAAAGTAAAAAATATTATAAGAAGTGAAAAAACAAAACGCACTAGATAATCTTTATAGTAAATTAGGTACTAAGGAAGGTGAAAATGAGATATATAAATGGAAAAGAATAGAGATAGATTGACAAAAGATATGGGACCGATTAAGTGTATTAAAGACATAAATTAAAATATATTAATTAACGATAAAGAAATTCTAGATAGATGAGTAGGGTATTTTCAAGAATTATTGAATGAAGAATATCCCCAAAAAGATGTAGAGAACATAAAACCGAATATAGGAATGGTATGTCCGATTACTGAAAAGGAAGTAGATATATTAATAAGAAAAATTAAAAAAAAAATAAAATGTCTGACCCGGATAAAATACCCATTGAGGTGTGGAAGACCCTTGGAAGTATAGGGATAGAATGGTTAACAAGTCTATTTAATAAAATTTTAAAAGAAGAAAACATGTATGATGAGTGGAGGAAAAGCACCATCATACCGTTGTGTAAAAATAAAAGGGATACACAAAACTGCGGTAGTTATAGAGGAATCAAATTGATGAATCACACTATGAAATTATGGAAAAAGGTTGTAGAATAAAGATCAAGAAACGAGTCAACTATTTTGGACAATCAATTTGGATTTATGCCAGGGAAATATACCACGGAAGCTATTTACTTATTAAGAAAGTTAATGGAGAAATGCAGAAGTAAAAATAAATATTATATATGGTCTTTATAGACTTAAAAAAGGCATATGATAGAGTACCTAGGGATATAATATGGTGGGATTTAAGGAGAAAAAAATACCTATGAGTTATATTAAATTTATTGAAGATATGTATGATAATACAAAGACTAGAGTAAGAACTATTTGTGGAGAAACTAATAATTTTATGATTAAAATGGGTCTACATCAAGGATCGGCCTTAAATCCTTACTTATTTGTCGTAGTATTGAATGAGATTACTAAGAACATACAAGAAGATATCCCATGGTGTATGTTGTTTGCGGATGATATAGTTTTAGTAGACACTTCAAAGGAGGCCTTAGCGATGAGAGTAGATACTTGGAGAAATTCTTTCGAGTCTAAGGGACTAAAAATCAGTAGAAATAAAACTGAATTTATGGATTGTAAATATAATAATGAGGCGTCTGATAGCATAATGTTAATAATTGAAGAAAAAGTGATGAACCAAACTAATAAATTTCGTTACTTAGGTTTAGTGATACAAAGTAATGGGGATATTGATAAAGATGTTACGAGTAGAATATCAGTCGATTGGATTAAATGGAGAGAAGAAAGTAGGGTGTTATGCGATAAGAGAATAACTAATAAATTAAAAGGAATATTCTATAGAACAGTTGTTAGGCCAGTGACCCTATATGGAGAGGAGAGTTGGGCTTTAAAGAAAAAATACGAACAACGTCTCTATGTTAGCGAGATGAGGATGCTCCGATGAATAATAGGAATTACTAAAAGGATAAGATTAAAAACCATTATGTGAGAGAAAAGTTAGGAGTAACTCCCAATACTGATAAATTAAGAGAAAGTAAACTTTTGCCAGTCATGAATCCCCCAAAGTATCACAAATCAGCCATGGAGTGCCTCTCTACAAGGTGTATGCAAGTAAATACAAAACTTTCTAGGGTTCTAAACTAATTCACGAGAATCATATTAAAGGATGCTTTGTTGTGAATTAAACAATGTTCTGGAACACAAAAACTCGAAAAACTTTTGTTGCTAACATGCAGAAACGTCTTTTGTAAAAGTCTTAAACAGAATGCTTCACGACAAAGGAATTTATAGCAATTCTTAAGGCGGCGACGTCGCTTAAACGAAATCAGGACGTCGCTCGAACGAGGAGTAATGTCGCTCAAACGACATCGTACAAGATTCACATGTCACTTCAATGACAATGACAGGTCGTTCGAACGACCTGAGCTTCAAAAAAATGTTTTATTAACTGTCCGCCTCAACACTTAGAAAAAAATTATTTTCGCAAAGAAAAATCTTGTTCGTCATTTTTATGAAAATCAAACATCCCAAACATAATTTCAAGAATTAAATTAAACTCAAAATTTATTTTATACCTTTCGAAATGTTGGGAAGTCTTCAAACCTGGCGATGCTTGAGTTCGGTTCGTCTTCTCATTTCTATGACGATTTGTAATGGGATACGTCAAACTAGCCTAAATCTATGTTATGAACAATACTAGAAAATTGTTCATACAAAAACAGGCCCTAGTGTAACACCCCGCTCGCGCCCGGGAAGAGCGGGGCGACGCGCTACATGCGTTAAAACTAATCAAATCCACAAATAACAAGGTATAGAGCATCTAAATCAAATCCCACAATAAAATAAGAGAATCCACTAATCTCAAATTTTTCCAAATTATATAGAACCAAGTCTCTCGAAATAATACAACTATCTATCTCGAAATAAAATGCTCTATACATCAAAATATATACAAATCTTCTCTCTCGAATATTCTTCCCAAAATATCCAAACTAAAATTCATCTCCAACTTAGTCCCAAAGAGCCCAAAATTCGCGTTAACCTGCCACTAAAAGAAAATATGGGGAAGTACACAATACGACAGGAAATATGCTCAACAAATATTAGCGGTGAATAAAGCATAACAACACGAGTACGTATATTAAAATCAAATGTGAATCTCATAAGCATTTTTATCAATATAATTTCTCAACAACACATTAATTAGAGACACCAGGCCTCACCATACCGCGCCATACTTTATCAAGTAGCCGGAAAATGAATCTTGGCGGATGTTCAACATCAGTGCCATATTAAAATCTCATGACAACATGCCCAACATAAATATAATACCACATGAATCAAAATTAGATTCCAACAATAATTTCCAGATATCCAAAAGAATCTATCAATTCAAATATGAGTTCAATAACCATATGAAATCAACGGGAATAACACTCACGAGATTAAGGAGAATATTGTGTGAAATCCCATACCTCAAAATCATCACATGAATCATCACATAATTTCAGCCTCAAAATCTATTCACACCATCGTGTTCTTCTCGCGAAAATAATCAAATCCCGTTTTAGTCCAAACTCGAAAAAACACCAAATAAGCCTTCTAATCTAATGTTGAAATCTTGAATAAGTTTGGGACTTTAGTTTATAGATGAAATGAAGTAATTTTGGAGAGGTCTTCTGGTTGAAAAGTTTGAGAAAAAATGATTTGAGAAGCCAAGCCACGGATTTGTTGTGATATATAAAGGATTAAGAGTTTGATTAAGAAAAGAGTTCTAATCAGATACAAACACTAAAAAATTTATTTCAGACGATCGGACCGTTGGAATTAGATGAAATTTGGCGACAAATTAGCTGAAGACGAGAGGAAGCTATTTAAGAAATTTCAGCTCGATCGTACCGTTCAATATTTTTAAATATTTTTTTCCTAGAGAGTTTTATGTTTTGAGGACTCTTCTATATAATCAAAATTCAATAAAAACTCCATTCTAATTCCGATTCCAATTTCGTTTGAAAATTTATTTTTCAAATATAAAAACCAACATCTTAAATTATAAAATTTATAAAAATCCAAATTTTCATTTTTCTCCGATTTCCAAAATTAATTTAAAAATTCTCATTTAAAAAATTTCGGGTTGTTATACCTAGGTGAAAATTATGGAGTTTCCTCCATTAAAGTACGAGCTTTAATTGTGAACTTCCAAATAATGATTAAAACTCGGGTTTTAAGCTTTGATTGTCATTATTAAAACCTCAGGAACTCGAGTGTAATGATCAAATGCCATGAATGTGCATGATAAGCTCGAATCGATTGAAAGTGTATTTTGAATATGAAAACTGAAAATCATAAATTATCACTATATAATCCATATCAACCTTTGAAATAAAAACCAAATTACTCCTACACATAGCAGAAATTAAACTATGTTCATAAAAATCCCTACCACGTCCTTACAATTCACGAATGTTAGATAAAAATTTTAATAAAACACACAGTTATGGAACTTGAGATATACTACTTCTCAATCCACACAAAACCTATATATTTGGACTCCTTGTGAAAAATTAGGTTGACTTTATTAAGAAATTATTTCAAATGGTTTAGAAATGAAGGAGTTACTAAAGGTCAAAAATCAGAAACCCTAAAGTCAACTGTCGAATGGAAGAAGATGAATTTTTTTACTAGAAACCTTGACTTAGCGAGTGAGGGCTCGTGGCCAATCAGAATTTTTTAAAAAAATTTTCAATATTTTTATTTTAATTTTCTGATCAAATGATATAATGGTAAGGCCATGTTTGGATAAGCATATCCTAAGTTAAGGAAAATGAGGTTTTAACGAGAAGTATTTTTTCTAAATTGCAATTTGACCCCTTCTGACTTTTATAACTTATGAATTTGAACCCCAAACTTTGTCTATGAATACTTCAAAATATTTTAAGATAAAAAGTATCTTGCACCAAAGTTAAAATATGACCTTAAGTTCAGTATTTTAAAGTCCTAAATTATTTATAATTAAACCCCTGGAACTTTAAAGATACAGCTTTTTGTATAAACTGACTAACCCAATCCAAAATATTTATATACCCAAACATTGTATATAGAGAATCAAGTACTACCTCCTCCCGATATCCTCTTACGATATATAAAGTCGTACGATATTCTGAGCAAGTAGGTTTTCTATATTTTCAATAGTAAACTTTGTGTATTTGGCATATAACGATTGATATCACTATGTAATAGCTCCTATTTACTTTTAGTATGTGCATGTTATAATATACTACATATTTTATTGTATATCATTGATATTTGAATTTTAGTGTGGATCAATTTAACCCTTCTCACCTAATAATTGATATCATGTTCCTTATTGATAGTTCATCCCTGCACTTTTGCGCAAATATTTATATTATGAGCATCAGTATTAACTAGGAAGTAAACTGACGTGTTGTCATACGGAACTTTTTACTTGGCCTAATGGTCTAAGATGATTAAGAGCCTGGATTTATTACTACATACGTATGAGTGCCACTTTAATTGTGTGTTTAACCAGTTACTTTTTCCCAAAGGTTTTGGGTTGATTATCATTATTTGGCTTTATTGGTGGCTTAATTATTTCTATACCCCTTAGTGAACTGGTTATGGGATTATTAGTTCAAATATCCTTGAATTTTTTTATATGATCCTTAATGAACTGGTAAATATGGGATTATTAGTTCAAATAACATTAATTTTCTTTATAAAACTGATAAGTATGGGATTATCAACTTTAATTTGCAATGTTGCTAAACACTGAAATCTATGCACACTCCAACTCTCATATATATATATATATATATATATATATATATACACACACACTTGTTATAGAACTCATAAAGCCTACTTAGCATATTTTTGCTAATTCCTTTTTTCCTCCAGATGAACCCAGAGAAAGAGGATAATATCTCTTCCTTTTTAGAGACAGATATCGATCACCTGTTTGCATACGTGACTGTGTGGGCAAAGAGAATAAGCCATATGGGAGCAAGGAGTGGCATTTTTCAATTTTTTACTTTATAGTCAGTACTAAAAATATGTAACTCGCACATGCGGTGGTACTACCCTACGTAAACTACTTTAATAATAAATAAAGCTTTGTTATTCCACCTTAACTTTAATTCGTGTCTTTATATATACTCTCTTGTGCATTCATACCCAAAAGCAGAGTGTGACAGGCTTGGCATTCCAAAAGTCATCCTCACGAATAATGGAATACACTTTATGTGCGAGGAGATGGGACTGCTTACGGACAAGTACAAGATCATTCATAATAGTTCAACCATCTCCTACTAAAATGAAATGGGAAGTCAGAAGCAACTAAAAAACATTGATTAACATTTTGAAGAAGATGTTAGAGGATCTCCCTAGAACATGAGTTTGTGGAAAGTAAGTTGTGATGTTGGTGGAATTGGCAATACTCTCTGCAAGAGTAGTTTTAAGTCATAAATTATTTTTTGACCCAAGGCATGTGCAGTTGGAAGCTTTGTATGAGCACAGAGACAAAGCAAAGGAGAACTTCAAAGTTTATAACCAATAAATATCGAGGGCTTACGAGAATCCAGTTAAGCCAAAAGAGTTCCGAGTGGGAGAATTAGTTCTACGAGCATCTACTCATCATTTAAGGAGCATGTTTGCCTCCAAGTTAAAGCCTCATTAGAAAGGACCCTCATGATACTAGGGCTAGGTAAATCAGGATACTACCAGATTTCAGAACCTGAGAGTGATTGTATTCAGTCGAATCAACCACAAGTGGCATAAGAAGTACTATACATGAGGTGTTTCGGTGTTTATCTCTATTACAGTTTATGAAAATTAAATGTTTCTTATATGTAAAAAAACCTTTTGTATTAGTACTACTAGAAAATATTAATTTTGATTTAATGAATGTAATAGCACATGTTTGGTTATGACCAGTTTTTCTCTCACGGTTTTATATTGACAATCATATTACTTACTGTATCACATAATCAACAAGTTGTTCTTATTTTTTCATGTATTTACTCGCAAGATTGCACGAAGGGATACATTTAAAAATTTTATGATTGTACGATTTCAGTTAATATCATATAACGAGCAGAATAATCCCAGGATTCCCACGGTTTAAGGGGAAAGATATTTTCATAAAAAGAAGTACACTGCTCGCCATATTTTGAGGGGATATACTTCCAAGTGACAAAATATGACGAGTTAGACACCTAAAAATTTCCAAAACATGAGGAAATATTTTTATTTTATTTAACATTTTCACCTTCTATAGAAAAAATGTGGGGATATACATTCAAACAAATGTCCAAATAATAAAATTTCACAAGCAAAGCACTACAGAATTTCCAAGATACAAGGAATTACAGCATCTTTAGTTGACAAGTTCTCTTTCACTATTTTGAGGGGATATACTTTTAAATCAATACCCAAGTGATAAAATATAATGAGCAAGGTAACGCATACATTTCTGAAATAAACAGATATAGTTCCTTCACTTTACAAGCTTATCAGTGCTCACAATATTTCAAAGGGATATACTTTCAAGATAAAGTCCTCATAACGAAATATATCGAGCAATAAAGTATAAATTTTCCAAAAGTATAAGGAAATAAAGTGTTTAACAGTTCGTATTTGTTTGCAACATTATAAAGGGATATACTCCCAAGTTTTAATTTTTGTTGACAGAATATAGCGAGTATAATAGTACAAAAATTTAAAGTTTATCTCTAATCATAATATTTTGAGGGGATATACTTGCACAATTATAATTGCAAAAGCTCAAAAAGCAAAATATAGTGATCACCACAATGAATCCTAAAATATGAAGGAAAATGATAAAAGAATTTCAATACTTACTCTCAAAGTATCATACAAACTACAAAGTTTTGTGAGCAGATAGTCCCACATTATAAGGGCCAAGCAAAAAAAAGGTATAAAAGTAATAGTGGGGTTATTTTGTATGAAAATAATGAAAGGAAAATGCAAAGTACACACATAAGATAAATCACAGCAATAGTCATTTCATTCAAAAAAAATGGTCTGCTCAAAAGACAGGCAAAGATATTAGAAATATTAGAAAAAATACATGAGCAAAAGGTTACACGAGACTAACCGCCTGTTACAAGAAAAAGAAGGTTTTATTTCCTAGAAACCCTTCTAGGAGACACATACTTCACGCGTCATGTCTTCTTCAATCTTTGTAATACGAGAAACACCTTCTTCCCCGCCAAATAAAACTTTTCTCAACTCAACTTCAAGAGACTTCATCTGCCCTCTCAATGGTTGACGAAGTTACTCAGATTTAACATTCTTAGAAGATTAAGCCTTTATCAACCTCATCATAGTAGGATGAATAAGGTTACGAATGGCAGTATCCCGCCAATCCAAATTAAAATGATAGCAGTTTTCTAAGTCTTTGATAGCAGCCAAGAAGTGACGAGCGCCCGCAGGAGTGATCTCAATAGGTAAAATTGAAGTAAACCAAAGAACGTGACTTGTAAGAGTCTTTAAATTTGTAATAGAAATGCCTTCGATATTACATACCGATGCACTTGTGAAAGTTTTGAGATAATGATCAAAGATCAAATCTAAAATAACTCGATCTTCCTTGTGAAACCCGTCCACATATCGCTCGTACCATATATCTTTCTTATAGACGTTGGGAGCATCTATGCCTATATTGTCAAAGTCGGTATCTATAGAGATGGCATCAAAATCTACAGTAGATTTCTCGCTAGTGTACTCAACTTCATCCACATAATAGTGAGTTGTCTTAAAGTTTTGCTCGTTCTCATCACCAACTTCTTCTTACTCGTCTTCTCGATCCTGAGAACAAAAGATGCAAAGGATAAACATACCAAGTAAAGAAATGAAAAGGATTATAGTACATTAAAAAAAGAAAACTCATTCGCATGTCGATAGGAGTTAACATGTTTCTCGAGACTCTGCATTGATCTCTCTGCTCATTCTGAGGCTCCACAAGCATAGGAGCGCTCAAAATATCAACTTGGAAATAAAAACACAGGTTAAGAAGAACATTTATCTGCAAGGCACGAGAAAATAAATAAAAGGTATGCCAATTTAATACCCGAGGCATCACAGCCTTAGGAGCACTCGCAGATGTCACGTAAAAACAAGGAAACAAGATGAGTGACTACTCGAACATTTGTAAAGTAAAAGAAAATAAATACAGAGGTATGCTAGTATAATACCCAAGGCTCCACAGCCATAGGATCACTTGTAGTGCTTACCTAAAATCAAAGAAACGAAATGAGTGACTAATCGAACATTTACAAAGTAAAAGCAAATAAATACAAAGGTATGTTGGCATAATACCTGAAGCCCCACGGCCATAGTAACACTCGAAGTACTCGCCTAAAAATAAAGAAACAGGATGAGTGGCTACTCTAACATTTGTAAAGTAAAATGAAATAAATGCAAAGGTATGCCAGTATAATACCTAAATCTCCACAGCTATAGGACCACTCGTAGTACTCACCCGAAAATAAGGAAACATGATGAGTGACTGCTCGAACATTTGTAAAGCAAAAGAAAATAAATACAAAGGTATGCCAGTATAATACCTGAGGCTCCATAGCCATGGGAGCACTCGTAGTCCTCACCTAAAAACAAGGAAAATAGCTGAGCAACTAGTCGAACATTTGCAAAGTAAAAGAAAATAAATGCAAAGTTATGTTAGTATAATACTTAAGGCTCCACGGCTATAGGATCACTTGTAGTACTTCGTTGGAAATAAAGAAACATGATGAGTGACTACTCGAACATTTGCAAACTAAAAGAAAATAAATACAAAGGAATGCCAGTTTAAATACATGTGACTCCACTAGCATAGGAGCACTTGAATCTAATATGTGAGTAACCTGGAAAAATAATAAAATGGTTAGTCACATGAGATGAATTTATTGAAGGCAAGTAGAGGTTTAAGAAAAAAGACATCAAGTACCTGAATTACCCCAAAAGCATAAATGATCGAGCTAACTATAGTCTCATTCTAAAAATAAAGAAGAGAATCAAAAGTCGAGTAATAAGATAAGATAAAAAATGAGCAAATAGATGACGATGTATAACTAGTATCTCAAAGCAGGAGAAATGATCAAGTCGATCATAGCACTCGTTCAAAATATAATGACTGATTGACAGGAAGGGAAAGATCACTCATACTAACATGTCAACCAAAGAAATAAAATTTGTCAAAAATAGTTCAAATTGATGATTTTTATAAAGACCATTTTTAGGGTACACCTCACGATAAACCATGAATACAAGATTACTTACTCCAAAAGAGTAACGGGAAAGGTAAATCCACTCGAAGCCACCCTTAGAATAGGTTGCATGGAGAGGGCATGAACTTGATGCCTATTATCCATAAAAAAGAAAACCCTAAGGATAGATATTATGCCCAATAAGGGAAAATTGGGAACAATCACCCCAATAGGTAAGAGAATCCCTCCATAGTTAATGGGCCACTCGCCACATGTCCCTAAAATGAAAAGTCATAAATAAATTCACGAGCAGTCAAAAGTAAAAAATGATAAAAAAGTTTAAAATAAAATTAACTCTGTACTAGCTAGGGGTTGGTCGGATGAACTTCTCAGCCCAAAAGAATCAATTGGGCCATGAGCAGACTTGGATGATACAACAGACATCTGCCAATGGAAGCGAAAGTGAATATAAAGTTCAAAGGTTATTTTTTTAATGACCGCAAAATGAAAGCTTTCAAATACCAGAGAAGCGCTCAGTGCATTAATAGTAGCTCGAGTAGTTATAAAAGAACTCCCAAAAGTTACGAGGTGCACAGTTGAAAGCTTCAAGCAAGAAAGTGTAAAATCAATTTATGAGCGCTTACACTATCTCCCTTTTTTAGCATTTCAATATAAAAAAGTTATCAAAAAATATATACCTCTCGTGATAATCTTAAGAAAGATACCATCATAGAACTCCTCTCACTTTGAAGTGAAGCACAAGGACAAGGAATGGGAGAAGAGGCAGGTGAGGGAACAATGCTTACTCTTGAAACTTCACTTATCCCCACAGAAGAAATTTGCTCAGAAAAGAAAAATGATAACATTAGTTATATAATATATACTAATGAGATAAACTTAGACAAGCATTCTGGCAAACACTTATAAGTTTCGAGTGAGGAACTTGCCTATAAGGCAACGACCCAATGGTTGGGCTAGTTGAGGAAAGAGAATAGATCACGGACTCGTCATAATCACTAGTGGAATGCTCCATATCCAAAATCAAGTTCCTCATGGCTGATAAAAAAAAGATTTTATTAGTCAAGTGATCTTCATAAGCAACAAATAACCCAACGTCGTTTGAAGATGAATTGTGGCAATCATAGGAAGTTATACTTCCATAAGTAACAAGTTATTCTTCATATAAACATGGTGCTAAGTGAGCACTCGTATCTCTATTATTTATATTTTTATGAAGTAAGTGAGAAGTAGTAAGACTACCTTCCACTGGTTGAGAAGTAATTAGAGTGGATGCTTGAGGAAGAATGGCTTCAACAGCCTCAGATCCTTGCTCACGAATGGATTGAAAAGTTTTTTCAATACCGAAAGTATAAGTGTTAGAACTTTGGTCACCAGAACAACAGCACTAGCAGCCTTATTTGCTCTCCTATTTTGCCTAGGGTAACACCCCGTATTTTTTAGTATTTAGAATTTAATTAATTCGACTATTTTAAATTACACGTGTGCCACAATTTAATTGAATTAAATAGTATGTGTTTATTAAAATATAAATCGGGAGAGATAATTATTAATATTTACGGAATAAAGTTACTAAGTGAGTAGTATATAACTTGTGATAATTTTATACGTCATAGTGAGTGATATCGACGCGACTGTATTATATCTCAACCGGGAGTCGCGTGTAGACTATATTGAGATCGAGATAGTAAATTGATGTAGAGTGACTCATATGGTGATTTCAAGGTCACGGTTGGTCATGGATAGGTCAAAATAGTCCGAATAGAGTACCCAGCGGTAGTGATTGGGTCCCGAGACCTTTTTACACTCGATCGGGCCCACACGGGGGTGTTTGGGTCATTTAGGCTTGGCCCGTTAGCCTAATTTCAAGATTGAGGATTAAAAACCTAAGTTTAAGAGTTTGAGGCATCCGTAATTCATATTCTAAACCATAAGAGATTGAAACAATAGAGAAGGAAGAAAGAGGAGAGCTTTAGGACAAAATCAAAGAGGATTGAGGAGTTCTAACACCGATTCGTTTTCAGGAACGACAAATCATACATGCTTTATCAAGGCAGGTGTTTATCTTGCATTATTTTAAGTACTAGTTATAACCCGCACGATGCGCGGGATCAGGATTATGATAATCATTTTGCACGTTAAGTTTTATTTTGTGTCATCTAGATTCTTTCTTTGTAGTACATTTCATATAATTCATTTAAGAGTTATTTAAAGCCTATATAGCATGAATAAAAAAAATTAACACAATATGCATATTATTGAGTAAAGATAAAAATCCAATATTATTCCGTATTCAGTAGAATGGTATCTACACCATAACTGTTGTATTTGGATTTTCTTTTAAGATGTTTTTCCATAATTAAATTTTATTAGACTCGAGTAGATCTTAATAAAACAAATTGTGCCGACGAAACCATTTCCAAACTAAAAAGATCAATTTAAATCTCTACCAATATAGGATTTTGAACAACAATAATGGAGTTTCATGTATATAAATGAGAAAATAGCATTACATTTGCACATCAGGCTCAATACCTATAAAGAATAGAAGGATGGATGTTATAATACATCCTCGTGTATTCATCAGGGCATAGATTTATACTTACACACTAACTTTTTTGAATTCTTGGATAGCAATTTCCTATTTATTCTACACCATGATTTACATATTACTCACACTTAACCAATGAGAACTTAATTATCTCCATTAAATGATATGATGACATCAGCAGCGTATTTGACAGCATCAGGGTCATTTGCCTTTCCACCGCTCTACTCAGTTGTCTTTGGAATTAGGGTACTGGATTATCGGAGTTGGAAACTTAGAAGTATCTCTTAAAATTCTCTTGTTGGCCTACTTGAGAACACATGCATTGCACAATGTCTTTGTGCAATGACGCATCATCTCGGTGGACTTTAAGCCAATGACGCATCATTAGGCCAATGACGCATCATCTCGGTGGACTTTAAGCTAATTCCACAATATCTACATGAAGTTTCCTATTCATCTTGGTCTTCCATTCCAGTCTAAAGAAGTTGACCCTGCTTCATCAGATATTGCTTTGGATGATGTAAACTGACCCCTCTTGCATTGCATCCCGAGTGCAACTTCCTTGCGCACATTGTAACGGATTTTCTTACCAAAACATCTTTCTTTTCTCTTCTCCTTAAAACGACTCAAATAAGCTTCCCTGTGCGGTGGATTGCACCTTAAAGGAAACTCACCCACAACCCTTGGATTCTAAGGAGGTATACGTGCATTAGAAATTCTATTAGACACTTCATAACCACCCAACAGTAAAAACACTGCCTAAAAAAACTTTAATTGAATCTGATGATTAGTATCTCATATCAATATCTGTATAAATATGACAATAACTCATCTACATTTTATAGTGTAAAACATCTACATAACTAAGCTAATGGTGTGGAAAATAAAAACAATAAATAATTATAGTAATATTGTATAGAAGAAAAAAAATGAGGAAAAAATCATGATTGCTAACATTTCTTATTAGTCAACGAATGAAATTTCAATGTTCAAGATAAAGGTCAATGAAAAATATTAAATTTTTAAATGAAATATATAAAAAAGGATAAACATTGAAAGAAAGTAAAGTTTAAGGCATATGATATGAATAGAAGATTATTTGTCTTCATAAATGTTTTTCCTTTGAGATTGTTGCGAAGGAATATTAAATTGGGAAATAGATGGTAATTGCATGTATACCTAATAGCAATGCAACAAAAGGATGATATATTTACTACGCATAATCATAAGCTTCGTGCTTATTTAAATAGTAATTTGAGTTATCGAAAATAGATTTGAGGCATATTAAGAATAAATAGTAATTTGTCTTTATAAAAAATTTTCCTTTGATATTAACAATCAACTTCACATAGCATAAGACGGAGAAACAAATTAAGAGAACCTAAATTAAAAGTAATTCAATAAAATAAATAGGAATTGGACAATGCCCCCTGCTTTTGTCTTCTCCATGGTTGAACTGTTCAAAATTCCTAATGTTTCTCGCTATTTTATAGCAAAAGTAAATTAGCTCCTACTTTCAGGAAAAAGTAAACCACCTTCAGAAATTATTGCGACCTGTGAATGGTACCTTCATTGTCAATGCTTACTTTATGAGCTACATAATTAACATTGAAGGTGAATAATTTTATATTCAAATGAAATTGCTTTCAGAAATAATTATTTAAAGTGGGTATTATTTTCTATAAATTTTTATCAAATATTTCCAAAAACAACCAAAAATTGAGAACTATAAGAGAAACACCTTCATTTCTGAAGAAAAAAAGTATAAATCCAAAAACATATACATTCTAATGAAACCTCACTTTTCAAGGAAATTTTTTGAAATCTATAGCTTTCATTCGTATTTTAATAGTTTTGATTAAAAGAAAAGACAACTAAAATAATCAATGCAGTGTTATATTTCTTTTAATCGAAGGAAAACTCTTATAATAAACAACACAAATAATTAAGGAGAGTAGCAGACAACATTTACTACAAAAAAAACCATCATAATCCAAAGAAAAAGAAATAATTAAGCAAATGAAGATAAAATTGATACAAAATCAACTCAAAATTTCAATTGGACTATTGAGCTACCAAATACATTACAAAACATTTGACATGAAATTTAAAACCACGAGTGAAGGAAAATGAAACCCAGAATCTATATTATTAAATTAAAATTATCTTGCATGTACGAGTCCTTTAGATATTTTATCAAACACATTAAGTGCAAGAAGCACATTAGTGGGATGCTGATAATATAAATTCAAATATGTGAAACTATAACAACTGAATAATGTGTCTTCCTAATAGACAGGAGAACAAAAAATGAGTTATCGTTGACAATCAAATGTGGTGTTGGTGACGCTGACAACGATAGAGAACAAAAACCTGAGATCCTAAACAACAAAAATGAAAACACCCAAACAGTAAGGTAGTAAACTTAGTGAAATAAAAAGGTAGATTACATTTGAAGATTGCAGTGTAATTAAAATTGAAAAAGACATAATTTACAGATAAACTATGTAGATGTAAACAGTATTGGTAATGATATGGATTCCGATTCATAAAGAATCGGAATATTCCTTTAAGAAAATAAACTTGAGTCACCATGGTGTGACCCAATCCAGTACACATATCATATCAGATGAGAGAAACAAAGAAAGGGTAAGAAAAATGAATGAAAAATGTGGGTTTTTTGGATACTAAATGGATGACAGAAGAAGACAAAAAGACTTCATTGAGAAAATGAAGAGACAGCGTCAATGTATGAGAGAGAATGAGGGATAGGATGATAAAATAATCTTTTCAGTTTTCCAAAAATTTTAATTAAAGAATCTTACGCTGACTGTAAGCTGACATGGAATATGAGATATGATCTGCTTACGTGGATAACCTCATTGGTGAGGAGTCTTAAATACTTGTATAGCATTTTATAATGGTATAGAGATGTTATAACACTCAATTACTGTAGGGTTTCAATTTCAAGATTTAAATGATTTCTTGGGATTTAGATGGGTGAGATTCATAATTGGGGTAGGAATCCATGTAGAATAAATCCCTATATGTAAATAACATGAAAACAGAGAATACGTGATGAATAACTTGAAACAAATCTGGGTATAATGATGAATATGCGTGAAGAACACCATAAACTAGGGTTATATGGATTTAGAGAGTTAATCGGTTCTTGAAACAAATCTTGTAGATTTGATGCATTTTTTACGTTAAAAATTATCCTTAGACATATGTGTAATGTTTGGGAATGTGGGTTGAAGTTTGGTGAGGTTTGATATTGGTTTGAGATAGTAAAAATGGTGAAAACTCATAATAGCCGCGAGGAGGATAACTACCCAGATTTGTGAATCGTCTCGGACCCTATATCGAATCAGTTCGGCTGCCCACATTTGTGAATCGGTTCGCCTGCTATACCGAATCTGTTCAGCCTCCCAGTTTTGTGAAATTTGATTTTTATGTTATACTTCCGCATGGAACTAATTATGGGGAACTTTGGTGATGGTTTATTAATGATATAAAGACTTAAAGAAGATCAGCAGACATATAGTTAAGGATGGTCTAATCTTAATGAGTGTAGAATTGGGACTAGGATCGACGATGGTTAACCGATTGTGTTACATATTGAGAATTTGCAAATTGTGTTACAGGAAGAGTAAACGATAACCTAAGATCAATACTAGTAGGATAGTGTTGTGTTAACTACTGAATTTACTTAACTGATAATTGGGACCCTTAGGGTAGTGAGTGATATTCAGAAAATACGAAGATAATACTATGTGTGAATTGCCAGTACGTTGAGTGTTCGAGAGACATGAATACTACGTACTGGATATATTATTGGTTGTGTGTATACCTATATATATATATATATATATATATATATATATATAAAGAGAGAGAGAGAGAGAGAGAGAGAGAGAGAGAGAGGGGGGGGTTGCATGAATACCTATTATGTCCTTTGTTATGTGTATGGACGTACCTACGCTGCCTGCTATCACGGGAGGTTCTTTCTAGAGGGAGATCCAACCTTGGCGATTCCAGCGTCGTTTGGATGTGTACCCCAGAACATAGAATTTAGGGCGACTCACTATGTGTTGTTTATTATTGGGACCGACATGCCATTTAGGTACGTTAGGTATAGGGGTAGCCCAAAGGCTTAAAACTATGTTTGCCTCCATTATGTGTTATTTGATTTATGGTTCGAGGAGACATTCTGAATCGATAGTCCTTGATTTGGTACGAGTGATACACGGACTTGATAGCGGAGTATGCATTCATCGCGGTGGCCATTCCGGGGGATGTTGTATTTGTATATATTATAGTGTGATAAATATATACATATGTGATTATTCTACTTGTTTTAATGGTATAACAGATAGATAGTGCGTATCTCAAAGCAGTTTAAGTATGAGGAACTTAATTAATGGTGCAATAATAATATTCAGGTAATATGAATTATTGACTTGATGATAGCGTATCGTATGTGCGATACGGGGGGAGCTAAATTGGTTGTGGTTAGTAGGATAATTATGGCTAGTTAGGCTAAGTAGCATAGTTAGGTGTGTTCAATGGGAGACGTTAGGAGTGCACAATAGATGAGAGGGGAGGAACTCAAGGGAGTGTATGCATATGCTGGACTAACGTGTGTATCTAATAATTGCTTTCATAAATGCAATTTAAATACTTGCTAAATGTTTTTCATAGGTTTTGGGCTCTGACCCGTGTCAAATCTATTTTCCAAAACATTTTAGGTGTCCAGCCATAGGAACGCCAAGCTTGATGACTCATTCCAAGGATGCGTAGCTACAGCACTTGTGGAGGCTTGAGGTTTTTTTGTGTAGAGGCTTAAGTTATTCATTCCTAGATTATGATCTATGGTTCAATATTTCATTTGGTCATGTTGATACATTTATTCAATTTTATTTACCATACTATGTATTTGGATTCAGTTTTATTCCAGCACACTTGTGGTTTGGATATTAGTTTTGGTTTATTCGGTATTTATAATTTATTTATTTATCCAGTGATGATTCAGACTTCATTTAATTTTATGGATGGTTGAGTTACATTATTTAATTCCACGTGTTAATTTACGTTAATAAAAGATAAAATTTGGCACCGGCTGAACTTAACATAGGGGTTATTAAATTTAAAAAGTTTTGACAGTGATGCTAAGAATGAACCAAATGAGATTTCTGTTTATTTTGATAAAGGACTAATCATCCGTGATTAAAATAGGCAGGGTGTCATAGATGGTATTAGAGTATCAGGTTCTAAATTCCATAGAATCTACGCGGCTTACTATGTTTTCAACGTTGCTTTTCTTTGATATAGATCCCTATGCTTAGGACTGTAGATTCATAATGCGACTCACGTTCTCCTGCTATTAAGTAAAATTTGTGGAATCATATACGAGTTCGGTTGGGCTTCGTGTATTACGACTAGCGAGGGCCGTTAGGAAGACTATAAGAGGAGAGGCTCGGTCGGAGCCACATAATATTACGGGGACGGTGACCGCAGTAGAAGTCACCACTATTATTGTTCGGGTTATGGATGGCAAAATAATCTCTAGGGAGCAGTAGTTTTCTCAAGTACCACCATAGCTAACGGTGGCGCAAATTTAGACTCAACTAGTACAGTCGGTAAGGGAAAGAGTCGAAGAGGTTTTCCTGAAGGGTAGTCCGCGAGAGTTCGAGGAAAGTGCGAAAGTGTGATTAGCCAATGGAAGGAGATCATCCAAAGGAAATTATGCACGGTAGAGTGCAGTGACATTCATGATTAAAGGTTTGGACAAAATCTTTAGCTCATAGGAGTAGTATTGCAGTGATGGCAGACAGTCACCACATCTGAGGAGAGATACTATGAATATTGAGGAATTTGGAGTATAGTTTGATCGCAAATCCTTTTAGAAACTATTCTAACAGAGAGTCAAAGGAAATTCTATTACTTATTGAAAGAAGGATCGGATAGTAGCCGAACATGGGGGAGAATTTTCTTGTTTATCGCACTTCGTACCTGATGAGGTGGATACGGAGAATAAAAATGGTCTTTGAGTTGATGATGGACTCATGGGTAGAATACGTCAGCATTGAGGGTAAATTCAACTTGGATGACTGATGGCGATGTCGTCCATGTCGTACTTTTATAAGGGCAATATAAATGCTTCCATGCAAAGGAGCTAAAAGATTGGAGAGTTTAGTCAGTATAGCAAGATCGAATGTGATTGTTGCTAATGAGGCACCACAGGGAGATGTTTAGTAGAAAACCCATTTAAATGACTCAGATTAATAGAGTTCCTACCAAGTGATGGAGGATTCAGTCAGGACCAGCACCGTATTCAACAAGGTCAGCAGAGCCAAAAACAGGGGTAACAATTGGGGCTAAGGCTATCGAGCCTGAGAGAAGGACATCCCCAACATGTCCAGTGGGGTCAAAGACTGGGGAATGACACAAAGGTGTCTGATGTATGGGGAGTAAGGCCCCATGTGTGATCTTCCCTGCAGCGAGTTAGGGGACAAGAGAGGGATGCCCAGCAGGGGCAACAGTTATAGAATTTTTTTGTTCAAATATGGACGAGGTTATTATGTCCAGGAACCATTTGAACTGCCAGTGTTATTAACGATTGAAGGAATGAGTTTTATCCATGGGTAAATGGGATAATATTTATGTGACTCGGGTGAGTCACAGTATTTTTAGCACTAGATTCGCACGTAAGACGGGTTTAGTGGGTGTATCGTTAGTGTTATGATTATATGTATATATTTACCGTTGGGTAGCGGGGCTCTCTTTAGTTCCATCTGTAAGGGAGCGGGTGCAGTCATTGAAAGGATATATTTTAGTGAATTTACTCATTTTATAAGTATGATATTCGAGTGTGGTGTTATCCTAGGTATGAACTGGTTAGAGATGGTGGGCTATCGCAGCAAGACTATCTTATTCGTTGTTCCAAGGAAGGATGTGTGGTTTTGCCATGTCTCACCTGAAAGAGGGTCGAGCGCATGTTTATATTATATTTTGTAGGAGACTTCAGAGAGTATAATCATATCGTTATATTTGATTCCAGTGTGTAGGGACATTACTGATGTGATTCAGGGTACATCGGATATTCTATCGAGTAGAGAGATTTAGCTCGTTATTGATTTGGCACTGGGGATTTAGTGTTAGTGCGAGCGCAGGGTTATATGATTCTTTTAGAGCTGTGGGAGTTTAGGATTAAACTTATACCAAGAGGGAAATGATTTTGAGTGTCCCGATTATATGCCTTGGGCCTACAAAACTCGATAACTGATAATTATAGGTGATAGTACATCAGGGGAGTTCTTTGTTTGAGTTTCGATTGTAGGAGGCTCTACGCATGAACTGTTATAAACGTCGCGAGTGGGGAGACGTTATTGGATGCTAGGGCATCAGTTTTGAATGTTAACTATTGAACGTGTAGATAAAACACTTTGAATTGAGAGCTCTTATACTATATAAGGCCAGTAGAGCCGGTAGTGTTGTATAGAAAGCACTGGGGAACTTTTGCACCACTAGTTCATAGGTGGGGCGATCTTAAGGAGAAATAAGTTACGGTTATTGGGGAAACTGAATACAGACTCACTGTATATTCATGTCAAGAATGCGGGCCGAGCTTGAGATAAGTATGTTACGTATGTGACGATGGTGATGATTGTGCACATGTGCACAAGATATAGGGTGTGTGGGCGCCCTTATTAGCTTGACTTTCAATATTATTCGAGATAAGGGGATGTGGTTATAAATGTGTTGAATGTATGTCTGTGGGGCAGTTAGAAACATAAGTGGAATGGTATGATGGACTGAATTTCGTTTAAGAAAAGGAGATGGTTCGATTAAGTGTATGTCAATGGGAACTATCACAACAGAGGTGAGTTGAAATACAGTGGAGGCACGTGTAAAAGGTATCCCTTGATAAGGGAGAACCTCATAATTTTAAAAAGTAGACCACAGTCTCACTTAGTCAAATTCCTAGAGTGGCTTCCACATAAATAAGATGTTGATTTTTACCACATGAAAAAATGCCCAGAAAGTGTGGAGTTTTGGAGCAAACGCACGGGCCATGATTTTGGTATATTAAAGAAAATGAAGTAAGACATGCTACGTGATGAAGTGTCATATATGTGGATCGGTATTGAGTGAGACATAGTGAAATTGTCTCTAGGTGCACCATTCGTAGATGGAAGAGGTTGGTCCAAGATTATCAACCAGAATTTTGTAAAAGATTGATGATTCCAGTGACGAAATGGATATGCAGACTGATAATGTTCATTATTAGGTTATCAAAATTGCTGAGAGGTCAGGATTTCTTTCGGGTATGTGGGATGAATTGACAGAAATAGAATAATTGTTACTCTTTTGGGGTAAGTTATACTATCGGACAGTATGCCCAACATTTCATTAGAGAGAATAAATTAATAGGCACAAGGCGCCGCCTAATATTGTTGAGAATTCAAATGAGCCTTGAGTCCCGCCTCTGATGGGAAGTGTCAAGAGGTGATGGGGATGAAGTTGAGTTTTGAGTTAAACGTATCACTATAGGCTGATGGGTAGACGAGAGGTGACGAGGATGTTGGAGAGTGCGCGAAATGCATATTCAGGATTATGGGTAATTAGGAGTATTAATTACCACTGGTAGAGTTACGTGCGATACCCTATAACAGTTTATTATTTGTGTGACGTTTTTCGAGGCTTCGTACGGAGATTTTATCATCCACTCTTTGGTTGGTTAGAGGTGGGGAATAACAAGTTTCTCGAACCCGAGGTGATTCATGGTCCATCGATAAGGATGGGGTAAACCTACATCATTTTCATATAGTTCACGAACGTAGTGAAAGTATGTCACCGTGAATCGAAGTTTGAACTCTGACATGAGCGATCAGGGGTTACTGAGGTGTCTCCCATAAAGCGAGTTATGTAATTTGGCAACAAGGGAAATTAGTTGCTATAGAAATGTGGGTCCTTTTCTAAGGTAGAGATAATAGAGCTTATGGAGTATATGCTCGTCTTTTGAGGCATTGTTAGATGATTCACGATAGTTTTGCGTATCATGATATATCGGTATGAACAAGTTTGAATGGACTTGTCGCTAACCTTGGGATGGAGTGAACTTTCAGTCAACAATACCACTTGTGTGCGTATAGTGGAAACACCGAAATATTATTGCAAGTAATTTGAATACGTTCAGATGCATTGAGTGTAAAGATACAAAGTTTTTAGTATCGGCCATATCCGTATTTTGAGGACAAAATTCCTTTGTAAGGGGGGAAGTATGTAACACCCCGTATTTCTAAGTATTTAGATTTTAATTAATTCGATTATTTTAAATTACACGTGTGCCATAATTTAATTGAATTAAATATTATGTGTTTAGTTAAATATTAATCAGGATAGATAATGATTAATATTTATGGAATAAAGTTAATAAGTGAGTAGTATATAACTTGTGATAACTTTTATAGGTCGTAACGAGTGATATCGACGTGACTGTATTATATCTCAACTGGGAGTTGCGTGTAGACTATATTGAGAAATTTATGTAAAGTGACTCGGATATAGATTTCGAGGTCACGGTTGGTCCCAGATAGGTCAAGATAGTTAGAATAGAGTACTCGGGGGTAGTAATTGGGTCATGGGGCCTTTTTAAACATGATCGAACCCACACGGGGGTGTTTGGGTCATTTAGGCTTGGCCCGTTA
Organism: Sambucus nigra; assembly: GCA_949130495.1. Taxonomy (NCBI): domain Eukaryota; kingdom Viridiplantae; phylum Streptophyta; class Magnoliopsida; order Dipsacales; family Adoxaceae; genus Sambucus; species Sambucus nigra. The sequence goes on from OX422215.1 coordinate 393,907,360, forward strand.
GCCTAATTTCGGGATTGAGGATTAAAAACCTAAGTCTAAGAGTTTGAGGTTGTCGTAATTCATATTCTAAACCATAAAATATTGAAAAAATAGAGAAGGAAGAAAAATGAGAGCTTTAGGAGCCAAAATCAAGGAGGATTTGGGAGTTTTAAAATCGATTCGTCTTCTACAACGAAAAATCAGGCCTGCTTTATCAAGGAAAGTGTTTATTTTGTATTATTTTAAGCATGTTATAATACCCATTTAGTGCAGGGTTTCAATTTCATGATTTAAATAATTTCTTGAGATTTGGATGGATGAAATTCATGACTTGGGGTAGGAATTCACGTAAAATAAACCCCTATGTGTAGATAACATGAAATCAGATAATTTATGATGAATAACTTGAAAGAAATTTGGGTATAATGATGATGCATGAAGAACACTATAAACTAGGGTTTTATGAATTTAGAGAGTTGATCGGTTCTTGGATAGATTTCTTATAGATTTGATGCATTATTTACGTTAGAAATTGTCCTTAGACATATGTGTAATGTTTGGGTATATTGGGTTGAAGTTTGGTGAGGTTTCATGGAGGTTTGAGATAGTAAAATGGTGAAAACTCGTAACAACAGTGAGGAGGATAACTGCCCAGATTTGCAAATCAGTTCGGACCCTATATCGAGTCGATTCAACTGCACAGATTTGCGAACCGATTTGTCTACGATATTGAATCGGTTAGGCTTCCCAGTTTTATGAAATTTGATTTTTATGTTATACTTCCGCATGGAACTAATTACGGAAAACTTTGGTGATGGTTTATTATTAATATAAAGAATTAGAGAAGATCAGTAGACATATAGTTAAGGTCGGTTTACTCTTAATGAGTGTAGAATTGGGATTAGGACCGACGACAGTTAACTGATTGTGTTGTGTATCGAAAATTTACAAATTGGGTTACGGGAAGAGTAAAGGATAACCTAAGATCAATACCAGTAGGATAGTGATGTGTTAACTACTGAATTAACTTAAGAGATAATTGAGACCCTTCGGGTAGTGTTTGATACTCAAAAAATACGAAGATAATACTCTGTGTGTATTATTAGTATATTGCGTATTCTGGAGATATTAATACCATGTGCTGGATGTATTATAGGTTGTGTGGGTGTGTATATATATATACATACTAGCGAATATCCGTGCTGAGGGCACGGTGATAAATTTGCCCCCGTGATAAAAATTGGCCCGAATAGATACATTTTAGTCACTCAGTTTAATTAAAAATTGGTCGTATGTCGTATTTTATCATTTTACATGTCAATCAGTTGTCGCAGTATCAAATAATGCTAAATCTAGTCAATTGCGATAAAGAATCGGTTAAAAGCTTACATCGAAGAAATCAAAGGAGACCGCGAAGTTTGAGTCCACATTGAGCTTGCCCAGAAGAGTTTCGATGTCCCGAACCCTGTCTCGAACCAAACCTAAGCCTAAACCGAGCCCGGTGTGTGTTGAGTTTGTGCCTTTTTAGATTTTCTTAGATTTTTATTTTTGAGTCGTTTTTACTTTTAGGATATATTTTAGATTTATTTAGGATTTTTAAAATTTATATGCATATTTTTATATTTTATATTTTATATTTTATTTTTATTTTTATTAGTTATTAGTTTTATTTTATTAGAATTAGTTTTTTAGGATTTCATTTATTTTTTTAGTTTTAATAGATTTTACAAATTTTTTTTTGGATTTTAGATTTTAGTTTTAATTGATTTTTTTATTTTTATTTTTATTTCTTTTTAGTTTCATTTTTTATTTGAGTCTTTATTTTTAGAGTAGGATTTTTATTTTTAGATTTTTAGTTTTGTTAATTTTATTTATTTTTAGTTGTGTTATTTTTTTAAAGGGTCGCAAACTAACACACACACAAATCCCAAACACACTCACCTATATCTAAACTAAACCCTCACCCACATCTCCAACTCTTCTACACCCTCACCCACCTAATCAAAGCCACCATCTTCTTCCCCGAGCCTCCACTCTCTCTCTCCTCAATCCCCCATTAACAACACTGCCATTAACCCAACACTATCCTACTAACCCGAACCCAAACGGCGGAGCCCCAACAAACCCAACAGCGACTCGAACCTCCAAAATTCGACAAGAAACCCGCCAACTCCGGACCTCCGACCCAAGGCAACTCCGAGCCCATTTCCAACTCTTCCCAAACAACATACACGGGGGTGCCCAACACGATTCAAAGCAGCAAAACCCATCTCCATAAAAATAGGAAACCCACCTGCTAAGCCATGAATGTAGGAGCAAGATAAAATCCAACCAAAATCTTCACATCCAAAATAAAGCTTCGTCGCTTATTAAAAACAAGCATCAGCTCATTATAAAAAGAGGGAGAACTCTCAGCACAAAAGAAACAGAGACGCATAGAGAGAAAAAATGTGTGTGTATTATGTACAGTTCCGGGTTATGAAAAAAGTTCAGAAAAATACAAAAATAATTAGTTTAGCTGTAGAATAATTTTTATGGTTAGTTTTTAGTCTTCTTTTTATAATCAAGTGCTGAAAATTGTGAAGAAGTTGGACGCATGTCAAGGCGCATTTCAAGACAAATTTGTGGAAAAGATTGCGTATCGTATTTCTACATTCTTTTTTCAATTTATTTCCTTCTTGACATATTATCTATTGTTATTTATGCACACATGAGAATGTCTGGTTAAACACCCCGTTCAAGGGATGGGATGCACTGCGAGTGATGTCAATTTAATTAATTGGTTTCATTAATTTTATATTTCTAGGTAAATTAATTTTTAATCCAATTAATTTATGTAACGAGTGTTAGTAAAATAATTGAACAAAATAATGTTTGAATTTTGGAATCGAAGTAGATATAGGTTTTTTCGATATTTGAATATTAATTCGGTATTGAAATTTGAGATCCTAGCGGATAATTTTCTGAAAATAGTATGATTCTTAATTTTTCATTGTGTGACATTTTAAAATTAAGTTTCTGAAAAATATTTTATTAAATTTATAATTTTAACGAGAGTTAGATTATTGATTTAATATTATCTCAAAATATTTCACATTAATAAATTGAGAAATTAAAATAATTGAAAATGTAGTGTAATCTCATCTCTTGACCTTCTCACATTATTTCACACTCGGTTGCACATTTTTTTTTATTTAATAATTTCATAATTTTAGCATTAGTTAATTTTCGGTTGAAATTTTTTTAAAAAATAAAAAATAAAAAAATCTTCATAAAAAAAATTAAATTGAACGTGTTCACATAAATTGTTTCACTTTAAAAGTTAGATTGATACTCGTACTTACCGCAATACGAGTTATTTTTAGACAAGTTTTGTAGGTACTCAAGGGAATTTTGAGAGTGGCTTTTGAAGACAACGACCATATACGCAAAAAAGTTACTTATCAATATATGTAGGTTGTGTGAATACCTATTATGTGCTTTGTTATTTGTATTAACATACCTACATTGCCTGTTATCAAGGGAGGTTCCACGCAAAGGGCGATCCCACCTTGTCAATTCCAGTGAGGTCTGGATTTGTGCCCCAGAACATAAAACTTAGGGCAGGTCACTATGTGTTGTGTATTAGTGGGAACGACGTGTCATTTGGGTATATTAGGTATGTGCATGGCCCAATGGCTTAAAACTATATTTGCTTCCATCGTGTGTTATGTGATTTATGGTTCGAGGAGACATTCCGAATCTATAGTTCTTGATTTGGTATGAGAGGTACGTGGACTTGATAGGAGAGTATGCATGCATCGTGGTGGCCATTCCGGGGGATGTTGTAGTTGTATATATTCGAGTAATATGAACTATTGACTTGACAATAGCGTATTGTATGGGTGACAAGGGGGGGCTAAATCGGTTGTGGTTAGTTAGATACTTATGGCTAGTTAGGCTGGGTAGCATAGCTAGGTGGGTTTAATAGCAAACGTTAGGTGTGCATTATTGATGAGAGGTGAGGAACTCAAGGGAGTGTACGCTTGACTAACATGTGTATCTAATAACTGTTTTTATAACTGTAATTTAAATACTTGTTAAATTTTTTCAAAGTTTTTGGGCTCTGACCCGTGTCAAATATATTTTCCAAAACATTTTAAGTGCCTAGCCACATGGACGCCAAGCTTTATCACTCATTCCAGTGATGCGTAGCTGCAACACTTGTGGAGACTGACAGGATTTGTGAAAACGCTTCAGTTATTAATTCCTAGATTATGATTCATAATTTAGTATTTCATTTGGGCATGTTGCCCCTCCAGTTGATACATTTATTAAATTTTATTTATCATACAATGTATTTGGATTCAGTTTTATTCCAGTAGACTTATGGTTTGGATATTAGTTCTGGAACCGATGGTTTATTCGGTATTTATCATTTATCTATTTATCTTATGATGACTCAGACTCATTTAATTGTGTGGATGGCTGAGTTACATTATTTATTTTCGCATGTTGTTTTACGTTAATGAAATATAAAATTTGGCACCGGCTTAATTTAACATAGGTGGTTAGTAAATTTAAAAAAGTTTCGATAGTGATGGAAATAATGAACCAAATGAGATTCCTGTTTATTTTAATAAAGGACTGTTGACCCATGGTTAAAATAAGGGGGGTGTCACACCTAGCTGCTCGAGTTCTGAGAGGAAATGGTAGTGAGAATGTCCACCAAGAGTAGCAGGATCCAAATTTGAAATGTCAGTGTCCGGGTGTTCTCTCTTCAAATGAACTTTAGTCTTTCATTTTCCTTTAGACTTTTAATGGACGAGTCTCTACCTCCGAGTGCTTGGAATAAATGGTCTCCTCATGGATTGAATTCACTAATATTGGAGTGACTGTCAAGAGGATCCCTCGCAACTTAGATATAATGTCATGCCTCTTTATGAGTGTGTTTGGCCAAGTATTTATCTGACGAGGGTGATGCCCTCAATAAACGACTCGTAAAGAACATCATGAGTCCAGGATTTTTTAAGTTAAATTTGGCATTGCCATAAAATGAACCACGAGCGATTAATGGATGGTAGATAGTCACAAATATAAATAAATAAATTCACAAACTTAGCAGTCCTACGAACCATGACCTTAAAAGTAAAATTAGAATAAGAATCCAAGTATAATTATTCTAGTGAGTAGATAGTTGAGAAATTAGGAGAATAAGTACCTTGGTCATACCCAAATTATCTCCTCACTCGTTCAGAATGATAATTCTACCCCCTGACCCAAATCAGTTAAAGAAGAAAGAACTCAAGGAAGAATAAAGACCATTGAAGATATATGGGCACAATCCTCCACAGAAAGAGTGTTAACTGGAGGATTAAAAACTTGAGAAGTCTAAGAAAAGAAACTCTAAGAGAATATATGTCCCAATCTTTATGACTAGGGGAGGAATGATAACTCATTAATATTATCCCAAAACAGAATAATCGAGTGCTTAGGAATCTTCTTGTGCCACTGACTATCCGAGCAGTTACTACCAGGCAGTGAGCGAGATTCTGGGGCCCAATTTGGGAACCGCTCGAGTAAAAATCCCATTAAAATGAACGAGTTAGAAAAATTAAAAGCATCAAAGCGACCATGTGATCTCTCCGTATCTACATGTGTTTTATCCAACCAGGTATACATGGAGCCAAGGATCAAAGCAGCAAGTGGCACTTTTTTTCCACGAGTAAGTCTCATGGCCAAACGAAACAACAACTCACGAGGAGAGTCATTGGGTCTCCCCTGGAATAAAAATCTTGATAGAAAAGTACAAAAAAGTGGCGAGATGACCTTTAGCCTTCAATTTTAGGCCACCTTGGCTATTTGCGACCTTTGTCCTAGCCTTATCCCTCGAGAGAGGCTTGAAATATATAAACCAAAATCTCTTCAATTTGGAAAATGAATGTTTTCCCACACCAGTTGGAGTAAGTATCACGTAGTGGATGCACTCTCCCAATGCCTGGTGCAATTCCTGGCATAATTCCGTATCCTATGCGTCTTCGTAACCATCCCTGAGGACATTATCTCCCAAAACAGGCAGGCCTCTAAGCTCACAAATATCCTCTAAAGTAATAGAAACTCTCCCCAACCACTAACAAAGGTATGGGTGTTTATTCTCCAACGAGACACTAGGGCCTCGAGAGCGCTCATGTTCTTACTAGTTGTACAGTTCTTTATACTAACAATGTTTTTTCTAAACCAAGCCCTTCAATAACCTTTCTATAGTTATCCACTGATAAAAAGTATCCAACGCACAGTTCTCACTCCTCGGGCACTGCACCACACACATCAAAGTTTATATTAGAGAAAGGGAAAGTCACCTATATCCATCAGATTCCTCATAATACTATTGGGAAGAATAACAGAGGCATCCCCGGACTCTGAAAATCCCAAAAAGTGGTTGCTTGGCCAACTTATCTACAAGCTCTGCCTCAAACCCCTCGAATGAGGGCATCGAATTATCAACATTTCCAAAAAAAATAGTCGATATGCAAGTTAAGAAATTCATTTTCAACCTCATTTCCAAATACATTTTGTGAGCCTCGGTGATGGTAATAAAACCACCAACACCTCATTGGGAAGGCTCAACACCACCATTATTGGCGGAGGCGGTCGGAGAAGCGGGACTAAAGTGGTACTAACATTGGAGATTCCAACCATGTTCTAAGTGGTCACAATGATTTGGATAGGCAAGGAGACCATCAACATCTTAGTGGTAATGGCAGAAACAGCGGTTGAAACAACGTTAAATGAATAAGCCATCGAAATACAGGGGTTTTTAAGAAAATATGGAAGAAAGGCTTGACGAAAATAGTGGACAAACGAAAACATTCAAGGAACTTTCTCTTTCTAGAAACTTTCAGATGAAGGTAAAGCTCCAGAGAAGAAGGAAAATGGTGTTTATAGGTTGAGAAGTTAAAAAGGTATTGACGGCTTAAAAGGCAGGTTTAATGATTACCCAAATCATGAAACATCCCCCCAGTCTGACATGTGTGTCATCGGGGTACTGAGAAGCATATCCCACATAGTCAAGCGTGCCAGTGCATTAAATACAACACGAATCAAATAATTATAGAAAATCCTTTTAAAATCCTAATAAAGACTTTTTGCGCATAAATCTCTCTTTTCAAAATAAACAAGAGACTTATGTACGAAGGGGATAATGTACTGGGGTACATGAGTAACCCCACAACTATTAAAAGGTTTTGTAAGTAGTACCCAATCAAAGGGTATATGAGAGCAACCCCCTACGCCACAAATATACCAAAAGAAAATGGATAAGTGGACAAGAAATTCCAAGTCATCAGTGAGTCACACGAGCAGCGACCAATAAAGAATATTAGACTAGCAAGTCCAAATCAATTGCAAAGCACGTGCGCAACGACTAGTAAGCGGGTTTCATGAGCTCCAAGCCATTGATAAACTATGCGAGGAATGACTTGTACGAGCGTTGCATAAGAAACCTCAAGTCACTAATAAGTTATGTGAGCAATGCTAAACAATAAGCGGCGTGAGAAAATCCAGATCACAAATCTCACAAATAAAAGCAACCACATGAGCAGTCCCTTGGATCCCAAGTAAAGGGAATCATGAGTAGTCACTCAAGTTACATAAAAAAAAGCAAAATATCACTTTCATCACTTCTATTTATATTTATTTTTTGTCTTCCACATGTTTTCTTAGCAAGGAGCCTTGGCCGAACAAGTATGGCTTGAGAAGGTGGCCAGTTAGGACTTGAGAATTTTTGTTTGAAGGCTGAGAGATAAGTTTTTTTGAGAAATATATGGCTCAACCACTTCAATATCTTGGGAAATAAAGAATGACGAGGTGGGGGGCCCTACAGGTCATACGCTCACACTCAACATAGCACGCATTGTTGAATAAATCACAATAAGTCGCTAGGGTTGCTCGTAAAATAGTGTTTTATCATAGACAAGCATCACTTAACTACTCGCAAGACATTTTAACAAAAAGATAGCGAGCAACCCCAAATGTCACTCATAATGTTTTCAAACTTAACAAATATTTTTTTTTAAATAGGCAAAATAGCACTTTTTGGTGTCAACGCCGACAAGATCACCTTTTTGTCCACTACCATGCTAGGTGTCACATCAATGGACAAATTGTGGATAAACGTCAAAAGATAAGGATAAAAAGTTTTTTTTGGAATATTCCTTTTGGCCTGCATGTTCCACCTTAGCTCTAACTTTTTATTATAAACAGATCACTAGGATACAACTCTAAACCCTAAGAAAAGGGCACTATTATACTGCATTAATTTACATAAACATTCTCTCCCAAGTATTGAGGTGATTGCCTCTCCGCTCTCAAAGAATCATTGCTCTTAAGGGTTCATTCTTTACTTTATTACTGAAAGTTGTATGTAATCATTAGTGTCTCATTTCTTATTATCAGAAAACTTCATTATTTTATTGAAAAGGTTATTTTTTTATCTGCTCTTGTCATTTAAATACTCTCACCTTAAAGATAGTTTCCTTTGGAATGGGTCATGCCTCACCCATTAACACACTTCCATAGACTCCAGTATCATTACCCTCATATACCAGGTTATCAATTAGGTGTTCTTTTAAATCTTGTTTTAGGCTATTTTTCAAAAAATGAATTTTAAAAGAATTTTTTTTTTTTAAAGTCAATTGAGCAAGATTGTTATGTTCGTTCAAAAGAGTTGGTGAATGTCGTTTAGATGACCTCCCTCTATTTGTCAGTGGATTCCCGTTCCAAGTCCGTTTGAACAAGATATGCCACTTCATTCGAACGAGATGTTTTATGTTAGAAATAGATTAGTGACTTTATTCGAACAACCCTATGGTTTTCGTTTGAATGAAGTGCCTCAAAAATTGTGTTGCCTAAAAAAATGTGTTTTCTATAAATTGGAGTATTGACATCAGTTTTCTTTGTTCAAGGCTTTCGAAATTATTTTCCAAATATATATATAAGAGTCTAAAAACCTTAGTTTTCATCCAACTAGTTTGAGATCCAAGATTCAACTCTTTTATGATTTGATATCTCTATTTGTGTGCACAAAATTAGTTTACTCACCAACATATTCTTGAGTAATGTTTCGTACAGTGGGCTCCTTGCTCATTGTGGTTTAAAAGCAATGGACTCCATGTTTATGACGGTTTATTGAGCCTGGATTAGTGGATACTAAAGCGTGTATGGACTCATGTGTTGTGGCAGTGCGTTAGTGGACTCCTACGTGTCTCTCTGTAGAAGGTCGACGAAACAAAGTCACGTAAAGACTTGAAGGAATCGAGTCGGTTGTGTAAGTATTTTATCGTGTCCTATTGTAATTCCTGACGTAGTGAATTATGTTAACTGGGTCATCTGAGGTTTTTCCCATTTGGGTTTACTCGTACATCGGGTGTTGTGTGATTGATTTATTTTATCTACTGTACTCATCTAGATGCATGATTTAGGATAAGATAAAATTAGTTAATCATTTAACATAACTTTCATTTAATAAGTGCTAAATTTTAATTGGGTAAATTTATTTTGCAAATTTTAAAAATAATGGTGTGTGCTTTAGACCTATCCATATTAGCACATTTTTCATTCTCTTTCTCCTACATCCTTCCGGTTGTCGCTAAAGTCGGTTGAAATAATGTAGGTGGACGATAATTTTTCACCTACATATAGCCCTCAAGTATCTTCTTTAGAAATGGGGGTGGTTGTGAGTATTGTCACACCCCGCCTAATTCTGGCGTCGGACGCCACCAAAACTAAGTCGGGCGTGAGTAAATAAAATATCATTCTTAGCATGAGACAGATGTGAGACATAAATAAAGCAGTCCATAAGATAAATAATTGAGTCAATCTCAAATGATCACAAATAACTAAGCGATAAAAGATCCATCACCTCCAATAATAATTAAATAAAATCTGAATAATCCCAACAGAAATTCTCTAAACAACTTTGGAACCGAATGGCCCAATAAAACTCCAATGAAGTCTCATAATACGACTGGAAAAGAAAGTCTAACTAGACTATGCCATAAAGTAAATAACTCCAGCTGCACCTCCAATGATAACTCCGATAAACTTATGCAGCTTCTCCAAATTAAATCCTGAAAAAGATTAATCAACGCATGGGTCAGAGCCGAAGCCCTGAGCAAGAATACACACTACTCCCCTCAAATAGGATCCTTGAATCCAGACAGTAGCATTATACGCAATAAATATCACAATAGAATATTTTAAATTAAACGGAATAACTTAAACGCGATAAATATAAACCACTAACTACCCGCAAAAATCCCCATTTATAAAGGCACACCAATATGATTTTAAATTTTCAAGTCCCACGATGTTAATTTAATTAAATTAACCAACTTTTATTATTGTTCTCACTTTTTATTAAAGTGTCACACTTCCTCTTGTCAATCGCCCTCTGACCCGTTCGACACATGACAAGGTTCCACACACGACATGACATAAATCGCCCTCTGGCCCATTTAAACTGTCGGCCCTGACACATTATGTCGCCACAAATTTTAATACCTGTTTTTATCTTAGGCGTTAATTCTCAATTTCTCAATTTATAATCACCCCCACCCTTTTAGTCGATGTGAGATCCTCAAAATACCCCTTAGTCCCATACCTAAGGGTCCCCAAGTTATGAATACGTCATAACCTATGTATAGGATGAATTTCTAACTTAAAATTTCGACCTAGTCTCATGCTTAGGCTAGCGTAACGACGATAAAGTATCAAAAATCAGCCCACCCCCGATGATAAAAACGCGATAATCTACTCTCACTAGTCCCATACCTAGAAGGCGTAAATCATCAAAAGGCATACCCACTAGTCCCATACCTAGAAGGCATTCTAAAATATATGGATAGCAATAATACCCAACAACCCGTCGTCACAAAGGCAATATCATAATACTAACAAGTCACACAAACAAGCATAATTAATCAATATATAAAACTACGCATGATAGTCCAATTCAATTAAATCTTTAATTTAATTATCACCTCGTCAACAATACCCAATTAATCTCATTTAATTATTTTAAATTAAATATACCAAGTTTTCATCATATATTCATCAAAATCAAATTTTATTATCTCTACATGTATTACATGAGTTATACGCACCCAAAAATTATTTATTTTAAAGCTAGGATTTTCTACATGCAACCTACACCAATAAAACCCAAAATCACTCATCAATCCTACGTACCCAAGGGTTATGAATATTATTCAGATTAAAAGATTTAATAAAAACAGTCCCATAATTATTGTCCACTTTTCCTAATTAAGTCACTACTTTATTTTAAGAAAACACGTAATTAAGTGTTTGCGCGACACTTAAAACGCATAATACTAAAGGAAAAGAATAGAGTATTCATGCCTGTAAAGATCGTGTCGAAAATATGATTAGAAGTCTGGATTCCTCTCGAAAAATTAGCAAAAGAGTATTCTTGAACGATCTTGACTAAACTCCAATTAAGCCTTCAAAAACTTGTGCTAAAACTTGTGACAAAAACTTGATTTTTGTTGAAGGTTGATGAATATGAGTGAGAGGAAAAATATTTGGAAGTGTTCTCTGGTGAAAAACTGGAGAAAAAGTGATTATGAGAGGTCCCCTTACGGATTAATAAGGTTATATAGTGATTAGGAGTCCTAATCCTACACAAACATTAAAAACAGTTTGCAGCGCACGTTTTCTGGGAGGGTCGATCGATCGATCACCCCGAAAAACTGACAGTTTACCTAAAAAATGCCTATAAGGCAAAATATTATAAAATCAATATAAGATCCGTTTTAACTCCGATTTTAATTCCGCTTGAAGTTTTATTCTCCTAAAATCATAACCAACATATTTAGCCAATAAAAATTATTAAATTCAAAATTTTATTTTTCTCGAAAATTCCAATTAATTAATTAAAATAATAAATAAAAACACGGGGTGTTACAAGTATTGAGGAATCACCGATCATAGGGTAATCGGTAACGGTAACCTTGGGGCAACTGTAAAATTCTTGGCTAAAGTAACTATCAGTTCGTAATCAAGAATGATGTGGATTGCTCTCCATGAGGTCAGACGTCGGTCAATGTTTTCCTGGCACAAACTTTCTGTAAGTGTACCAAGTTAACGTCCTAATATCCAGGTTTTCTCTTTGCAATAAGGATTTGCACATAAAAAAAGTTTTGATTAGTCATAAGACCAAATTAATGTGCTAAGTAGCTAATGAGGGATATTTTAGAATAATCTGAGGCCGAATGCGAATTTATCGTAGGGAAAGGCCGAATGAATATTGGTTGACAACCGAATGTGGGAGTGTTAGTCCAGTTGTTCGAACATGTAACCAAACGTCAGACTTCATCATCCATACTGTCATTGATTGATTTAAACTCTTAACACTTTTTCAACTAGCCATTACTTCAAACAGTTATCACTTTCCCTATAAAGACGAACCATTATCCCAGTGAATAGGAAGTGTGGGAACATATGGAATAACCCAGGACGAACACGTGTATCTTTCAGACCAATTTCCCTCAAATAACATGCGATAAAACATGAGTAACGTTAAAATGATGTATATATAAAGCCTTGTACAGTGTTGAAATATTGATTAGGATCGCCATGTAGCAGCACTCTCTCTAATTCGCTGATAAAATAACTCTCCCTCCCTTTTTGCCACAAGGACATTGGCCGAGACCAGTCGAGCCACATATATCCCGTGTCTTATATATATATATTTCTTTTATTTCTAGCACTAAAATCAAGTGTGTCCATTATTTTGGTGTTTTATGTGAAAATAATATTATTACCTCAATAGTTACCTAAACAGTAGACGACCAACCAGTGGATTTGTGTGACACCCCGCCTATTTAAATAACGGGTTGCCAGCCCTCTACTAAGATAAAACAGGAACCTCAAACTGGCTCATTCTCAGCATTACTGTCGAAAACCAAATTAATTACTAATAACCTATTAAGTCTAGTGTCAAAATTTTAAAGCTTATTAACTTGCCTTAATAAAACTTCCATTCATACAACAAACCAGTCCAATAATTTAAATACACATTTATAATAATGGTGACACAAATAATGAGAGATGAAATAACTAAAATTAATCGATAACTCTCAATAACACCTAATACAGTAATCCAACTGAAAATGAAATAACATAAAATCCGAATAAAGTAAAGACTCCCCAACAAAGGGTGACATGCCCGAATGATTAACTGAACTGAAATCATATATAGATATCAATGATAAAAGCGTCTAATCAATCCCTATAGGCATCCATAGCTACTGTTGCATTGTCTGACTAAAAAGATAGCTAAGCCTGACGTCCCTGTGGCTGAGAACCTAAAAGGTTTTGAAAAATAATTTTTGATATAGGTTAGAGTGCAAAACCGTTTGAAAATATTTTGCAAGTATTTAAAATGCAGTAAAGCAAATGCAGCATAATGATTCATATTTAAACTGATATCATACTCATATGAGATCATCCTCGTCCCTCATCAATAGTGCGCAACTAACGCATTCATTTTAATTTCCTAGTTACGCTACCACGCCTAACTAGCATAATCACTTAACTTAGTCGCACACGCTAATCTTTTAGCGCAATTGTGCTACACGTATTTTTCTTTGCTTCACTTCTCATTTAGCTATCACATAAGCTTTATAATTACGATTCTCATTTATAATCTTCATCATTAATCGATTCACATCACTTTGCACTATCTATAATTTCATTGTTCACACATTTGTTTAATTCGCACATATACATATATCATTCTTACATGCGTACATAAATATCACATCTTGTACACATACATATATATCACTCTCTATATACGTATAACCATATCCCAAGAGTTGAGACCTCGCAAATGCATTCTCTAGCATGCTATTAGGCTCTAGGTACATCACGTACTGATCTTGGGCCACCGTGTCAGAATCTCACCACTGAACCCAAATCGTAAACTGGAGGCAGTCATAGACATAGATCTGTGGGTCATAACCATACCACATTATCCCAATAGGCTTTAAACTCACATACAATGGTCATGCAATAGTCCTATGACCTGGGGCACTGACCCCACACCCGTTTTTCATGCCAGGGTAGGCCGCCCACTACGCGCGACCTCCAATGATAGCATCTATAGAGTAGGCATGTTCACATATATCAAAAATCACACACACATACACACGCACACTATCTCTCTCACTATATATATATATATATATATATATATATATATATATAATCGGTTGAACGTGCATAAATTTCTCGTAGCACTAGCCCACAATTCTCGAGTCTATCCCCGACTCCAGAATATCCAAGTCTTAAAATAAATTCATTATTATCATTATTCTGGCCACTAAGCTATTCTACTCCAGCCCATAGCCTAATTCATTCCGAAATCCCAAATCGATTTCAGCAATCATATCCCGAGTGTTATTCACCCCGAAGCACCCATATTCCCGTACCTAGATTTTATTCCCGACTAACCCAAGGTAATTATAATTTCTCACATATTTTTTCAGAAGTCCTAAGTCTCTCGTGAAACTTCATAAATTAATTCGGACCTTAAATGGTCCACGAAAGAACTCAAATTAGCTAAGCAGGCCAACCATCACGACTAAATCGGTTCGCCTATCGAATCTGATCGGGCGGACCTAGTGCATTTTTGACGAAATTCCCAAATTTCCTATAGACCATATGAACAACATTATTCATCCAAGCCTAACATGACATCTTCCTATCAATTCTAAATGTAATGATGCACATTTTTACATCTGAATTCATCCGATAACATATTAATCATGGGATTCAACATACTCAACACGAATCATTTACTTTCTTAATTAAATTTCAAGATTTCTTCAATTCTCATAAGAACCATCCAAGATCACATATTTTTACATAAATCATTCTCATATTTATTATGGGATTATAATCAGATCGTCTCTCTATAATTTTGTTCCCCAAAATCTCGTTTTTACATGTGAATCCCACCCAAAAATTTATAGTTATACACCAAATATGATATGAATTATTAAAACAACATAAAGCATCAAAGCAAGATAAACACATGCCTTCATATTGTAGAGATTTTTATTTCCTTCTATACGAACCTTCTTGCACTGAGTTCTAGCCCGGAATTACTCCGATTTCTTCCGTGAATGATTTTCTTCACTTTTTCTTGAGTCCCCTATTCTCTTTTCTCTTCTCTCTCATATATATGTCTTTAGGTATGGTGGAATGGTTTTCCATTCCAAACACCTTCCCTAATTAAAAACCCAATCACGAAATTAGGTTAAGTGTTGTCTGCAAAATGACCTGAACGCCCTTATACGGGTTCCATTTAGTCCAAAAATCCCCTGAAACCCGATTATAAACCCCGAGTACCTAATTCTGACTATTTTGACCAATTTCGGATCATTGGCGCACTCAATATCACCATCCGAGTCACCTAATATAAATTTCTTATCTCATTTCCAACACGACCCCACAGGCGCGTCTCGAATGACATACCCTCAAACCCGTCGATTACTCACTTATGACGTAATGTAAAATAACACTTTTTCATTCACTTATCACACAAGTAAATACAATAACACATAAATATTAATACTCATAATCGCTAATTGACATTTATTTAGTCATTTCTTTTTTTAGATTGATTAAATTACGTGCACGTGGATAATTTAAAATACTCAAAAAACTGGGGTGTTACATACTCCCCCCTTATAACGGAATTTTATCCCTAAAATTCAGATATACTTGGTACCAAGAACTCCGGATACTTATCATGCACGACATCCTCACATTCAACTCACGACTACATACAATCACGGTACCATCTTGACTGAAGGCCTACTCACTATAGCCCAAAACTAGCGACAAAATTTATGCCAAACCTTCCCATAAATGAAGAAATATTCTCTAGATGGTTGTAAAGGGATTCCCAACATCTTGCTTCCCTATTTATTATGATGTCATTGTTTTCCATATATTCCCTAAGGAGGTCTTTGCATCTGAAATTCCCTTTTGATGTTGGTTTAGTCTGAACTTCTTCAATGGATCTTGGCACTACTAGCCTCCCTTACCCTTATCGTCCCCACCAAAACTACCTTCCTTGGTATTGGTCCGACTCTGATGGTCGGACTTATCAATATTTCTCTTATAATCCTTCATGTCTTAATAGCTTAGAAGAGTCATATCAACTACCCAAGAATGAGTAATGTATATTGGATTTCCCATAATCACCTTCTTGGTATGCCAACCAAATTCCTAAATAAATCACTCATTCTTCTTTGCCTCTGTGTTCACGTCATTTTGGGAAAATAGGAAAAAAATGTTGAAATCCCGATCATACTTAAAAAATGTATGTGTACCCTACTCAAGGATTAAAAACTCTCGCTACTTAGATGCTCGATTAGGATATGGGAAATACTTTGTTTGAAACTTTACCACGAACTTAGTATATATCATACCCTTGTTGTCAGTCACAATGGTCACACTTTCCTTACACTTAAGTGCATCATCAGTCAATCTAAATATTGAAAACATATGTTTTTCCACCTCACTACAGTTCATCGTCCTGAGGTGGTTCCCCATGTCCTTCCACCAATGATGAGTTACCTTAGGGTAAATTAAACCAGTAATTTTTAATGGTTGGCCCTTGTCAAGAGCACTTTACACCTTATCTAAGGTGGGTATTAGTGCGTATTTCTAATGTTATGTGGGATTTGCTTATGGTAGCGTGTATTGAAGTGCTACCGCTAGTCTTATCGCTATCACTTGAGTGATGATAGGGTCCCTTATACGACATCACCTTATCCTGCCTATCCTATCACAACATTAACCCCACCTCCTGGGGCTCTATAAATAACTTATATTCTCAAGTGTGCCATCTAAAAATGCAATTTTCAAATGTATATCAGCAATCGATTATATAAATACTACATAAAGAATGTATCAAAGAATGCAATGTGAAAAACAAGATGAACCTATGGACCCTAATTTGCTATGATCGTGCTCTGATACCAGCTCGTGTTCCTAATATCTAAGGTCTCGAGTCTTAAACATTAAAAATACGATAGTCAAATAATTAAATATCATTCTCAACATTTAACATAAATATAATAAATAAATAGAGATAAAAAAGTTCAGATAGAAACATCATTTATATTAAAATCGATAGTGCAAACCTCCACTAAAACTCTGGAATCCCAAACCTAGCGGGACCTATAACTCATAAGTCTCTGAACCACAAGTCTCGACTTCATAAAAAATAATTGGGATATAAGCACAGAAAACCTACATATCTCTAAATATGTAAGAACAACTTTAACCAACTCAATATTTTCTCCAACAATCACTCATATGCAAAAGGTGAACAATAGTAAGATATATTGCTACATAACCCAAAGCGATAATGTAGTAAGAATTGAACTTTAACAACTGTCTATTTCTAATGATCCTCACATGCATCAAGTGCTCCTATTAGTATAATCGTACTGCAATTATATAATAACATATATCTCATCACATATTTCTACCCGACTAGCAATGTCGCATAAATTCCGTCGCATTATCGTACCCCAACAATGACACCACATAAAGTACATCGTCGCATCTAGTCTACTCATGCATGCGACCACCCAATCGAATGCAATGACCAAATAAAATATCCATCACCGCATTCAATTAACTCACAAATAAGACCACATATTCCGACATGATGCCCACATAAAAAGTGTCATAACAATCGGACAATATTAATGGCTACAGGATACCTCGCACTACACGTACCAGGCGATGCAAACATAAAATAGTACTCGATATCACGTATTAATCACCGTAATATCCTCAATTACTTTTAATTATCTTTATGTTATATTATTATTAGGTTCATTATCAACTTGGAAAGTTACGGCTGTGTTCCCACATTATTCATTCAACCCCAAAGTAGTAGGTTTCCGCCCTATTTTACATCGACACCCAATTCTCAGTAAATTATATAATCTTATGACTCCAATAAACTATCAATGTATTGAAAGTACTGGTGAGGGGAATTAAATTTGCGTTAGAAAAACACACAGCAACACATGTACCCTTGATCATCTAGACGAACTGCCTAGTCTTCTCGAAGACAACCCTGTAGTACTCCTTCACCTAACACACGGGAAGTGGGTATAAGTGATCGACATGAAGACAATGTCACATACATGCGTTAATAAACCTATAAGACATGAAGGCTTTGTGATGATAAATCACACTCGTTAACATGTAAGTCCATAAGTCTGGAAGATAAACAAACGTTGGAGAAGCCACGGTCCTAAGGGTCGACAACATACACAGCTAGAGGAACTGCTCCCGTTATTAACATGTTTCATATTATAGGGTGTATGTTGTATAGGTGTTATATAAAGACACAGTACGTAAGAGAAAAGTTAAGTAAAAAAAGTTTATATTATAACCTTTCTTTCTAAGTAATAAAAAACAGCCCTATATCCCTTTGCTCCGTAAACGTATACCATACCTAACCGAACCACGTATTTCAAGTATTCATTTCATTCAGTTATTTACATTTTACAAGTGTTTGCATTACAATTATATTTTCACCTCAACATCTTTTGTCTCGTCTGTGTAAATTTCGATGTTTTCAGCTATGAATAGGCATCGAGTTACCCATGCCATTGATGGCCTTATCGAGCTGCAAGGAGATCTCTAAGCACAATTAACACCCGTTCCTCAAGTTAACAAACAACAAGTTGATTAAGAGGATAAGGTTCCCCCTAAACTAATCATCGATAAAAAAAGGGAAAGATGCTTTCCCTCCACCACCTTCGGTTGCCCTTTCATTTATAGTGAGGGCCACAATTTTTAGGAGGATCGATCCCCCTTTGCGCCGGTCAATGAAGGGGGTGTCAACCAAACTTTATCGTTTTATTATGATATTCTAGACTACCCAATGCCACCAACCTTTAAGCTCCCTATAATGTACGCCATCGATAGAATGTCTGATTTGCGATACCGCATAGATAATTACGAAGCCAACATGGACTTCTAGGGTAGCCCAGACCAAATCAAATGCAGGGTCTTCATAGCCAGCACGAAACAAGAACCTGGTTTAATCGATTACCACCAAACTTGTAAGGACAAATTGAAGATAAAATTGGTCACCTAGATGCATGCTTAGGTTTTTGATGAAATTGGACACCACCAAACCTGGTTGATCTATTTTATCTTGCTATCACCTAGATGCATTCTTAGGTTTAAGATAAAATTGGTTAATCTATTTAACACAACAATCAGATTAAAATTGGTGCAAAGTTTTTATTTTAGGTAACTTATTTAAGTTTTATATTTAATTTCAAAAAATTAAAAATTGACTTGTATTTTGACCATTTTCTTAGAGCACTGCGTTTTCAAATTGGTATCAGAGCATGCACACTAATTTAGAGTGTAAATCCTTGTTTTGTGCTATTTAGGGTGGTCTATTTATCTCTTTATCCACCTCTCTCTCTCTCTCTTGTGTTTGTTTTGTTTGTTTTCCCTTGATGAATCATCATTATGATTAGTTATCTGATGCGTTTAGCGATCACAATGACTTTGATATTCGAGATGAGTATAATAAGCTTCATAACTGTGTTGAAACTTTAGCTTTTGATAATTTGAAGTTTACAAAAAGAATTAAAATTCTTGAAAAAAATTTGTGTTAAAGATGAAATTATTTTTTGCAAAATATTCAAACTCAAAGAGATATCCTTCGTAATAAGCTTATGGCATGAACCGTGATTTTAAAATTTTAGAAGTGTCCAAGAAAGAGAGTGAGGATAGAGTCCGATTTTTAAAGAAAGAATTAGAGGACTCTAAATTTTTTAGGGTTAATGAACGTGACATCGAGGATAATGTTATATTGATTAAACATTTGAGTTCACGTCAGATGACTCTTAGGTATAAATTCGCTTCCATTGAGGAGGAGTGAGACAACCTTATAGGAATTATTGGAAATTTGAAACAGGAGTTCATAACGTTGGAGGAGTCTAAATTTTTGCTTGAACATAGGGTTTTGAAGTTAAAAGGTGATTTGAGAGACTCAAGTAGTGTTGGTAATGTTGGTACCAGCGTTGATAAATCGAACTCTTCCACTGCTAAGACTAATACCATCGTTTGTTTTAAATGATCTCGTGGTGTTATAAAAAGTCAACCTAAAGGTCCCGTTCCTCTCGCGTCTACACATATACACACTACGGTTGAAAAGGTCACCTTAGGAGTTTTTGTTATGATCTTAGAAAAGACCCTAAGAAGTTAATGTCTAGTGTCCCCAAGGTTCTCGAGTCCCAACATCGTTCTGTTATATCTATGTGGGATAGGAAATCTATTTTGGAGACGCTAAATGTTAGATTGGTTGATTTTCGCATGCTTGCACATGACTCGTCGCGTGTTATATCTTATGTGTGATTGCTTGCATGTTTGCATAAACTAGCATTTGAACTTCATGAAATATGTGTTTGCTAGTTGTATATGGTTTGAGTCTTCTATATTTTGATTTTTTCTTTTATTGTGTCATATTGAAAAATACAAAAAGATTTTGCTTGTTTTTTAGGTCATTTTTTTAAAATTGGTATTTTTGAAAAATATTTTAAAACTCAAAAATATTTTTGGTTTATATGTATTTTAGTTTTCACATTTTGTGTGGCATGGTGGTGTGTCTGAATCCACCTCATTCAATCTTCCATGTGGCTAGGGCATTTGATTATGATTTTTGATTCTTAGATTGTTCTTAATCATGCTTGTATGGAGTCATTCGACTTTGATTTGCTTAATGGATTCACTTTGTATATGCCTCCACACACATATGCACGAGCTCTTTTATGTTTTAACTTCACATGTTATATTCGAACTATATGATATGTTCTCCCATCAATCTTGTCATGTACATATATGTTGACTATGGGGGATTTGTGCATGTATGAACCGTTGTCCGTGAGTTTGTTGATTTTTTTTATTAAAAATTTAAGGATATACACGAGAAGGGCAACGAAAGGAGTAAATCTCCTTTGGGGGAAAGCCACCATTGACAAGAGCCTACAAAATGTGAGGCAAAAGAAAATATTAAAGTTCAACATGTTTGTTTAATTTATTTTCAAAAATGGTATCTTCAAAAGAATTTAATGAAAAAAATATGATATTTGTTTAGCTTTTGATGTTATAGTTAAAGATCAATGTGTTTACACAATTAATCATATCATTCTTATAATGTTATGACTCTATTGATTTATAAAATCAACAATATTCTAAGCTCGTGTTCATTGTGCTTATTTATTCATTGATTCCACTTTATCTTATCACTTGAGGCTAAATCTTGGTTTGATAATGTTTTGTGGTTAATTAAAATTCATTGGATATTTTTGAGTGATTGGATCATAATTCATTTATATCTAGGTCACACCATTTCATTCCATCCCACATGTGTAGACACATCGATAATGTGTGAAGCTTTTGCGTTTTGTGTCATTTTGTAGTCGTTTATACCTATGTATATGTTCATGTGTGTCATTCGTATATTTTGCATATTTATATGCATATGGTGACGCTTTGTTTTGAGTCTTTGCATTTGCATGTAATTCGTGTTTGTCGTGTGCTTTATCTTTGTATCAAATTGGCGTACTATATGATCATATTGATATCTATTGTTATTTTTTTACACTGGTATCCTCTGTTTCATTATGTATTCAAGTTGGCATCATATTAGCATCTATATTGGTATTACTTGATCATTGTTTGGACTATTTATGTTCGTGTTACTATGTTGTGTCTTGTTGCACTTTACACCATTGTATGATATTATTCCTTCTTCCTTAATTTCTATTGGTATCACATTTTCTCACATTTAAGGGAAGATATGCTTTATGGGGGATAAATAGTTTTATGCATTAGTACTTTTTCTATTCCTGAACAAAAAGGGGGAGAAATGGTATCTTTCTCTTTAGTGTTAGGAGGAGATATTTATCTTAGAGGGAGACGTATTATCTAGGTAAGGATTGTTATACATTGGGGGAGTTTTATTATGTAGATTTTATACTTCTTATATTCTTTTTGCCTTTGAAGGTGTGTTTAAGTGTGCAGGTTTGCAATATGCGGCAAAGTTTACAAACGAGCAAAGTTACTCAGTGTATATGTTTGTCGAGCGTCTGTATCTTTTATTTTTGGGATTGGGGATTGGGTCTTTTAAAGATCTTAACGACCATAGTTTTTTTTTTTGGTTTTGGTTTTGTCCCGGAATAGCCAAAGGGGGATATTTGTAAGGACAGATTTCCAATTGAGTAAATTTGTATTTATTGGCTTAATTACGGACAAAACATTTTTACTCACAGGTTAGGAATGATGTTTCCCTTTCAAACCTTTGACATGTCTGGATGAAGAAGTAGAGGCCAAGTTTCGGAGATTATATCATCGTGTCGTGTTTCATGCTATTTTCCATCTTCACGATCCGAGGAACTCTCAGGTATGAATGTGTATATATTATGATCATTGGATAATTTAGTTTTGGTGTTAGGTTTTTTATAAAATTGTTTGCAAATGGTTTTATCTTTTTATATTTTTTGGAAGAAAAATAATTTTTTCGAGACTTCGTTAGAACGAACTTGGAAATTCATTCGAACAAGTATACATACATCGTTAGATATGGTTCAAATGAAACTTCGTATGAGATTCTTTTCAACCTTCGCTTAAATCTCGTTGGATGTGTCATTGGAACTGTGTTCAAACGAGATGTTATACTTCGTTCGAACGAGGTTCAATGTCGTTCGAATAAGTATGCGAGTTTTTTTATTCCAGATTTATCAAATCATTTTTCATCCTTAACTCATTTTTAACAAACCTCCTATAAATAAGAGTGCAAAGCAGCAATTTTCGTAGAGACTTTTTTTCTCATTTTAGAGTTTCCAAAATATTTTTAAAAAATCTCCAAAATCCTAGTTTAGATTCAAGTAGTTTAGGATCTAAGATTCATCTTATATATGTTTTGAATATATTGTTTTGATCACCAAGTTTATTCTCTACATCTTTATGAAAATTGTTTCATTATGGTGGACTCTGTAATTGTTATTTTTCGGGGTGAAGAAATGGTGGATTCTGTGTTTCTATTCATAAACGGTTGTTGAGCCTATATCGGTGGACACCGAAGTGTGTGGACTCACGCGTTGTAGCACTTGCGTGGGTGGATTCCTACATTATTGCTTTAGAGGAGAGGTTGAAGATTGAAGACACGTCAAGACTTACGGGAAGTCGAGTCGTTGAGTAAGTCATCTGTCAGCTTATGTAAATCCGTATCATAGTGAATTATGTGGTTGGGTTGTCTGAGATTTTTTCTGGTGCGAGTTATCCTCGTACATCGACGTGTTGTGTGATTGATCTATTTTATCCTATTATCATCAAGATGCATGCTTAGGTTTAAGATAAAATTGGTTAATCTGTTTGAACACAACAATTAATTTAAAATCGGTGCAAAGTTTTTGTTTCGGGTACTTATTTAAGTTTTATATTTAATTTGAAAAAATAAAAATTGATTTGTATTTTGACCATTCCCTTAGAGCAATGCATTTTAAAAACTTGATTACGTGTTTTAAATATATCTCATAGACCTATTCGCCTGGAATTTCATCAGCAACTGGGTGCACAAAATGACAACAAACCCCCTGTTCAACATCCTCGAGCCCAAAGAAGAGTCGCTGATGGAATTGTTAAATGATTCAACAACGAATTACTCAAAATCGATCACCCAAATGAATGCGTGGCCGTGTAAGCGTTCCTAAAGGGGGTCTCTACAATAAAAGAGCCATTTACTTCCAATTAAGAAACTCGCCTACCAACATGACTGACCTAGGGTAAAAGGTGGAGAAATATCTTCACATCGTTAATAGTTGGATTATCTATCACGAAAAAAGAGGATTTGATTAGTAAGAGGTTATGGGGCGAACGTTCTAAAAGGAGGCGAGGACCGAACGAAAATCCTAGAAAATACCGATTAAGGTTTGATCAATTTACACCACTTAATACAATGTTGGGATGATTTTTAGCTTTTATATTTAACTTAAGGATGTTGAATTAGCCAACCAGACTGAAAAGTTAACCGTTAAGAAAGAGATCAACCAATACTATAGTTTTTACAGGGATCACGAGTATGACACTAATGACCGTCTTCTTCTCAAGAATAAGATAAAGTCCCTAATCTGGAGAGGACGCCTAAAGGAGTTTATGGAAAAGACACACGGGAGGATAGTAGACCAATGAAGTAGGGGAAATATTATTGATGTTAGAGATAACCAAGGGAATCTATCATATGCCGAAAAGGACAAAGTAAGTGAAAGTGGGAAAAAATTATTAAACGGGACAAATTGGAATGATCTCAGAAGGATTCACAGCAGAAGGAGAATCCATATCAATAAGAAAGGCCTATCAGGGACAAAAAGTGAAGTAATGGAGGTCCAAGCACCCAATCCCTTAGAAAACTGAGAGAACATCATATTCACCCTAAAGACTAACATGGCCTGATCACACTACATGTCGACCTGTTCCTAATTAAAGCAATCACTAATTGGGTAACGAGGATAATCATGGTCGATATGGGAAGATCAACTGATCTAATCTATTACGACTTATATGATAAAATGCAGTTAACTGGTGCACGGCTCCGACTAGTCAAAGGCTTGTTGTTAGGCTTAGTAGGAAAATAAGTCTACTTTGAGGGGGATATCGAGCTTGCCATAATCATGGGAAAATACTCAAGTTCTTCACTTTGTAGGTTGAGTTATTGATCGTTAGATCCTCATCGACCTACAACATCCTCGTAGGATGAACAACAATGAGCAAACTCTATGCGATACTTTTCATAAAATTCCTTACCTTTCCATTCCCCGCATTAAATAGAACAAGGTCAATATACGAAAGCCAATCATATGCTAAGAGTTGTTACTTAACTTCTATAAAGCGCCAGAAAAAATCTTTCAACTTTGGTTATTTGGACCGAAGGGAGGATCTAACCAAAGGTTCACTTAGCAAGGACTTTATCCCGATTTCGTTGTTTGAAGCACAACTAAAAATGGTAATTTTAGAGCTTGCGCTTTAAAGAACTATGTGACCAGTTCATATTCAAGCACTTATTCTCAACATCGAGGAAACCAGAGTGCAACGAGCAAGAAAAGGACATGAACCAAATAATATTACACGATTTGAAGGAAGAGATGGATAAATCCAAAGGTTTATAGGTGGACCAATTCCTTTTAATCATGTAGTCATACCGAACAACTACCTAAGATCCTAGGGGAGAAACACCTTTTTCCCTTACACACGGTACATAAGCGATGGAGGGGTTGAATTAGAGATTCTCAGTCTAAAGGTCCACATCTTCAAAAACTCTGAGAATAAAAAAATACTAAAGGTAGCTTTGGATGTTATTAAGGATAAAAGATGTATGATCAAGTGCTTTCATCTTTAGCTTTGTCTTATTCCATTACTAAAACACTTTGTGTCCTAGTTTAGGTTGTTTCGTAAATCTTTATATTTAAGATTTTAAGACCGTAATTATTCATTTTTATTTGAGAGCTACCTCGTGCCATAACTAATGATAATGTCGCTTTATATAAAGTTAAAGGAACTTAGACGGCATAGTACCCCCTTGGTTATTTTGTTTTCATATATTGCAAACTTGATTAAAATTAACTTATTTGAATATTTAGATCAATTGTAAAAATAACACTATGCAATATACTTTTCATACAAAAAAATTATTTTCTTATAAATTGCATCATTGTTTGTGTATTTTAGTATAGGTTTTCTTGGTTGTGAAAAAACATACTTAGAGCTTCTGCCAAAATATTCTTCAAACTTTGGAAGGCAAAATCTGGGCAAATACCTGGACAACAGCGCCACTTGCTCGCCTCACCACAACAAAACTTTTCTTCATTACAACGAATAGGTTTTCGCTGGTATAACTCCATCGTGAAACCCTAGTACATCCCATGACCTGGCTTCGTCGAAGCCTTATAACAGTGACGATTTCCTTCTTTACAATGAAGCCCTAACAAAGGTACTGAATATGAAGAGAAAAAGAGATGTTTTTAAAAGATTGCATTATAAAATGTGTAAATTATGTTTCACATCCATATCTTTTAATGTGTTGGGGAAGGAACTTATTTGTGTGGACAAGAATAGCTTAGGGATGTTGAGAGCTAATGGCCACGAGTTTAAAATTCCTATTTAGTTCTTCTAATTACCATAAACAAGTTAAGGTTGTTAGGTTTTCAAACCGTTTTATCAAGATAAGAGAAATTAGACTTTCTTAAGAGCAAAATCCTTCTTTTAGTGTTTTTGAGGTATCCATTGTTGTTATCGATTTTCAAAGTCATTTGAAGTTTCATCACTTCTTATTATCAGGTGAACAAACATTTTACAAATTTGTTCTTGAGAGACTTTAAATATTTCTGATATCTCAAATATACTTGTGAGTTTATTTTGATTAGCTAAGAACTTTAAAACCTCCACCAACCTTTAGGAATCTCATATCCTAGGAAGTTAGAAATTTCATCGTGAGAAATTTTGCATAAAAGAGTTTAAAAATAAATTATGATGTTTTAAGTACTCATTTATAACTGAAGCTATGAATCGTGAGATGTTATTTATTATTTAGCAAGTGTTAATTTTCTAAGACGGAGTCATTTTGTGACGTGTTTATGCCCAGACTATGATGACTCTTGTTAGTCGTGTTATTTATGTTGTTAAGTTCAACTGGGTGTAAAAATTATTTATTATGTTATTCGCGTCGTGTAATGTTTTTAATGGGTCATCTTCATGTTAAATAAATAAATATTATTGTTGCAAATTAAAATTATTTGATAGTCCATAAATATATGAAGTGATGGACAAACGTAAACACTTCG
The DNA here is from genome assembly GCA_949130495.1 of Sambucus nigra. Taxonomy (NCBI): domain Eukaryota; kingdom Viridiplantae; phylum Streptophyta; class Magnoliopsida; order Dipsacales; family Adoxaceae; genus Sambucus; species Sambucus nigra. Next base: position 393,934,296 of record OX422215.1, read on the forward strand.
CTAACATGATGCACTGGTACACAAACCATACGAGAAAATTGAATGTTAAATTCTTTATATATAGATATAGTATTTTAATGAATGGTCAAGTAGGGGCTTCTTTATAGTTAATTTTAAGAAATATACATCTCTGACCAACTTGGGTAAATTATATGTAAATTTTACTTACTTTTATCATGTAATCTAGCTTCATACATTAATTTGTATTGAGCTTTTTACATTAAACTTTGTATAAGGTACAACCAAACCAAAGGGTATAGTTCTAAGACAACTTAATATCATATGATTAGTTAGTTGTCTTTGCTTGTCAAGAGCATTGAAATTTTTTGGAGATCTGTCAAACTCATAATCTATGATTTTTAAGTTTGATATCAGTATCTCCCCACAAAATTATTACCTTATGTATTACTTGAAGTTTTCATATATATTTCCATGTAAAAAAAGTTCTATAGAAGAATTTTCTTGATACCCATGTAAATTTAAAGGTTTTATAGCACGCATTTCAATGTAATAATTCTAATTATAATGTCAATACTTTTTCCTCTGTTTAAATTGCAATTGAGATAAGAGAATCATACTTTATGTATTGTTATGCAAATCCTCGCTCTCGATTGATATGGGTCTCACTAACTCTTTTGCAACTATGAGACGTGTAGAATTACAAACTCTTCTGCAAAAAAATCCAAACTTAAAGATAATATTAGTATATAAATTCAAGAGCATTCCACGATTTTTTTGCGACTTTCACTTTCAACCCAATTCACCGCCTATGTCCCCTTTACGCCCAATCTTTTCGAAGAACACTTGGCCCCACCCCTGGTCTAACCGTGACCGTTGGCACGGAGTTAGTTGGGGATACTTCCTCGAGTCCTATCATGATCGCGCACTCGACGAAATAACTTTACAAGCGACATTTATCTTCTTCACTCATGCGATATTGTTGGATTAGGCTTTCGCCCATTGTCCACACATGCACATCACGCAGATTTATGCCAACGATAAAGAATATAAGCATCACAAATTCCAACTATATTATAAAACAATAATTTTAACAACACTCTTATTAATAGTATGATAAAACAGGTCAAGTAAAAAATAACTAAAATTATGGAACTAAAAAGTGGATTACGCCACGAATAAGTTTATGTTTTCTCTATGGCCTTTTGTCTATTAAGAAGTGTGCACAAAGGATATGAAAGTATGGAATCAAGTACTACCTACATCATGAAAGGTTTAATTAAAGTAATTAAATTCAAAGTTGATAACTTTCTATTAAGAGAAATTATCAAATCAGATTACCAATACAATTATAGGTGGCTAATATGTTAAAATGAAGAACATAAGCTTGTAGTTGAAATTGAATGTTCATTTCACAACTTCCACCTACTTGTTTGGCGCAATGACCTCAACTGTGTTTTTGCCGACTCTCTTTCGAAGAAGTAGCGTGGGATAGTCTTTGGAGCAATTGAGTGATAGAAAGTTCCCACATTTTTTATCAACATGTTGATACATTACTCCACCATCTACAAAAAATTAACCTCATTGTTCAATGATCTGAAGTCATTAATGATTTTACAACAAGACAATTATTTTGACCTCTAACCGAGATTAAAGAATATTTTAATTCCTAACCCATATCAAAATTCAAAGAAACTAAATATAATTTTGAATTTGTAAAAAGTCGAGTGATATGGAAATGGAGTCTATATATAGACATATGTATGGGAGTGCCTAAAGTCCATAGCAGACAACGCTAAATAATTAGGTGAGAAGTTATATAAACTCAAAATAATTTTAAATGCAGAGTCGACTTTGTAAATTCAAAATGTCACTTCAAAAATAAGATTTTCTCTAAATGTGTATGTTGATATACTCACAAAAAATTTACACGTACGTGTGAAGTGGATATTTATATTTAATGCTTTGAACATAGAAGTATTCATATTTTTTATCCATAACTCAATCATCTAAGCTAAAAAATTCACAAAATAAAAATAGAACAATCATATTAAATTTAGGCAACCTTAAATCTATTCGGACGCCAAGAACTTCATCAAATGTTTCACTACATATTCTTCCTATTGTATCATCCCGCCTAAAATAATAACGGGTGGTCAATCCTATACTACATTAAATCAGGAGTTTCAGATGGTCCAGTCTCAACATCAACTGTCGGTACTATATAATATAGGACTAACTACCCGATATCATATAGGCGAGATATTAAAATTTAATTAAATATGCAACAGACAACAAACCAACACTATAACACTACAAGTAAGGAAAAGAAAGATGCAAGAAGAACTATGAGAAATGAAATGCTAGAATAAAACAAAATAAATAACTACAACAGAATGTAATACAAAAAGTAGACCCGAATAAGCTGTCGGGTCACAGCCAATACAATAACTAGAATGGAATAAATATAAACATGTATATAAATATCCCTTAGGTATAAACCCGATATACAACATGAATCCTACCTAGAATTTCTTTTTTTAAAGAAGTAGGAAGCGGCTACAAGATACATCCCGCAACAGTCTGCACCTGTCACGGCTCCCAAGACTCTGGATAGAAGATCATCCGGCATCCATGCGGTAGGACACCTGTAATAGTATGTATATATACAGGCAGGAGAGAAAAGTAAATGGGTCAGAGCTCGAGTTGTGAAAATATTTAGCAAGTGTGTTAACCGTGCATAATAAATATCGGTGCACTTATTTCATAATTAAAGTGGAATCGCACTCTCGTGGAATCCCAACTCACCTCTCATCTAAAGGCGCGCACCTATTCGCGTCCTCAATTTTATTAGTTAAATTACCCCCATTTATAAGGACAACCTAACTTATCATAGGCCTAGCCTATACCCACGAGATCTACCCTCCTATCATAACCCAAGAATCCACCCATTTTCTAAACACAGTTAGGTATTTATTTTCAATCATATGTGCCTTATTAGGCTTAGTGGATTCCGGTTTATAATTTAACCATTTATAAATTTAATAAGTTACCCAATATGCATTTGGGTTGAAACATATGATTTAATTTCTAATTAATAAGCAGGCACAATTATTATTGACACAACTTCCCACCAATTTCAACGTTGCGCTACGTTTCGTGCGTGGGGTGTCTTGCAAAGCGAAATCCAAACAAGGAACCACCCCGTTAAACTACTCCTTGTCAACGTCGATCCTGGAGATCCATTATGCCACACATAAATATCGACAGAACTTCTCTCTACTCTCAACAATGTACTATATTTCGTGCGTGGGGTGTCTCGGAAAGAGAAATCCAAACAAGGAACCACCCTGTTACACTACTCTTTGACAATGTCGATCATAGAGATCCACAATGTCGTACATACCATAATTGGCAGAACTTTTCTCCAATTTCAACACTGCACTGCGTTTCATGCGTGGGGTGTCTCGCAAAGCGAAATCCAAACAAGGGATCACCCCGTTACACTACTCCTTGACAATGTCGATCCTAGAGATCCATAATGCCATGCATACAATATTATGCTACTACTACAACTAACATCTCCAAAAATATCCTTGGGATGATGTAACCGAAATATTCCTTAAATGCGATACATCAACCCCCATCAATCTAGTACACCATAATCATCCAAGATGTACTCCACAAAGATTCTATATCCTTTAATCTATAGGATATATAAATATATATAGGCATTTTATTCTCACCATATATATATATATATATATATATATATATATATATATACCAATCATCCATACCCATGACCAAATGTACATATCATATCTGATGTACAATGGACATGCACAGAATCCACCCGACTATATATATCGCCGATAAAACTGCATCAATGCTATCATCTTCCCGGTGCCCGGCTCACGTAGCAACTGGGGACCACCTGGTGGGGATCAACGACACCCACCTCGTGATAACTCACACACACGACGTCCCGGGAAGCGGTCATAGCTCCAACTGGCAATGAGACGAAACATACCCACCACGTCTCATCCCAAAAATATATCTATCGTATAATAACACACGGGACGACTATGACCTGGGGAATATCCACACCCTGCTCTATATGCCAGGATGCTCACCCTCTGCGCGAAAACTTCCCAATGATAGCATGAGCGGGGTATGCTTAACCACATAAGTATATATATCGCTCACATGCGCAATATACATACATTCATATGATCCCATCATATGATCAAATAGTAAACCATCATATACGGTTTAAATATCCATACCATGTATGTCCACAACATAAATATATCCATATATTTATATGCATACAGATATATATATACACATATTCACATATCCATATATCTATATATATAAACTAATTCTCGTTCATATGTATAAGATATATAAACCCGGCTATAAGTATACATAATCCTCAATATACAAGTCGTCACCACAATTTCCTTTAATTTACCTCGATATGTGAATACAATCCCTCACTTGAAACATATTCAATCAATTTTCCTATGATGAATAGTCTCCCAAAATCATATGTATTTATATATACATATATATTCAACCTTAGGGTTATCACCCAAAATTTTGTGTATGGATCCATCACTACACATTTCATCCATATTCAAAAGTACATAATTTCCTTTAGTACTATTTAACCATAGGCACATACATGACTTAATAGTCTAAAACCTCAAATTATTCCAACCCCGTTTCAAGTATTGGAATCTCAATGGTTATTTCCCCACAATTACGTGTAAACTATCCTAACTAGAATTTATGCTACCGCTTATTCTAGTCGATAGTACGATCCAAATCGTTCCCAATTTCACCAGTGGTTCAATTAATCTTATGAACCCTTACTCCTATTGAGTTATCAATTGTTCCTTAATCTAAACATTTCTAAGCATATGAGACCCCTCACTCTCTAAGAGTTCTCAACCTCACATCATGTTTATACCTCCTTTTATCTATAATTGGTATTCCCAACCTCAATGAGGTTTCCCCATAATCTCTATATGCAACTCCAATATATACATGGATACATTTCTCCCAATTTACCCTAAGGAGTCCCCAAAATCCTAATGTGTGAGAAACTCCTTATATGTCTTCAAGAACATCTCTCTTACCTCATAAGAGAAGGCCCCCAAATCAATAAACCCAGCCAAAAAGGGTTTGGAATCACTATGGAGAAAATACCTCAAAATGCCCTGTTTCTGAATCGATTCGGCCCTATTCCGAATCGATTCGGTCTAGCGAAAGACATGGGCTTCTTCCACAGGCCGAATCAATTCGGCTTGGGTCCGAATTGATTCGGTCAATGCAGACCTGCCAATCTCCCTAAACCGAATCGATTCGCTTAAGGGGCGAATCGATTCGAGCCTGCAAATTTTGAAGGGTTCTTCTTCTTCATCAAAACCCATGAATTCTAAACCCTAAATTTTTCATTCTAACCCCCAAACCTTCATCAAATCATGATTTTAAGCCCATAAATCAACCCAAAGTTGATCCCAACCATTTCTATTCCATTAAATCCATATTTAAGCATTGATTTCAAGATTAAACCCAAAAATTTAGGTTTTGATATTAATACCGAAAAATCCATTTCTTTAACCCAAAAATTATGAAATGAAATACACAAATAGCTATTTAGCAATATTAAACACTTGCCTCGGATTCGTAGAGGTTGGATCGTCCTCGATATCGCGATTGGGCCGGAAATCTCCAAGCTTTTCTTCCTCTCTCTCTCCCTTCTCTTCTTCTTTCTCTTTTCCTTTCTCTTTTCTTTCTATTTATCTCTTTCTCAAATGAGAAGGCTTCATCCATAAGCCTCTTAAGCCTATAAAACATAAGTCCCAGTTTTAAATGTTAATTCACAATTTAAATGACTCGTTTACACCAATTCGAGTCAAACTGACTTAAAAATATTCCGGAGCCGAAATAAAACCCAATGATAGTCATTTTGACTATCTCGACCCTTTCGGGATCAATGTTACCCTCAAAATCATCATCCGAAATACTTTAAAACGTCCTCTATTTTTGGACTTCCATTCTCAATTTTTAGAATTTTCCAATTCAATTAAATTTTATTTTCCCAAAATTTAATTTCTGAGTCTCCAATAATCGTGGGGTGTTACACCTATAATATTCGTTTGGGAGCTTTGCAACTTAACAAAGCATATCAACATGAGATACATATTAAAAAAAATAGAAACAACATAATATTTAGTGAGCTCATTTGAATTCTGAAATAGTATGAAATACATGCTTGCCAATAATTGAAAGTGACACGGGGTATTAGTAAAACAATTAAAACTCTCACCAAAATAGATTATCTCTTCTAACATGTCATATGTAAGAAATAGGTACACAATCTGAAAGAGTATAATAGATAGGCCTTTGTAGGTCTTTTGACAAACACTATATAAGCAATTTAAAACTAAATACTAATACATATGTAAACTATGTTCATTTACATGCATTGCATTATATTTGAATTCTAAATTTCAATTTACTAACAAACAAATCAATGAAAAATAACTTTGAAATGCAAATAACTTATATAATTGGAGTGAACCAATATAATATGTACCAGGGTGATGTGAGGCTGGATTGGGATCTTGAGCTATTAGCATCTATGACAAGTTTTTTTCACGACACATTTATGGTATTGTGACACCCCGCCTAATTAAATACCGGGCGATCACTCCTTTATTAAATTAAATCAAGGTGAACAATTGGTTCATTCTTAGCATCACTGTCGAAAAATAACTTTTCCAATTTAAACACCCTAATTAATTAAGCAAAGTGTCAAAACCATTTTTGAACATTACTTTCCAAATTTTTATTTTAAAAACAAAGATTTAATTATTTACAACAATTCAATATTAAATAATCACACCACAATAATCCTGGAACATATAATCCAAATACTTTAAACATTCAACAACTAAATCCCAACATTAAAACTTAAAGTAAAACATCCAGACAGTAATAAATCCCAAAATGACAATACTAGAAATAACTGAATCACAATGTCCAAATAAACAACTTAATAATGAAAAGGGAGACACATGCCCCACTAAATGAATATGCTAGGAGTGGAGTCAAATAAATGAGGTCGTCTAAGCAAGGGGCATGCAACTCCCACCTAAGCTGCAGCGCGTTCCTTCCAAGGGATCCTAAGCAAGACACCCCTGTGGTTGGGCACCTGTAATATATACATATATATACAAGAGAGAAAGAGAAATAGAAACGGGTCAGAGCCCGATAGTGTAAAAGATTTAAAATTCGTTTAGCAAGTATTTAAAATATTTACAGGCCAATGCAACAACATATTAGTGCGACACTCTCTTGAAAAATTCTCACCTCTCTTCTAATGTGCACACCTATCGCACTAACCTTCCCAACGGTTTATCTTATCTTATATTGCACTAATCTTCCCAATGATTTAACTTAGTTTAGGTTACTCGAAGATTTAAAACTGAACAACATAATTGTTTAAGAGAATAATTTCATTTATTAACAAAGCTATCATTTTAACTTTATTTATTAATAAAGTTTCCCAGTGTCATATTATACTTTTCAAAACAAGTGTTTCCAATTTGAAGTCAAGATTCATATCTTACTTACCATAACACAGTAGGCAGTTCCAAATTTCAGAATTTCATATATATATTAAATACTCGTATAATATATATATTCTAACAGCACCCCATATGGTGCGTGCATACTCTGCTATCCAATCCCCGTATCTCTCGTACTAAGGGAAATACAAGTTCGGAATCACTCTCGAACTGTATTAACACATACACAAACAATATTGAGGCGAATCATAGATTCCAAGTCTCTAAGAGGATAGCACATGGCCCCACGTCTCTTAGGACCGTCTGAACTATCGATTCGATAGCCTGTACCAAGGATATCTATCTTCTAGGGTACGAGTCAATATCCCCCATAAAGGTCCCATCGAGATAAGACTGTCCCAGCGCGGTAACCTCAGGGATAGCAAGTAGCGCAGGCACGATTTTCACACATAGATAGTATATGCATAAACACAGTCATATAACTATACTAATATTACCATATCAACTTAGGTACATTTCAAATCCCATATTTATGACATTTGTCCTCATATCTCATTATTTAGTTCTCACGTATAACCGTTCATTTCTTACTTTGATTCGAAGGATTTTTCCAACTTACTACGTAATACTCATGGACTCTATCCTCCCAAGTGTAGAATTCAGTAGATAGTCATCTAATTTCCAACGTAACCATCTTACGCGTCTCTCCCCTTAATACATAATTTCCTCGTCCCTTATATGTAAATATCCCAAAAATACAACTCTTGTCTTATATTAAAGGTCCCATAATTATTTATAAGTCCTACTGGTCTTCTTTATCTCCCAAAACATTTTAATAAGGGTGTCCAAGGATTATTTCTCATTAAATTGCATTCAACTAATTTAAAAAGGGGAAAATATGAGTCTGCCAGAAGGGGTCAATCGATCGAGGTCTGGGGCTCGATCGATCGAAGCTCTTGGCTCGATCGATCGATCAAGCAGGTATGGCGAATTCTGCAGTTAATCAGTTACGGGTTCTATCACATAAACTCCTCCAAATCCAAACTTTTCATTCCCAATCGCCCATAAATTTGTACTACTAACATTATAATCTCATTTTATGTATCTTCCACGTAAAGCATGTAAATTTCCGTCACTAATCATGGATTTATAGGCAAAAACTTCATAAAAATCTCAAGAACCCTAGAATTTCTTTAATATGGTTCTAATCAATCTTTTCCATAATTTTCTTCTTCTAAAACATCATAATTTTGTGGTTTAATCCTCTACATGTGAAGGGGTTTCCAGAATAACATTCAAATCATTACTACATGCGATTTCCTATCTCAAATTTTTGGTTTTCTTCCATAAACTCATCGTAATCATCCCTAGACTAACATGAGTGATGCATTAACGAAAATAAGAAAGATAAACACTTGCCTGGGATTTTCAGAGTTCTGGTTTGATGACGAATTTGGTGTGGTTACGTTCCCCGTCGCGCGATCTATGCGTTGGTGGTGGTGGCAGTGCAAACGAATGGATTTTGGGCCTTGGATTGCTTTGAAAGCTCTCTCCTTCCCTCTCCTATGGCCGTCACTTGTCTTTGATTGTTTTAACCCTAGAAGACAACCTTAGACATCTGATATATCCCTTGAAATTTCGTGGGCTTAATTACCCAAAAATACGAAATGTCCAAAATGCCCTCCTGGGGTACTAATTAAGCCTAAAAACGCCCCGAGACCCAAACTAAACCCCCGGGTACACTTTTCTGACTATCTCGACCCTTCCGAACACTTTGACGCACTCAAAACGACCATATGAGCGACTTATAATATATTCACTTTTATTCATCAATATTTAGTCCCGACGCGACACGGGCGTGTCCCGACTCAAATTTCTAAAATTGTCATTTTATTCACTCATGACATTTAATATAACCAATATTATATATTACTTTGCTCATTAGTAATATTCAACAAATTTCCCATAATTACTAACTCTCATCACGTTAATAATTATAACATAATTAATTTCCGGATTTATATTAAATAATTAATTCACATTAAATTTAATAAATCCCCAAATTAATATAGCATAAAAATACGGGGTATTACATACTTCCCCCCTAATAACGGAATTTCGTCCCGAAATTCGAAAAATAAGGCATACCTGGTAAGAATAAATCTGGGCATCTCTCGCGCATATCTGCCTCGCGCTCCCAAGTGGATTCCTCCACATTATGATGCTCCCACTGGACCCGTACAAGTGGAACTATCTTCGACCTCAATCTCCTCTCGCTATGGTCTAGGATAGCTACCGGTATCTCCTAGTAAGAGCTGTCAGGCTGTAAGTCTATCTCATCTATCGCAATGTGGGTATGGGCCATATCATCCCGAAGATATCGTCGCAACGACGAGATGTGGAATACATCGTGAATGCGATGTAAATACTCTGGCAGTCCCAATCTGTATGCTACCGGCCCAATCCTCTCGATAATGGGAAATGGTCCCACGTACCTCGGGGCTAATTTCCCTTTCTTCCCGAACCTCATCACTCCTTTCATAGGAGATATACGTAGTAACACTTGGTCCCCCACATTAAACTCCTGGAAGAACCGTTTCGCATCGGCATAGCTTTTCTGTCTGTCCTGGGCTACTCGAATGCGACTCCTGATCATCTCAATCCTCGCGGAGGTTTCCAGAATTACCTCTGGTCCTAAAAACTTGTTATCCCCCACCTCGAGCCAACAAGTTGGGGAACGACAAGGCCTGCCATACAAAGCCTCAAATGGGGCCATGCCAATCGTGAACTGATAAGAGTTATTATAAGCGAACTCTACCAGTGGAAGGTGTGGCTCCCAACCTCCTCCAAAATCAATAACACACATGTGTAGCATATCCTCCAACATCTGATTAGTACGCTCTGTCTGTCCATCTTTCTGTGGGTGATAAGCTGAACTCAACCTCAACTCAGTACCCATAGCCTCCTGAAAGCTTTCCCAAAAATACGACACGAAAATCTTGTCTCTATCTGATACAATATTCAGGGGCACCCCATGTAATCTGACAATCTCAGCAATGAACAACTGAGCATACTGACCCGTGGTATAGTCTGTCCACACCGGCAGGAAATGAGCCACCTTGGTCAAACGGTCTACAATCACCCAGATAGAGTCGTAGCCCCGCTGTGATGTAGGCAACCCTGTAATAAAGTCCATGGAAATACTTTCCCACTTCCACGCGGGTACTTCCAATGGCTGAAGCAACCCTGACGGTTTCTGATGGTCTACCTTTACCAGCTGGCAGGTAGAACACTTGGATACGAACTCAGCAATGTCCTTCTTCATCCCACTCCACCAGTATTGCCGCCTCATATCCTGGTACATCTTCTCTCCTCCAGGATGCACCGCAAATCGGAAGCCGTGAGACTGGGTCATCATTGTATGACGTAATTCTGATCCTTCTGGAACCACCAATCTCCCATTAAACCTCAAACCCCCATCAGAACTAACAGAATAGGACTCAGCACCCTCAGTTAAAAGTCGTACAATCTGATCCTAGCAAAACGGGTCTGCGGTCTGTGCCTGTATCACCCTCGTAATAATCTCGGGTGTCACTGTCATAACAGATATGAAGGAACGGGCTACTGCGTCCTGGTAGCCTAACTCCTTCCACTTTGCTTTCCAGACGTCCGTTACCTCGTCTACCGGTCTACGGATCAACGCATCAGCAACTACGTTGGCCTTTCCCGGATGGTACTGTATGTCGAACTGATAGTCCTTCACAAACTCTAACCATCTGCGCTGACGCATATTCAGCTCTCGCTGAGTGAACAGGTACTGCAGTGACTTGTGATCTGTGAACAAGCGGAATTTCTCCCCCAATAAATAGTGCCTCCATATCCTCAATGAAAAAATGACTGCTGTTAACTCCAGGTCGTGGGTGGGGTAATTCTTCTCATGCGTCTTAAGCTTGCGGGAGGCAAAAGATATTGCCTTCTCCTCCTGCTGAAGTACTCCCCCAAGTCCCCGTAAAGAGGCATCGGTGTAAACCAGGTACTCCACACCCGACTTCGGTAAAGCAAGGACTGGTGCTGAAGTAAGCTTGTCTTTCAGCCCGTCGAAAGCCAATTGACAAGCATCATCCCAAACATGTGGTACCCCTTTGCGAGTTAGGTTCGTCAATGGACCCGCTATTTTGGAGAATCCCCGAATGAATCTCCTGTAGTATCCGACTAACCCCAAGAAACTACGCACTTCCGTCGGTGTCGTGGGCTATCCCCACTCCCTCACTGCTGACACTTTACTCGGGTAGACTGCTATCCCCTGCTCAGAAACAATATGCCCCAAGAACTGTACTTCTCGCAACCAGAATCCGCACTTCTCGTACTTAGCATACAACTGATGCTCTCGTAGAGTCTGAAGAACCTGTATCAAGTGCTCGGCATGCTCCTCCTCGGAGTGTGAATATATCAAAATGTCATCTATAAAGACGATGACAAACTGATCCAAGAACTCTCTGAACACTCGGTTCATTAAGTCCATGAACACGGCTGGAGCATTTGTGAGGCCAAATGGCATCACACCGAACTCATAGGACCCATATCTCGTCAAGAAAGCGGTCTTTGAAACATCCTGCTCCCTAATACGTAGACGATGGTACCCCGACCTCAGATCTATCTTCGAAAAGAAAGTTGCTCCCCTCAGTTGGCCGAACAAATCATCGATTCGAGGCATCGGATACTTATTACGTATCGTGACCTTGTTCAACCCCCGGTAGTCCACACATAGCCTCAGTGAACCATCTCTCTTCTTCACAAACAAGACTGGAGCGCCCCAAGGTGAGGTACTCCTGCGAATGAAGCCCTGACCTAACAGTTGCTCTATCTGATCTCGTAACTCTCGCATCTCTGCCGGAGCCATACGATATGGAGCGCGTGCTATCGGTCTAGTATCCGGTAATAAATCTATGACAAAGTCTATCTCTCGACTGGGGGGTAGGTCTGGTATCTCCTGAAACACATTGGAATACTCACGAACAACTGGAATCGAGTCTAAGGGAATCACAACCTCCTTAGAGGTATCCTCCTCTATGTAATACAAATGAGCGGTCGAGCCTCCCTCTGGGCGAGGCATCGCCACTACAAACAACTCTTGCCCCGGAATGGCAAAAATAATACTCCCACCGAAACAATCAATCATGGCTCTGTAAGCTGCGAGCCAATCCATACCGATAATAGCATATCTAAGACTAACATGTCTGCAGGTAATACCAAGCCACCAATCTCTACCCCCATTCCCCGGCATATAAAGAAAATAAGCAAACCATTCCCCAGTGGTGAGTCTACACACGTCACAGTGCTCTCTGTTGTGGTTAACAACCCTAAGGCCTTCGCAAAATGCGTAGCTATAAAACAGTGCGTCGCCCCAGTATCAAACAAAACTCGACCCATAGTACCATAGATATGAAACATACCCTCAATCGCGTGTGGTGCCTGTGGAGCTACTGCCTGGTAGACGTTATAGACACGTCCATACTGTAACTGCCCCTGCTGCACTGGAGCTGCTGGAACGGCTGGTACCTGGGCTGGTGCTGGGAGGGCAGCTGGAAAAAGTGGCCTATGTGGCTCATTACGGGCATCCTGCTGTTGTGGGGCCCTCTCTCCCTCTGGACAATCCTGGTGCCTATGGCCATGCTTGCCGCACCCAAAACATCGGCCTTTGAAATTTCCTCCCCTCTGACCCTGCTGACCACGGACCTGCTGGCCGTTACCACCCCTCCACTGGCCCTGATGGCCCTGATGAAAACGCTGTTGGCCCGATTGGCCCTGTTGCTGACCCTGCTGCTGTCGGTGTTGGCATTGCTGGCCCTGCTGATTAGGCTGGCCCTGCCTATAACCCCCAATTCCCTGTCTGGAATCACCTGAACGGAATCGCTTAGCAGGGTCCCCCTGATGGGAACTCTGCTCGTGCTGACGAGTCTGTCCTTGAGATGTCGGTGCTCCACTAGCACTACTACACCGGTCCTGCCCTGTTGGCTGGACTCTCCTGCTATCTTGCTTCCCTGCAGATGGAAGCGGTGATCCTGATAATGTAGTAACGCAGCATTGAGTACATCAGTGAAAGTACTCAGAGACGGATTCCCTAGAAGGTGCTGACGGATCCTCCAAGCTAACCCGTCCACAAACAGCATTATTTTCTTACCCTCAGTGGGTGCCCCATCTGGCACTATGGTGAGAAGTCTCGTGAACTCCTCCTCATACTCAGCAATGGTAGAATTCTCCTGTTTCAAGTTCAGTAATTTCCACCTCATCTCAGTCTGCACGGCGGGTGGAAAGTACTTGCGGTCAAACCGCTCCCAGAACGACTGAATCGGGACCGTGTCCCTCTCCTCCAAGGTGGTGGTGGACTCCCACCACTGCAAAGTGGCCCCCACCAGCTTAAAGGAAGCCAACGACTGTTTATGCACGTCTGTGCACTCATACATACGAAGATTCCGCTGTATATTTTTCTTTCATTGGCTGACGATGATGATATCTGAACTACCAGAGAACTCAGGGGGATGCGCCTTCTGAAAGGCATCCCCAACCCACTACCACGCAGATGGAAGCTGTGCATGTACTGGTGCCACTGCCTGAATCTGGGGTGGAGCCTGTTGTACCACCGCTAGCGCGGCATTCACCGCCTGGGCAACAATAGCGGCTACTTCATTAGCATTCATTGTACCCTGTGCCGGAGCTGCTGGCTGCTCGGCTGGGGCACGCCTATCCTTCGGTGCACGACTTGGAGGCATCTGAAACGTGAAGAAATTCATTAGTCTACAGTTATTATCAAATCTCAAATAGCTGAAGACGTAAACGTAAAAGCAAGAATACAACAATCCTAAAATAGGGCTCTATAGCAAAAATGTTAAGCTGAAAGCGAAATAAGCTGTACAGATCCTAAGGACACTAGAACCTGATGATCTGATACCACCTGTGACACCCCGCCTAATTAAATACTGGGCGATCACTCATTTATTAAATTAAATCAAGGTGAACAGTTGGTTCATTCTTACCATCACTGTCGAAAAATAACTTTTCCAATTTAAACACCCTAATTAATTAAGCAAAGTGTCAAAACCATTTTTGAACATTACTTTCCAAATTTTTATTTTAAAAACAAAGATTTAATTATTTACAACAATTCAATATTAAAGAATCACACCACAATAATCTTGGAACATATAATCCAAATACTTTAAACATTCAACAACTAAATCCCAACATTAAAACTTAAAGTAAAACATCCAGACAGTAATAAATCCCAAAATGACAATACTAGAAATAACTGAATCACAATGTCCAAATAAACAACTGAATAATGGAAAGGGCGACACATGCCCCACTAAACGAATATGCTAGGAGTGGAGTCAAATAAATGAAGTCGTCTAAGCAAGGGGCCTGCAACTCCCACCTAAGCTGCAGCGCGTTCCTTCCAAGGGATCCTAAGCAAGACACCCCTGTGGCTGGGCACCTGTAATATATACATATATATACAAGAGAGAAAGAGAAATAGAAACGGGTCAGAGCCCGATAGTGTAAAAGATTTAAAATTCGTTTAGTAAGTATTTAAAATGTTTACAGGCCAATGCAACAACATATTAGTGCGACACTCTCTTGAGAAATTCTCACCTCTCTTCTAATGTGCACACCTATCACACTAACCTTCCCAACGGTTTATCTTATCTTATATTGCACTAATCTTCCCAATGATTTAACTTAGTTTAGGTTACTCGTAAGATTTAAAACTGAACAACATAATTGTTTAAGAGGATAATTTCATTTAGTAACAAAGCTCTCATTTTAACTTTATTTATTAATAAAGTTTCCCAGTGTCATATTATACTTTTCAAAACAAGTGTTTCCAATTTGAAGTCAAGATTCATATCTTACTTACCATAACACAGTAGGCAGTTCCAAATTTCAGAATTTCATATATATATTAAATACTCGTAAAATATATATATTCTAACAGCACCCCACTTAAAAATTATGGTGCGTGCATACTCTGCTATCCAATCCCCGTATCTCTTTTAATAAGGGAAATACAAGCTCGGTATCACTCTCGAACTGTATTAACACATACACAAACAATATTGAGGCGAATCATAGATTCCAAGTCTCTAAGAGGATAGCACATGCCCCCACGTCTCTTAGGACCGTCTGAACTATCGATTCGATAGCCTGTACCAAGGATATCTATCTTCTAGGGTACGAGTCAATATCCCCCATAAAGGCCCCATCGAGATAAGACTGTCCCAGCGCGGTAACCTCAGGGATAGCAAGTAGCGCGAGCACGATTTTCACACATAGATAGTATATGCATAAACACAGTCATATAACTATACTAATATTACCATATCAACTTAGGTACATTTCAAATCCCATATTTACCACATTTGTCCTCATATCTCATTATTTAGTTCTCACGTATAACCGTTCATTTCTTACTTTGATTCGAGGGATTTTTCCAACTTGCTACGTAATACTCATGGACTCTATCCTCCCAAGTGTAGAATTCAGTAGATACTCATCTAATTTCCAACGTAACCATCTTACGCGTCTCTCCCCTTAGTAATAATTTCGTCGTCCCTTATATGTAAATATACCAAAAATACAACTCTTGTCTTACATTAAAGGTCCCATAATTATTTATAAGTCCTACTGGTCTTCTTTATCTCCCAAAACATTTTAATAAGGGTGTCCAAGGATTATTTCTCATTAAATTGCATTCAACTAATTTAAAAAGGGGAAAATATGAGTCTGCCAGAAGGGGTCGATTGATCGAGGTCTGGGGCTCGATCGATCGAAGCTCTTGGCTCGATCGATCGATCAAGCAGGTATGGCGAATTCTGCAGTTAATCAGTTACGGGTTCTATCACATAAACTCCTCCAAATCCAAACTTTTCATTCCCAATCGCCCATAAATTTGTACTACTAACATTATAATCTCATTTTATGTATCTTCCACGTAAAGCATGTAAATTTCCGTCACTAATCATGGATTTATAGGCAAAAACTTCATAAAAATCTCAAGAACCCTAGAATTTCTTTAACATGGTTCTAATCAATTTGTTCCATAATTTTCTTCTTCTAAAACATCATAATTTCGTGGTTTAATCCTCTACATGTGAAGGGGTTTCCAGAATAACATTCAACTCATTACTACATGCGATTTCCTATCTCAAATTTTAGGTTTTCTTCCATAAACTCATCCTAATCATCCCTATACTAACATGAGTGATGCATTAACGAAAATAAGCAAGATAAACACTTTCCTGGGATTTTCAGAGTTCTGGTTTGATGACGAATTTGGTGTGGTTACGTTCCCCGTCGCGCGATCTATGCGTTGGTGGTGGTGGCGGTGTAAACGGGTGGATTTTGGGCCTTGGATTGCTTTGAAAGCTCTCTCCTTCCCTCTCCTATGGCCGTCACTTGTCTTTGGTTGTTTTAACCCTAGAAGACAACCTTATACATCTGATATATCCCTTGAAATTTCGTGGGTTTAATTACCCAAAAATGCGAAATGTCCAAAATGCCCTCCCGGGGTACTAATTAAGCCTAAAAACGCCCTGAGACCCAAACTAAACCCCCGGGTACACTTTTGTGACTATCTCGACCCTTCCGGACACTTTGGCGCACTCAAAACGATCATACGAGTGACTTATAGTATATTCACTTTTATTTATCAATATTTAGTCCCGACGCGACACGGGCGCGTCCCGACTCAAATTTCCAAAATTGTCATTTTATTCACTCGTGACATTTAATATAACCAATATTATATATTACTTTGCTCATTAGTAATATTCAACAAATTTTCCATAATTACTAACTCTGATCACGTTAATAATTATAACATAATTAATTTCTGGATTTATATTAAATAATTAATTCACATTAAATTTAATAAATCCCCAAATTAATATAGCATAAAAATACGGGGTATTACAGGTATGTGTGGGCCACAGATCCACCTCAAACCTCTCATATAAAACATTTGCAGATTCACCTCAACTGCACCAAACCGTTTTATGAGAGAGAGAGAGAGAGAGTTAAGCCACCATGATTATTTTATATAACTAGTAAAACTGAGAGCGAGGGAGACACGCGGTTCACTTCACATTGAACAGGTGTAATATTTCTTCAATGGCTTAGTTTAAGCATGTAAATGAAAACTAGAAATATGGAATGCTATTAACTACGGGATAGTACAATCGAAATTTTAGAAAATGTGATGGTAATTTGGACATATAACCATAATAAAAAATTTAGATCTTTTTAGGTAGTAGAGATAATGAGTGGTATACTAGTTGAATTATTATGGAGCTAATCTTAAATCTAAAACTTCAAAAGGTTTTATTGTAATTATAATATATAACTAAAGTTATCATCACAACATGGCATCGACATTTGTCGTGCGCACACGATGACATGGGTACACTTCATCAAGCCATTTATTAATTTTGTATTATCGAGATTAATATATACATATATGTATTTGGCCAATACATGCAGTTAGTTGGTTCATGTACTAAGAGGTTCATCTATAGAAGTTTAAATGGAGTATGTTTGCATTAAATGTAATAGATACATGTATTTAGGTAGATATATTTTAGAGATCCTATAAATACCCATGTAATGTTTGCATTTGAAGTGAAGTCATAAAAAGTCAAAAATATTGTGTGAGTAATAAAGAAAAATTATCTCCTCATATTAGGTATTATCTCTCAAATATTGATTATGTTAGTGTATTTTATTACCTCTCAAATATTTTTTTTTTTTTTTAATAATCATGTATTTAAATGGAGGGATTTACGGAGGTGTCCTTAAATTGAATGAATACCTTAGCTATTTGAACGAAGGGTATAATGAAATTATTTTCGTGTCAGAATTTTTGGGATGTGATGGTTTTAAATGATTTAGTAGGTTTATTAATTTGTATGTCTGCTTCGCACATTAATAGTGCGCTATATTTACATTTACAATTTTCCAGCTGTTGATGCCAAAAATTATCCACCTACGTGGACCAATCAGAAGTGAACACATGGCCAAATTCTTACTCAGCAGATAATAAATCTGTCGACCAAAACAAGGAATGCAGACCAACACAAAGAAGGCTGACCAATAAAACTAATGAAGCATTATCATACTAAGGGTCATACTACACGTGGTTCATACAACCAATCGCCACATTCATTATGTAAGGCTGTAAATGCTTAATTGTATAAAAGCATTCCATCCCTTGACATTCCCCCTGACTTTTGGGTCATTATAAATACGTTGTATCCCTTTTGTCAAGGGCACGGTCGAACGAATTCTGGGATATTCTTATCTACAAGAGTACCAAGCTTTTTGTAACCTCTGAAATCAATAAAACAGCAGTGGACGTAAGCTTTCTTACATAGCTGAACCACTTTAAAAACTCTCTCTCTTTATTTATCATTAAATATTTTATCTGTGATTATAAAATTAAATCAAGTCTAGTTTTTTACATCAACAAATTGGCACCGTCTGTGGTAACGTGTTTCTAAGTGTCGTTCTCACTCTCATATACCTTTGTTCAAGACAAAATGAATGACCTCGAGTCTAGTGCCAGAATCGAAGGCAATCCGCATGTTCCATCTACTCAACCTATGGTGACAGACTTAACTGGAATCCTTACCAGTATTGCCAAAGGACAAGAAGCCATACAGGAAACGGTGAGGCAATTAGCTCAGTCACTAGAAATGTCTCCCTCATCCGGGAGAGCAATATCACCTCCACCTCCAAGATCCATCAGATATAGTTATTCCAGATCTTCACGAGATACCTCTTGCCGTCTAGGAGCAATTTCATCACGTCGGTCCACAAAGCCTTATGATATCCATTATTTTTCTCCTGAAAGGCCAATTGTCTTGGAAAGGTTAAGCAGAGCTTCGCCCTTTGATTGTCTGGGACCCCAAGCACATAGAAACCCTCATAGGGCGTTATCTAAGAACACTCAATATCCAGCCGACCAACATAAGGCCTCAGTCAGATCAAGATCAAGCGTCCGAGGATTTATACGCGTCGAGTAGACCTCTAAGGAGGAGAGTTCAGTGCAGACACATGGTCGAAACAGCCGAGCTACTTCGCATAGATCTGATACAGGTAATCCTTCATGGAAATGATCATTCCAACGGTTGGAAGATCGACTAGGGGAGATGACAAAGGCAAAAAATCCTTTACAACGGAGCTTCGTTAAAGGATCTCCCTTTATTCAAGCAATTGTGGATTTTCCTACATCATCTAAATTTAAAGATCCCGTGATTACCCCAAAATAAAAAGATAAAACTGATCATGTTTGTAATACCCTGTAATTTTATTGATTTTATTTAATGGGATTAATTAAATTAAATGGGATAATTAATCTGGATTTAAATACTAGTGAGACGAGAGTTGGTATTTTATTATGATGATAATGTTGAATATTACTGGGTAAATATGCTAATATATGATTATTGAATTTATTAAAATTCTCGCAAGTCATAAATACGATAATTCGAGAAATTTAGTTGGGACGCGCGTGTCAGTCGAGTCGGAAATTAATTTAATTGGATTTATAATCAAATTAAAATTTATCATTCGTATGGACATTTTGAGTGTGCTAACGTGTTCGAAGGGGTCGAAATAGTCAGAAAACACTATTCAGGGGTTTAGTTTGGGTTCCGGAGCATTTTTAGGCCAAACCAGAAATTCGGGAGGGTATTTTAGTCATTTTAATTTTTAAGGGATTTTGTCCCAGGAATTTAAGGCCATATTTATCAGCCAATATTAGGGCCATTATCTGTCAAAAATCAAGGAGTGTGCAACGTGAGAAAGAGGAGAAGTTATAAGAGGGTTACAAAGCCATAACCACCACACACCACCACTATTCGTCGGAATTGTGACCGGAGAGAATAAGAGAACCAGCCCTTAACATCACCAACGGATCAGAACATCAATTCAAAGCCAAGTGATTTGATTTCATTAAGTTTCAACGAATAATTTATCCATGATAGTGTAGGATTTGATGATAGCCATGAACAATGATTGAAACTCATAAAATATGGAGAAGAAACCTAAACTTTGGATAGGATTTGCATGTAGTTTAATTCTTGAAGTATCCCAGTAACAAAATTATAACCCTTGGTGAATTAAAAACGGATTTAGGAAGAGAAGAATGATGGTTCTTGAAGAAAATAGAAAAATATGATTTTTATGATAATATGAAGATTTGATCTAAGAAAAGTTTAATTGTTGATGATTTAAAAGTTTTGGAACGTTAATAATCATGTAATTAGGTTGTATAACGACCCCATACACTTACATTAGGATTTCACATCATGTAATGAAGATTTAGGACAAAGCTGGGACTGAAAAACGAAAAAACCCGTAGCCTGCACCTGCTTGATCGATCGATCTTCCCAGGAACTATGATTTTTTTTTCCTTTTTGATTTTAAGTGTTTCCGGTCATCGAAATTTGTAGTTGGGGATTATGTGAATACATTAGGACTTGAGGGAGACCAGTAGGGATATATTTAAATCCTGGAACATATTAGAATTTGGTTGAAAGGTAGTGTTGAATTTACGAGTGTCCGACGAGTAATTTCCTATTTTATGATGCGATAACATGATATAAATTCTTAGGAGTAATAAGTTAGCATTTGGGGCATAAATAAGGACTTAAGAGTACTGAATTAATATGTGGGAAAGTTAGGATACTAGTAAACTCTTCGGTTAAGTTTTAAGTACTCGAAACTATACGATGTGAGACGTATCGGCGAAATATATTACATATCATCCGGAATAATCATAGTGTATGAATTAGACTAATGGTATAAGGTTGAGAATATACCTTTAATAATATAACAAGTTATCTACGTTGTGTGAATGCTTAGTAAACGGAATATTATGTGTATGACATACCTACCATACTTGCTATCACGGGAGGCCGGCTTTCAGAATAGGGACATCTAATCTTTGTGTGCCTACGGGGGGGTTTAGATTGGTACCTCAAGGACATAGGGCTGTGAATGGCTTATTTGTGAGTTAATAAGTCAGTTGGCCATGTAAGCGTAGGTATGTGCGTGACCCATGGGTATGTGAACTATGTTCGCCTCCAATATGTGTGATTTTGCTTATTGAAATGGTTCCCGAGGGATTCGAAACACATAGTCCTTATGTACGTGGTGTATCGGGATTCGATAGCAGAGTATGTGTGCACCGCAACTTAGCCTAGGGGTGACCTATTTGTATATTTATGCTAAGAATAATATACTTGTGATTAAAACGGACTCTTTGTTAAAGTGTGAGTATGAATAATTGAGACATTTGAATGGGATTAAAAATGAGAATTTCCTATCGTAACTCTTATAAATTAAGCTGATCAATGAAAAGGTGAGATACACGCGGGATATATTAGAATGTTATGAATAAACCCCTATATTATAATGTGAGGACAGGAAGTGGTACAGACTAGTTAGTTAACGGCATAACTAGGACGGGTTAAGGATATACGTTAAGCGTGCATATTAGTTGAGGGATGAGGAACTCATGTGAGAGCACGCAACTAACATGTATATAACATTCACTGTTTAATGAAATTAAACACTTGCTGTATTTTTAAAACTGTTTTCACCTCGGGCTCTAACCCGTTTGCTTTCAAATCTATTTTTCTTGTAAAACCTTTTAGGTGCCCAGCCACAGGGATGCCAAGCATAGGAGTTCCATTACATTGACGTGTTGTAGCTGCTGTGGAAGTTATAAGATCTTGGTAGTAGACGCCTCCACATTCTACATTTAATTCTATTCAGGGTCATTTATCAGGTAGGGCATGTCGCCCGCTTTCTATTTAGAGATAACATTCTCAGACTCCCAGTTTCATTTCAGTTTTGGATTTATTTAGTTATTTAGACTTTGTATTGGGTTTTATTCAGTATTTGAATTATTAAGGGGAGTGTTACTCTAGACTCATTTTATCATTCCATTATTATTCTATTGTAATTGTGATGTGGATGTGGTATAGTTAGCTTATAATTTAATTAGTTGCATGTTAATTTAATTTAATAAAATTTGACAACTCACGTTTTAAATATTAGGTCGCTAGTAATTATTTTTCGACAGTGATGCTATGAACTGAACCAACTTAACATTTTGTATTAGTTTGAATAAAGGAGTAGCTACCCGGTATTTAATTAGTCGCGGTGTCACAGGTGGTATCAGAGCATCAAATTCTAGTGTTCTTAGGATTTGTACGACTTGTTATGTTTTCGCGTAGGGTTCTTTGATACAGAGGCCTATATTTTAGGATTGTTGTACTCTTTTGTGTATCTTATGTTCTTCAGCTATTTTGAGATATTAAATGTGGACTTATAAAACTTATCTCTCATTTCATATGCCTCCTCGATATGCACAGCGAGTTCCCAAAGGTGCCCAGACCAAGCCTCAGCCTGTACTAGTTCAAGGTTATTTGAACGCTGCGGAAGTTGCCTCCATTATAGCCCAGTCAATAAATGCCGCGTTAGCAGTTGTGCAGCAGGCACCACCTCAGGCATCGGTGGTAGCCCTACTACAGGCTCATGCATTCCCGTCTGCTTAGAAACGTGTCCGTGATGCCTTTTGGAAGTCGCACCCTCCGGAGTTTGCAGGGAGCTCTGACATTGTTGTGTCGAGCCAGTGAAGAAGGACATCCAAAGACAGTTGAGGATGTACGAGTGTACAAATGTGCAGAGGTAGATACTGGCTACATTTGAGATGGTATGATTAGCATTGCAGTGGTGGGAGTTCATTACCACCGCAGAGGAGAGAGATTTCTTTCTATTCAGGAGTTCTGGGTGCGGTTCGACCGCAAATATTTTCCCTCAGCAGTTCACACCGAGATGAGGCAGAAATTAATGAACCTTAAGCAGGAAGGGAGGACAGTGGCAGAGTATGAGGTCGAGTTCACTAATCTTCTGAACATCATTCCCGATGAGATCCCTAATGAAGAGAAGAAGATCCACAAGTTCATGGATGGGTTGACGTGGACGATTCGTCAGCACCTGCTGGGTAATCTCTCATTGGCCACCTATTCAGATGTGGTTAACGCAGCATTACTTTGCTGCCATGACCACCGCTTTCATTTGTCAGAGGGTAAGCGAGCAGAAAAGTCCAGCCAGCAGGGCAGGACAGGGGGTAACGGTGCCAGTGGGGCACAGTCAGATCAGGGTTAGCACAGGTAGGGTGATCAGAGTTCCCAACAGGGGGATTACAAGAGATTTAGATCATGAGGTTTCAGGCATGGCCAGGGAGGTTTTCGGTATGGCCAGCAGGGTCATCATGGCCAGTAGGTCCAGCAGTAGTTTCAGCAGAGCCAGTATGGCCAGGGTAGGGGTGGTAACGGCCATCAGGGCCGTGGGCAGCAGGGTTAGAGAGGGGGAAACTTTACAGGGAAATGTTTCATATGTGACAAAATTGGCCACAAATGCTAGGAGTGTCCTGAAAGGGGCAGGGCCTGCCGCAGCAGCAGCAGCAGGGTGCTCGACATGAGCCCCAAAGATCGATGTTTCCCGTCGCCCTCCCCGCGCCACCGCAGGTGCCAGCATTGCCACCTATCCCAGCAGTCCCAGTCTAGCAGGGACAGCTTCAGTACGGTCAAGTTTACCAGCTCCAACAGGCCGCAGTCCCGCAGGATCCATCCGCGATTGAGGGTATGTTTTCTATTCAGGGGACTATGGGCCGTATTTTATTTAACATGGGAGCCACACACTGTTTTACTGCCACTAGATTTACACGCGCTATGGGGTTATTAGATACCGCGGAGAGCACTGTTACTTGTGTATATTCACCGTTGAGTAGGGGTTCTATGATTTCTCTTATATGTAGAGGTCTGTGCGTAGAGATTGGGAGGTTTACTTTACCTGCCGATATGTTAGTATTAGATATGATCGAGTACGATTCGATCATTAGTATGGATTGGCTGGTTACGTATCGAGTCATGATTGATTATTTCAGTAGGAGTATTATTTTTGCCATACCCGGATATGATATGTTCCTAGTGGCGATGCCTCGTCTTGAGGGAGGATCGTCCACACACTTGTATGATATAGAGGAGGAGACCTCTACAGAGGTGGAGATACCACTTAATTCGATTCCATTTGTTAGGGATTTCGCTGACGTATTTCAGGATATTCCGGGATTACCTCCTAGTATAGAGATATACTTCATTATAAACTTGGCATCGGGCACTCGGTCGATAGCCTGCGCGCCTTACCCTATGGCTCCAGCGGAGATGAGGGAGCTACGGGACCAAATAGAGCAGCTGTTGGGTCAGGGGTTTATCCGTATGAGTACTTCATCGTGGGGTGCTCATGTGTTGTTCATTAAGAAGAGGGATGGATCTTTGAGGTTTTGTGTAGATTACGGGGAGTTGAATAAAGTCACGATACGAAATAAGTATTCGTTACCCCAAATCGGTGACTTATTCGACTAGTTGAGAGGAGCTGCCTTCTTAAAGATTGACTTGATATCGGGATACTATCAATTGCGTATCAGGGAGCAGGATGTCTTGAAGACTGCCTTCTTGACGAGATATGGTTCTTACGAGTTCAGGGTTATGCCTTTTGGCCTAACCAATGCCCCAATCGTGTTTATGGACTTGATGAATAGGGTGTTCAGAGAGTTCCTAGACCAGTTCGTCATTGTCTTCATTGATGATATTCTGGTTTACTCCCAGACAGAGGAGGAACATGCCTAGCACTTGAGACAAGTTTTGCAAACGCTGTGTCAGAACGAGTTGTATGCAAAATACGAAAAGTGTGGGTTCTGGCTGAAGGAGGTTCAATTTTTTGGGCATATCATTTCAAACAGGGGGATATCTGTCGATCCGGGGAAGGTATCAGCGGTGAGGGAGTGGGGATAACCCACGATACCGACAGAAAGACATAGTTTCTTGGGCTTAGCGGGATACCAGAGGAGGTTTATTCGGGGGTTCTCGAAGATAGCGAGTCCTTTGACACATCTGACTCGCAAGGGTGTGCCATTTATCTGGAGCAATGCCTGCTAGTTGGCTTTCGACGAGTTAAAGGACAAGTTGACCTCAGCACCAGTGTTAGCATTGCCCAGACTGGGAGTGGAGTATCTAGTCTACACTGATGCGTCCTTACTAGGACTTGGGGGTGTACTGCAGCAGAAGAGTCAGGCTATAGCCTACGCTTCCTGTAAGCTTAAGCCTCACGAGAAGAATTACCCCACCTACAACTTGGAGTTAGCGGCAATCATATTTGCTTTACGAATTTGGAGACATTATCTCCTGAGGGAGAAATTCCGTTTATTGAGAGACCACAAGTTGTTACAGTACCTCTTCACCCAAAATGAGCTGAATATGCGTCAACGCTGGCGGCTCGAGTTTGTTAAGGATTATCAGTTCGATATTTAATACCACCTAGGGAAGGCTAACGTGGTAGCAGACGCGTTGAGCCGTAGGCCAGTAGGTGAGGTGGCCGAGGTGTGGAAAGCAAAGTGGAAGGAGTTGGGAGACCAGGATGCAGTGGCCCGATCATTCATGTTTGTGATGACAATTAGATTATTACGAGGGTGATACAAGCTCAGGCAGCAGACCCGTTTTGTCAAGAGCAGATAGTACGATTGTTAGCAGAGGGATCCGAGTCTTATACCGTTAGTTCAGACGTGAGCTTACGCTTCAATGGAAGTTTAATTATTCCTAAGGGGGAGGATTTGCGACACGAGTTATGACATAGTTGCATGGGTCGCGATTTGCGATGCATCCCGGTGAAGATAAGATGTACCAGGATATAAGGCGATAGTACTGATGGAACATGATGAAGAGAGATATTGCCGAGTTCATTTTGAAATGCGCCACGTAGCTAGTAAAGGTGGACCATTAGAGGCCGACAGGACTTTTACAGCCATTAGAGACTCTTATGTGGAAATGGGAGAGCATTTCCATGGACTTCATCATGGGATTACCTACATCGCTGAGAGTCACAACTCCATATGGATGATCGTGGATCGATTGACAAAGGTTGCTCACTTTTTGCCAGCCGGACAGACTACACTATGGGATAGTATGCCTAGATCTTCATAGCTGAGATAGTGAGACTCCACGGGGTACCTCTCAATATTATGTCTGGTCGAGACAAGCTATTTGTGTCACAGTTTTAGGAGAGTTTCCAGGAAGCCATGGGAACGGAGTTGCGATCGAGTATAACCTATCACCCACAGACAGATGGGCAGACCGAGCGAACGAACCAGATGTTGGAAGATATGTTACGTATGTGCATCCTAGACTACAAAGGTAGTTGGGAACAGTATCTTCCACTGGTGGAGTTTACCTATAATAACTCCTACTAGTTCACTAGTGGTATGGCCCCATTCGAGGCGTTGTACGGTAGACCTTGTCGTTCCCCATCATATTGGCTAGAGGTGGGGGATAAAAAACTCCTTGGGCCGGAGGTGATTCAGGATACTTCGACGAGAATAGAGATGATACGGAGCCGTATTCGGGTAGCTCAAAATCGACATAATAGTTATGCCGATTCCAAAAGGTCCTTTTGAGAGTTTAATGTAGGGGACCAGGTACTGCTTAGAGTATTTCCTATGAAGGGGATTATGCATTTCGGGAAGAAAGGGAAGTTAGCACCTAGATATGTGGGGACATTCCCTATCATCGAGCAAATTGGGCCAGTTGTGTATAGACTTGGGTTACCGGAACACTTGCATAGGGTCCATGATGTGTTCCACATTTCCTCATTAAGGAGATATCTTCGAGACGATTTGGCCCATACTCACATTGCTTTAGAGGACACCGATTTACAGCTTGATAATTCCAATGAGGAGGGGGTCGGTTGCTATTCTAGACCATAGCAAGAGGAAATTGAGGATGAAGATAGTCCCGTTAGTACGTGTTCAGTGGCGGCATCATAATGCCGAGGAGTATACCTGGGAGCGCGAGGATGAGATGCGCGAGCGTTATCCAGAGTTATTTTCGCCAGTTATATTTTATTTTCGAATTTCGGGACAAAATTTTGCTAATAGGGGGAAGTATGTAATACCCCATAATTTTCCCTCAGCTTTGGAAGATGATTGCACTTTTTCCATACCAGCAGGAGGATCATCTAGCGTATAAGGAGAATTAGCAAAATTAAAATCTCGAAGCATCATTATGTTGCTATTACTCGGCATGTTAGTCAGATAAGGAGCTCGAATTATCTCAAGTTTATTGTGTAACTCATAATCCCCTAAATATTTCGATATTAAGCATTGGGGAATTGATTTAATGGGAATTCAGCTCACATCTAACTTGAAAGGAGGCTGTTGACAGTCTAAGAAACTAGGATCACGCTAATACCAGAGTTTTCTATCTTTATCAACCTTCATCATAGTCAAGCAATTGGTCAAACCCCATTTATAACCTTCACGATGAGTTTGAGCGAGGTGATCATCTATACAGCCCAAAGCTTCATTGTATCCATCAATCCATACCTCTCTAAGTTGTATGTGAAATTGAAAGGTTAACCTTTCAACTTGATGTTGAAGTTTCTTCAAAACCTCATTATTCACCTTTAATTGAGAGGATTGGTTAGCAAGGGATTTGTCTTATGGATAAATCGGTAATGGCTTGACTCTTCGCCTTCAGCTGGGCAGCTTGATTCGCTAAAGTTTTCTTGGTCCTAATTTCCTTTACAGTTGGTCGAATAGCTCTCTGTTTAGAAGATTGTGCAGGTTTGGATTTTTTCAAAACTTTAAGCTCTACCTTCAATTTTGTATTTTCCTCCTATAAAAAAGAGGCACCTTTATCGGCACTAGCAGCAGAAGACTATTTTAAGGCCCTAAGTTCATCGCTCAGCCTATTATTTTCCTCTTTTAGAAGTTTAGTAATCTCTATGGATTCATCAACCTCATGGTTCAATAAAAACTCCTTTTTTCTAAAAGTAAAGGCATATTTTTCCAACCTCTCTTTAAATCCCCAAGTTTCACTCAAGGTCTCGTACTTGGCTTCATAGTCGACATGAAGTAAAGCTTTGGCTTCATTGTGCTCTGCTTGTAATTCTTCGATCATCTCATAGTATGCAATATTATTGGCCACAACCCGATCAAGAATAAACTTCAGATAAGTGTATGAATCCTTGACCTGATCAGAAGCGTCTACGCCAAGCAAGTATGTTAATTCTTCATCGGTTAAGTCCAAGTGACCAGCTTTAAACATATTATTGCAGCATTTGAGTAGGTTGGAATTAGTGGGGGTAATTTGTTCCATCTTAGCCATAAACTAGAAAGATAAAGTAATAATTGATCAATAATAAAAGAAGACAGAGCAATAACAAATGACATGTCAATTGAAGAAAAAGTTCTTTCATTGATAAATAAGGAACACTGTAAGTATATCAGAGTAGAGACAAAAAGAAAACAAAAGAAATGTGCAAAATACAAAGACCAAACGTCGAACAACTATACACCTTCTTCTTATCCTTTTCATCGTTAGGGTTTATACCTTGGTCAGCAGAAGGGGCAGTTGAGTCCACAGGAGCTCTATCTTGTTCGATAGGAGGGATAACTGATTCAATAGTAGTTTTATCTTGGTCGATAGAAGAGGCAGTAAACTCAACTATTAAAAGGATTCCCCCGAACCAACATCATCCTTAATTTCATCATCAAGGTTGGGGGAGAGTCAGGGTCATGCCTAAAAAAAAGTTCAAAATCCTCACCAGTGTTGACTTCCTCTAAAGCTACCTCAATTTTTACAAAGGTAGTAGAGATGGCTCTATCCCAACCCTTGTTGAAGGATTTTTCCATAGCCTTCTTTCTCTTAGACATCTCAGCAGAAAGGTCCATGGATAGTTTGGCTACTTGTCCTCCAGCTAGGGATGGCAACGGGGCGGGTTTGGGGCGGGTTTTCAAAAATCCTAACCCGCCCCATTTAATAAACGGGGCGGGGCGGGGCGGGTTAGGATTTTTGAAAATTAACTCCTAACCCGCCCCATTTGATAAACGGGGCGGGGCGGGGCTCCTACGGGTTGCGTTAATTTTAAAAATAGTAAAATTAAAAATATTACATTATAGTCTTAGAGGTATACAATGGCTCGTATTCCAATAAGTGAGACAATCCCCCAATTGTCAATTCATATTTTCACTTAAATCTTTTACAAAATTAACATACATATAAAGATTTTTTTTTTAGTGTGTGAGTGTGTGTATATATATATATATATAATTTAATTATAATTAACATACATATAAAGGATATTTATATAAGCATAAGTTAAACGGGGCGGGGCGGGGCGGGGCGGGGCGGGGCGGTTTTATTTCAGCTAACTCCTAACCCTCCCCATTTAATAAACGGGTTTTTTTTCTTAAACCCATACCCGCTCCTAATTCATTAATCGGGTTTTAAAACCCGCCCCATTAGGGGCGGGGCGGGGCGGGGCGGGACTCCTACGGTTCGGGTTAAATTGCCATCCCTACCTCCAGCAGGCTTTGCCCTGCGCTCAGCTTCAGTAGTAGTCGAGTTAGTCATAGTCAAAGCAGTATCAACACTCTACCGTGCTTCTTCAGCAGTCTTAATTTTCTTCTCCCAAGACTTTTTCTCTGTCTCCAAAGCTTGTCGGGAATCCAGAACAGATTTCCTAAGACCTTCAAAGGCCTCCTCTACTTCTCCCGAAGAAGAACGTAGTTGATCGTCATTCTCTTGCATTTTATTGTAGTCAACCAGGAACTGCAAGAAAAAAGCCAAGTCAGTACGAATCAAAGAAGACATAAATGATATCAGACTAACTTCAAATATGAAAACTTACTAAGGCTAAGCTTTGAGTAGCTCTTGCTGATAGCTGTGATCGGGACATTGAGGCAACAACAGCTCTATGGTCTGGGAGGGTGCCAGACTTGATTAGTTTCATAGCCAAACTAGGACTAAAATCTACATATGAGCCAACAACAGATGTGACCATGCCGACCAAACCTTGTTGATCGGCATCAATAATTTTCTTGACCTGCTTATCGGTAGGACCTCTCCTCAATATCTTTAAAGGACACTCATCACCCTTGTTGGATGGGGGCTTCTTGCCAACATCAGTTTTCTTTTTTGGGTCACCAGTATCAATAGTCTTATTGGCGCTAGCAACAGAGTCATCTTCCAAGAGATTGGGGATTCATCTTTTTCCCATACTAACTAAGAGGGGAAGTTCGAAATCAAAGGAAGAAAAAGTGGCACCAGTAGCAACTTCAATACTATTAGACTCAGAGACAGAGGATGTGGAGACTGGATATCTCTCCAAATCGATTACGATTGAAGGCATAACAATTGTTGGCTGAGCAACAAAAGAAGTTAACATAATTTATGTATTCTAACAATACAAAAACTGATCAGGGATAATCTTCTCTTGTTCTCTGATTAAAACCCCACAAGAATTTTAGCTCCTCTAAATTTACTTCAACAGGCTTGAGGCACTTTCTATTACGATATCCTACAACAAAATAATAAGCAGTAACAGTTAGTACACATCAGAAAGGAGATCAGTAAAGAATGGCAAAAAATGAAATAACAACCTATCAAATTCCCTGATTGAGGGCACATATGACCCTGATAGGCCACTCCACCCTCAAGTGGGCCATGTTGTCAGTGTTTAACTATTAAAGCATGACTCTAATAATCTTTATTGGAATCAGGCAAATTCAACACTAAAGCCTTATTAACCGCTTTAGTTTTTAAATAATATGTATTCTCCCCTGCAATCACCCACTTATAACAGAATATAATCTCTGAAATCCCAATAAGGGTCCCATATATTCCATTCAATTTGTTCACACCATTGACAATTCTTCAGGTGTTGGAGCCACTCGTGCTGGAACAACGTCAAAATATTGGCAAAAATGAATAAGAAAATGGTTTGGTGGAACTGAAAAACCACAGTCTGCTATAAACAAAATGGGGATCCAATGACATTCACCCAATGAATATACATCTAAAGGGCCATGGGGAACTTCTAAATTAACCTAAGAGGGAATTTTATTTTCTCCCCTAAATTCCTATAGAGAATCAGTATTAACAATATAAACCATGGTTCAGAAAGAAGAAAATGAGGAAAAATAAAGAAAAAGTAAGAATTCTTACATAAGATTAAGGATTCAGCAACAACTGTAAAAAAAAGGAGGAAGAATGGCAAACGATCGCACAAAAGCTCAGAGAGGGCTGCTACAGTTCGAAAATTTAGGGTAAGTAAAACGTGCAAAAGCCTCCCGTCTTCTATAGGTTGTCTTGAAACAGTGAACGTAATGATTGACATTCCGACTGCTTCGCGTATCAGAAGGTGAAAATACCCACTTACCCTTTGGCGATACGCTAAAATTCAAATTATTTGTAAAAATGCCATCTTCAAACAACGCCAGTAAATTTTATAAGTGTGGAGGTCGGTTGCCGACTAAGTATCATGAAAATACTCCGAGCTACTTCCAGAATCAAATGCTCTATACTTTCACGCAAGCATCAAGCATCGAACATTGGGAGCTTTTGTTGATGCAAAAAATTATCCACTTACGTGGACTAATCAGATTTGAATACATGTCCTCCTACACGATAAAAATCCTAGTCAACAGATAATAAATATGCCGACCAATATGAAGAATGCTGACCAACACAAAGAAGGCCGACCAACAAGACCACTTAAGCGTCATTATACCAAGGGCCATACTACACGTGGTTTATACAACCAATCGTCACATTCATTATGTAAGGATGTAAATGCTTAATTGTATAAAAGTATTCCATCCCTTGACATTCCGCCCCTTGACTTCGGGGTCATTATAAATACGTTGTATTCGTTTCATTAAAGGCACGGTCGAACGGATTATGGGATATTCTTATCTATAAGATTACCTAGCTTTCTGTAACCTCTGAAATCAATAAAACAACAATGGACGTAGGCTTTCTTATATAACTGAACCACTTTAAAAACTCTTTCTCTCTTTATTTATCATTACATATTTTATTTGTGATTATCAAATTAGATCAAGTCTAGTTTTTTGCATCAACACCGGCTATGGATACTAATATGTTGTGCTTATTAGGTTTGTTAAAGTATATTTTGTATAAATTTATAACGTGACACGTATTATATAAAATATTTAATATTACAAATTAAGATTTTGTAATCTATTTGATGAGCTCGTCTTGAATAATTTAGGGTTATTTTACGTTGTTTTCTATGTACTTTTAAAGATAACATTTTCTTTTATAACGATTTTTATATATTGGTTAAGTATTGATTTTTATTTATTTATTTAAAATAACTCAACTCAACACAACAAAGCATTTTCCCAATTATTTGGGGTCGGTTACATGAATCCTATTTTTTCATTCCATTTTGTCCAGTGCTATATCTTCGGTTAAACCACATGACATCATGTCCCCTTTTATAATATCCCACCAAGTCAATTTAGGCCTACCTCTACCCCTTGTGTTACCATTAATACTAACTAAATCACTCTTCCTTGCAGGAGCATCCATTGGTCTATGCTTGACGTGTCCAAACCATCTAAGTCCATTTTCTCTCAATTTATATTCTATAGGATCTACTTTTACTGTTTCACGAATTTGTTCATTTTTAATTTTATCCTTTCGAGTTTTACCACAAATCCATCTTAGCATTCGCATCTCCACCACACTCATTTTCTGTACATTTTATTTCTTGGTTGCCCCACACTCTGTCCCGTATAACATAGCGGGTTTAATGGCCATCCTATAATATTTACCTTTTAACTTCAAAGGTATACGCCTATCACACAAAATGCCGGTAGCACTTCTCCACTTAACCCAGCCTGCTCTAATCCTATGAGTAATATCATCACTAATATCTCCATCTTTTTGGATAATCGATCATAAATAACGAAAATGATCATTTTTAGGTATCTCTTTACCCTCCAATTTCACCACATCTCCATTTGTCCTCCTATTACTACTAAAATTGCACTCCACATATTTTGTTTTAGTTCTGCTTATTTTAAATCCTCTTGTTTCTAAAGTTTCTCTCCACAATTTCAACCTAGAATTAATCCATGTCTTATTCTCATCCACTAAAATAATATCATCTGCAAATAGCATACACCACGGCACCTCATATTGTATTTGTCCAGTCAACTCATCCATAACAAGCGCAAAGAGATAAGGACTTAATGCTGAACCTTGGTGTAGCCCTACCGTAATTGAAAATTCACTACTTTCTCCTGCTGATGTTCTTACTGTAGTCATCGCACCATCATACATATCCTTGATCACATCAATATATCTGCGAGTCACTCATCTTTTATGTAGAACCCACCATATTATATCTCTGGGTATCCTATCATACGCCTTCTCCAAATCTATAAAAATCATATGAAGATCCTTTTTTTCTTCCTATACCTCTCCATTAATCTCCTCAATAAATAAATTGCTTCCATTGTTGACCTCCCAGGCATAAACCCAAATTGATTCTCAGATACTGTTGTCTTTAATCTCAATCTATATTCAATCACTCTCTCCAAAAGTTTCATTGTATGACTTATTAACTTAATACCACGATAATTTGAACAACTTTGTATGTCCCCTTTATTTTTATAAATAGGTACTAAAACACTTTTTCTCCATTCATCGGGCATCCTATTAGTCATTAAAATTCTATCGAATAATTTTGTAAGCCATGATACTCCATCATCCCCTATGCTCTTCAAACCTCAATAGGGATACCATCTGGTCCTAAAGCCTTCCCTGTTTTCATCTTTTTTAGAGCAATCCTGACCTCTGTTGTCCTAATTATGCGGAAAAATATATTTTCTCGAGTCTCCCTAAGTTCCTCTATACTAATCTACTCCCATTATCTCCATTTAATAACCTCTCAAAGTAGTTTTTCCATATTTCCATAATTTCATCATCTTTGACTAGGACTCTCGAATCATCACTTTTGATACACTTAACGTTATTAAAATCTTTTGTTTTCCTGTCCCTAAGTTTAGAAAGCTTATAAATACTTTTTTCCCCTTCTTGTGTACCTACTTTTGTATAAAGATCATCATACGCTTTTAACTTAGCATCTCTTACCACTTTCTTAGCTTCCTTTTTAGCCAATTTATATTTCTCAAAATTTTATTCATTTTTATTTGTTTGCCATGTTTTAAAGCACTCCCTTTTAATTTTTACTATATTTTGTACTTCTTCATTCCACCACCAAGTTTCTTAAGACTGTGGCCCCTTGCCTTTTGATTCTCCAAGAATTTCTTTTGATATTATCCTAACGTATGTGGCCATCTTATTCCACATTATGTTAGTCTCTTCTTCAGTATTCCATGTTGCTTCATTTGATAATTTATCTTTAAATAGTTATAATTTCTCTCCTTTTAAGTTCCACCACCTAGTTCATGGGTTAATCTTCACTTTTCACACTCGTGATTGATTTTTAATATTTATATCCAACACCATTATCCTATGTTGTGAGGTTAAGCTCTCTCCCGAGATAACGTTACAATCTTTACACGTTAATCGGTCTCCTTTTCTAGTAATGAAAAAATCTATTTGGCTCTTGTGCGTTCCACTTTTATAAGTTATTAAGTGTTCAAGCCTCTTTTTAAAACATGTATTTACTAGTACAAAATCATAAGCCATCGCAAAATCTAAAATAGACTCTCCCCCATCGTTCCTATCTCCAAAACCATATCCTCCATGCACTATCGCATATCCTACACGATCTTCTCCTACATGGCCATTAAAATCTCCCCCTATATAGATTTTCTCACCTACGGGTATTTCTTGAATTAGTTCATCCATTTGTTCCCAAAATTGTACTTTAGTGTGCTCATCTAATCCTACTTGAGGTGCATAAGCACTAACAATATTAATTATGTTTTCACCTAATATCAATTTTACAAGTATAAGTCTATCACATTTCCTAATAACGGTTACGATATCATTCTTAAAGTTCTTATCTACTATTATTCCAACTCCGTTCTTATTTCCATGTTTTCCTGTATAATAAAATTTAAACCCTGTATTTTCTATTTCTCTAGCTTTCTCACCGACCCATTTAGTTTCTTGTAAACAAGATATGTTAACTTTTCTTCTTATCATGGTATCTACCAACTCCATCCCTTTTCCTGTCATAGTCCATATGTTCCAATTCGCTAACCTAAGTTTAGTATCCTGGACTAGCTTATTTACCCGCACACGTCCAGCTTGTTGCAAGAACCCTTGCGTATTTATTGTCGCATCCGGGCGCCGATGCGACGCCCCTTGCCTATTTTTCGAGACACCCGGTGGTAGGCGCAACGCCCTTTGCCTATTTTTCGAGACACCCGGTGGCAGGCGCAACGCATCGCTTAAGGGGAATGCCCTAGCATTAGCACGTATATTTATAGGATTCATGTTCATAAGGATCTGACAAAGTTTTACGCTGGCTGTCAGCTACCTAATGTAACCCTCCTCCTTTATTTAAAATAATATAAAGATATTCATGGACATTATCCACCATCACAGTATAGTTTTACTATGTGAAATATGTTTTCAACATGCCTTAGGGTCCGTTTGGTTGGACCCTTTTGCCTAGGCAAATGGGTTTTACCCACCCTTTTGCACACATAGCAGCTGTTTGATAACCATTTATTGCCCATGACAAATAATGCCTAAAATGGCTCACGTTACCGGTTTTTGCCCAAAATCGTGGGTATTTTTTGCTT
This sequence comes from Sambucus nigra, assembly GCA_949130495.1. NCBI lineage: Eukaryota > Viridiplantae > Streptophyta > Magnoliopsida > Dipsacales > Adoxaceae > Sambucus > Sambucus nigra. The sequence continues at coordinate 393,970,578 of OX422215.1, forward strand.
ACCTATTTGGTTGGGCAAACTTTGCTGAGAGAAATTCTCGAGCTTTCGTTCTTACTATAGCTGACGTTATGTTGATTTAATATTCAGTACGGTTTTGGTTAGCTTTTTCGATAAATGGACCATAGCTCACAATGGTTGTTTTCCTCAAACAACAGAAGAAGAAAGCAAAGGAGAAGACGATCTCGCATGTATGTGAACTTGTGAATCAGCTAATTTTTTTTGTATTAAATTTGTATATCAACATAAAACATACGATTTGTTGTTGTTATTTAGACCCATATTATGATTTGTTACTTACATATTTGTCATCTAGGGTTTGAGTTCATATATTGTGTTTAATTTTTTTTGTTCTATCTATTGCTAATATCACCTAGTGGGGTTTATTTTTGGTAGTTCATATTGTTCTTGCTAAAATCCTAGGTTATAATCTGGTTTGTAGTTCATATTGTTCTTACTTAAATCGAAGGTTATAATCCGGTGTTTGAATTCATATTTGCAATCTTATTATGGCTTCACATATATATGGTTTAGTAAGTTTTAACATATTTAGGGTTTGATTTTGTTTCTAATTTATGACACGGTGATGTGGACTAAATATATTTTATTCTACAATTTTGGGTTGAAAATGCCAAAAAATCTATGGTTTTATCGAAAGATAATTATTTATATAAAATTACTTTCATGATTATTGGTGTAACACGCACTTGTCCCTCATTGCAGGAACCCTCTTATTCTCTGAGTTGTTCATTTCAATCACTTTGTTCCAGTTAGTTTTTCGTTGTTCTCCTTAAACTTTTTGAATTTTTGTTATCGAATTTAACTTTGACCTGTTTTAATTTTATAAATTAATATCAAAGAATGAGCTTTCAGAATCCTTATTTTGTAGGTAAAAATGGTTGAATATAATTCCAAAATACAATGAAAACGCTTTGGTGTTGCTTGGTCGATGGTGATACGGGTGATAGTTATCTATCAACACATAAGGTCATTATTGGACTTTCTAGGGCACCTCAATATAATTGGGATGAGCATCGACAAAAAGACTTGTTCCGAATGTACAGGATGAGTGATCGTTTATGCTATGATTCATTATGTATGAACATCGGTTCATTTCATAGGTTATGTGATCTCCTCCGTGCGTTTGGGCTAAAAGATTGTCGACCAGTTACCATTGAGGAATATGTTGCAATTTTCTTGAATATTGTTGGTCATGATGAGCGTCGTCGAACCGAGAATAAAACTTTTGTAGATCAAGTCATACAATTAGTTTGTACTTTTATAAAGTATTGGTGGTCTGCCCAATGATATATAAGGAAATTGTCATAAATACAACGCATGATAACTCCCCGAATGACAATCCTGGTGACAGAAGTTGGTATCATTACTTTTCGGTAAGAAAATTAAATCTCAATAAATTAACAAGTGAATAATTTTTTAAATGAATTGTATGTAATAACACATGTAGTATCCCAACAGGATTTCGTAGGAGCGATAGACGGTACACACATATCTGCGAACGTTCCCCATGTTGATCAACCTAGGTATCGTAATCGAAAACAAGTCATCTATCAAAACGTTTTAGTAGCATGCACGTTCGACGTGAAATTTACATATGTGTTATCCGGATGGGAGGGGTCAGCACTTGGGGCCGCTATACAACGACCAGGACATAAACTTACCATTCCAGCTCGTATTGCCGATTGATTTCCTGTATTTATTTTGATTAGACGTTGCATAAAAATCCTACGTTCAACATATATTTGACGAAGATAAAATAATGTATTATTGTAGGGAAATATTATCTTGCGGATGCTGAATTTCCTTTGGTTCCTGGTTTTCTATCCCCATTTCGCAAGACACGATACCATTGCAGATTCGCGGAGGGTCAACATCCGGAAACTAGTAAAGAATTATTCAACTTTTGCCATTCATCTTTGCGCAATGTAGTCGAGCGCACAATCGAATTGTTAAAAAAAATATTTGCTTATCTACACCACCAACCTTTTCATGGGATTGACACGCAAGTTAAGATTGTGTTAGCTTGTTGTGCGCTGCATAACTTTTAAGGGATGATGATAGGGATGATATGTCCAATGATGATAGTGATAATAATGATGATATGAACCCAACACCGCTTAATGTACCTGATGGTAATGAGCATATTACCTTTGCCACACAGGTATGTTAGACAGAGAAACGTAATGCAATGGCGACACGAATGTGGGAAGAACGAGGAACAAGTCGTAATCAACCATTTGTTTTTTATGACTAAAATTTTTCGTTTCGCATTTAACTGTTGTAATAATTTCATAACACTTTTACAATATCTTTCTTAAGTTAGTTTAAAGAAAACTTTTTTTTATCATTCCCTAGATTTTTTAGATTCCATGTCTACATCAACTAATGCGAACTACTTGAATGCGAGGGTCAAATTGAGAAAATGCAAATGTGGAGCCGTAGGTGACATTAGAATAACCAAGTCTGATAAGAACAACAACCTGGGCAGGATCTACCATTATTATGCCAATTGTGGGATTTGGTTAGGTTGGGCAATGCTGTCTATGGATGATATATCGTCATAATCTATAACGTTTCCTAATGAACCGAACTCAGATAACCTCAAAGGGCAATGTGGTTCATCAACTTCCACCATTCCTCCAAAGCTTCTTGATTATGGAGTAGGTAGCAATGTGGACTGCATAGCAATGATGGATATGTTTATATGTTATTATGTTTGTATGTAGTTGTCAAAACCATGTTTTAATGCGGATAATGAAATATTAACCTTCTTGTATTTGTATCCATATTGGATTTAAATGTGTCGGACATGAATATATCGTTAATGTATCAAACTGATTGTTCTCTTCATATTTGGTCTGTGATTTTGTATGGTGCTGTATCAAACTGATTCAGGAATATGTAGCAAATTGGATGATTAAATTTTATGATTATCAAATTTGATGATTATCAAAACTGGATGATTAAATTAGATGATGAAATGATTGGTATGCGGATAATGTTTGGTATGCGAATGATCAAATTAAATTAGATGATCAAATTGGTATGCAGATAATGAAATGTTTGGTATGTTGTTGTTTGGTAGATGATTAAATTGGATTTGGTATGATGCTGTTTCAAACGGTTTATGATGTACCAAACTTATGCTGCTACTTCAGATACTTGTATACAAGACTACCTCAGATACTGACATATCTGATACCTCATATACAATAACTATGCTGCATTTTATATCTGATACCTCATATACAATAAGTGAATTTATATGATGCATCTTATATCTGATATATATGAGGTACTTGATAATACATTTGATACCTCATATCTGATATCTGAAATATACCTTATATCTGATATCTGATACATTTGATACCTCATATCTGATATATACCTAATATCTGATACCTCATATATGATATATATCTAATATATACCTTATATCTGATACCTCATATACAAGAACTACCTCGAATACTGCATTTAAACTGAATATATATGAGGTACTTGATGATACATTTGATACCTCAGATACTGCTACCTCAGATACTACCTGAGATACTGCATTTGAACTGAACTACCCCAGATACCTAAGATACTGCTACATTTGAACTGAATAGATGATACATTTGATAAATTATGGTACTTGTTGATGTAAAAAATTAGATCACTCTAATAATTCAATCACAGATAAATAAATGAGACAAAAGATTTTAAAGTGGTTCAGCCTTATAAGAATGGCCTACGTCCACTGTTATTTTATTGCTGAGTGTTTGGGAATTCTCGATTACAAGAAATTCCGTTCTCGATCCCAAGGTTTGGATTCGGATCCCTTACAATGAGGATTGTACAATGTATTTATAGCCCTGAGGCTGTAATGTGAAAGGGTAATACATTAAATGATATACATATGAAAGGGTAATACATTTAATGCCCTTTTTGCGTGTGCGTCTGAATGATAAGCATTTAATGAATCAGTTGAACTGTTGGTTATCCAGCTATTAATGCTTTATTCGAGATGCAGCTCGGACCGCCTGAGTTGCTCGGACCGCCTAAGCTTTTTGGTATTCAAGAGTTCCTCGGAGAGGTTTGTTCCTCGGAGCGTATGAGTTCCTCGGAGTAAGCAGTGTTCCTCGGGGAACTAATCTTGTTCCTCGGAGCGAGTGGGTTCCTCGAAAGTGTTTGTAGTTGCCATGTAGATAGCCACGTGTCTTCATAGGATTGGTCCACGTCAGTAGATTAAATTTGGTATCAACAGAAGCCCCCAATATTTCATAGTTCGAAATTTGAGGAGTATGGAACATTCTTTCTCGGAATATGGTAGCTTTAAATAGTCTTCCTGATTTTTAGGAGCATTTCCCTTGTATTTATTTCTCCTTCCCAATTCGTAGAATCGTGTTTTTTTGGACTTTTCTGCGTGCTTCGATTCCCGCGTCGCTTTTCGTCTTTTTAGCCGTTGTTGTTCGCTTTGATTCCCGCGCCAATATTTAATGCCCTTTTAGCCGCCGGTAACGTAATCATCCTTTTTTGTAATCATTACTTCACCATTTCCCAACGCAAGGTATTTAAACTTCACAGACACTCCCATCGTCTTCTACCTTTTCAAATTTTCGTCTTTTGAGTTTTACGTCGTCTCTTCCTACTCTCTTGTGCGTTCATCTTTTCCGTCGTTCATTGTCAGCAGATCCATTCTTTTCTTGTAAGATCTTCTTCCTCCATCTTTATTTCTTTATTCACCATGGTTTACCCTGTTGAGTCTCTTGAGAAATTTCGTTCTGATTTCTCCATTCCCTCTTGGGTTGTCTTGGAAGAGCTTTTTGAGCCTTCTAATTACTTCCATTTGGCTGAGGGACATTAGTTCCCCAGTCTCTTTTTTGCTGAGTGTAGATTTTCTTTTCCACCAAATTCTTTGCGTCTGGAATTCTGTCAGTACTTTGACGTTGTTCCTGCACGAATAGCCCCCAACACATGGAGGATAGTTAATGGGGTGCATAGGTTAAATCAAGTGCATGGAACTCGTATAGGAATTCAGGAAATCATGTACTGCTATAGATGGGCAGTCAATGAAAATATTTATTATTTAAAAACTAGATTTTTAAACAGAGCCTTAGTAGTTAATCTCCCTGATGCCAATAGGGATTATTTTGAACATGGGGTTGTCATAAAAAAATTGGCAACACCCTCCATTGACTGGAGATGAGGCTTACCTGGGTCCCAGAGGCCCTCCTTATGTCAATGGGATAGGTTATTTTTATCTCATTTTATTTTGAAATTATGCTTCTTTTGTGTTTGATAAAATGTGCCACTGATAACAATGTTTATTTATTTGCAGTTGATAGCAAGAGAAAGTGCCCCAAAGAGGCAGATGTCAATATAAGGCATTTGAAACTTATTTGGAGTCTGCATCAAAGTGTTGCCGACGAGCACATTAGATCAGCTTCGTATCTGCTCCAGTACAAGAGCTACACCACTTCCTTCACTGCTCGTCCAGTGATAAGTGAATCAGAGCCAGTTCCAGCTTCCACAAGCTCATCGCCTGAATCCCATATTCCTTTAAGTGAAAGGATGAAGAAAAGAAGAACTCCTGCTCTGTTTGAGAAAACTGCCTCCGGTTCTGGGGAGGTAAAAAGGATTAGGATTGATGTCCCAAGGGAGGGGACAAAGAAGACTGATGCAGCTCCTCTAGCTGCTCCTGCTAAAGACGCCGAGAAGCCCGCAGTGGCTCCGAGCAGGTCTGCTGCTCCTGGAGAGGTGATTGTGATATCACCGACCAAGGGTTCTTCCTTGGTTGAATTTGTACCTGTTCCCCCGAGGAGGCTGAAGAAAAGCTCCTCGGTCAATTTGGCTGACACTACTACTCAGCCCCCAACTGCTAGGACTGTAGTTCCCACTTTTGTTCCTCCGAGCTCTGCCATGAGCTCGGTGAAGTCCCGGACCATTCCCAAGGTCCAAGGTAATGAAGATAATCTTACTCGGGACATGGTTACTTCTTTGGCTGCTCGTCGTTTTGCTTCAGTAAGTCTCTTTACTTTGAACTTTTCATATTTTCTTTGTCATTTCTTATTTCTAACTTGCTTTCTTTTTCTGTTCACAGTTGACGAGCTGCTTTAATATAATCCTGAAGAAGGATGAAGCGATTAAGGCTTCTTGCTCCTCGTTTAGCGTGGAAGGAGCTTTGGAAGAAGCTACCAAGTCTCTGGCAGATTCTCGCTAGAAATATGCTGATGACAAAGCTGTCTGGGAGAAGAAACTTGCCTCCAGCGAGCAGGAGAAAGCTCGAGTTGTTGATGCCTCCAAGGAGTTGGAGAAGAGAATAAATGCCTCGAAGAAGGTAAATAAGGAGCTTGAAGAGAAGCTCAAAGCCGCTGGAGAGTTGGAAAATAAACTCAAGGTTGCCGAGGAGGATTTGGCCAAACTTCAGGAAGTAGGTCGGCAGAAGGAGGAGGCAGAAAATAAATTGAAGGCTGCTGAGAACCTGTTATCCGAGAAGCTTGCCTTGGAGAAGACTAATAGGAAAGCTGCGGTGAAGAAGTCCTTCAGCTCTGGCTGGGACAAGGGGTGGAACAAGGGGTGTGCTGCCATGGTATCTCAAGTGGACTATGGCAGTCAAAAGTATTTTAGGGATGGATGGGTTGCTGCCCTTCAGGAAATGAAGGTCGACGAATCATCCGAGCTCTTCCAGAGACATATCCCTGGTCCCCCTCCTACTCCAGAAGGATTAGAAGAGGACGAAGCTACCTCTGAGGAGTCTTCAATGGTGATGGGAGATCACCCCCAACCATCCAATATGCTACCGAGCAAGTCGTTTCTTCTTTCGAGCAACAACTGGTGCTCTCCGAACAACCCACAGTTCCCTCCGAGCAACCTGCTTCCTCTTCCCAACCTCCCGAGAAGGTTTTGAGAGATAAGGAAAAGGTGTAGTGTTGTTCGGGCTTATCTTTATATTTTTCTTCTTTTGTCAAATGTAATCCAGAACTTGTAACTCTGAATTGTATGATCTAATAAAACTTGAATTTTCTTGCATATTGTTGTCCATCTTTCATTCATACTCTGCTTATTCTTCTTATTGATGATTGCTCTTTCTTTCTCTGCTAGTTTCTAGCCAGGATGGAATTGCTATCTGTCCATGATACAAAGTTGCTGCGACAATGTAATGAGTACTTCAAGGCTGGTCACACAGACCTGAGTGCTGCACAAGTTGCCGACATCCTTGGCCAGGATGCTTCAGAACAGGCAGTGGAAGCATATCAGTACCTGAAGTGTCTGCTTGATCGAGTGATGGCCAATAATGTGGCTTATTACGAAATGATCGAGGATCTCTAAGGCACCCTTGAAGACCTTCAGCTTCAATATAAAGAATCCACTGCCTTGTTGCATGAGAGTTATGAGAAAAAGTACAAGCTGATCGTTGCTGACAAGGGCTACGAGAAGCTTTTTGCCGGGTATGATGTAAGGGAGAGAACTTTGAAGGGTGAGGTCGAGGAGTGCAGACAGATTGCCAAGCTGCTGGAGCAAGAGAACAACAACTTGCAAAAAGAGCTATCACAATTGAAGTCTGAAGCTTCTTCTTCAACAACCCTAATCCCAGTTACTGACGAGGGATTTTCGTTCTTAGAGGTTGAGAATGCCAAGTTGAGGAACGAGTTGGAGACTTTGAAGAGTCCAGGCACCTCTACATCTTCTCGTGGTCGAGCAAGAGCTCCTCGGGGACGAGGAAGAGCAGCTCGGGTTCTTGTCGAAAAATAGAGAACTCAGTCTGCATTAGAGAACCAAGCTTTCCAATTAATGGCGAAGAACCAGGCTTTGTCTGACATGTCAAAGAAGATTAGGGACTTGGAAAAACATCTCTCTGCGCAGAAGTCCGTCTTGGAGAATAAGGAGATTTTCATCAAGAATCTCCACGAGCAGCTAGAAAGGCTAACATATCAATTCCACAAACAGCCCAGGGAGTTCTGGATGGCTGGATACAACGAAGCACTATTCCACTTGGATGATTGTATCCAGAATGCCAACAATGAGGGCTACAAGCAAGGCTGACTGAATGCCTTAGGTGTGTTGAAGCTCGAACAAGGTCATTATCTGTGGGATTACCATGATCCCGGCTTGCTCGACTTTCCTGTGCCACCATAAAATTTAGAGATGGAGTGAATCCCTGCTCGGGCCATTCCTCGGAGCTTAATTTCAAAGTATCCCGGTGACTACCATTTACATTCTCAAATCGAGGTATCTCGTCCCGAGCATCTCTTAGACCGACCATCCGTGATGAATGTCAGGATGTTGAAGGACCTCAACTTCATTAATTTTCCTCTGTCTTTAAATGATCCGCCTGCTGGCGAGGAACCTGTGTCAAAAGCAGAGAGGAAGAGACCAGTAGAATAGGAATTTTTGATGTAATAGTTAGTATACATGTCAATGTAACTGTAATTTCATTATCAATGTAATTTATTTTGAATTCAATGAAAGACTTTCATTTTTGTTTGCAAATCTTGATTGCTATTGTCTTGTATTTATCAAACACTTTATATTTATGCATATCTGTTAAAAAGATAACAATATTGTGTTGTTTGTCGACCAACTCATTATCAATAATAAAAAAAATTATAAGTATCAATACTGTTGCTCGATCACTTAATAATAAAGTAATGAGTATAAAAATGTTGTTTAAAATGTTTCCAACCAACCAAAGTTGTTGGATTCTCCATGTCGACCAACTACAGTTAGTGGGTTTTTATCCCCGACCAGCTATAGTTAGTCTTTTTGAAGTAATTTTACCTATAAAATGTTTCCGACCAACTAAGATCGGTAAATTTTGCTTGTCGACTAACTACAGGGTGGGTTTTTATCTCCGACCAACCATAGTTAGTAGACTTTTCTCTTAAATGTTTCTGGCCAACCAAGGTCGATAAATTTTCTTTGTCGACCAACTACAGTTGGTGGGTTTTTATCCCTGACCGGCCATAGTTAGCAACTTTTGCATCTTCTGGAATAATCTTACCTCTCGACCAACATAAGTTGGCATTTTCGAGAATGTACGTACCTTCCGACCAACATAAGTTGGCATTTGAGAGCATATTTTATTTCCTAGCCAAACAGGTTGGCATTTTTAGGAATATATCGTTTCCTAGCCAAACAGGTTGGCATTTTTAGGAATATCTTGTTTCCTAACCAACCGAAGTTGGCATTTTTAGGAATATTTCGTTTCCTAGCCAAACAGGTTGGCATTTTTAGGAATATCTTGTCTCCTAACCAACCGAAGTTGGCATTTTTAGGAATATTTTGTTTCCTAACCAACCGAAGTTGGCATTTTTAGGAATATTTTATTTCCTAACCAACCAAAGTTGGCATTTTAAGGAATATTTTGTTTCCTAACCAACCGAAATTGGCATTTTTAGGAATATATTATTTCCTAACCAACCGAAGTTGGCATTTTTAGGAATATTTTGCTGAGCAGTCTGAGCTTTGTCGAGTTTTGCCGAGTAGTGTGTAGCACTAGTATTCCCCAAAAAATTCTCAATAAAAAGGAGAGACTTTGGCAGAATATCTTCATTTTATTCATACTGATGGAACTGTGTTACATATACATAACTGATAATACTTGCTCAGATGCTCTGCGTTCCATGCATTCTTAAACTTCTCGCCTTCTAAAGTTGCTATTCGATAAGTTCCTGGTCGAACAACTTCTGTAACTCGGTATGGTCCATGCCAGTTTGCCTCGAGTTTATTATGTTTTTGAATTACTTTCTTCAGCACATAGTCTCCTTCTTTCAGGTCGCACTTCTTCACCCTCTTGTTGTAGAACAAAGCTGTTCGATATTGGTAAGCAGCATTTCTAATGGCTGCTTCTTCTCTAACCTCCTCGAGCATGTTTAAATCCAGTCTTCTCATTAAGTCGCTGACAAGGGAATTAAAATTCAGTACCCTGTGTATTGGGAGGCCCAACTTGGCAGGTATGACAGCTTCACTTCCAAACGCCAGCACGTATGGTGATTCTCCAGTTGCTACTCGGGGAGTTGTTCGGTAAGCCCAAAGTACTGATTATAGCTCGTTGATCCAGTTTGCTTTTGTATCATCCAATCGTTTATTCAACCCGTTCAGCAGCGTTCTATTTGTCACTTCAGTTTGTCAATTGCTTTGAGGATGGCCTGGTGCTGAATGAACCTTCAAAATGTTTGACTGATGACAATAGGCGGCAAACTCCTCGTTATTAAATTGTGTTCCATGGTCTGTGATGAAGGCATGAGGGAGACCATATCGACAAATGATGTTCTTCCAAACAAATTGGTACACCTTCTCGTACGTCATGTCAATGAGTGGCTCATCTTCTACCCATTTAGTAAAATAATCCACTGCGACGACGAGATACTTGAACCTTCCTCGGGTCGTTGGCAGTGGCCCAACCAAATCAATTCCCCACATGGCAAATGGCCAAGGGGAAGTTATGGGTGTCAACAATGCTTGTGGAGTTCTTCGGATGGAGGAAAAGCGCTGACACTTGTCACATTTCTTGGCGTAGGCTATGCAATCAGCCCTCATCGTCGGCCAGTAGTATCCTTGCGTCATCACCCTTTGTAAAAGCGTCCGACCTGCTACATGTGCTCCACAAGACCCTTCGTGGATCTCTTCAATTAATTCTTTCACCTCGGAGGGATGTACACATCGCTGCAAACCTGCCATAATTCCTCGTCTATATAGAACACCATTAGTTAGTACATACCGAGCAGCTTTAAACTTCAACTTTTTGGCAGCGAGCTTGTCGATTGGAAATTCTCCCTCCTCAATATACTCCCTGATGGAATCCATCCAAGATGGTCCTAAATCAAGGGTGATAAAGTTCATCGTCAGATCTTCATCTATGCTCCGACCAACTAACACTTCAATTGGGATTATTCGTCGTAGCTCGGTGCGAGTAGCTGATGCTAGTCGAGCTAGGGCGTCTGCTCTCACATTCTCCATTCTTGGTATTCTGATCAGCTGAATAGCGGTAAATTTTGACACCAGCTCCTTTGCCTTTGCATGATATCTGATCATTAATTATCCTTTAACTGCATATACTCCCATCATTTGGTTTATGATCAATTGAGAATCACTGAAAACAATGACCTGTTGCGCCTCCATAGTTTTTGCTAAACCAAGTCCTGCAATCATGGCCTCATATTCAGCCTCATTATTGGAAGCTTTGAATTGGAAACGCAAGGCGTATTCCATATCGACCTCATCCGGAGTGCTCAAAACTATCCCCGCGCCGCATCCTGCAGTGCAAGATGAGCCATCTACATTGTAACACCCCGTACTTTTGTGCATTTAATATTTAATTAATTCGGGATTTTATATTACTAGTGTGTTGTAATTTTAATTGAATTAATTATGACAATATATTTATTTAAATATTAATCGGGAAGTAAATGGTTAATGTTTAGGGAAATTTATTTACTAAGTAAAAAGTAATAATTTAACTACGTCATTTCGGGTATTAATGACGGGGTATGCACTTATTCCAGCCGGGAGTCGGTATAGACTTAATGGGGTGTGAGATAAGGATTTTTATAAATTAATTCGGATGTCAATTCTGACTGCGCGGTTGAGTCCGGATGGGTCGAGATAGTCAGAAAAGAGTACCCGGGGGTAGTAATTGGGTCTCGGGGTATTTTTGGGCATAGCCGGGCCCACACGGGGTGAGTTGGGCCACTTTAATTAAGCCCATTAGGTGAAAAACGGGATTAAGGGTTTTTAACCTAATGGGGAGATTAGAAAATCAGCAGCCATCAAATTCTAAACCTAGGGTTTGAAAGGGGATTTGGGGAAAAACAAATCAAGAGCAAATTGGAGGTGTTTGGAGCCAAATTGAGGGACTACGCCAACGGATCAGACACTACGAACACTTTTAGGCAAGTGATTAACTGTTTTGATTCTTAAAGCATGATAATCAATTCATATCATAGTGATGTGTGTATGAAAATTAGTTTTGGGGTGTAAATGGGTACAAAATGGGATTATGTAATTAGAGGTTTAAATTATGGTTTAAAAACCTTGAAATTCGTTAATGGTGGAAAACAGGGGGGAAGAAGAGCTGTAACGAAGGGGTCGATCGATCGATCGGGGGCATCGATCGATCGATGATAGGAAATTCTGGGCAGTTCGGCCAGATTATTATATAAAAGGAAAATTATTAAAAGTTAAGTTTCATACATTAATAAGTGATAGATAATTATGAAAGAAATATTCCTAGCCATTATGGGAGAAAGTAATTGGGACTAGGGTGAATTTTATGTGGGACGCTTAATGGATGAATTTGAGAGATTTTATTCTAAAAATAGTGAGGTACGGATCAAGGGAGTGAATCCGGGTATATTGGTCATGCGACCCCAAGGTAGTGAATTAAGTTTGGAGATAAACTAAATAATTTTGAGTCGGAATATAGACTCGGGTGAATATTGAATTATGGACCAAGTGGGCGAGTCCTAGTATGTTGGTAATTATAGGTAAATATAATTGGGAAATTATGGAAATAAATGTGTGACACATTGTGGGCGAAAAATGTGGAAAAAGGAATTTATGAGATATAAAAATGGACCAAGTGAGTGAGTCCGGGTATGTTGGTTATGTGACACCAAAGTATTAAATTAATTATTAAGAGAGAGTAATTAATTTGGAGTCGGAACATAGACTCGAAAAATATTAAAATAATAAGAGTGTATTAATTAATTGAATTAGAGTCGGTTTGTAGACTCGGGTAGGATTAAATTAATAAGGGTGTTAATTAATTTGATTAGAGTCGGTTTGTAGACTCGGATAGGATTAAACTAATGGATGGGATAATTAGTTTTATCAGAGTCGGATTGTAGACTCGTGAAGGGGTACTTACTAATTAATGTGATAATTAATTATATTAGAGTCGGACCACATACTCAGAATTTGGGTTAATTAATTTAAGTGTAAATTAATTGTATTAGAGTCGAACCACAGACTCGGATTGGTATTAAATTAATATGAGTGTTAATTAATTTAATTAGAGTCGGGCGATAGACTCGGGGAAAGTATTATATTAATTGAGGTGTGAATTAATTATATTAGAGTCGGACCATAGACTCGGGAAGAGGATAAATTATTAAGTGAGAAAATTAATTACATTGAGTCGGACCATAGACTCAGGAAATTACAGGCAGTGTACGGGATTTTGAGTATACGGTAAAGCCGGAGTTTATATTATATATATACGGTGTCGTGATAGTATATATATACGTGTATTTATTTTGCGTGATACTAAATATCAGTGATGAGATATTTATTTAATTTATATACTCTAATGCTATCAAGGGAGGTTGCGCGATGTGGGTGAATCCCCCTAGCTTGAGGAGTAGGGCGAGTATATCCCCAGGTCATAGCGTCCGGTATATATGGGTGAGGGATTTATCTCACTTTCAGGGAAGGAATATGACCGCCTCCATTTCGTATATTTTGGTCCAAGTTGGTGAGCGATTCTAACTTGGGGAAACTAGGTTTTGTGAGCACACCTAGTGAGATAGCATTCTAGAGGGAATCATCCGGTGAGGGTATACTCGGAAGGATGGATACGCGTATGATATATGTGTGGATGTTAGTAAAGTTACGTATAATATAGTAGTAAATATTATATGTAGGTGATAATACAGTGCGTGATGTATTTACCTTATATAACTCGGGTTACAGTTATATGTTGTTAATTAATGAGAAATTAATTAAGTTAATTATTGGTGGAAATAATACAGTGTTTGACGTATGTACTTTATATAACTTGTGACACGGTTATATGTTATTATTTAAGAGGAATTAATTAAGTTAATGGTGAAATAACTTAAAATTCAAGAATCATTATACTCGGGTTAGAGTAGTATGGCAAGAGAAGGTTATACCAAGACTAGTTGGACGGGGTAGCACAACTAGGAGGGGTTAAGGTAACCGGTAGGTGTGCACAATAGTGGAGGGGTGAGAATGTCCACAAGGGAGTGCGACACTAACTTAAATATGAAGCGCATTCATGCATTTTAAATTACTGCAGTTAATTCACTTGCTAAATATTTTCAAAATGTTTTGGGTTCTAACCCTTGCTATAAAACTATTTTCAAAACCTTTTAGGTGTCCAGCCACAGGGACGCCAGGATTGATATTCTATTCCAGGGACACGGAGCTGCGACATATGTGGATGCTAGCAGGAGTTTGGATTAGACGCATCATTCATTCATTCCTAGAGTAGGAATCTTGTATCAGTTTCAGTTTTATTTAGGGCTTGTCGCCCAGACTTCTCGGTACAGTTTTCAGATGTTGAATATTTGTATTTGGATTATTTCTTTGGTGGCCGGTGATTTATTCGGCATGTTGTATAATTATGATTCAGTTCTTTTTCATTCAGTTGTGTGAATGGTTTATATTTTTCCGCATGTATTGTTTTGTTTAATTAAAAAGTTAAAATTGGCACCAGTTTTTGGAATACTAGGTGGTTAGTAAGTTTTTAAAAAGTTTTCGACAGTGATGCTAAGGATGATCCAACTGGGATTCCTGTTTTAATTTGGTATAGGACTGATCACCCGGTATTTTATTAGGCGGGGTGTCACAGATGGTATCAGAGCATCAGGTTCAAGTGTCCTTAGGATCTGTGCGGCTTTTCACGTTTTGGCTTAGCAATCTTTGTTATAGAGCCCTATCCTAGGATTGTTGTATTCTCATACGTATGCGCATATACGTTCTTCTGCGAAATTTATATTTGAAAGTGAGCTCATACCAATTCGGTTCTCATTCCAGATGACGCCCAGGAGAGAGCAGCTAGGGCAACAGGGGGAGATGAGGCGAGGGAGGCTCGTCAGGAGCAAGAGTTACCACAGCAACGGTCAGGGATGATTTTGGCAGCTTAAGTGACTGAAGTAGTGGCATGGGAAGTTGGAGCAACGGTGGTCACAACGACAGGGTACTTTCCACGGGATCAGCCACAAGTGTTAGTGGCGCCGGGTGTTCAGACTCACGCGGAGTCGTCAGGGTGGAAGCAAGAAAGAGGTTATTTTAGCGAGAACCCACCAGAGTTGCGAGGGGGTTCAGGTGTAGTACTAGCGTGTCAAGGAAGGGAGGTATTCAGCGTCACCTACGCATGGGAGATTGCGATGGGGTACGAAAGTAAATGCTAACCACTTTTAGTTAGTGGGAGCGGTGCTACAGTGGTGGGAGTCGATCACCACAAGTTGAGGAAAGGGACACACTAGCTACTGCAGAGTTTTGGGTGCGGTTCGACCGCAAGTATTTTTCCTTCAACGGTCGAGATCGAAATGAGGAGAAAATTTTGTGAGGAGACTCAAAGGGAGACCATTCAGTGGTCGATTACGAGGAAGATTTCACACATTGGCAAAATTTTTACCGGATGAGGTAAGCGAGGAAAAGAGAAAGGAAGCAAAGTTTATGGATGGGTTAGTCTGGAGAATCAGACAACATTAAATTGATAATTCCGCATTAATAAGTTATACAAATGTCGTTAACGCAACACTCCGGCACTGTTGGGAATATCGCTTCCACGCGAAAGGAAGCGGGAAGGGAGCGGGGATTAGCCAGTCGGATGAGGCAGAAGGGAACAATACCAGTGGGGTATCCCAGCAGAAGACTGGGGGAGATCAGGGGCAGGATTTCCGACAAGGAAATCATGCCAAACGATCTAGAACTGGAGGTTATTGGCGGGATGACCAGGAATTCCAACAAGGTTAGCATGGAAGGGATCAGTGGCAGGGTGAACATATTAGAAAGTGTTTCGTTTGTGGGAAAAGCGAGACACATGAAGAGATATTGCCTTAAGCGAGGCAGGGGTCAACTACAGGACGAGGTCCTGGATGTACAGACACTAAAGCAAATCACGGGTGCATTCGGGCAGGGAGAAGCCGCTCCGGAAATCGAGAACCAACCGATGCAGCTGGAGTATAGAAGTAATTATTTTACCCTAGGGGCGTGGGGTATATTATTGAGTGACAAAGAGGATGTCACAGTATAAGACTTATTTTTCACTAGAGTTCGCAGGTGAGTCGAACTTAGTGGGTGCGTTGGCGGTAGCAGCCATAGCATGTGGGTAAACCTTCCGTAGGGTAGCGGAGTTCCTTAGTGTTCTTCATGGGAGAGTGGAAGCGTACACTGAGTGATTTGTTGAATTATGCAAGGAATTTCTACTTTCGAGAATTATGGGAGTATAGTTGATAATACTTTTTAAACGTCGGCTGGATAGCGATGGAATTTAACTATTGTGGATAGTGGAGTTAAAATTTTGGTGTCCGCGACACCAAGGTATGGTTGGTACTAGGTGTCACCGGAGAGGGCTTATAGCCTATATATATGTGGATGTATATATGTGGTATTGCGTGGTGCGATGGCACATAGTGAGGTTTTGTGTTCTAACATTTTATCCCGGTAAGTGGGGATGTTTAATGAAGTGAATCAGGGTGGTAGAATTGATTTTCGAGCAAAGAGAGAGATAGCTCGGGGTTTATTTTGCGCAAGGACTAGTGGTAGTAAGGGCGCGGTATTTCTTGTTGTCTTCGGTAGCATAAGGGTAAGCGTATATACTTTTGCGTTGAGAGACAAGTATTTTGGGGAGAGGTTTGAACGTTAGCACATGGGTTGGGTACCCGGGCGGTATATATATATATATATATGTAATATGACTACGGGTTCGAAGTTATATTACGGGTTAAGACTAGCACAGTCGAGTAACTTTCGTGCGGTAGAGCGCGGGGATAGGGTGTATGGGCACCCGGGTTAATTAGGACAAATTTTGTGCGGTTAAGCACGGGTATAGGGTGTATGGGTGCCCTGACAAGGTTTAAATGCATGCTTGTGTAACGTATGTTTAGAGGCGGATGTGATAGATATAGCGGGCTTGGAGGCACTTGACTAGTGAGTAATATGTGAATACTGGATCACTACGTTTATCTTAATTTCGAGGACGAAATTCCTTTGTAAGGGGGGAAGTATGTAACACCCCGTACTTTTGTGCATTTAATATTTAATTAATTCGGGATTTTATATTACTGGTGTGTTGTAATTTTAATTGAATTAATTATGACAATATATTTATTTAAATATTAATCGGGAAGTAAATGGTTAATGTTTAGGGAAATTTATTTACTAAGTGAATAGTAATAATTTAATTACGTCATTTCGGGTATTAATGACGGGGTATGCACTTATTCCAGCCGGGAGTCGGTATAGACTTAATGGGGTGTGAGATAAGGATTTTTATAAATTAATTCAGATGTCAATTCTGACTGCGCGATTGAGTCCGGATGAGTCGAGATAGTCAGAAAAGAGTACCCGGGGGTAGTAATTGGGTCTCGGGGTATTTTTGGGCATAGCCGGGCCCACACGGGGTGAGTTGGCCACTTTAATTAAGCCCATTAGGTGAAAAACGGGATTAAGGGTTTTTAACCTAATGGGGAGATTAGAAAATCAGCAGCCATCAAATTCTAAACCTAGGGTTTGAGAGGGGATTTGGGGAAAAACAAATCAAGAGCAAATTGGAGGTGTTTGGAGCCAAATTTAGGGACTACGCCAACGGATCAGACACTACGAACACTTTTAGGCAAGTGATTAACTGTTTTGATTCTTAAAGCATGATAATCAATTCATATCATAGTGATGTGTGTATGAAAATTAGTTTTTGGGTGTAAATGGGTACAAAATGGGATTATGTAATTAGAGGTTTAAATTATGGTTTAAAAACCTTGAAATTCGTTAATGGTGGAAAACAGGGGGGAAGAAGAGCTGTAACGAAGGGGTCGATCGATCGATCGGGGGCATCGATCGATCGATGATAGGAAATTATGGGCAGTTCGGCCAGATTATTATATAAAAGGAAAATTATTAAAAGTTAAGTTTCATACATTAATAAGTGATAGATAATTATGAAATAAATATTCCTAGCCATTATGGGAGAAAGTAATTGGGACTAGGGTGAATTTTATGTGGGACACTTAATGGATGAATTTGAGAGATTTTATTCTAAAAATAGTGAGGTACGGATCAAGGGAGTGAATCCGGGTATATTGGTCATGCGACCCCAAGGTAGTGAATTAAGTTTGGAGATAAACTAAATAATTTTGAGTCGGAATATAGACTCGGGTGAATATTGAATTATGGACCAAGTGGGCGAGTCCGGGTATGTTGGTAATTATAGGTAAATATAATTGGGAAATTATGGAAATAAATGTGTGACACATTGTGGGCGAAAAATGTGGAAAAAGGAATTTATGAGATATAAAAATGGACCAAGTGAGTGAGTCCGGGTATGTTGGTTATGTGACACCAAAGTATTAAATTAATTATTAAGAGAGAGTAATTAATTTGGAGTCGGAACATAGACTCGGGAAATATTAAAATAATAAGAGTGTATTAATTAATTGAATTAGAGTCGGTTTGTAGACTCGGGTAGGATTAAATTAATAAGGGTGTTAATTAATTTGATTAGAGTCGGTTTGTAGACTCGGGTAGGATTAAACTAATGGATGGGATAATTAGTTTTATCAGAATCGGATTGTAGACTCGTGAAGGGGTACTTACTAATTAATGTGATAATTAATTATATTAGAGTCGGACCACATACTCAGAATTTGGGTTAATTAATTTAAGTGTAAATTAATTGTATTAGAGTCGAACCACAGACTCGGATTGGTATTAAATTAATATGAGTGTTAATTAATTTAATTAGAGTCGGGCGATAGACTCGGGGAAAGTATTATATTAATTGAGGTGTGAATTAATTATATTAGAGTCGGACCATAGACTCGGGAAGAGGATAAATTATTAAGTGAGAAAATTAATTACATTGAGTCGGACCATAGACTCAGGAAATTACAGGCAGTGTACGGGATTTTGAGTATACGGTAAAGCCGGAGTTTATATTATATATATACGGTGTCGTGATAGTATATATATACGTGTATTTATTTTGCGTGATACTAAATATCAGTGATGAGATATTTATTTAATTTATATACTCTAATGCTATCAAGGGAGGTTGCGCGATGTGGGTGAATCCCCTTAGCTTGAGGAGTAGGGCGAGTATATCCCCAGGTCATAGCGTCCGGCATATATGGGTGAGGGATTTATCTCACTTTCAGGGAAGGAATATGACCGCCTCCATTTCGTATATTTTGGTCCAAGTTGGCGAGCGATTCTAACTTGGGGAAACAAGGTTTTGTGAGCACACCTAGTGAGATAGCATTCTAGAGGGAATCATCCGGTGAGGGTATACTCGAAAGGATGGATACGCGTATGATATATGTGTGGATGCTAGTAAAGGTACGTATAATATAGTAGTAAATATTATATGTAGGTGATAATACAGTGCGTGATGTATTTACCTTATATAACTCGGGTTACAGTTATATGTTGTTAATTAATGAGAAATTAATTAAGTTAATTATTGGTGGAAATAATACAGTGTTTGACGTATGTACTTTATATAACTTGTGACACGGTTATATGTTATTATTTAAGAGGAATTAATTAAGTTAATGGTGAAATAACTTAAAATTCAAGAATCATTATACTCGGGTTAGAGTAGTATGGCAAGGGAAGGTTATACCAAGACTAGTTGGACGGGGTAGCACAACTAGGAGGGGTTAAGGTAACCGGTAGGTGTGCACAATAGTGGAGGGGTGAGAATGTCCACAAGGGAGTGCGACACTAACTTAAATATGAAGCGCATTCATGCATTTTAAATTACTGCAGTTAATTCACTTGCTAAATATTTTCAAAATGTTTTGGGTTTTAACCCTTGCTATAAAACTATTTTCAAAACCTTTTAGGTGTCCAGCCACAGGGACGCCAGGATTGATATTCTATTCCAGGGACACGGAGCTGCGGCATATGTGGATGCTAGCAGGAGTTTGGATTAGACGCATCATTCATTCATTCCTAGAGTAGGAATCTTGTATCAGTTTCAGTTTTATTTAGGGCTTGTCGCCCAGACTTCTCGGTACAGTTTTCAGATGTTGAATATTTGTATTTGGATTATTTCTTTGGTGGCCGGTGATTTATTCGGCATGTTGTGTAATTATGATTCAGTTCTTTTTCATTCAGTTGTGTGAATGGTTTATATTTTTCCGCATGTATTGTTTTGTTTAATTAAAAAGTTAAATTAGCACCGGTTTTTGGAATACTAGGTGGTTAGTAAGTTTTTAAAAAGTTTTCGACAGTGATGCTAAGGATGATCCAACTGGGAATCCTGTTTTAATTTGGTATATGACTGATCACCGGATATTTTATTAGGCGGGATGTCACATGCATATAGTCTCCATATAGGTAACTCGTCTTCAAATTTCTGATCAATTTGAGTTCCTCGGTGAAATATTTGCTGCTTCCTTTCATCCTCCCCGGATTTTTCTCGCTTCTCGTCGATAATCTTTTTTTGCCCTTTTACCAACCGGAGTTGGTCTGAGCTCGAATTTAATGATCCTGTAACATCCACTTGCCCTTTTACCAACCGGAGTTGGTCTGGGCTAGTGTTTGTCGATTCTGTAATATCCACAGGTTGATCAGCGAGCAATTCTTGTTCCTCGTCCGGAGTCCTCACAACCATCTCTGTATCACATCCTGTAACATCCACACGCCCTTTTACCGATCGGAATTGGTCTGAGCTTGTGTTTGTTGATCCTGTAACATCCACAGGTTGATCAGTGAGCAACTTTTGCTCCTCGGGGGTATCAGGATAGGTGAACTCCGCTATAAAGTCTGCTACAGCCTGCCCTTTTAGCGATGACCTGGGTTCATAAATTATATCATATTCACCGAGCTCTTTTGCCCAGTACATCAATCTTCCTGATTTTTCTGGCTTATGCAGGGCTTGCCTCAGTGGCATATCGGTATATACTACTATGGTATGAGCCTGGAAGTATGGCCTCATTCTCCTACTCGCCTCAATCAGTGCCAGTGCTAATTTCTCCAGCATTGGATATCTGATCTCTGCTCCTCGGAAGGCCTTACTTGTGTAGTAAATTGGTTTTTGCACTCCATTCTCCACTTTGATCAACGCCGAGCTAACTGCATTTTTGGACACTGCACGGCACAAATATAATTTTTCTCCCGTCACCGGCCTGGACAACAGTGGAGGTGCTCCCAAGTATTTCTTCAAGTCTTGAAAAGCCTTCTCACATTCATCATTCCACTCAAAAGTCTTTCTGAGTGTCTTGAAGAGTGGGAGACATCTATCAGTTGCTCGCGACACAAATCTGTTGAGTGCTGCTACTCGTCCTGTGAGACTCTGTACTTCCTTCTTCGTTATTGGAGATCGCAGTCCTAATAGAGCTTTGATCTTTTCAGGATTTGCTTCAATGCCTTGTTGATTGACAATGTACCCGAGAAACATGCCTTCTCGTACTCCAAAGATGCACTTCATCGGGTTCAGTTTCATTTGATATTTATCTAGTTGATCAAAAGTCTGGCTTAAGTTAACTAGATGATCGACAACTTTCTTACCTTTTGTCAGCATATCGTCAACATAGACTTCCATGTTGTCACTGATTTGTTTAGCAAAGACCTTGTTCATCAGCCTCTGATATGTCGCACCTACATTTTTCAAACCAAAAGGCATAACATTATAACAATAAGTTCCCCTAGGGGTAATAAAAGAAGTACTCTCACTGTCTTCAGGTTTCATTTTAATTTGATTGTAGCCAGAATAAGCATCAATGAAGCTCAGCAACTCGTGTCCCGAGGTAGCATCCACCAGTTGATCAATTCGGGGCAGTGGAAAGTGATCCTTTGGGCATGCTTTGTTGAGGTCGGTGAAGTCTACACACATCCTCCATTTGTTGTTTTTCTTCTTTACCATCACCACATTAGCTAACCAATCTGGATATTTAACATCTTCAATGAAACAAGCTTTCTGGGGCTTCTCGATTTCCTCCTGTATAGCTTGATTCTTCTCGGGACTGAATACTCTTCTTCTCTGCTTCACAGGCTTGATCTTCTTATTTACATTGAGCTCGTGACATAAGAAGTTTGGGTCTATCCCAGGCATATCTTCATGACTCCACGCAAAAGTTTGTCTTCTGCTTCTAAGGAAAGTTATCAATTCTTGTTTTAATGAGGCTTCCAACGATGAACCTATTTGAGTAGTTCGATCAGGGTGCTCGTCGTCCAGAATGATGTTTTCAATAGCTTCCACCACTTGTCCCTTTACGAGTTGCGACTCATCTCGGGGATCCAATGTTTCAATTTCTGCACCTTCATCCACTTGATAAGTAGTGGTCTTTTTCTTTGATTCTTCCAGTTCTTCTTGCTCGGTGGATAAATAATAGCATTCGTGAGCTACTCTCTGATCACCTTTCACAACTCCTACTCCAAAATTTATTGGAAATTTTAGGCACTGATGCACTGTAGATGGCACAGCCTCGAACTTCTTCAATCCTACTCTTCCCATGATGATATTGTACGATGACTGGACATTCTTGTCCATCACGAAGAAACGTATTCTTTTTATCCGACAAGCAGGCCACGTACCAATGAATATATCCAACTTGACCGTCCCAAGTGGAAATACTTTCTCGCCAGCAAAACCGATGAGGGGTCTGTGGTAAGGCTCCAGTTGAGATAACTTTAGATTCAAACTATCGAAACACGAGTAAAACATGATGTCTGCCGAGCTACCATTGTCGACCAGCACTCTTGAAATCATGACTTCCTTCATTCTTATTTTGATCACCAGCGGGTCATCATGAGGATATAAAACACCTGCAAGGTCATTTTTTGAAAAACCGATAACCAATTTCTCCTTGTTCACCTTTCTCGAACGATCTTCCTCAGCTAGATTTATTCGCTGAATGTACGAGCAAGCTTGTGCCTCACCGAGGTAAGCTTTTCTTTCTACAGTAAGGTCTCTTCCTCCTGCATCTCCTCCTGTAATAACATTACAATCAAATGACCCAAAGCGTATTGAAAATACCTCTCGTTCTGGCTGCCTTGGTTTCTTGGGAAGATCGGGATCATCCTCTGGATCAACTTTATGGTTTCTCTTCTTGTTTTCCTCTGCTCGACGAGGATATCTAGACCTCTCTCTAGTTCGGTCATTGTTTCTTCTTTCGCCTCCACGATCAACATATTTTGCTAGCTTTCCTCGTCGGATGAGTGTTTCAATCTCATTCTGAAGAGCTATGCAATTTTTGGTCATATGGTCATGATCCTTGTGGAACTCGCAATATTTTTCTCTATTCCTCGTGTCAGGGTCTGCCTTCATTTTCTTTGGCCAGTTTAACTCCTCACTGTTCTTAATTTCTTCCAGGATGTGGTTGATATTTACCTTCAAAGGTGTGTAATTATCAAATTTCCTTAAGACCTCCCATGACGACCTATTTTTGGATTGTTTGTCACCACCATTATTCTTATGTTCTTTCTTCTTAGCTTTATCACCTTCCACCTTAGTTTCTTTGGCGTCCATACTCTTCTTCGCAGACATAGCCTCCTCGGCATTCATAATCTTGGACGCTTTTCCCATCAGGTCCGACATGGTTCGAGGTAGATCTTTGGCCAAAGTGTACTACAACTTGTTTGGCAGTAGTCCACTCATCAAAGCGGTAATCGCTGTCTTCTCCTCATAATCAATGACTTCGAGTTTCTCATTATTAAAACGAGTTATATAATATCTGGTACTCTCACCAACTTTTTGTCTAACACTTAACAAATGAGCTACTCATTTCACTGGCTTTGCTCCAAAGTAGAAATTCCCAATGAATAACTCGGCCAGCTGAAGAAAAGTTGAAATCTTACCCTGAGGAAGACTATTATACCATATTTGAGCAGATCCGATAAGTGTTCCCGAGAATGCTCTGCATCTCATCTCATCTGGGACAGCATAGATGTCGGCTGCAGCTTGGTATTGTTCTATATGAAGGACAGGGTCAGTCTTTCCATCATACTTGGGAGTCACAACAGGTGCTTTGAACTTTGACGGTGTTGGAAAATCAACAATGTCCTGGACAAAAGGCATTCCTCGAACAAAGGTTCATTGTAGAGGGTTCTTGGCCTTAGCCATTTCCCCTAATCTATCCTCCAGCCTCTGAATAGATCCTTTCCATGCATCATTTCCTTCCTCGGGCCTATTGGTTCGAGCAACTGATCGCGTTGAAGTAGCTTCCTGGGATTTATCCTGACGAGCAACTGGTCGGTCATAGGATCTATTTTGACGAGCAGCTGGTCGCGACTGGGCAGATCCTTCCCTTAAATCTGATGGTCGTCGAAAGCTCCTCGACGCTGCATTAAGAGGACTTTTATTCCTCCTAGGGCCTAATCGGTCGAAAGGAGAAATCCTACTTAATCTTTCCAACGCGCTGGTCCTTTCTGGGGAGAGGGTGACACGTTGTTCAGTATCCGTGGCTCGCACAGACGAAGTTCGCCCAGGTTGATAAGAGAAATCATCAGATTCCTCATTTGCGATGTGAGTTAGTACGCTTAGTACGCGAATAAGGCGCACGGGTGTTTCTTTGAATGCTTCGTGGTCCGGAATGGGCTGATGCACCGCCATGGAGGGTTTGGATGAGTTGTCGCATTATTTCTTGCATGACGGTCTGGCCCTGAGCCAGATTTGCCATTATTCCAGTCAGATCTGGAACAATTGGTGGAGCAGACGAATTTGGAGGGGTTCCGGCGTTTCGATTGCTGGATTCAGGAATATCCGCCATTGGTAATGGATTATTTTTTATGAAAAATGATATTATCAGTCGTTTCCCACAGACGGCGCCAATCTGTTTATGTAAAAAATTAGATCACTCTAATAATTCAATCACAGGTAAATAAATGAGACAAAAGATTTTAAAGTGGTTCAGCCTTATAGGAATGGCCTACGTCCACTGTTGTTTTATTGATGAGTGTTTGGGAATTCTCGATTACAAGAAATTCCGTTCTCGATCCCAAGGTTTGGATCCGGATCCCTTACAATGAGGATTGTACAATGTATTTATAGCCCTGAGGCTGTAATGTGAAAGGGTAATACATTAAATGATATACATATGAAAGGGTAATACATTTAATGCCCTTTTTGCGCGTGCGTCTGAATGATAAGCATTTAATGAATTAGTTGAACTGTTGGTTATCCAGCTATTAATGCTTTGTTCGAGATGCAGCTCGGACCGCCTGAGCTTCTTGGTATTCAAGAGTTCCTCGGAGAGGTTTGTTCCTCGGAGCGTATGAGTTCCTCGGAGTAAGCAGTGTTCCTAGGGGAACTAGTCTTGTTCCTCGGAGCGAGTGGGTTCCTCGAAAGTGTTTGTAGTTGCTATGTAGATAGCCACGTGTATTCATAGGATTGGTCCACGTCAGTAAATTAAATTTGGTATCAACAGTACTTGATGAACTTATGCTACATTTGATAACTTATGCTGCTACATCTCATATTTGTTGTACTGCTTCGAGCACAAATGATACTGAAAATAATATCTGTTGTACTTAAAATGTTGTATTGAAATATCTTATATGCATCCACAAATGATATATATGATATGCTAAAGTGCATATTCTGAAATCAGTTCATGTTTAGTTTATATGATACTAAAGTTAGTGGATGCATATACTTTTTGTTTATGCATTTAAGAGATAGCCCAAAACCGACTAAATGTTCCTTTTCGACCACCAAAAGCAAATGTACCAATCAATATAAAAACCCTTGACTCACAAGTTGAAGTAGCTTATAAGGCGCCACAAGTGTGTTGGACTGATCAAATGGATGGGTGCATGATGTCTGCTCTTATGGGTGAGGTACTTGCTGGAACAAAGAAGGCTAATAATGGTTTCACATCTGCGCATATGAAAATCGTGATCGATGCTGTCAATAACGGTTGTTATGTCATAGTGGGAGTCCCTCACGTTCGTTCACGTTTGAAGACTCTTAAAAAAGAGTATAGGGAAGTGCACGAGCTATTACAAGTCAGTGGATTTGGATTTGACGCAACTACGTCATCTGTGACTGTCGATCCAAGTGTGTGGGCCGATTACGTCAAGGTACGTATCAAAGTGCATATTTATGGTATACCTTAAAAATACTAATGGTGACTCTAATGTTGGTAGAACAAGTCGGATGCTGCGAAGATGAAAGGAAAGTGTTGCCTATATTATGATGAGCTTGCCACCATATATGGCAACGACACCGCAACGGGGTCAAACTCTCAATCATGTGGTGATTACATCCCATCAATGGAAGGTAAATGTGTAATGCAAGTTGTATTTATTAAAATCACGAGTTACCTCGTAAATGGAAATGACTAAAATATTTAATATTGTTCCAGGAATACCTCAACCAGAAGAAGATTTTGTTGACGTAACTGAAAATGAGTTCCTGGAGAGTGAATCAAATAACACCTCACCCCAACTAGGGAAACGTAAAGGTCCCGGACAAGTACCAATAACTGTTGATATGTCAAGGCCAAAACGTAAACGTGACAACGTCTTGGACGAGAGTGCCCATGCATTGACCATTATTGCCGAATCCTCGCGGGTGATAACAACTGCTATGGACTCAGATGCGAAGCTGAACACCATAGAGCATGTCAAATGGCAGGACATTCTTGATCGCCTCGAGGCAATGGAATTGAGTGAAAGTGATATATTGCGATTGCTTGGTATGTTTGAGGCGGATCAAGGACTGGCCCGGGTCTTCGTGGGTATCACGAAGGAGGCGTTTGCAAAGAGTTGGGCTCTGAAATAAGCTATATGGGAATTAATCCCACTTTTTAGATCTATATTTTGAATGTTATTTTGTAATGCACATGTAACTGATCGCGAAACCTTGTCTACATATGTTGTATTCTGTATTATGATATTATATTACAGGATAAGTTAGTGTGGCCAATTTTGGGGAACTCGTTTTTAGTGTGGTATCTGGTACTATAATTGACTCATTTATAAAATCCTCGATGTTTTTATAATATACCATTGTCATTATATTTGAAGATGAAAATGGAATACTTTAAATATTAACGTACATGTCATACTACATGAAAATGGAATACTTGAAATATTCGAATTTTAACTAAACCACATTTTCTTGAACACGAATATTTTTCTTGACACAAACTTCACACAGGAATCCATGATGAGCAGCAATGCAACATTTTTCTTCCTATGAGGCGTCGTGGGAGATCTCTTACAAAATCACCATCTGGGTCATCGTCTGAGTAGTCTGGCATATTTGGGTCAGATATGTAAAATGGATCAACAATGTCTTCCTTGAAATAATTTTTCGCATGGACGCGGGGTAGACGACGTTCCATCTATTGGAGTTCCCTTTTCAAAAGATGGACAACTTCGTCTTGCTTTGACATGTCATTCAAGTGTATGGCCGACCTTGCTTGTGGAACTCGCAGTCCATGCCATCTACAATAAACTTCAATATCACATCTCCTGTCAAACAAACACGACCACATTGCGTAACATTCGAAAACGATCGGAAGGTTACACTCAGCTTGAGACGGTGGGTAAAATATCACATGACCAACGTAGGCAGGAAATGGATTACTTGTGTAGATGGGCTTGTTCTCAAACTTTCTTTTCTCACCATACAAAGTTATACCAGACGGGTCGACGTAGGTACCGGGATTTGTCATCAAAATTTTCGGCAGGAAATCTTCTACTTTCTCCCAACCATCGTAAAAAACACTTATCAAATTTTTTCCTTTCTTATGTGAAGTCATTTTTTGGTGATTGAAAACTTACTAAATAACTTACCCCTTTTATAAAAATTATTACACAAGTAGGGGGAGATTTGAAATTTTGAAATTTGAAATGAAATTTTCAATTTTCAAATTTCAAATTTCAAATTCAAATTGAAATCTGTTTGTATAACATAATTACACAGCATTATCAACGGGCCTTTTTAAACTAATCAATTCCACATTATTTTATGAACGGGTCATTTAAATTTCAACAGATTTTGTCCAAATAAATGCCATTTTTAGTACTTTATCCAGTAAAATTAAATACAAATGTGCGTGACAGTAACTATGTCCAATAATTTTTTTTGGTTCATCCACATTCAAAGGAAGCATCCAACTTGACTCGCATCCAGAATTATGTTGTTAATCTTGAAAATGAAAAATAAAACGTAAGTAAACTAAATTGGTTATAAAGCAAATGTGTAAAATGGTAAGAATTTGCCAACAATATATTGGCAAAATTTGTATTTTCCATGATAAATTTTGGCTATCAAACAATATGAGTAGGCAAATAAGTGTCTTTCAGTAGACAAACTATGCCTATCAAATACAAAAATTTGGCAAATACAGCTTTTGCCAGCCTGGAAATAAAGCCTATCAAACATCTCGAAATCGTCTTTGCCTAGGCAAAATATGCCACGCCAACCCTTTTGCCACAAGCCAACTAAACGGACCCTTAATTATATTATCTATACTATACCTCTAAAATAATAATATTAGAGGTATAAATTCCCATTAATGATGCATTTGTTTTATTGAAATCTGACCTTACCAAGTTATCTGTACAACTGCCATTATCTTTTAATTGCATTTCTTTGGGTGAAAACCGACCCTACCAAGTTAACTGTATACATTCTTTTCTCCCAAACTCTTCCTCTTCTGACCTTTTCATCCTCTTATGACGACCATTTCATTATTTTGACCTTTCATTCTTTCTCTTTTATATAACCCATTACCTCAGATTGGATAAACCATCTGAACAATACTATTAGTATTAACTTTGTTGGAAATCATCATTGGACGAAGAAATGTTATCCCATAAGCTGAGTTGATTTTTGTGTATAGATTCGCTGGAAATTTATAACTTTTGCTTTTGTTTGTGGGCTCAGGTTGAGTTATATTTCAGCGATACTAATCTTCCTAAAGATGATTTTCTTAAGACTACCATTGATGACACTCAAGATGCTTGTATCCTTCACTTTGTGTTTAAAAATGCACATAACATATTAGTAAATTTGCTTGTATTATGTGTTGCACCCTTTAGAGTACCAATACAATATTATATTTGTGATGCATTTTACCATTTGGGCATTTTGCCATATCAAAAGCCCAAAGTGGCCTAGATATGGTCTTAATGAGAATCAATACTTTTGTTGTTCTTCAGTCCCTCACCTGCAGAATGATTTAGGGTGTTGTTTCTCACTTGACACAGTATAACAATGTGAAATTTTGAGGTTAATTTCAATTTCTCTCTGATTGTGTGGGATCGAATTGGAAGTGGTGCTTATGAAAAGTTATATATAAATAAAAGTTTGTAATTTATTTATAGAATTCCCATGACAATGTCATTTTTGTTAGAAAATTCTCCGTTTTATGAATAAAAAATATTGTTTGCTAAATCTGATCACTCATTGGACCGTAAGTTTTCGGACCTATGCACATGAGAAAAATTCAAATGATGATATTCCTTTAATTTATTGACAGTTTCATTATCTTTTTTTTTGTCTAACTTTGTTGTAGTTCTTATTTTTATTTTATAATTTGAAGATTTGGGGATTGCTTTACATGGAGTTTTCGTGTTTTGTTTATTGCTTTTTTTAATATCCTTTGTTACGCATCATTTTGTAGTGCAAGATTGAGTGCTTAGTAAGTATTTTTTGTTTCTTAATTTTGTGAATTATGATAGGAGATCGTGAAAAAATGATGTTGGTGGATTGATATTAAGAAAATATTTTATGTTATTATCGTGTCGAGATTGTTATATTTTTTTTCTTATTTATATTTTAATTTATAATGAGTCTTTTTAGGTCTTTTTAATAAACCCCTAAATCAAATTGAAGATTTTCATTATTTTTTTTATCAACTTACACCATAATACAATAATAGTCTCTAAAAGAACATAGTCTTACGTACCCATACTTTCATATCTGTATAACAAATTTATTAAATACACTATATAGAAATATCATTTTATAATACGAGTATTAAAAAAATATCATTTTAAGGCACGCAAGACGTGATGCGGAAGGTAGTTTATTTAAATAAATTTAGGGTCCGTTTGGTTGGCAAAATTTGCCTAGGCAAA
Source organism: Sambucus nigra (assembly GCA_949130495.1). Classification (NCBI taxonomy): domain Eukaryota; kingdom Viridiplantae; phylum Streptophyta; class Magnoliopsida; order Dipsacales; family Adoxaceae; genus Sambucus; species Sambucus nigra. Next base: position 394,000,596 of record OX422215.1, read on the forward strand.
TGTCAAAAAGTTGGCAAATATGAAAATTTGCCCACATTTTTGCTGTTTGGTTGCATAATTTGTCTAGGCATTATTTGTCAATGTACAACACCTTCTATGCACAATGTGTGGGCAAATTTTGCTTACCTATTTGAGTGAAAAATATTTGTCAACAAATTTGCCAACTTCTTAAACGGTTTTAATGTTTTAAAAAATAATTTAAAAACTGTTTTAAATAATTAAAAAACTGTTATGAATATTTAAAAATTGTTTTCCAATGTTTTAAAAACTGTTTTTAATATTATAAAAAATTGTTAAGAAAATGTTTTACAATTTTTTTTAAAGACCGTATTAACAAAATATTGTAAAAACTGTTTTTAACATTTTTAAAAACTATTGTGAGTATATTATAAAAACAGTTTTAAAGTTTTAAAAAATAATTTTAAAAACTGTTTTAAATAGTTAAAAAAAACTGTTATAAATATTAAAAAACTGTTTTGTAATGTTTTGAAAACTGTTTTTAATATTAGAAAAAATTGTTAAGAAAATTTTTTACAATTTTTTTTAAAAACCGTATTATTAAAATATTGTAAAAACTGTTTTTAACATTTTTAAAAACTATTTTTAACATTTTTAAAAAATATTTTGAATATATTATAAAAACTATTTTAAAGTTTTAAAAAAATATTTTTTAAAACTGTTTTAAATAGCTTAAAAAAACTGTTGTGAATGTTTAAAAATTGTTATGCAATATTTTAAAAAACTGTTTTTAATATTATAAAAATCTGTTAAGAGAATGTTTTACAAATTTTTGAAAAAGCGTAATATAAAAATATTGTAAAAATCGTTTTTAATATTTTTGAATATAATATAAAAACTGATTTTAAATAAATTAATCGACTTTAATTTCCCTAATGGTTGTTTGATACCACATGGGAAAAAAATTAAGCAAATTTTGATATTAGGTTCGGGTAAAGCGGGCAATCGGGTCGGGCTTGATGAGCATATATCAAAGTAAGCGAGTGTTTTGTATTAATTGCAAGTCCTCTCTCTTTTGCGGTGAGAGTCTACCCCAGCAGCTGAAGTGAGGCGAAGAAGGAGCGGAGTGAAAGCAGAAACCCTAACAGGAAAATGAACTGTTCAAGTAAATATCTCTATATCTCTGTTTGTCTATTTATGTACCTTATTACATTGAGCGGTATTGTACTTGTTTCCTGATCTGTTGTTGCATTTTTAGTCTCCGGCGAGGTGCCGGAAGAGCCAGTTGTTTCCAAAAAGTCCGGACTTCTCTTCGAGAAGCGATTAATTGAAAGGCATATATCGGTTCGTTTCATTTCTTTCTATTCCTTTGGTTCTAGGGTTTCTTTCTTTTTATCAATCTTATATTTATATTCTTTGTTAGGAATATGGAAAATGCCCCATTACTGGGGAGCCTTTAACTATGGACGACATAGTTCCAATCAAAACTGGCAAGGTTTGCTTCTTATTCAGTATTTATGTGCCGTTATTGTATCCCAGATTTTCTTTTCTTTTTCACTATACTTGATTGGTGTTATGCAGATAGTGAAGCCGAGACCGGTACAGGCTGCAAGTATTCCTGGGATGCTTGGAATGTTTCAGATTGTACGTATTTCTGCCTCTTCATTTATAGTCATTATACTCCCCCATCCCTATCCTGCAATCCTTTTTGATTTAGTCTCTAAATTAATATATAAAACTAATTAGATTACCAAGTTACCCAATTGAACACTACCTATGAGGTGCGTGGCGAAGGTATTTAGTCATCATTTTTGGGAGGATAAATTTGAAAACTAATTTTTTCCCCTTCAAAGAGGGACTATTTATTAATTTGGGACGGATGGCGTAATAATTTATAAGTTCAGTTTTACTCCTGACACAATTACTTCGAGGCATCATTCTTTTATTGAACTTATGGATGCATCATTGTTATGCTTCATATGATTATGTGGCAGATTGAGTTGTAGATGCCTCATTTTTAGTGCCTGGCTATTTGCCATACATGAATGTTTTGGATGAAACGCTAATTGTGCCTGTGCTTCTTATTGGTTTGTGTTAATAATATCTAGATTTTATGTTCCAACCTTTGGGTATACTGTTATTTTCTTTCTCCACTGGGTTTTAAATGTTTGCTTCATTTATTTTCTTTCTTTATTTCACAATTACGAGGGATGTTTTAGCTATAACTGCAAATTTTGAAACCTTTTGAAAATAGCATCTTAAAAAAATGGTTTGAGCTAATTGTCTGTTGTTGAAATATCCTTGTGTACGAAAACTTGAGTTATGCAATGCGAAACGAATTTTGATTGAATGATGGAATCTGTTTGTACATGCCTTTTTTCAATTCAATTGGGTCATTACCAGCTTATTTCCTCTACTCGTTGCGGTACTACATTTCCCACCATTTTTACAAATTTCTAATCTTAGTATCTGATTTCATACTTTTTTTCAATACTAGGAATGGGATGGGTTGATGCTATCAAATTTCGCATTGGAGCAACAACTAAATACAGCAAGGCAAGAGCTAAGCCACGCTCTATACCAGGTAAGTAACCTATTAGTCCCTTAATTTATAGTATTCAGTTTTTCCGCCTAGTCGTTTATACCTGTTAGTACATACTGTAATGCATTCTCTAATAGATGATGTAAAACAAAGTATATCAGGTACTCTCCTTATTACAATTCATGAAGCATGAAGATAAATATGACACGACACAACACAACCACGACAATAAAAATACATATCCATAAAATTATTAACATAAAATATACACAATGAATTTCTTATGGAGTATTGTAAGTTGTAACATCAGGTCATGAATCATAGTAACTAATTATTTCCCCTTTTACGTAAGTCAAATAACAAGAAGATTTGTATGCATTTGTGTGTTTATATGCATGGATATGCATAATGTCATGTATGCCACGTGCATGCGATAATGGAATGTTCTCTACCTTTGATGGCCACTTGTTTAAAAAAATATTCCATTGTATGTTTTGATTTTATTTAGTCCGAAACAGATTTATTGTAAATATAAAGTGGTAATACAAACCAGTAATTAGTGGACCAGGAGTCTACTCAAGAAAGAGCTAAAATAGAAGAGTAAAATAACATGTGTTAAAATGAAAAAATAAAACAGCAAAATAGAGGTAAAATAGTTCAGTTATCTCCCAGCACCATTCCCACTACCTGAATTCTCACCCCATTTCACACATTCAACCCGATTGTTGTTGACGGAGTTGAGTGTTAATCCATTAAACCAACCAAATGTTGATGCTCACAAAAAACTCAATAACCCTACGAGGAAGAGAAGATGCACAGTAAAATCTTGGGAAAAGCCGCACAAATATGTATCCCCTATTTAAATATCCTCTCAATATATAATATTCCTTCCATTCCGAACTTTAAGACGAGTGTATTCCCGATTTTAAGAAAGGAGTCCACACCATGAGAAATAGATCGTCGTGTATTATGAAGGGAGGCCCTCTCCGCCAGCACCCCAACCATTACCGAGAGTTCCATATATACTCCTTCTGATAGAATTCGTAAGAGAGTTTTGCTCAAGTTGGTATCTTCACAACCATTTTATGAGTTTCTTTTGATTATGTTCCCCGCTCCCACCACTCCACTCCGCTCCTTTTTTCTTAGACTTGCATACTTTTTTCTGACCCACAAAATATTCCTTTTTACCCTCCTCCCTCCCTTCCAAAAGAAATCCCTTGTTAAATTTTCTATTCGAATTGTTAACGTTTTTTTTGAAGAGAGAGAATAGATTGGTAAACTTCCTTGGATTGAATAAATTAAAGTTAATCTACCCCTCTCGATAAACACCCTTTCAATGTCAGTACTGTTGCTATGCTATTTCAAGAAACTTTTTTTTATAGTTTATACTTTTTGCGGCTAACAAAGTTCAATCTTAACGTATGAGGTTTGTTGATTCTTTTTTTGACGAGTGCCCATGAAATGTAGATCGCCTACATGAAATGAAGTGTTTTATTTTTGTTTGCTTTTTCAATATATTTTTTTCTTTAATATTCTAGTTGTAGGTACATCAAAGAAGCGTCGCACACATGCTCGTTAGTGAGTGGTGTTGCCCACCTAAACATTGTCTTCTTGGAATTGCCCGTGCTTCCTAAGTTAGTAGCATGGATTGCATTAACTATAACAATTATGTTTTTAAATGGTTTGGTTTCGATGTTGCAAAATGCCCGAAGGTTATAGGCACCGAATAACTAGCATTGTAGTAACAATTCACCACATAAACCTAAAGGAAATGGTATCAATATATATATATATATATATATACACACGTGCGTGTGTGTATTGGCTTTGCCATATTGATCACTTGAACAAGTTCTTCTAGACAACCGTTGTAGCAAGTTCTCTGTATAATTGCATAATTGCATAAATTGCACGATAGAATTTTTTATAAACAGAGTGTTTCTTGGGGGCTCCAAGATTGACGTGATCATTCAGTTATAGGCGTCCTTTAGTTGGGCATAGCCTAAACGAGCCATATATACTTGGGAGTATGAAAGAACTATCCACCAAGTCCATGGCGACGCAACCCACATACACTATCACATACACTATTGCACATAAACTATCTACCAATAACACAAAACTTGAGATACAGTAGATTTTTTTTTTAGCTTTTCCATTAGCAAAGATATAAAATCTCACATTAAAGATACAAGCCTGAATCCACCATCTACATTTGCTCCTAAATTATTTTTTCGAGCAAATACAAGAGATTTTAGTGTACAGATCGCATGCCTTTTTCAATATAAATTGCACACCACGCCAATCACCTTGGATCACTAACCTAATCCCCCACAAACACATGTGAGTCACACATAATAGAATCCACTAGCTGCGTAAGATGCCTCGATAGGAATTTAGCCATAAACTTACACACTCCCCACCAAGCGGATATGTCTGAAACTCCCGATATCAACGACTTCCCTTTCATTTAGTTTTGATAAAAGAAGCATTGAAACTTCTCAAAATGACATTGGCTGTAGAAAAGACAGACTTGTCTCTACAAGGACCACAACAACACGGAGACAACAAGCCCTCGTGGTACATCTTTTATAGAGCTGAATAGCACCAATAATACCCTTCTTTGGACCTTCCGAACCAGAAAGAGTCTCATTGCTAATGGCAATCTCATAATGTGGTTCCAACCAATGTTACCTAGTACGCGGATCGCTGAGGTACGTTGAACGGGAACGGGGACGGAACGGGGAATGTTAGTTATTGCGGAACGTGGTGTGTTGGGGGTGGGCATCTTCAAATCGCTTAGTCGGAACGAAATACGTTTAACCTAATCGGGGATATATATATATATATATATATATATATATATATTAGATAGTAGGTTAAATTATCATATCTTTAAATATATTATTATTTTACTTTCAAGTTTAATAATTTAATGCCAAGTTATTTTGAATTAGTAATACAATATTTTGAATTAATAAAGAGTATATCAAAATGGTTCCATTTCAAAGTCAAGATCCATACAATTATTAATAATTAATATTGGTTAATAAAAAAATCGATTTTATTTTTATTATAATTTTTTGCGTACAGGGTGACATTTTTCCTTCTATATTTAAGGGCAACATAGTAACTTTGTTGTAGCCCCATGAATATTTAGTATGATAAAAGATCTTGTAATAAAAAGTAAGTGGTGAGAGACACATGACATTTATTTAGAATCATAATAAGTAAGTGCTGATAGGCACATGGCATTCATTTATAATATGTTGTTCTCACTTATTGTACATGCATCACACTAAATAAGACTACTTAATTAATCTGGAGACTTTTACCCTTACCCTCACATTAAATAAGTGGTATCTGGAGACTTACCATTACCCAATGGTCTTCTCCCTCTCTCTCTCTCTCTCACACACACACACACTCACACATATATATATCACCAATCTTACCCGTAATTGACCATGAAGATTATTCATCTCTTAATTGTATTATTATTATGTAGATATCTCTGACATAATTTTATTCCTCAATTCCATAAAATTTTTCAACATTAACCCAAGTCTCTCACTCCTTGTTAATGTACCAAAATTATTCAAAACCAACTATGGGCTAAAATACAATTCTCCAAACTTTTCTGGGCAAAAACAAAATTTCTAGAATCTCATCAGAAATCCAGAATTCTCGTTCAAACGAGATGGCATCTCATTCGAACGATAGCATGTCTCGTTCGAACAAGATCAGTGTCATTCTAATTCATCTTCAACCTCAGTTTTCTGCGTTTTTCTGCAAATTCTTACACCCAAACCCTTCTGGATTATATTCTACCCAAAACCCAGATTTGCTAACAGTGTTCTAACATGTTCAAGGGTGATTTTCACATAAGAATAACATCAAATTCATATGTTTATAAGGGTATTATCATCAAACCCATTAAATCCTTAAAATTCCAATTTCTCTAAATCCTCCATTTTTATACCTCTTAAGAACCCAGAATTTAGAATTATCATTTCACACACACACACACTCACACACTCACATAACAAAGCGACACAATCTCTCTTCCTCACACACATACCAAAGCATTAAACTCTCTAGTGTTAAGAAATTCCTAGTTAACAAGAAAAGTTACACTCGTCAACTCTGTAGTTTTGACGCTACGAGTCCAACAAAACCTTCTCATGGCTCATCACTCAAAATTCATCGTTGTTTTCTCCTTTAATCTCTAAACATAACGATTTTGTTGATACAACTCTGTTAAAAGCTGGTCCGTATCATCATCTCATTTATATCTTCATTATTTCTATGGCACTTTCTTCATCTTATCTCTTTGTTTTGTTCCTTTGATTTCCTATATTGGAATGTCAAAATACGTGTTCCGGATCGTGAACGACTCGTGATTTGAAACGTGTGATCCAGATCGCAGTTCGCTAAGGGGGTAGTGATTTATGGTAACTCCGGTTCCAACGCCCAGTGAGAATTTGGTAACCTACGGTGGAATTTAGTATATCTGTCACCTTCTTTCAACCAAAACGCCTTTTGCCTCAACACATCTCTTCTATGACTATCCTCCTCATCACGGCTTTAAGGTCTTCTCGAGTTCCCTCTTGGCATATCAACATTAGGCATGACCAAGCTCTCTTTTGCTTGTCCAACTTCTTGATCTCCTCAAGAAGCCTAGCAATGCACACACCTGCTCGTTCCATTTTTTGATAGCCTCATTATGAAGCTTTTTTTTTTTGGTCAGTGGTTCCATCCACCTGGTAACTCCACTCCCGTTCGCCACTAAGCTTTGATATCGGAAGCCCCACATTTTAAAATCTGAAGTCTTACTGGGTCAAGTCCCCCTCCGCAATCAAGCAATACTATTGGGATATGATAAGAAGTCAATTGCGGACGACATGATCAATGTTTAAAAAGGCGAAAGGCGAGGCGTTTGAGGCGTAAGCCTCACTGAGAAGAAAAAAAAAGAGCAAAATAATATTTAAAAAATACTAATAAAATCATAAAAATAAAATAACAAAGAAATATAAAATAAAACTACAAAAAAAAACATCTTTGAGGGTTTTCTCACATAGTTTGACATTTTTTTGTTCCCCCCGAGATAACTTTTTAGAAAAAGAAAATCAATTTTAACATATTGGTTATTTTACAATATGACAATAAATTAATCAATGCAAAATCATACTGACAATATCATTTTTTTAGCTTCATTCTCATATTGGTTATTTTATTATATGACAATAAATTAATCAATGCAACTTAACAAACAAATTTATTAAAAAAACATTGATTTTCAAGCTAAGATTAAAAAAATAGTAACTTTATTAAAAAAATAATAAAACATATCAACCTAAGTTTATTAAAAAAAACATCAACCTTTAAAATATAATATTAGTATAAGTTAAAGAAAACATATTAATCTAAGTTGAAAATAAAAAACAGAAACCTTTTAAAAAAAAAGTCATATTGAAGTTAATTTAGTACATTTATTTCAAACAAACTATATGTTTATAACAAAATATAGTTTCAAACAAATTTATACACTTATTTCAAACAAATTAGTAAAGAAAAACAAAATTAAGTGCAATTTTAAAACTAAACTAAACTAAAAAAAGAATAAGAGTTAGTAGATTAAAACAACATTTTTTTAAAGTTAAAGTGCAATTTTAGAAAAATGAAGAACTTTAACATTTAAAAAAACAGACTTTGTGATGAAAGAAGAAAAATAGTTTTTTTTTTTTTTTTTCCCGCGCCTCAGCAAAAAGGCGTGAGGCGCAAGCCTCGAGGCGCAAGCCTCGAGGCGCATTGAGGTGTAAGCCTCAAATTCAGCCCTTTTTTCACCGCCTTGAGGCGAACGCCTCGAGCGCCTTTTTAAACATTGGACATGATTGACTCACATCTGGAAAGTCCTCTTCCCAGTCTGGAGAAGCAAGAAGAAAATCCATCCATGAGAGATCAGGAACCTCCTTGAAACCAACCACATTAAGTGGTTACCTTAAAAACGATCAATCAATTCCATTTCTGAGATTAAGTCCTAAAAGTCCAACAGGGCTTTGGTGTAGTTATTTAATGCGCAAGCAACACCAAGGACCAATGTCTAGCATAGCCTAGGTGCAAGGGGTAACTAAATGTGTGCACTTGATTGAATCAGCCCCACACTGGACAAAATATGCAAGTATTTAGTTTGTATTGTATATCTGTAATGGTAATATAAATGATGTTTTGTAAATTTAAAATATACAGTATGAACCACGGTTATAATACACAACCTTGTAACCCCACTCCCGATTATATATATATATATATATATATATATATATATATATATTTAATTTAATAAATAATATGCAAAAATGCATGTATGCTTATATATCATAACTCGTTTAACATTACAATCATCAAATGGTCAACTAAAAAAGTATCCAAGGTTCGAAACAAAGATAGTCCAATGTGTGAAGAAAAATCTTAGTCAACACATTAATTGGTTCGGGAAGTTACACCATTGTAGCTTTTTTGGTTTCTTTCTCTCTTTCGTTTATTTTTGTAGTGAGCAAGAGAGCTTATTTCTGTTTACTTCAGTGAGAGGGAGAGCTTCATTTAGACATGGACTTCTTATGCTGTGGCTTTTTAGCTTTAAGGGGTGGGGAATGATCTAATGCCTCCTTGTTTTGTTTTGAAATAGTCCAAGTCATCCTATAAACTGGTCATTTGTGCTATTTGGGGGGTTTCTTTCACAAAAAACTCAAACATGCGAGCCTAAACCACACTTTGACTTAGCGCCTTGCGTTATTATAATACCTGAGCTGAGTGAACTGCAAAGTTGTACCTTTTTCGTGTCTAAATCCTAGTTGCGTGCCCCTCTGATGGGAATCAAATGGCATTCGAGATCCCCCAATGCACCACAACCTGACCAACTAGCTTTTTTTAATCATAAAGGCCTTACTTTCTGTTATTTTAGTTAAGAAACCTCCTAACAGCTACTAGTTTCTCCCACAACTCCCACCTTTCAGCATCATCAACTTAACCATAGTCCCTGTAAATACACCACCAGGAACTGTTGTCCACATTGTGATCAGTGCTTGCATGGTGTTTTTGCTTTTGTTGCCTCCCTCTCCTGTTTGTTGCAACGAAATTTTGTTTTTATAGTAAAAAAGAAAAAAAAGAACATATTTTGTTGGAGGATGTTACGGAGGTAGCATATATGGTTGGGGAATATTCACTTGAATGGATTAGACTTGGGAAAAAAGAGAAGGGCGGGAACAATCTCTTTGATTTTTTTTTTTTACAAGAAGCTGACACCCCCCATCTTGTTTTTCTTCTTAAATTTTCTTTCAAAGCAAATAAAGTTTAATTTCTTTCTTAAACTCTTTATATTTTCCAACCTTAATTGAGTTGCTTATTACTAACTTTAGCACGTCCTGAAACCTAGAAGTTAAATTGAAGAAAATAAAAGGGGCCAGTTTTAAAACCCTCTTAAGCTGCCAGTTGGCAATTGAACTAATAGAAGAAGATATCTGGGACCAAGCAAACTAAAGACACCAAACCAAAGGGTTTTGTTACTAAGAGACACCAAACCTAATAGTTTTCATTATAGAATGAATAGATTAAGGTGTTTGAAATAAAACAAGACTCATATCTGTATGATCACATTAGGTTTTATGTGATTTTATTCTCTCAGCGGTGAATTCTTATATTTTAAAAGCCGAAGTTGACAAGGGTACATTTCACACCTCTTTTGCATGAGTTTTTATATTATTGTAGTTAGTGATAGGAATGCATGTTTGCTGCAAAGGGATTAGTATTATTTATACTTTTTGCATTATATTTGTCATGGTATTTTTCTATTTATGTTCAGTCACTCCTTTTCTTCTCTTGGGTAGTTCCTTTTTCTTTCCACAGGTTTTAATGTGTGGAAATTACACCATTTTCTTATATGTTTTCGCTCTACAAATAGATTTGGTTGCCAAAATAACTTCTGTATTGACAGCACGATGCTGCTTGCCGAGTAATTGCAAGACTGAAAAAAGAAAGGGATGAAGCAAGGTCATTACTAGCACAGGCTGAAAGACAAATACCGATGTCAGCATCGACTGCGATGACAGCAAATGCTTCTGCTTTGAGCAATGGGAAAAGAGGTTCCTGTTTTGCGCTACTAGATTTACTCCTTATTTTTTTCTCTTCTATGATTGCTCATGTTTTGTTGTTATTGTTATTATAGCTGCTGAAGATGATGAGATGGGTCCCGATGGAAAGAAAATCCGTCCAGGAATTTCAGCTAGTACCATTGCAGAACTAACGGACTGCAATGCAGCACTTTCACAGCAAAGGAAAAAGCGGCAGGTATTGTCTGCGATGATAAAAGCACTCACATTGTTAAATGACATATATAGAACAAGGTACATTTTTATCAGACTTAGAGGCCACTTTCCGCCACCAATTATTAAAGTTGACACTGCCAAAAAAAATTAGTGGCAAATTTTTTGGCGATAGACACATTTTTTTTTTTTGCTGAATGTCACCTTTAGTTGTGATAATTTGTATTTTGTCCTCGGATGTGACCATCAGGGATGAAATAAAACAGATATCTTAATCTAATTATACCAATTAGCGTTGTATTCAAGTTAACATCACCCAGTTGAGAATGATGCATGTCATCTATTTTTAATATTAGCATCTTTAGATTTTGAGAAACAGTTTGATAGCAGATTTTTGTTCTTTACGTTATTTATTTTTTCTTGGGTACTTATTCCAGATCCCTCCGACTCTGGCTCCGATTGACGCTGTGGAGAGGTATACACAACTCAACAGTTATCCTCTTCACAAAACCAACAAGCCTGGCATACTAGCAGTCGATATCCACTACTCGAAGGTATCATATTTGTCACAATTGAGTCTGCATTTATGTATTCCATATTTGACTGGTCAATTTTAGCTCGATTGTCCACATGCTAGTTCTAGGCATGGTTCAGTTTGTACTCCCAAGGTTTTGCTTCTTCATTTGCTTGGCCTAATTTTGGAAAATAGGTTTACACAGAATCTCCACTAAAGCACTGTGTTGCATTGAGAAATTCCTGCTGTAAGAGTCTTGCACGCACATTCTCTCTCTCTCTCTCTCATGAAAACAGAGTATCCAAAATCCTTATTATCTTAATCTTTGACTCCAACCCGATGGCACAACATTTTAATTAGGAAGCCAAAATAATTTTTATGGAAAAGATGAAAAGATAATGCAAGAGGGTTGAACAAACTGTTCCCTGAAGAGACTAACTACACAGTTTGGTTAAAAACAAAAAAAGGCTACAGCCCCTTACTACATCACGATCTCTTTCCGATGATCCAAGTTGTAAGAAACATTCAAATCCAGGAAGCCGGGAAGATCTCGAAAAAAGAGACAAAATTTCCAAACCTCTTGACTCAAAATTTTCTATATTTTCCCCATATTGCTCAAACAGATTGCAGGGGCAGGCTAAGGTCAAATCATCCTAATAGGCAACATTTGCCATGGAAAATGTGAAAGATTCCATATTTTCCCACTTTGGGGGTGTTTGATTGCATAAATTTGCTTTGAAATTTTTTTCCACCCACCAAGAATGTAGAACTATCGAAAGCATGAAAATTTGCTTTTTCCAAATTATATTTTCTTACCTCCCACCCAAAGTTGTCGAGGCAAAGTTTTATTATTTAGGCCTAAATAAACTCTCTTTTTTCCATCTTTCTACCCAATTACAATCAAACACATAAAATAGCAAATTTTTACGTGGCAAAAATATCCATGGAAAAATTTGCCTTCCTTTTCCATCTTTTCTATCAAACATGCCCTAAAAGGAAAAAAAGAGAACATGTAAACAATACCAATCATAACAAAATAATATCCCCCAAAGCAAGGAATATGAAAATATCCACCCTTACTTGTTAATTACGCTTCTAGGAGGACCCACATCTTGTGTACATTACCTTCACAAGCATTAAAATATATCTTATGGTGAATGGAAACCCATTACATCAGCATTAGTTCAGCTGAAGATTTTGGTAAGTACCTGCCACATCAAATTCATCAATCGCTTGGTTCCGAAGAAAATTAGGAAAAGCGCAATGTACAAGATTTGTCTAAATCCTTGCTCTTCTCCTTGAACTAAGTTGCATAAAATACTCCCTATAAGGAGAAAAACAAGAATGTGATCTCTCTTGTTGGACCAAGGCCCAAGTATTAAATCTTCATGGTAGCGGATGATGTGAACTTTTTGAGGGGATGCCTACCTAGTTTGCAAATCAATTTGTAGGGTGTAAAAACGAAAAGAAAAAGAAAGAGGGGGAGTCTGCCAATATATCAATTTTTTTTTTTTTGGGCATATTTAGTCACTAGCTATTATATAACAAAAATTTATATACTGTAAATAATCTTGTTCTGCCCATGTCCAAATCTAACGTTTGTTCTATTTTAAAATGTGACACACAATTGATAAGTCTTCTATTTGTTAGTCTGAAATCTGATGAGCATAGTGACTGTAATAATTGGGAAGGATATATGTTGGGAAAGTAGTTGTTGGATTTCATGTTTACATTGCATCTAAACCCTGGCTATTTCTATAATCCAGATGAAAAAGCAATTAATTGGAGTCCTTAGCACATCATGACATATGCTTTTAGTAGTATGTTTTTAAGAATATTGCTATGATATAAACTTCAATAGAACTTTCAATTGTTGGCCAATCTTTGTTGTTGCGTGGAGTAAAGAGAGTTATCTACATAGTTGCGTAAAGCATAAGAAATATATTCAAGTTTCAAATATAGGAATCTTAACCATTAAGTTCTTGAGACAAAAAGAGCATTATGTAAATTAAGTTTGTTTAATATCATCCTAAATAAGTTCGATTTTTAAAATCTTCAAATTGCCCTTGTTACATCTCTGAATAATTTCAAAAATTTTCATGTTCAAGTTTCAATCACAATTTACGCTTCACTTCTCTTCTATTCATTAATGCCTTCATCGACCGCCCTTTAGTTTATGTCGGCCCCCTCTCTGGACTACTTCTTGATGCCGTCGTATGTCATGTTTAGGTATGCATTCAGTAGTAATAAGGGTAATTTTCGTAATTTTAAGGATTAATTGCAGAAAATTCGCTTAATTATGCTCCATGTTGTTAAAAACTCCCTTGAACTATTATCTTTCTGCAAAAACACAAGGGGTGATCAAATCCCTCTATGGGAGTTTTTGTGACATGAGATTGTTATTAGAGACAAAGGGGGAATGCCAACATTTGCTTAATTTCGGGGTTTCCGTGGGATCGAGGATTTTCTCCAAAACACTTGCAGTTCAGATTTATTTTGCACGTTAATATTTTTATGAGTTGAATAATTGAAATTGTGAGCATTGTGCTTGTTGCCCAAGTGCAGGGCCCATCTCTTGAAAGGGGAGAAGCATTTTTGGCATTCAAGATGATGGATCCCTTGCAATGGTTACACATCCCCATCTCTTTCCTTTCTTCGCCTTCATTAAATCGACATTAGAGCTAAAGCTTGTGCTGATAATCCGTCAATCAACTATTCAATGTCTACTACCAATACGAGTCTTTCATGTAGCAAGGGACAACTTATCCTTTGAACAATTAGAATCCTCAAAATTCGTTATTAATAATCGACTTTGCTTTATTATGGCTGTACAAATGCTTTGACAACCATGTAGTCGTAATACGCTTGTCTGATTAACCTCCAAGGGTTAGGTCAGACTTTGATAAGTGCCTCATGATGCCTAGGTTGGGTTCAAATCCTCGTAGATACGTACACCCCAGTGGCACTTCCTGTAGTTTATCCTCGCCATTCAGAGTGGAGGGTCTGCATCCTTGGGCATTAGTTGGGTTCTCTAAGAGGGCCCATATGAGTTGCAAAAAGAAAAGCCTTTTATGATTGCATGGTGATGCTCATCTTTCCTGCTGCATAGTCGGTATTTCCCAACTTCGTGGCACACTAAAGCATATCCTGAAGCGAATCAAGAATACAAGGACCAACTAGCAATATTCATTATTTGTATTCTTATATTTTCTTACCTTTATTTTCTGTTTTTAGTGTTTAATTATTGTAATTAGTATTGGGAAATCTAGAAGGTACTATTCTCATGAGGGATGCCACACATGGGTAACATCACTTATGACGTCACTAATGCCAGCACCTTCTAGAATAGGGTAACACAGTCTAGGGAATATTCCCTCTCTCTAGGCCTATAAATGTAATCATTTCCCTTTGGGGTTAATCAATTGTTACATTTTGTGAGGGTTTGTGCTTGACTTACTATTTCTTTTTGGTGCCATTGACGCATTTCATGTCAATTGGTACCAAAGGCTCGCTCCAGTCATTGTATATGTGTAAACGCTAATTTTGCCACACCACCAATTTCCCTTTGGGGTTTTTTATTTTTGGTTATGTCTAGTTGTATTTTTGAACCAGGAGGTGAGGTGATTATTGTCAAGGAAGGAAGAGAGAGGAAGGAGAAGAGCTTGCTGACGTCCGGAGGTCAAAACACTAGCGGATTCTGCATCGGGCGCTTGTTGAACTTGAGATATGCGAGCCCTTATCCCCCATGTCGCAAATTGCTACAAATCTATTTCCAGCCATATGTGGGTTGGCCCAATGGTTTTATCTAACGAAAGCCAAGTTTCAATAAGTGGGTTGGACTCTGTTAATTTGAATTATAAGTAACTTCTATTTTTAAGTCTCAACTGGACAATTTTGGACTCATAACATATATGTTTCCGTAAAGAATATATTTGGGGCCCAAATACTTTATAATCTCTCTCGGGCTACATTAATTGGGAAAGCTCATACGGATGCACCATTTTCGACATCTAAAGCTCGTGGGAGAGCTTTCTTTAAGAGGTGGTTTGATGTGAATGAAGAATACAAGGACCGACTTGCTATATTCCTTATTTGTATCTTTTTATTTCATACCTTTTTTGTTTTGTTTTAGTAGTTAAATATTATAATCAGGATAAGGAAATCTAGAAGGGACTATTGGTGTTGTCAGGAAGGTCACATAAGAACGACATCCTTCATGACCTCACTAATGCTAGTACCTTTTAATGCTAGCACAATAGGGTTTGCACATTCTAGATTCTCACTCGCTAGGCCTATAAATGTAATCTTTTCCCCTTGGGGTTATTCAATTAATACATTTTGTGGGAGTTTTTGCTTGAGTTATTATGCCTCTTGGTGCCATTAACACGTGTCACGTCATATCCATCCTCAGGATTGATGTTCCTTTCATCATTTTAGTTAGTCTGACGATGCTATTTGGGTGATAAAGAGTCTGGTTCAGCTGGTTCATTCACTGCTTGAAGGATTACATTTTCGTGTACCATTTTATAACCCCTTTGGTGCCCTTGGAATGCTAAAATATCAAGTATGAAAGGCATATGAGCTGGTAGGTGTTTCATATGGAGCGTGTTGCTATTGTATACAAACATACCTCAAGGATTGAGGCCATTTTATTAATCTTAACTTGATGAGTATATTCCTAATAAAAAATTATGCTTGTGTTATACAGGGCGGGTGCTTTGTATTGATGTTCGATACAAACATATAAGGGACATTCTTTGATGTAAAATAAACCGTCAATGGCAATATGGAAAGACACAAGTGACAAAATGAATACTCAATTTTTAGAAGCATAGAAAGAATTGCATTAATGACACAAGGGGATATTTATAAGGGAGTAGGGAAGGATCTAGAAGGGAGCACTCATAACCCTAAATAAGAAAGTGGGTCTAGGCCCATGTGATGTCACATCACCTAGGCACATCCTTTTACAAAATATACATAAGATGCCCCTTCTAGAAGCCTCCACCTACTAGCCCTATAATACAACTAAGAAATATAACAAAAATACGCAACAACTAATAAAATACTACGAAATAAAAAATGCAAGAAAATACTAAAATAATTCCTAAACATCATCGTTCTCCCCCATTTAAAAAGAGTTCGTCCCCGAACTCAAAGGGGAAGACCATCTGTGTTAGGCTCGATGGGAATGACTGGGGCAATCAATGCCTGATGCTGATTCTCCTTCGCGGCAATCTCATCATGTGGCTCCGACTCGTCCATCACCAGTAAAGTCCTCTGCTGCGTGGTGATCCCTCTCCCCACAGTTGAAACATTTAATTGCGACTGGGGGAGCATCTGAGGCCCGAGGAGGATCTAGTGAAGAGGGGGTGGCTCGGGGGACTGGAATAGACGAAGTACGATGGTAGGCCTCGACCTTGGTCGCATACTCGACGGTTTTGACGAACGATGGAATGTCCCGCAACCCGAGGTCCTGCTAAATGGAGGGCCGAAGCTCCTGAATATAACGACTGATTCGCTGTGTCTCGGACTCTCCCAAACGTGCCCGGGTATATAGTTGCAGAAAGCGCTTGGTGTAGGTGGAAATCGAGGAGGTAGCCAGTCGGAGCCTCCGAACCCGTGTAAAGAGATCTCGCTCATAGGTCGGTGGGATGAAGAATGCCTGCAGCTCCGTCTTCAATTGATCCCATGTTTGGATTGGAGGAAGCTCTGAAGCTGCACACCGTTGTACCGTGTCGTTCCATCACACCCGCGCGAATCCCTGGAACTTGGTGGCGGCCAACTGTACACATTTGTGACCTGTGACGCGCTTATAATCAAACACTGTCTCCATAAAACCAATCCAACCAACAAGAGCATCGGGGTCCAGGTTCCCATCAAACATCGACACATCAACTCGTATATCAACATGAAGGCTCTTAGAGAGGAGCCAGAGAGCGAGAGACAAGTGATCACTCCGGGCGACACATCTAGCAAGTCATCCTCCTCATCACCCATAATCTCTTCCCGAGCAGGCTTAGGGCGGGGCCTTAGCGGTGATACATGGGGTGGCTCAACCGGATCAGGAATGTCATCATCAATAGGATCCCGAGGCTCCTTCCAGGATAATACGCGCAATTGTCCATCAAATGACCGCGCTCATAACAGAGAAAGCAATTGTGGTCTTCTACGGGCACGAATGGTGTGAACTTGGGACTGAGGTCTTCCATGGGCACGAACGGTGTGAACTTGGGGCTGAGGGAGTCAAATGGAGACAGGTCGGTGTGCCACGAGCAGATCCTACCATCCCCGTAAAGTGATGTGGGTTTGGGTGGGTGAGTTCCTCCCTCATATTGCCCGAATTGGAAGCGTGGACGGTCAAAGCTCAAAGGTTGGTGGAGCCATTCCTTTACTCGTCTGCGATAGTCCCGAGTGGAGTTGTGTGGACTGTTTGGGGCTGAGATATGCCTGAACGGGTATCCCATACGCAATCGTGTCGAGGGACTTGAATATGGTGACAGAGGGGGCGATTTTGGGCAGGTATCAAATCGGGTGGATGGGCTCGGTTTGGGCTTGGGTTCTGGTGGGCAAACCCCGTGACGCGTTCGGGTTGGGCAGGGGTGGCTTGATTGTGCCGGAGGGGGGTAGGCCTGACTTGCTTTTTTTTGCCGGGGTGAGTGCTGGGTTTGTATGGGTCGGAGGGAGTGGGGTGCGCAACTGAGAGAGGGGTCGATTTGATCTATTTGAATCCCATGCAGGTAGGGCTGGAATGGAGAGGGGGCAGGATGGCTAGGGGACAATCGGGTCGAGTGGATCTAGTGATGGGAAGGTCACGGGGTGTGACAGAGGTCGGGGGCTGGTTGTGGGACCAGGTCGGGTGGTTTTGGTGTAGCGGCAGTCAGGGGTTCCGATCCGGAGCTGGGGGTAGGTATCCTGTGTGAGGCGGTGGCGGGTTGCTCAGCGTCAAGGGAGGTCGGGAGGCTCTGTCGGGTTATCCACTTGGGGGTTCAGAAGTGGGGTCTGCTAGGGCTTTGCTCGGGCGGCGGATAGGTGGCGGAGTGTGGTGCTGCTGGCGGCTGGATTCGGGTGGAGGACATGTTCTGGGGCGGCGGGTAGTGGTGGTGGGATGGTGGTGTTCGTGGAGGAGTATATATATATTTTTTGCCAACATTGCTACCGCTTCTTCTAATTGTGCGTTCCTTCTTGCAACATTGATGGGTTTCCTAGACGCCATTGAATGTTTTGTTTTACGATTTGATTTACAACAACAACAACCAAAGGGTAGAGCGTCCTCACTCTGATATCAATTGACGTAAAATGAACGGTTAATGGCAATACAGAACGAAACACAAGTGAGAGAACGAATACTCAATTTTTAGAAGCGTAGAATGAATTGCATTAATGACATAAGAGGATATTTATAGGGGAGTAGGGAAGAATCTAGAAGGGGGCACTCATAACTTTAAATAAGAAAGTGGGCCTAGGCCCATGTGATGTCACATGACCTAGACACACCTTTTTACAAAATATACCTAAGATGCCCTCCACCTACTAGCCCTATAGTACAACGAAACGAAGAAATGTAACAAAAATACGTAACAACTAATAAAATACTACGAAATGAAAAATACAAGAAAATACTAAAATAAATCCTAAATCTCATCATTCTTAGTTACGCACGACATCGCCTTGTGCCTCATAAAAAATAATCACTTTGCCCCATGCTTGCATTTCATAGAGCACTGCATGCAGAAGATACTTGAAGCTAATTTGTATGTTGATTTGTCCTTTAAAAACATAGAAAATAAATTTAGTTGAAAGCATTTTCGTTCTGGTTTGGCAGGATATTATTGCTACGGGTGGGTTTGATACAAATGCTATACTCTTTGATCGACTTTCAGGAGAGATCCTATCTACCCTTAGTGGTCATTCAAAAAAGGTTTTGTTATTTTTTGTTTAACTGTTCAACTTTTATTTTTTGTGATAAACTCTCTTGGTTAATCAGATGTTTGTTTCTTTCTATCTTTCTTTCTGTTTCTCTTTGTTAGGTTACCACCGTCAAATTTGTAGCTCAGGGTGAATTAGTTGTAACTGGCTCTGCTGATAAGGTAAGCTCATTCTGTTTGGTCTTAAATTACATCATTGCATAATCTGTATTACCTTTGCTATATATCTGCTATTATCCCCGCTTTACTCGTTTTCTCTCTATTTCCTTTCATTTTATTTTGTTCAAAAGTATTTGTTTGCTCTGTGGTACTCTTAGTTTTCAAATCGCGAATCGTTTACCCCTGAATCGCGAATCGTGAATCGAATCGGAATCAAATGATAAAAATGTAGTAAAACATACGTAAATGGGATTTAACACTGTAGAATTGGTAACTAAGCATAATATGACAAAAAACTAATTGTAGCACGCGATAATATACCAAAATATATGACAAAAATTAACCGTAGCACATGTTCTCATTCGTTTTAAGCTTAAAAATGTAAAAAACAAAAATAAATCATAAAAAGTCATCATCCAACCTACAAATAAATATCAATTTATTTAATAAAAAACGCATGTTTTTATAACAAAAATGCATGGTTTTATTAAAAAAAAACAGCAAAAGAACTTTAAATACAGCAAAAAACAACAAAAACGCATGGTTTGTAACAAAAAAAAACAGCAAAAGAACTTCAAATACAGCAAAAAAAAAATCATGTTTTTATAATAAAAACGCATGGTTTTATAATAAAAAAAACAGCAAAAGAACTTCATTACAGCAAAAAAACAAAAACAAAAACGCATGGTTTTATAACAAAAAAAATACAGCAACAGAATTTAAGCAAATTCAGCAAAAAAAAAACGAATGTTTTTATAACCAAAAAATATAAACGCATGTTTTTATTAAAAAACGAATGGTTTTATAACAAAAACATCAAAAGACAAGTATCAACACAAAATGAAGGCCGTAAAACTTTTTATCAATAACAAAAGACAAGTCCCACTTCGTTTTGCAAAGAAAACAGCCAAAACAACAAACGAATGCCGTAACAGGTAACAGCTTGAAAACTTAAAAGAAAACAGCAAAGAAAACATACCGGCTTGGAAAAAAAAGAAAAACTGCCTTCATTTTGCAACAACAGCCTTCGATTAAGGTTAGGTTTGCTTCGGTATGTAAGAACGGCTTGAAAATGGTTGGGTTTGCTTCAGTTCGTAAGTTAACGAGTATGTTTCTTTTGTTTTGGGTTAAAAAAAGTAAACGAGCAAGTTAAAAACGCTCAGATACCGAATCGTTTCAGCTTCTGATTCTCAATTCCAACTCGAATCGGACGATTCGAACTCGAATCAAATGATTCTTTGTACATTTCCGATTCTTCTTCTGATACTAATCGTTCTGCCCCTGAATCGAATCGAATTGGACGATTCCACTCGCGAATCAAACGATTTTGACAGCTATGGTGGTACTTGATTAGTATGTGAATCAGACATATTTTGCTCATAGTCATTACATAATGCGGAATTCCATTGTTGTCAAAACTTGGATCATTGGTAAGATTGCTTCAAATAGACTATACAGCATTCAGCATGCCAACCTGTGTTACCGGAGTTCACAAATTACTGGTAAAGAATTAATTCTTGCAAAGATAAAGTTCACATTAACTTCTGTTAAGGCCTATCAATAGCTAAATGTAGCTGGCTTAGTGTCAGCTGACTGAAAGATAATTCTCAAATGAGTTAATCTCTAGCAAGGTGCATTTATCATCATATAATGAACAGCAAACATTTTGCCAATATCACAATGAGATTGGACATCTTCGTTTCATAATCCACACATGCAACAATGTAGCATCCATACTCAATCACCAGCTTCACCCGATTCGATCCCAAGGAAGCATCGCCGCATCACTGATTTGAATTACCCGAACAGTACGCCATTCAGCTCCACCTTCCGTCATTGCCATCTTGTTACATGGTCTGGAAAGCCCTGAACACAAAAGTAGAAGACTGATCAGGTAGAGGTCTGTTTAAAATTAAGGTCTTGGATCTGAACAAGTTCCGACCCATATTTGTTTTAATCGAACCAGCAGGTTTAGACCATTTCTCAGTTTATTTCATTAAAGCCTCTTTATATAAGTTACAGCTAACCTAAGCCTTGTACACTATCTTGGCTCAAGCCCAAGTCAACTAACCTAACTCTCACACGAGGCACCAAATTTGGGGAATGCTGAACCAGAAGCTTCTCTTGCCACTTGGCCCTGAAGAAATTCAGAAAAAGGCACTGATTTAGGGAAACAACTCAGTATATTTATACATAACTACTCCTTATATACATACATATACATACATGTACACGCATATGCACACAATAACTCTACTTAATCAGAGAGAGACAGTGAGATCTTTAAGGAAATAAATTTCGAGAAAAATCAAACCCCTAAACAAGCAGATATTGTCCAGTTAATCTAAAAATACATAAATTTTACATAATAGAAACCCTAGGTTTCGATAGATCTTAATTTAAGTATTAACTATTCTTCGCTATAGATCTCACACTAAAGTGTCATTCTGATTATATAGGTCTTGATCTGTTTATGGGAGAGAGAGAGTGAGAGCCTGGTTCGTTTGGTAAACTATATATTTATATATAGAGAAAAAGCTTAGGGGTTAGTGGCTAACCTGTTAAAATCCATATAACCCAATTAGAATTTGGTTTTATTGGGAAATTAGATAGGGACACAATAAACTAACGAGCAAAGTTGGGTGGGTTCTCAACGGTTGAGCTTGGCTAAAAATTGTGAGTGCTTTAATTTCAATTGAAACGGTAAAAATGTGAATGTTATTTAGAAATTAGGGTTGCAGAGAAAAACAGAGCCATTTGTATAAATGAAGAAAATCTAGCAAATGACAATATTACCCCTGCTAGACAATGCTGGATATCCTAGCTAAAAACAACTAAACTTGCACGATAAAATAAGAACTACAGCAATATATAGGTAAAGGCTCTGTGGTTAGGTGTGTGTGTGTGTGTGTGTGTGTGTGTGTGTGTATATATATATATATATAAATAGATAGATAGATAGATAGATAGATTTGATGATTGATGTTCCGTTTTCCTCCAAGCTTACTAGGCCTCTGTATTTTGGAATACAGATTTTGTTTAATTTACTTGGAATACTTTAAATGCTAAATAACTTCCATCTTTACCTATCAAAAGGAAAAGGAAAAACTTTCATGACTTCCATATAATCATTTTTGGCAGATGCTCTACTCTCTGTGCAGATACGTATTTGTTAAATCAAGCTCTATGTTTGCTTAGAAATTCTTCTCAAAACTCTATAGCCTATTAAACAACTGTGGTTTCCCTCGTTGATTAGAGCTTATTCCCCTCTGTGAATTCTGCAATTACTCTTTTTCTAGTATTGATTATTTATCTAACACTTTACAGACGGTTCGTGTGTGGCAAGGGTCTGAAAACGGGAATTATGATTGTAGGCACATCTTGAAGGATCATACTGCAGAGGTAAATAAGTTTTTCTATCCTAAACATTCATCATGTAAATAGTGCTGCATTTACATTTTTTGTGGTTGCCTTTTGCCTTTACTACTATGTGTATTTCATGGTCTCAAATCACCTCAGACTTGTAGTTAATGGAGGCGCTCATGGAGATGCCTCATTAGAAGGCTCAGTTGGAAATGCTATTTTGGCTTCATTCACCAAATCTGTTGCCTCTAGGCTGTAGAAGGTTCCTGCCAAGAGCATGGTTGGATTGGGTACTTGTTACCCTAGCATAAAACCAGGGGTTCTTGTCACGAACTCAATACTCGAGAGTTCTCATCTATTCTCAAAACCTATCAAAGAGCAAACCTCAGTGCACAAGTCTCCCTCCCGCCATTGCAGGGTTTGGGGAGGATTAGATGTATGGAGCTTTGCCTACGTGTATATGGTCTGTTTCTTTAACTTAAATCCGTAAGCGCTTGGTCCGAATGGAGGAACCTTACCTTGCAGTTGCGCCAAGGCTCACTGTCGTCATGGATTTTTCAAATGCACATGAAATTAACCATAATGGTTCTGCTCCTCCATAATTAATAGTATAGTTAAGTGGGACTAAGAAAATATATGTTGGATGCCCATTTGCGACATTTTTGCGGATTCATGGATCGGCTAATTGTGAGATGTTCCTTAATTCAAAAAGGGGTTGTAAAGGAACATTTGGTTTAGCTCCTTTAGAGTTCATACTGCAAAATTTAACACAAGAAGTCTGGTCCTAGCATTTCACAGGAAGGATTGTTTTTGTAGCAAGAACAAATTGATATCTTCTGTGCTTCATGTTCCTCATATTCAACAAACACTACTAATAATTTGAAAAATGGCAAATAATTTGGGACCCAGGAGTTCGAAAGCCACATGAAGATTCAAATGGAGGTGTCTTAAGTCGCAGAATGCCATTTTCAATTATTATTAGTGTTTGTTAAATTGGAGGATTAACTTGCATTAAAAATGAAATTACTTCACTACTGTTGTTGTGTTCTGAACATGTCATGGAATGCTGCGCTACAAAATTATGAAGTGGGCAATTCATCTTGTGCTGAATGTAGAGCTAGATTATCTTGTTGGGAAACACTTCTATGATAACCTCCTTTTGAATTAGAGGACCACCTGACCATTAGCCAGTCTATGGATGTACAACATATCACAAAAAGGCATCAAATATAGTTTGATGGTTGAAATGTCAATACTGAGAATGGACCTTGGTGACGGTAAGGTTGCTCCATTGTGAGTTGGAGCTTACGAGTTCGAGTTGCTGAAATAATTTTTCGATACAAATAGGTAAGACTGCGTACATCTAACCCTCTCCAAACACTCTGCACTTTTGCTCTTTGCTTGAAATCCACTATTATTTATTTTGTTTCCGCAACCATAATATATAAAAAATAGCATCAAAATTGCCTAAATTTATAATTTACTACAAAAAAATCTCTAACAAATTATACAAATTCCCCTAACATCTCATTAATCACATTAAACTTTCGGATCAATGTGGTAAAAGGTGCTAGGCGGAAGGTAGATGGCGATAAGCCACCTAGTGGCTAGCTGGTTTCTATTTTTAAATATACTAAGTGAGACTATGGAGTACCACCTAGTTACTTCATGGGATTTTAGAACACTGCTTGTAATATTAATCTATTGTATAAATTTTTTCTTAAGATTGCACTCATTGAGTGTGCCATGATTTCTAGCTCTTGATGGTTCTGAACCTATGAAGCACGGACACTTCTCCGAAGGCCGCGTACGGGTGTCGGACACTCAAAGGACACGGACACGCAAGGGACACGGCTTGGACACGTGTCCGACACGCCACGTGGCGTGTCGGGCTTAAAACGCATTTAAAAATAGTTGGACACGCAAGGGGCACGGCTGAGACACGCAAGGGACACGGCTGGGACACGTAAGGGACACGGCTGACATAAATATATAATAACTTTAAAAAAAAGGGGGCAGGAAACATATGTTTTTCTTTTCTTTTTTCTCACTTATTTATTTTCAACTGTTTAATCTTTTTTTTTTAATCTCTATTTAATACATTGCATTAGCCATATGCATTTTGATAGTTATTATTAGTATGTGATTTAGTAACATTGTGATGTTTGATGTGTAGAATGGATTTAATACTCTTAATGCTTATATGTTTAATGTTGTTCTTAGTATGAGATTAGTATTAATGTGATATTTCATATTTTTTATATATAAAAATAATTATAAAAAATATTTATTAAATACCGTGTCCCCGCCGTGTCGTGTCCTGATTTTTTTAGATTTGCCGTGTCGGCGTGTCCGTGTCCATGCTACATAGTTCTGAACTAAAAAGCATGGACACGGACTTGGTAGTCGTGTCTGTCACGTGTTACGGCAAATCTAAAAAATTAGGATACGACATGGTGGGGACATGCTGTTAATTAAATATTTTTTTTTTTATAAATGTACAAGAACGTGAACCCTGGTTCAGAGTCTCGGTCCCCCTATCGGACGCTCAATTTTCAACTCGGTCGGGGGATCAGTTGTGCTATCGGGCGATACGCTGTTTAGATAGCCCAAAAAATTTCGAAAAAATATAGGAAATTTTATTAAAATAAG
This sequence comes from Sambucus nigra, assembly GCA_949130495.1. Lineage (NCBI taxonomy): Eukaryota > Viridiplantae > Streptophyta > Magnoliopsida > Dipsacales > Adoxaceae > Sambucus > Sambucus nigra. The sequence continues at coordinate 394,026,033 of OX422215.1, forward strand.
ATTAATAGTGTGAACCAATTAGATAAGTTCAAAACCATCATTTAATATATGTAGCATAATCTTATTGATTATATAGACACACATCAGACTTGTCATCATCAATATTCCATAATAAATAAGTTAGCAAAACAATGGAATGACATATAAAAACTTCATAAGAAGTTAAATAGACATTGTTGTAAATATTAATATTTTTTTAAGTAGTACTACTTTTTTTTTAAAGAAATAGTTATAGTACTAATTTATTAAAAAAATGTACAACAAAGTTACTAAGAAATAGTGCTAATTCTTAAAAAAATGTACAATTATTAGAAATTCATTTTTTTTGTTTAATACTACTAATTTAAATAAAGGATCAGAGATATTAATATTTTTTTATTGATTACTACAATTTTTTAAGAAAAAGTACTAATTTATTAAAAATATACTACAATTTTTTGGTGCCCTAAAATTGTTTATAGTTTTTATTTAAAAAAATAGTACTGATTTTATAACTGAATTTTTTTGTATTAATTTTTTATTTAAAGACACTAAAAGCGTGTCTAATTTAAAGTAAACACCGGTATATATTAAATAAGAATAACATAAACATTCTGAAAATAGTATATACATTTAATTGAAAAGTTTGTACCAACATATTGATAACTTTGCTAAACAGTAGAACGAGTTTCTTAGAATTAGCACAACTTTATTTGATAGTTATTTTGTTACAAATCAGAAACCCCCTTTTTTACAAATAGTACCAATTTATTGATAAGTTTTTTCTAAATCATTACTGATTTTTTTTTAAAAATTAATGACATTGTTTTAAAAAAACGTACACTAGAGTATCATATTTTAAGGAAAAGAAAAATGCTCACAAAAGCACTCCCGCCCCCCCCCCCCCCCCCCCCCCCCACACACACACACACACAAAAAAAAAAAAAAAGACTGAAAATAAAACAAACAGAAAAAAAAAGGAATAAAGTGAACAAAAACGTCACTTAAGAAACCAAAGAGTCGCGTGAATGAAAAACACAATACAACATATAAAACATATACGCCAAACAACAAACAAAAGCCCACAAACCAAAAAAAAGCTCACAAGTGGTGATTCCTCCATTCTTCTCAACTTGTGAACGTTTTTTCTTCTTATTTTCATCCCGTCTCGGCTGATAGCTCCGAGATCTCGTCGATTTCTCCGAGTTTTAACAAGTATCGGCTATCTCACCGTGATCTCGCCGTCTTCATTATATAATTGGATTGTTTTGTGGAATCGTATTAGAAGCGTGCGATTCCGAGTCAACTCGGCCGAAACTTTGAACCATGAACATAAAAAAGAACATTCGAATAGTATTAAAAATAATGAATTAATATCTTAAAGCAGAACGTCAAAATGAAGTTTTTTTTAATGATAAAAACTTTCTAGAAAACTGTTTTAGTGCCAGTAGAGCGGGGAAGAGTCATGCGAGAGTCATTGAGGCATATTTTTTATAGGGCGGAGCCCAAAATGACGTAACCCATCCAACTTATATTGTTAAATACTTTCGCATCAAGTACAATTTTATATTTAAATTATGGACATGTGAAACGGTCTCTCTCAGACAAGTGCCCTAGAGTGTCCCATGTATTACACGTGTCGGACACAGATATGTTGTGGCGTTGCCTTCTAAAAAGTGTGCGCGCTTCCGAGGTTCCAAAGCATCTCAATGCATGCAACATTAGCCTTACTTTGTTTCACTTGTCCAATTGGTGCTCCAATTGGTGCTGATGAACTTCATACGCCATAACTCCTCTCAGGCCCTATATAGCACGGACACTCTCCCGGAAGTCACGAGTCAGCTTTGATTCGAGTTGGACACGCCGGAGTACGTAAAAGGACACGCTGGGACACGTGAAATTAATTTTTAATTTATAATTTTTTTCTAATGTGATGGTGATTATGCTTTATTTATGATTTTTAATTTTAAAGTTTGTGAATTTTGTTTTTTATGGTCCATTTTCTTAATTTCATGTTAAGAATGCTTGAATAATGTATTTTATGGAAAAAATCTGTTTTATTTAATTAATATATATATAGTTATATATATGTATATATTTAAATATATATTATACGTATCCTAGTGTGTTGTATCCTAGTTTTTGGAAAAATTACTTGTCGCGTGTCGTGTCGAAACACGTATTACGCGTCGAGTCCGTGCTTCACAGGCCCCCACCCCTCCACCCCCCCACCCACCCACCCACACACACACAAAAAAAAAAAACCTAAATAAACAAAATAGAAACCAGAAAATTGTAAATTGTAATCAGGCCCAGCATCAGGACCTCACCTTCTAAAGAAAGAAAGAAATTCATGTGGGCCACAACATGCTCATTGCCTCGATCTTTTTTGTTAGTATATATGTTAATTTTATTTTATTGAAGCCGTGTATGACCTTGTTTCATTATTATCCCCTTAGCCTAAAATTCTCTTCAGATTTTTAGCACTTTGAAATTCTTGTCTGTTTAAATTAATGAGTTAAAGTTTGGAAGAACAAATGTCCAATGCTAAAGATTAGAAGATGTGATATAAATTTTGTCTACGGTTCTACTTTTTTTTTAGAAATAGTTGAACTCATTCAATAAATGATGATCCTGAAGTGAATGCCTATTTTTCGTTCAAGATTATGGGCGGACTCATTTTTATTGTAGAAGTCAATTCCCGGCTGTTGTCTTAAAAGATAAGCTATATTGAATACGTATCCTTTTTTCAGGAACTTGGCCATAAAAGTTATGTAAAATCATGACTAATTATCATGGACTTTCTCTTTATCAGTTCAAACATCCTCTGAAATAAACAGTCATTTATCCCTTTGAGTATCTACAACAATGGTTGTAGCTATTGAGAAGTTCCGTTGTCCAATTACATTAGCTCTACTGCTTGGTGATTGTTATGTACCGCCTTCTTCAGTTATAACTATTTGCATTTTGCACCTATAACTGATCGATTCTAATTTTTTTTCTGATCGGAAACAAAAGATTACATTGACTTTGTAGAAGAGGTACATGTAGAGGTCATGTTTTGACTAGGGTCAATACAGTTGTACATGTTACAGTAGCAAAATCTAAGACGCCAGATACCCAAGGCAATTACAAATAATTGCCACATCTGACTGCACAGTTATTACAGAAAATAATTACTCAAACAACCTACATAGCTTTTAAAGATCTATACCTCAACAAAACATTTTTATGCACTCATTCCAATATAAGGCCATAAATGAAAATGGAATTCCCCCAAAACTTGGAGATATCGAGCACATGAAGTTGCTGCTAATTTTATTCGTTTCCCAAAGGTTCCTTCTATATATTTTTGTACTCAAAATTCCCTGCATTCTTTTCATTCCATATATGCTAAAATGTTGCTATCATTATACATCTCCAAAGATGATTCAGGCATTTCTTTTCCCCATGAGACAACAATTCCAAAGTCATCATGCCTTTTGCATGTCAAGGAAGTGACCCTTTGATACCAACCTCCAAATAAATGAGGCAACCTTGCAAGTGATCCAAGCCCTCATTGTTATAGCACATGGCACACACCTTAGAAGAAATTAAAAAAAATGGCATTCTCTATTGGCTTCATGGAATATGTCCATCGTTCTCTCTAGGAATAGAGCTGAAAAAGAGTTGAAGGATTCATGTAACCTGAATTATAATGTTTGGCAAGTTAGAATCGGAGAAGGTTAGGGCCCAGGGCTAAGATGAAGTCTGTTAAAGTGAGTTTGAAGGGTAATGATCTGGCTGGATATTGTCATTTTAAAAGAAATAAAAAGGGAATCTATTGATAGGAAGTGTGTGGGTAGTGTGTCATGAGTTATAGGTACAAGGATGGTTGTTTTTACTGTCTGTTGGCAGATCTTCGTGGGGTGGGGTGGGTGGGGGGGTATTCTTATGGCATACGATGCTAGGGTTCTTACACCCATTGAGGTTGTCAAAGGGGAGTTTCCGCCATTTCTTTGTTCAAAACCTGTGGAGAAGGTGAGTGTTGGTAGCTGTCGGGAGTCTACAATTCGTATTGATGTGTGTGTTATGGAGGAATTAACAGGTCTCTCTGGGTTTTGCTGTAATAATTTGTGCGTAGGAGGTGATTTCACATACTACTGTTCCCATGTAAAAAATTGACTGGAGGGGGATTCACTAGGAGCATGTGGATCTTTGATAGATTTATTAGAGAGTCTGGGTTGAGGGGCCTGGGTTTGATGAATACTCAGTATACTAACTCTAGAATGTGGTCTAGATTAGATAGCTTTTGTGAGGAGGCTTCCATAGAAGTTAGGACAGGAGGTGGAGGCTAGAGTTCTATTGGATCACTTCTATTGCAACTTGGTCAAGTGGGGCCCAATGCCTTTCAGATTTGAAAACATGTGGATGAAGCACCAGGGATTCTAGGAAGCTTATAAAGGTTGGTAGGTTGGTGGGATGAGTGTGTCGTGTAGTTCGGGAGGGCTACAAATTTATTAGGAAGCTTGAGGAGATTAAAGTGGAGGATAAATTATATTATGTTTTTGGGGATGTCAGATGAGCTAATGGGGCTGTGGTTAGTAGAATAATAGATATTGATAGGTTGGAGGAAAGTGAAGATTTTTCGGAATACGAGACTGGGAAGAGTGGATCTTATGAGTAGGTTTTAAGGAGCTAATAAAAAGAGGAAATCTCTTGGAATAAAAAAGTTGAACAATAAAACGAATCTGTTTCATCGAATTGCGTGTCCGAGGAGAAGCAACAAGGGGATTGAGAAGTTAGCATAGGAAAATGGTGAAGTAATGGGTAAAGTGTGTTTTTTCCTGATATTAAAGGAGGTGTTGGGGGAAATCATTGGGGGTGCTGAAGGAGCATTTGTTAAGGGTAGAGAGAGTTCTTATTGCTAATGAGGCAATGGAAGATTGTGTAGAAGCAACGATTTTCAAGATTGACTTTCAGAAGGTATATGATCATTTAAATTGGGATTTTTTTGGACTTTGTTCTAGAGGAAAGGGTTTGGGGCATGTTAGAGGTCTAGGGGGAGGGGAATACAGCAGGGCGGCCCTCTTTCCCCCTGTTTTCATGGTGTATGTCTTAGGTAGACTTTTGGATCAAGCGTGTGGTTGTGGGCTGGTGGATGGTATCGAGATAGGTAGAGGAAGGATATGGTTGACTCATCTCCAATGATCTTTTTTGTGTCGGGGGATGAAAAGAAGTTGGAGAATTTGGGTAAGATTGGGGATTTGTTCAGGTTTGAGTATGAACATGTCTAAAAGTGCGGCCATTGACATGAATATGGCAGAAGAAAAAATGGGTAGATTGTCAAATTTGGTGGGGGTGTGAGATCCTATCTTTATCTCCTTCCGTTCTCCAGTGTCAAAGAAGATTGAAAAGTTCGGTAGTTTCGAGGCGAAAATGATCATCTTTAGGGGTGGAAGGAGGTTCTAAATATAAAGAAAAAGGAGGATTGTGGATTGACAACTAGCTAAAAAGGAACCGTGGTTATTAAAAAATTAAATGATTTCTTACGACTTGATTCTCTTTGTCATCTAGTCGTTAGAAACACGTATGTGGTACATGAGAATGAATGGGACACCAACATGAGTGAGAGAGCTACCTTCTGTTCCTCATGGAAATCATCCCTCACAGGTTGGGTTCAGGGTGAATGTGTGGGTCAAGTAGTGTACTTATTCCCTTGACTCTACTTACATCACATGATTGAAGTATGCCTATAGCCTACTCGACTTCTTGGTTCTCACCTTTTAGTTATTCAAGGAACTTGTCATTTCCATGGGCTAATTAAGAGTTTTCCTCTCTCCTTTGCTTCCCGTGATTAGAAAATTTGGGTGGCTGATTCTTGAGGTACTTTTCACGTGCAAATCCTTTTTTGGCATCTTGATTGATCCCTCGAAGTCTCCTCTCTTTTAACATGATAAAGTGATTTGGAAGGCGGAAATCCCTTCTAAGTTATAACTTTTAGCTTCTAAGAGGATGGTAAACACTTGTCCAATTCAAGAGAAGAAAGCTCTCTCTCTTTCTCTCTCTCTCTCTCTCTCTCTCTCTCTCCATCTTGGTGCATTCTATGTGAGTCTTGATTATGTCTTGATGCACTGTTCATTAAGCTATGTTGTGTGAAATAAAGTGACGTGGGAATTCGGTATTGAAGGTGCTCTTCCTCAGGGTTGGTACTGTGTTGCTCGGTTGGGTGCCTTCAGTTATAGGAAAAAGACTTAAGTGTCTTTGGAGATGCGTAGGTATGTCCTTTGCTTGGCTGGTTTAGTAAGAATACTAGAATTTTTTAGGCCACGAGAATTTGAATGTGATTTGGGAGAAGTTTTGTGTGTGTACCTTTTCTTGGGTAACTTCAGCCTCCATTATCAAATAATACATTGTATCCGTGGTTTTGCACAAGTGGAAGAAATCTTTTTGGTAGGCTTTGAAGCAGCCACATGTCGTGCTTAGTAGATTTCAGTAGTGCAGGGATGGTGTTGCTTTTAGCTGTTTTGCTTCATCTCTCAAAAGAAGATTTCCTTATGTTATCTGTTGTATACCACCTTGCAATGTAGTCTGTGTCTGTTTATTAATATAGTTTTGTTTTTCCATAAATAAAAACCTGCAAGTATTAACCCTCCCATGAGTCAACAAGCCAAGAGAAAACTTGCACTTCAGATAATATATCGACTATCCATATGAACTCAAAAGGTTCAAATGGTTCATTTTGAGATTATTATTGAAGGTGGTGGTAAAAGAAGGATCACCCATTCCCTCGTATCTCTCCCTCCTAGAGATAAGCTCACAGAATGCTCAATTTTCGTATATTTAAGGTTTCATTTGAATAAAAGATTCCATCAGAACCATTGGGTTGTGAGTATAACGAATTAATATCTTCGCTCTTACAAATCAATATTGGGAACCATGGTTCAAAGTCTCGGTCTCGCCCCCCGTATCGGAAACTTGATTTTCAACTCGGTCTCGGTATCAGGCGCGGTACTGGTTGATACACATCGATATGCTATTTAGAGAGCTCAAAACGTTCTGAAAAAATATAGAAATTAAAAAAAAATGATTAACAATGTGGATCAATCAGAAAAGTTTTAAACTATCCGTCAACATGCACATAGTATTGTCTAATTGATTATAGTGACGCGCGTTGGACTTGTTAGATTCAATTTTTTATAATAAATCAACATTAAGGTAGAAAACCAATATAATGACACATAAACATGATATATAAATAACATAAAGTTAAGTAGAACTGATTGTTTAGTAAGGATGTGAGTAAGAGTAATTTCCTCCAATGAGTAAATTAATAAAAATGTAGAACAATTTTTTTGGAGCGCTAAAACTATTAATAGTCTTTTGTTTATCCGAAACAATTTCCTTTTTTATACAAAATTGTTAACTTTTAGTAGCAATTTTTTAAAATTAGTAACAATTCTTTTAAAAAATTGCACCAATTTATTGATAATTAAAAAAAAAATTATTACCAATTTATTAGTAATTTTATTAAAATTAATGTTAACGCTTTTGAAAAAATAATGCCATTATTTAAAATAAGTTTGTTAAAATTTAGTACCAGCTTTTTCAAAAAAAGTAATGCAATTTTTTTTTCCAAAATTTGTACCGGTTCTTCAGAAATTAGTTAAATATATTTTAACTTAATAAAGCTATAGATATTATATTTAAAATGACTAGGTCGAGACTTTGAACCATGATTTAGGAGTGATAAGAAATAAAATAATTTAATACCTAAATAATTGTACATTTAATAGATATTATGTAAATACATTTTGAATGAGCAATGATAAAGAAGGTAAATAATAATACAATATTTGAATATATTTTGAGAAATAATGACAATCACTTTTTAGAATTGATACATAATAATACAATTAAGTACGTTAATAAATTTAATTTTAATACAATAAAGTTACAATTTTAGTAAATAATGATTAGAACATAGATTATGTTGCATTTTGAATACAATTTTTAATTAAACATTTTTTAAACAGAAAATAAGGTTGGCGCTAAGGGCACCCCATTTATTACTCCATAATTCCATAAGGATTTTTTACATTTTTTTGCTAAGGGTCACCACATGGTGTGTGTATATATATATATACAGGGACGGAGGCAGACAGTTGCTGGGTGGGGCAAATGCCCCAGCCAGAAATATTGTAAAAATTTTTTTTTTTTTTTTTTTGGGTAAATTTGTAAAGCTCGTAAAAATTAGGGTACAAAGTAGAAAATAAGGGCAGAAAGTAAAAACGATAAAACGTTTGCCAATTTAACCTACTCAAACCCGTTCAGTTCACCGCCTTCCCTTTACTCCATTTGTGGTGCCACCGTGCCTCCGTCGCTGCTGCGTATCTGCTCTACTCCAAGTCTCATTGTAAGATTCTTCTTTCTTTATCTTGGGTCATCATCAAAAAAACACAACCTGTTACACAGGCATATACATAATGATACACAATAAAAAAAAAAAAAAAGCTTGTTGGTTTCCCTTACAAACCTTAATGGGTCTCTATTTTTATGCTCTGTTTATATGCTAATTTTGTATGCTCTGTTTGTATTGTATGTTCTGTTTTGTAGAGATGACCCAATTTGTATGGTTATATGTTTATGCCCAAATTTGTTATATGTTTATATTTTTATGTTTTGTAAAGATAACCCATTGTGTTTGTTCTATTTTTAACAATCTTGCAATATTATGTGAATATTTATATTTGTTTAGATATTTGAATAACACTAGCAAAAAAAAATTTCGGGGGCTACCGCCCCTGAACCCCCGTCATTTTCATTTGTCTGCCCTGCCTCACCCCGTGACAAATCCTGGCTTTGCCACTGAATATATATATATATATATATATATATATATATATATATATATATATATATATTTTAACTTTCTATCAACTATTCTCCCAAAATATTTTTCTCTCAACCATTCTCTCACTTGTAACCCTTCATAAACTTTCCATTCAAACCTAATACAAACTTGACCAACAAATTACACACTTCAATTATTGAAAAAAAATAATAGCTAGAGTTTTCAGTCATTGAAGTTGCAACAATTAATGGAGGTGTTGACAATGGGTGTGGCAACCCAAAAACTAATGAAAATAGCTTAAATATTATGTTTAAGGTAATTTTTGTTGCACAAATACGTTTTTTCAAGTTTTTTTAGCCTGAGAAAAATTAAACCCGAAAATGAGAATTTATAGTGGTTCGGTATGGGGCCCCTGAGGAATATGATGTTTTTCGTCGTGATCCTACCAAATCACCAAAGTAAATTTTTTTTAAAGAAAAAACTTCATTCGTGGTGTTTACCCTGAGTTAGTGTCCTTGATTCGCTCTAATGATCTCGAGTTAGTGTCCCAATTTCGTTGTAATTACCCCGACCTAACGAATGCCATTTTTTTTTAATTCAATCAAACTCTATTCGGATGTTTACCCTGAGTTAGTGTTCTTTATTCATTGGAAAAGCTCCGAAATGAACTATATTCACTTGAGACAAAGGTAACGAATGGTACCCTAGAAAATAAAATGTAACAGAAGAAAATCTCGATTCTAGGGTTCTCAAACTAACGATTCCAACTTGGTTTTAATGGTTCGTTTTTCATTGATAAGAGTTTTAAACTTTATTAGTGTTTTAAACATTATTAGGGTTTATGTTCATTGTTAAAAAGATTTTAAACATTATCAAATATGTCAAAATCCCTTTATTTTTGTGTGGATGATGTTAATGATGTTGAGTACCAATTTGATTGAATGGGTGTTGATGATGATTTGTTGGTTTTTGAAGTTGAGAGCTTGATTGTTGATGTTTAGATGCTAGACGTTAAAAGGTTTTTGTGTTTAGAGAGGAGGGAAAGGGTGAAAATGAAAATTTGAATTCTAAGTAGTGGGTAGCCCTAATGGTGGTATAATGAACTCAAGTAGTGGGTAGCCCTTATGGTGGTAAAATTACCTTGTGGTAGTTTGGAGTAAAAATTGGGGTGCCGGAGTGGCACCCCAAAATAAAGTTAAACTATGCAGAAGTTTAATTAAAACATTTTAACTCATCTCAAATTAAAAACGTCAAACCCATGACAGCACAAAGACACTATCCCAAAATTCCTCGTGTTCGTTTCTTTCCCAGCAAAACCCCCGCCGCTCTGTCAAAAAAGAAAATAAACTTAGACGCCTATATTCCAAATCCTATCACCCAAATCCCTAGCTTCCACCTATTGCACAGATCACCACTCAAAGATGAATCAAATTTGAGTACTTGAGAGATAAAAAACATGAATACTTGCTCAAAGACAAACTTGTGAAGAGATGGGTGCAACTCGGCTTAAATCGGGTCAATTCGGTCCGACTCGCCTGCTATTTTACCAAGTTAGCTATTTTTCGGCTGATTCGACTAATATCTCGCCGAGTTAGTGTTTTTTTTGCATTTTTGTGATACAGTTCTCGGTTTCGTAATGGTGGGCTACGAAACCGAAACAACTTAGCCGATACCGAGTTGACTTGGACGAGACTTTGAACCATGTTGGGAACCTATTTATGAAGGATTTCTCCCCACTCCACGCATCCTTTCAAATCTAAACGATGATCCCTCCACCTTAAGGGTGCGTCTGTATGTCAGGATACGAAAGGAAAAGTGAAGGAAAATAACTTTCTTGCACTTTTTCGTGTGTTTGGTTAGTAGAAGACTTGTGGAAAAATGGTCCTCAAATTTTCTTGCACTAAAAAACTTTCCCACAAAACACATCCTACTAAAGACCTAGGATTTTGCAGGAAAGTTCAAGGAAACTCAATATTTTACCATGTAAATTATTATTACTATTAATTTTTCCTTTATTATTATTATTGTTGTTGTTGCTGTTACAACTACTACTAAAATATTTACCAATAACTATTGATAGTAATAAGCTATTTATTGATATTTTTACGAATTAAATGTTCATAATTTTTATTTCATATTTCGTAATGTTTGATTTAAATGGATTTTTATTATATAAATCATACTTATTGTAAAGTAATAACTATATATGTGTGTATATAATTTATTATTATTTTTATTTATAATTTTCTTGCAATTTTCCTCATGTTAACCAAACACACACAAGAAAGTAACTTACCTTTTCCTTTACTTCACTGCACCTCACTTTTCTTTGAAATTATTTTCTCGCTTAACTTTCCTGACAAACAAATAGAGTCTGAAGGAAGTAACTAAGCCTTCTTGAAGTATAGGTTCGTGGGCTTATAAAAGTCCCCCCTCTTAGCCATATTGGAGTCCCATGCAAAGTTTGCAAACAATAGATGCTTTGATGGCAGAGTGCCAAATGATCCCTTCCTTTATTTTACCTCAACTCCTCTTTTTTTTTTTTTTTTTGTTTGTTTGTACATTTCACCTCTTATAAAAAAAGATAGAGATGTATGTATATAATATAATAATATAAGATATATCAAACTTGAAATGGGTTACGAACGTAGGTGTTGTTTGTTTTTACCTCTTAAGTTTGAATCCGAACCATTGAGACTTGAGAGGTACTAAATAGTATTTGTGTTTAAAAAAATTAAAAGGTTAACGACTATAATTGCTTTTGAATGGTTAAGAGGCTGAATTTGAGCACCAAATCTGAATGTGACTAATTACATCCATTCATCCATAAAAACAAATGTACTTTTCAAATTCAAATTTCAGAGATTGAGACTTAAGATTCAGATTTCCGATTCAGACAAAAAAACAAACCCACCCTCATTCTGTAAGTAAATATTATCTAATATATATTGTGTAGTATAATAGTATTATTAACTTTTGGGTTTATTAAAGTTGAGGCCCTAAAAAAATTTAAAAATAATTTTTAATCCGTAAAAGTGACATTAGCACAAAAATAGTGACATTAACTAGACACATAATTAATGCCAATATTCCAATCTCATTATTATGAACTAATTATTATTAAAAATATGTTGGATTAGAAATGAAATAATAATAAATATTGAGTTTTAAAAAAAAACTATAAATTAATTAATATATGTGAAATAATAACAGTTTTTTGTTAATGGGAGATAAAAACTTGTAATTCTTTTTGGAATTATGTAATATAAAAATTTGATTATATTTTGAATTGTTGATGTTTATGACATTAATGCTTATATATATATATATATATAATGCTCTTGTGCGGACTGGTCCGCATTTTAAGAATGCGGACCGAACACGTGTCACCTAACGGTGCGCCTAGAAATTATCGCCTAAGTTATAGGCACTCTCTCTTTTTTCTGGGCTCACCGCCAGGTGACACATGTCCGGTCCGCACTCTTAAAATGCGGACTGGTCTGCACAAGAGCAGGACTATATATATATATATATATATATATATATATATATATATATATATATATATATATATATAAAATAGTTGTCAAAATCGTACGATTCGATTCGATTCTCACATAAACGATTTGAATCGAGTTGGAAATCATATAGGGTTAAAAAATTGGACTGAATCGGCGATTCACGATTCAAATCTTACAATTCAGATCCGATTCGGGTTTGATTCACGATTCAAGTCCGATCCACTTTTTTTTCCGCGATTTTTTTACCTTATAATCATACGTATGTTATAATAAAACAAATAAAAAAGAAGCAAACAACAAAGGATACCGTTAAGAAACTGAGTTTTAGAGAAAACATGTTCTCTTGGCTCGGTTATTATCAACTGACTTTTCTTGTCTATTCTCTTAGTTGAGTGTCTTCTATCTTTTGCTTTTCTTTTTGTTATGACAACTTTGTATTTGTTATAAAATCTTTGAAGGTATATTTGTTTTGTTGTTTTAAATTAATATTGTTTTATAGTTAATCTTAGTATTTGTTTTATTGTTTTAAATTAATATGGTTTACCGTTTTAAATTAATATTGTTAATCTTAGTAGGTAGTCTGTTTAAATTTTTTGGAAGTATTTGTTTTACTATTTTAAATTAATCTTAGTATTTATTTTATTGTTTTAAATTAATATGTATAGGATGTTTTAAATTAATATGTAGGCTGTTCTATGATATATTTTTGTTTTTAACATTTTTAAGCTTAAAATGAATGAGAACATGTGCTACGGTTAATTTTTGTGATATATTTTGGTATATTATCATGTGCTACGATTAGTTTTTTGTCATATTATGCTTAATTGCCAATTCTATAGTGTTAAATCCCATTTACGTATGTTTTGCTACATTTTTATCATTTGGTTCCGATTCGACTCACGATTCGCGATTCAGGGGGTAAACGATTCATGATACGATTCGTGATTTGACAACTATGTATATATATATATCAATGTATATATAATTAATTATATGATAATTGCAAATCAAAGTGCACCTTACAATACGATATGATACATGATACTATACTTGCCTTTTGAAAAAAAAATATGGTTCCGATTCACGTCTTGACAACCTTGACGGAGAGCACTTTTGCTAAGCTTTTGTAAAGTCTAGTAACCAAGTCAGTTGGCCTAAAGTCACTCTTCTTGGGTATCAAGCATATATATGTTTTATTCACGCCCGCATTAACCACCTTTCTCTCAAAGAACTCATTAAAGAATTTCATAATATCTAATATTTTCAAGAGGCCATTGTGAATCCAGAAGACCGAGAGTGTTTTCTCCACAACACTCTCAAACTATACTTTTGACTTCTTCCTCTTTGAACTTTCTTTCCAACCATGATGCCCACTCACCACCCATAGGACTGCTCAATTCCCTATACTCTAGAAACCCATTGCTCTTTCTTGGCAAACAATTTGTCCAAAGAATACAACTCTCCCTTTCAATCTCAGTTTCCTCCGTTGCTATTGATTTAATCTTCACTTTGAACCTTTTTATTACCTTGCTATATTGTTTCCCTCTTACCACTTTAATTACAAATGATATCTTCAGTACTCATAATATTAGCTCTACTATTTTTCAGCCCCCGCGATTGTATTTTTTTATTATAATAATATATATATATATGCGCGCGCGCATGTGTGCACAAGGCTCATTTAAGCCGTTATTGGACATTTCACCATTGCTTTAATAATTTATTTCTTTCCTATTAACCCATGCATCATTATGTTTTATATATGCATATATAACTCTACAATGTAACAATATATTTTTATTTTTAAAAAATAATACAAATATGTAACAAAATTAGTCATAAAATCTTTCATTCTAAGCTTCTCCAAACAATACGGAGAAGTTTTTCTCTTAATATGTTATGTTTTGTAAAAAGAATACAAATTTATATGAATGTCCACATAACCACACCAAATAATACAAATATGTTGACCCTACTCAAATGAGGGTTAACATGACCCTCCAACATGGTTGGTTGAAACATGAATTACTCAGCAATGGGCCCCTCAATTTTTAATGAGTTGTCCATGTTTTAACCGATCAATTAAAGGGTCATGTTAACTCTCACTAAAGAGGGTCAACAAATTTGAACTCCCCCGAAAAAAAGATATAAAGTCATGTGAGTGCCTTAGTAAATATTGAGCGCAAACAATTGAATATATATATTTTTCAAAAATGTAATGTAAATTTTCTCGCCTTTAAAAAAATTAAGTTGTATCATAAAAATTCTCATAACACTTTTTTTATTTTATTTTAAACTTCTCTAGTTTATATTTTGAAGTTTTCTTTTTCACATGTAAATTTAGCTTTATAAAAACATTAATTTTTACACATTAGTTTAGTTTTTTAAAAAGAAAACAATTAATATGAATGTCCACATGATCACACAAAAAACAAATGTAAAAAGTCAATTGTCATTACTTTGTAAATATGAATGTTGACATCTGATTTATTTTTGAAAAAAATTGAATGTAAATATCTTCACTTCCCTTGAAAAACTTTCATTTTCTTAAAAAAAGTTGCATTTTTAAAAGCATCATTTTTTTGTACTTATTATATAGTTAAAATATTGGTGGGTCGACTCCCTGTATTGTATCCCGTTTAAGTGAATACACATTTAATGTATAAAGCTTACATTTCTGTAATTATTATTTAGTTAATTTTGGTGGGATGACTTATTTTATTCTATCCATTTAAGTGAATACACATTGAATGTATAACACGGTGTTAAACTCACATCGAAAGAGAGTTTTATAGTTATTATATATGATAACTCTTGATTGTTGTATAATTGTATGTTCTTTGCCCATATTCCACAATTTGACAGCAATGTATGTATTAAATATTAACAGGTGCAAGCTGTGACCGTCCATGCCACAAACAACTACTTCGTGACTGCTTCTCTAGACAATACTTGGTGCTTTTATGATATTTCTTCTGGTTTATGCCTCACACAGGTTCAACATCTCTCTCTCTCTCTCTCTCTCTCACACACACACACACAGCTCGTGCGAGCACCTTTCACTTCGTTGACCATTTATAAGATTTTCTGCAGGTTGCGGATGCTTCTGGAGTTGATGGTTATACATCTGCAGCTTTTCATCCTGATGGTCTCATCCTTGGGACAGGCACTTCAGGGTCTCTTGTTAAAATTTGGGATGTTAAAAGTCAGGTATAAGACTAAATTTTTTGCAGTCTTACCCTTTGTGTTTTGCTTCTTTTGCCAGATTCAAGTCCTCTTGATTTCTTTATTTGCAGGCAAATGTTGCAAGATTTGACGGGCATGTAGGGGCGGTGACTGCCATATCTTTTTCAGAAAATGGTTACTTCCTAGCAGTAAGTATTTTCTTTACCCCCCCAAAAGACTAAGAAAATAAAATGATGTACAATTTTATCTTTATTTTTGTCTCTACTTGTCAGACTGCCGCTCAAGATGGTGTTAAGCTGTGGGATCTGCGAAAATTGAGGAACTTCAGGACCTTTACACCCTATGATGAAAATACACCAACACAATCTGGTACATATACCCATGCTCGACTATATATAGAGCGTCCTTCATTTTATGTTTTAAAGACTTGGAACACTTCCAATACTAGTTGTTTCCGCGTTAGAGGCTTGTTAACATCAACACCTATGACACTCCTAGGTATATATGTTAAAATCATCTTGGGAAAAAAGTCCTTAATTTGAGTATTAGGATGTGGCAAACACATCGTTGGCATCCTCAACGAATGCCTAAATCCTCTTATTGTTGGAATAAGACTTTCTGTTATGACAAGGAAAATTGTGAAGTGCATTGGTGAACAAAGTAATATACAGTTGATTTAAAGTTCATCAACAGGTTATCGTATTTAAAAATATAAGGCTACTGCACATTGTTTTCATGTTAACTGCTATAAGTACTTGTGTATGCACATTATGCATATACCCATGCTGTGCCTATGTTTTTTTTCTTAATATATTAAATATACCATCTTGACTTGTCCATGCCTACGCTACGTATGTTGAGAAATAATAATAATGCAAATCATACACAAGACCACTCTACAATGGAAATTAATTTTTTTTCCATTTTCCATTGGGGATGGGGGTGGAGTTGCCGTTTTGACAATGATGATGCTTGTTTTTTCTGATGGAGCCAAGGATTTTTGGGGTGGTAAATGAAGTGTTGTTCTCTTATTGTCTCTGTTTGAACAACTATCATGTCCTTTTGTGCTTATGTTAGTACTAGTGCATGAAGAGAACATTTTGTGATATTTGGCCATCTCTGCTAGTTATGGTTAAAATTTATTCTCAACTTGGCTAATGCTCTCTCTGCTGATTTTTGCAGTGGAGTTCGACCACAGTGGGAGTTACCTTGCATTGGGAGGCTCAGATATAAGGTTGGTCTTCTAGAAGGTTTAAGATTCTTACCTCATCATTGTGGGTGGATTTTTTTTTTTTGGCGGGTGGGGTGGGGAGTTATCTTTATATTCATGTCCTTTAATTATAACGGTCAACTTTTTATATATTATTCAAATTATATGAAATCCGTCCATACATTGAAGGCCATTATATGCACGCAGCAAAATGTGCCACGACTCAGACTTAATTTTATAATCGGTATCATCGTTATTATTACTAGTACTAGTAAGTGGTCATTAATGTGGCGAGCTTTCTTCAGGCGAACTTAGAACGGTATCATGTTTACTATTGCAGAGTTTATCAAGTTGCCAATGTCAAGTCTGAATGGAACTGTATTAAAACCTTCCCTGATTTGTCTGGCACAGGTTCTCTCTCTCTCTCTCTCTCTCTCTCTCTCTCTCACACACACACATTCACTCTGCCGAATGTTGGCTAATGTGACATTTCATCCTTTTAGATGTCCCTTTAATTCTGGAAAGTACACTATGTTGTGAAATGCAGGTAAAGCAACCTCTGTAAAATTTGGGCCAGATGCAAAATACATCGCAGTTGGATCAATGGATCGAAACCTCCGAATATTTGGTCTTCCAGGGGACGATGATGGTCAAATGGAGTCTTAAAAATGTGCCTTTAATTTCACTTAAACCACTTGGGGCCTTGAAGCAATATCTGAAGCATCTGCTACTGCTGTCGCTGGATCGGTGTATTTTATGGGCTGTAGAAGTGAAAGTTGACGGTGGAGCCTACTTTTGTTTAGCATTATTTGATTGTATCTGTTTTTTGGCACCCAGAAAAAAGGTGGAGGCGGAAGGACAGTGTAGCTGGTGTATCAGGGCAAAATTTTCCTGAATTAATTGAGTTTGAGAACACAGAACACTATTAGCACAAGTTATTTTGTATTAATTTAACATCAGGAGAGCCAGCCAGTTCAATTTGTGTTTTTATTTGGGGAAAAATATATTGCAGTTTTATTTGGCAGAGTACTTAAATTGTATGGTTCCCTTAACTGTGTTGAATACATGCTATGTTCTAATTCAATTGAACATTAAGCCTCGCTCAGAACAAGTTTCTTTTGGTTGATAGTGTGTCCTGTTTGAGGCAAAACTTCCTGCCGGTCCCCAACGTCACACTTATGTAGAAGCTCATTTTTATGATCACAGCAAAATGAAGGGGCGGCTGTGGGCGTTCTACAAATCACTCAAAACTGTTAAAAAACGCAATTTTAACTATTGGCTCATTTTGGTCTCATAGACTTCAGGTGGAATTTAGAGTGAATTAGGTTTATGGTGGTGTTTCTTGTGTAATGTCCTTTCACTGCTTTATAAACGAAGAGCCTGTATATTTCAACCCTTGTTGCAGCTACTTGGCGTAAATTCTGTCTAAAAGGCTGCCGCATTTTCTGGGTATGGGTCGGGGTGTTAAAATTTATGTGAGATTTCTTGGTTTTAATCAGTATAATGACTTGGATGAAAGATAGGGGTGGCAATTCGGGCCAACGGGTCGTGTTTTGACCTGGCCTGACACGACACGACTATATTTTAGGCAACACGAACACGATACAACACGAACACGACCCATTTATGACACGACCCAACATGACTAACACGATATAAAAATTGTCATTTTGACACGATTGACACGGCACGACACGATTCATCTTAACCCACATTTTGCCCATTTGGCCCGATTGACACAAATAATATTGCTAAAAAAAATGGCGTCCCATCAGATTAGTGCTAATAAATATACCAACTTACTAAATACAAATAATATTCAGAATAATGGGTAACATAACATCCCATAATTTGATAAGCGTCAACATATACTAAACAAAAATAACATCCACGGTAATTAGTATTTCCTTCAAATTTATACAAAAAAAAATATTCATCTTCATGTGATAAATCTTCAAAAATCAGCAACTTCTCCCGCCAACTTAAAAATCATTAATCCAAAAATGCCACCAAGACAAATTGTAATCATTCCTGCATAGGACAATAAAAGTGTATTAAAAAATTGCGAAAAATATAATATTACATTTATTCTAAACAATCAATTTAAATTACCTTTTTAGAAGGATCAAATTGAATGATGTCTTCCGTTAGCTCATGCAAACTCAACTCCTCGTCTCCTAAAATAACAAAAAACAACATGTAAATAACATCCAAAGACTCATTTATTTTTATTAAGTAAATTACAAAAATATAAACTACCTTTAATTCCGAACAACCAATCCCTAGTACAAATCAACGCCTCAACTGCTTCAGATTTGAGTGAGCTTCAATATTGATCAAGAACACGACCTCCATTACTAAAGGCGGATTCAGATGCAACCGTAGATACGGGAACACTCAATATATCACGTGCCATGCAAGCAAGATCGGGATAGCGAAATTGATGTGCTCTCCAAAAAGCCAATACATCCAAATCTTCTTCTAAATCACTTCTTGGTTCATCCAAATACATCTCAAGTTGAGACTTTTGTGTAGAAGCAAGTGGTTGACTCTCATATGATGAGAATTCCTACAAAGTAATGAAAATCAGTATATGCTGAAAAACAGCATATATATACATAAAAACAGCAATATATGCTGAAAATCAACATTTTATGGTGTAAAAAACAGCAGTACATGCTGAAAATCAGCATTTTATGGTGAGAAAATAGCAATATATGCTGAAAATTAGCATAAATGTGCATAAAAACAGCAATATATGCTTAAAAAGAAAGAAAAAAATTACCTTGAACATGTTTTTTGTGCCTTGACTAAGAACCGTAGCATTCTTTTTCTCCTCATCAACCTTCTTCTTACCACGCTCATGCATTGAACCAAAATTTTGATCGCTCAATATTGAACTACTTGAGTACTCACTAAACAAGCAAAACAACTTTTCCCGCACTAGAGGGGCTTGACAATTATTGATACCGTAGACTTTTTGATATGCGAACTCAATGTAATTCAACTTGTACCGAGGGTCCAACACCGCCGCCATTGCTAAAAGCATATTATAATCCCTCCAATATTTTGAAAATTTTGTATACATTTGACAAGCCATTTGTTTCATGAAAGGATCTGGACTTCTCATTTCTTGTTTCAAAGTCAACTCAACCGTGGAAACAGAAGTAAAGTACAAGTTTGATGTTGGGTATTTGTTTCCCGAAAATATGCAAGTCACTTCATAAAATACTTCCAAAAACTTGAATATTTTCTCTATATTACTCCATTCCAATTCACTCGAGCAATGTGTGAAATTTGAGTCATTTAATGCCAAACGAACAAAGGCACGACGATAAAATATGGCGCTCTCAATCATAATAAATGTGGCATTCCACCTTGTGGGAACATCTTGTCGCAAACCTTTCTTAGGATCCAAATGAACAAACTTCACACATTCCATAAACTTTTGTTTCCTAACTTGTGAACCTTTAACATATTTAACACATTCCCTCACTTTCCCTATTCCTTCATCAATTGCTTTTAGCCGTCTTGAACAATTAAGTTGAGAACATGTGCACAACATCGGACATGAAAATACTCACCTCTACTAACAATTGCGCCTTCACTATTCAATTGACTCTTTAATAACTCGACAAATGTATCATTACTAGATGCATTATCTAAAGTAATAGCAAACAATTTCTTTTCAATCCCCCACTCGGACATCAAATTAGATATTTTTTCAGTCAAACAAACACCATTATGTGGGGGAGCCATAAATTGAAAATTTAGGATCCGCTTGTGCAATTTCCACTCATGATCGATAAAGTGAGAAGTGACACAAACAAACCCATCTGTATTAATGGAAGACCACAAATCCGAAGTCAAGGAGACCCTACCAGGAGCTAATTCTAGCATTTGTTTCAATTTAACCTTCTCCTTTTTGTACAATTTTAAAACATCAGATTTAGCGGTATTCCGTGTGATTGTGGGAACATCCTCATACAAATAACTAAAAATAGCACGATTACCCTCATACTCCACAAATTGAAAAGGCAAATCATGCATTACAATCGCCTCACTAAGTAACTCTCGAAATTTTTCAGACTCAAATTTAGACGAACGCATTGACAAGTGACCACGAGATTGATTCATCAAAAGTTGCGATATATCTTTTTTATCCCTGCTTGGACACTTCTTCAAATGTCGTCTTAAACTGCCCGTTCCATTTTTAGATGCACATGCATATATCTTTCCACATTTTTTACATTTTGCTCTCTCTTTACCATCCGAAGTTTTTGGAAGAATTTCAAAAGAATCCCATACCTCAGACCAGCGCTCCCTAGACTGTTTAACCTCTTCAATGCCAACCACTTGTACCGGTACTTCGGTTACATTATCGTCATTGCATGAACTATCGTCCCCGCTGTCCACATCCTAGAATAAAAAATTATAAGTATACCAACAACAAATGACAGATAACTGTTAAAACAACTAAAAACAAAATCAGAAATATACTTGTTCCTCATTTGTTTCACTTGGTGGCACTTGAATAATCTCTGAAATCTTCCTTTTTTTTCTTTTGATTTAGGTCCGTAACGTGGGAGGAGGGTGTAGACGATCGTTTTCCACTATCCATGGCTGAAATATATAAAAAAAACATTACCAAAATTATTTCTTGAACGAATGAATAGGTATTAAACATTACCAAAACTAAAAAAAAACATTACCAAAATTATTTTTTGAACATGTGAACATTTAATTAAACATTACCAAAACAGTGAACATGTGACCATAATAAGTGGGATAAATTACTTCCAAAATTACATTTTAATTTATTAATTTGCAACATGTTGGTCATCCAATTTTGCCTTGTAAGATTATAAAAAAGAGTTTTCATTCAAATAATGAAGCTAGACGGATAAACAAGCTTAGGAAAATTGACCAGTTTCAAGGCCATGCTCCTCACCGCAATCGTTTTTTGAAAAAAAAATGGGTTTCGTCCTATTTCTGATGGTGCGCATGATGTTGGCCCTTCTAATACCCAAAATATTTGGAATTCTGCAAGTACCCACCCAGAAACCTATAGGTCTCAAACTCGGGTAATGCAAAACCTAGGTGGTAATATCACAGATGTTAATCCCACAATTGCCGAAGACCAACATCTTACTCGTGAAGCTCTTAATAAATCACTAGGGAAGATACAATCTACATCAGATATGCAGGTTATTATTGGAGATGAGGATTCCCCTCGTAATGTTGGAGAAAATCAATGACCATGTGGGGTAGATGAGACAAACGGGGACCCACATGGTCAAGAAGATCCTAATGTAGTATCATTCTCAAATTTTGGCAGAGTTATAATGAAACAAAAGCCTTGATTTTATCCACACAACACAGTTGCTATATATAGCCTTGAAAATCATACCCTGGTTCAGACGAGAATACCCAAAAAAATGTGCGCAAGAACGTAAACAATCACAAGGATCTGATGGAAAAACAGGAACAAACAAACAGGGTCACCTGCGTAATATTACAACCGAAACCACTAGGTTTTTTTACCGACAAAAAAATGTGCGCAAGAAAAAGAATGGCGACGGAGAGAGGGATAAAAAGCTTCTTACCGGTGGAAAGTCCGATCTGAAGGGCGACGGAGCGGCGTAGACAGGGTTTTTGATGTTAGGTTTTTTTTTTCTCCTATGGAGAAAGAGCGGCGTGGGCTAGAGTGAGAGAGAGCAGCTTTAGGATTTTTTTATTTTGAAGTTTCATTTTATACCATATCTTTTAGATGAGTGTGTGTGAGAAGCGCTGATATGTTTCTTTACAAAATACAAATGGGTCCATTTCGTGTTAATTTGTGGTTTTTATCGGGCCATTTATCGGGTTGTAATTGGGCTATTTCGGGCCAATTTCGTGTCAATTTTCTGGCACGAACACGACACGACCCGTTAGTGGGCCAAAAAATTTAGCCCGAACACGACCCGAACACGACAAGGTATTTTAATTTCGTGTCAATTTCGTGTTGGATCGTGTCGTGTTGTCGTGTTCGGGTTCGAATTGCCACCCCTAATGAAAGAGTTGAAATTTTGTACGGTATTGCCGCATTTTCTCTTTGGTTAAGCCCGCCCACCCACCATAACCATGGTGGAGATTGCAGTCTTCAAAGAAGAAATGTTCATTGATTCTTACAACCTTATTACGTTCTTGTTAAATTTGTAGGCACTAGGTTCTTGTATATACATCATATCTACACCCACCGAGTAGTATGATTGATATTTTGAAATATATACATATACCATTTTATACTAGGATCCTTTATGGGTTGATTTCATTATATACATTTCTTCAATCATCATGTCTGTCGTTGGAGAGTGAGATATATTCATACCCAGGGTTCATACGTGTATGTACATGTCCCTGCTAGATGTATTGTCTGAACAACGTTTCTAAAGCTGTTAACTTTTGGTGCAAAACATTGAAAATGGCAAAGTGTTGTTTTGGTTAGTCCCACATCGGTTTGGAACTTAAAATTGAAATGGTATATTTACAATTTATTTGGAATAAATGGACAAGCCCTTTGAATATTAGATGTTTTGTGCGTATGGGTGGGGGACTTATTGGACCAAGTCACACGCGTGCGCCGCCGCCATCCGGCCCGGTCCGGGTCTGGGGTCTTGGGCTCATTAAGAAATAATTTTTGGACAAATAAATTAACGATTTTGGGCTTTAAAATTTAATTTTTAACGGTAATTAATTCTGAAAAAACGTGGGCCTTTTACTGTTGAATTTTTCCACCAACATTTCCTGTTTTCTCTCCACGTTTTTGCCCACTAACGTTAATTTATTTTTTGCATAAAAGGAGGTTGAGACCTCTATTTTTCAGTAGAGTTCCAACACAAGAAAAATTCCATACAGTTCATCTTTCACCATTGATACAGTTCCGAAATTTTTTTCTCCCAGAATAATTAATCTCGTTTTACAGATTAATTATATTGTTAGAATCGAGCAATTATAAAGAATGGGTGTACACAGACCAGGTTGATTTTTGAGCTTTATCGATCCGTATTTTCTAATTTTGGAGGCTGTTTTATCCTGGGGGTGGCGGGGCTTCGAGACTGTCTGCATACTTTGGCAGAGCTGCGAAACACCTATAAGAGAGCGACATTGTCCGCGACTCAGCCATCGTTTTAGACTGTCCAGTTCTGAATTTCTGATATTATTTCTGTCTCGGTTTATCATCTCCTAATTGGGTAATTTCGTTCCGAATTTTTAATTCTGCATTTAATTAGTTGCTGCTGCTACAACAATTTTAAGGTGTTGTGGACGAAATCAACTCAAGCAACCTTAATAAGCCTTTCAAATATGAAGGCACCCATTTTAAACGTTGGAGCAAAAAATTACTATTTTATTTAACTACGAGAAAGTCGCATCGTGTGTTCAATTTGACAAACCCGTAGTAAATAATCCACCTACTGTTGGGGAAAGCAAGACAATTAGAACTTGGGAGAAAAATGATTTTCTGTGCAAGAATTATATTTTGAATGCTCAAAGGGACGAACTTTATGACTATTATGCCTATTATAAAACTGCAAAAGATGTTTGGGATGCACTGTTTAAAAAATATGACACGGAGGAGGCGGGTGCTAAAAAATATGCCGTCAGCCGTTATTTGAAATTTCAAATGACGGATGACAAATATGTTGTTGCTCAAACCCATGATTTGCAAATGATTACCCATCAAATTATTTTCGAGGGCATGGCTTTAGATGAGCAATTTCAGGTGGCTGTAATTATTGATAAATTGCCTCCACTGTTCAAAGAGTTTAAAAATATTTTGAGGCATAAGTCTAAAGAATTTTCAGTCGAGTCACTCATTACTAAATTGAGAATTGAGGAGGAATCTCGAAAACAGGACTACAAAGATGAAATTCTTGTTGTGTCTAACAACAAAAATCAGAAAAAGAACCACACTCCAGTTGTTTTAAAGGCAAACGGAAAAAATATGAAAAATCAGAAAAAGAGCCACAACCAGAATTTTAAAAATCAGACTCAGACTCAGAATAAGTATAAGAACCCTGGAAATGGACAGTCTAGCAACTCGGGACAGTTTCTCTATTTCAAGTGTGGCAAGCCTGGCCATATGGCTCACAAATGTCGCAATGTGCCACAAGCACAAGCGAATTTGACCTAAGAGGACCTATGTGCTATGATTTCATAAATCAACATGGTTAGCGGTGACGAAGGGTGGTGGTTGGTTACTGGCGCTTCCCGCCATATCTGTTATGACCGTACTCTGTTTAAGACTTATTCTGAGACTGCAGATAAGAAGGTGTTGTTGGGTGATTCTCACTCCACTGAGGTTGCTGGTACTGGAAATGGGAAATTAAAGTTCACTTCGGGAAAGACTGTTATCCTCAAAGATGTTCTTCACACTCCCGAGATAAGGAAAAATTTGGTTTCGGGTTATCTTCTCAACAAAGCTGGCTTTACTCAAACTATTGGTGCTGATTTATTTACTTTGACCAAAAATGGAATTTTTGTAGACAATGGTTATGCCACTGATGGGATGTTTAAATTGAATGTTGATGCAATGAATAAAATTTCTCCTTCTTCTTATATTACTTGTTCATTTAATGTTTGGCATGCTAGGCTTTGTCATGTTAATAAATGACTTGTTAAAAATATGAGCACTTTAGGATTAATTCCAGAATTATCATTAAATGATTTTGAAAAATGTGAATGGTGTAGTCAAGCAAAAATCACTAAGACACCACATAAATCTGTTTTTAGAGAATCTGAACCACTTGATTTAATTCATTCGGATATTTGTGAATTGGATGGTGTCACAACTAGAAATGACAAACGTTATATTATAACTTTTATTGATGATTGTTCTGATTATTCATTTGTGTATTTAATGAAAAATAAAAGTGAAGCGTTTGATATGTTTAAAATTTTCCTAAATGAAATTGAAAATCAATTTAATCGGAAAATAAAAAGGTTACGTAGTGATAGAGGCACCGAATATGATTCTGGACCATTTATTGAATTTTATAAAACCCACGGTATTATTCACGAAAAAACTTCCCCTTATTCGCCCGAAATGAACGGTAAAGCCGAAAGAAAAAATAGGACATTAACAGAATTAGTTGTGGCTATTTTATTAAATTCAGGGGCTGCCTCACATTGGTGGGGTGAAATTATTTTGACCGTGTGTCACGTACTTAATAGAATTCCTAAAACTAAAATGAAAATATCTCCTTATGAAATTTGGAAAAATATTAAGCCCAACATGTCATACTTTAGAACGTGGGGGTGCTTAGTCTATATACGTATACCCGACCCTAAAAGTTCTAAATTCGCTAGTAGAGCATATGAGTGCGTTTTTATAGGCTATGCTATTAATAGCAGAGCATACCGATTTTATGACTTGAAAAATCAAGTAATTATTGAATCAAATGACGCCGATTTTTATGAAGATAAACTTCCTTTTAAATTGAGAAATAGTGGGGGCGAGTCATCCACTAATATTTCTTTAAATAAAAATAAAGAAAATAATGAATCCGTTTTAGAACTTCAAAAAAGTAAAAGGGCTCGTGTGGAAAAAAGATTTTGGTCCCGACTTTTATGCTTACACTTTAGAGGAGGACCCTAACACTATTCAAGAAGCCTTATCATCTTTAGATGCCGATTTATGGCAAGAGGCTATTAATGATGAAATGGATTCATTGGAAACAAATAAAACTTGGCATTTAGTGGACCTTCCTCCTGGGTGTAAAATAATTGGGTGTAAATGGATTCTTAAAATGAAATTAAAACCTGATGGCATTGTTGAAAAATATAAGGCACGTCTTGTTGCTAAAGGTTTTAGACAAAGAGAAAACGTAGACTTCTTCGATACATTTTCACCCGTGACTAAAATAACGTCTATACGTGTACTATTTGCTATAGCTGCCTTAAATGATTTAATTGTACACCAAATGGATGTTAAAACTGCATTTTTAAATGGAGAATTAGAAGAAGATATTTATATGGATCAACCTGAAGGTTTTATTGTACACGGTCAAGAAAGTAAAGTATGTAAATTAGATAAATCTCTCTATGGACTCAAACAGGCACCTAAACAATGGCGTGATAAATTTGATAGCTTAGTCATCTCTTATGAGTTTAAAATTAATGAAAGTGACAAATGCATTTATTATAAATATGTGGAGAACATTTGCACTATCATATGTCTTTATATTGATGACTTGCTTATATTTGGTTCCAATATTCATGCCGTAGAAAATGTTAAATCATTATTATGTGCCAATTTTGATATGAAGGATTTGGGTGAAGCTAGTGTAATATTGGGAATTAATATTACTAGGTCAGAAAAGGGACTTTCTTTGGATCAATCTCATTACATTGAGAAAGTTCTAAAGAAATACAATTACTTTGACTGTAAACCTGCTAGTACTCCATTTGACCCTAGTGTAAGGTTATTTAAGAACACCGGCGACAGT
The DNA here is from genome assembly GCA_949130495.1 of Sambucus nigra. Lineage (NCBI taxonomy): Eukaryota > Viridiplantae > Streptophyta > Magnoliopsida > Dipsacales > Adoxaceae > Sambucus > Sambucus nigra. The sequence goes on from OX422215.1 coordinate 394,053,249, forward strand.
GTAAACCAAAATGCTTATGCAAGCATTATTGGTTACTTACGTTATGCTACATATTGCACTAGTCCTGACATAGCTTATGCTGTGGGAGTACAATGTAGATTTACCAGTAGACCTAGTATGGAGCATTGGCATGCTAATGAGAGGGTCATGCGATATCTTAAAAGGACGATGAACCTCAGATTATACTATAATAAGCATCCCGCTGTCCTTGAAGGATTTAGTGATGCTGATGGGAACACCCTATCTGATGATTCTAAGGCTGCTAGTGGATATATATTTAGCATCGCTGGTGGTGCAGTTTCTTGAAAATCTAAGAAACAAATAATTTTGGCTCAATCCACTATGGAGTCTGAGATGATAGCACTAGCTAATGCTAGTGAAGAGGAAGGTTGGTTAAGAAACCTCTTGTCAGATATCCCATTATGGGAAAGACCGATACCGGCCGTTTTGATTCACTGTGATTGTACCGCGGCTATTACAAAAGTTGAGAACCGTTATTATAATGGTAAGAAATGACAAATACGTCGTAAATATAGTACTATTAGAGAATTCATCTTTATGGGTGCTGCGAGGGTGGATCATATACGGTCTGAACAGAACTTAGCTGATCCTTTGACGAAAGGACTAGCTAGGGAGGAGGTGTGGAACACCTCGAAAGGGATGGGACTAAAGCCCTTGGATAAATGAGTCTTTTGTGATGGTAACCCAACATATAGACTGGAGATCCCAAGAAATATGTTCAAAGGGTAATAACAAATCACAAGTGATATGGGTTGAATCATGCTATAATTAATTAATATAGAACGGGGTTTTACTCCGAGTCCATCCCTATGGAGCATGATATCCTGAATCGAGTTAAGGATGAGTTAATATAACTCTTAATGAGATTTATAGCTCTATTTTGAGTGGGGTACTTAGCTACAGGAGTATTCTTGATAGACTCACCTATGTGAATGTGGAAGTGTGGCCGCTTCCTATGGATATTTTGGGCAAATTCCTAAAGCGTTCACTATACTGGGATAGAAGCACATGGTCGTAACGTGCTTGCTATTAGAATTACATCCAAGTAGGGTTGTGTGTGGAATGTTGTCAGAGATAAGAGTTCAAAACTACGGTTACTCTAGTATATTCTTAATCATCTTTACTAAGTAAAGGTTCAAGTCGAAAGACACCTTTGCTTATGCACAACTCTATCGACCATTGCTCGATAAAATGTTTTCAAATTTTGCAAGTGGGGGATTGTCAGAACAACTTTTCTAAAGCTGTTAACTTTTGGTGCAAAACATTGAAATTGGCAAAGTGTTGTTTTGGTTAGTCCCACATCGGTTTGGAGCTTAAAATTGAAATGGTATATTTACAATTTATTTGGAACAAATGGGCAATCCCTTTGGGCATTAAATGTTTTGTGTGAATGTGTGGGGGACTTATTGGGCCAAGTCACACACGCGCGCGCGCCGCCGCCGCCGTCCGTCCATTCGGCCCGTGCCCGTGTACGGGTCCGGGGTCTTGGGATCATTAAGAAATAATTTTTGGACAAATAAATTAACGATTTTGGGCTTTAAAAATTATTTTTTAATGGTAATTAATTCCGAAAAAACGTGGGCCTTTTACTGTTGATTTTTTCTACCCATGTTTCCTGTTTTCTCTCCACGTTTTTGCCCACTAACGTTAATTTCTTTTTTGCATAAAAGGAGGTTGAGACCTCCGTTTTTCAGTAGAGTTCCAACATAAAAAAAATTCCATACAGTTCATCTTTCACCATTGATACAGTTTCATAAATTTTTTCTCCCAGAATAATTAATCTCGTTTTACAGATTAATTATATTGTTAGAATCGAGCAAATATAAAGAATAGGTGCACACAGACCGGGTTGATTTTTGTGCTTTATCGATCCGTATTTTCTGATTTTAGAGGCTGTTTTATCCTGGGGGTGGCGGGGCTTCGAGACTGTCAGCATACTTTGGGCAGAGCCACGAAACACCTTAAAGAGAGCGACATTGTCCGCGACTCAGCCATCATTTTAGACTGTCCAGTTCCGAATTTCTCATATTATTTTTGTCTCGGTTTATCATCTTCTAATTGGGTAATTTCGTTCCTAATTTTTAATTCTGCATTTAATTAGTTGCTGTTGCGACAACACGTATGATTTTGAGAGGTTCTTGATATGTAAATTGATAGAAGTAAATATTGATGTTGAATACTTCCGAGGAACCATCTATAACGGTAATCACCAGTGAGTGGGAACGTAGGAAAACAATTAAACGCAATTTAATGTTACTTCCAAACAGTGAGTATCAAACTACTAGTTCACAGGAAACTAGATGGTTCACCATTCAGAAGGTGCACAATGTAGATTATATTAAAAGGAGTCATGACAATGGTTACAACGACCACACTGTGGTTCTTATTGCTTAGGAAGCTTAAATGGGGGCAATCAAACTCATACGATGCTGGTATGTTTTTAAAGGACACTCCAAAGTTAGGACTCTCCTCTGTGCCACATGGTTAAGGAATTGTGCTTGCCATTCTCGTTCGCCAAGACCCTGTCACTACCATGTCCCAAGTGTCATTAGAGGATGATGACCACCCTACATTTTATCAACTTAGGGTGGACTAGTTTAGGGTCGACTGACCAATTGGAAGAATTAATGTGAAAGAGGAGAAAGGAGAAAACGACTCGATCACTATGCAAATGTGCCTGAGTTGGTCAATGGAATGGAATTGGAGAACTCACTAATATACGTAAAAGTAAAAACTATCAAGCGATTTTTTTTAAATACAATGGAATGAAGATGAATAAACTACGCAGAAGGACTACTCGAACTTGGCACCTCATTCCCGTAAATATTGAGAATGAAAAAATAACTCATTTTGACAAGTGAGAATGATCTCGAGGCAAAAAATGCGCCAAATACTTAAAATGGGAGTCTGATTGGTAGGCGAACTCTGACGATTGTAACACCTCGTATTTCTAAGTATTTATAATTTAATTAATTCAGGTATTTTTAAATTACAGGTGTGCCGTAATTTAATTGAATTAATTATTATGTGTGAACAAATTATTATGTAGTAATTTAAAATATTAATCGGGAGAGATAATGGTTAATATTTAAGAAATATAATCACTAAGTGAATAATAAATGATTATTCTACATTATAACGAGTGATAGTGATGTGACAGTGTTTTATCTCAAACGGGAGTCACGAGAAGGGTCAAGATAGTCAAAATAGTGTACCCGGGAGTAGTAATTGGGTATCAGGACCTTTTAGTCATAATCGAGCCCACACGGGGGTGTTCGGGTCATTTGGGCTTGGTTCATTAGCCTAATTTTGGGATTAGGAGTTTTAAACCTAAGTTTTAGAATTAGAGGCAGCCATAACTCAGATTGAAAAGCCTAGAAATTGAGAGAAGAGAGAAGGAAGAAAAAAAGAGGGGACTTTAGAGACCAAATTCAAGGAGAAATTGAGGGTGCTTTGTCAGATTCGTCATCTCCTACGTGAAATCAGACCTTACGAATCTAATAAGGCAAGTAATTAACTTGCTTCTGATTTTTATTTGGAAAAACTCATGTTCATATCATGGTAGGTGTAAACAAACTCGTTTTGGGGAGGGTTGTCACTTGTTAAATTAACTTTTTGGGGAATTAGGCATTTGATGTGAAATTAATGCTAAATTAATGATGGGTTGATATCATATGTTATTAAAATCTGAATTTGAGTCAAAATTCAGTAGCTAATCTCATTTAATTTGGAGTATAAAATCGGATTGAATGAGGAATTTGAATAAAAGTGAGAAAAATCCAATTCGTGGATTAATTGATTTAAGTAGGAGTTTTTAATATTTAATGATGTATTTGATGATAAGAAACTATTAGAAACATACATTAATCATTGGGTAAGTTTGGGTTGAGTTTTGAGATAGATCCATGGAGGTTTGGGTGAACAAAAATGGAAGAAAACGATTGGGGAATATGAAATTTGCCAGAATCAAAACTACGTCGTTTTGATTAGCAGGCGAATCGGTTTGCCCCCTAGATAAACCGGTTCGGTGTACCTGATTTTCGAATCATAAAATTGTAGGTCTTTTCGTTACGATCACGTGGGCGCCGACCTCATATTTTTCTAATTGTTTTTGAATTAGTTATGAATTTATTACGGAAGGGTGCTGAGACAAAAATATTTGGTGAGAAATAAAATCTGGATTGTTTAGGGATGTTCATAAATGAGTGTAGGACTCTGAAAAATATTAAAGAACATTATTTTTACCTTGAAATTAGATAGGAATAAATTCGTGGCATGAATTTAGGAGTGTTTAGGATGAACAACACTCGAAAATATACGAACGGATTCGAATGGGAATATCGGAGGAAATAAGGAAACGGGTTGGATTGAGATGTGCTTAGTATCTTGAATAAAAAAAATATGTTGTGTATATATAAATGTAAGTTATTACTTATTTAACTAAGAGTCGGTGAATAGACTCGGAGATTGGGCTAGTGCTACGGGAGTTAGGCCCGGGTTAGCCAAATTTGATTTCATTATATATATATTCTTGTGTATTTTATAAATATCGGTGTGAAGGATATTTATGTGAAAGCATACCCCTCTAGTGCTATCATCGGAGGTTGCGCAATGTGTATGTATCCCATGGATAGTGAACACAGGAAGAGTATAGTCCCTAGGTCATATCGTTCGGTATTTTATTGTGTGATTTATTTTCGAGGTGAGATGTTTTGAGTATGATTCGGTCTCTCTCTTGGAAAAATATGACGGCCTCCACTATGTTTGCAATTTTTACCAAAGTTCGGTGTGAGTTAGTCCGACTTGTGGTAACCGGGTTAGAGTGAGCATACCTGAGATATGATAGCATTGTAGAGACAAGCATCTCGTGAGTTATTACTCGGGAGGATGTCTACTATATACGACATGTGTGTGAATGTTGTAGTATACTAATACGTATATAATATGAGTAAATTATTTTATACGGGATAAATAAATTAAGTGTGAATGTATTTCATATATAACTAGTGTGAGCTTTATATGATTAATTAAAGTTGAAATGATTAAATAAGTTAATGAGTTAAACAACTTATAAATCAAAGTAAGGAATACTCGGGTTAGAGCAGCATGATGAAAATGGTGTACCAAGGGTATTTAGGTGGGGTTGCATAATTAGTTGAGTTAGGAGGCAAGCGATAGGTGTGCACATTAGTTAAGGGGTGAGCTATATCTCAAGAGAGTGCGATACCGACTTAAATATGCAAAAGGGTTCATACATATTTAAATTATTGTATTTTAATTGCTTGATAAATATTTTCAAAAGGTTTTCTTGGGCTCTAACTCGTGTCAAAATATTTTTCAAAATAATTTTAGGTGTCCAACCACAGGGACGCCAAGCTTGATGATTCATTCAAGGGATGAGTAGCTGCAACACTTGTGGAGGCCTTCAGGATTTGCTTTAGACGCTTCAGTTATTCATTCTTAGTTTAGTAGTTTCATTCAGTACCTTATTTGGGCATGTTTCCACTTCAGACTCTTAACAACTTTAGTTTAATTATCGGACTTTGTTGAGATTTCGTCTTATTTAATTCAGATTGTAGTTGGACGAATTGTTTTGGAAATCGATGACTTAGGTCTTATTTACTTATATATCTATCTTGGATTGTTCAGACTACTATTGTGTGTGAATGGGTTGGTTAATTTATTTAACTTTATTTCCGTATGTTGTTAAGTAAATAACAAGATAAAATTTGGCACCGACTTAATTTAACATAGGTGGTTAGTAATTTAAATAGTTTTCGACAGTGATTCTTAGAATGAACCATATGCGATCGCTGTTTATTTTGATAAATGACTGATCACCCGTGATTAAAGTAGGCGGGATGCCACAAAGGATATCAGGGCATCAGGTTCTAGTGTCCATAGGATCTACACGGCTTACTACGATTTTAGCGTAACGTTATTTGATATGGAGCCATATTATAGGATTATTGTATTCCTCTTCGTACGCGCGTGTACCTTCGCCTGCTATTAAGTATAGTTGATACAAATCATATACTAGTTCCGTTGGGTTTCGTACACCAAACAATATAGGACGACCAACGAGGGCTGTTAGAAGGATTGCAGGAGGAGGGGCTCAGCAGAAGCCCTGGAGTAATATGGGAATGGTGACCGTGATAGGAGTCACCATAATTATTGTTCTGGAAGATGACGATTGGATAATCACTAGGGCGCAGTTATTTCCCCAAGAACCGTCGTAGATAACGGTGGTGCAAATTCAGGCTCACCCAATGTGGTCGGTAAAGGAGGAAGTCGAGAGAGTTGCCTGTAAGTGTTCAAGAAAGAGAGGAAGTGTGATGGGACAATGGAAGGAGATAATCCAAAGGCAAGCGTATAGTGGAGTGCAGTTGAACCCATCATTTAAATTTTGGTTTAAATTTTTTGCACGTAGGAGCAGTGTTGCCATGGTGGGAGACAGTCACCACATATAAGGAAGTAGATAAGGAATTCATTGAGAAATTTTTGGTACGGTTTGATCGCAAGTTCTTTCATCTGATGTTCCAACGGAGATGTGAAGGAAGTTTCTGGACTTATCACAGGAAAGGAGAACATAGGCCGATTGTGATGAAGAATTTATTTGTTTAAGTGAACTTCGTACCCGTGGAGGTAGGTATGGAGGAGGAAAAGGTTCTTAAGGATGATAATGGACTCATGAGTAGGAGTCAACAATACTTATGGGAAATCAGTCTTGGACGACTTATGCACATGATGTCAATGACGTACTTTTACAATGTTTATATCAACGCTTTGAAGCACCCTATATCTTTGACTCACTTGAGTCTACATCATATAGGATCTTGTTTAGTTTGGAAATAGTGACAAAATTGAGTCATATCCTAGTCTACCAAAGAGCTTCAGACACTACATATCAATTCCTCTAATAGTCTCAAAGGTAGAATACCAACACTGCACCTAGGATTGCATTCATTCATTTCATTCACTATAATTTAGGTGTGTGTGTGTTAATTCCCATAAAAATATTTTTTCGTAATAATTTTAGGGATTTTCTAAATAATTTTTAGAAATTTTTACAAGTTGGTTTTAAAAATATTGTGGGTTGATTTATAATTTCCTATTCTTCCTAAAACCTTTCTTGGGTAGGATCCAAAAGCGATAGAGACTTCTGTGGTGGAAAATGAGATTTTTTAACAACTTATAAACACGCGTTTGAGGGCTCATCCTTGCCTTACACGTGTTGGCCAGTGAGCGATTGGATTTGTGTTTGTTACCTCTCATAACCTTAAGATGTAATCCTGTCCCTTAGATCATTAGTTATCAACGACTTGCATATCTTTGAAATAATCCTTGTGATAGTTGAGAGAACCAATCAGAACGCGTTTAATGGTGGTGCATCCTAAACCATTATATTTACATCATTTGTGTTAGATTTAATCTCAGCCATTGATATCGCCCAACCCTTCCAGATTCTTCTATGTGTAATATAAATAGAGACCAAGTGGGAACGTTTTCAGTCTTTGGCTCATTTGATAATTGAGAGTAAGAAGAGAAGAGAAAGAGAGAGGGAGAGAGAGAGAAAAGTTAGAGAGAGAAAAAAACCCTAATCAAACTGCGACCAATTTTTTTTCTCATAAAAACCTATATGAGTTTGAATGAGTCGCATTTGTGAAGATCCACCCTCTCTAGTATTTAATCTCTTGTCCAACCAAGTCACGAAGCTTAGATCTCATTTTCTCTTCATAAAAAGGTTGAGATCTGAAACTGTGTGATACAACTCAGATATAACCTGCTTTGTTTGATTTATTTTTTCAAGAAATCTTCATTTGTTGGTTGATTTTACTCTTACCTATTTTCAAAACCAGAACCAACAAATCCTTTTCTGTTTACAGTTTATGAGAAAAACCAGACTTAGATCTAGTTAAGATCTTGATTGGGGATTTATATTTTCGTGAATATTTCACAATTTGTGAAATAACTGTGTATATCAAATAAAAAGAAAGTGTTTAGGATCTTGGATCTTTTTAATAGCAATATTCCCTCTTGATCTGTGGGTAAAAATAAAGATCAGTAGTCTGAGACTATCAAACAAACTATGATTCAGAAATCCTTACTGCATCTTTGAACGATATTTGTAATTTGTTAGGAATATTGTCTGTATAAGTGTGTGTGGGTTGCATGCATGTGATTAATCATTTTGCCACTTACACTTGTCACACTGCAACAGTAAAGAAGTCTTGGTAGAGATATTATTGACTTTAAAATCGGCGTAAAGCTAAAAATAGAGGCGGTTAAAAAGTTGGGAGAACAACCTCAACATCAGAACCTTTAGAGGAGTCAGAATAATGCAAAGGAGTTGGTAAATATTCTGGATTTAGATTATGTCTGTTTGTATGTTTGGTTTGTTATATAGTTTGTAATCTGTTAACTCTATTTTAGTGGATTTTGCTTTTGAGGTGTAGAGACTTCCGTGGATGTTTCTCCAATTGGGTGGGATTTTACCACGTTAAAATCTTGTGTTCTTGCATACTTACTCTTCCTCTCATCACCTTCTTGAGACTGTGCTAATTTAGAACCTATATAACTTTTGTTTTTCAAAATCGATACACCTATACCTTAAATAACTCATTCATATAATCTTTTATACACATCTTATGTTAGCTGTTTGTTTTGATTAAAGAGTTTCTTCAAAAAACTGTTCGGAGCCATTTAAAATGTTTAATCTTGAATTAAACGACTTAAGTGGTAAATTTTACAATTGGTATCAAAGCTTGGCCTTACAAATTCCTTTAGATCTTGAGTTTCTAAAATTATTTTCTCAAAACAAACTATGGATGAGAAATTTGAGAGGTTAGGTAACCTGTACAGGCCCCGTCTCTTTGATGGAACCAACTTCTCTTACTGAAAAGTGAGTATGGTTGCTTTAATCCAAGGGACATTGGGAGATGATGTATGGGATGCTATTAAAAATGGTTACACTTTTCCTACTAAACTAGCCGCAGAAGGAAGTACTGAGAGGATTAGGAAACTGCTAAGTGAATGCACTAAAGAAGAGAAACATGTCTCCCTTAGTAATAATAAAGGCAAAAATGCCATATTCATGTCCATAAATGAATACGAATTCAAAAGGATCTCTTCCTGCACAACTTCTAAGGAAGCTTGGGATATTCTTATGCACATGAAGGAGACACATGTGTTAAAGCTGGTGAAACCCAAATGTTAATCCAACAGTATAACACTTTAGTTATGACTGAGACTGAATCGTTTGATGATTTCTACATTAGGTTGACAGACATTGTTGTAAAGCTGCATGCTAATGGTATAACTTATGATAGGAAGGAAATTGTCTCTAAAATTCTAAGGTCACTTCCATAAAAATCTGACAATAAGCGCTATGCAATTGAGGAGATGGATGATCAAAACCTTACCCCTGAACTCATCAGTAACAAGCTAAGAACTGTGGAAATGGAATTAGAGTTCAAGAAGCAATTAATACAGACCCATAAAAAACAGTCTACCTCTAATCTTGTCTTTACCTCTAAGTTGACTGAACCTGAATGTCATTTGCCTAAAATTGACTTAGATTCTGATCAGGACTGTAATTTAGAGAGTTTGTATAATCATATTGCCTAAATGTCTAAATAGTTCAAGAAAATTGTGAAATTTAGAAATAAATTGCAAATGGACAAGGCAAACCTACCTATTCAAACCACTCTAATAACAGGCCTCATGAGAAAAGACTTGACAAACACCAGAGTGAGTATCACAACAAACCCAATAGAGACCTTAATAACACTGAATGCTACGATTTTAGGAAGTTAGTACATATAACCAGTGACTGTAGAGTCAATTTGAATTAAAATAAGAACACTAGGGCTAATTTGTGCAAGACTTGGGATGACTTAAGTGAATCAGAATCTGACGAACCTGAGTCATTCAATACTTTTGACCCCTATATGTCTTTCTTTGCCAAAATCATATACACTGATGATATGGAATCTGAGCATGCTATGTTGAATGATGCTATCCCTACTGATTTGTCTGCCTTATTACTCGAGAATGCTGATAATTCATCAAACGCTCTGTGTGTGAGTCGAAAGGAACGATCTATTGTTGATGCAAATGGGTGTGTGAGTTCTAAAAATGAATTATTAGGAGGCACTGCACACTGCACACTTAGTGACTCTGACAATGAGGATCTCCCAGACATTCACACACTGTACTAAAAAACTCTCAGGAAAAGCACTAAACTTGAAAAAACTGTCAAAGACCTTACACAGAAGATAGAAACCCTAAGCCGCATGGTTAAACAAAATGTTGAAGAGTACACTTCTCATTGTCTAATTCATGAGAATGATACTATAACTTTTGAACAAAACTGAAAGAGTTGTCTGAATCAAATGCAATTCTGAAAAAGAAATATAAAGGGACGTTGTTAGAATTGGAACAAACTAAAGAAAAGACTTCAACAGTCATAAAAAAGTTTGCTAGATTTGAAAATAACTCAAAATGTTTTGAAGACTGTGTTGCTGAAAGTAAGACCAATTCTGATGACATAAATGGAATAGATTTTTGCCCCAATAATTCCAAGCAAACTAAAACTTTTGAATCTATCAAGTTTGTGTCTGGTGGCAAAAGACCTTTTAAAACTTGTCCAGATTTTTAGGCCTTGAAAAATGATTTTGACGCGCAACAACAAAAGTTAGACATTGGTGAATTAAATAACTCTAAGCGTAATTCTAAACATAAGGCTAAATATGTCTGCCCTCCCATTAGAAAAAGTGATTCGTCATTTCAACCTGTACCTTCTAGGAATAAGGCTAGAGTTCAATTTTTAGACAAACTTTTATCTAAAAACGTTTCTAAATCTAAACCCTCTATGAGCCATCTTTATTGCTCATACTGTGATGTCTTAAGACATTCTATTGATGGATGTTTTTCTAAACGTCTATATAAACCAATCTATCACTCACCTGTTTACCATAACTTCAACTATTTTAGGAGAAGTCGAAACAATTATGTCCTACCTAGACAGCCGAAAAAAAATTCTAACTATCGTAATAGGAAGAGAAGATCAAATACTAATATAAGAAGGAATCCTAGATTCTTTTCTAAATCAAATGCTCAAACCTTTTATCATACTCAAAAACCTGCGCAAAAATCTTTTAGAGAAAAGGCTGAAACTCGCAAGTTCTATCAAATACGAGCTAATAAGCGCAAATTGAAAACTAGACCAATTTGGGTTTAAAAAGATGTAATATTACCCCAGATGAAATGCAACATTGTGATCAGTGCTTTCAAAGATGAACACACAGCGTCTAGATGGCATTTAGACTCTGGATGTTCTAAACATATGACCGGGGATGATACCAAACTTTTAAATAAAACTAACTTCTCCGGAGGTAAATTCTTGTTTGGAGATGGTGTATCAGCCCAGATCATTTGTAAAGGAACACTCAATGAAGAAGGATTACCTATTCTTGAGGATGTTCTTTTGGTAAAGGGTCTTAAAGTAAATTTACTAAGTATATCACAATTTAGTGACTCCAACCATACTGTCACCTTATCAAAGGACAATTATAAAATTTTATTTGAAAATGGTGATTGCATTATTACAGTACTCCGTACTCTAGATAACTGTTATATAGTCAATCCAAGTACAGAGTTTTGTAACATTGCCAGAATGGATGACAATGAGATATGACATAATGGGTTGGGTCACATTAATTATGACAGCCTTGGTAAATTGTGTGCTCAAGAGATAGTTAAAGGTCTTCCTAAAATCAAACCAATTTCAAACATCATATGTGGTCCTTGTCAAGAAGGAAAGATTGTTAAGGCTCCCCATAAGAAAGTTAAAGAAGTTCTATCCACTAAACCTCTAGAACTCATCCATATGGACCTAATGGGTCCTTCTCGTACTATTATCTTTGTGGCAACAGTTATATTCCTGTTATGGTCGATGATTTCACTCAATTTACCTGGGTTACCCCTTTAAAACACAAATCAGAAATATTTCATAAGTTTTTGAAAATTCTAGTTCGTATAAAAAATGAAAAGGACTCCCAAGTAGATAGAATTCGTAGCGATATAGGAGGTGCATTTATAGATTCAGGTTTCATCGAGTACTGTGACTATAATGGTTACAAACATGAATTTAGTACCCCTAGGACACCTCAACAAAATGGAATTGTTGAGCGTAAAAATCGCTCCCTTCAGGAAATGACTCGCGTTATGATTCATGTGAAGAACTTACCTAAATATTTCTAGGTAGAATCCATTCGTACAACTTGTCACATAATTAATTGAGTATACCTAAGGAAAAACACCAAACAAACATCCTATGAACTGTGGTATGGGAAGAAACCTAACCTAAAATACTTTAGAACCTTTGGTAGTGCATGTTATGTATGCAAGGATAGAGAACATCTATCTAAATTCGAAACCAGAGGAGATAAAAGCTATTTTCTTAGGATATTCACCAAATAGTAGAGCCTACCGTTTCTATAATCTTCGTACCAAAACCTTAATGGAATCCATTAATGTGGTTGTAAGTGACACTAATGTAGAGAGTAAGATCAAAGGACCAACTATAGTGGATGAATCCGAAAATGCTTTAACTTATGATTCTTCAGAGATAGATGATTCTTTACCAACTGAGACCCCTGAAGTGCCTAACTAGGTTTCCAAAGATCACCCTTTAGATAGTGTAGTTGGTAACCCTACTGAGCCAGTTCGTACAAGATCCCAACTACGTACTTTTGCTCATTATGCATGCTTTGTTTCTCTTATAGAACCAAAGAATGTTAATGAAGCACTGAATGACCCACTGTTGATAAGTGCTATGCAAGAGGAACTTTTTTAATTTTTCATTCATGATGTATGGTATCTTGTACCCCGGCCAGAAAATAAAAGGGTTATTGGCACACGTTGGCTTTTCAAAGCTAAAACAGATGAATCTGGGATGATTATTCAGAATAATCCTAGATTAGTTTCCTAGGGCTACTCTTAGATTTAAGGAATAAATTTCGAGGAGACTTTTGCACCAATCACTCGCCTTGAGTCTGTTCACTTACTCTTTGCAATAGCATGTTATTTGCATTTCACATTGTATTAAATGGATGTTAAATCTGCTTTCCTTAATGGTATCTTAACTAAAGAGACCTACGTAGAACAACCTAAAGGGTTCATTGACCCTCATCATTCAAATCACGTCGACCGGCTTAAGAAAGCTCTTTATGGGTTAAAATAAGCTCCCAGACCTTGGTATGAACGTCTATCTACTTTCATTCTAAACATCGGTTTTAAGCGAGGAGGGGATGACCAAGCTCCTTTTGTCAAACACTTTGACATAAATATTACTATAGCCCAAGTATACCTAGACGATATCATTTTTGGATCTACCTCCCCAACGGACATTAAAACATTTTCTGACATTATGCATAAAGAATTCCATATGCCACTTATGGGGGAGTTACAATTCTTCTTAGGTCTTCAAGTCAAGAAAAATTCAGATGGTTTATTTGTATCGCAATCTAAATACGCTTTAGAGATTGTAAAAAAGTTCAGTCTAGAAACTGCCAAAGATGCTAGGACTCCCATGAGTACTTCGGTTAAACTATCAAAAGATGAACATGGAAAATCCATCGACTCAACCTTATACCGTAGTATGATAGGAAGTCTTCTATACCTTACTGCCCCCCATCCTGACATTATGTATGTTGTTTGTGTGTGTGCCCTCTATCAAAATAACCCTAAAGAGAGTCATGTACTTTGCGTTAAAAGAATTATAAAATATGTTAAAGGAACTCTCAACTTCGGACTTTGGTACACAAATGACACATCTAGCACGATAATCGGCTACACCGATGCGAATTGGGCTGGGTGTTCCGATGATAGTAAACGTACATCAGGAACATGTTATTACATAGGTAATAATTTGTTAGGGTGGCATAGTAAGAAACAAAATTTCACTTCCTTATCCATAGCCGAATCTGAATATATAGTCGCAGGCAGCTGGTGTACTCAATTACTTTGGCTAAAACAAATGTTAAGAGATTATGGTATTATTGAAGAACAATTACATCTCTATTGCGACAATCAAAGCGCTATTAATATTTCCAAAAATTCTGTTCAACACTCTCGTACTAAACATATTAAAATACGACATCATTTAATAGGCGAGTTAGTTCAAATCAAAGGAATTGGAGATTAATTACCTGCCAACTAAATTGCAATTAGTTGATTTATTCACCAAACCCTTGGACAATATACGGTTTGAATCCTTACGTAAATCAATTGGGATGGTTATGGAAGAATTGTAATATATCGTTGATTTTTATGCTTTGATATTTCTCTCTTTTATCTCTGTGTAGACCCTTTGTCCATATGAGACAAAATGGGGGTGAAGCTTTGAGTCCACTTGTACATTATTTTGGTCACTTCAACTAAAGCGCTTGATATTAGTTATCTTATTTTCAGGATATCAGTACCTCATGTTATTAGAATGTTTCTAGGGTATTTGTTTGTATTTAGTTGAGTAATGTAATTTTGTTTTCTAGGATATGAGGTAGATAGAATTTTGTATATGAATAGGGTTTTCTTATATTTTGTATCCCTACGAGTCCTTGATGACTCAAAGGAGATTTTGTCTCATATTTCCAAAGGGGGAGATTAAAGCACCCTATATCTTTGACTCACTTGAGTCTATATTATATAGGAGCTTGTCTAGTTTGAAAATAGTGACAAAATTGAGTCATATCCTAGTCTACAAAAGATCTTCAGACACTATATATCAATTCCTCTAATATTCTCAAAGGTAGAATACCAACACTGCACTTAGGATTGCATTCATGCGTTGCATTCACTATAATTTAGGGGCCTGTGTGTTAATTCCCATAAAAATGTTTTTTTAATAATTTTTTGAATTTTCTAAATAATTTTTAGAATTTTTTAAAAGTTGGTTTTAAAAATGTTGTGGGTTGATTTATAATTTCTTATTCTTCCTAAAACCGTGTTTGGGTAGGATCCGAAAGTGGCAGAGACTTTTGTCGTGGAAAATGAGATTTTTTAAAAACTTATAAACACGCGTTTGAGGGCTCATCCTTGCCTTACACGTGTTGGCCAGTGAGTGATTGGATTTGTTTTTGTTACCTCTCACAACCTTAAGACGTAATCCTGTCCCTTAGATCATTAGTTATCAAGGGATTGCATGTGTTTGTAATAATCCTTGTGATAGTTGAGAGAACCAATCAGAACACGTTTAATGGCGGTGCATCCTGAACCATTAGATTTACATCATTTGTGTTAGATTAAATCTCGGCCATTGATATCATCCAACCCTTCCAGATTCTTCTACGTGTAATATAAATAGAGACCAAGTGGAGAACGTTTTCAGTCTTTGGCTCATTTGAGAATTGAGAGTAAAAAGAGGAGAGAGAGAGAAAGAGAAGATAGAAAGAGGAAGAAAACCATAATCAAACTACGATCGATTTTTTTTTTCTCAGAAAAACCTTTATGAGTTTGAGTGAGTTCGCATTTGTGAATATCAAGGTTCTAAAAAATGCGGGGACTGATCGAGGCGTGGAGGCCAAGCCTTAAGCCTTAGAAGCCCAGGCGGGCCTTAGGCGTAAAAATGCATGGAAAGGCGTTTAGGTCGTCTTAATATATTTTAATATTTTTAACCATAACAAGGCTATTAAAGTATTAAAATTGTACATATCATAAAAATATGTGTAAATATATGCAAATTAAAATACTATTTGATTATTTTGGATGAGATAATGGTCCGGCTAGTAAAAAAATTCTTTAAAAGGTGATATCGTTTCACTAAAGCATTGTTGTTTTTAGAAAAAAGTGCGCCTTAAGGGTTTTACCAAGAATAAGGCGTGAAAAACTTAAGGCGGGGCGTTTCTCCCAAGCCTTAAGCCTAGGCGGGTTTTTTAGAACAGCGGTGAATATGCACCCTCTCGAGTCTTTAATCTCTTTTCCAACCCGAAGTTTAGATCTCATTTTCTCTTCATAGAAAGTTGAGATCTGCAACTGTGTGATACATCTCATGTATAACTTGCTTAGTTTGATTTCTTTTTTTAAGAAATTTTCATTTGCTGGTTGATTTTACTCTTACATGTTATTTTTAAAACGAGAACCAATAAATGCTTTTCTGTTTACAGTTTACGAGAAAAAGTAGACTTAGATCTAGTTAAGATCTTGATTGGGGATTTACACTTTCATGAATATTTCACAATTTGTGAAATAATTGTGTATATCAAATAAAAAGAAAGTGTTTAGGATCTTTTTAATAGCAAGATTCCCTCTTGATTCGTGGATAAAAATAAAGATCAGTAGCCTGAGACTATCAAACAGACTGTGATTCAGAAATCCTTACTGCATTTTAGTACAATATTAATAATTTCTTTGGAATATTGTTTGTATAAGTGTGTGTGGGTTGCATGCACGTGATTAGGCACTTCACCACTTACACTTGTCACACTACAACACTAAAGAAGTGTTGGTAGAGAGATTCTTGACTTTAGACTCGACGTAAAGCTAAAAGGAGAAGCAGTTATAGAGATGGGAGAATAACTTCAACATCAGAACCTTCAGAGGATTCAGAATAATCCAAAGGATTTGGTAAACATTCTGGACTTAGATTAGGTCTGTTTGTGTATTTGGTTTGTTATATAGTTTGTAATCTGTTAACTCTATTTTAGTGGATTTTGCTTTTGAGGTGCAAAGACCTCCATCGGGTGGTGTTTTATCACGTTAAAATCTTCTGTTCTTGCATGCTTCCTCTTCCTCTCATCACCTTCTTGAGACTATACTGATTTAGAACTTATATAAGTTTTGTTTTCAAAACTGGTACACCTATACCTTAAATAACTCGTTCATATAATCTTTTGTACACATCTTGTGTTAGATGTTTGTTTTGATTAAAGAGTTTCTTCAAAAAACTGTTCGGAGCCATTTAAAATGTTTAATATTGAATTAAACGACTTAAGTGGTACGTTTTTAACGCTTCCATGAGAAGGGAGCCAAGAGAGCTGGAGAGCCTAGTCAGATGGGCAATAGTGAAGGTAATTGGTGAGGCTCCACAGGAGGATAACTAGCAGGGGAGCCATTTAAATGATTTAGATTAATGTAATTCCTACCAAGTGGATTCTGTGAGGGCCAACGGTGTGTTCCACAGTGCTAGAAAAGCCAAAGGAACAACGAGGGTAGCAATCGGGGTCAAGAATAGCAGGTCCGAGAGAAGAATAACCTCGATATGGCCAGTGGGTCCAGAGACTGGTGGATAACACATAATGGTGTCCTCGGTGTGGAGAGTAGGACTACATGTATCGACTATGTCCACAGCGAGTTAGGAGACTGGAGCGGGATGCTGAAC
The DNA here is from genome assembly GCA_949130495.1 of Sambucus nigra. NCBI lineage: Eukaryota > Viridiplantae > Streptophyta > Magnoliopsida > Dipsacales > Adoxaceae > Sambucus > Sambucus nigra. The sequence continues at coordinate 394,070,650 of OX422215.1, forward strand.
AAGGGTAATTATTGTTAAAGTTTTTGGATTGGTTTGGACGAGAATGTTATGTCCAGGAACCAATTGGACTGCCAGTGCTAGTGAAAATTGAAAGTGTGAGTCTTATCCTTTAGTGAATGGGGTATATTTTATGTAACTTAAAAAAACCACAGTATTTCGTTAGTACTAGGTTCACGCATGAGACGGGTTTAATATGTGTATCGTTAGTGTTACTATTATGTGTATATATTTACCATTGAGTGGTGGGGATCTTTTTGGTTCCATCTGCAGGGGAGTGGGTGGGGACACTAAGAGGATGTATTTTAGTGGGTTAGCTCATTTTGAGAGATGATATTCAAGTATGATGTTATCTTGGGTATGGATTGGTTAGCGATGGTTGAGCGATGGTGGGCAGTTATAGAAAGGCTATAGTGTTCGCTGTTCCAGGGGAGGATGTGTTATTTTTCTCACCTGGAAGAGGGATGAGCTCACGTTTATATTATTTTATGAAGTAGACTTCAGAGAGTACAATTGTCTAGTTATATTAGATCCCGGTGCTAAGGGACTTTACTTCTGTGATTCAGGGCATATCGAGTTTGTCATCGAGCAAAGAGATTAAGCTCGTTATTAATTTAGCGCTGAGGACTTAGTGTTAGTGCGAGTGCAGTATTACATGTCTCGTTTCGAGATGCGGGAGTCGTTGATTAGACTTATGAGCATGGGGATAGGGTTTTGGGTGTCCCGATTATATGATTTGGACCTATAGAGCTCGAAGACCAACAATGCTAGGAAGTAGTGTATCAGGGGGTTCCTTGTTTGGATTTTGCTTGCGAGATGTCCCACGCATGAACCGCGATGAATGTCGAGAGTTAAAAGATGTGTTATTCACTAGGGCATGTGTATGGCACTTTAGTTACTACACGTGTGTGTGGATGAAATCTTGAGCAGAGAGCTAGTATATGATAGAAGACCTGTAAAATTGGGTAGTTCTGCATAGAGAGCACTGGAGAAACTCTTGCACCACCAGTTAGTAGGTGGGGAAATATCGAGGAGAATTAAATCATTTTTGTAGGGTAACTGAGGATAGACTTACTGTATAGCCACATCGAGAGTACGGGGCTGAGCTTGAGATAAGTATGTTATGTATGAGATGTTAGTGATAATTATGCTGGAGTGCATGGGGTATAGGGTGTATGGATGCCCTGGTTAGTTTGATTTTCAAAATCATCTAGGATAAAGGAATGTGGAAATAAGTGTGTTGAATGTTTGCCCGTGGAGCAATTAGAAACGTAAGTGGAATGGTATAATGGACTGAAATCCGTTCAAGGAGAACTATCACAACCGTGGTGAGTTGAGAGATGGTGAAGGAACATGTAAAAAGATATCCCTTGACAAGGGGGGACACCAAAATTTTGGGAAAGTAGAGTAGAGTCCTACCTAGTCGAATGCATAGAGTGATTTGTGCATAGCTAAGTTGTTGATTTCAACAGATGGAAAAGATCTTAGGAAGTGCACAATTCTGGAGCAAACGCACGGGCTATGATTTTTGTATATCTCAGAAAAAGGGAAATAAGATGTTCCATGTGACGTGAGATACTGAGTGTGTGGATTTCAGGTTGAGTGAGACATAATGAAGTTGTCTCCAAGTGCGCTACTCGTAAAGGGAGAAGGTTGGTCCGATATTACCCACCCGAATGTTGTGATAGATTGATGATTCCTGGGACGAAATGGATACGCAGACTGATAAAGTTCATTATTGGATTATCAAAATTTCGAAGGGGTCAGGATTTTCTTTGAGTTGTGAAGTGAATTGGCCAAGAACGGAATAATCGTTATTCGTTTGGGGTGTGTCATACTACCGGGCTAAATACCCAGCATGTTATTAAAGAGGAAAAATGAACCGGAACAAGGTGCCACCCAATATTATTGTAAATCAGGACAAGACCTTTGAGTCCCACCTTGGATAGGGGGTGTTTGGAGGTGATGGGGATGTAATTGCGTCTTGAGCTAAACGTGCCAACCGTAGGCCGATGGATAGTCGGAAGGGGTGACATAGAATGTGGCAGAATGCGAGAATGCTTCTTTTGGATTTCTAGAGTAATTGCAAATATTGACTGCAACTGGTAGAGTTGCATGTGATGATTTGTAGCAGGATATTAAATGCGAAGTGACTTCTGCGGCTTCATAGGAAGAATTTTTTGCCCACCCTTAGGATAGTTGATAATGGGAAAATAATAAGTTTCTCGGACGTGGAGTGATTCATCATCTGTCAACAAGGATTGAGTTAATCCTCAACATTTTCATATAGTTTCGAAACGCAGTAGAGTACGTTGACGTGAACCAAATTTTTGAGGCCTGACATGAATGGTCAGGGGTTGCTGAGGGTGTCTCCCATGAAGAGAGATGATGTGGTATGGCAATAAGGGAAATTGGCACCTATAGAAGTGGGGCCTTTTCTAACATAGAGATGATAGAGCCAATGAAGTATATGCTTATCTGTTGAGACATTATTATCGAATTCATGATAGTTTTTTATGTCATTATATAAGTGAGACCTTAAGCATAAGGGAATGTATCGGAATGTAAGGGTTTGAATGGACTTATCGCTAATCGTGGGTTGTGGTAAGTAAATCTTCGATCAAAACGGTAGCATTGGTGTGTGTATAGTGGAAATACCAAAAGATTAGTGTGAGTAAAGTTTAAATACATTTAGATGTAGTTGTGTGTAAGGATCCGAGGTGGTAGCATCGGGGATATCCAAATTTTGAGGACGAAATTTCATTGCAAGGGGGGAAGTATGTAACACCCCGTATTTTTGAGTTTATATAATTTAATTAATTCATGTATTTTTAAATTATAAAGGTGCCATGATTTAATTGAATTAATTATTATATGTGAAAAAATTATCATGTGGTTATTTAAAATATTAATTGGGATAGATAATGATTAATATTTATGGAATAAAATTACTAAGTCAATAGTAAATGATTATTTTTCGTCATAACGACTGATAATGATGTGGCGGTATTTTATCTCAATCGGGAGTCGCGGATAGACTATATGAGGTTGAGATTGAATATTATTGTAGGGTGACTCGGATGGAAATTTCGAGGTCACGATTGATTCCGGAAGGGTTGAGATAGTCAAAATAGTGTACTCGAGGATTGTAAATGAGTCCTGTAGCCTTTTTAGTCATAATCGAGCCCACACGGGGGTGTTCGAGTCATTTGGGCTTGGCCCAATAGCCTAATTTCAGGATTAGGAGTTTTAAACCTAAGTTTTGGAATTAAAGGCAGCCATAACTCAGATTAAAAACCCTAGAAATTGAGAGAAGAGAGAATGAAGAAAAAAATAGGGGACTTTAGAGACCAAATTCAAGGAGGAATTGGGGGTTCTTTATCAGATTCGTCGTCTCCTACGTGAAATTAGACCTTACGAATCCAATAAGGCAAGTAATTAACTTTCTTCTGATTTTTATTTGCAAAAACTCATGTTCATATCATGGTAGGTGTAGAGAAACTCGTTTTGGGGAGGGTTGTCACATGTTAAAATGGGTTTTGGGGGATATAGGCATTTGATGTAAAATTAATGCTAAATTAATGATGGGATGATATCATATGTTATTAAAATCTGAATTTGATTCGAAATCTAATAGCTAATCTCATTTAATTTGGAGTATAGAATGGGATTGAATGAGAAGTTTGAATAAAACTGAGAAAACCCAATTTGTGGATTAATTGATTTAAGTAGGAATCATTAATGTTTAATGATGTATTTGATGGTTAAAAATTATTGGAAACATATATTAATCATTGGGTATGTTTGAGTTGACTTTTGAGATAAATCCAAGGAGGTTTGGGTGAACAAAAATGGAAGAAAATGATTGTGGAAGATGAAATTTTCCAGAATAAAAACTACGTTGTTTTGATTGACAGATGAACCGGTTCGCCCCCTAGACAAATCGGTTCACCCCCTAGAAAAATAGGTTCGGTGTACCTACTTGTTCAAAATATGGAATTGTAGGTCTTTTCATTATGATCGTGTGGGCACTGACCTTGTATTTTTTTGAATTAGGTATGAATTTATTACGGAAGGGTGTCTGAGATCGAAGTCTTTGGTGAGAAATCAAATCTGGATTATTTAGGGATGGATGTAGATGAGTGTAGGACTCTGAAAAATATTAAGGAACATTATTTTTACCTTGGAATTATATGGGAATGAATTCGGGGTATGGATTTAGGAGTGTTTAGGATGAACAACACTCGAAAATATATGAACGGATTCAAATGGGAATTTCGAAGGAAATAAGGATACAGGCTGGATTGAGATGTGCTTAGTATCTTGAATAAAAAAAAATTGTGATATATATACATGTAAGTTATTACTTATGACTGGGCGATCGGGCTAGTGTTACGGGAGTTAGGCACGGGTTAGCCGGGTTTGATTTAATTATATATATATATATAATTAAATCAAACCCGGTTAATCTGTGCCTAACTCCCGTAGTATATATATATGGGATTGTGATAGTATATATAGGCTAGAGGAAGTTAGGTACGGGTTAGTCGGGTTTGATTTAATTATATATTTATGGGATTGTGATAGTGTGTGTATATATATATATATATATATTTTCTTGTGTATTTTATAAATATCGGCGTGAATGATATTTATGTGAAATCATACCCCTCTAGTGCTATCATCGGAGCTTGTGCGATGTGGGTGAATCGATCCCCTGGCTAGTGAATGCAGGGAGATTGTAGTCCCCAAGTCATATTGTCCGGTATTTTATTGTGTGATTTATTTTTGAGGTGAGACATTGTGGGTATGATTCGGTCTCTCTCTCGGGGAAATATGACCGCCTCCACTTCGTTTGAGATTTTTACCAAAGTTCGGTGTGACCTAGTCCGACTTGTGATAACCGGGTTAGAGTGAGCATACCTGAAGTATGACGGCATTGTAGGGACAAGCATCCCATGAGTTATTACTCGAGAGGATGGCTACTATACACGACATGTGTGTGAATGTTATAGTACACTAGTATGTATATAATATGAGTAAATGATTATATACGGGATAAATATCTAAATTATGAATGTATTTCATATATAACTAGTGTGAACGCTATATGATTAAAATGTATGTCATATATAACTAGTGTGAACATTATATGATTAATTAAAGTTGAAATGATTAAATAAGATAATGAGTTAAACAACTTATAAATCAAATTAATGAAGACTCGGGTCCGAGTAGTGTGATAAAAAGGGTGTACCGAGGTTAGTTAGGTGGAGTAGCATAACTAGTTGAGTTAAGAGAAAAGCGATAGGTGTGCACATTAGTAGAGGGGTGAGCTATATCTTAAGAGAGTGCGACACCGACTTAAATATGGAAAGGGTTCATGCATATTTAAATTGTTGAATTTTAATTGCTTGATAAATATATTCAAACGATTTTCTTGGGCTCTGACCCGTGTCAAAATATTTTCCAAAATAATTTTAGGTGTCTAGCCACAGGGACGCCAAGCTTTCGTTCCAGGGATGCATTGCTGCAGCACTCGTGGAGGCTTATAGGATGCTTTAGTAATTCATTCCTAGTTTAGGAGTTTCATTCAATACCTTATTTGGGCATGTTCCACCTTCATACTCTTTAATACTTTAGTTTAATTATCAGACTTTGTTGTGATTTCATTTTATTTAATTCTGATTGTAGTTAGGCGAATTGTTTTGGAAATCGATGGCTTATTCGGTCTTATTTACTTATATATCTATCATGGATTGTTGAGACTACTATTTTGTGTGAATTGTTTTGTTAATTTATTTAGCTTTATTTCCACATGTTAAGTAAATAACAAGATAAAATTTGGCACCGGCTTAATTTAACATAAATGGTTAGTAATTTAAATAGTTTTCGACAATGATGGTAAGAATGAACCATATGCGATTCCCATTTATTTTGATAAATGACTTATTGCCCATGATTAAAGTAGGCGGGGTATCACAAATGGTATCAGAGCATCAAGTTCTAGTGTCCATTGGATTTGCGTGGCTTACTATGATTTCAGCGTAACGTTCTTTGATATAGAGCCCTATTATAGGATTGTTGTATTCCTCTTCGTACGTATGTTTGCGTTCACCTGCGATTCTTGCTTATTTTGATAAAGTAGTGATCACCCATGATTAAAGTAAGCGAGGCATCACAATGATGACTTAATGTATTAACTTACTGTTTTTTTTATATCGGGTTTTTCTTATTTGTTTTAAAGATGTTTCTATCTTTTTTTGATATAATTTTTTTTATAGAAAATGCTCCTAAATAGATCACCATTCCACAACACATGAAGTACCTCGCACACCTATGCTTTGCATAACCGAGACACTCATATGAGTTGTTATTGTGGGAGTCGATATGTCCTATCTATGATTAATAGGAAAAATACAACCACATTTAAGTAATGGTTATACCTATTTCTTTGAGAGTAATGTTGATATAAAGTTGTTTATACCATATACGTTGAACTTGGAGCTTGAAGTGTATATTAGGGGGCACAAAAATAGGCCCCTCTTGAAAATTAGTTATTTTAGTTCATCGTATGAAACATTGTGCCACTAAGTTAATTATTTATTATATAATGTAGACATATAAGCTCTTATCCCACATGTTGAGTTCCTTCTTTCTTAGCACACAATTAGCCCAAACTGCTCAAAATACAAAAACTTTCCCTATATTCACAACAACTCAAAATTCAAAAACCAACTTGTCTATCTATCAGTGGATATTTTTCAAAATTACATCAAAAATAAATTCAACGTCGACAATCTGAGAAAGCGCAAACGACAATTTGTCACAAATTTCACAACACTTTCTTCATAGGACCCTACTTTTGGCTAAATACTCTCAAAATTAGTCAAGCACGATTATGTATAAACCTTTAACTTGTCATCTTCACTTTATAATATTTTGTCTTTGAATCATGTTGATGAGCACACTTAAGAAGATGTTAAATCAAATGATGAATCCCATTATAACAAAATAATGAATTCTCAAGAACCTCTTCAAGACGATATGGATTTCTAGCTCTCGTTCATAGTTTTTCTATAGATGATACAGAAGAAATATCTTTATGGAGGTTCTTCCTTCTAATGATCGACATATTTATGATTATTTTCTTCCAAATGAAGCAACAAACATCGCACGGGGTCGTCTCCCACTCCCATTCCAAGACACGGTAATCAATTAATTGAATTAATTAATATTTGGACTTTCATCAATTTTTTTTAAATAACCGAGTTGCTAGTTATTTATTTTGGGCATATTTGGTAATTGGCTTTTGGGACTCGAAGAATGTCTATTTATAGTTTAAAACGATGGTATAACGGCCTATTGGGTTAGTATAAGTCTCGGGAAGGTTTAAGTCATTACGAGTTATTTTGGGGCTCTTTTAGGTGAGGCCTATTTGGGACCCAAACCCAATATCAGGATTACCAGGTTATAAGAGGTCATTTGGGATCTCATTTTTATCATAAACACAATGGGAAAGCAAGGGGCTAGAGAGAGAAAGCACCAAGAGAAAAGGAAGATTTGGGGGAATTAAGAATTGATTTCTCAATCAATCCATAAGTCAAGTCCTATATGGAATATGATTATGATTGAATTTGTGTTATTATTGTCATAATTCAGTGAAATCTGAATACAATCACAAATTAAATCTGATTTGAATGATTAATTTTTTTTAAATTCGAGATTAACCTAATTTATATATTATTTAGATTGAATCCCCTTTGTAATGATTGATTTCCTCATGAATTTGGTTTAAAACTAATATATTTTGATTTGAATCTATTTTATATTGAGAATGGAATAAAAACCCTATGTTTAATTGGATCAATCAATGAAAATTTGTAGAATTGGATAAACTAGGGTTCTTATATTTTGAATTAGATTTTTGTTGAATCTTAGGATAGATTTGCATTTTGATGATGGAATTAGGTTGCAATAGTTGTTTTGATTTGTTTTTATCAATTGAATGTTGACTGATGATTGGATGATGTTTTTTGATTCATTAATGGAGGGTTGAGAGAGGAAAATGGGGGTTGGAGACGATGAATCCTATAACAAGGGCATTTTGGGAGTTACTACGTTGACCGATCCACCAGTTCCAGGGCCCTGATTGACTGGTGGTCTCAGATTGCCTAGGTGGAGACTTTTGTAATATTGGTTGGAATTTTGGGTTTTAAGCCTAGGCCTAGTGTTTGTTGGCCTATAGTTTTTATGTACTCATATAATAGAGATATATACTTATGATTTACATCGTTGGAAATTGATTTTTGGGTATTTGAATATTTAGGAAAACCGTTAATTTAAAGGGATTAAATGTAGGATTTGGCATTCGTGGGTAGACTCGAAGGTATAATGAGTTTGTTGATTGGAAATTGGTAGAGATAATTGGTCTTGTTGGATGAGATTGATTTGGATCGTTGTGATGTACAAGTTGCATGAATATCCTTTGGGTGAGATAGGGTTTGGGTTATAACTTTTCCGAGTGAGGTAGTTATTATGTTCTGTGGTTTCATTTAAATTAGGTGTGCGATTATACCTTGATGCAATGCCTTAGGAGAATAGACTAGGGCTAATCGAGACTAAAAATAGTTGATGTATGATTTTTGATATACCATAGGGTGAGATTACACCTAGAATTAGGAACCCGAGAGGTTACTGTTAATATATTATGAGACAAATATAAGGTTATGGATTTAATTTACTTTTCTATGATATTATGGGATGAATTTAAGGTTATAGACGTGATTTACCTTTCTATGATAGCGATGCTAGTATGACCCCAAAGCATAGGGTCAGTATGTGTGTGATTTATTTTAACCCTTTTCTTAGGGTGATGTATGTGTATGCTTTAGCCCGTTAGTGAGGGTGGAAATTGCTCGAGTATTTTATGTGCAATGTATACCATGTGTGGTTCTCATTGGTAGACTTACTAGGGGGATTCCATGATGGGGCATGAGCGACGCGAATCGTGCTGGTACCCCGGTGAGTAGACAAGGTATTCCTTGGTCATATTTTACCCCTGGGTCACACGTCTAGGTACCCGTAACTAAAATGGTCTTCGAAAGTATTTCTTTCATAAGTCTTGGGTATGGTAAGATTTATGATTGATGAGTAGACATGATGATTTATCCCTTGCCAAGATGAGGTCTTAGGTTTGGGACGACCTAAAACTAAACTAGTATGTTAGAGAGATCCCCGAAGGCCATAGTAGTAAGCATTCGTTATGTGTGGGCACGAGAGATGTTCATTTATTTTCATATGGTGCGGGTAGTACCTTTGTATGGATGTCAGACGTGAGTATAATCTTTCTCGTTATATATGTGATTTTTTATGGCAGTACTAAGGATAGTGGTATCAATTTATATGCTATACTAGAGATGTATATGACTTATAGTAGGGATGCCCATCTACGTGCTTATGTTTCAAACTTGCGTCTTTTCTATACTAGAGATGTATATTACCTATAGTGGGAATGTCTACCTACATATTTATGATTCAGATTTGTGTATTTCATATACTAGAGATGTGTATATTGTATTATTGGCATGAGATAGTTGAATGTCTATAGACTTGAGATATAAGCCTGTTATTGGTATATTGTTTAATTGGTGAGACGTACCGTGGGTTTGAGATTTCCACATAACTTATGTTTTATAATGAAAGAGTTAAACCTAAAGATGAAAAACTATAGATTAAAGAATGAAATCAAGTCAAATATCGGGCATTCTCTCCTTAATACATAATTTGTCCCCACTAATGGTGCTTACGGATGAAATCAATGGACATCTACCTCCCAGGATAAAATGATCTTGACACGCTCAAGAAGAACTTCAATGTGCATGTTCATGAACCAATTATGTTTGATACTTGCTCCGACTCAATTATGAATGGAAAGTATTGAAAAATATTTTTTCTCTCCATCTAATAAAAGGAAGATAAGTTTTGTATAGGTTGTGTGTTCTTTCATGAAAATATGTGTATTTTTATTAACAGTCATTTTAGGTACGTTTTTCAGGAACAATGACAACTAATGGCGAACATTCCCGACCTTTAATAACGGTCCTAAAAACAATCACTATATACAACCAACATTCACAACCTTTAGCGACAGTTCAGAAAATTCATCCCAGAAAATTAAATAAAATTTCCAATAATTTCATAAATAAATGGGGCACTTTGAAACCAAATTTCTTAATTATTGTTTGTTCGATTTTAACAAATAAATATTCCACATGACTCATCTTTCTATAAGGAACACGGACGTACTTGGTCCTACTATGTTCCATGTGTGGGTTCCCATTTTATAATGGCTCAAAGTTAACCAAAACTTAATTTGGTCAAAATATTAATTTGTGTCAAAACACAATATTTTCCAATAAAATACACTAAAATAAAATTAAAATCATTCCATCAGCACGAGCACACCATAATATATATATATATATATATATATATATATATATATATATATATAATCATTTTCTTGTCGGTTGGCCTTGTTATAAAGGTGACATTGATCTATCGTTAGTGAAACCCTGATCGGGCATTTTTAGCTCATTCCTTGTTAGTTTTTCCTTTCAAGTAAATAGGCCTTGGTCATAGGGAGGAGAGCAAGAGGGTAGAGGTCGGTCAATGTGTGTGTGTGAGAGAGTGGCTATGTTGGGAAGTTACCTATTGCTTCTTGAATGCTGAATTTTAAGTTGTAATTTTGTGAATCCTTTTGAGGCGACCAATTATACTTGATTCTTTCTTTATTATTTAAGAAAATTATGAAATTATGTAAATATATTAATTAATCTTCATATATGATAAACTATTGTTTTGTGATCGTGCCTAGAAATAACTTACCATTGCTCGGTCTAATAATGTTTGGAGATAGCTGGTCGGTATAGCTGAGAGTTGTTCATCATCTTTCAAGACCAACCGTTGACTGTGCTCGAGTGTGATAATATAACAATATTTTACAATTTTAAAGTCTTATATGATTGATACTTGTTTAAAAAAAATCTTTTATGCTTTAACAACCATTACTATATGTTAAATGTATTATTATTGAACATTAAATGAAGGAATTACGTTAGTAATTTGTTTTCATATTAAGTAGTGTATCATCGAATCTTAACTAGTGATGGGCGTGTGGTGTTTAATGTAAATTCATTTATAATCAATGGATTTCAAAAGGGTCATTCGACGAAAAGTCACTCAATAATTTTTTAATAAACATTTAGTCCAAGATTTTTTATTTTGTTCCAAAAAGTCCCCTACCACATAAAAACACTCAAAACAAGGACATACACAAAACTATTAACCCATATCCCCCACCCTTTTTATTATTAATATAAACAAAAACACGTATCACACAAGTAATAAGTTGAATTATGTCCTAAGATTGTTATTCAAAATTATGTGCTTTTGTGTTTTATCAAATTAAATGATGAAATAAATCATATTTATGCAATAAAAAGTTAAACCAATAGAAAACTTACGAACGACGGATTTAACTGAAGTTGGGCTATAATAATAATAATACACTGTCGTCCCTTTTTAAGGGGATTTTAAGTCGTTTAAGTTACCCAAACCCAAAAAACTTAGAAATAAGCAAGAATAGTTCTCAAGCTTTTTGTTTTGAAGAATCCGCGTCTGCACCTATGACATTATGAGAGGGCATTGATTAAGCGTGAAAAGTAATGTCGCGTCAAAATGCTAATCGTTGAATTCATTTCACCGCGTTAATACAAAAACCTAAATTACGACTGCACTTGCTATACAAGTAAAGCGGTAAGTCGGGTATCGAATCGACAGGGAGTGTTCGACAGATTTTAATCGGTTTATTAATTCAGGAATAAAATTGTAAAAGGTGATGGGTGATTTTAAATAAAAGGAAAAAAATAAGAAGTTGAGTTTAAACAATATTAAATAAAATGAGAGTCGGGATCACGTACTCGCTATGGGCTAAAGACACGGAATTAGAATTTTGGTTCGAAAATATTTAATCGAGCATTTTTAATAAATCATAAACATTACACATGAAGGAATTCAAGCCAACGATGTGAGATTAAATATTTAATTCAAAATGGTCACACGTGTCTTAAAATTGGATTATCGTAATAAATACTAACGTTGCGTGACAAAGAAAGTTAAACGCATAATAATCCCAATTTAATACTCGAGGTTTTGATTAAATGCAATTTTACACAAAACCTAATTTTCGAAGCTCGACGCCCATTAATGGCGGACACACGACCCAAACCCAAACCCAATTTTACTACTCACACAACATTAATAATTAAATTAAACAACTAATTAATAAATAAAACAAGAAATAAATAAATTACACTAATTAACTAGGCATGAAATTAACAAAGCAATAAATAAACGGGACAAAGCATAAATAAGATTGGAACTTACATTAATGGAGGAGAAGGAATAGTGTTTTACAAACCAAAAAATGGGAAAAAAGACATAAGAGAGAGAAGCTCTCAATTTATAACCTAAAAACTAATCAAAGATGAAGATATATACAAAAATTAACAAAGTGGTCCTTTTATAGTAAGTGGGACTAACAAAGAAAAGAAAAAAAGAAAAAAAAAGACAAGTCATAAATTAAGAGATAAAAAGAAAATTCAAAAAAGAAATAAAAAAAGAGAAAAGAGGGACACAACAATCTCGGGTAAAGGAGAAATAGGGTCCCGGTCGACCGGGGTCCCAAACCGGTCGACCTATCATCAAGTGGAGAGAACACTGGGAAGAACTCACGGCCAAACATAAAAACCCGGTCGACCGCGCGTGGTGTCCGGTCGAACTGTGATGCGAAAACTCCCCACTCAGCTGCAACAAGCACCCAAAGCTGCCATGGAAGGGCCAAATCGAGACAACAATTCAGCAGCTCCATAAAGCCGAGACCCACAACTGGGATGCAAACAGAGAGCAAGGCGTGCATGACCAATAATTCGAGACCAAATGGCCACAAAACCGAGAACAATGCGTGTAAACTCGAGAACCCACTTCGTACCAAAACCCATATGCGTGTATACCCGAGAAAATGGCTGCGTGAGAGAACCCGAGAGCACATGGCAACCTTATTTAAGCCGAGACCTCCTACAAATTTAAACCCACCTCCAACAATGGCCAAAAGAGCAACACTCCCATGGAAGCCACCACCTCCAAAAATGGTGATCCAAGACCCATTTCGAGTTAAACTCGAGACCCAGTTGATCCATTCAAATCCCCGAACCATTTTCGTGTTCCAATTTGAGCTCCACATTGCCAAATCGAAAACTCGAGCAAAACCCGAGAAAAATCCCAAATCGCCATTTTCATTTGTGTGTTTGCTGCAAAAACAAAGAAAAAGGGAGACACGGGGTATTATCAAAATTGTTAGTTAATTAAATAAAATAATAATAAATAATAATCTTATATTTCTTTTCCGATTAAAGGTCAGTGTTTAATTCATTCGGGATCCGATTCGAGCACCGTTCAAGGCCACGCGAAGCTTGGCCCGAGGGCTAAAACTTCTGTGAATACTTCAGGCAGAAATCCCGAAGTGTGAAATTATGAAAATGCCCCTGAACGTGCAAATCGCGACGAAACTTTATCGAAACACGCTCAAACTTCATACTAAGCACTTTAATACCTATAAAAGCTCAATTATACATCAAATAACATTTTAGCATATAAAACGGAGGTTGTATGATTAACGAACATAATTTTAGACAGTAAAGTACCTGAGGGGGCTAAAATGCAAAGTAAAAGGGTAATAAAGTGCATGATTCGATACGAATCACCCCCCTAACTTACACATTGCTAGTCCCTAGTAATGAAATTCAATGAAAGAAAAACTATAAGAAAACAACAAAACAATAGATATATACAAAAGAGATAAAAAAGGATAAGGCCACTTTTGCGGGCGCACGATTGCATTTAGTGTATGCGATAAGCCGTTAAACCCTAGGTTACCCTAGTGGACGAGTGTCGTCTCGTGAGGGTTTTCAGGGATGAAACCCACAAACATCATACGGGTTCCTCAAAACATGCCCAATCACATGCAACAAACTCAACAATGCGAACAAGATTTTAACATGTTATTAGCACAGTAAACTGAATTCACAATAAAGTCCGGATTATTAACATTATGGAATGAACTTCGTAGAATATGAAACCTTAAAATGTGGGAGGGGAGAGAGCACATGCAAACTATGATTTGGAAAAAACTTATATAAATCGAATAAATATTAAACAAGCATATATTCAATCCTCACGGACATTACACTCATCAAGTGAATTTACTCGAAACAGGGAGTTAACACACGGAACACGCAGGCATAACGATTAAATGTAAATGGAAACTAGGCCACGCACATGTCACAAATGAAGAACGCTATAAATGAAATGAAAAATTATAATCTCAATGAAAGATACCGCTCATTAAAAGAGGCTAAATGTATTTTCACAGATTATCAAAACTATTTCAACTTTTAAATTAAATGCATACTAAGATCACATAGGACTTTATAGGGTAATAATGTAGGTTTGGGGTTAAGGGTACGAAATGAAGGAAATATATACGGATTCAACGTGTTCGGGGATGAAAACTTGGGATAATGGAAAATAGCGGGCAAGCACTTTTAAAAATTAGAAAATAAAATGCATAAAAGGCATTGAATATAACAACGGGGAGAGTAATCAAAGCTTATTGAACACTATACACAACATATACAAACTTTCTCTTTTCTTTTATTCTTTTCTCATGTTTTTTTTTCTTTTCATTTGTTTTCTACTTTCTCTTTTTCACTCTTTTTCACTTATTTCTTTTCTTTACTTTTCACACTCTCACATGCCTAAATTGCAACCACAAAACAACAACACCATCATTCAAACCCAAGTAATATTCTAAACGTAGGTCTGGAAGGTAATATGTATGGTGTATAACTCCAATTCGGAGTTGGTTATGGGATTTCGAGTTATGAAATGAAAGGCTATATTTAGGCTCAAAGGGGTTAACGAAGGGAAACATTTAAGGTGAGGTCAAGAGAAATATGGGTGATATAACAAAGATGGCCTATGATCATTTTCTAAAGTTTACGCAATCTTCGAGTCAAAACAAACTTTGAAAATCATGCTCAAGTAATACATTTCAAGAATGAACTCTATTAATGAACGATCAAATGAAAGAATAGAGAGATTACCAACGATTGTAACGTTTTCCAGAAGGAAAGAATAGTGTATAACACTCACAAACAAAGAAAATCGCAAATCTCACTCGGTGTAAGTATATACAATGCATCAAAAGATTGCCGAGTTATACAAATCTTAAACCAAATCAATAAAGCAAGAGAAATGCATGTGTTCACGGGGTTAATGTTTAATTCATGAAGTTATTCATAATATCAATGATTGAGGACTAATGTTTGGATCGGGAAATTATTAAAATTTATCATCGAAAACAAAGGCAAAATGCCCAAAAAAGGAGAAAAAGAAAAGAGAATTTTTTTTGAAAATTTTAATTTTTATAAGAAAAGTATGCTTGAAAATAACATATAATCAAATCAAAGAAACTACCAATGAATGGATAGAATATCCCACACCCCTAACTTAAAACCTGACATTGTCCTCAATATGAATTAAGAACCAAGTTAAAGAGAGGAAAATAGCGATATTACCCAAAAAGGAGCGATCTAGTGAAAGTACAAGTCCAATGATTCTACAAAACAAGTTAGTAACAAGCATAGCAAAAAGAATAACAAAAAGTTAACTAATTACAGTAGACTAAATTAAAAAGAAAGAAAAACTAAAGAAAGAAAGAATAAAAAGCTAACTATGTACAACCTACCATTTGGACTTATAACTAACTATATACTAGAAGACTAAATTTTTTAAGGTCCACCATAAAAATGATTTGACTTTGAAAAATAGGAACTCTGTTCAAACAACGGAAGGCACATGGGTTGTGGAAAAGATGAACGATCCCCAATTAAAAATTTG
Source organism: Sambucus nigra (assembly GCA_949130495.1). NCBI lineage: Eukaryota > Viridiplantae > Streptophyta > Magnoliopsida > Dipsacales > Adoxaceae > Sambucus > Sambucus nigra. Next base: position 394,086,670 of record OX422215.1, read on the forward strand.
GGAGGGAGGATGGGGGATTTGGATAGGACGGGTGACAAATACATATGGGGAACAAGAAAAAATGAATCTTCTCCCAAGTATTTTGAAGTTGGAATGGGAGGCGGTGCACATGAGGGCAAAGAGGCCTTCATGGAGGGCGTCTCGATCGAGTACTCCTCGTCCGTGAAAAGGTTTAAAATCGTAAAGTTTGGCACCGATTCATCAAGTACTAGAGATGAGGTGTGTGGTGACAATTATATTCAACACAAATAAATGAGATAAGCGCAACCACCAAGGAAAATAAAGAAGATAAGATGCCAATCACACAACACAATATGTACGTGGTTCAGCAAGAATGCCTACGTCCACGGTGGTGCAGTCAGTATTATTTCTATATACTCCGAGGAGCGTTTACAGAGAATACAGTGCGTGTCCTTTGCCCTAGACCTAGGGTTTATTAAATACATGTCTGTCTTCGGAGAGTGGGGGTGTTGGACTCCCCCACGTTTACCATCTTCTCCTGGAACATCTCTATACGAGAACATGGGAGGAGACTAAGTCGTAATCCTATTCAGTTAAAGCAAGGGGTCCGGATTTTGGGCCGTTTTTATTAGGCTACTCGTCCGGGCCCATAATTCTAAATTCGGGTACCCACAATTGCCCCTAAAGTTATTGGGCACAAGTTAGGCTCGATAAATTTAAATGATTTTCCATAATGACACTTTTGTGAATCGTGTAACTCTTCCCAAAGTCGAGAACTGATTTAGGCGGCAGTTGCTTCGTGTCCTGTGCGCGATGATTGGGAGCATTTAAAAACTATTTGGAACAACGTTCCACCATTGTCGTTTCAAATTTCTTTGCGTTTATTCACCTTCTGTGAGTTTCAGCTGTCGTGTCTTCTTCTCTGGGCCTTCATTTTCTTCTCTTTCACTCTCTCTCATGATCTTTTCATCTCATAAGTCCTCTTTGCTCTCTCTTTATGCTTCTTTTGCCAAGTTTTCTCTGAATTTGCTATTTTTAGGGTTTACAAATGTCAAAAATAGGTAATAGGTCATTGTCTGAGTTCAGGAAGTTCTATAATATCCCAGAATGGGTAGAGATTGAGTGCGCCTCTCTCCTTAGGAATGTTAGAGAGATAGAGGGTGCTCATTGGATTCATGTCCTGTTACTTTCTCAAGGGGGGCTTACTTTTCCTCCAAACAATTTATTTCTTAATTTCTTTGGTTATTTCAACATTGTCCCTGCACAGTGTTCGCCTAATGTATGGAAGATAATTAATGGTGTCCATAGAATAAATCAACTTTATGGCACTAAATTAGGGCTCGCCGAAGTTTGCTTTTGTTATTCCTTCTTTTTAACTAGCTCTGCTTTTCTTTACCTCAAGGCCAGGAGTCTTGACAGGGTATTGGTTGTAAACTTACCTGATTCCCACAAGGACTACTAGTAAGATGGCTTTCTTGCTAGGAATTGGTAGTTCTCCCATCATACTGAGGGGTCGAGGTCTGATAGATTCACTGTCCCCTTTTATGGGGAAGAGTACATAGGTATTCTTTGCTCTGCCTTTCTGATTTCTTTGTTAATGTCTGATTTTCTTGACACTTTCCTATTTTCTTTTCAGAGAGGATAAAGAACTTGGAGCCTGCCCTCAACGAGGTTCAAACTTCCAAGCTGATTAAAGCTTGGAATATCAGTGAACCCTTGGCTGACGGTGAACATCCCCGGTCTGCTACCTTCTTTCTTGAGTATAAGAACATTGGGTCCAGTTTTATTGCAAGGACCATGGATAGCATTCTCGAGTTTGATACTTCTGAAGAAGCTACTGCCGATCCCATTCAGTTGGACGAGGAAGAGAGAAGTTCTGAGAGTGATACCAGAGGGGGTGTTGAAGGTGGTTTCGGTGAGGAGAGCTTGAGCAGTGACAGTTCTTCTAGCTCAGAGGAGGTTTTTGAAGCCCAAGAACCTTCAAGTACATCCAACAGCTCTAGTGAGGAAATGGTTCCCCCAAGAAAAAACTTAATCCGTGATGATGAGGATGATGATGTGATCCTTGCTCAAAGGTCGAAGAAGCATAAGTCTAGCAGTGGGGATATTGCTACTGGTTCTCGGTCTGCTGCTCAGGTGCAGGAGAAGAAGAGAAAAGAATAAGAGCAGGTGAGAGAGAGAGAGAGGAAGAGGGAAGAAGAGAAGAAGAAGACTGAGGAGAAGAAGAAGGTCGAGGAGAGGTGGAGGATAGAGAAGGAGAAAGAAAAGGAGGAAGAGAGGAGAAAAATGGAGGTGAGGACAAAGGCTGGGCAGGCCTTAGTGCCTGTGTCCGTGTTGCCAGAAGGGGCCTCGGTTGCCACTTCTCCTCAATTAGCCCCTGCGCTGCTCAAGAGAGCAGTCCTTCCTGCTGATCGCCAAAAGGCGATGGGGACTGATGAGTTATCCCTACAGGCGAGTCAGAGGCTAGCCTTGGTAAGTCTATTTCTCTTTTCTAATGCCCATCGAATTCTGCCTGTTTCCTTCTTCTAATACTTTCTTCTATTCGCAGTTTGTGACTGATTTTGCTATCCTTTATCGCTCTCACGATGAGATGATCAATAAGAACGGTGAGCTGGAAAAGAAAAATGTTGCTTTGAGAGTGAAGAGTGCCGAGCTCGATGCTAGCTTGAAGGCTGCTGATGCTGCCCGTAAGTCCTCTAACCTGGCCCTTATCAAAGTCAATCGAGAAAGGGAGATGGTGGATAAAGAAATGAGTGAGCTGCGATAGGACTACGATGTGGTCTGTTCGAGCAAGCTGTCGGTCGTGGAAGAGAATAAGGTGTTGAATGAGAAGCTAAAGGAGAAGGAGTCTGAGGCGGCCACCGTTAAGGAAGACTCTTAAAACTTCGGGTGGGCTGCCGCATATGAAGACGCCGAGGTTCAGATAGGCTACATCAGCCTTCTGAACTTCAAGAAAGGCTGGAACAAAGCCCTCTTGGATGCCGGGGTGGATGTTGCCTCTCCCTGTTCGATGAGCACGATCCAGACCCCAAACCAATTATGGATGAAGCCCTTGCCCCAGCCATCGAAGGTGCTGACCCTGCCTCCCAGTCAGTTCCTACTGGTTCCCTTCCTGTTCAGGCGGCAGAAGTTGTCCCAGCTGAGGGAGGTGCTCCTACTGCTGCTGACAAGGGGAAGAAGCCAGCTTATTCTGAGCAACCCGAGGTTGCCAGCTGATTTATCCTTAGGGTTCCTCTTGTATTTTTGTTTGTAATGTTTTTTCTGTTTCTTGATGTACTCCGATCACTTTAAGTATTAATGAAATGAGAAGGTTTCTTCCCTCAGTGTACTGATTTATTTTCTCCTTTACTGCTCTTTTATGGCCTGTAGTTGGTTGATGTAGATGACTATATACCAGCCACTTCTCAATTGGGAAGAATTCTTGGTCCTGACGCGAGTCCCTAAGTTCGTCATACCTTTGTGAGAATTTACAAATCGCTGCTATTGAGGAACAAGCGTTTCATAGAGCAGACTAAGCTTGTTGTTAAACTAAAAGACATGCTTCAGGATATGGAAGAGGTTGGAGCTTCTATTCAAGAGGAGGTGAATACTCTGAGAGCAAGACTCCTCGATGCTACCGAGATTAACCAAGTTGGAGGAATCCTACAACTGGAAAATGAGTCTTTGAGGAGGGAAGTGTTGCTTCTCAAGGAGAATACGTCGAGCACTGGGCCTCACGTTCTAAGGGGTTCCTCCTCATCGCGAGCTGGTGCAGGACCGAGCTAGTACAAATGCAAGAAGCTCAGCTAGGGAAATGGATGATCTTCGTGAAGATGTTCATCGAGCTTACGTTATTACTGCTGGGCTTCAAAGGGATGTCACACGGTTGAGGCATTTATTTAAGAGAGGACCACGACGAGTATGGGCTGATGGTTACGACCAAGGTTGGGTGGATGCTCCGACGAGGCTGACAGAGTTTAAAGAGCTCACTTTTATCAGGGGATGGTTGAGTGCCCTAAGGGAGCTACAAGTTCCAAGGAACTCTATACTCTGGTACCATCATGAGATCTCCCCTTCCACTTTAAGGACTAATCCCTTCAGTAAGGATGATCAGTGGGTCCCCATCGATGTCATCCCTCGGCGGCTATTGGAGTCAGATACGAATGAGGTCGAGGAGGGACTTGCTCCTCATTCGGACGACGGTCGACGAGCCTAAGTTGCTGATTATCTTGTACAGAGGCCTCGACCTCATTAAGATTTTTCCAGTTGTAAATCTGTACACTTATATAATGAATCAATGTAGTATTGATGCTTTGGGTGGTTTTTGCCGATTTTATTTTTGTTGTGACGAAGTAATATAAAATTTATGTTTTGGGCGAACTTGCCGACTAAACAAGTGTTCTATATTTTTTGCATCATTTATTCTTTGCTTAATAATCTTGGGCCTCTCTTATCTGACTAGATTGGTAAGTTTGCATTGTCGAGTAAGTGTCGCTCCAGTCCAGTATGCTTATGGGATACCATTCTGCCTTACTTTACCTTTTAGGTCATGTCGTCACACTCCCTTAGGCCTAAGTGTGGCACTTGGCGAGGACACACCTGGTGTTGGATGTTCTATCCAATCAGGGTTTTACTGACCAAGCATTATTTGGCGACCAATTTGACTTGGCCGAATTGCCTATGGATCTCCTGTAGGGCTTCATATATTTCCAGGGGTAATGCTAAGAGGTTGTTCGTGTTTCATAACGAAAACCCGAGGAGGGTGTTTTCCCTGCTATAGCGTACTGTGTAGTGTGCCTATTACTTGGAAAGGGTGTGCAAGTTAGAAAGTTTACTTATTAGTTAACTAACACCTCTTAGAATGCAACTGCCTAACAACTTTTATTAATCATAAGTGAATGTGCTGCCAAAATCTGGTAAAAAAGTGAAAGAAAAAATTGAAAATAGAATTTCTTAAGATCAAAGAAAAAACTAGAAATAAAATTTCTTAAGATTTACGGCATTCCATGCTCGGTGTATCTCTCTGACCTTCAGCATTTCTAAGTGATAGGCTCCTTGCAGGTCATCTCTTATTATCTTGAATGGTCCTTCCCAGTTTGGCCCTAACTTTCCATCTGATGGTTTTACTACGCTGCCAAGGACTTTCCTTAGGACATAGTCACCAACTTGGAATGCCCTTGGATTAACTTTCTTGTTATAGTGTTTTGCGAGCTGTTATTAGTAGCTCGCTAATTTCACTAAGGCAAGTTATCTCCGTTCGTCGGCTAGGTCGAGTTCAGCGAGCAATACTGCATTATTCTAGCCTTGGTCGACAAGTGTGGACCTCATAGTTGGTAGGCCTACTTCTAATGGAATGACCGCTTCCATTCCATATGTTAATGAGAATGGTGTCTCACCTATTGCCCGACGTGGGGTAGTTCGGTGAGCCCACAAAATATGTGTTAGTTTGTTTACCCACGCGCCTTTGGCTCGCTCTAATCATTTCTTTAACCCATCGATCAATATTTTGTTGGAAGCTTCAGCTTGACCGTTGCTCTGAGGATACGCCACCGAGCTGAAGTAGTGCCTGATCCCGTGCTTATTGCAAAAACTTTAGAAAGGGACACTTTTGAACTGTGTTACATTGTCAGTGATGATGGTTCTGGGGATTCCAAAATGGGTAATTATGTTTTTCCATATGAATCTCATCATATCTGCATCTCGAATGTTTGCTAGTGGCTCTGCCTCGATCCATTTGGTGAAGTAATCCGTTGCGACCAACAGATACTTGCGGTTACCGATGACGGTAGGAAGTGGTCCTACGATGTCCATTCCCCATTGGGCGAAGGGCCAGGGGATGGTGAGTGATCTTAGGTCGCTGGTAGGTTGGTGAACTATAGGGGCGTGTAGTTGGTATTTCTTGCACTTGCGAGCGTACATTGCTAAATCTTTTTGCATATACGTCCACCAATATCCCTCCTTCATAGCTCGAAAATCTAGTGATCTTCCTACAATATGGATCCCACAGATTCTTTCATGAAGCTCATGTAGAATCTTCTCGATATCCCCCGAGTGAACCCATTGTAGGTCAGGGTCGGAGAATGATCTCATATACAGCTTGCCCTCAGGAGATAAGTGAAAGCGAGCAACTTTGACTCTTATCTGATGAGCGATCTTCCTATCGCTTGGAAGTGCACCATCCCTCAAATAGTTCCTTAAGGGGTCCATCCAACTGGGTGCTAACTCAATCTGGAGCAAATGTTCCCCGCCTGGAAACTCATCGCTCTGGTTGATGCTCGGATGAGGGAGGAAGTCGATGGGGATCGTTCTTTTCAAGTCGGAATTGATTGCCGAACTCAGGACTGCCTGGGCATCGGTATGGCTGTTCTATCCTCTGGGAAATTACTAGACATTGACTTCTTTGAAGCTGGCCATTAGCCTCTTGGCCAAGGCGAGATAGGTTGCCATTCTTTCATCTCTTGCGTTGTAGTTACTGCTTATCTAATTGGAGACTAATTGAGAGTCACCGAACACCTGTAACTGCTTTGCTCCCAAAATGTGTGCTTTCTGGAGGCCGGCTATCAAGGCTTCATATTCCCCCTCATTGTTGGAGGCTTCAAATCCAAGCCTGATTCCCTGTTCGAGGGATGTACCTTCTGGAGTAACAAGCACAATGCCCACTCCTGCCCCCTTTAAATTGGAGGCTCCGTCAACAAATAATTTCCAAACTCCCTCTGTTGCATGGATTTCTCCTTACTTTATAGGTTGAAGTTGGTCTAAAGGATGCTCGCCTGTGAATTCAGCTATGAAATTAGCAAGGACTTATCCCTTGATTGCATTCCTTGGTTGAAATTGGATGTCAAATCGTCCGAGCTCAACTGACCATTTAGTCAATCTGCCTAACATATCCGCTTTCCTCAGGATTGCTTTAAGGGGGTGCGATGTAAGAACAATGATGGTGTGAGCTTCAAAATAGTGTTTCAACTTCCTTGAAGCTACTATAAGTGCAAAGTCAAGCTTCTCTAGTGGTAGGTACCGCTGTTCAGTCTCTAATAGAGTCTTGCTCGCATACCAGCGCCAAACTCACGGCGTGGTTAGAAATGGCGAGGTATAAGTACAAGGAATCTCTTTCTTAAGGTATGACGAGCAGGGGTGGTGAGCTAAGGTAGTCCTTGAGCTCATTCAATACTTGCGAGCAATCTTGATTCCATTATATTATCTTATTTCCCTTCAAAATCTGGAAGAACGGTTTGCATTTCTCGGAGGACTTAGAGATGAAATGGTTCAAGGCAGCGAGCATGCCGGTGAGCTTCTGTACATCTCGTATTATGTGAGGGGGATGTACTCTATTGATTGCATCAATCTGGTTCGGGTTAGCCTCGATGCCTTTCTTACTGACCAAGTATCCAAGAAATTATCCTAACTGGACACCGAAAGAACACTTTCTCGCGTTGAGCTTCATTCGGTATTTCCTGAGGATCTCGAAGGTTCTCGATAGGTCTGAGAGGTAGTCTTCTTTACTTCTGCTCTTGATGAGCATATCATCGATGTAGACCTCCATAGTGTCTCTCATTTGGTCTTTGAACATCTTAGTGACCAACCGCTGGTAGGTTGCCCCTGCGTTTTTGAGCCCGAAGGGCATGACTTTGTAACAGTATAATCTGACTATGGTGATGAATGCCGTCTTATCCTGGTCTGGTGCATACATAGGGATCTGATGATACCCCGAATATGCATCCAGAAAACTCATTCTTTCGTGAGCCGCTGTGGCGTCCACCAATTGGTCAATTTTTAGGAGGGGAAACTGTCCTTAGGGAAATCCCTGTTAAGGTCAGTGAAGTCGACGCAGACTCTCCATTTTCCATTATTCTTTGGAACTACTACTGGGTTGGATAACCATTGGGGTAATTGGAACTCCCGTATGGATCCTGCATCCAGTAATTTTTCTACTTCTTTCTTTACGGCCTTTGCCTTCTCGGGCGTAGTTCGCTGTGCCTTTTGGGTGATAGGTTTGAAAGCGAGATCGACATGCAACCGATGACAAACCACATTGGGATCAATTCCAGGCAGCTCGTATGGCTCCCATGCGAAAATGTCTACGTTGCTTCTCAATAAAATTATCAATTCCTTTTTTTCTTGATCTGTGAGGGAAGATCTAATCAGAAATACCATGTCCTTTTCGCTATCACCAGCTTCCATCAGGTTTTCCATGACCCGCTCAGAGGGGAGGAGCCTGGTCTCCTCCAATCCGGGTCTTCCATACCTTAACTGCTATTTTGAAGGTATTAGACCTTCAAGTTCCTCGACCTGCTCATTGGGATTCTCGGCTTTCTTCTCTGGTCTAGGGCGGATGGCTGCTATAAAGAACCTTCTTACCATCGCTTGATCGCCATGGATATCCATTACTCCTCATTTGGTCACATACTTGAGTTTCTGATGGTAGGTCGAGGGGTCTGCCTTCATCGCATGTAGCCATCCTCTCCCGAGGATGGCTTGGTACAGCGAGTCAATGTCGACTACCAGAAACTCAATCATCTTGGAGATACTTCCCGCCCTTACGGGTAACACAATCTTTCCTAATGGGATAGTCACTTTTACAGTGAAGCCAACTAGAGGGACAGTGGCCTCCTTCAGGTCGGTGATGCTCAGCTTTAATTTCCTGAACAGATCGAGATACATTACCTCGGATGAACTTCCTTGGTCGACGAGCAACTTGTCAAAATCATAGTTGGCAATCTTGAGCGTAATGATCAAGGCGTCATGGTGTGGGGTTCTTACTCCCACCAGATCTTCATCTGTGAACACGATATGTTTGATATAGTCGACGTCATCTGCTCGCCAATGTTTTCCTGATTGGGTCTTTGCTGGATCGATCTGGAAAGCTTGCATCACTGCTGTAAGCTTTTTTACCTCAATCTGAGCTGAATTCCCCTGAATCTGCTTCAAATCAGATGCCCCGTGGATTACTGCGAATTCATGGCCATCATCGTCCTCGAGTACATTGTCGGGTATTTCTTCTCCATTAGCAGCGACTTTCTCTGCCTTCTTTTCCACAAATTTGTTCAGATGCTCGGACTGGGCCAGTTCTTCGAGGTGGGACTTAAGATCTTTGCAATGCTCAGTTTTATGTCCTCCCTCTTTATGAAAAGCGCATCTCAGCACGTTATTTCTCTTTGAGGGGTCCCCTCCCATCTTTCTGGGCCACTTAATAAATGGATCATCTTTTATTTTTGCGAGAATCTTGTAAATTGGTTCTCTGAAGACAGTGTTGACTGCCTGAAATGCTTTTGTCACATCGTTACTGCCTCCGTTCTTGGAGCCATTCTTGCCCCCATTCTTTCCTCATTTCTTTTGGTTCTCAGCTTTGTCCTTACCTTTGGCAGCAAGCTTAGTTTGACCATTCTTCCCTGTGCTGAAGCGGGTCACGTCCTCCACCTTGGCGTATTTCTCGATGCGAGCCATCAGGTCGTCGATGGTCATGGCCTCTTTCTTTGTCAGGGACTGGTACAGAAGGGAAGAGTTGGGTAGCCCAATTTTGAAGGAGGCCACTACTACCTTCTCCGAGTAGTCTTCGACCTCGTTGAATAACTCCCAGTACCTCTTCATATAGTCTCGGAGGGACTCTTGAGATGTGTTCTTCATTGTTAGCAAAGCATCCATCCTTTTGGGATGGGAGCTACTAGTAATGAAGCGGGCCGTAAAAAGCTCGGCCAGGGACTCAAAGCTCCTGATAGACCTATGAGGGAGCCTTTTGAACCATTTCTGTGCCACATCATGCAGGCTCGAGGGAAAAATTTGGCACATCAGTGCATCTCGGTGGTTCCATAGGGTCATGGCTTGCCTGTACTGCCTAACGTGATCGATCGGATCAGTTTTTCCATCATAAATCTTGAATCTTGGAATAGAGAATTTCTTGGGGGCTTCTTCTTCCTTTATTTCCCTCGAGAAAGGGGATTTCATCTGGGTCTTGAGAGCTCGTCTAACAAGCTCCCTAGTCGATCTTGCACCGCGATGTGCTAGGTGTTGGTCCATCTCTCTTCGGACCAAAATTCGTATGTTCTCATTGCTATGAGTTGGCTCCTATAAGTGTGAGCCGGTTGCTGGTGCTCGAGTGAGTCATTGCTTGACTCGTGCCTCTCACTCTTTTGGGATCCACGCTTAGGGCTCCTTCCTCGGCTGTGAGGCTTGCTCGCCTGAGGGCTAGGAGTGAGGTATGGATGTTGCCTAGTGCTGCGATGGAGTTCTTTCTCCATCCTCTCTAATTTCCTTTTGAGGCGAGCATTCTCAGCCTCCTGCTTGTGAGAGGACTCCCTTTTCTCTTGGAGCCTTACCTCATAGGCATCAATCAGTCTGGAGATTTGCATAGACCTCGCTGGTCCTTGGCTTTCCTCTGAGGCTGGCCTCTCCGGGCGAGGACTCTGATCTGACCGAACTTGAGATATGATCCTGCGAGGAGCGGGTTGTTCTTGGATGTCTCCTGCCTGAGGAGCGTTACTGCTATGACCAGACATTTCAAACTTCTTTGTTGGTGTGGGATTTCTTAGGGAAGACAAACGTTCCCACAGACGGCGCCAATTGTGGTGACAATTATATTCAACACAAATAAATGAGAGAAGCGCAACCACAAAGGAAAATAAAGAAGGTGGTGCAGTCAGTATTATTTCTATATACTTCGGGGAGCGTTTACAGAGAATACAGTGCGTGTCCTTTGCCCCAGACTTAGGGTTTATTATATACATGTCTGTCTTCGGGGAGTGGGGGTGTTGGACTCCCCCATGTTTACCATCTTCTCCTGGAACATCTCTATGCGAGAACATGGGAGGAGACTAAGTCGTAATCCTATTCAGTTAAGGCAAGGGGTCTGAATTTTTGGCCGTTTTTATTAGGCTACTCCTCTGGGCCCATAATGCTAAATTCGGGTACCCACAGGGTGATAGTATAGAATAAATATGGGGTCGAAAGAAATTCAATCTCAAGAGATGAGTTATCATCGCTTGAAGGTTGAATTTCGATGGAAATAGGATCGTTTGTACTGAAACTTTCTTCTTTGATAATCAAAGAAGAAACGAGTTCATTGCAAATGGATATGACGCCCATCTTTTCCTCATTTTCAATCTCTACTATACCATGGGTCAAGTCAAGAATGATTTGTTCCAAAGTAGGTATAAGGTCCTCATTTGGTTCAAAATATTCCTCGACTTCACGAGTCTCGGAAGAGAAATCGTCGTTGGATTCGAATAATAAATCCAACTCATTTTCCCAACAACGATTTTCATCCCGATAACGGTTTTTAATTTTCTCATTTTCAAGCAAGCACAATCCCTCACCGAAAGTCATAGGGCGAGGTGAGAATTTTGAAAATTGTTCTCGGGACTACAATCAAAATCATTAACATAAGAATTTTGAAAATGATTGTAATTCGTTTCAAAATTCTTATCATAAGGATCTTGTGACCCAAAATCGAAATGATCATTCCCAAAATTTATGTAATACATACTTTGAATTTCGTAACTCACCCAATGTCATTTTAAATGTTGCAATTTTTTGGACTTGTAAGTATTGACCAAAAGTCATAGGTTTATGGAAATTTTTAGAATTATCATTAGGATTACCAGAAAAATTGAAATAAGACATGCTTACCCCAATGAAGGCTCGAAGTGGCTATTTCCACAAAGATGATGCGCGGACGGAAAAATTCAAGCGTTTCTTAGCGCTCAAATGTGCAAATCCTGCAAAAAAGGTTAAAACAAAAAATACAAATTCAAAAGAAAAATACTCGAAATAATAAGACAATTACAATCTATAACAAGACACTCCCCGACAACGACGCCATTTTGATTAAGCATGAAAAGTAGCGTCGCGTCAAAATGCTAATCGTTGAATTCTTTTCACCACAATAATACAAAAACTTAAATTACGACTGCACTTGCGATACAAGTAAATCGGTAAGTCGGGTATCTAATCCACTGGGAGTGTTCAACAGATTTTAATTGGTTTATTAATTCAGGAATAAAATTGTAAAAGGTGATGCGTGATTTTAAATAAAAGGGAAAAATAAGAAGTTGAGTTTAAATAATATTAAATAAAACGAGAGTCGGGATCATGTACCCATCATGGCCTAAACACGTAAAATTAGCATTTCGCTTCGAAAATATTTAAACGAGTATTTTTAAATAATCATAAACATCACACATGAAAGAATTTAAGCCAACGATGTGAGATTAAATATTTAATTCAAAATGGTCACACGTGTCTTAAAATTGGATTATCACAATAAATATTAACGTTGCCTGACAAAGAAAGTTAAACGCATAATAATCCCATTTTAATACGCGAGGTTTCGATTAAATGCAACTTTACAGGAAACCTAGTTTTCGAAGCTTGACGCCCATTAATGGCGGACCCAAACCCTATTTAACTACTCACACAACATTAATAATTAAATTAAACAACTAATTAATAATTAAAATAAGAAATAAATAAATTACACTAATTAACTAGGCATGAAATTAATAAAGCAATAAATAAAAGGGACAAAGCAAAAATAAGATTGGAACTTACATTAATGGAGGAGAAGGAATAGTGCTTTATAAACCAAAAAAATGGGAAAAAAGACATAAGAGAGAGAAGCCCTCAATTTATAAACTAAAAACTAATTAAAGATGAAGATCTATACAAAAATTAAGAAAGTGGTCCTTTTATAGTAAGTGGGACTAACAAAGAAAAGAAAAGAAAAGAAAAGAAAAAAGGATAACTCATAAATTAAGAGAGAAAAAGAAAATAGAAAAAAAATAAAAAAAAGAGAAAAGAGGGACACAGTAATCTCGAGTAAATGAGAAACAGTGTCCCGGTCGACCGGGGTGCTAAACCGGTTAATCGCTCATCAAGGGGAGAGCACACTGGGAAGAACTCACGGCCAAACATCAAAACCTGATCGACCTTGCGTGGTGGGTGGTCAACCGGTGTTGCAAAAACTCCCCACTCAGCTGTAACAAGCACCTAAAGCTGCCATGGAAGGGCCAAATCGAGACAACAATTCAGCAGCTCCATAAATTCGAGACCCACAACTGGGACGCAAACTGAGAGCAAGGCATGCTGGTCCAACAATCTGAGACCAAATGTCCACAAAACTGAGAACCATGCTTGTAAACCCGAGAACCCAATTCATACCAAAACCCATATGCGTGTATACCCGAGAAAATGGCTGCGTGAGAGAACCCGAGAGCATATGGCAACCTTATTTAAGCCGAGACCTCCTATAAATTAAAACCCACCTCTAACAATGGCCAAAAGAGCAACACTTCCATGGAAGCCACCACCTCCAGAAATGGTGATCCAAGACCCATTTCGAGTTACATTCGAGACCCACTTGATCCATTCAAAGCCCCGAACCATTTTCGTGTTCCAATTTGAGCTCCACATGGCCAAATCGAAAGGCCGAGCAAAATCCCAAATCGCCATTTTCAATTCTGTGTTTGCTGCAAAAACAAAGAGAACGGGACACAAGGGGTATTATCAAAATTGTTAGTTAATTAAATAAAATAATAATAAATAATAATCTTATATTTCTTTTCCGATTAAAGGTCCGTGTTTAATTCATTCGGGCTTCGATTCGAGCACCATTCACGGCCACACGAAGCTTGGCCCGAGGGATAAAACTTCCGTCAATGCTTCAGGAAAATTTTTTGAAGTGTGAAATTATGAAAATGCCCCTGAATGTGCGAATCACGACGAAACTTTATCGAAACGCGCTTAAACTTCATACTAAGAACTTTAATACCTATAAAAGCTCAATTATACCTCAAATAACATTTTAGTATATGAAACGGAAGTTGTCTGATTAACGAGCATAATTATAGACATTAAAGTACCCGATGGGGCTAAAATTCATTAGTAAAAGTGTAATAAAGTGCATGATTCTATACGAATCAGGCATACGAATGCTTGAGAATGAAAAGCATAAAAACTGTTTCCGTGAGGAAAATCATTGTTTAGAATAAGATTTGGATGTTTTATTCTAATCCAGTGATGGTTTTTCTTCCAAGACTATGAAAGTTGGGATTGTTTTGAACCAAATGAGGAATCTAATGTTCATGAGTAAAGGAAACCTAGTTTGGAACAATCCATTATTCTTTTGGGCCAAGGTATAATAGAAAATGAGAGTGAGGAAGAAATGTACGTAGTTTCCATTTGCAATGAAATAATTTCTTCTATGGTAAGCAATGAAGAAAAGTTCATTAAAAATGATCCAATATCTTTTGAAATTCAAACTTTAAGCGATGATAAGTCATCTCTTGAGGTTGAATTTATTTTCTCTCAATTTTCGTACACCATCGTCCAACCATTACACCAATCCCATGATTCAGTTAAAAACTTTAAAACGTTTAATCCTTTCACTGATGAGGATTACTTTCTGAGTTTCTTTCCATGAAGGCCATTGTGCCTCCGTGTGCCCGACCTCCCATTCTATTTGATAAATCTTTGGGAGGATATTTAGTTTTTGTTGGTTCCCAATTATACTTTCCACCTTTTGAATCCAAGCCCCACATCATCCGCCATTATTTTTAATTGGTGATGGTTCCTTTTCCCCTTCCAAACCATGCCTTCAGTTGTTCAATTTTTAGGGAGATATGAACTCAAATGGGGGACTACTATTAACTCTTAAAGTCAAATAGTATTTTGGGCGGACCCTCAAAATTTTCAACTTCTAGTGTATAGTTAATCAGAAGTTAAAATTGTAATTGTTCATAGTACCGTCTTCCTTTTTCGTTATTATCTAGTGTAATGAGTTAAATTTTTTTAGTTTTTATTTTTGTTATGTTTCATTCTAACATGCTTTGTGTAATCTTTGTACTTGTACTTTTCAGAGATCACTCCATTTTGTGTAAAATCATTCTCACCTTCTCTTTAACTTATGTTCTTAAATCACATTGAGGACAGTGCAACATTTTAGTTAGGGTTGTGGGTTATTCTTCCCATTCATTGGAAGTTTCTTTGATTTGATTACATGTTCTTCCAAAGCATGATTTTTTGTTTAAAAATTAAAGTTTCAAAACATTTTCTATTCTTTATTTTTTCTCCTTTGTTGGGCTTTTTGCCTTTGTTTTCGATGATAATTTAAATAATTGTCTGATCCAATATATAATTTAATGATGCATGTTTTCGATTTTAGAAGTTATTAAACTTTAGTCATCGAATCATTGATATTATCAAAAACTTCATGAAATTGAACTTTGAACTCATGAGCACACGTACTTTTCTTGTAAAAATGATTTGGTTTAAGGCTTTTATAACTCACTGATATTTTGTTGCATTGTATATACTTACACCAAGTGAGTGCTGTACTTTTTCACATTAGTGAGTGTTTATACATTACTCTTTCCTCTTTGAAAATGTGAAATTCGTCGGTAATATCACTATTCGTTCATTGATTGCTCATTAATTGAGTTCATTTTGAAATTTGTTACTTGAGCGACGTTGTTTTGACTCGATTATCGCGTAAACTTTGGAAAAGGATTATAGGACCTCTTTGTTATTAAACCCATATTGAACTTGACATCACCTTGTAAGTTTTTCCTAGTCAACCCCTTTTGAGCCTAAGTATTATCCTTTCATTTCAAAACCTTAACTCCAATAACTAACTCCACATTGGAGTTTATAAACCATATATACACCTTTACTACCTTTGTTTGAAATGATACTAGGGATTTAATGATGTTTTTATCTCGTGGTTGCAATTAACCATATGAGTTGGCCCTTTTCTCGAAAAACGGAAATGAAAAACAAAAGAAAAAGTAATTGAGAAAAAGAAAAGAAATAGAAAGGGATTGAAAAAATAAGAATCCCATAGTTATTTAGAGAAAATAATGAAAGTCATACTCTATTGTCATATCCATCGCTTTGTATGGAAATTATATTCCAATTATGAAATTGTCCGCGAATTTTCTATAATCCCGAGTATTCTCCCAAACCTTTTGAATTCATAAATATCCCATCCCTTTCATAACCTTAACCCCAAACCTACATTACAACCCTTGAAAGTCCTATTTGATCCGAGGGTGAATTTGATTCGAAAGTCATAATAGTTGCGATAATCTGTCAAACTACATGTCACCTCATGTAATGAATGGTTTCCATTCATTTAGACTACAATTTCTCATTTTATATATAGCATCCTTCATTAATGACTCTGTGCGGCCTTGATTTCTTTTACATTTACTCATTATGTCAACATGTCCCATGTGCGTTACACCCCATTTAGAGTGTTTATATTTTTTGAGTGTGATCACCGAAGAGGCTGGATCTATGCACGCTTTAAGGTTTATTCAGATTATAAAAGTTTCTCCAAATGATAATTTTCTCTTGTGCTCACTCTTCCTCCCACATTTAAATTTTTAATTATGATGAAGTTACTGTAATCATGTTAATAATTATGGACTATTAGGTAAAATTCTCATTTACTTTTTTTTAATAACTTGTTATAATACTTTTCGTTGTTGTTGAGATTGGCATATTGGATTTTTGGGCAAACATTTTGAGGAAAATTGATGTTTGTGGATTTCATGTCTAAAAATCCTCACGAGACAACATTCATCCACTAGGTTAACCTAAGGGTTTAACGACTTATTGCATATGCTAAATGTAATCGTGTTCCTGCTTTTTATTATTTGTACACACACACACACACACACACACACACACACACATATAGGTTGGATTGTTGTTTTTTCTCATTTTCATTCATCTTTATTGCTAGCGACTAGTAATGTGTAAGTTAGGGATGTGATTAGTCATGAATATTACATTTAATACCCTTTATTCTTGTGCATTTTAGCCCCCTCGTGTACGTTAATTCCTATATTTATTCTTGTCAACCGTACAACATCTACTATTGATGTTTATATGCTTAACGAGGTATAATTGATCTTTTATAGGTATAATGGATGCATAGCGCGAAATTGGATGTGTTTCAGCAAGTAGCCTTATAAGACCACCCGACAATGATGCCATTTTGATGTGGCAAAATTGAGCGGTCAAGTAAGGCGACCTGTTGTTATCGTTTTTGCACCACAATAAAAACACCTAAACTTTAACTACACTCCTATGTGAGCATAGTGGTGAGTCTGGGTATCGAAATCCACTGAGAATGATTTTTTGACTTGAATTGATTTACTACTTCTCAAATAAAAGTGTAAAAAGTGACTGTTTTAATTAAATTAAACTAGACAAATATGAAAACTAAAGATAAATAGGAAGAAACAAAACTATAGATTGAGAATAATATCCCTTACCTCAGAATAATTAGCATAAACGGTTACATGTGAAGAAAATCTATATCAAGATTAAATCTCATTTTGACAATTAATCAAACCTAGAGTAGTCACCCCCTAAATTCTCATAAAAGCCTACTTTGATTTTGGCATTAATAAATATTTCCAAGATTACACAAGCAAGTTAGCAAACGTGGGGTATACATGATATACACTATTAAGTTCCCTAGATGCAAAATCAAGAACAAACTAACCAATCAAAACAAGCCTAATCCATTATACCATTACAAAGCAACCAAATAATCTAAGGTGAGTTCAATCATCTCAACCTAATTTACTTAACTAGAAAGCCTATTAAATTACATGAAATTAGAGGAAAGAAATAAATCTTTTTGTCAAATTATGAAAACTAATTGAGAAGCACACAAAGAACTTAAGAAAGCTTGAATTAATGGAGAAGAAGATTAATAGTGCTTAAAAACCAAAATGGGCAAACCCTAGAAGAGAGAGAGAAGCTCCCAAAAATCAGCACTCAACCCTAACTAAACTAAAATAAAAGATGTTCTAAACTTAAAAGAATGCTTATATATAAATAACAAAGCAAAACCCCCTAAAAATAGAGTTTTTCAGAATTAAATAGAACCCAAATAGATTCGGGAGACTCGTGCAGTCCCCTTCTCACTTTGATCCAATTCTGATACGTCGCACGAAAAAAGCCATAAAAGCTACATATAGACTCGAAATGATGCACGTTCAGAAGATACACGAAGATAATTCAATGGTCTATATGTTTGTGTTACCCTTTAAAATTATGTAGTATGAAATTATCAAATTGCCTTTGAAGTTCAAGAAAATGTCAAAACCTTATAGAAATGACCATAAGTTCCTCATCTAGGATTGGAATGACGCATGGTCAGTGGGCACATGAATATAATTTGATGATCTACATGTTGGTGATTTATGACATCCAAATTATGGAGTTTTAAAAGGATAAATTTCCCTTGAAGTTTTATTTTACAATAAAACTTTCTCGAAACGCACCCAACATTACACCATGCATCCGTAATACCTTTAAAACCTCAACTTGTAATAACCCTCATTTTCCACGTAAAGGTTGGGTAGACACAATACGTCAAAAATGGGACTTGTCTATCAATTTATATCATTCTCACCATCAAACCACAATAAAATATTTATTTTTTTAAAACCATATGCACGATAAAACTGATTTAATTAATAACTGAAACAATATTAAATCCAACATCAACATCGAGATAAAATAAACAACATAAATTATGACCATCTCAGATTACTGAATAATAATAAACTCCGGGCTTATGCCCATACAATATCCAAAAAAAAAAAAATCAAAAGAAGTAGCAACCTAGACAAGAATCAATGTGCTGATCTCTGATAAGCAAGGTACGACAAAAAGCCTGATATCTCGTCAGTTCCTCTATCCCTGTCTAGTCAAACTGAGGGGTAGAAAACATTTATAATTTAGGTCAACACCCTAGAGTTGTAAAAATTAAATTATGAAAATTAAGATGCAATAATACAGTTAATTCAAAGTAGGTACCACCCATCGACACTTGATTCATTAAGTACCTCACCCCTTATTTAAGTGCAATACTACACGCATATCAACTCAAGTCCCTAACCATGAAATACTAATAATCGTAACAGTAGTTAACACGCGATGCATCTAGCATAATTCCCGTACCAAAGATAACTGTTTACAAATGCTTTCCCATTTTCCCGAGTTCCCCAATGATACTACCCACAAAAGTGACATAACCATCTATTATGCATTTACGTAGTATTGTCACTAGACTAATTAATTAATCTCAATTAATTTATATGACTATGTGTCCTTACATATATACGACACCTAAGGGCATCTACCCTTGGTGTCCCGTTCGTGCTCTATTGGTAAGTGATAAGGCGTAAATATTTCATATTTATACCCTTAATTTCAGTCTTTTTATGATCCCGTGCACCGTAATTAATTTGTATTTATCTCATATTTATTCTACTAACCCTCCTTGGAAATTTTATCGTGTTTTTTGTATCTCTCATGTGTTTTACATGTATTTCATTCAAGTTAGTGCGAGAGAGAACTCGAAATAGTGAAAATAATTAAGAAACGGGGAGTTGAAGGGAATTTTAGTAATTTTTATCCTTATTTCAAAAGTGGAACCAACTATAAAGTCAAAGTGTACAAAATCACAAAAACACTGGAAGAAACGACGTCCCATTCCGTGCCACGGTGAAGAAGTTATGAGCGATCGAAATTGAGAAGGAAATACAAAGAAAGAAGAAGAAGAACCAAGCAATACAACAAGTTTTCTAGAACCAAACCCCAGATTGGTTCGAGTCCGAATCAGTTTGCCTATGCACCTGAACCGTTTCGACCCACCTGATGCCCGTAATTTCTTTTTATGGCTGATTTTTATTAGAAGTTGTACTAGGTTAGGACTCTTGCAAAACGATTTTGTATTGTGGTAGTTTGACATTGAACCGAGTTTTAATTAGTTTTCAACCTAGAATTAGAGAGATGTAGAGACAAGAACCCTAGATTTCAATTCTTCATAAAGCTTATACTTTTATGGATTAATTCTCAAGGTTTTCATCAATAAAGTTTGTCTTTCTCTATCTTGTTCTCGGAGTTAGTATTCTTTGCATGTTTTATTTATTTTCTAGAATTCCAAGACCCTTATTCATGTTTAAATATAGTTTCATTATGGTATTGATTACATGCAACGTAGAAATCATGTTCTCTAGTAGTTACACCATGTTCGTCTAAGCTATTAGTGTGTTAGGGTACATGCACCCAACCTAGGTGTTACGAACGAATTTAAAAGAGAATAAAATGTAATTCACAATTCAAGGGCTTGATTTATTACCAAAATAAAAGTGAAGAAAAATTCAAAAAAGTTTTCAACGGTCCGCGAACGTGAAAAAAAAATTGTGCAATCTTGCCACGAGCCCAAGGAACTGTCGGGGACGACTGAAACATAGGCAGCATTTCCCTGCGATCGACGTCAACTTAAACTTCGGCCCGACGTAAACAAGTGACCTTAAAAATTCCGCATCGGAGGTACATTTTTGTGTGCTCTTACGTGATTTAATTTCTCACTTAATTTAGCACGTTGCATAAATTTACTTAAGGGCAAAACTTGTGTGAAAGATGAGGTGGGGATTTCGTCATCCTTCCTTGGCCTGAAATCATGAATTAACCCAGCATTTGCATATCCTGAGCCATTAAATTTAATTTAAAATCAAGTAGACATTGGCCTTAGGATATCACATAGTTCATAGGAAACCTCTTAACGGGGCTAGAATTAAAAGTTACTCCAACACGAATTTGTCAAATCGATCCCGTTTCACCTTGTCTAGGATTGGTGGTTTTTAATGTGTCTTCGTACCGACCACCTACCTCGAGGAAAAAAATGGGATTTGAGGCGATAACCATAGTCATCTTTTAAATTCTCCATTGTCAAAGAGTAGGAGCTGTCTAATTAGGGAGATTAAGTTGGAGACCCCTGTGTCATCGATTAATCTCGGGAAATCTAGATTTTAAAATTGAAATTCCCCTCATCTAAATTAGATAATTCAATTTGTTGTGTGTTAGCTAGGAATTACGTGGTTTGAGTCATTTTTTTAATTTTCTTCACATAAAAAAATAAAAATTCGAGTGAGCTTAGTGTATGCGAAGTTGGTTTCGAGTTCATACCGGTCATTTATCGAGTGTGGAGTCTAGCATTCCCAATACTTACGTAGGTAGATTTTTGATTTTTACCGAGATGGGAGATGAGTTAGCGCCACGTGCCCTTAAAGATTATCTTTATCCGACTAGGTCGAATCAACCTTCGTGCATACGTCTTCCCGATCATACTACGAATAATTTCTTATTCCATCATGGAACAATCCAAATGTTTCTCGTGTTTTGAGGTACCAACAAAGAGGATCCTTACCTTCATATTCGAGAATTCGAGGAGATATATGGGATAATCAAGTATCAACAACTCACCGATGATATTGTCAAACTTAAATTGTTCCCATTCTCGTTGAAAACAAAGCGAAGAGTTGGTTTGACTCGTTAACACCCGAATCGATCACCACTTGGAACCAAATGAGTGTCGCCTTCTGCAAAAATTCTTTCCCAATCAAAAGATGACATTGATACGTCATGGCATCAATACAAATTAGCCAAAAAGAAAGAGAACCCTTGTGGATGTATTTTGAGAGATTCAAGGAATTGCTACTGCAATGTTCGCACCATGGGATTGATATGGGACGCCAAGTCCAAATTTTGTATGAGTGGTTTGATTGTAATACTCGAACCATGCTCGAGTCATTAAGTAACGGTGATTTTACCGAGAAAAGTGAGGTTAATGCGTGGTTATTCCTAGAATTCGTAGCGAACAAGTCCCAGCGATGGGTACCCAATAGAGAATCTAGGCCCATCACGTCTAATGAGGGTTTCGCTCACCAAGTCGAACAAAGTTATGATTTAAATGCCAAAGTGGCCACATTGGCCCGACGTTTAGAAGCTTTGGAGACGAACAAAGAGGGTAATCGAATGGTATCTGCGATCGTTCAACATGTAGGTTCCCCTATGTTTATACTTTGCGATGCATTCGACCACTTAGTCGAAAATTTCCCCATCCTTCCGGCCCACAAGACACTCACTAAGCAAGCCAATGCCCTCTACTAAAATAGGCCAAAGTATGACCCATATTCCAATGCGTACAATCCGGGGTGGCGAGACCACCCTCATTTTTCATGGTCCAAGGGTCAATACCAAGAAAGTGGAGGTCAATATTATGGTAATCCACCTCCAGGTTTCCAAAAGAATGCCCCCGAACCATCGTATCCTTCTTCCCCAAAGATCCAAGCTTTAGAGGATACAATGAATTTGCTTGCCTAAAGTACCTTCCAATTCCAGCAAACCACTCAAAATGTCCTCCAATCCACCCAATAGAGCTTGCATGCAAATACTCAATCCATAGCCAAACTCGAGGTTCAAGTGAGTCAATTAGCGAACGCGTTGAGTGGGAGAAACAAGGGAACATTTTCAAGTCAACCTGAGCCCAATCCTAAAGGTAACTTACCTAAAGGTCAATATTTTGTGCAAGATAATGTGAGTTCATCACAAATCCAAGAGAATGTCAAAGAAGTCATCACGCTTCGGTCTGGTAAGGAGGTTGAAAAGAATGTCTCACCACCCATCGAGAGTGAATACGAGAAACTTAAGGAGAAGGAAGATCCACCTGTGGATCCAACTTCCTCCCCACCCTTATCTTCTGAGCCATCTGTAGAGACCTATGTTCCAAAAGCTCAATTTCCCCAGCGTTTAGTGCCCCAAAAGAAAAAGGCAAAAGTTGATAAGATGTTGGAAGTATTCAAGCAAGTACAAATCAATATCCCACTACTTGATGCTATACAACAAGTACCATCCTACACCAAATTTCTAAAGGACCTTTGTACCTTCAAGAGAAACACCAATGTGACCAAGAAAGCTTTTCTCACCGAGAAAGCTAGCTCGATAATTTCCTATAGAACACCCGTCAAGTACAAGGATCCCGGGACACCGACGATCTCTATCAAGATAGGGGAACATCACTTGGATAAATCTCTATTAGACTTAGGAGCAATCGTGAACCTTATTCCGTACACCGTGTATGAGAAACTAGGTTTGGGGGAATTAAATCCCACTAAGATGACCTTGTCCTTGTCCTTGGCCGATCGATCCATTAAGATACCTAGAGGTGTTATAGAGGATGTCTTGATTAAAGTGGGTGAGTTTATCTTTTCGGTAGAATTTGTGGTCTTGGACACACAACACGTACTAAACTCATCCACACAAATCCCGATCATCCTCGGTGGACCCTTTTTGGCTACCTCCGACGCTGTCATTCGATGTCGTAGTGGGCAACTGAACCTATCATTTGGGAACATGACCATAGATTTGAATGTTTTTAATTTAGAGGGGTCATCGTCCGATGAGGGAGAGAATGAAGTCAAGTACATTCAAAAAGTGAATGATGTCACTACTCCATGGGATAGTGACCTAACCGATCTACGTGCTTGGCCACCTGACTTGTCTCCAGATATGAGTCTTGAAGATTTTGAAGAAGAATTTGGTCCGATTGATGAGGATCTTACTATTGAAGTCCAATCGTTATTGGACTCATTTCGTTACTTAGAGTAAAGAGGCTAGGACGATAGAATATACCAATTCCTTCTATGTGAACACAAGCACGATCCTTTTAAGTGTATGCTGACATGTGAGATTTTATCTACTAGTGATGAGATTAAAAAAATCATTCAAGCGTTTCCACCTGGAGACGCATGTTTTGTGAGGCCGTATTGTCCTGTTCCACCACGTTCACCTGTGTCATTTGAGTGTTTGGTTGAGATGGAGGAAATGAGTAGAGGATCCTAAAATTTAGAACTAGATTTATTCATTCTTGAGTTTGAGGGAAACCTAGGCTTAGCGTGTCTTTCAAAATTTCCTTATGTTAGTCTCCGCGAGACTGACCTTCTCTGTTATAATGTGATTGCGCATTTTAATAATTTCACTCACAACATTCATTATGTGCATTCATATGTATACTTTGTCAATTGGGTTGACTCTCAATTGTTCAGACTTTTGATTTACGGTGAAAGGAATGTGCGATTGGCTGGAAGTTGGTAACACAAGGGGAAATTCATGGGTAATATCGTCCTTTGACTTATTTACTTTATTTTCTTTGTCCATATTACAAGTTTGAGCATACATTGAGGACAATATAAAATTTAGGTTTGGGGGTAAGAATGGAAAAAAAATTAGAAAAATTTCAAAAATCCAAAAAGATTTTCAATATAATTGAGTTTTGAAATGATTTCTTAATATAGAATTAATTCATAGATCTCTCAACTTATGAAATTTTTACACATTAGCCATATAATATGATCGAAAATGGATATTGAGGCGAAGGTTAATATGCTTAACGAATAAATGTGGAGATTTTAACCCGGTGAGATTTTTGTGCCATTCACCATTTTCTAGAGATTTAAATCAATTCGAGTTAAAATAACTCAGACTTTCCTTCAGTGATAAATTCGTTAATGATCTCAATTTCTTTGTTTTGCTCGATTACTAAAAACAAAAAGTCAAAATGTGAATCTTAATCACTAGAAGTCTTAGTAAGTCCTCTTCAGACACAAATCAACTTCATGAAGCTTGAGAAATGAGATTAGGTCATCATTTAAAAGCCCAAAAAATAAGACCAAACTCCAACATTTTTACATTGCAAGCCCATTTGAGCCAAAAAGAAGATAAGCCTTTTGTTGAAAACCCACTATCCTACCCAACTCCAAACTGGGAGTTTAAATCCCATAAAAAGAGCCATACCCATTTTCTGAGAATGCTAGTGTAAAATTACGAGAGGAAAAAGGCCAAAAGAAAAAGAGGTTGCAAAAATAATGTGTGAAGAAAAAAAAAGGAGGAAGAAAGAAAGAAAAAAAATGTGAGAAAAAGAAAATATCGGTTTGAAGAAAAGTGCCTAAAAGTCAAAATACCGAAAAACCTCTATATTCTCAGAAATTTTGAACTCCAAAATTCATTCTTTCTATCCAAATCCGAGCCTATAATACAACCAAAGAAAGTCCTAATCGATCTCAAGTGAAATTAGTTAAAGTATGGAGAGAAGATGAATAGGATCTATGGTGTGATTTAATGTTAGTAATCGATTTTTCGTTCATGAGATCATATTCATCCATTATAAAAATTCTGTTTCCCATCATGTATATGTGAAATTTGTTCATTTAAATTTACTCTTTTATTCACATATACCGAGAGAAAAATAACCGATTTCCGTGTGTTCAATTGTGAGTGCATCCCGTGAGATTTTGAAATCAAAACGAACTTTCGAATAAGAAATATAACGATCAAATATTTTGAAATGGACGGTTATATTGGCTATGCACACACACATGATAAGTTGAGACTGAAAAGTGA
Organism: Sambucus nigra; assembly: GCA_949130495.1. Lineage (NCBI taxonomy): Eukaryota > Viridiplantae > Streptophyta > Magnoliopsida > Dipsacales > Adoxaceae > Sambucus > Sambucus nigra. Next base: position 394,111,867 of record OX422215.1, read on the forward strand.
AGTTCTACTATATTTATGAAGTTTGCATTCAAACTTGATTTTATTACTTTTGAGTCTTTTGTTTTGAGTCAAGGTTTTGAATTTTGTGGGTATATTCACTGCAAACCCTCATGAGACAAAACTCGTCCACTAGGGTAACCTAGGGGTTTAATGGCTTGTTGCACATGCTAAGTGCAATCGTGATTCCTACGAAAGTGAGTTAGATTTTAAAATTTTGGTTTTTGCTCGAGGAATAGCAAAGTTTAGGAGTATTTGACGAGTGTAATATTTTTCATGAATTATGCCAAAATCTAGGCCTTGTTAGGCCCGTTGTATCATAAATAATGAGCTTTTAGAGTCTTTTTCGTAAAGTAAAAGAAAAATACAAGTTTGAATAAAATTTGAGTTAAAAATGTGATTTTAATAACTCTGGGGGTGAAATCATAATTTTAGAAACTTTATGGTCTTGAAAATAATTTTTAAAAGTTTATCTAGGCAAAATAAAGTTCTCCCTGAAATTTGGTTGAATTCGGAGTTAAAACGAAAAAGTTATGAATTTCGGGGTTTAAAAGGCAAATAGGGGTAAATTGGTAATTTCCTAAACTTTAAGGGGCTGAATTTGAATTACTATGAATTATTTTATATTTTTACAGGTACCTCTGAAGTTTGGTGAAGAACGAAAAAGAAATAAAAAAGTTATGAAGGTTTGGAGAAGCTTGGGGTCTAAAGTGTGAATACAAGAACTTAGTGGAATCTAAATGCTAAAAGCTATTGGGCGCATAATACTTAACAAAGGGAATGTCCAGCTCAGTGGTAATTGGTGTTATTATTTGATAAAAGGTCTTGTGTTCGAACCTAGCAGCCCCAATAATTTTTGGTTTAAAGGAAGCAGTCCCAGTCATCAGTCCAACGGGACATGACATCGCCCAATCAGCAGGCAGCTCGTCCAGTCAGCATGACACATCACTGATCCGAAAAGCACCAGATCACGACATGTGTCCAGTCAACCATATCATTCAAATTTATCATATTCGGTCAAGATTTTCAAGGATAAAGATGGATTTCAAATCCCAACACACTCAGATTTTGTGAAATTCGTTTTTACCAATTAAAAATATGTGTTTTACACCCATTCAAATACCTCACTCCTAAGCCTATAAATAGGACCCTTGGGTTCATTATTTTTTGGAGAGAGTTGTACAGAGAGAGTTATAGAGAGAGCTTTAGAGAGGGCCAATAATTATTTGTGGGAGAAATTCTGTCAAGAATATTTGTGACACACCAATTGTAAGTTTATTTATTTAATGAAAATTAGTATTCATTCTTGCAAATTTATTATGCCTACAATTATGCTAGCTTAATTTCCTTATTAAGAATAGGTGAAATTTATCACGTGTGATTAATATTGTGTGTGATTTAAATTCATTTTTTTTCTCGATTTGTGCTAAATACTTTAAAAAAATTCGGTATTCATTTAAAACGACACGAGAGTGCGTTTTAAACCTTCAGCATTGTTTGAAAAAATCTTTTTTTTATTTCTAAGTATGATTACTTTTTGATGGGTTATACTTTTATTAAATTGATTGATAACCCATGCTTAAAGACTATATTTTTAAATTGAAAAGTGAACTTTTTAAGGGAATAGGGATTTAGGCCTCTAAATTTAGAGACGTTAAATTTTATTTTGGACTTCTAACGTGTTATTTTTCCGAATTAAATACGACGAGAGTCGGTTTAATTTGAGTTATAAATTCGAAAATGACGAATTTAAATTATTGCAAACTGTTAGTTTAATGTGAAAAATGGATCCAACGTCCTATTTTTCACATTCCCTTGATTATATCTCTCGTAGTCTTACTTTTTGTTCGTGTTGCTTAGCTAATATTACATCTCATTTTTAAACCCATTCCGTCTAGTTGGACAGTCACAATAATTTAAAAAATAAAAATAAAAATAAAATTGACAAATCCTCGTGGGTTCGACCCATACTTACACTCGCTATTCTATAAAAGCCCATGCACTTGCGGTATTTTATAAAATTGACAACAGTCGCACCCTAAACGGCCCTTGAAAAATCATAAAAACCATAGGGGGACCAGCCAGCTGAACCGGTTCGCTGGGCTGGTCGAACTGATTCGATCAACGAATCGATTCACCCCCACCAAGGAACCAGTTCGGTTCAACTGGCTGCCCTGATGAACCAAAGACATGATTTGGTCTTCTACCTTCAACATAATCACCTCTATCCTTCAACGAAACATCATATATGAACTCTAAACGATTTCCCCTCATGACATAACCATTTTCTACATGAAAAATGTCCCTATAACATATTGGATTCATCTGGTACCAATTTTATCAAGAATTATTCAAGATAAGACCCTTGTTTTCAAGATTGAGCCTTTGTCCATTTGTCCTATTCAAGAATCTTTTTTCCTATTAATTTACATCAAAATTAATATTCCTACAACATGATCTTCTAAGATTTTTCTCCAAATCAATATGGTCAATAATTTTTGGGCTTATCATCAATTTTTTAATTCTCTATTCACAACAATTTCAGATTTAATCATGTATATGCATAAGATATAATCCCATCCTATCATCATCTATTTATATATTTTAACCCAAAAATCTAATGAGAAAACATAACAATGAATTAAGAAGTGCATTAGAAGTTAATTTTAGCAAGAGAATTCTTGCCTTATGAAGAATATTGAGACCCTCTCTTCTTGGATCCTTAATCTTCTTCCCTTTTTTGGCATTGGAAACTTCTCTCTTGGGATGTGGGGCTGCTAGGTTGAACTTTGGTGAATGAAAGGGGTTCTCCAAACACCTAATTAACTTATATTATTTGCTAATCCCGACTTCCCCATAACCTCTTTATTTGGGTCCCCAAATGAACCCGAACCCATAACTTGATTGGCCTAATGACTCCCAAAATGGTGTACCTATACCCCGGGACTAATTTTAGTTGTCTAAAACACCTAAAAAGTTTTCAAATCATCCCAAAATGTTCTTGGATTATTTTTAGCCAACATACACATTTTCCCAATTGATTGAACATCACATATGAATTATTTAATAAACATGCAATTATTTTCTACGAGGAATTTTTAACATGCATAAATGAATCCACCTAACTAGCAATTACAACTAATCAATTTATTCGTGACTTATTTAATTAAATTCTACTGATTTTATCTTAATATAAAAATATGGGGTATTACACAACTATACCTTGCAAAGCATATAAACATCAATAATAGAGGTTTTCTGATTAATAAGCATATATATAGGAATTAACGTATATGAGGGGGATAAAATGCGCAAGAATAAAGGGTACTAAATGCGATATTCATGACTAATCACACCCCCTAACTCGATGATCTTTTGTTGCATTCTATATACTATACCAAGTGAGCATTGCAATTTTCTTTATTTGTGAGTGTTTATGCAATACTCTTTTCTTTTTGAAAATATTAAAGTCATTGGTAATCTCACTATTCTTTCTTTGACCATTTATTAATTGAGTTCATTATGAAATGTGTTAGTTGAGCATGATTTTCAATGCTGTTTTGACCCGAGAATCACGTAAACCTTATGAAAGGATCAGAGGCCCTCTTTGTTATTTAACCGATATTGAACATGGCCTCACCTTATATATTTTCCCTAGTTAACCTACTTTGATCCTATATATTAACTTTTATTTCAAACCTAAATTCCCATAACCAACTCCACATTGGAGTATATACACATTTTATACCGTTGTTTGGAAGGATACTTGGGATTTAATGATGTTTTTGTCTCGTGGTTGCAATTAAATATATGAGTTGACTTTTATGCTCAAGAAAAATAGGTGAAAAAGAAAAAAAAAGTAAGTGATAAAAAGAAATGGATTGAAAAAAGTAAGAATCCCGTAGCTGTTTAGAGAAAATAGTGAAAGTCATAGCCTATTGTCATATCCATTGCTTTGTATGTAAATTATATTCCAATTTTGAAATTGCCCGCGAATTTTTCATTATCCCGAGTATTCTCCTCAAACCTTTTGAATCAGTAAATATTCCATTCCTTTCATAAAATTAACCCTAAACCTACATTACTAACCTTGAAAGTCCTATTTGATGCTAGTATGAATGTGATTCAAAAGTCATATTAGTTGCGATAATCTGTGAAAGTGTATTTCATCTTAATTGATGATGATATCCATCATATTGATTACATTTTTTCATTTTATATATAACATTCTTCATTATGACATATGCTAAGCTTTTCTTCCATTTTTATTTACGCATTATGCCCGCATGTCCCGTGTGTGTTACACTCCACTTACCATTTATTGAGTGTGATCACCGGGGAAGTTTGATGTCATGCACACTCTAATATTTTTTCGGATTATAAAAGTTTTTCCAAATCATATTTTTTTTCCTTTTCTTGCTCTTCCTCCCACACTTAAGGTTTCAATTGTGGTGAAGTTATTCTAATAATGTTAATAATTATGGACTATTGGATAAATTCTCATTTGCTTTGTTAATAACTTGTTGAAATCCTTTTTGTTGTTGTTGAGATTATCTTATTGATTGTTTGGTCATACCTTTGAAGAAAATTTCATCCATGAAAATTCTCACGAGACAACACACGTCCACTAGGGTAACCTAGGGGTTTAACGTCTTATTGCATATGTTAAATGCAATCGTTTGCTTGCGAAAGTGATATTTATACTTTGTACATATTCCTTCCCTTTTTTATATATCTTGCTTATCTGGTTTCTTTTCACTTCATTGCAATGAACTAACAATGTTTACGGTGTGATTAGTCATGCATATTGCATTTAGTACCCTTTATTCTTGCGCATTTTATCCCCCTCGTGTACCAATATTCCTAAATTTATGCTCGTTAACAAGAAAAACTCTATTATTGATGTTTTTATTCTTTTTAAGGTATAATAATCTTTTGTAGGTGTTATGGGTGAATAATGTGAAGTCGGATGCATTTTGAAAAAGTTTTGTCGCAAGATGCAACTTCAAGGGAAATTCGATCTTTTCAACCTCCATATTTTTTATGGTATAAAAACTCACATGGCCACTGACCATGCATCATTTCGATCGCAAATGAGGAAGTTATGACAATTTCTGCAACGTTTCAACATATTCTTCAACTTCAATGGTAATTTGGTAATTCCATACTACATAATTTGGAGGGTTTCAAAACAACAATATGTAATAATTGAATTGTCTTCGTGTGGCTTTTGACTGTGCGTCATTTAGAGTTCGTATGAAGATTTTATGACTTTTTCGTGCAATGTGTCAGAATTGGATCAAGGTGAGCAAGGGGACCGTTCGAGTCAAAATCGATTCAAAATTGGGGGGATTCGATTTAGGTGCGGTTCAATTCCTTATAAATCTATTTTTATGGTATTTTTGCTTTAATATTTATACGTAAACATTCTTTTAAGTGAAAAGCATATTTTATTTTAGTTTAAGAGGGGATGAGAGCTGATTTTGGGTGCTTCTCACTCTCTCTCTTAGGGTTTGCCCATTTGGGTATGTAAAACACTATCCATCTTCTTATTCCTTAATTCAAGCTTTGTTAAGTCATTTATTTCTTTGATAATTAGTTTCTTTCAATTCTTTATTACTTTCTTACTTGTTTTCTTTAATTACATGTCATTTAGTATGCTTTCTAGCTTGATTAATTAGGTTGAGATTATTGAATTCACCTTGGGTTAATTAGTTTCTTGGTTATGGTATGACGACTTAAGTTAGTTTTGCTAGGTTAATTCATTATTAGTTTTTCATCTAGGAAACTTTGTGGACTATATCATGTATGCTCCCTGTTTGCGACCTTTCGTGTATAATATCTAGAATATTTGTTGATGCCAAAATCAAAGTAGGCTTTTATGAGAATTTAGAGGGTGACAACTCTAGGTTTGATTAATTGTCAAAATGAGAATTAATCTTGATAGTGATTTTCTTTTTATGTAATAGTTTATGCTAGTTAGTCAAGGCTGAGATATATAATTCTCAATCTATAGATTCTATTCTTACTGTTTTAATCTATTTTCAATATAATAATATAATTAAAACAACATATTTTAAACTTTTATTTAGAAGTAATTAATCAATTAAAGTCTAACGACCAATCTCAGTGGATTCGATACCCAGACTCGCTGCTATAGTTACATAGGAGTGCAGTTAAAGTTTAGACTTTTTGCATTGCGGCATAGACTAATTACTACGACTCATGGCCTTACATGTAAGAATTTTTTTCCCAATATTATTCATTGAATAGTTTTAGACTAGTTTGGCATATCTCGTTACAAATCATCACGCACCGTCAAAACGAACCGAACTCGAGCATCTCCAAAATTTGAAGACTTTCCGACATCCCGTAAAGGTATAAAGTAATTTAGAGTTTAAATTAATTTACATAATTATGTTTGGAATGTTTTATTTTTATCAAAAGATAATTTTTTTATTTTTAAATCTTGTTCAAAAGAGATGGACATCTTGTTCAAACGAGATTACATGTCGTTGAAGGTCGTTCAATGTGTTTTATCAAACGAGGGTGTACTGTTTTAATTTTCATGATGTTGTTAGAAGCGAACGAAGTCTCGTTCGAACGAGATATATATCTCGTTATAACGATCATTTGATATCGTTCGAACGATGCGCCGCCTTAAAATTTGTATAAATACCCGTTTCATGATCATAATGTTTAAGACTTTTGCCAGTTTCGTTTCTGCATAACTTTTGTGAAATTTCTTCACTCTTTGTGTTGCAAAAACATTATTTAATTCACAATAAACATCCTTGAATATTATTCTTGTGAATTCGTTTAAATCCTAGAAAGTTTTGTATACTTACATACACTTTTACGGAGAAGGCATCTCTATGGCTAACTTGTGATACCTCAGGGGATTTACTTCAGAAGACGAAGGATGAAGCTGATGGAGGAATGAAGTTTTGTGATTCTTGCGAGGATTGTACTTGTGTTCTTTAGAGATTTATGAAGAATAGCTCATTATAATTGTGGCTGGTATCAAGTAGTCTGTAAGTCGACTCTCTTGTAATATTTCTAAAGAATAAAAGGTTTTTACCCAAAATGGCTTTTTTCCTGAAACTTCGCCATAGTTGAATGCTTGATTTTATTTATCTGTTTTATCACATATATGTATGCTTAGGATAAAAAAATAAAATTAATTGCGCACCCTCAAATTGAAATTTTTGTTGAGCATATTTGTTTTCGCATTTACAAATTGGTATTCGAGCTTTGAGCTGCATTCACCCTTTATAAATTGTATCAGAGCATTCATTATTTCCTCCCAACAATTGGTATCAGAGCAAGTTGCTCCAAGTTATCGAGTGATCGTGATTTTTCAAAAAGTTTTTCCCTCTCATACCTTTACTTCCAATAATTGGTATTAGAGCAGGTTGCACTTAGATATTGTGTTAGATCCTTGTTTAGTGATTTTTGGGTGATAATAGTTTTTTTCTCGATGGATTCTCCTAGTTTTGATGACTTAAATCGTTTGAATTTGAAGTTTGATAAAAGAATTGAAAAAGAAAATTCTCAATTTAAATCCGTTATGGATCTTTTGCAAATTGTTCAAAATCAAAGAGATTTCTTTCGTGAGAAACTTGTGGACATGGATCGTGACTTTAAAATTTTAGAATCGCCCAAGAAAGAAAGTGATGATATAGTGTGATTTTTAGAGAAAGAATTAGAGGACGTTAAAATTTTTAGGGTTAATGTTTGTGCCTCTAAGGATAATGTTTTGACTAATGATTTTAAGGCACGTTAGAAGAATCTTAGGTATAAGTTTGTTTTCATTGAGGGGGAGTGAGATACCCTTTTAAGAATGATTGAAAATATGAAGAAGGAGTCCCTAAAATTGTAAGAGTCAAATTCCTTACTTGAGTCTAAAATTTTGAAGTTAAAAGATGATTTAAAAGACTCTAGTAATATCAAGGAAGTTCATATTGAGGTAGATTCTTTATTCGTGGTTAACTTGATAAATAGAAACTGGAAACCACCCTAGAAGTTGAAGACTTATGTGGATGAAATCAAAGAATATCTTAATATTGTTAATTATTCTTTATCATGGTGCTACAAAGAATCTAACATGGTCGCTGATGCATTGGCAAATGTTGGAATCAACCTTCCATCTCTTCAGATCTTCACTTCTGTTGCTGATCTTCCTCCTATGGTTAAGGGAGCTACTAGGCTGGACAAAATGGGTTGTCATTACATTAGATCCTCTTTCTCTTCTTTATTGGTGGTGTTCTTTAGCATCTGCTTTACGGATTTTGTTAAAATCTCAATTTTTGCTTTCATTTCTCTTTTGCCAGTAAGCCATTGTGGAGAGGCACTTTATCCATGAATAAATAAATGTGTGGGGGATTTTTCCCTCTTCCATAAGAAAAAAAAAGACACTAGTAATGTTAGTAGTAATGGCTCTGGCTCACATGTTTCTAATTCTTTGAGTGTTAAAGCCAAGACCATTGTGTGTTTTAGACGGTAAACTTCATCCAAGGATGTTAGAAAAGGTCAATCCATAGGTAACATTCCTCGAGTCTACACATGTTCACATTGTGGTAGGAAAGGTCACCTTAGGCGTTTTTGTTATGATGTTGGGAGAGGTCTAAGGATGTTTAGGTCTAGTGTTCCATTGGCTCTCGAAACCCGACGCATTATGTATACATCTATTTGGGTTAGAAAATCTATTTTGGAGGAGCTAGATGTTAAAGTTGTTAATTCTCACATGCTTGCGCATGATGTTTCACATAATATATTTTATGGATGATTGCTTGTATGATTTTATTTATCATACTCTAGTTGTGCTAAATGATATATGTTTGCTAGTGTTATGACATGTGTATCTTTTGTATTATATTTTTCTTTTATTGAGTCATATTTGAAAAATACAAAAGATTTTATTTTGATAATGTTTTTAAAAAATACAAAAAGATTTTTGGTTTTTGTGTATTTTAGTTATACACATTTAGTATGGCATATTGGTGTGTATGAATCCCATTCACTTCACAATTTCCACGTGTCTAGGGCATTTAGTTATGACGTTAGATATTTAGATTGATCTTAACCATATTTATGGAGTTATTTCGAACTTAAGTTGCTTTACGGATTCGACTTTGTATATGCCTCCGCACACACATGTACGAGCTTGTTGGATTTTGACTTCACTATATATATTTGATCTCGGTGAGATATTTTCCTATCAATTTTGTCATCTACATATTTTATGTGACTATTGGGGATTTGTTCATGTAGAACCGTTGCCCGTGAGAGATTTTGTTTATTATTAAAATAATATGAGTGTACATGAAAAAGTGCAGCGAGAGACAAGTTGACTCGTCGTGAAAGCCATCGTTTGAAAATTGTCCAAGAGAAAATGAAGGCAATAAAAAGAGCTGCATTTGCCAAAAAGGTTCCAACATAGTTTAGTTTGCTTTGATCATTCAAAAGAAATCACTTCAAAAGAAAAAGAAAAGAATAGAAAAATATGCCATATGTTTATCTTTTGAGGGTGTTTAGTTGAAGATCAATGAGTTTGCACAATGAATCCTAGTTATGCTTATTTTGATGCTATTGATTTGTAAAATCATTAATATTCTAGGCTTGTGTGCGTTGTGCTTGTTTTGTTCATTGAAGTTCACCTTTATTTGTCACTTAAGGATAAAGCTTAGTTTGATAATGTTTTACGGTCAATTAGAACTTCTTGAACATATTTGAGTGTCTGAGTTATTATTCATTTGTGTCTAGTTCACACCCATTTATTTCATCCCACATGTTTAGACACATCGATACTATGTTAATGTGTAAATTTTATGTGTTTATGTCATGTTTTGTCATCGTTTATACCTATATACGTGTGACAAAATTTCTTTGATATATTTTGCATATATTATATATGGTATTGTATGTTGTATTTGTGAAATTTGTTTTTATTTTTCGAAAAAAAATGAATTTTTTTAAAAATAGTTGGTTGTGTTTGCCTTTGAGATGATCATTACACATGCTTGATTTATATCTTTTCGTGATGATATCTTATCTTTATATTCGTGACGCACTACTTTAAATTTTATGTTTCTACTTCTTTGTCTATTTTGGATAAAAACAAAAGGGGAGAGCAAATTAAAAAGATGAGTTTGATTTTTGTGGGAGAATTTATTTATGAGTTTTATTTATTTCAATCTCGATGCATCACGAAGGTATATTTTTTATTTCATGTCTGTCGGTTTCCCTTTTGACAAACTCAAGAAGATTAAAAGATTAAAGGGAAGAACAAGAAGTTTGAAGACAAAGAGACTTATGCCATTCCGTTTTAGGGTTAGGAAGGGTGTTAGTATTTTTGTCATAGGAGGTTTTTCAGTTTAATTTGGTGTTCGATAATATTTGTTTGTTTTGTACTGGAATAGCCAAAGGGGGAGATTTGTAAGAACAATTTTTCCAATATTGTTCATAGCATAATTTTAGACTTGTTTAGCGTATCCTGTTACAAATTGTCATGCACCGTCAAGACGAACCGAACTCGAGCATCTTCCAAGTTTGAAGACTTTTCGACATCCCATAAAGGTATTAAGTAATTTAAAGTTTAAATTAATTTACAGAATTATGTTTGGGATGTTTTATTTTTATCAAAAGACGAACATGGATTTTTTATTTAAAAAAGAAAAATATTTTTTATTTTCAAATCTCTCTCAAACGAGATGGACATCTCGTCCAAATGAGATTACATGTCGTTTGAAGGTCGTCACTGTGTTTTATCAAGAGAGGTTCAAACAAGGGCGTACTATATGGATTTTCATGATGTCGTTAGAAGTGAACTAAGTTTCGTTCGAACGAGATACATATCTCGTTAGAACGAACCTTTGATATCATTCGAACGACGCGCCACCTTAAAATTCTTATAAATCCTTGTTTCGTGATCAGAACGTTTAAGACTTTTTGCTAGATTCGTTTCTGCATAACTTTTATAAAAGTTATTCACTTTTTGTGCTGCAAAAATACTGTTTTATTCACAAAAAACATCCTTGAATATTGTTCTTGTGAATTCATTTAAATCCTAGAAAGTTTTGTATACTTTCATACACCTTTATGGAGAAGGCATCTTCATGGCTGACTTGTGAGACCAAAGGGGATTCACTGCTAAAGAAGAAGGCTAAGGCTGATGGAGGACTACGATCTTGTGATTCTTTCAAGGATCATTGTTATGTTCATTAGAGATTTGCGAAGAATAGCGCACTATACTTGTGGCTGGTATCAAGTAGTCTGTAAGTCGATTCTCTTATAATATTTCTAAAGAATAAAAGATTTTTATCCGAACGGTTTTTTTCTTTCTGAAACTTTGCCTTTGTTCAATGCTTGATTTGATTTATCTGTTTTATCACATAAATGTATGTTTAGGATAAAAACATAAAATTAATCTTGCACTCTTAAATTGGAATTTTTATTGAGCATATTTGTTTCCTCATTTAAAAATTGGTATCAGATCTTTCAGTTGCATTTACCCTTTAAAATTGGTATCGAAGCATCCATTATTTCGTCCCAACATTACACCAACGCTCGGTTTTTGCCAACATCATAAAGCCCTAATCTAAGTACCGAGGTACCAACGCAGTCTCCATCGTATGCGCCCCATAAGGATATCTTCCTAATACCTATCCCATGAATATTCACTCGTCGTATGTTTCACGTAAGACACACAAATAATCATAACCCTTCGCAACTGAGTTCAAACAAAAATATACAACCCTTCATAGATGTATTCAAGTCTCTTTATATTATTAGTTAATACTCACGTTAATTATAAACAATAATTTTTAAACTTTGACTGAACTCCTAAGGCCCCAGCCTATTAATTAAATAATCCTTTTAATTCAGTAATAAAATCATCTCAATTGCTTACAACCCCTAAACAACTTCCCAGTGAAAACCCTAACCAAACGAATACACCACAAAGATTAACTCAAAATCACTAACCCAGAGTTTCATCCTTGCGCACCTATTGGTAAAATATTCATAAGAAAGCCATAAAAAATGCAAAAAATCCGAAACTAACGCCCTGTTTGGGCAATAAATTAAAATGATGCTTTACGTAATAATTTCAGTTATGAATTTATTACTTGATTAATAAATTAGTTTTTCCTATTTAAATGAGAATCGTGTGTGGTATAATGTTTGCATATAATTTATCACGCGAATGAAATATAGTTTAATGTCACCAAAATGTAGTGTCATTTATTTTTTCACGTGTATTTTGGAATTACGTTTAGAGTGAAATTTGTGGGCATTGGTTGAGTGTAGCGCATTCCCATTGATTTATATTGGGTTTTTACTAATGTATTTACATCTATTTGTTTAATGAGACATTAATTTTAAAAATATATAATAATATTGCCAACAGACCTTAATTTCTACAAATAAAAACATTTGTCATAAATATAAAACACCCCCAATTTATTACAATGTATTTTGTACCGATTTTTTCCTTTAGAAATATACAATTTGCTATGGATAAAAATCGTTACAACTTAGTAAATTCGTTACTAATATATGGAAACTGTACCAATGCTAAATCTGTTACAAAATAAATTGTAATGGTTTTTGTCTGTTACAAATATTAAATTTGTAACGGATTTTATCCGTTTCAAATTCTGTTAGTAACAATAAATAAACGGTTTAAATCCGTTACAAATATTTTTTATAACGATTTTACCCGTTACAATTGCCCTGTTTTGGTATAGTGTGGATTCAGCCGATCACAAGATGAAATTGTGGAGTAGAAAATGATATACTTGGAAAAAAAGTTTATGTTAAAATTTTAACTTTGGGTTTATTACATTTACCCTCTGAACTTTACCCCCATTTTTATTTCACCACTTGAAATCTTATTTTTTAGACTTGGCCCCCTCAACTTTCAAAATAATTTAAAGTAACCCCCAACATTAAAAACGTTAATTTTTTGGATAAAAAAATGGTCATGTGCATGGCATATGAGGACAAATGAGGGTATTGTTTTTCCATTCCTAGTTAGAAGGTTGTTTTATAAATAAGGAGACCAAAGCTTATTACCCCCCCTCCCCTCCTCTCTCTCTCTCTCTCTCTCTCTCTATATATATATATATATATATATATATATATATATATATATATATATATATATATATATATATATATATAGGGAGAGGTTCAGAAACGAACATAAAAGATGAACATATTAATGAACCTTAACAAAAAACACTTAACACCCATTCAATTTTAAATCCTATGTTGTAATTGGTCCGCGTTAGAGGTAACGGACAAGAGTGTGGCACGCGTATTTTTAATACATGCGTGTTCGTTGCCGGTGACGTGGACCAATAAAACATAGAAATTACAATTGATTACATGTTAAGTTTTTTTTGTTAAGATTCATTAAAATATTCGTTCAATACTGAACCTCTCCATATATATATAATAATGCTCCTGTGCGGACTAGTCCTCATTTTAAGAATACGGACCGGACATGTGTTACCTAATGGTGCACCTAGAAATTATAGCCTAAATTATATGCACACACTCTCTCTTTTCTGGGTTCACCGCCAGGTGACACATGTCCGGTCCGCACTCTTAAAATGCGGACATCAGGACTATATATATATATATATATATATATATTCTATCTTGCTTTCTCTCCCTCTCTCCTCCCTCCCTCTCTCTCTCTCACACACACACACATACAAACGAACAAACAAATACACACACACACGAGTATTATGGGTTTTTAATTAACCATCCCTCTCTCTCACATTAACCCACGATATGGATGGAGATGAGTTTATGTAATGTCTACTGTTTATTAAAAACAAAAGTACAGAATTATGAATTATTATAATAATTACAAAAATAAAACAAAATTACAGAAAATAAAAAACTTACTTGAATTTGCAGAAATAATAATAGAAATAGAAAAGAATTCGAGCCCTGTGAATTTTCACAGTGTCCTTAAGACAATTTATTCCCTCCAATGTGCTCTGAGGTTGATGACTATTGTCTCCCAAGATAGAACGAATTTTTCAATTAATTATATAGCACGACAATAATTAATTTCGACGAACACAATTTCTGTGTTTTTACTCAACCAGAATAGTAATATGCAGTATAAAATGAGGAAAAATATTTTCTGGAAGAAGAAAATAATTTGGATGCATTTTTTGGAATCATGGGAGGGCAATTTTTGAGTAGTCTAAAACTGTAGGGGAAATATTTTATTTATAGCAAACGTTTTGACTGTTAATTTCGTTAATTGATAGACAGTTAATTAATAATTAATTAATTTCATAATGTGACACCCCGACTAATTAAATACCGGGTAGCTACTCCTTTATTAAATTAATACAAAATGCCAAGTTGGTTCAGTTAATAGCATCACTGTCGAAAACATTTTAATGATTTCTAACCACCTAGTATACAAAAAGTAAGTTGTCAAATTTTAAATTAAATCTGATTAACATGCAATAAAAGAATTATGAAAGAATAATATAACCATTCACCATAAAGAAGTAACAGAATAACCAACAAATAATAATAAGTCTGGATGAAATACTCCTCACAACAATCCCAATAATGAAATGAATAAACACGTCTACATCCTGAATTAATTACAAACCAAAGTCTGAATAACTGAAATATAAAATGTCTTTAAATAGAAATGGGCGACATGCCCTACAAATGATGAAACTGAATATGGAGTCAAGACTAGAAAGGAGGCGTCTACTATCAAGGCCCTGTAACTTCCACAAACAGCTACAGCTCGTCACCTGAATGGAAATCCTATGCATGGTGTCCTTGTGGCTGGGCACCTAAAAGGTTTTTACAAAAAAATAGATTTGAAAGCAAACGGGTCAGAGCCCGAAAGTGGAGAGTATTTTAAAAACAGCAAGTGCTTTAATGACAATTAAACAGTGAATATCAAATACATGTTAGTGATGTGCACTCACATGAGCTCCTCACCTCTCATCTAATGTGCACTCCTAACGCATCCATAGCTCGTACTAGTTATGCTACTAACTAACTAGTCTAATACAGAACCTGGCTTCACTTTATAGGTTTAAGGGTTCATTCATGTCATTAAAGTATACCATGTATGGGCCTTAATTCCCTAATAACAACCTTTTAACTTGTGGAGTTCTCATTTTAATCTCTATTAAAATAGCACAAGTATACACATAGTTACTTTACTAAGTATTTCATTGAACATTAGTTGTATATTATTCACATCATAAATATACATTATAGGCACCCCTAGTTTAGGCTACGGTGCACATACTCTGCTATCTCATCCCGGTACATCACGTACATAAGGATTACAAATTCCGAATCTCTCAGGAATTGTTAGAATAAACACAACACACAAAAATGGAGGTGAACATAATTCAACATATCCAGGGGTCACGTACATACCTACGCTCCATAGTCAGCTGACTTATTAACTCACAAATAAGTCATTCGAGCATTATGTTCTTAAGGTACCAATCTAAATCCGGGCACACAAAGATTAGATGGCCCTAAGCGAATGTAAACCTCCCGTGATAGCAAGTATGGTAGGTATATAATACACATAAGTCATATACTAAGCATTCACACGTCTTAGATATCTTAATATTAATAAAGGTATATTCTACATCCTTATACCATTATTCCAATTTTATGCATTTTTAAGTCTTCTGATAATATATAATGTAGACTGTCGACACACCTCACGTCATAACTTCTTGTACTTAAAACCTATCTCAAAGGGATTACTAAGTCTCCTATTATTCCCACATATAACATCATTATTCTTAAGGTCCTTACTTCTGCCCCAAACCTCATTTCATCAAATTATTCAAATTTACTCTTTTAACCCTAATATTATCCCACTCATCGAATTTCATTAAATTTTAGAATAATTCCTCAAATTGAATTCTAATTAAGGTCCAAATTTTATAACCATACCTACAGGTCTTCCTTAAGTCTAAGGATATTCATAAAGTCTCCAATAATAATTTTCTAAGGGTTAACATCATTAAAATTTAACTAGGGAAAATTTTTACTCATTCTGGGAAGGTCGATCGATCGACCTTGAACATCGATCGATCGATGGTGGTCGATCGATCGACTGATGAATGCCGATCGATCGATTGCACCAGGTAGGCTACGGACTGCTTCATTTTGCAGTCCTCAAATCGTCCCAAAACTCCATTATAATGCATGAAACTATAATCTAACGTTATAATATCATCATACAACCATCCCACAACATTGTTAACGTTCTAAAACCAATAAATCATCAACCAAGGGCTTTATTTGGATCAAAACTTCATCAAGAACCCTAGTTTTCTATTTCTTTCAAGAACAATAATAAACTTCTTCTTAAATCCGTTTTTAGATCATCAAGGGTTATATTTTGAATTCATAATTCGTCCAGAATATGTCTACATGCAATTCCTAACATGGTTCGTAGTTTTAATCCTCAAATTCATGGGTCTATATCAATCTTCCAAGACAAAATTCGATAATTACACTAAACATGGAAGAACACATTCATGGAATTAATTGTAACTAAATCACTTGCATTATGTTCTTCAGATTTCTTATTGGTTGGAGATGGTTGAATTCCTCTCTCTCTCTCTGCAAAATTCTCCTCTCTCTCTCTCTCTACAAGTTCTTCTCACAAGATGACAATGGAGGTGGGGGTTGGTTTTTGGCAAGTTAGAAATATTTTCTTAACTTCTCCCGTAGCCCACTACTTAGATTGGGGTTGAAAATGGGTTAGTGGGTTTAATGATAAGTTATAATTAAAGTCTGATTTTCGTGGGTTTTAATTACCAAAATTTTGAAATTACCAAACTACCCTTTTGGGTTGCCGGTTTGGCCTAAAAATGTCCCGGGACCCAAACTAAACCCCCGGCTAGTGTTTTCTGACTATTTTGACCCTTCCGGACTCGTTGGCGCACTCAAAATGACTATTTGGTCAAAAGAAAAATAATTTATTTTTAAATCTCATAAATTCATTCTCGACGCGACTGACACGCGCGTCCCAATTAAATTTTCCAAATTGCCGTATTTCAGCCTCGCGGCAATTTCAATATTTTCAATATTCATATATTGCCATATATACACATTATAATCAAATACCAACTCACATCTCGTTAGTATTTTATCCGGGTTAATTCTCAATTAATTCACATTTAATTTAATTAATCCCATAAATAAATATCGATAAAAATGCGGGGTATTACACATAATTAAAGCCTAGAAAGTTTAATTCAATTCGGACCGAAAATTTAGGAGATTTATTTAAGCCCGAAAAATTGGCTGGCCGGATGGCGCGCGCGTGTGGGCTTTTGGCCCTAGCCCAACACATGCATAGTGTAGGCCATCTCCCATTCAAAGTGTTGGGATACCCCAAGGCATCCAAGCCTTAGTCCATCATTTGGATTTTATTAACTCATCATTTTTCCACTACTCTTCCAATGTGGGACAAGAGTTAAAACATACCCAATTCATTGACTTTCATTACTTTGTGAGTCACTTTGGGGACATATTTATCATTCATAACTTATTGAAATTGGACATGTGAATATACTACGTTAATCTCCTTGCTAAGGAGAACGCGTTCATATATGGTCCCAAAATTATCGTGGTGTGGGTCTCACCCAAATTTGAGCTCAAAGTTGCTCAAATTTTTGTCCAGAAAGTATGGACATCTTTATGGTCCAATTTTTCCAATAGTTTACAATGAGTGCAGGTGGGTTTACAATGGGTGGTTGGGCTCGGATTTGTTGTTGCTTTTGTTGATAATGAAAAACCGTCCATTGTAGATAATACAATGCGTGGAGGTGGGTATAAATTGGATGTTGGGGTTGTATTTTTTTCTTGTCTACTTAGATTTGGAAGACCATGTTATAGTGTTTGAATTTTTTTCCCGAGATTTTTTGCTCATATTTTCTTATTTAAAGCATTTTTGTTATAGTATTTTCTTGTTTACTATTTTTAAACTCACGAATACATTCCTTTAATTTCCAAAATATTTCATTATTTTTTTGTATTTTGTATTTGTTAATTTTTGTGAATTCCATATTTTTGTAATTTTGTGTTTTGCAAGTTTCAGATTTTTAAAATGTTTTTTTATAATTTCAAAATTTATTATTTTCTATAATTTTCATTTTTTTCAAATGTATCTGCTCAAACTTTTTAAATATTTTTCTATTATTTCCATTTTTTTAAATCATTGTTTTTCACACATGTAAAATTTTCCAAGGTGGTTTATGTGTGGTTTTAAGGCTTTGGTTTGAGTGCTTTATTTTTGCAGTTTTACAACTAAAGGACGAAGATAAAATCTGATAGACTCGAGCGTTAAATTTTTGTTAAGAATGTTTGGTGTAATTTTGATGAGGGACTAATATCTTGTAATAGTGTACAAGTACATATATATCCCCTTTTATGTACTACCTTGCCCGATACACACATATATCTTTTTATGTATGTAGTTATTTTCTTACAATCAGTCCATGTGTCTTGGTGAGATTTAAGATTCCTCATATTTAATATACATGTCTACATATGGCTCATATCCTTATACATATCTAAAAAGAAAGAAAAGTGGTCATCCCTTTTTAATTTTGCTTTTGCCGAAACCTACTCCCATATTTAATCCATCCATAATTGTTTTCTCCGTACTCTTTGTTTACTATATAAATACCAAGGTTCTAAAAAATGCGGGGCGTGATCGAGGCGTGGAGGCCAAGCCCTAAGCCTTAGAAGCCTAGGCGGTGTAACAACCCGTACTTTTGGGGATAATTAAATTCCATAATTGGTTGTAAATTGGAAATTTGGGGAATTTCCCGGAATATTAATTTTTGGAATTTTCAAGGATTAGATGATTGTCGATGGGTCTTATACTTACTTTTGGGATTAAGTAAATATAAGTCAGAGTATTTTAATTATATGTCGCGGTTGAGTAAAGCGACAAAAGGTAAGATTTTAAATGGGAAAACCCGCATTGAGAGATATTGGGTTAAATTAGTGGGTTGTGGTCAAGTACCTCAGATGGAGATTTCAAGTGTGCGATTGGTCTCGGAATGGCCGAGATAGTCAGAATAGTATATCCGATAGTCGAAATTGAGTTTCCAAAATTTTTGGGCTATTAGGAACTCGTAATTGAGTAAACGAGTCATTTTTGGGTTTAAAGGAATAAACCCTAATTTCTCCTTATATAAGGCATGGGAGGGGAAAAGAAAAGAAAGAAAAGAGAGAAAAGAAAGAGGATAAGAGAGAGAGGAAGAAAGGGAGAAGAAAAAGGGAGATTCTGACCAACCTCCGCGGGATTCGACTCGGGATCGTCGGATTTTATCCACGAGGCAAGTGTTTACTTGCTTTATTTATTTTGGAGCATAAATCTCATATCAAAATTTGGTATAAACAAATCATAAGATTTTCGGGATGGGATTTTATGAATCAAAATGGGTTTTCGGAAAATAAACGAGTAAACCCCGACTTTTATCCAATTTGAGAAATTTGGGATATTATTGAAATCATTTGTTGGTTTTGGGTTCTAGGACGTTTAGAACCCATTTTTATATGTGTACATATCGTTGTTTGAGGTTGGAGGACGTTGGGGTAGGTGATAAAAGCTTGGGAGAAACTTTAATGTCCGAAACAGCTTCTCGGAGAAGAAGCTGTCCAAAGCGATCGATCGATCGAGGGTATAGGATCGATCGATCGACCATCGATCAATCGAGGGCCAAGGGTCAATCGATCGACCCTTCAAGATTTTTGGCAATTTTGCGTAGGGTTAATTCTATGGGATGAATTCCTACTTTTATGGTTTTAGTCTGTTTAATTAAGAAATTAAACACTCAATTAAGAGGACTTATTCCTAGCCATTTGAGGAATTATAGGGGCTAGGAGGGTGCTAAATTGGTGTGGCACTAAAAATCATATTTTCGAGGAAAATAAATGGATTAAGAAAATCAAGGTTTAGGGTTCCTAAAATAGAGTGGGGACCTATAAATTATTATTTAAGTGAAGTGTATACCTTGGATTAATTGGGTAAAATCCAAGACTTATTTAATTATGGATGTTCGGAGTGAGTGACACCCGATGGAGTATTTTAGCGAGCGATTATAGCTAAACAATTGTGTGAATGGGAAAAAGAAAGTGTGTATGGAATTAGTGAGTAACTCCTATGAGGTGACTAGGATGGAATTTGGGTTATAGGTTAAAGATAAGTTGAGGGTGTACTCACCATACGATTATGAATCGGGATATTTGGAGAGTATATAAATCCCAAACAGCGATTAAGGTGTGAGGCATATTGAAGTAGGAAAATACTTATGAGATTGGCAATTGTAGACATATATACATTTGAGGAGTAATAAATGTGTGTATATATACTATGTGATTAAAGTATATATAATATGTATTGGATATGTATATATATCTATGCGTGTATGGTATATATATATGTGAAGCATACCCCCTCTAATGCTATCATTGGGAAGTTGCGCAATGAGGGTGAGCACCTTGGCTCGAGGAGCAGGGTGTGGATATTCCCCAGGTAATAGCATCTATTATTATATTATGCGATTTTTATTAGGGGTGAGACGTGGTGGGTATGTTTCGTCTCATTGTCGGGGAGGAACTATGACCGCTTCCCAGACGTTGTGATATTTTTTACCACGAAGTAGGTGTCATTTAGTCCTATCGATGGTCCCCAGGATGCTACATGAGTGAGGCACTAGAAGAAGATAGCATTGAGAGACCGCATCCTCGAGTTATAGCTCGGTGGGATGGTTATTATACTTGTGTGTATAGTATATTACTTGTGTATGAAAACAAGGTAATATATATCTCTATTAGAGCAAAGAGATAAAATAAAAAAAAAGAAAAAAAAAAGAGGACAAGTTCTCAGTCCGGGAGTTCCTATCCGGATGGGCATTATAAAAATGAATATAGAGTAAACCTCAGTCCGGGATATATTATCCGGATGTATATTGTAAGATGTATATGAGAGTGAGTATGATATGTATATTATTATATAAGTATGTTTAGATATTCGTTTTGTACTAAGGGCCTAATGGACCTCGACCATTGACACTGCCAAGTAGTAGTGTATCGGGGGGGTTACTTGTTTGAATTTTGCTTCGTGAGACCCCCACGCAAAAACTTAGCGCAGTGTTGAGAATGGAGAGAAGTTTAGCCCTTAGTACTCGGGTTGTCGATATTTCTAGTAGACGGGTGAATTAGATTAGTTAGGCGGGGTAGCTTAACTATGGTGTTTTAGACGAGCGCGTTACGCATGCACTATTATAAGAGGGGTGAGGGGTATCTCATGGGAGTGCGATACCAATTTAAATATGAGACAAACTTATTTAAAAATAAATAAATAAAGCATTTATGCACTTGCAAAATATTTTTTCAACTCGGGCTCTGACCCATTTTCATATTTTTTTTGCTATATATATTATATATATTTAGGTGTCCAGACACAGGGACGCCTGGATGATGATTCCTTCGAGTCAGACGTGTGCTACAGCAGCTGTGGATGCATGCAGGTTTTCGATAGACGCTTATATCCTTGTAATCTAGATAGGAGGTATTGTATATACATTCGGACTAATAACCCAACTGCTGTTATTTATTCTTTTACCGCCTTTTATGCGGATTCGATTTGGTTGTGTATTGTTAAACCGAGTGTTCGGTTATTTTTATTTCATCTCAATTTCATTTATATATAAATTGTGTGAATGTTTTAATTGTATAGTTTGTTTAACCAAATTAGTTAATTAAAATTTTGACGCCAGCCTAATAGGTTATTAGTAATTAATTTGGTTTTCGACAGTGATGTTGAGAATGATCCATATGCGACTCCTGTTTTAATTTCGTACAGGAGTGATCGCCCGGTATTTGATTAGGCGGGTTGTCACAGGCAGGCCTTAGGTGCAAAAAGGTGTGAGAAGGCGTTTAGGCCGTCTTAATATATTTTAATATTTTTAACCATAACAAGGCTATTAAAATATTAAAATTGTACATATCACAACAATATGTGTGAATATATGCAAATTAAAATACTATTTGATTATTTTGGATGAGATAATGGTCCGGTATTAGTAAAAAAATTCTTTAAAAGACGATACCGTTTCACTAAAGCATTGTTGTTGTTAGAAAAAAGTGCGCCTTAAGGGTTTTACCAAGAATAAGGCGTGAAAAACTTAAGGCGGGAAGTTTCTCCCATGCCTTAAGCCCAGGCGCGCCTAGGCGGAGACTAGGCGGGTTTTTTAGAACAGAGATAAATACACATGCATGATTCGAGGCTGTACGAACACATGAATTTAGCAAACAACTTGGACATGAATCTTGTAATCTATAGTTGGTACACTTGGTTCTATCTAAAAAAAAGACATAAAAATATTATCTTTAAACCATCTCACCCATACATGCTTACGATCAATATTATTTAAAGAGTATCACTACACTTACACACTTCCATACCCACTTTCATACCCGCCTAATAAGACAAGGCAATAAAAACTTGTACCTTATGCCCTGACGGGACCCACAACAACAATGTACAAAGTTTTAATACACCGGGTATGAAAATGGGTACAAAAAAGGGGTACACCAAGCTTTATCCTTATTTAAATCACCTAGATATCACAACAAAATGAATCCTTGTTTTGAACCACTGATTCTATTCCTCCAAATAAAAAAGGACTAAATACATCTTTTAACCAATCTCCTTTATATATAAATTAGCATATGTCCGTGCCTGAAGGCACGACGAAATTTTCCAAAGTACGTAATCGCAAAACGACGATAATTTTTCAAAGTACGTAATAGCGAAACGCAAAAATTTTGAAGTGTAATTTTAAAACAATTGGCCATAATATCATTTATTTATAGGACTATTCACCATGCTTAACAAACAACAAATAGTCCAATAACATTCAAATAGTCTAAAAGTGTTAAAATTTTAAAAAAAATGGGCATAGTTTCCTTTGTTTATGGAGCTATTCACACTGCTTAACAAATAACAAATAGTCCAACATCCAAATTGTCTAAATTCATCAAACAAATTCACATATAAAATGAAATATACAATATTCATCAATCAAATTCACCGTGTCAAAAAAATAAAGTGTCAATTTTTTTAAAAAATTGGGCATAATCTCCTTTGTTTATTAGACTATCCACCCTATTTAAGGGGTAACAACAAATCCAACAATATAAAAAAAATCCCAAATTCGTAGATGGGAGCTAGAAGGACGAGAAAGGAGAATATGAATTTATTCTGTCTGTGGGACTTCCTCAAAATATCTGTGCCGTGATGTTTGACCACCATCTTGGATGGGGTGAGAGAAACTGAGCAGGCCTTTGCGAGAGCATCGGAGAGCACGTTTTTGGTAATTGAAATTCTTTTAAGTCTTTTGCACTCATCTGCTTCTGGATTAGGTGCTACTACTGTTGTCTTCCCATCCTTCTTCCCACCTCTCGCCCTCTCGGTTTTCTGTACGATTTGACAAATAATAAAAGTTTGGATTAATCAGTTTCTTGAACAAAGAAACAATCACATAAGTAAATATACAATTAGTAACATACATGAGCTTTTTTTCATCCTAATCTTACATGCATCCAAGGAAAAGAAGATTGATAGTAACTTATTTTTCATCTTAAGCTTCATCCAAGGAAAAGAAGATTCATCCTATGCTTTTTTCATCCTAATATTATTTGATATCTAAAAGAAACCAACATCATACTACATCTTGAATGAGAAATCTGAAATTAAACCAAATCTTGATTGACAAAATCTTGATACATTTACTAAAATCTAAAACTTACCCCAAATGGTTAGGATCATGTGTTTGATCTCAACTGTTTTGACCGACTTCTTTTCAGTTTCTTGATTGAGTGTCCTGATTCGTCTGAGTTTCTTGTCGTATTTGAGATCAAAGTTGACGCCATCAAAACAGTCGATCAGATCAGATAACGCGGTTCCATGTGTGAATGTGTTTAGCGCACCTGTAGATTCAATCACGTGAATATGTTAGATTAGTCAAACATCCAAATTGTCAAAATTCATCAAACAAATTCACATATAAAATGAAATATCCAATATTCATCAATCAAATTCACCGTGTCTCAAAAAAACAAAGTGTCAATTTTAAAAAAAAATTGGGCATAATCTCCTTTGTTTATTGGACTATCCACCCTATTTAAGGGGTAACAACAAATCCAATAATATAAAAAAAATCCCAAATTCAGAGATGGGAGATAAAAGGCTGGGAAAGGAAAATATTCATTTATTCTTTTTGTGGAACTTCCTCAAAATGTGTGTGCCGTGGTGTTTGACCACCATCTTGGATGGGGTGAGAGAAACTGAGCAAGCCTTTGCGGGAGCATTGGAGAGCATATTTTTGAAAATTGCAATTCTTTTAAGTCTTTTGCACTCATCTGCTTCTGGATTAGGTGCTAATACTACTATCTTCCCATCCTTCTTCCCACCACTCGCCATTATCACTCTCCCCCTCTCGATTTTCTGTACGATTTGATAAATAATAAACATAATTAATCAGTTTCTCGAACAAAGATACAATCACATAAGTAAATATACAATCAGTAACATACATGAGATTTTTTTCATCCTAATCTTACTTGCATCCAAGGAAAAGAAGATTGATGGTAATATTTTTTTCATCTTAAGCTTAGTTGAAATGATTATTAACAAATTTATCTAGGGAAATAATTAGCATTTAAGAATAATGAATGAAATCATTCATCGAATTTCACAAAACTAACTATTCGGGCAATATTAATTAAAAGAGAGCACTGTGTATTTATGTTAGTTGGTCAGTACGTGATGAGTGTAAGATGATAAATAAGAACCATTTGAATCATTTTGAACCAAGATGAGTGTAAGAGCACAAAACCATTTGCATATTCAAAATCAAGAAGGGAAATTTCAAACAGTAAGCAGTGGTTTCTACTTAGAACATCAACTTAAGAACAAAACATTAAGTGCCATTTCAATAATAATTTGGAACATATGTGATGGGACACTCTTTAGAAAATAGACAATGCAGAAATCAAAATGAGTGAAAAACGATGTCCATACATGTTAGATGAATTATTCATCCAAGAAATTACACAACCAAAAAGATTTGAGTGCTACGAACCTCAGCAAAGCAAGCAGCGACTTAGAACAATTTAGGTTTGTGATCAGCCATCGGGTTGGAATAATTTGGTTGACTGTATGCTACTGTAAAGGCGTACTGTTTGCTGCTGCATATGCATAATGTGATCGAACATCGGGCTTGTGATCGGCCATCGGGTTCCAGCGAAAGAACTACTGCATATGCATATTGTATGCTGTTGTATGCTGCTATGCAACATATACGCATACAGACATACAGCTGCTGCATACTGTAAATGGCATACCGTAAGTTCGCAGCATACAATATGAATATGTATGCATGTATCAATATATATGTATGTATGGATGGATGAAAGTTTAGGCATACAATCCATTTTTTATAGAAAAGAGAAGTCATCATTTCATATCAGTGTACTTGGTGGAAAGTCATGTCATTTCATATTCGAGTGCCCATTTCAAATTGTTTGGGTTTAACAGAGATTTAAAACAACATTTACTTACACGTTGTCAATAAACATGATTCGATAAATTTGTTTCTTAAGTGTGTACCTTACCAAAAGGAATCAACCCTGGACATTGGTTTTGGTCACATGCCTTGTTGTTCGCCGCTTCTTCTTCTTTTCTAAGATCATGACACCTAGAATCTGTCATAGTAAATCACAATTTAGCATCCAAATGATCTCTATAACTGTCGGTTTAATACCATTTATACGTTTTAATGCAACGATTACATACGATCCCAATAGTTCTATTTTTTGTACTGTTTAATGTAACGTTTAAATGTCAATACACCTGAGTTCTTGAACAGTGATAACATCATATATGAGAAGCGATAACAACTTATATGAGCAACAATAATAGTGGATAACAATAATAACAACGATAATCACGTTAGCATAGGAGAAGCAATATCTGAGTTCCAACATTCATGTCTAGCTGCACTAACATTCAAATCTGGGCACGAATCCATATATTTTGTCAAATGTAAGTTCAAATATTCAAAAAATAGATACATATGCGTTATTGTGATCCTTCCAAAATTCCAAAAAAAAAAAAACAATGCCTTCCGTCACCTGATGGACCTTGAACAAATCTTGATAATGAGGCAGAAGTAGGGGTTCGATTTTGTCTCGTTGGGGGAAGAATATGTTCAAAAAAGTTGTGGGCGATCTTTAAAAGCCTCGCTAGATAAAATGGGAAAGAAACTTGAATCTATTTCCCTACCAAATGTAAAATATCCCAAAAGGATATTTTTTTCTTACTCCAGTTAAGTCTTGTCATTGCTTCAATAAATAATGAAAAATAGAAACTAATGAAATAAACATACTGATAAGTCCGTTTGTATAGAGAAACAAACATACTTGGTTTATAAATTAATGAGGAATTAAAGTGAGAGAGGGGGTGATAAGTTGTTAGGTGGAATATTGATATCAACATCCAAACAAAAACTCATTCAAACTCTAATGGACTCATGTGATTTTACCAACCAAATCAAAACTCATTCAAAGATGGAACTGTACATTCATTCCAAAGTTAGAACTGTATATTCAATCCAAAGTTGGAACTGTACATTTAATCCAAAGTTGGAAGTCTACCCACCAACACTGTGATATAAAACTGACCCAACTTACACATGTGCAAACTTTATCCATAATGAGAATTTTCATAAAAAACAAAATAAAAAATAACAAAAAAGACATACATAGACAATAGAAATTGTAGTTTTGGTCTTCTTGAGAAGCGTTTCGTGACTTTATGGTGTTCACAATTGCAGATGGTAAAACTCCATATTCTTCAGAATCCGCATCCAGTTTTAATACTGAAATTTCATTATTTGTGAATAAAGGAACAACGATTAATCAAGTGTTTCTTTTTTACATTTAAAAAAGAAGTCCAAAAAAAGGATTAGTAGAAAAGAACCTGAAAGCGGCAGCGACGATCAAGAGCGGTAGGATCGTGGACCATTTGGAGAATGGGAGGCCTTCTGGTACCCATATCAACCTGAACGTTGAAACGAAAACCTGGAAGGGATTCAAGTAGAGAGCTTTTTATCGAACTTTTCTCATAGAATTCAAAAGAGAAACATCAGTGTCATAAACATAAACTCTGAATAGTTCAGATGCAACACGACCCAAGATATTTTTTTTATTAGAGAATGAAATGAAGTATGTCATGAATACACACATGCTTCTATAGGATGCAAATGCAAACACCAACTTGGGATCCTTTACTTCATTTTTTAGCGGTAATAAAATACCTGACAGTGATTCATTATCTTGCCCAATTATTTTTGCACCCTTAACAGTCTAGGAGTTATTGTCCAGTCTTTCCAACACCTGGCAGCCTGAATAAAGTATTAGTCTTCATATAAGTACAACATGCTATCAAATGAATTGAATAAAGAAGAAACATAACATAACTAACAAATATGCTTAGGTGATCACAACAATCCACAAACCTAAATCCAAACAAAACTCTAAAACAGACACAAACTCATTTCATGTAGGTGATCACTACTGTAGTAGATTTATAGCAGATGTATAGCACATATAGCCTATGTAGCAGATGTACCACTAGTGATTCCCCTTTCTAACACACACTACCTTTATAACTGATTCCCCCTTCTAACTAATTACCCTATATCATAAGTTCCTCTTACCTCCACCCATCAGAAAAGCAACCTCAATTCCCCTTTTTAACACACTCAACCTTTACTATCAATGGAGATAAACCATTTCGGTTTAAGATTCAATAACCGGATTGCCTAAATTAGTTCAACATGTAAGCAAATGTGATAAAAATAATAAAAATTAGGCAATTTTCCACTAATTATAAAGACCTGATGAGATAGTCTCCAAATGAAATCTGATATTTTATTGGAAGCATGATACGCCATACATGAGAATAAGAGAACATGACATTGCCAAAGTTTCTAATGGAATTCCAAGCAGGGGTAACAATGAATTCCTAATATATGCGAGCGTTATTAATGGTCTCAAGCAATCCAATATGTGCGAGTGCTAGTAACAACAAACAAAAATAAACCAAAGCACCTACTGAGAAGGACTTAAAAAACCAAACCGTATAATTAGTAATAAATAACAGAGAAAAAATTACTATTATCGTATCTTTGAAACTATTATCGTATCTTTGGAACTAATATCTCCATCATACTCAATGCAATTCAAGCCCTCTACTAAACATGAATAATATATTAGACAACATATGACAATTTCACAAGCAAATACCTCAAATCCCTATGTCAAGAAACCTCAAAATAAGTTAGCATTATTGATTAAAGTAAATAGACAAAAAAAGAACAATTTTTATTCAGAATTTCATAAGCAAATACTTTAAGTCCCCATATGGTTTATGACTTAAACCCCATAAGAAAAATCAAAAGAAATATCGATCAGATAAAGGGGTAGAGAAATCCAAATCATATTTTCACATAGTTTATAAAAAAACCACGAACAAACCCCTATTTTAAAATCTTGATCAGAGAAAGGGGTAGAGAAATCCAAATCTGCAAAACAAATCATAAATCCAAATAAGATTTTCACAATGTTTATAAAAGAGAGGGAGAGAAGATAGTGTGCTTGAAAAATCAAATCCAAAACACATGAGAAACTAAACATGCAAACCAAAATGTAATCGCTTGTGGATGGGGGCAATGAGAGAGAAATCGCGGGCGCGATTGAGAAAGTGACGACTGAGGTGAGAGAATGTGAGAGGATCGTTGGGTAGATATCAAAACAAAACACACGATGTGCTTTTACCAAAAAAACCAAAATATTTGAATTAAAATGGAAGTGTGATAAGCAAAAAAAGAGGGGGAAACCAAAAAATTAAGGGGTATGTTTGTAAAAAAGAAAGAGATGTGATCTCAACCATTAAAATTTGTAAGGAGGTGGCATCGATCCGCACCGTTCAAAATGTGTATATTTTCAAAAACCAAGCTACTTTATTGGTGGAAAATGAAATAGTTCGAAAAACTTAAAATGCCATCACGCAACTTGTTCTCATATGTAATCAAAAGAAAAAGTAGTAAACTTGTTCTCAACCAAGAAAATTTTCATTATGCAAAAATGGATATTGGGTAAAAACTACTCTAACTTTTTCTCAGGTATTATTGACCACAAACTAATCAATATTTACACATTATTCTCCTAAAAAAACAAACACGGACATAAAAATAAGAACATGACATCAAACATTTAGGAATAAAAATATGAAATTACCCTAATAAGTACCCTAATAAAACCCATTTAACCCTAATAACCGCTAACATAACATCAAAAACCCTAAATTAGAAAGCCAACATCAAAACCTACTATTTTCATACCTATTTGGGTGGTCAGTGAGTCTTACTTAGATCAAGGGAGTCCAAGCCGGAAGTCCATTAGAAAAAATACCTGAGATTTGATATGTAAAAAGTTATTTACATCTGCAAATAAATAATAATTAGCAAATTAGAAAAATATTGTTAGTTCTACAAAATCAAACAAAAAAAAATCAATATTTCAAAAGATCCAAACCCAAACACCTCATTGCAAACAAACATGATTAACAAAATGGTTCAAAATGTTTAGATCTGTAGATCCAAAGATGTGGGTTTTGAACAAGGTTCTAAAAGGCGCGAGGTATGGTCGAGGCGTAGAGGTCAAGCCTTAAGCCTTAGGAGCCTAGGCGCGCTTAGGCGGAGCCTAGGCTTAAAAAGGCTTTTTTCTTTTTTTAATTATTTTAATTATTCTAAGGCTAGTAATATAATAAAATAATACATACCTTGAATTTTGAAAATATATCCATATGTTTGGTAGCCATCTTTCTCATATTCATGCTCCATAACCAATATTTGTCAACTAATCCTTTGTTTTTTTTAAAAAAAGTGCGCCTTAAGCCTTTTACCAATAATAAGGCGTGGGTGATTCATTTCTCTCAAGCCTCAAGCCTAGGCGGGCCTTTTAGAACACAGGTTTTGAACCGAATCTGTGTAGGGCTCTTGAAAATATTCTTAAGAAAAATATAAAACATGGATATCAATTCATGGATACTCTCTCCAACCCAACAAAATCAATTATACCCAAGCACCAAACACAAAAAATTGTATATAAATGTTTTACCGTGTGCAAAATCGCAAACAACCGCAATCATCATCCATTGACTTCAATAAAAAATGTACTCTCAATAATGTCATTAAGGAATTTCCATTACACCACAAAGTCAAATGATAATGTACTCTCAATGCTGTCATTAAGGAATCAACAAAAACTATTAGATCCCCAAATATAAACATAATGATTGAAACCCACAGATATCTAACATGGATGACAAATATATTTTTCCACTAATATCTATTGGGTTAAAAACTTACAAAAACAGAAAAAATTTCACCTTAGAGAGAGAACATGAAACAATTTCAAAACCCTAAAAGAAGAGAGAAAGCTTATCATACATATGGAGGTCATTGCAAATTTACCTTTGAATCAATGTTAAAGCTAAAGCCCTGATGTATAAATTCAAACAATAATTTCAGTATAAAGAAATCAAATCGTAAAGCCCTACTACAGAAATTCAATTAGAAAATCCCCACGAAAATGATTCCATTTCTACCCAAATAGGCACCCCCCAAAAAAATATAGAACCCCTAATCGGCACCCAATGAACCCAGAAAATGACTGCGTATGTGTGTGTGTTTATGTGTGTGACTTCGTGTGTGATTGCGTTTGTGTGTGCATGTGCGCGCCTGTGTGTGTGTGCATGTGTTTGTGTGTGTGTGCGTGTGTGTGAGTGGGGAAGGGGAGAGGGGGAGGGGGGATCTTACCTAACGGCGGGAGGTGGCGGCGGGAGGCAGGAGGCGGATTGGGTTTTCTTTGGGGAAGGGGAAATGGAAGAGAGAAAAAGGAAGAGAGAGTGAGGTGAGAGAATGTGAGAGAATGTTTGGGTAGAAAACTAGGGGAAACCTAACACATGATGTGCTTTTACCTAAAAGACCCAATTTTTGAATTGAAAGGTAAGGTTGTTAAGTAGAAAAAGGGGGGGAAACCAAATAATTGAGGGGTAGGGTTGTAAAAAGAAAGTATATATGATCTCAACCATTAAAATATGTAAGGAGGTGGCACACATCTGAGCCGTTAAAAATGTACATAATTTCAAAAACCAACCTATCTTATATATATATATATATATA
The DNA here is from genome assembly GCA_949130495.1 of Sambucus nigra. Classification (NCBI taxonomy): domain Eukaryota; kingdom Viridiplantae; phylum Streptophyta; class Magnoliopsida; order Dipsacales; family Adoxaceae; genus Sambucus; species Sambucus nigra. The sequence goes on from OX422215.1 coordinate 394,143,234, forward strand.
TATATATATACGTGTGTGTTCGTGTATGTGTAATAATGAACCTAAGAGTGTTCCTAGTCAACCTACATTCTAATATTAATGCCACAATCCAATCTTATCTGAATCACCTTCTGTAGTGAGCTCGATGTGGTAACAATGAGTTGGCATGGACTGCTTCTGAACTTGAAAGGGAGACACTGTTATTCCCTCAGGCATGTCAACCATGGAGGGCAAGGTTTCCAATGCATCAAAAAAACTATTTCTTGAGAGGGAAACATATTGAAAGGTGACATCATTGAATTAGGAAGCGAGTTCTTCAAGATGCGCTTGAAAAGCCAAGAGCTTCTCGTCTTTGAATTTCCACTTCCGCAGGACTTATCCTATAATGAGGGTCAAGTCTCCATAGACATCAATATATTAGATTCCTTTATTGAGGGAAATCTTGAGGCCTACTAGGCATGCTTCAAACTACTTCATATTATTGGTTCAAGGGAAGTCCAACTTAATAGCAATGGGGGTGTGAGAGTCATCGGGCATAATTAAGAGTATCCCAGTGCTAAATCATACCACCGTAGATCTTCATGAGAAGTATAGAGAATATTCTCATTCAAGAATTATGAAATCCATACATCGGCCTCTCCCATGGGATTATCGGCTAGGTGATCAGAGATGGTTCTTCCTTTGATGGATATTTACGTGACATATGTGATATCGAACTTGACTAATAACAACAACCAATAATCCATGTGAGTTGATAAGGACTCCTTTTCTAGTAGGTACTTCACGGGATCTATTCGAGACATTGACTTGATGGGTAAGGCAAGCATGTAGTGTCAAAGTTTTCGAGTGACCCAAATTAAGGTGGCACATGCTTTCTCTAAACAGTTTAGTTTAGTTCATACCATGATAGTTTTAAACTAGCGTAGTATATGGCACTCTCATTGTACGATTCTTTGATGTATTAGTCTAGCATACTCTAGTCGTAATGTCAGTTTTAGTGAGGTATAAGAGAAGAGGGGGACCAAGTTGCGGTGGCATGAACACCGAACGTTGGGTAAGATACCGCTTGATTTTTTGAGGGTCTCTTGACATGCCTCATTCCATACTTTGGTTGAATATTTTTGGAGGATCTTTAATATGTGTTTGTATATAGGAGTGAGTTGGATGATGAATCTGCTAATGTATTAGAGTTTGGATAAGAAACCACAAACTTCTTTCTTTACTCGAGGAGGCCGCATTTAGAGGATTTATTTAAGTTTGGAAGGGTGTGTCTTAATCCTTCTTTCACTTACCATGAAGACAAAGAGTTTACCTTATGTGACACCGAAGATATAATTTTATGGATTAAGACGCATATGGTATTGCCATAGTCACTCTAATAATTTCTTGAACGCTGGTATGTGACCTTCTCGAGTCTTGGACTTGATGATCATATCGTCAACATATATATCAACCTCAATTTGGATAATGTCATATAAGATGACTATGGCTTCTATTTAGTACGTAGCCACGATATTTTTTAGACTGAAAGACATGATAGTGTAGTAGAAAATTCCCTACAGAGTAGCAAAGGCAGTCTTTTCCTTGTGTTCGGGATGCATATTGATCTGATTATTCCCTATAAATCCATCGACGAGTGACTTGAGGGCATGATTGGTTATGTTATCGATGAAAATGTCAATACGGGGTAAAGGGTAATCATCCTTTGTAGAAGCCTTATTCAGATTTCAGTAGTGGGTGCCCATGTGAACTTTACCTCTTGATTTTTGCACATGGACGATGTTGGAAGGCCAAGTTAAATATTTGACTATATAGATGAAACCCACATTTAATTATTTGACGACTTCATCCTTCACTTTGAGAGACCATTTGTGCCAGACTTTTCTCAGTTTCTGCTTGACACGATTGGACTATTAATAAATGGGGATTTCATGTTGCACAATCTCTAGGTCGATGCCAGACATATTATTGTAGGACCATGCAAAGACATCCATGAATTATTTAAAGGGGTCTTTAAGTTATGACCGCTCATATTCGTTGAGGGTTGAACTTATCCTAATCTCACACGGAGTGCTACTAGAACCATGATTAATTAAAATAGTCTCTTCATCATTAGTTTCAATGTGGTTATGTTGTTTGATTTTTTCCCTATTAAGACCAGTTAAGAATTATTCTTTTATTAGATCATCTTCATCAATTTTTTGATTAAAATCAATTCAATAAATATAAGGCACAAAAAGATACTCAAAATCTTTATTTATTTCATTAGTAACATTTTTAGGAAATACAACGTTGAGAACCTCATCAAAGGAGGTCTCTCTTACATTTGCATAAATAATAGAAAAAAGAAAAACTGGCTCAAGTTCATTCTCTAGTAGGTAAACATGGGTTTTGAGAGGCATAGTTGGGATGACTGGGACACTTTGCCAGTTAAGGAGGGGTTTATTAACAAGGGTGACTTTTATAGACTAGTCAGATGACTTAGCCTCGGTGTGGATCATGCAGAGGTACATTCCCAGTCCATAGAAGATAAATGGTTCATCGCTATCAGTTCTCTCAAACCGTCCATGCTATCTGTACTCTCAGTGTTCGAAGAGTTTGAGCCAAGAGACTTGATGGTCAAGGGCCTCACCTTATACTTTGAGCCTTCGACCCAAGTAATTTTTTCTTCAAATAAGATCTCAAATCCTGGATTCAGCTTCTTCTTGGTGGCATCATACCAATAAGGGAAATTATAAAAGGGTAAGTCCTTACCTTCTTGGATAAAGTGCCCATTCAAAGAGTCTCTAAATACTACTTCCTTTCTTTTTAACACTCTCTTCCGATAGGGCAGATGGAAAGCCATGAGTTCAACTGAAGATAATTGATATATAATACCATACGAATGGAAGGCTTCTTTCGAGACTATCGTCTTAAAAATCCCTTGTTGACGATAACCCAACCCCATTATGGGCATGAAATTCATGTTCTTGAACATCTATATCATGTTGACATTATCATACGAGTTGTATTCTGGACATTCTCGATCATTAAAGTTATCCCCTAATAGGAGAGAAATAAGATCCATCTTAAAGCCTAAGAGAAACATACTATCTGCAATATTCGGGATCTCCAAGATTGGGTTGCTAGTATCGACGCCATTGGAGTTATCATCGTCCTCGATAATGGTGATGGATTGGTTTTCTGCAAAGAACTTCATCTTTTGATGGAGAGAAGAGGCAATTCCCTTGATACTGTGGAGATATAGTATACCAAGGATTAAATCAAAATAGGTCAGAATATCAAAAAATTAAAATTTTATTTGAGGTCATAGAGGGGGGTTATCCCTAAATATGAGAGATATCGAACCCATAACCTCTCGTCGAGTATTATCTTAGGCACACACGACGATGGATGTAGGAGTGAGGTCACCGATTTATAATCCCACTGAGGTCACCAATTTATAATCCCAGTTAGTTGAGAGTTCTTAATGGATATACACTCACGGTAGAACTGTTATCCACAAGAACTAATGGGAATGTCTTCCCCATAACTTCCACTGAGATATTGAGGGCATAATTGTGATTTTGGCCAAATATAGGAATCTCCTCATCAGCGAAGGAGAAAAATATACTAGCAGTTAGAGTTCTAATAATATGGACTGCCTCTTCAGGGGAGGTAGAGGGAGGAACCGTAGGCCTAGTGAGAATCTTGATAATGGCATTTCTGTGAAGTTGGGAAGATATAAAGAATCCCCACAGGGTAATGTTGGCTTGAGTTTTATTGAACTGTTCAAGGATTTTTCTCTCTCCAATATATATTTTCGGCATTGGGATCTCTTCAGCAATCCCTTTTCCTTTGTCCTCAAGTGCATTTATGAGAACTGTATCTTTCTATTATCGGCCCAATTGGGTTAATATGATTCACAGAGGCTAGGAAGAATAAAAACTTGTGTCTTTATCTATCTTCTGTGCATGAGATATCTCATTTATTCCTGAAAGAAATTTTTTAAAGGAGATCATTTCACATACTGAAGAAATTATACAGGAGTTTTCATCAGGTTCACCATCCGAGATGTCTGAGGGATCAAATCCATATCCCCATCCGATAGTGATATTTTTTTCCTTTTGGGAAAAGTTGATGCAATTTACAACCTCAATCGCTTCATCATATAAATATTCCCATGCGATTGATAAGTGATGGAAGGAAGGGACCAAGTACCCTTTGAGTTTTAGTATTGTAAGAAGTTCAGAAGCTTCGTATATCTTCTTCTTCTTCTTCTTATTGACACATTATTCTGACAAAACTTGAACGATATTGTCTAAATGAAATTCTTTCATAGGTACAAACTAATCTTCAGACTGATGGACCCATTTTCGGGCTCTATGTTCACATCATTGTGCTTTTCATAATTATCTTCTTCAAACGTCATTTTAGACAGGAATTTCATCCCAAAGCTTCTGAGTTGTTCCAAGATGGAGGGCAATTCCATACTTCTTATTTCTGAGCAAGCACGAACAATAATAAAGACCATTATCTTGAGGGAAAGATCCTGATTGGGGACATTCTCGGGATGTAGGAGGAGGGATGGGAAGATTACGATAGCAACAGGTGATTTGGGAGAGGTATTGGATGAATTAGGATTTGTAATGGGTCAAATTATGATGGAAGGGTCAAAATCTGGGTATTCATCTATAAAAATGGCGTTCAGACCATCTTAGTGCACTATTAAAGGATTTTGGGTAGTGTTTAACTTAAGATTTATAGTAGGAGGGATGCCGCCTTTGTCAAAAAGTCCTTGAATAGTATTTTTGTATTTATCAAGTGATAGGATTGATCGGTGGTGTGCCTGATGATTTGGAAGAAGTTTCAACGGCCATCATGTCTAAAATTCTTGAGAACTGGGTTAAGAAGTGGTTTTGGGTCTAAAGGATTAATGAGGTTTATAAATAAAAGTGCTTGATATATTTTGGAGAGAGGATCATGGAATTCGGTACACTCCTTTTGGGTTATAGCAGGTGGGTTCTAGTGCTCAAAAGGTGGCAGGCTGAGAGGAAATGTTGTTGATAATGGAGGTAGTAGTAGCAGGCTTGTCATATTTTCTAGGAGTAAACTGCTCAGCTGAATTATTTGATTGAGATTTGGCCCTCTGGATGCTGAGATTTCCTTCAATATCAACCTCGGCCTCTCGAAGGGATATGAAATAGGGGTAATACTGGCTACCCATGGAGGCTCGAATGTTCGACAGGAAATTCTTCTTCACAATGATAACTTGCTCCTCCTCAGACGAATGGTTGGCCATGGTGGCAACTTTATCTCTCTACTTATTAATGAAACTGTCGACAGATTCCCACCGATTTTTATTAAGCTATTCAAGATCTTAAAGAGTTACTTCCAACTCTTCATTATACTTGTATTGAACAATGAATTGCCTTGCTACGTCTTCCTAACTGCTGATCCGAGATTCTTCTAGTGATAAGAATCAGCGAAGGGAACTTTCTTTGAGAGTTTTTTGGAACATCTGAGACATTATCTCTTCTGTATCCTCAAGTAAGCTCATGAAGTGATGGTAGATGCGAATATGAAAAATGAGAGGTCCACCGTCTCCGAAATTCTTGATATCGGGAATTTATAATTTCTTTAGTGACTTAACCTTTTAGGTAAAGGGACATATGGGTGTAATCCTCTTTGAATCAGTACAGTTCATCTTTCTTAGGATAAATATGGATAGGCTTGATAAGTTATCCCCGGGGTGGGCAAGATTTGGCATGGGTAGATGAGCAGGAGGTGTCCCATTGACATGCAAAACACGTGAAGGGTGAGGATCTTGCTGATACACTTTCAGAGCCTATATAGGTTCGCACATCTATAGTCTCTTAGCATAGGTAAAGGTAACATCATGTTTGAGGACCTTTGGGATCTAGCCCCTATTTCTTTACATTCTTGGACATGGACTTCCAGGCTATCAATATTTGTGGTAAGCGGAGCAAGTATAGCCATCAGATGTGGCTGGGCATTAACATTATTTTTAGGGTTCTCCATGAGGTATCTTCATTAAGACTATTCGATTTCAGCTGAAGTGGATGATGAAGGTGTAGACTTTCGAGGTGGCTTGATAGCGAATCTGGGATAATACAGAGCAAGGAAAAGGAATGATGTCTCACATAATAGGGAAAGAATCTTTTATTTTTATTGGAAAATAATATTTTTGGTATTTTTAAAAAAAGGAAGGAAATATTATTAGTATTTTAAATAAGGGAGGAAGGAAGAATCCCCTTAGTGAAGTTGTTATTATTAGGTTTTACTTGTATTATGTTTCATCTAAGGTGCAAGTGAAATGATGGACATGACTCGAGTATAGGAAATGATGGGGTACGTGATGCAAGATAAGGTTTAAGTTCTTTCCAAACTCGTGGACGGCGTCCTATTTTAAAAATGGAAAAAATAACGTAAAATTTGGGGAGTAAGATGACCCAAAATTTTGGCAGAGTTTTGCATTGAAACTGAAAGTTTAGGTATGAGTGACCTAGGGCAGAGGCCTATATAAGGTTTATGCATAGGAGGTTAGTTCTAGGGTTCCCCCCTTTGGCATAACTTCCATGATATACCTTTTCCTATAAAGGCAATATTTCATCGGTACATGTGGAAAATCCAATTGATATACTTAAGTGTAGATGAATCTCCTCACGATATATCTTATGTGACCATACGTGTGAGAGAGAATTCGATATACTCGATGTATTAATTCCCTTATATAAACCCCTCATTGTGAGTTCGACCAGGCAATACGATGCGGGGGAACTGAAGTCGAAGTTACTTGGACAATGGAATGCGAGAGTCATATTACTTAGGTTAACCGCACCCCATAAAATCGGTAACCCATCATAAAGTGACTCCCCAACACGACACAAAACTTAAGTCAAAATGTAGTGCTTGCATGATGTAGTGTGCAATATGCATGAATTTAATTATTATCTTTATGCAAAGTTTAATGTATTCTAAGAGGGGTATGTATAACTACTAATCATAAGAATATACTTGATTAGCACAAGAACAAGAGCCATACAAGGAGAGTAAAGAAAGTAAGTATATAAAAGAAACACGAAGAATGAAGAATGTATAAGTAATCGAAGGATGGTGATATGTATAAGGTGTGAAACACGTGGATAAATGCAAGTGAGAGAGATATATGTACGAGGTTAGAGTAATGTGGTGATGTGTGTGCAAGTGACGTGAGATATATACAAGTAATCATGGGATATATACAAGTGATGTGAAGCATGTGATAGGTGAAACATATGAATATACAAGTGGGAATAAGCATAGCTATCTACAAGTAACATGGAGCATGTGAACATGTGGATAAATGAAATGAAATATAGAATATATATATACAAGTGAATGTGAAGCATGCGATATATACATGTGAATAAAGCATGAAGCATGTGATGGAAAAGATGGTATATACACGTGATGAGAAAATGAGCATGATGGAGAAAAGAATACACATGGATAGAGTGGCATGAGCATGGCATATATACAACATGTGACCATGAGAGTAAGAAAAATATATAAATGAAAGCATACTGATAACTAATCTTTTGTATGTATCGTTGTCGTAAGACTTTGTCAATTAAAATCCCCCGAACCTACAAAATACTCTAAAAATATGTATAGTAGTAAGTAAGGGGTATCGATCCAACTTCTTAATATGGAAAGGAAGAAATGAAGACTATTATGATTTTTTAAAACAATTTTCAAGGGATGTTTATTCTAATGAACTAAATGGGGAGAAATTTAAACTAAACTAACTAATAAAAACTAAAATAAAAGGCGAGTGAGGTAAATAAATGTGAGAACAAATAAGGGATGGGAATCCACTTCCATGGATTAATTATTTATTTTAATTAAGTGATTTTTAATTTTAGAATACTCCAAGATTTATTTAAATTACCAATTGACCCACATCACAATTGTGATAAAAGTAAAATCATTTTTTTTAGAAAATTGATTTTAGACTTTCACAAAACTCTCAAAAATAAAACTAAAACCTTTCTAATAAACTACTCGCTAGGGATCATTTACTAAAATTATTTTAAGTCTTTAAAAATTAGTTTTCGAGTTAGAAATAATTAACTTAAGAAAAGTCTATCTTTAGTTTGATTCTTAAGAAAATAGTGTAATATAAATTTTAAGTTCTTTCTCAATGACAAGGTAACCCCATCTCTCATGGGAGGGGAATTTTTATAATTCATTAAAAATAAATCACCTTCTCTCGAAGCATGACTAAAACCCAATGCTTTCTCTAGAAATGCATTTTAATATGTAAAAGTCCAATATTTATTTTCAAATGAGCATAGTAAAGTTAAAAATTACAAAACTAAAATAAATAGAACAAAACCATGGTGGGTTTATCCCTCCACTTGAATGTGAGATAAGCCTTCCATATGGGTAAAATCACACAAAGAGTGTGAAAATAATTCCATACAAAATCTTGTAGAAATGAAAAAATAAAGAAAATACGCCAAGTCTCCTTGCATACACTTTCAAATCTTCACAAAAATATGCCTCACAAATATGAGTTACATCAACGATATTCTAAAATTTAATCACAACACTCAATTTTGAATCTCACAATATTTATTTTCCCTCGTAAAATCTCTAAAAGAAAATATAAAAGAATAAATAAAAAAAATTACAAAACAAATTTACACTAATAACTACTCTAAAATTGTGTTTCTCCCTCTATTATAGCCCTCTACTCTGCACCCTCTAATATGAGGTTATGCTTCTATTTATATCAAGGCAAGAGACTAGGGTTAATGTTTAAATAAAATGGGCTTAATGGGTTTAAGTGGGGTTTGAAGGGATTTAAGTTGTGTTTAAAGGGGAATTTAATTTAAAAATAGAAGAGAGAGAGAGAGATAAGTTTCTATTTGGGTTTGGGTTTGGTCTCAAGTTAGACTGGGCAAGAGGTATCGAGTTAGGTGGTGTTCGGGTCGGAGTTATTCCGGTCATTGGGTTAATTCAGATTAGTGGTCCAGGTAGGTCGTATAAGGTTAGTTTTAATAGTGAAATGGGTGTTCGATTGAGTATGCTTAGGAGATGGATTAACTATTGGTGGTGGGTTCATTTGGGGTCGGAGGTTTAGGCGGGTTCATGGTGGTTGGCTGATGGCAGCACAGCAGGAAGGTGCAAGGTGGATGTAGGCTGGTAAGAGGATTCATGCAGGTTTTGGGTAGGCGGTTTAGAGTGTTTCAGTTGGTGTCTGTTTTCAAGTATGTTTTGGTGTGGTTGAGGTAGGTGGTGTTGGGTTTATGGTGGTCGGTAGGTATGTGGTATAAGGTGGCGGGGTTGTGGTAGAGGTTTGTTTTAATGTAGAGAGAGAGACCATGGTATTTTGAATGAGGTGGGGGAGTTAATTTGGTGTGTGAGTGCATAGTTAAGGGGTAAAGTGAGGGATATATTAGAGTGTGTGGGATTAGTGAGTATATGTGTGTATTTTATTGTATATATATATATATATATAGTAAGGCTCAAGTGCATCACAAAATATACATCATTCATGCATCATAAATGAAACACACAAATATAAACAAAATGACACTTGCTGAGTTAAACCACTTATAACCCTAAAAAATGCTTCTGGCCCATTATTCTCTCAAATCAAACCCGATTGCAACTCTCTCTCTCTCATCACATTCCACCATGAGAAAAACGAACCAGCTACACACCTCCCAAATCTCACCGGAGCACAAATATCACTGGTAAGTAAAAAACTCCCCGATCTCTTAAAAAAGGCAGTCCCCTATCTATAAAAAACCTAAGTTTCAGCTCCTTTTTTTGAATTAAAGAAAAACTCCCAAATCTAAACACCACAGATCATGTCCCCTTTTTTCGAGTTGAATAAAAAACACCACAGATCATGTCCCATTTTGTTTTCAACTCATTCGTTTGAGTTCAGTTATCCCCCTATTTTTTTCCTCGTTCAATTTTTTTTCCATTTATTTTTCATCTTTGTTTCAATTAACAATTTCAATTTTTTTTCTTGCTTTATTGTAAACTTAACAGTTTCAATTTTTTTTTTCCAGAAATGACAACAAGCAGTGGTTCAAATTATTCGAGAGTGAAATGTGCTTGTGGTGTTGATGCCATTATTCGTACATGGAAGACAGTCTCAAATCTCGAAAGGCGTTTTATGTGTTGTCCAAATTCTGAAGATGGGTCTTGTAATTTTGTTAAATGGTTGGATGATAAAAGTCCATATGCATCGAAAAATTTGAGTTAGCGGCAAAGATCAATGCATTGGAGATGGAATTAGCGATACTACGAACCGAATTCAATAACATTAGGGTGACAAAGACCAACTCGATTGACATGGAATTGGAAACTGTCCGAAACGAATTCCACAAGTTTTGAATGGAAATTAAATGTCTTTTTGTAGGATTGCTCGTGTTATTCATTTATCGTGTATTTCTCAATTAATTGTGAGTGCAATTTGTAATGTTGGATTATGTTGTAATGAATTTGTAATGTTGGATTTTGTTGTGTAATTTGGAATGAAAGAATTTGAAATGTTGAATGTAGTGGACATTTGAAATGAAAGAATGTAGTGGAAATGAAAGAATATAGTGGACAATTCGGCTTCTACAAGTTGACAATAGCAGCAAACATTTCTGAATAGTAGTGAGTATACCAAGTTTTATAAACGAATGCAGTGGAGATTTCTGAATATCAGTGAATTCAAAATGTGGCTTCTACAAATATTAATAAGAATGGACAATTCTATATTTCCAACTGATAATAATTGACAATTCTACAAATTGAAATTCAAAACACACCAACTTAACATTTAAACATACCAATTGATAACATTCAACAGTTCTACAAATGATAACATTCAATACACAAACAATTTTTCACAACACATACAACATTCAACTTGACATCTGCTCGGACGAACTTGCAACATAGCATGTTTCCTAATTACCTTCCTTGCCCCTACATGAGCAAAAAAATATTAATAGCACTCGAACAAAAAAAATACTAATAACACTAAAAAAAATATTGCTTCTTATTCAATACGGGGAAATTTCTTTTGTCATGAGCTTTCCCTACCAATCCACACCCATTACAACGTTGCTCTTTTAACTTTTTCACCTTTTTCAAGGCTTTCTCTTTCGCACCTTTCAGTCGCTTACTACATCCTTTCGCCCTTATTTGTTGCAATTCATTATAGGTGTGCTTGAAATTAGTACTCATGTTTATCGAAACTCCTCCACTAAGGCCTTGCAACAATGGTTATGATGGTTCCACATGATCAACCAGTAAATTTATCTTTTCACATGCCATATCTAAAGCGTCGTCATAAATTTTTGTAGCTTCTGGACTAATAAGGTCCTTCTCCACCACATCTAAAGATCTTTGGATTAGTCGACTATATTGAAGGAAATATGATTTGTCGCATGTTATGACCATCCCATTAGAATCTCTAACGATTAACTTTTTGGCTCTCTTGGTCCACCTACTCAAGATCTACTTGCTTGGTAAACTATGAATGTAAAAAAACTTAACCATATACGTGATCATGTGTTGGCATGGAATACCCACACTATTAAACAACTTGCAACTAGAAGTTACGAAATCCAAATTATGGTTGTAATTTATTAGTCGCACACATTGGTTATCACCAATTATTTTTCGAACCTCATACACATTTTTATGCCCCTCTTTTGTATTAAAATCAAACTTATAATTAAAATCTCTCATATCTCATTTTGAAACTTATGAAATATTTCAGACGTATAAATGTCCACTATTTGCACCAAAACAAAGTGCATGAGTCTCGATTTTGGCTTCTCGTTGTAGTCTTTGTGATCGCAAAGTAACTCTTGATGATGTTGACGCATAACACTCCTACTAAATTGGATCATAAATTCAAGTAGGGAATTTTACTTCAACACATATTTCTTGAAAAAAGAGTGTGCCCTTTCCGCTCTTTGGCTACTCATTATATTAGCAGAGAAAATTTTGACATATGCGGGGACCCATTTTGAACGAATTTCATATAAAGAATTAAGCCACTTATTTTCACTTAAACCGCTTCTTGTCATAAGATCAATCCACTTGACATCAAACTCTTTCTTTGTCTTCGATTTCCATATGCAATCGAAAATCTCCCTTCGATACGTGTTTTACTTCACCACATCTATTTTGTTCGAAAACTTCATCAAAATGTTCCACGAACATAGCCTATGATGTGTGTGGGGTAGTACTTCCGCTATAGCCCTCGTCATTGCCGGATCTTGGTCGGTAATTATCAATTTTGGCGAATCACCCGACCTTGCCTCCAAAAACTCATTGAACAGCCAAATGAATGATTCAATTGTTTCATCACTCAAAAAAGCACAACCAAATATAATTGTTTGGCCGTGATTGTTAACCCCCGTAAGTGGTGCAAAAATCAAACTATATTTATTTGTATTGTATGTGGTATCAAACACCACCATATCACCATAACACCCATAACCTCATCTAGATATGGCATCCGCCCAAAAAAAATGCCTAATTCTAATTTCAGAATCAGACTCGATTTTAAAATAAAAGGAAGGGTTCTTTTTTTTCTTTAAATTCAAAAACTGTAACAACATGCCTCCATCACGACCAATTAACTCACTACGTTTATTCCAGCCTTGGTTGTCCAAATCTTTTTGAGTGAAGCCAACATTCTCAAACCTACCCTCTTGTAATCCCAATAGGTTGTATTCTTGATGCTTTGGTATGTTAACTACACCAAGTTGTTGAGTCAAGCATTTGTGGGCATTCGAAACAACTCGACGTGATCATAGAAAATGAGTTTTTGTTGGTATAGAAAATGGATGACTATGACATTCCACAAATATACTAACCACAAACTTGTTGTCTTGCGATCGCAACACCATAAGCTTAACTTTACAATTCCCTCTAATGGTCCCTCGGCGTCTCGATGTGCCCGATTTTGCTACAACCGTACACTTCTCTTCTTTGAAACATACATATGACTTCCTCACGATCTCATTCCTCTCCCGGTACCTATTAACCGTGGAATTAAGCAGACTAAATCCGGCATTTTTAGCATATTCATTGTAGAAGTTTCAAACCTCATCCAAACTTTCAAACTGCTGCCCAATCTTTGGTGTTTTTTCCAACTCCACAAATGGGTTGAATAATTTGTCTTGTTCTGAATTAAAATCGACCTCTTGAACATTCTCAATTTCCATATTTTCCCTATACTCAAATTCAAATTCAATTTGCATATCTTCCCCTATCCAAAGGTCTTTGTTATTCCCAAAAGAAGAAGAACCTCCATTTTTTCTGAAATATACAATAGAAATCAGGTTTAGTAAAAAAATTTAATGCAACTGACTGATTACAACATTAAAAAATGACTAAAAAACAAAATTAAACTCAAATGCAACTAAAAAAATTCAACCGTTCTTATAAAAAATTCAACTGTTCAAAAAAATTAATTAAGGAAGTGTTCTTATCACAAGCTTAGCTTTATCACAAATTCAACTGTTCAAAAAAAATTATCACAAATAATTAATTAAAAATTAATGCAATTGTTCAAAAAAATTATCACAAATAATTAAGGAAATAAAATGCATCTCAAAAAAATTAAATCTGTGCTCCGATGACTGAGTTTTATAGATCGGGGACTGCCTTTTTTTAAAGATCGGGGAGTTTTTTTACTTATCGGTGATATTTGTGCAAGACTTGCTCCGGTGAGATTTGGGAGGCGTGTATCTGGTTCGTTTTTCTCGCGGTGGAATGTGATGAGTGAGAGAGTTGCAACAAGGTTTTATTTGAGAGAATAATGGGTCAAAAACATTTTTGAGGGTTATAAGTAGTTTAACTCAGCAAGTGTCATTTTGCTTATATTTTTGTGCGTTTAATTTATGATGCATAAATGATGTATATTGAGTGATTCACTTGAGCCTTACTCTCTCTCTCTCTCTCTCTCTCTCTCTCTCTCTCTCTCTCTCTCTCTCTCTCTCTCTCTCTCTCCATACATATATATATTGTGACACCTCGCCCAATAAAATATCGGATGATCAGTCCTATATCAAATTAAAACAGGAATCTCATTTGGTTTATTCTTAGCATCACCGTCGAATTATTTTTAAAATTACTAACCACCTGTATTCAAAAAGCTGGTGACACATTTTTATCTTTATTAATCCAAGACAAAAAAATAAGTGCGGAATTAAAATAAAACATCCAATGCTGATAGAATGAATCATCACATAGAGTAATAAAAGTCTTGTCGAATAAACCATCGGTTAAATCCAAAACCAAACCAAACCAAACCAAACTAACAGAGAGTAATAAATACCATACAATCTGAAAAGAATCTAAACAAAACTATGAGCAACATGCTCGAGATAGACTGATATGAATCCCTACACTAGGAATAGAAAAATAGATGCGTCTATCAAAATTCTACAACATCCACATATGTTGCAGCTGCGAATCACTGGAATGAAGTCACACCTGGCGTCCGTGTGGCTGGACGCCTAAAATGTTTTGAAAATATTTGATATCAAGGGTTATAACCAAAAATATTTTGAAAATATTAGCAAGTGATTAAATTGCAGTAATTTAAATGCATGAATGCTCTTCATATTTAAGTAAGTGTCGCACTCCCTTGAGGACAGGCTCACCCATCAAGTAATGTGCACACCTAACACTTTCGTATATATCCCACCTAGTCTTCTATCCTGTAACTAGATACTCGATATAACTCCTAACAACCACCCTACTCAAACCCGACTATTTTTAATATATGATTTATAAGTTATTTATCACCTTAACTTATTTGATCATTTTACCTTGGAAACAATATAACATTTTTTAGTTATATAAATAATACAATGTCCTCAATGTATTAAATTACCCATATATAATTATCTATCCCATTATATACGTAGATATATATTACAACATTCAGACATATACCGAATATAAATAAATCCATCCTCCCGAGTAATACCTCACCGGATGCATTCTCTAAAGTGCTATCATCCCAATTCTACTCATCCCACCTGGATTTTCGAGACAACTATGGTCCGCCGAATCGGAACGTAAATAATGACGTAATGGAGGCAGTCATAGTCCCCTAAGTATGAGGACATCATCTCAATTCCCCACCTCTGTAATTGGATGCTATGGCCTGGGGATATACTCGCCCTACTCCTCAAGCTAGGGGATTCACCCACATCGCGCAACCTCCCTTGATATCACTAGAGTATATAAATTAAATAAATATCTAATCACTGATATTCAAGCACACACAAAATATATATATATATACTATCACACTACCGTATATATACTTTAAATTAAATCTCGGCTTTACCGTGTACAATATCCGTAGCACTTAGCCTAAAATATTCCCGAGTCTATGGTCCGACCCTAATTCAATTAATTTATCCATTAATATATTTTCTAATTTTCCCGAGTCTGTAAGGACATTTTTGTCCATTATCAATTTGTATGTCATAAGCCGTTACACCGTTGAAGAAAATCAAGACAGTATCGTCATCAACGGATCCGAATTTCAAAAGAAGAAAGGAATCATTTTTCTAACAGGCCGGACCGGTCTGCCCAGATTAAAAGAACCGGTCCGTCTACGGACCGATCCACCCCTCTACAGGACCGATCCGCTTGCTGAAGATACAGTAGACCCCGGACTGGTAGCGAACCGAATAGGGGCTTTGAGAAAATGAACCGGTCCGACCCCCCAGACCGGTCCGCATCAGAGGCAGACCGGTCCGCCTGGGATAAAGTTGAACATATCGTGTTCAAATTTTTTAGGCCAAGTTTTTCCTTTATAAACCCACTACGGGGAGTTGGTTTGGAGAGACTTCTACACACGATTTTCAGAGTTCCTAAACTCAAAGTCTTCACCTTTGTGAGTTACCAAAACTCATGTTTTGATTCACACAAATTTCCAAATCATTTGTGAATCATTTTGAAACCCTAGAACACAAACTCTTTTGCTATTCATATCCTTGTGGAGAAGAACGTCCTTCTTCTTCATTGTTGCCCTCCTGTAAAGGGAAACTTCTAGCCACTGACTACAGATCCGACACCTGAGGGTAATTCTGTGTCACCCTTGTATTTAATTGTAATCCGTGTAAATCGTACCTTACAAAATTATAGTGAAATAAATGGTTTTTCCCCTTTGGGGGATTTTCCCTCAATTGTGTGTGTTTGATGATACTAGCATGTTCTACATCTTATTCAATCACACCTAGTTGCATGGTTAGGGTTTAATTGGGTTAAACTGTGTTTAATTATATTATTTCTTAATTTGAATGCACGAGCATACTCTTCTCAAATTGGTATCAGAGCAGGTTACGCTAATCTATCGCGCATTCCTAGTTTGCAAAATTTTTCTGAGATATCAATTTTCTGAAAAATTGATTTTTGAAAAAGTGCGTGTTCAATGGAGAAAGCATATAATAAAATGCCAGTTTTTGACGGTACTAACTATGCATATTGGAAAGCTCGCATGAGGTCTGCTTTAAAGGCCATAGATGAACGTGTTTGGATTCTAGTTGAAAGAGGGTGGACACCTCCCTCCGTCACTGTTGAAAACGTAACCAATTTAAAACCTGTCACTTCATGGACTAAAGATGAATTTAAATGGTCTTCTTTTAATTCAAAGGGTTTGAGTGCTATTTCTAGATCCATCACTCCTGATGAGTTCCGACGTATCATGACGTGCACCACGTCAAAAGAGGCGTGGGATGTTTTGCAACTTACCCATGAAGGAACTAATGTTGTGAAAGAATCTAAATTGCAAAATTTAACAACTCAATTTGAGACCATCACCATGCTTGAAACTGAATATTTTGATGATTTTTATGCTAGGCTATCTGATATTGTTAATACTAGCTTTAATCTTAGTGAACATGTTCCAAATGCAAGAGTTGTGAAAAAGATTCTTCGATCTTTGCTTAAGCGTTTTATCCCTAAAGTCATTGTGCTAAATTCTATGGGTAATTTAAATATACTAAAATTGGAGGAACTTGTAGGAGACTTGCAAACTTATGAAATTGATATGTTCCCTAGTCAAGTCTAAAGATAAGGGAATTGCACTTAATGCCCAAGAGAGAAAAGTGAGGGGACGGCAAGAAAGAGAGTAGAGTCATCTAGAAAGAAAGTGAGTGAAACTTCTGATTTTGAGTGTGATTTTGACTTAGATGATTTGGCTCTATTTGCTAAAAACTTTAAGAAAGTTCTAAAATTTAAGAAAAGTGGAAATTTTAATGATAAGAAGAATTTTCAGAAAAATAAGTTAGAAAAGAAAAATGAGAAAGATGCTAAAAACCCTCCTAAGAAAGACAGTGAGAGATGCTATGAGTGCGATGGTAGGGGACATAGAGCGTTTGAGTGTGCTACTCGTCTGAATAGAGAAAAGGGCAAGGCTGTCCTTAATGCTACCCTTAGTGACGACAGTGAGGTCGAGTCGGTGGACTCAGGAGATGAGTCACCGCATGAGTGTAACTTCACCGCATTTATGGCTAGTCATGTGAGTACTCCTAGTGCACCTCACGACGATGATGATGCTATTTCACAGGGACACCTCGACAGTGAGAGCGATGCAAGTGAGGGGGAGGATGACGCAAGTGAGAGCGAGAGTAATCTTCAACGCGCCTACGCCGAGTTATATAATGAGTCATTTAAAACTAAAAAGCGTAAAAAAGCGTTAGTTCTTAGTATCACTGCGTTAGAAGAAGAATTAGAAGAGACGAGAGAGAAAATGTCCTCCACCTGCACCACTCCGAGAGAGAGAGAGTCTGCCTGTGGTATGTTAGAAAGTTATTTTGAGAAAGAAAGAGGGGACTTGACTAAACAAGTTGCTAGTCTTACGAGTGAGCTTCATTCCTCCATGGAGACTCGAAAGAAACTTGAAGCCCTTGTTGCCCAGCTTACTCATGATTTGGAGAGAGCACGGGAAGTCAAGGTACAAATCGAGGATAGATTTGGGAAGATGGGAAAGATGCTCCTCGGCCCCGCTTTAGGTTTTGGTGATCGGCAGCGAATTGGTTATGATGGTGCCTCCATGTCCCAAATTGCACCTGGACCAGTTCCTGAGTTCACTACTACTCCTTATGGTCATCGCCAAAATCTACGAAGGAGAGTTCGACCAAGAAAAGCAAACCAAAGTCTGCCTAAGACTGTGTTCTTTTGTACTTATTGCAAAAGAAAAGGTCACCTTAGGGAGTTTTTCTATAGTTTGGGTAAAAAATGACATACTTCTGCTCCACCACGTCATACTGATGTATTTGCTAGTCTGAGAGAGCGTGTTGAGTTTTTAGCCGCCACATCACAGAGTTTGATGGAGGAATTCTGACGGATGTCTTTGCCGTCAGTGAATGCTCCTCACGTTTCGGCTAAAACCAACAACAACAAGGGTAAACAAAAGGTTACCACTTCTTGGGTGCCTAAGAAAGATATGAAAGCCCTTGTTGTTCATGTTGCTCTCAAAGCACATAATACCTCACAATGGTATTTTAATAGTGGATGCTCCAGACACATGACAGGTGATGTCTCATTTTTTACCCACCTTGAGGATTATAAGGATGGTAGAGTCACCTTTGGAGATAAGAGCAAGTCTAGAATTATGGGACGATGTACTATGGAGTTACCAGGATTTCCTAAGCTAGAGAATGTTTTATACATTAAAGGTTTGAAAGCAAACCTTCTCAGCCTTAGCCAACTGTGCGACGCTAACTTTGCAGTAAAGTTTGACCGGGACGCGTGTAATGTCTATAATTAAGCCGGTAAACTTTTAGTGCAAGGGGTGAGGACCGAGGATAATTGCTATGGGACTGTACCTACTTCCTCACTTGTCTGCAACAGTGCCACGATCACTCCTATGGATTTGTGGCACCAACGTCTAGGTCACGTGAACGTTAGAGATTTGACTCGTTTAGTCAAAAAGGACCTAGTACGTGGCTTACCATCTCTTGGAAAGTCAACTTCCACGGTTTGTGGACCCTGTCAGTTGGGAAAGCAAATTCGGAGCCCTCATAGGAAGTTGAATTCTATTACCACCTCCCGAGTTCTTGAGCTGATTCACATGGATCTTATGGGTCCTACTCGTACTGAGAGTTTGGGTGGTAAGATGTATATCCTCGTGATGGTAGACGATTTCTCCAGATACTCCATCATAGGTTTTCTGAGAGAGAAATCCGATGCTGTAGAGTTTTTAACGACCAAGTGCCATGTCCTGCAAAATAAACACGGAGTCACTATTAACAGGATACGTAGTGACAACGACACTAAATTTAAGGAAGCAAAGGTAGATTTTTATTGTGATAGCCTTGGGATCAAACATGAGTTTTCTACTGTGAAGACTCCTCAGCAAAATGGGATTGTTGAGAGAAAGAATAGAATGATCCAGGAGATGGAAAGATCTATGCTTATTGGTCGCAAAGTTTTAAGGAGATTTTGGGCAGAGGCAGTGTCTACTGCATGCCACACGGTGAATAGGGTTTATCTGCATCCACACACACTTCAGACTCCTTATGAGTTATGGACTGGCAAGAAGCCCAACCTGGCATATTTTCGCATTTTTGGGAGAAAATTCTACATCCTACGGGATAGAGAGCAATTAGGAAAGTTTGACTCCCGGAGCGATGAGGGAATATTGCTAGGATATTCATCGAATAGCAGAGCGTATCGAGTTTTTAAACTGAAGAGCTTTAAGGTTATGGAATCAATAAACGTCACCGCGCAAGATGACAAACCTCCGACGGCTATTGATTCCCTCATTCACACTCTGTGGACCCCACTCCTGTGCTAGGGAACACACCTGCTTAGGTTCGCAAAAGTTATGACCCTTCTGCCATTATTGACGATCCCACTCTAGGGGTCATGACTCGTGCTTAGCTAGAGAATGTTGTTAGCCATCTTTGCTACACGTCCAAAGTCGAGCCCAAGAATCACAAAGAAGCACTCAAAGATGAACACTGGACATATGCTATGCATGATGAGTTGCTTCAGTTTAAAAAGAACAATGTCTGGGAACTTGTCCCCCGACCTAGTGATACTAATGTGATAGGTACCCGGTGGATTTTTAAAAATAAAATGGATGAAAATGGTACCATAATAAAAAACAAGGCTAGGTTGGTCGCCCAAGGCTACCCACAGATAGAAGGTGTAGACTTTGGAGAGACATTTGCTCCTGTTGCGAGGCTTTACTACTCGCCATCGCATGTCATCTGCGCTTTAAGTTATATCAGATGGATGTCAAGAGTGCCTTCCTGAATGGCATTCTACAGGAGGAGGTTTATGTGGAACAACCAGAAGGGTTTGAAGACCCTAATCACCCTGAGCACGTTTTTTATCTAAGGAAAGCCTTATATGGTTTGAAGCAAGCACCCCGTGCTAGGCTTACTTCCTATCTCTTAGCTTATGGCTTCAAGAGAGGGGGAGTTGATATGACGTTATTCGTCAGGAGAGATGACGGTGCTATTTTGGTTTCCCAAGTCTATGTGAATGACATAGTCTTTGGATCCACATGCTCCTAGCATGCTCACCACTTTGAGGAGGAGATGAAAAGTGAGTTTGAGATGAGCATGGTAGGTGAGCTTACTTTCTTCCTCGATCTCTAGGTTCGTCAGCTAGAAGATGGGATGTTCATCTCCCAATCCAAGTGTGCTAGAGACCTAGTGAAGAAATATGGTTTAGACTCCGCTAAGCATGCACGTACACCTATGAGTACTTCTATCAAGCTTAGTAAGGACACTTCAGGCAAGGACGTAGAGCAAACCTTGTATCGGAGTATGATAGGTAGTCTTCTCTACTTGACTGCTAGTCATCCCGACATCGCCTTTAGTGTTGGAGTCTATGCGCGATATCAGGCATCTCCGAAAGAGTCACACTTACTCGCTCTAAAACGTATCATTAAATACGTGAGTGGGACTCTCTCATACGGTATTTGGTATTCCTTTGATACCGATGACCATTTGTCTGCCTATTTGGATTACGATTGGGCCAGGGATGTAGATGGATATAGGAGCACTTCTTGTGGGTGTTTATATTTTGGTTCTTCTCTTATCTCTTGGTTGAGCAAGAAGCAAAACTCCATCTCTTTATCCACTGCGGAGGTTGAGTACATCACCGCCGGGAGTTGTTGCACGCAACTCTTGTTGATGAAGCAAATGTTGGAGGATTATGGGATTTCACAGGACACCATGATCATTTCTTGTGATAACACGAGTGCGATTCTCATATCCAGCAAACCCGTCCAACATTCGCGCACAAAGCACACCAGGTTACGCGAGCACTTCCTACGTCAGTTAGTTGAGGAGAAGGTCGTATCATTGAGTTTCGTTCCTACCGATCGTCAGTTAGCCGATATTTTCACGAAACCTTTAGATGCCCTTAGATTTGAGAGTCTTAGGAAGTCTTTGGGGATTTGCACAGTTGACTGAGGGGTTGGTCCGTGTCTAGCATAGGATGCATTGTCATTATCATATTCTTTGATTCCTATTGCTAGATTGTATCACTAGTGTATTTATTCTTTTTGCTTTTTATATTCCTTTTAAAAAATACAAAAAGATTTTCTTTTGAGAAGATTTTTTGAGAAAAGCGCAAAAAGATTTTATTTTGATAAAATTTTTTAAAAAAAAAATCCAAAAAGATTTCTGTTTCGCACCTTTTATGGATGAGCATTTAAGATAGCCAAGTCACAACTTCACTTCATATATCCATGTGACTGTTTGATAGAGATTTAAGATGCTACATCATTTCATCCATGTGCTTTACATTGTTTGGAGTCTTTGAGATGTAATTAGTGATATTTTCCTACATGTTTGACTCCTATATCCTTTATTGCACACATGCATAACTTTACTTGATTATTGTACTTGTCTATCTCATATTGGCTTGAGTGTTTCCATCTCAATTCTGTCTATACAACGTACTATATGCAATAAAATTGGACAAGATTGGAATGCATGTAAAAACCGTTTTGGTGAGATTGTGTGTTTTATTGAGAACGAGGAGGGGCTGCAAAAGGTAATTCTCTATTCTTTGTGCAAAAGCCACCGTTCAAAAGGACCTAAAAAATGGAGGAATTTTATTATCCGAGGTCCAAAGAGGTTAAAAGAGCCCCGAAAAAAATGAAAAGGCAATAAAAAGCAATTCATGCCAAATATGGGCCATTAGCTTTCACCATCAATTCTCCAAAGTTTGAGAATTTAGAAAGCCTCTATTAAAAATATAAATCTGAGGGAGTTTGGTTGGAAAATGTTTAAATGGGTTTGCACTTCCTTGAAAGTCCTGAAAAAGCATGAAATTCATTTTGGACGTTATTTGTGTGGAAATCACTTTGAGATTTGATTTGTTGATTTGATTAAGTCAATGTCTCGTTCCATTTTTTCTTACACCAAAAGGAAGCATTTGAGTTCATTCGTTAGGAGTATCCGATATTCATCATGCAAATTTGTTATGTTTGTATGCGTTGATTTTCCTATCGAATTTGATCACACCCATTCATTCTCGCTATCATAGACTTGGTTGTTTTGTGTTCATTCATGGTGTGTTGTTATTTGTTTGAAAACTTTTGAAAAATTCCAAAATAGCTGTTTACTCCTTATGACACCCTTGATTGAATTGTTTGATTTATTCTTCTCATTTGTCTATTTGGGGACATCATAAAAAAGGGGGAGAAAGAATTATCATATTTGGGGGAGTTTTTGAGTTTTTGAGATTTGATAAAGTATGCTTTCATCATTTGATATCTATGTTTATTTCATCATTTGATATCTATGTTTATCTCATTTCAAACTCGATACATCACTTGGTATTTTGCTTTATCTCATGTGTGTAGGTACTTCGTTGATGATCTATGAATTGCACACCCTGATGAGAAAAGCGTTGAGATTCCTGAAGATTCGAAGAGCAAACGATGTAGTCTTATTCATTTGTATTGTTCCAGTTTTGGGTTCATGGAAGGGTAGATTTGTATAGGCACTTTGTAATTTGATAATTCAGATTTTTGTTTTTATGTATGTACCGGCATAGACATAGGGGGAGATTTGTAAGGACATTTTTGTCCATTATCAATTTGTATGTCATAAGCCGTTACACCATTGAAGAAAATCAAGACCGTATCGTCATCAACGGATCCAAATTTCAAAAGAAGAAAGGAATCATTTTTCTGACAGGCCAGACCGGTCCGCCCAGATTAAAAGAACTGGGCCGCCTACGGACTGATCCGCCCCTCTATCGGACCGATCTGCTTGCTGAAGATCCAGTAAACCCTGGACTAGTAGCGAACCGAATAGGGGCTTTGAGAAAACGAACCGGTCCGACCCCCCAGACCAGTCCGCATCAGAGGCAGATCGGTCCGCCTGGGATAAAGTTGAACAGATCATGTTCAGATTTTTTAGGCCAAGTTATTCCTTTATAAACCCACTATGGGGAGTTGGTTTGGAGAGACTTCTACACACGATTTTCAGAGTTCCTAAACTCAAAGTCTTCACTTTGTGAGTTACCAAAACTCATGTTTTGATTCACACAAATTTCCAAATCATTTGTGAATCATTTTGAAACCCTAGAACACAAACTCTTTTGCTGTTCATATCCTTGTGGAGAAGACCGTTCTTCTTCTTCATTGCTGCCCTCCTGGAAAGGGAAACTTCCATCCGCTGACTACAGATCCGACGCCTGAGGGTAATTCTGTGTCACCCTTGTATTTCATTGTAATCCGTGTAAATCGTACCTTACAAAATTAGAGTGAAATAAATGGTTTTGCCGCTTTGGGGGATTTTTCCTCTATTGTGTGTGTTTGATCATACTAGCATGTTCTACATCTTATTCAATCACACCTAGTTGCATGGTTAGGGTTTAATTGGGTTAAACTGTGTTTAATTATATTATTTCTTAATTTGAACGCACGAGCATACTCTTCTCAGAGTCTATGGTCCAACTCTAATTTAATTAATTTTCTCAATAATTAAGTTAATACCTTGGTATCTCTCAACCAATTACACGGACTCGCTCACTTGGCCCGAAATTTAATTTTCAAAATTAAATGCCAAAATTTCCTTTAGTAAGTTTGACACACCCTTATTTATTTATTTATTTATTCCAATCTTAATGTTTCTCTCACATTAAATATAAAACAACCTTATACTGTTTGTCCCTAAAGTCCCAAACAATCCCAGATTTAAGACGCTTCCTTACTGTACATAATTCTCCCTTAAATTTCAACCCAGGTCGATTAGTACAGCAAAAACAAAGTGGGCCGAATTTGCCATCTCGTTCGAATGAGAAATGACGTCGTTTGAACTACTGGTGATGTCGTTTGAACAATAATCATCGTCGTTTGAACTAGAGCGCTGGTCATTTGAATGACCTGCAATGTTTTCTCTTCCTCTAGAATCAGTTCTCCACCATTAACAAAACCTTACAACCTTTCTTACTAAGAAATCAAACCCGTAATTTACACAGTAGGTTCTACGAATCAAAACGAATCCCAATATCTTTAACTCCAACTTTATATCTCCAATTGTTAATAAATACATGAATCTATATGATTTTTCCACAACTTTTGCAGTCAATAATATCTCTAATTAACTTACAATTTCTTCACAGTACAATATGAATTCATAAGCCTTATCATATCATTCCCAAAACTTGATTCGTAACATCCACAAATTTAAAACCCAATTTGTATTAACCCAACCCAAAATTATGTGTTTAACAGTTACCATGATACGAATTGAAATCAACAATTTATGTAAAAGCAAGTTTATCCACTTGCCTTATGATTCGTAGAGTCTGATTATTCCTTTAGTGTAGAGATTTGGTTTGTTGAAGAACACCTCCCTTGTTCTTCCTTTTTAGCTCCCAAGAGTTCTCCCTTTTTGCTCCTCTACATTCTCAGATTTCTCCCAATTGTGTTATGGCTTCCCACAACTCCTAAACTTAGGTTTTTATCTCCAAATCCCGTTTTTAGTCATATGGGCCTAATTAAAATGACCCAAATACCCTCGTGTGGGTCCGGTTATGCCCCAAAATACCTTGTGACTCATTTACCGCTCCCGGGTACACGTTTTCGACTATCTCGACCCATCTGGACTCAACTGTTCACTCAAAATTGATATTCGAGTTAATTTATAAATGTCCTTATGTCACACCTAAATTAGTCTATACCCGACTCCCGACTGAGATAAATAAATGTCACATCACTAATATGCGTTATGACGTAAATTTATTATTACTAATCACTTAATTATTTAAATTCCATAAATATTAATCATTTACTCTCTTGATTAATATTTAATTAACTATTAACATAATTAATTTAATTAAATTACGACACACAGGTAATTTAAAATTTACCCGAATCAATTAAATATTTAAATGCACAGAAATACGTGGTGTTACATACTTTCCCCCTTACAAAGGAATTTTGTCACCAAAATTAGGTCATACCAGTGGTGAATAACTATGGATACTGCTCTAGCATATCCTCCACCCGCTCACATGTAGACTCGTCAGTATTATGATGACCCCACTATACTCTAACTAGTGGTACTACCTTAAATCGCAGCTTGTGCTCACTACGATCCAAAATAGCTACATGTCTCTCCTCATATACGATGTCTGGATGAAAGTCAATCTCCTCGAGTGGAATGTGCCAGAAAGCCCTCTCGTTCCTCTGATATTTCTTCAGCGATGCCATGTGACACACGTCGTGTATCCGTTGAAGATGCTCTGGCAAACCCAGTCTATAATCTACATGTCCCACTCTCTCAATGATAGGGAAAGGCCCCACATACTGCGGTGCTAGATTCCCCTTCTTACTGAACCTCATCACTCCTTTCATAGGAGACACCCGGACTAACACTTGATCGCCGACCTCTAACTCCACATGTCTCCGAACATCATCATCATAACTCTTCTGCCTATTCTGAGCTATCTGAATACGTCCCCAAATCAGCTCTATCTTGGTACTCATCTCCTAGATCATCTCTGGACCCAATAACTTATTGTCCCCCACCTCAAACCAATATGAGGGCGAATGATAAGGTCTCCCATAAAGCACCTCAAACGGTGCCATGCCAATCATAAACCAGTAAGAGTTGTTATATGCAAACTCTACCAAAGGAAGGTATCACTCCCATCATCCCCCAAAGTCTAAAATGCACATCCTCAGAATATCCTCCAGTATCTGATTAACTCTATTAGTCTTCCCGTTTGTCTGTGGATGATAGGGGGTACTCAACAGTAACTTTGTGCCCATGGCCTCCTGAAAGCTCTGCTAGAAGTTCGACACAAAAATCTTGTCTCTGTCAGACACAATGTTAACTGGCACCCCGTGTAACTTAGCTATCTCTGCTATGGACAACTGCGCGTATCGCATAGTCTCAAAATCTATACGAACTGGTAAAAAATGGGCTACCTTCTTCAACCAATCCACAATCACCCATATGGAATCATGACCCCTCTGTGATGTAGGCAACCCCGTAATGAAGTCCATAGAAATGCTCTCCCATTTCCACACGGGAATAACAAGTGGTTGTAGCATCCCTAAAGGTCTCTGATGATCAACCTTCAAGAGCTAGCACATAGCACATTTCGAGACAAACTCTGGTATGTCCCGTTTCATCCCTTCCCACCAGTACTACCTCCTCATATCCTGGTACATCCTCAACCGTAACACTGTGATATAAAATTGGTCTTAAGAACATCCTCCTCTCGAATATACAGCTGATGATACCCTGATCTCAAATCAATCTTTGAGAAGTATGCTTCCCTCTCAACTGATCAAATAAATCATCAATCCTAGGCAACGAATACTTATTTCGTATCGTCACCTTGTTCAGCTCCCGCTCCCTGTAGTCTATGTACAACCAAAGCGAACCATCCCTTTTTTTTTCACGAACAACACAGGCGCACCCGACGGCGATGTGCTCCACCGAATGAAGCCCTGACCGAAGAGGTATTGAATCTTATCTCTGAGATCATGCATCTTTGAAGGGGACATGTAGTAAGGTGCTCGAGTAATCGATCTCAAACCTGGTGCTAAATCGATAACGAACTTAATCTCCCTGCTAGGTGGTAACGCTGGTATCTCCTGAAATACATCCTCTAAATCCCTCACGATTGGAATCGAGTCTAATAGAATCACTACCTCGTATGAGGTCTCCTCCTCAATATAATACAAATGAGTGCACGACCCTCCCTCAGGAAGAGGCATCGCCACTAAGAACATCTCTTGTCCCGGAATGGAGAACACGATGGTCCTCTCGAAGCAATCTACCATCGCCCTGTATCCTTCCAACCAATCCATGCCTAGGATGACATCATATCCCTCTATATATAACACTAGAAGTTCTGCAGCTAGACCCAGTATCCCAATCTCAATATCGACTCCGCTACAAATCTAATGTATAAGTGACCCACTCCCCATCAGTGACTCTGCACACATAAGGAGACTACCCGCGGTCTCTAGAAAATCGACGGCTCTAGCAAATATGGTTTTAATAAATGAATGTGATGCCCAAGTAAAAAAAGTATCCTACCCTCATGCCCATGAATAGGAAACATACCCTCAACTGCTGGCGGCGCCTGAGGTGCTGGTGGAATGGGGACATCCCGGACGTTGTAAACATGCCTGTAGTGCATCTGCCCATGCTGTTGTGGGGCTGGCAGAGATGGTGCTGCTGGAGGCATCTGTACCTGCTACCCCTGATGGCCTCCCTGCTGCTGAACCCTACCTCTCTGTGGGCATTCCCTCTTAAAATGTCCAGTTTGTCCATAAACAAAGCAGCGCTTCTAACCGTCTCCCTGTCGCTGGCCCTGATGAGGCTGTCCCTAGTATTGGACCTGCTGGCCTCCTCCATTGTTCCATTGGCCCTGTCGACCCTAAGGAACCTGCTGCTGTTGATTAGGGTCCTACTCGCCCTGCCTGAACCCCTGACCTCCCTGTCGAAAATCTCTGAACTTAAACTTCTTAGCCAGATTCCCCTGCTGGAAATCATGTCCCTATTGGCTACCTATCTGCTGTTGGGCTCCACTAATAACACTCTCACCTGCCTTGCCCTGCTGGCTTGGATCGTCTCCCCTCTTACTTCCCTTTAGATGGAAGCGATGGTCTTAGCAGTACAATAAAGCGACATTGACAACGTCGGTATATGCCACCAGTGCGGGGTTCCCTATCAAATGCTACCTGATCCTCCAGGCTAAACCACTCATAAACCTAGACTTCTTCCGCTCTTCATTGCTCACCTCATCCGACACAAAATTTTCCAAACGGGTAAACTCCTCCTTGTACTCTACCACTGTACGCTCTCCTTGAGTCACCTCACTAAATTTCCTCCTCATCCCGGCCTCAACTGCTGGAGGAAAGTACTTGCGGTCAAACTGCACCCAAAAATCATCGATGGTCATCGACTCCCTATCTCCAATAGTGGTAATAGACTCCCACCACCGTAAAGCTTCCCCGGTCAACCTGAAAGTGGATAACATCTTCCTATATACCTCGCTGCAGTCAACCATACGCAAATGGTGCTACATATCCTTCTTCCAGTGGAATGTTAGGACTACCTCAGAACTCCCCTGAAACTCTGGTGGATGGCCCTTCTGAAAGGCCTCCCGAACTCTCTGCCACTCTGACGGCCCCGGGTGGGCTTGTGCAACTGGGTCCACTAGCTTCTGTGGCTGAGGCTAAGGGAAATGAGCTGCCATGGCTGCCATGGCTGCATTGATAGCCATGGCCACCACCTTCGCTATCTGATCAGTCATCACTAATCCTGGTGGGGCTTGCGGCAGTGGAACCTCTGGCTCCTATTGATCCTCCCTTCCCTCATCCATGGATGCTGTCTGAACAGGTCTACCTCTCTTAGGCGGCATCTAAAATTTAAAATGGGTTGTATTAGTTTACTATTTAATATAAGACTAAATAGCATAAGTGCGATAACTCATAAGGGTGAAGATAAATCAATATTCCTAATAATAGGGCTCTATATCAAACGAACGTTATTCTGAAACATAAAAAAAGCTGTACAGATCCTATGGACACGAGAACCTAATGCTATGATACCATCTGTGACACCCCGCCCAACAAAATACCGGGTGATCAGTCCTATATCAAATTAAAATAGGAATATTATTTGGTTCATTCTTAGCATCACTATCGAAAACTTTTTAAAACTTACTAACCACCTAATATTCAAAAAGATGGTGCCAAATTTTTATCTTTACTAATCCAAGACAAAAAATAAGTGCGGAATTAAAATAAAACATCCAATGCTGATAGAATGAATCATCACATAGAGTAATAAAAGTCTTGTCGAATAAACCACCGGCTAAATCCAAAACCAAACCAAACCAAACCAAACTAATAGAGAGTACTAAATCCCATACAATTTGAAAATAAACTAAAAAAAAATGTGAGCAACCTGCTCGAGATGGATTGATATGAATTCCTACACTAGGAATAGAAAAATAGATGTGTTTATCCAAATCCTGCAACATCCACATATGCTGCAGTTGCGAATCCCTGGAATGAAGTCACACCCGGCGTCCCTGTGGTTGGAAACCTAAAAGGTTTTGAAAATATATGATAGAAAGGGTTAGAACCAAAAACATTTTTGAAAATATTTAGCAAGTGATTAAATTCCAGTAATTTAAAATGCATGAATGCTCTTCATATTTAAGCTAGTGTCATACTCTCTTGAGGACAGACTCATCCCTCAACTAATGTACACACCTAATGCTTTCTTTATATCCCATCTAGTCTTCTATCCCGTAACTAGATACCTGATATAACTCCTGACAACCACCCTACTCAAACCCGAGTATTTTTAATATATGATTTATAAGTTATTTATCACTTTAACTTATTTAATCATTTTACCTTGGAAACCATATAACATTTACTAGTTATATAAATAATATAATGTCCTCCATGTATTAAATTACCCATATATAATTATCTATCCCATTATGTACGTAGAGCTATATTATAACATTCACACATATGCCGAATATACATAAATCCATCCTCCCGAGTAATACCTCACCGAATGTATTCTCTAAAGTATTATCATCCCAGGTCTACTTAGTCCCTTCTGGAGTTTCGAGACAACTATGGTTCGTGGAATTGGAACGTAAATAATAACGTAATGGAGGCGATCATATTCCCCCTAGTATGAGGATATCATCTCAATGTCCCACCTCTGTAATTGGATGCTATGACCTGGAGATATACTCGTCCTACTCCTCAAGCTAGAGGACTTACCCACATCGCGCAACCTCCCTTGATAGCACTAGAGTATAAATTAAATAAATTTTTAATCACTGATATTTAAGCACACACAATATATATATACTATCACACTACCATATATATACTTTAAATTAAATCCCGGCTTTATCGTGTACAATATCCGTAGCACTTAGCCTAAAATATTCCTAAGTCTATGGTCCGATTCTAATTAACTTAATATACCCATTAATTTACTTTATAATTTTCCCAAGTCTATGGTCCCACTCTAACTTAATTAATTTACTCAATAATTAAATTAATACCTTGGTATCTCTCAACCAATTATAGGGACTTGCTCACTTGGCCCGAAATTTAATATCCGAAATTAAATGCCCAAATTCCCTTTAATAAGTTTGTCACACCCTTATTTATTTATTCCAATCTTAATGTTTCTCTCACATTAAATATAAAACAACCTGTTTGTCCCTAAAGTCCCAAACAATCCCAGATTTAAGACGCTTCCTTACTGTACATAATTCTCCCTTAAATTTCAAACCAGGTCGATCAATACAGCAGAAACAAAGTGGGATGAATTTTCCATCTCATTCGAAGGAGAGACGGCGTCGTAGGAACTACTAGTGATGCCGTTTGAACGACAATCACCGTCATTCAAACCAGAGAACTGGTCGTTCGAATGACCTGCAACGTTTTCTCTCTCGTCCATAATCAGTTCTCCACCATTAACAAAACCTTATAACCTTTCTTACCCAGAAATCAAACCCATAATTTACACAGTAGGTTCTACGAATCAAAACAAAACCCAATATCTTTAACCCCCAATTTATATCTCCAATTATTAATAAAGATATGAATCCATATGATTTTTCCACAACTTTTTCAGTCAATAATATCTCTAATTAACTTACAATTTCTTCACAGTATAATATGAATTCATAATCTGTAATGACCCCATTTTCTTATGGCAATATATAATTGTCTTCTTTCAATTTCGTCACACTTACTATCTAATAATGATACATTATTACATATATGATATTCTGAGTTCTTAATATGACAGATCCCGTTTTTAAATTTGAAGAATCAAGGGTAAAATGGGTCAAACTGAGATTTTATGGCACATCCTAAGCTAAGTGATAAGTTTTGGGGTAGAAAATGTAATTTATGAAACTTTAGGGACTTGGTTTTAATAAAGAAAGTTTTAGGGACCAAAATGAAAAAAGGGGCCTTTTTGTAAATAAAATATTTTTAGGGACCTATAAGAAATATTGAAAATATATGGTGTGAAATTACCAAAATGTCCTTCAGGTGCAAAATAACCCTTATACCCTTAATACCTTTCCACCTCATGCTCGGTTTTGACACCTCCACCGTACACGTGTCATCGTTAGAGGAAAAGCCAAAACACGTGTCGTTGTTAGAGGAGAAGCTAAAACACGTGTCGCAGTCCAGTGAAATAAGATTGCAAGATGCCTCCGTTACGCGACACGTCAACCCTGACTCCTATTGTAAAAACTTGGTCAGCATGGGCACGTGTCAATGCCCTGATATCTTTGGAAAACTATAAATAGGGCCTTTGGGGATCATTTGAAACACACACCAATTCCTTGAGAATTATAGAAAGAAATAGTGAGAGAAAGTGTGAGAAAGTTTAAGAAGAAGTTCTTAGGGATATTAATCTTAAGGTAATCTTAATGTTATAATGCATCTTTATAGTTTTAATTTATTGTTTTATAGCTTTTATTAGTAGTTATGCTGGTAAAATACAATAAAGAATTCACTAATCAAAACTTAAAATTTAGAACAAATCCAAGTTGATTTTATAAACTTGTTTGAAATTATAAGCTTTTAAAAATGATTCTTTTTAAAGAAATTGCTCATTATTATGGAATCCCATTTAAGTAATTCCAAAGTCAGGCCCGGTGAAGTTCTGTCTAGATGATATGGTATTTAAGTGGTGCCCCTGTGACCCTCCATCTCTACTAGGAACCGAATGATGAGGAAAGACTATGAATTGAATTCTTCAATTACGATCAATGAGTTTTAAAAGTTAACAAATAGGGATTCAGTAATCCTTTAAAAGAAGAGGTTAGTATAGTATAAACTGGACCTTAGAATGTGTACTTAAGTCTTTATCAGATTAACGTGTGATCGAAGACTCAATACCAGTACATTTGACCTCCATTTTGGGTGAGTACTCTGACATTCCTTGTGTATTTTGATTATTTGATATTATGAAAACTATATATATTTTATGAACTGATTTTATTTTATAAATTCACGTGATACCGATGACTGATTCAATTGTGATATGTTTATATTTGTCCATATAAACATACCGATTAAAATGATTATTGAAAAGGATATTGAATATTGAAAATATGATTCGGCCTAAGGGACCTCTTTACTGACTGACGTTCCTAGCTGGGTTATCGATGGTGTGCCCTAAATAATGCGTTGTGACGAACATGTTCAATTGACCCTCAACTACCAGGGTATAATACGGTAGAAGAATACGGTATTAGAGTGTACTTGGCCATCAAACTGATATGATTGAAAGAAAAAGATATCACATTTGATTTGTTGCATTCGTCTTATTCTGAGCTATCCAATTGTGATATATATACTTTCATTTCAAAATATATATCTATTTACTGCAAGTTCCTATCCATATATGTATATGCCTTCTCTTTTGACTTGAATAGGTATCTATTTTCTGAAAACCCTGGAATGTCTGGAGATTGAACCTCATTCGTCTTTTAGCTGATGTTGTATAAATAAACATTTTTCAGGAAACGTTTAGGCTCACGGACGGAACGAAAATGGACTATTTTAAAGATTTAGCTTTTAGAGCTCTTTTAGTAAAATGTTTATTTAGAGCATGTCTGGCTCTCTTGTAATAAGGTTTAAATTTTCTCTTAAGTTTTAACTCGTTGTTACTTGTAATATATACGAAATTTCCTTTAGAAAGCTCTAATGGCGTAATTCCTTTACTTTCAGTATTTTATGATTCATAACCATGTGATAATACATCCATTGCATTTATTTAAGGAAACAATTAAATCAGAATATTTATTGCCTTGGTGGCATGTCAAGACACTCGTTCCCTAATACTATTTTGGGTCTGGGTCGTGACAGAGGTGGTATCAGAGCATAGGTTATGAACCCGTAGACTACTGAACATAAGTTTCGAACGTTATAGATTTTAAGTTTCCATACATAGGATAGAGGATTAAATATCCGACTTATGTGATAACCCTCCACATGTATTAAAATATATATAATTATTTATATATCATTGTTCTTCTAAATTGCAATCTTGAGCTAGTATAATACATCTTACGTTTGGCCATGACTGTAGAAAATGACCAAGGCAAGATCAACTCCAGGAACTAGTGGTTTGAGTATGGAAGGACTGGAAGGTGCATACAAGGCAATTGAAAGTCTAGCAAGAATTGTGGAGCATTAAGTGAATAATGGAGCACCAAGGAATCTTGAACTAAGTAGTTGTACTATTGAACAGTTCAAGAAGTTGAATCCGCCGTCTTTTAAAGGGACTCCTAACCCCACTGATGCAGAAAACTGGGTGATGCAAATGGAAAAGATGTTAGGTGTTCTTAAGTGTACAGATGAACAACAGGTTTTATTTGGAACATTCATGTTAGAAGGTGAAGCCGAACATTGGTGGAGAATGACTAAGAGAATGCATGGGGAAAGGAATAATCCCATAGGTTGGAATGACTTCTTAGTGATCTTCTATGAGAAATACTTTCCCGAAATGGTGCAAGACCAAAAAGCAGCTGACTTCATGGGTCTGGTTCAAGGAAATATGATGGTTAGTCAATATGAGGCAAAGTTTACTGTGTTATCCCGTTTTGCACCTCATGTTGTGATAACCGATGTTTTAAGAGCCAATAAGTTTGAACGTGGGTAAAGGTTGAATATTCGTAGCCGAATTTCCATCCTAAAGTTGACATCATATAATGACGTGGTGTCTAGGGCAACAATAGATGAGAAGGATAGTGAAGAATATAATCAGGTTAGAGAGGGGAAGAGGAAGTTTGGAGAATAAAGAGGAAGGAACCCCAATAACAAACCCTTTAGGACTATACCTAATATAGGACAACCTTTAGTAAACAAACCCTTTAATGTTGATAAATGCCAACGTTGTGGTAATATTCATAGAGGGCGACCGTGTTACCTGGAGACGGGGAGTTGCTTTGGGTGTGGCCAAAAGGGACATAAAATGCGAGATTGTCCTAACAAAGGGAAGGCGGTAACAAAGACTTCTAATGACAATAAGGATTAAGGCAGACAAGGTAGAGTCTTTAATCTTTCCGATGCAAAGGCTTCTAATGCAGTAGTGTCAGGTACACTTTATATATGTGCACAACCTTTTCAAGTTTTAATTGATCCTGGTTCTACCCATTCATTTGTGTCTGTGCATTTTGTTAATAGCTTTCCTAATATTCCTGAATCCTTGAATCATATCATACACGTTTCTACTCCTTCGGGTGAGTTATTGACGGGAACATTAGTATATAAGTCTTGCCCTATAAATGTCAGTAGTCATAAACTATTCGCTGATTTGATAGTTTTAGACATAAGAGATTTTGAAGTCATTTTGGGGATGGATTGGTTAGCATCATATCATGCTAGGGTGGATTGTTTTGAGAAGAGAGTTATTTTCCAAATTCCTAACCAACCAAAATTCAGTTTTGAAGGAAACTAGCATCTTATCTCCCATGCGTATTATTTCAGCAATGCAAGCTTGTAGTTTTCTTAAGAAGGGATGCCAAGGATTCCTTGCCAGTGTTATTGATTTGCAAACAAAAGAGCCTAGTTTAGAAGATAATCCTATAGCTGGGCTTTTTCCAGATGTTTTTCCAGATGATTTGCCCAGTATACCTCCTAGTAGAGAAGTAGAATTTACGATTGACCTTGTTCCTGGAACCACACTAATCTCAAAACCACCTTATCGCATGGCACCTTTATAATTAAGGTAATTAAAAGTTCAATTACAAGATCTATTAGACAAGGGTTTTATTAGACCTAGTATATCCCCTTGGGGTGCTCTAGTGTTATTTGTTAAAAAGAAGGATGGGACGATGATGTTATGTATAGATTATCGTGAACTAAATAAGGTGCCCATTAAGAATAAATACCCCTTACCTCGTATAGATGATTTGTTTGACCAACTGCAAGGTGCGCAAGTATTTTCAAAGATTGACCTCAGGTCAGGCTATCACCAATTGAAGATTAAGGAAGAGGATATTTCGAAATCAGCTTTTCGTACTAGATATGGTCACTATGAATTTCTTGTGATGCCATTTGGATTAACTAATGCACCGGCCGCTTTTATGGATATGATGAATAGAGTGTTTAGGAAATATCTGGATCAGTGTGTGGTTGTTTTCATTGATGACATCCTTATTTATTCCAAAGGTATTGAAGAACACGAGAAGCATTTGGAGATAGTATTACAAATCCTTAGGAAAGAGAAATTATATGCGAAATTAAAGAAGTGTGAATTTTGGTTGCCTAGTGTTTCTTTTCTAGGACATGTCATATCCAAGGAGGGAGTGTCGGTTGATCCTCAAAAAATCGAGGCTATACTAGATTGGCCAAGACCAACTAATGTAACGGAGATTCGTAGTTTTGTAGGATTAGCAGGTTATTATCGAAGATTTATTGAAGGATTTTCTAGTATTGCCAAACCTCTGTCTAGGTTAACACAAAAGATGGTGAAATATGAATGGTCTGAGGAAGTTGAGAATAGTTTTCGAGAACTTAAGAATCGATTAGTAACTGCCCCAATTTTGACTATTCCTTCCGGTACAGGAGGATTTGTGATTTATAGTGATGCTTCTAAAAATGGTTTGGGATGTGTGCTAATGCAAAATGGAAAAGTTATAGCTTATGTCTCGAGACAATTAAAACCCCATGAGAAAAATTATCCAACCCATGACTTAGAATTAACAGCGGTGAATTTTTGCTCTTAAGATTTGGAGACATTATTTGTATGGTGAGACTTGTGAGATTTATACCGATCATAAGAGTTTGAAATATATCTTTACTCAGAAGGAATTAAACATGAGACAAAGGAGGTGGTTAGAATTGATGAAGGATTATGATGTAAATATTCACTATCACCCGGGGAAAGCTAATGTACTTGCCGACGCTTTGAGTAGAAAGTCTACACCAAATTTAGCATGTCTTATTACCATCCAGGTGTAATACCCCGTATTTTTATGCTATATTAATTTGGGGATTTATTAAATTTAACGTGAATGAATTATTTAATAAAAATCCGGATATTAATTATGTTATAATTATTAACGTGACGAGAGTTAGTAATTATGGGAAATTTGTTGAATATTACTAATGAGCAAAGTAATATATATGATATTGGTTATATTGAATGTCATGAGTGAATTAAATGACAATTTCGGAAATTTAAGTCGGGACGTGCTTGTGTCACGTCGGGACTAATTTTTGTTAAATAAAAAGTGAATATTTTATAAGTTGCCCATATGGTCGTTTTGAGTGCACCAACGCGTCCGGAAGGGTCGAGATAGTCAGAAAAGTGTACCCGGGGGTGTAGTTTGGGTCTCGGGGCGTTTTTAGGCCTAATTAGTAACCCGGGAGGACATTTTGGTCATTTTACATTTATGGGTAATTAAAGACACGAAAATCAGAAGGGCTATATCTGATATTGAGGTTGTCACCTAGGGTTAGAAATTACCAAAACCTAGAACGGCCATTGGAGAAGATAGGAGAGAGCTCTCAAGCAAATTCAAGGCCCAAAACTCAACGGTTTGCGCCGCCGCCACCACCAACGCGTAGATCGCGAGACGGGGAACGCAACCACACCAAAATCAGTCGCAATCCAGACTTCTGAAAATCCCATTCAAGTGTTTATCTTGCTATTTTCGTTGATGCAATTTACATACTAGTTTAGGAATGATTAGTGATGAAATATATGGAAGAAAACCCAAATTTTGATAGGAATTTGCATGTAGTAAAGACTTAAACCTTATTCTGGAAGTCTCTTGTGATATAGAAAGATAACCCACGAAATTTGGTTGTAATTAAGAAAGAAATTCTGGGGTAAAACAGATTAGAACCATTATTTAGAGATTTCAGGGTTCTTGAAGTTGTGTATGAATTTTGGGTTGATAATTCGTGTTTAAATGATAGACATACCCATGCCTTACGTTAAAAACATCTGGTATATTGTTATAATGTTAGTAGTAGAATTTTTGGAAAGTTATGTATGAAAATGGTTTTGACACTTAGCTTAATTATTTAGGGTGTTAAATTGGAAAATTTATTTTTATCGACAGTGATGCTGAGAATGAACCAATTGTTTACCTTGATTTAATTTAATAAAGGAGTGATCGCTCGGTATTTAATTAGGCGGGGTGTCACAGGTGGTATCAGAGCATCAGTTTCTAGTGTCCATAGGATCCGTACGGCTTATTTCGCTTTCAACTTAACGTTTTTGCTATAGAGCCCTATTTTTTAGGATTGTTGTACTCTTGCTTTTACGTTTAAGTCTTCAGCTATTTGAGATTTGATAATAACTGTAGACTAATAAACTTGTTCACGTTTCAGATGCCTCCGAGACGTGCTCCGAAGGATAGGCATGCCCAGGCCGAACAACCAGCAGTTCCGGCACAAGGCACGATGAATGCAAATGAAGTAGCCGCCATTGTTGCTCAGGCGGTGAATGCCGCACTAGTGGTGGTTCAGCAGGCTCCACCCCAGGTTCAGGCAGTGGCGCCAGTACCAGCACAACTTCCATCTGCATGGGAGAGGGTTCGGGATGATTTTTAGAAAGCGCATCCCGCTGAGTTCTCTAGTAGCTCCGATATTGTCACAGTTAGCCAATGGAAGAAAGACATCCAGCGGCATCTCCGTATGTATGAGTGCACCGACGTGCAGAAGCAGTTATTGGCTTCCTTTAAGCTAGTGGGAGCCACTTTGCAGTGGTGGGAGTCCACTACCACTTTGGAACACGATCCCTATTCAGTTGTTCTGGGAGCGGTTTGACCGCAAGTATTTTCCACCCGCCGTGCAGACTGAGATGAGGCGGAGATTACTGAATCTGAAGCAGGAGAGTCTTACTGTAGCGGAGTATGAGGAGGAGTTCACGAGAATTCTCACCATTGTGCCAGATGAGGCACCTACAGATAGCAAGAAGATTATGCTGTTTGTCGACGGGTTAGCTTGGAGGATCCGTCAGCACCTTATTGGGAATTTATCCCTGAGTACTTTCACTGATGTACTCAATGCCGCGTTGCTACATTGCCAGGATCACCGCTTCCATCTGCAGGGAAGCAAGAGAGCAGGAGAGTCCAGCCAACAGGGCAGGGCCGGGGTAATAGTGCCAGTGGGGCACCATCTCATGGACAGACTCGTCAGCATGAGCAGAGTTCCCATCAGGGGGACCCTGCTAAGCGATTCCATTCAGGTGATTCCAGGCAGGGATTCGGGGGTTTTAGGCAGGGCCATCAGGGCCAGCCTAATCAGCAGGGCCAGCAAGGCCAACATCGACAGCAGGGTCAGCAGCAGGGCCATCAGGGCCAACAGCGTGTCCATCAGGGCCAACAGGGCCAGTGGCGTAATGGTAACGGCCAGCAGGGCCGCGATCAATAGGGCTAGAGAGGAGGCAACTTCAAGGGCCGATGTTTTGGGTGTGGTAGGCACGACCATAGGCGCCAGGGTTGTCCAGAGGGAGATAGGGCCCCACAGCAGCAGGGTGCCCGTAATGAGCCACAGAGACCACTTTTTCCACCTGCCCTCCCAGCTCCAGCCCAGGTGCCAGCCCTACCAGCCGTTCCAGCAGCTCCAGTGCAGCAGGGGTAATTACAGTATGGACGTGTCTATAACGTCCACCAGGTAGCAGCTCCACATGCACCACCCGCGATTGAGGGTATGTTTCCTATCCATGGTACTATGGGTCGGGTTTTGTTTGATACGGGGGCAACGCATTGTTTTATAGCTACGCATTTTGCGAAGGCCTTAGGGTTGTTAGCCACAGCAGAGAGCACAGTGACGTGTGTAGACTCACCATTGGGGAGTGGGTACCTTATTTTCTTTATATGCTGGGGAGTGGGGGTAGAGATTGGTAGCTTGGTATTACCTGCAGACATGTTAGTTTTAGACATGCACGAGCATGACGTGATTATTGGTATGGATTGGCTCGCAGCTTATAGAGCCATGATTGATTGCTTCGGTGGGAGCATTGTTTTTACCATTCCGGGGAAAGAGATGTTTGTAGTGGCGATGCCTCGTCTAGAGGGAGGTTCGACCTCTCATTTGTATTACATTAAGGAGGATACCTCTAAGGAGGTTGTGATCCCCTTGGATTCGATCCCAGTTGTCAGGGAGTATTCCGATGTGTTTCAGGAGATACCAGGCCTACCCCCCAGTCGAGAGATAGACTTTGTCATAGATTTATTGCCAGATACGAGACCTATAGCACGCGCACCATACCGTATGGCTCCGGCAGAGATGCGAGAGCTACGAGATCAGATAGATCAACTGTTAGGTCAGGACTTCATTCGTAGGAGTACCTCACCTTGGGGCACTCCAGTCTTGTTTGTGAAGAAGAGAGATGGTTCACTGAGATTGTGTGTGGACTACCGGGAGTTGAACAAGGTCACGATATGGAATAAGTATCCATTGCCTTGAATCGATGATCTGTTCGACCAGTTGAGGGGAGCAACTTTCTTTTCGAAGATAGATCTGAGGTCGGGGTACCATCAGTTGCGTATTAGAGAGCAGGATGTTTCAAAGACTGCCTTCTTGACGAGATATGGGTCCTATGAGTTCAGGGTGATGCCGTTCGGACTCACAAATGCTCCAGTCGTCTTCATGGACTTAATGAACCGAGTATTCATAGAGTTCTTGGATCAGTTTTTCATCGTCTTCATAGATGACATCTTGATATATTCACACTCCGAGGAGGAGCATGCCGAGCACTTGAGGCAGGTTCTTCAGACTCTACGAGAGCATCAGTTGTATGCTAAGTACGAGAAGTGTGGATTCTGGTTGCGAGAAGTATAGTTCTTGGGCCATGTTGTTTCTGAGAAGGGGATTGCAGTTGACCCGAGCAAAGTGTCAGCGGTGAGGGAGTGGGGATAACCCACGACACCGACGGAAGTGCGTAGTTTCTTGGGATTAGCCGGATACTACAGGAGATTCATTCGGGGATTCTCCAAAATAGCGGGTCCATTGACCAATCTGACTCGTAAGGGGGTACCATATGTTTGGGATGACGCTTGTCAGTTGGCTTTCGACGAGCTGAAAGACAAGCTTACTTCAGCGCCAGTCCTTGCGTTACCGAATCCGGGTGTGGAGTACCTGGTTTACACCGATGCGTCCTTACGGGGACTTGGGGGAGTACTTCAGCAGGAAGAGAAGGCTATAGATTTTGCCTCCCGCAAGCTTAAGTCGCATGAGAAGAATTACCCCACCCACGACCTGGAGTTAGCAGCGGTCATCTTTGCATTGAGGATATGGAGGCACTATTTGTTGGGAGAGAAATTCCGTTTGTTCACAGACCACAAGTCGTTGCAGTACCTGTTCACTCAGCGAGAGCTGAATATGCGTCAGCGCAGATGGCTAGAGTTTGTGAAGGACTACCAGTTCGACATTCAGTATCATCCAGGAAAGGCCAACATAGTTGCTGATGTGTTGAGTCGTAGACCGGTAGACGAAGTAGCAGACATCTGGAAAGCAAAATGGAAGGAGTTGGGTCACCAGGACGCAGTAGCACATTCTTTCATATCCATGATGTCAGTCACACCCGAGATTGTTACGAGGGTGATACAGGCACAAACCACAGACCCGTTTTGCCAGGAGCTGATTGTGAGACTTCTAGCCGAGGGTTCTGAGTCCTATTCTGTTAGTTCTGATGGAGGTTTATGGTTTAATGGGAGATTGGTGGTTCCAGAAGGAGCAGAATTACGTCATGCAGTGATGGCTCATTCTCATGGGTCCCGATTTGCAGTACATCCGGGAGGCGATAAGATGTACCAGGATATGAGGCGACAATACTGGTGGAGTGGGATGAAGAAGGGCATCGCCGAGTTCGTGTCCAAGTGTCCTACCTGCCAACTGGTAAAGGTGGACCACCAGAAACCGTCAGGATTGCTTCAGCCATTGGAAGTACCCGCATGGAAGTGGGAGAGTATTTCCATGGATTTTATTACAGGGTTGCCTACATCACAGCGGGGCCACGATTCTATCTGGGTGATTGTTGACCGTTTGACCAAGGTGGCTCATTTTCTGCAGGTGCGGAAAGATTATACCACAGGTCAGTATGCTCATTTGTTCATCGCTGAGATTGTCAGATTACACGGGGTGCCCCTGAATATTGTGTCAAATAGGGACAAGATTTTTGTGTCACGTTTTTGGGAAAGCTTTCAGGAGGCTATGGGTACTGAGTTGAGGTTGAGTTCAGCTTACCACCCACAGACAGATGGGCAGACAGAGCGTACTAATCAGATGTTAGAGGATATGCTACGCATGTGTGTTTTCGATTTTGGAGGAGGTTGGGAGCCACATCTTCCACTGGTAGAGTTTGCTTATAATAACTCTTATCAGTTCACGATTGGGATGGATCCATTTGAGGCTTTGTATGACAGGCCTTGTCGTTCCCCAGCTTGTTGGCTCGAAGTGGGGGATAACAAGTTGCTAGGACCAGAGGTGATTCAGGAGACCTCCGCGAGGATTGAGATGATCAGGAGTCGCATTCGGGTAGCCCAGGACAGGCAGAAGAGCTACGCCGATGCGAAATGGTTCTTCCGGGAGTTTAGTGTGGGGGACCAAGTGTTATTGCGTGTATCTCCTATGAAAGGAGTGATGAGGTTCGGGAAGAAAGGGAAATTGGCCCCGAGGTACGTGGGACCATTTCCCATCATCGAGAGGATTGGTCCGGTAGCATACAGATTGGGATTGCCAGAACATTTACATCGCATCCACGATGTATTCCACATCTCGTCGTTGAGACGATATCTTCGGGATGATATGGCCCATACTCACATTGCGATAGATGAGATCGACTTACAGCCTGATAGCTCTTACGAGGAGAGACCGGTGGCTATCCTAGACTATAGTGAGAGGCGATTGAGGTCGAAGATAGTTCCACTTGTGCGGGTCCAGTGGGAGCATCATAATGTGGAGGAATCCACTTGGGAGCGCGAGGCAGATATGCGCGAGAGATATCCGGATTTGTTTTTACCAGGTATGCCTTATTTTTTGAATTTCGGGACGAAATTCCGTTATTAGGGGGGAAGTATGTAATACCCCGTATTTTTATGCTATATTAATTTGGGGATTTATTAAATTTAACGTGAATGAATTATTTAATAAAAATCCGGAAATTAATTATGTTATAATTATTAACGTGATGAGAGTTAGTAATTATGGGAAATTTGTTGAATATTACTAATGAGCAAAGTAATATATATGATATTGGTTATATTGAATGTCATGAGTGAATTAAATGACAATTTCGGAAATTTAAGTCGGGACGTGCTCGTGTCACGTCGGGACAAATTTTTGTTAAATAAAAAGTGAATATTTTATAATTTGCCCGTATGGTCATTTTGAGTGCGCCAACGCGTCCGAAAGGGTCGAGATAGTCAGAAAAGTGTACCCGGGGGTGTAGTTTGGCTCTCGAGGCGTTTTTAGGCCTAATTCGTAACCCGGGAGGGCATTTTGGTCATTTTACATTTATGGGTAATTAAACCCACGAAAATTAGAAGGGCTATATCTGATATTGAGGTTGTCACCTAGGGTTAGAAATTCCCAAAACCTAGAACGAGCATTGGAGAAGAGAGGAGAGAGCTCTCAAGCAAATTCAAGGCCCAAAACTCAACGGTTTGCGCCGCCGCCACCACCAACGCGTAGATCGCGAGACGGGGAACGCAACCACACCAAAATCAGTCGCAATCCAGACTTCTAAAAATCCCAGGCAAGTGTTTATCTTGCTATTTTCATTGATGCAATTTACATACTAGTTTAGGAATGATTAGTGATGAAATATATGGAAGAAAACCCAAATTTTGATAGGAATTTGCATGTAGTAAAGACTTAAACCTTATTCTGGAAGTCTCTTGTGATATAGAAAGATAACCCACGAAATTTGGTTGTAATTAAGAAAGAAATTCTGGGGTAAAACAGATTAGAACCATTATTTAGAGATTTTAGGGTTCTTGAAGTTGTGTATGAATTTTGGGTTGATAATTCATGTTTAAATGATAGAAATACCCATGCCTTACGTTAAAAACATCTGGTATATTGTTATAATGTTAGTAGTAGAATTTTTGGGACGTTT
The DNA here is from genome assembly GCA_949130495.1 of Sambucus nigra. Taxonomy (NCBI): domain Eukaryota; kingdom Viridiplantae; phylum Streptophyta; class Magnoliopsida; order Dipsacales; family Adoxaceae; genus Sambucus; species Sambucus nigra. Next base: position 394,186,844 of record OX422215.1, read on the forward strand.
GGTTTTGGAAAATATGGATTTGGATGAAGAAAAGTGGTAGAACCCGTAACTGCAATTCTGTAGAAATCGAAATACCTGCTTGATCGATCGATCGAGCCCAGAGCTTCGATCGATCGAAGGTTCGATCGATCGAGCCCCAGACCTCGATCGATCGACCCCTCCTGGCAGACTCATGTTTCCCTTATTAATTAGTTGAAATTCAAATTTATTGTGAGATAATTCTTGGGCATCCTTAATGAAATATTTTGGGGGATAGGGAAGACCAGTAGGACATGTGAATAAATTTTGGGACCCTTGATGACGGGCAAAGATTGTATTTTAGGATAATTCCATAAGGGTCGGTAAATTTATGATTTAAATAGAGAGAGACACGTAAGTGAGTTACTTTGGGACAAATATGTATACCTACTGAATTTTATGATTGGGATGATAGAATCCATGAAGCGTTAGGTAGTAAGTGGAAAAGTTCCTCAACTTAAAGTAAGATTTTGAATGGTTATACGTGATAACTATATAATGTGAAATAAATGCGAATAACGTAATTATGGGAATTGAGAATTTACCCAATATTGATATGGTAATATTAGTATAATTATATGATTGTGTATGCATGTACTATCTATGTGTGAAAATCATGCCCACGCTACTTGCTATCCCTGAGGTTTCCGCGCTGGGACAGTCTTATCTCGATGGGACCTTTATGGGGGATATTGACTTGTACCCTAGAAGATAGATATCCTTGGTACAGGCTATCGGAATGATAGTTCAGACGGTCCTAAGAGGTGCGGGTATGTGCTTTCCTCTTAGAGACTTGGAATCTATGCTTCGCCTCATTTTGTTTGTGTATAGGTATCCTTGGTACAGGCTATCGCAGTGATAGTTCAGACGGTCCTACGAGACTTGGAATCTATACTTCATCTCAATATTGTTTGAGTATGTGTTAATACAATTCGAGAGTGATTCCGAATTTGTATTCCCCTTAATATGAGTGATATGGGATTTGGATAGTAGAGTATGCCCGCACCATAGTTTTTTTTTTGGGTGCTGTTCTGTTATATATATTTTACGAGTAGTTAATATATATATGAAATTCTGAAATTTGGAACTGTCTACTGAAATGTGATATGTAGGACATAGTTGATGACTCAATTATAAATACTTGTTTTGAGAAAGTATAATATGTCACTGGAAAACTTTATTGATTTTATAAAGTTAAAATGGAGAACTTTGGTTACTAATTGAAACATCCTTTTCAAAATGAAATTGTTGAATTTTGAATCTTACGAGAAATCTAAGATAAGTTAAATCATTGGGAAGATTAGTGCGATACATGATAAGACAAACCATTGGGAAGGTTAGTGTGATAGGTGTGCACATTAGAAGAGAGGTGAGAATTTCTCAAGAGAGTGTCGCACTAATATGTTGTTGCATTGGCCTGTATCAATTTAAATACTTGCTAAATGTATTTTAAATCAAACAAACTTTCGGGCTCTGACCCGTTTTCTCTCTCTCTCTCTCTCTTGTATATATATGTATGTATTACAGGTGCCCAGCCACAGGGGCGTCTTGCTTACGATCTCTTGGAAGGAACGCGCTGCAGCTTAAGTGGGAGTTGCAGGTCTCTTGATTAGACGACTTCGTTCATTCAGATCCACTCTTAGTATTTTCATTTAGATGGGCATGTGTAGCCCTTTCCATTATTTCATTGTTATTGGACATTTGTATTTAAGTTATTTCCAGTATTGTTACTATGGGATTTATTCAGTTTGGATGTATGACTTTAGATTTCGTATGTTGACATTCGATTGACGAATGTATTAAATTAATTGGACTATGTTGCAGAATTTAAATGTGGTGTGATTCTTACTTATTGAATGTGGTTAACTAAAATAAATAAATAATTTTTCTTTAAATTTTTTTTTGGAAAGTTATGTATGAAAATGGTTTTGACACTTAGCTTAATTATTTAGGGTGTTAAATTGGAAAATTTATTTTTATCGACAGTGATGCTGAGAATGAACCAACTGTTTACCTTGATTTAATTTAATAAAGGAGTGATCGCCCGGTATTTAATTAGGCGGGGTGTCACACCAGGAAGCTCTATTAAAAGATTTGAGAAGTATGGAAATAGATGTACGTATTTATAGCGAAGGAGGAATAATCGCAAACTTACAAATACAACCCACGTTGATGGAAAGAATTAAAGTTGCACAAGTAAATGACCCACAACTGAAGAAGATTAAAGAAGAGGTTATTGAAGGGAATAAAATTAAATTTACGATACGAGATGATATATTAAGGTTTGGAAATAGAGTCTGTATACCTAGTGATGCCCAACTAAAGAGGCAGATTTTGGAGGAAGGTCATTACTCGAGATTCACAGTTCATCCCGAAAATACCAAGATGTACAGAAATCTCCGAGAAGTGTTTTGGTGGAATAACATGAAAAGGGAGATAGCAGAGTTTGTATCTCAGTGTTTTATCTGTCAACAAGTAAAAGCTGAACATAAAAAACCGTCAGGATTATTACAATCTAAACATACACACACACACATACATACACACCAACTAACTAACTAACCTAAACTCACTCACATCCTAACACACCCATCACCTACTATTCATCATCTTCTCGAAACCACACGCACATTCTCTCTCCTCTTACCTCCATTCCTTCTCTCCTCTCTCCTACTCACATCTTCATCAAAACTCCCCACAAACCCATAACCTGAAATCCCAACAATTTGACCCGATTTCAACCCCTGCCATCGGAGCAACCTATTTTCGACCAGAAATAACAACCGAACATACCCGCTGCTGTGCCACCCCGCTTAAAATAATAATGGGTGGCCAACCCTATACAATAATTAATCAGGAATATCAAGTGGATCATTCTCATCATCTACTGAAGATACTAAAATAAACATAGCTAACTTCCCAATACTATAAAAAGCGGGTGCCCAATTTTTCTCTCTAAAACATACAATGCCTTAACCAACAAGCAACACAATAACTACTGAACATGGTAAGGTACACACACGTGCTAAGATAACAGAATATTTCTATAGTTTACCAGAAATACACAAAAGAAAATACCCGAATATGTTGTCGGTCACAGAGAATACAATAACCTCAGGAAAGAAATATAAAATTCTACAAACACAACCCTTGGGTGTAAGCCCAATATACAAACTGAATCCTAAACTAGAGTTACAAAAGATAGGAAATGGCTATAAAAAAATCCCATAACAGTTCGCAACTTCTATGGCTCCACGAATACACTGGATAGAAGACATCATTGGCGTCCTGGCGGAGGAACACCTAAAATAATACAATATATATAGCAAGAGAAAAATATAAACGGGGCAGAGCCCGAGATATGAAACATTTTATCAAGTGCATTAAAATGCATAATAATTATAAATGCACTATAACATGATTAAAGTGGAGTCGCACTCTCCTAGAAATCCAACTCACCCCTCAACTAGAGCGCGCACCTAAACGTATGCACATGGTCCTTAAATAACTACCCAACACTTTCTAGGGACAATTTAATCCAACCTATGCCAAATCCACACTCGCATAACCCATCATCTAAAACATAACCATAAACTTCCGATTCTACCATAATCCATATATGTATCTAAACTTATTTTAACATATAAATTTACATATACATATCACTCACTAGAATTTAACGGATTCTAGTTATTAACTTACACGAGTGATTAGCATCTAATGCTAAGGACTAAACTTCTATTAACACTCAACATTGCACTGCGTTTTGTGCCGGACGTCTCGCAAAGCGAAATCCAAACAAGGAACCCCCCGATACACTACTCGTTGACAATGTGGATCGTCGAGGTCCATTATGCCCTCGATGCACGATGCATATAACATCAACTACTTATTTAAAATATTTCTAGAATTTTTTCTCAAAAAGCATTGTTTCACTATACAATATAAATCCGAGTACTAAGGATTAAACTTTTCTCCACTCCCAACATTGCACTGCGTTTCGTGTGTGGGACATCTCGCAAAGCGAAATCCAAACAAGGAACCCCCCGATACACTACTCCTTAGCAATGTTGGTCGTTGAGGTCCATTACACCCTTGGTACCCCACGCATAACTACGAATACTTAGGAGGAGCAATAATCTCTAATCACATAAATAAGATAATGCTCCGAACCATTAGGGTCTATAACATTACTCTAGTTATAAAGCACAATCATTCAACCCCAATAATTAAGTACACATAACACACTTAGCGTACAAGTAAATATCCAAAACCTAATCACTTATGGATATAAAAATACTTCATAATGCTATCATCTTCCAGGAATTACCCACTTTATTCCGGGTTACCATTTATCGAATTATTATCACACCGCCATGGTAATAAAACAAATCACAACGTATAGGAAGCGGTCATAGTTTCGAACCTGAAATTGAGAACGAATTATACCCAAGACTTCTCACCCAGAATGAAATCACACAATAAATCATGGACGACTATGACCTGGGGACTATACGCACCCTGCTCCTCAAGCGAGGGGCCTCACCCACATCGCGCAGCTTCGCATGATAGCACAGGAGGGTATGCCCACACAATATATATATATATATATATATATATATATATATATATATATATATATATATATATATATATATATATATATATATATATCACACTAGATATATATATCCAATAACATCATATATGTGCAAACCATCAGACAAGGTATTTACATCACGACATATAGGTATACATACTCTCTTACGTACATATGTATGAAAGAAGTAAATTCATTTATAAGTATATAACTCTTGTTACACTAATCGTTGCTAACTCGCATACCTTCCCTTTTTATTTCATACTACGAACTCTCACTTGAAACTTACTCATCCATCACACCTATTAGTATGAATAGTCTCCCAATTCAATTAACATTAAGGATACCATCTATATCCAAATGAACACCGATCAACAATAATTATCCCCAAGTAGAAATCTCAATGTTAGGTGGATTCCCATCTAAGTCGATACGATAACTTAAATTCGTATTCTCTCGAAATAAGTCAATACGACCCCAACATTTCAACTTAGGTGAAACTCCCTAAAAATATCCAAAACATACTTCTAATAACATATTAAAATTTCCTAAGTTTCGGACCCAAAAGGAAAAGGGGTGGGATTAAAATCCCATTCTTGGACTAAAAACAGAGGACCGGTCGACCGACCCCTGACCCCCGATCGACTGCGGTTCTAAATTTTTCCTTAAGAAGGACGAAGTGGGGTTTTTCCCTGAGGCGCTGTCGACCGGCTTCCTGGCCGCGGTCCACCGGCCATAGCAGATATCTCGGTCAACCTTCATTTTGGAAGAATCCTAACTTCCCCAAAACCTCAAAATACCATTCTCTAGCCATAAAGCTTCAACCCAATCATGTTTCCAACATTAAAACTCATCAAATAAATTAACCAAACTAATTTACAACCTCAAATCCATATATAAACATCAAATGTAAGATTTAACCCAAAAATCTAGGTTTTAACACTTTAACCCCAAATCCATAATTTTTATCCACAAATCATGAAATAAATGACACACATAAATTATTTAGCAAGTCTAATCACTTGCCTCGAAGTTGTAGAGGTTGAATCTTCCTCGAAATCACGTAATGGCAGAAATTCCCAAGCTTTCCTCCTCTTTCTCTTCTTCCTTTCCTCTTCTCTCTTTACGGCTTTCTCTTATCACAAAATGAGATTGGTATCTCACGGAGTCTTTTTAAGCCTTATCTCCAAAATACCCAACTTTAAATGATAATACACACTTTCAATGATTCGTTTACTCCAATTCGAGTCAAACGAACTTAAAAATATTCCAGAACCCAAATAAGACCCTAGTACAGTCATTTTGACTATCTCGACCCATCCGGGATCAATCGCGCACTCAGAATCGTCATTCAAAATAATTTTTTAACATCCTCAAATTTTGACCTCAATTATCAAATTAAAAATCTCCAATTTAAATAAATATTTATTTCTCCCAAATTAATTGAATTATTAGTCCAAAAATAACGGGGTATTACAGCTGCCATGTCCCATTACTCTTCGACCCGCTACCATATTCCATTTGAACCCCCATTTCAACCTTCGATCAAAACCAACCTGCAATCCGGCGACTACATCGACCCAAAACTCGCCGAACTACCAAAATCGACAACTTCTAAATCTCGACCCCCCTTAGCCTTCTAACTCCGACTAGTTTAGCCCTCCTTTGGCGAGGAAAAACCAACCCAACCAGACCCGATTTCATCACCCGCAACCCAGTTATACCCAAGGCCTGCAACCCAGAATCCGGCAACCCATAATTCAAGACCCACATGCTTCGACGACACCAAAACCCATATCCAAAACTCCCACCTCTGGCCATTAACCAGATAATCCAACCCACCTTGTGACCATATCCACATATCAAAACTGACCCATAACCCTTTAAAATATATATCCGAGACCACCTGGTTCTTTCCACTTCCATATCCGACCCAATCCAGTCAACCTCTTCCACCCAAATCTAACCCAAGATCCCACAACCCATTTCTACCTAGAGACCCAATACCCGATTCTAGCTGCAATTAACCAAAAACTCATGCCAAACTTTAAAATAAACCAAAAACAAAACCAATAGTCCCCACACGTGTTTTAAAAGGCCTTTATCCCTTATTTCTCAAATTACTCCCTTAACATTCTCCACGCCTCATTAAATCCATGGACATTTGTACCATTCACAAAAATTCCCTTTATCTCCATTCGCCACATTATGAAAGTAAGGAATGCCCATTTGAAGAATATGTAGAGAAAACCCTAAAGAGAAGACCTAAAAACCCCAGAGAGAGTATTTTAGTAGCATAATTTGATAGAAAAATTTGTAGAGAGAAATTTTATTAGTTTAGTGAGAGAAAAGAGTGAAACAAAGAAATTCTAGCATAAAAAAAGATTTTGTGCTATATATTGATTGGTTGATTCTCTTCTCTCATACTCATATGATTTCAATTGTTTATTTTATATCTTGAAATCCCATTATGAAGTGTTAATATCTCATTCAAGGGACGCAATGAAGCCCCCATGGATCCAACTTATCTAACTTGCTAATTTTATTCTTGTTTGATTTCCTTTGATTAGTTACTTTAATTCCTACACTTGTTTTTGCATTGAGAAATGGAAAATTATCATTGAGAAAGGATTGAAAGTTTTTTTGTAATTTTATCATTTTGATTCAAACTAGAGATAATCTTTCAACATGATCAAAATTATAATACAATCTTCATCTACTCTTGTTTTATATTGTTTAATTAAAATTAGTTTGGTGAATTTTCCCTAGCGAATGACTCATTTAATTAGTTTTAATTCATTTTGAGTAGTGTTGTAGGAATTAAAATTACTTTTCTAAAAGAATATTTAATTAATTCATTAGTGCAATGAGAATTAACTTTTGAATTAAATGAATATTTTGAAAATCAACCAAATTGAAATAGTTCAAATTAGTTTTAGCTGTGTGAAGTAGGGGTGAATTTCATTCCTTATTTTTTTCCTCATATTAATTTAATCCTTGTTTTATTTCTCATCATTTTATTACTTAGATGACCTTAGATTTGTATTCACCTAAATTTAGTCTCATTCACACCTTGAAAATTATTTTTAAAAGAAAATAGGAAAAAATATAAAAATATATATAGTTACACATTTGAAAGTGAAGTGCATTTATCTTCTCATTTTAGTTATCTTACTCTTGAAAGTTAGTTTGACATCCTTAGTTACCATTATACAAGTTCATATTATGTTTGTAGGTTCAAAAATACAACCATTTACACTCCCATTCAACAGATGATCAAAATATTTATAACATTTATCAAACTTATTCAAGTGTTATATGTTACAAAAGACACAGGCAACATTTTTCAGAAGTTACATTAAAGAGTTTAAGGCCAAAGAAGGCCACCCGTTAAACAAGAAATTCAGTTTTTAGCCTTCTCAACCTCGGACAGGAGGTTAGTGATTAGGGGATTGGTAGGAGGCTTTATTATTATTACCATTGTCAGCCCCAACAGTGTCATCTTGATTGACTACTGTGGTCTCGATGGCAGATGCCTAAGTGGCAGTCTCAGCTTAAACCTCGTCGAGGGCAACAACAACCACCCTTTCCAAGTATTGGGTCAGACAGATCAAAAGACTTCAAGTCATCGATGAGTTGTGGCTTGGCTTTGCCGAGGTCGGGATATTTATTCAAGGCCCATCGACGGGCCGTCTTTGCTACCCTTTCCAAGTATTAGAGGGAATACGAATAACCACTGAATTCTTCAGACTGCTTGAAGGCCTTAACTGCCTTTTTCACAACATCTTTGATGTTAGCCCGGTATTTTATTTGGAGATCAGTAATCTCGGCCTTGTGACCCATCTTCTGGGTCTATAAGTCCACTGTACGTTGCTACTTCAGCCGATCAATGGCATATTTATGACTCGTCTCTGCATCCTTGAGATCCTTCCCATTGGTTCAGATGATGAAGAGTAAGTACATACTGAAAAACAAAGAAGGCATAGTAAAAGACATTACAACAATTTTATGAAAATAAAGAACAACTAGAAACGATACCCGAGTCACTTTATGGAGAGTGGAGTCACTAAGACAAGAGGGATCCATGGCATGGAAGAATCTTCTAACGGACTCATCCATAATTGATCCCATGGCATCCCTAGCCCTGTTTTTGTATCCTAGTGGAGAGTCGGTTGAGACAATTAGTTGTGCCAATCGATCAGCAGCAGCATCAGAAGAAATGGGTATAGCCAGGCCCGTGGGGGCTTTGGACGAGGCGTCCCTTTTGTTCTTTTTATTACTTGGAGGAAGGATAGTATTGGTACCCTCAGACTGGTCCATCCTTTTCTTAGAACACTCGGATTGAGTTGGCCCCCCATTGTAGTCTTCTTTGTCGGGGCCAAGGCAGACAGAGGAAATTATCAGTATCGATAGTATAAATAAAAGACAACACTACAGTTCACAAAAAAATATTAACTTACACGGCTCAGTGAGGGGTTCAACACCCAAACCAGTCATGGCCCAAAGTGATGGGTCTATTAGTTGTTCGAAGATGATAAGACCACCCTTCTTTCCATAGGTCCGCAAATGATCAATCTTTTCCCAACCCTCTTTGCTTAGGCCAGGATCAAGCCTAGCTGACATTGACACCTTAACCTATTTCTTGGGGACTCTTGGCTCGGTGGCACTAGAAGGAACATTGGTATCGAACTTTCAGGCACTTGACATAAAGAAATATTAAGGCTTCTAGTCATGATTCAAAGTTTGATTCACAAGCATAACCTTTTTATCGGATTTTCGTGCTATGAGATGAAAGTAGCAAGGTTGAAACTTCGCTGTTGACACAGTGTAACAAGATCTGAAAATGTTAACTGGAATATCGGCTTGAAATGCCAACCTCCACATTTGGATAAAGCCGAGGATAATTCTCCACGCATTTAGAGAAAGTTAAGCAAGGGAAAGCCCCATGCTGGCGAGGATAGCTCTCACGTTTGGGTGGATTGGCAATCTCAAGCCGATCTTGAACATCTTCTCGTAAATAGCTAACTCGCCCTCTCTGTTATTAAAATCTCTCTCATCCTTAGACGTAACCCTAATTCTAATAGAAGGCTTTATCCTATAAAGGTACCTCCATATGATCAAGTTTGTCTCTTAGATAATACTGGGAAAGTTTGAGGCATAGTAAGTGTCAAGTTCTTCATCGTCTTCATCATCATCCTTATCGTCAACTGTAGCCGCACCACCAGGGTATTTAGTGGTGAACTCAGCTTCCATTAAGGCAAATATGGGAATAGCCATTGGTGGTTATTTAAAGGCTACCTCAACTCTCGGCTCATAGTTATTCGAGTTTTTATGAACTTTAGGTGATTAGGTTCCCTCGATTTCTAGACTCAGCAGCACGAGAAGAGTCCATACAAGACTTTGAGACTTGCATGGCCTCTTCAAAAGGACTATAACCCTCAGATGATGCTACAGATTTAGAACTACTAGACTAGGTATCAGACATGGTGTCCAGACTAATGGGTATGAAGACCCTAGACTCGACTGGGATAGGATATGTGAGAAGTAAAGGAGGAAGAATTATAGCTAAAGGTGTTAGATGAATTGGAAGTCTAGGCTCAGCCTTGGTTCTTTTCTTAGCCTCTACCTTAGCCTTACAAATCTCCCTAAGTGTACGTTCCCTTAAGTGGGGGTACTGTTCACCTAGTTCATTCAACCTTTGGTACATCCAAACAGGAACAAGTTTGACTTGAGTTGATTAAAAGATAAATATGGGAATTTTAATTGTTTTCAAGAAAATAACCAGTCAAGAATAATTTTGAAGGCCACTGGAGAATAGCTGAAAAAATAAACCGACGAAGAAAAACACAATCTTTCACCCAAATAGTCTCCTCGCAACCCTCTACAACCTAGAAACCACCTCAAGATCACTAAACAAACCCTATAATAACCACAAATGATCGTCGAAAAACTCAAGATTCATCGAAAAAATAATCAAAATTGAAATGATGCAATATAACGCAAAAGAACGAAATAAATCATAGAAAGGGGTTACCTGAGTGGAGGAGAAGACTTTGGAACAAAAAAGGGACATTGAACTCGCCTGAAATGGAGCGGTGAGAAGAGAGAGTGGAGGTTGGATTTTTTTATAGAATAATTGAGGGGGGAGAATAAAATTTGGAGAAGAAAAAGAATATATTAAATTTTTGGGTATTTGAAAAAAGGGAATGATTATGCATGTTTCCCAAGGCCCAAATTATTTGGGCATGAGTTTCAAGCATGCATGCTATCGTTGCTCCTTGGCATACATGCCAAGTCAACCATTTGTTAACATGTGTTCAGTCAAGGACACTCGAACATCATGTCTGTCTGGGATATTGAAATGATGCTCCAGATCCGTACAGTGCGTTCACATCCCTAAGGTAACCACTAACTCTGAGGGGCATCTCATCGCAGGGGCTAGACAACTATACACCTCAGCCTCCCATTAACATTGAAGATTAAGGTCTAGGGTAATTTTTGTACATAAGTGTGACCTCATCTGGACGAGCCTCAGCCTCATTACCCCTTCCAAGTATCGATTAGACTCGTTCTCATATGGGCCCATAACATGGAGGTCCATATCAATCGATCTTAGTCTTAAAGTCCTCATTGCCATAATAGTTGTAATTGTGCTCTCTACACAAGTGATCTTATGTCTCGGTTTCGACACTTGTCGGGCTCAGATGACACTGACAGGATAAGACCTACATACAGTTCCCTATCGATTCCACAATCACGACTTCATCATGTGTCACCCTTACATGACACTAGTAGGCTAAGCAGTTTATGCGGTTCCCTTATGGGGTTCCATAGTCGGTGTTATTCCCCTGGAAGACTACTCCCAAAGTTTTGGCTTTGTCGAGACCTACGCATCAAACTTCAGTACCTCACATGAAACATCTAACTTGTGCATCACAAAGACATGTGGACCAAATTGTTACAGAAGATCAACAACCCACGTGGGGGAATATTTTATCATCATGATATACAGGTGCACAAGACAGCTAACTCTCTCCTATTAGTGCATCGACCTCATGCACGCCTAGTGCAGGCTTAGGGTTAGAATTCCGTACCCCCAATACTATAAAAGCTAACTTCATCTTCCTTAGAAAGGATCGAATAATTGACAACCCTACTGAAACTTTATTGAATTCTAATCTAGAGAGAGAAAGATTGTGTATGTGACTATGACCTTCAGTGCATTATAAAAACATAAAACCATCATCACCTTTCATAGTGAAGTAAGCCAAGGCTGAACCACTTAAATCTCAGTGTCTTTTATCTCTATCATCCCCTTCTCTATACACATATATTACTATGATTTCCTCCATTGTTGACATGGCTAGATCTTGAGCTACACACATAATTGATATGGTGATTCCCAACATCATCAGTGATGTAATAAAAGGGTTGATGATTAGGCATAAATTCTTCCCAATTTATCCCTTAATTTAGTTACATTTAGCACCTCGAACAACGTAATCGATTTGAATTTATCTCATAATCTTGCTACTGACTTATCCTAATGAGTACATCGAGTTTCTAGTATTTCGTATTGATTTTACAGGTAATTGATGTCAAGAAAGAAAGAAAGAAATCAGTAGAATCGAGACACAAAAAGAAGGAAGGTCAAAAGGGAAAAAGTGTAAATTCTACCAGGAATTCGAATGAGGCACCTAAGAGAAGTTGAAGATATCACATTCATGAGCACATAGGAAGAAATGGCACCTCAATTGGAGTCCCAGAATAAAAGTTATGAGCAGTCAGAGTTGAGAAAAAAGTCAAACAGGCAGAACGATCCACCCCCAGTCCGGACCGGTCCACTGTGCAACCATCCAGAGGAAAGAGGGTAAAAAAATAAAAGAACCGGTCCGCCCCGGACCGGTCTTCCAGAAAATTAAAAGAACTGATCCGCATGGAAGGCAGACCGATCCGCCTAAGCCCAAAACCGGTCCGGCTGTCGAGATTTTGTAATCTTATCCTTCTCCTATGAAGAGTCCTAGTGAAACTAAAACTCCTGAATTTTTGTAGGGTATAAAAACCCGTTCTATTATCATCATTTGGACGGAGAATTAGTATAATTTTCCCTTCGTTTCTAGAAAACCCTAATTTAGAAATAGTTGATAATTTTAATTTCAAGATTGAAGGTTATTCAGAATTCTGTGTTCTTAATTGCTGTTATTACTTCTTTGGTAAGATTAGTGAGTTAATTCCTCTCTTTAATTCCTTTTTACATCATTCCACAAATTTTCTTTAGTTTAATTATGGTTTTCTGCACGTCAAACACTGTTTTCATTACTTTAAACATGCTAGGCTAGATTTTCTAAGGCCGGGATACATGAACCCAGCCTGATGTGTTAGTTTTATGTATATAACTTTAATCCTTTGAATTTAGTGATTGATTACGACCGTATTGCGTAGGAACACGATAATTGTAGATCTTTAGATCTCGTTTGCTTTTGAGTAATCGGGATGCTTTAGAATGCAATTTGAGTGTCACTATCGCGATACCGATTTACTCATCCTCAAATTAAGTATGATGCGGGCTTGAACCTCATATACGTAATGCTTGGGAGTACTAAATTCTGGGTCAAATTAATCAGTTAAATTTATGATTACTATTATAACTGCAATACACTAGGGTTGGGGGATTGTATTCCTGTCCTGTTTTTCTCATCACATAGTTTAAAGTTTTAAATCAGTATTCATCAGTATTTTAGGTAAATTAGTATAATTGCAACTTTTCATAATTTTATAATTGCATCTAGTATAGTCCATCCTCTAAACCAAATCATTTTCTTTTTCTTTTTAGAGTCAAAGTTAGGATTCATTCATCTGTCCAATGTCGTCACAATTCCATTGTCCTATTTCCCTGTGGATACGATCCCGACTTACCGGGTTTATTACTAACGCGACAGGCTTGCACTTGATCCTAGAGTGAACGCACATTAGAGACACTTTCTGAGTTACGTCAGTTGACATATTGATTTCGAAGAAAAGGTCCTCAATAATGAGGTCAAGGAATCCTTTATACAGAAAACCCTAAGGGATAAAAAAGACCAGGCTACCCCTGGGGGTGTCGATAGGTAATGCTACCTACCTTGGTAGCCTAGTAATGTCCTCCCCTCCCGATTTGCATGGGGTAAGGTGTGCCTATAGGCATGCTAAAATGGATTTTTTTGGAAAAATGGTCATAAAGTGCAAATCCTAAGTCCATTTCTTGCACGATCGCGACCATTGAAAATTGGATTTAGAGATATATAAAAGTGTGTTGAGATACTCTCAGGTCCAAGAGTTGACCAAAGTCAAATAGACCCCGAGGAGCATTCGTTGACCTCCGATTTGTGTTTCTAGATAAAAATATTGCTAAACACAAACCATAAGTTCAATTGGCACACGATATGGAGCGTTAGGAAGGGAACGTGGAGCCCTATGAAAGTGCACTGATTTACTCTCAGGTCCGAGAGTTTACAAAAGTAAAACAGAGCTCGAGGAGCATCCGGTGATCTTCTGGGTAAAAGGGTTGCTAAATTTGAACCATAAGTTTGATTCGCGCATGGTATGGACCGTTGAGTAAGGGATTATGATCCTTGTGAAAGTAAGTTGAGATAATCTTGGGTTCGAGAGTTTAACAAAGTCAAATGGATCTCAAGGAGCACCCATTGACCTCCAGTTTGGGTTTGAAGGACTACCAAGGGTCTGAGTTTTGAAGGAACTTTATTTAGACCATGTCAACATGTACGGGGGTTCCAGAATGGGGTGTCTACAATTACTATGAACACATCCATGTTCTCTAGGGAATATATGTCCAACCCTAACATTTTAGATGATGGAGATGAGTTAGGCGATGAGGGTAGTTAAGTCATGGGCAAATGAGTTAAATTAAAAAGTTTACAATATGAGAAAGTGGTTCGCTATATGTTTGAAACCCATGAAGATGTCGACGAATATAGAGAGTAATTTAGTGTGATTATTTTACTTCATGTTGTTATCGTACATACTTGATCACCTTCTTAATAAATTTTGTCATTCAATGTAAAAAATATAATGCATCCGAGCATAACAAAAAACAAAGGGCAATTTGACATTCAACTACTGAATTTAGACTTTACGTGTTGCATGAGGTAATTACTATGTCAAAAGTATCTTATTAAATGATAAATAATTGCAAGATTTAAAACTTGTCTAACTAACTTATGTAATCCATAATTTTAGTTGTTGAAGATGGGTGATTCCATATCAAGGCTTGATCGTATCGCCAATGGACCCAATTTCAAGGCACAGGAGTTTTTGAAGTATCAATTGAACAATTATGTAATCTCATAGAGATTATACAAGTAAAATACTCTATTACAAAATAGAGGCATTTCAAATAAGGCTCTTACATATTTCAGGGCGAGTGCCAAAGATTAAAAATCTCGTTGAAGAAAAAATGACGTAATATGGTGTAATTCATAATATTTTAAAATTAGACTATATATAATTCAAAGAGATTATGTTTTACTATGGTTGGGTAAAAGTTGAGGAAAAAAATGCTTATAAAGTCGATCTGGGAACCAATTTGATAATGATATACTGGTCCAAGATGAAGAGTAAGGAGTACATGAATAATAACCCATTTGTTTGTCCACTTAAAAATCTCAAGCAAGTGTTTTACTCAGAGTATATCAACAACAAACCATAGTCAGTCATCTTACAAGAGCCAAAGCATATCACCAATAATATGGATGACCAAATAACTCCTACCAAACATCAATTCGTTTTAGATGACATCCTGAACTTGAAGTAATTTCTAGATACTTTACATAAGTAGAGTTATTTGGGTTGTAATATGTATAGAGGACTCTAATTTGTAACTTATAATATGTCGTTTGTTAAATATAATGGGGATCTCAAACATCAATATATTATTCATTAACTTTAATGTTGGTTGTTATATTAAAACTTCTCAAAAATATAATCTAATAATAAAACTTCTCGAAAAGAGCAGCACTCATGTCACACGTTACTAAATAACTTTTGGAAACAATAAGTGCAGCCGTGTGACTCATGAGGTGGAAATTTGGTACGACCTTCAAAATTACAAGCCTTAATCTTGAAACTAGAGAGTTAGGGGGTGAAAAATTAATTTAACAAAAAACTATTCGAAAAGAGGTATGATCATGCCACATGACACTAAATAACTTATAGAAACAACCGGTGAAGTTGTGTGAGTATTTCCATTTGATACTTATATCCCGTTTGAGTATTTCCATTTGATTTACTGATGAAAACAAGTGAGTGAAATAGTTTTATGTTATTTAAATTCTTATATACCAATAAAGTATTTCCATTTGATTTATGTTATATATTATGCTACTAAAGTTTATCTTTTGTAGAATATGTTTACATTAGGCCATCAGACCCTGGGAAAAAGTGGGGGTGGGGGTGGGGGGAGGATGAGGGATCATCTAATAATAACCCCATCATGTTAGGCAAGCATGAGACCATAGTTGAAAACAAGATGACTTTAGTGACGAGGTCTCACAAGCGGAAACGTAGAAAGCCGCACAGATCCTAAGGACACTAGAACCTGATGCTCTGATACCATCTGTGACACCCCGCCTAATTAATCCCGGGTGATCAGTCCTAAATCAAGTTAGAAAAGGTTTCTCAGTTGGTCCATTCTTAGCATCACTGTCGTCTTTTTAATTACTAACCACCTAAGTGAGAAAAGTTGACTGGTGCCAATGTTTATCTTTCAATTAATTAATTCGAACTCATGCGGAACATAGCATAATACACAATCACAGTTGATTAACATAACCATCCACAAATAAAACACCTAACCGAATAAACCATCGGCCCAAATATCCAATACAGGTAAATATCAGAAAAACATCTCATCAAGTCTAATACTGATAAATGAACTGTGAGCGACAAGCTCAGATAACTACTAGAGAGTCTCTACACGAGTAAAAGAAGGAGGCGTCTATCAAAACCCCGCAACATCCACATGTGCTGCAACAAAGGATACCTGGAATAGAGTCAAGCTTGGCGCCCTTGTGGTTGGACACCTAAAAGGTTTTAAAATTTTTATAGCAAGGGTTAGTACCCAAAAACATTTGAAAACATTTAACAAATGATTAACTTGCAGTAATAAATAAATATGCATGCTCTTCATATTTTAGTTAGTGCCGCACTCTCTTGAAGACTTCCTCACCCCTCCTCTAAGGTGCACTACTAACGCTTCCATTTAATTTACTAGGTCCTACGCTCCTGACCCAATGCTTATTTTAACCCTTGAATTTTACCTACTCTAACCGAGTATGCCTTATTTCATGATTTTTTAAGTTATTACAAACGTCAAACTTAATTAAATCATTACTCCTTTTAATTTCATATAATATTCACACCTATTATACACATAATACATTTTTTCCACTATGTATTAATTATCCCATATATAATTATTTACTTAATTATATATTTAATCATATTACAGTATTCACAAACATACTGAAATAACATTTAATACCAACTTTCGACCGAGTAAAAATACTCACAAAATATGAATTTTCCCAAGTTCTATCCCACTAGGTGTATTCACGTAACCTAGTTATCCAAGTTAGATTCGCTCACTAACTTAGTTTAACACACGAATTGGAGGCGGTCATATTCCTTCCCTGAAAGTGAGATGCCCCTCACCCATATAATGGACGCTATGACCTGGGATTATACTCGCCCTACTCCTCAAGCTAGGGGATTCATCCACTGCGCGCAACCTCCCCCTATAGCACTAGAGCACATACTAATAATATTCAATCACTGATATTAATGCATAAACACTATATATATATATATATATATATATATATATATATATACTACCACACTCCGTATATATATATATATATATATATATATATATATATATATATATATATATATATATATATATATATATAAAACGTCCCGGCTACACCATGTACAAAACCCGTAACATAAGCCCATTTAATTTATTAAGAGTTTATGGCCCAACTCTAATTATTAATTAACTCGCACATTAATTAATTAAACCACCTTTGGTGTCTACCCCACCATAAAATTGGACTTACTCTCGTAGTCCGAAATAACCTCACCCGAGTCTAAATTCCCGACTCCCGAATTTTTAATCATGACGTGACACCCAAAAATCCCTCAAATCCTAATTAACTTTACTCATGATTAATTAGGTTTAAACTCATGTATTAATTTCTCAATAATTAATTACATAAGGATTATTATATAAATTCCCTTTTATATACATAATTGGGCAAAGCTGCCAAAATCTGCCGACCTTCGATCGATCGACCCTATACCTTCGATCGATCGATCAAGCAGGTATTCGTCTTCTTCGCGAAGACAGAATCAGCCATGGACGAAAATTCTCAAACCCTAATTCGTTCTACCCGTAATCTCAAGCCCTCTTAGCATTAATACCTATTAGAAACCTTATTAGGGACCTCCAGAATGTCCACCAACATCATTAATTCGTCCATTAACTACAATATCTGAATTTGGGGAAATATCCATATTTAATTCCTTACACATTTTCATCCCAAATCCCTTCACCAAATTCGTTTCTAATTAACCAGATATCATCCTACCAGATCTGTATCAATTTATAATATCAGATTTCTACAAAAATCCTCATTCAAATTCGTAAATCAGATTATTATTTATCAAAACCTCATGTTTATGCCATGAACACCCAAAACGAATTTTGATCAAACACATCACATGAATATGAATTTCAAAAACATATTCAATACTATTGCAAGTTATCCACTTGCCTTAGGTTTCGTAGTGTCTGATTCGGAGATGAATTTCCAAGGTTGAAGACAATTCTTGATTGCTCTCTAGTGATCCAAAGCTGCCCTTAACTGCTATTAGGGTTCCTTAATACACTTAGCCTTTTTAAAAACTCTATCAGCCATTTCATTATTCCTCCCAATTCCTTAATTTACCAAATCCCGTTTTTTGCCTAATGGGCCAAGCCCAAGTGACCCAAATGCCCCCGTGTGGGCCCGACTATGTCTAAAAACGCCCCGTGACCCGTTTACTACCCCCGGGTACACTTTTCTGACTATCTCGGCCCATCCGGACTCAACCGTACACTCATAATTACCATCCGAATTAATTTATAAAAATATTTATCCCCTCACCCCTTTAGTCTATACCGACTCCCGGTTGGGATAAGTGCATACCCTGTCATTAATACTCGAAATGACTTAAATAAATAATTACTATTCACTTAGTAAATAACTTCCCGTAAATATTAACCATTTACTCCTCGATTAATATTTAAATCGAATTTCCCTAATTAATTCAATTAAATTACGACTCACAAGAAATTTTAAATTCCCGAATTAATTAAATATTTAATGCATGAAAAATGCGGGGTGTTACACAAACCCGGTGAGATTAGAGCCTATCACTTTTTGCGAGTTTTTAAATCAATCCGAGTTAATTGTTAACTCAAGGTTCTTTTCAGCGCTTAAAAAGTCATTGAGGATCTCAATCCTTCATTTTGATCGGTTATGAAAAACGTGCCAAAATTGATCTCTAAACTTAAAATTCTTCTCGAAACGCATATGGTAACGCAATTGGTATTTTGGACAATGAAGTAGGCCCTCGTTTGTCACCCAAAAATATTAGCCATAAAAAGATGTAATAGAATTATCCCTTTGATAACCCAAATTGAGCCGAATAACGGTTATCCTTTTCGATTGGTACCCTGAAAAACCCAAGAAGCCTGGAATTGCGAAAAGAGAATATTCAATAAAGTCCGAAAAGTGCATAAAAAGGGGCAAGAAAAATTTGATGTGCTAAAAAAAATAGCAAGAAAATAAAAGAAGTGAAAAACAGAAAAAATAGAGAAAAAGAAGAAAAAAAATGAGCAATAGCCCGGAAAAAGCACAAATGGACATCATAAATAACTTTTCCAATTCCAACCTTCCCGACCTCTTCCATTTTACCCAAAATACCTTAAAACCCGAAAAAGTCATAACCGAGTCTAAATTGCGAAATTGGTTACCGCATGGAGAGCTAATATACCAAAAGATAATAAAAGAGATTGAATGCGCGAAAAAGAGGCAATGTTCCCATTTTTAAAACCGTATTCCGTTGATGAGATCCTATCACTATGAAATTTCCATTTTTCTACTTGTATGCGTGACGTTGCGTCCATTATATTTACTCTTTTATCACACATACCGAGAGAATAGCCACATTCCGAGTGATTCGTTTGAGAGAGCATTCCGTGAGAATTTGAAATCAAAATGAATTTTCGGGTAAGTAACGTAATGGTCAATCGGTGGAAGTTAGCGGTTCGATTTTTGGCTTCGCACACATGCACTTTGATTTGAGACATGTAAATATGACTTGATGATGACTATTTTCGGGGAAAGTTTGAGTCTTACAATTTTTAGGTATTTTGATCTTTCTTTGAGTCAAATTTTGTGGGTACATTCACTGCAAACCCTCACGAGACACAACTCGTCCTACTAGGGTGATCTAGGGGGTTTAAAGGCTTGTTCCATACGCTAAATGCAATCGTTCGCCCGCAAAAAAGGTATTCTATCCCAATAAATGATTTTCAAGAGTTAAGCCTTGCTAGGATTCTTTTACATTGCTCGGGACGCGCAAAGTTCTAAGTTTGGGGGGTTTGATTAGGCATAAATTCTTCCCAATTTATCCCATAATTTAGTTACTTTTAGCACCTCGAACAACGTAATTGATTTGACTTTATCTCATAATCTTTCTACTGACTTATCCTAACGAGTACACCGAGTTTCTGGTATTTTGTATTGATTTTACAGGTAATTAATGTCAAGAAAGAAAGAAAGAAACCGGAAGAATCGAGACACGAAAAGAAGGAAGGTCAAAAGGGGAAAAGTGTAAATTCTACCCGGAATTCGGATGAGGTACCTAAAGAGAAGTTGAAGATATCACATTCATGAGCACATTGGAAGAAACGACACTTCAATCGGAGTCTCGGAACAAAAGTTATGAGCAGTCTGAGTTGAGAAAAAGTCAAACAAGTAGACAATTCCGCCCCCAGTCCGGACCGGTCCGCTGTGCAACAATCCAGAGGACCCCGGTTCGAAAGTAAACCGAAAAGGGTAGAAAAATAAAAGAACCGGTCCGCCCCGAACCGGTCCGCCAGAAAATTAAAAGAACCGATCCGTATGGAAGGCAGACTGATCCGCCTAAGCCCCGAACTGGTCCGGCTGTCGAGATTTTGTAATCTTATCCTTCTCCTATGAAGAGTCCTACTGCAACTAAAACTCCTAAATTTTTGTAGGGTATAAAAACACGTTCTATTATCATCATTTGGATGGAGAATTAGTATAATTTTCCCTTCTTTTCCAGAAAACCTTAGTTTAGAAATATTTGACAATTTTAATTTCAAGATTGAAGGTTATTCAGAATTCTGTGTTCTCAATTGCTGTTATTACTGCTTTGGTAAGATTAGTGATTAATTCCTTTCTTTAATTCCTTTATACATCATTCCACAAATTTTCTTTAGTTTAATTATGGTTTTCTGCACATCAAACACTGTTTTCATTACTTTAAACATGCTAGGATAGATTTTCTAAGGCCGGGATACATGAACCCAGCCTGATGTGTTAGTTGTATGTATATAACATTAATCCTCTGAATTTAGTGATTGATTACGATCATATTGCGTAGGAACATGACAATTGTATATCTTTAGATCTCGTTTGCTTTTGAGTAGCCGGGATGCTTTAGAATGCAATTCGAGTGTCACTATCGCGATACCGATTTACTCGTCCTCAAATTAAGTATGATGCAGGCTTGAACCTCATATACGTAATGCTTGGGAGTACTAAATTCTGGGTCAAATTAATCAGTTAAATTTGCGATTAGTATTATAACTGCAATACACTAGGGTTGGGGGATTGTGTTCCCGTCCTATTTTTCTCATCACATAGTTTAAAGTTTTAAAATCGGTATTCATCAGTATTATAGGTAAATTAGTATAATTGTATCTTTTTATAATTTCATAACTGCATCTAGTATAGTCCATTCTCAAAACCAAATCATTTTTTTTTACAGTCGAAGTTAGGATTCATTCATCTATCCAACGTCGTCCCAATTCCATTGTCCTATTTTCCTGTGGATACGATCCCGACTTACCGGGTGTATTACTAACGCGACAGGCTTGCACTTGATCCTAGAGTGAACGGGGTAAGGTGTGCCTATAGGCATGCTAAAATGGATTTTTTTGGAAAAATGGTCATAAAGTGAAAATTGTAAGTTTATTTCTTGCACGAT
Source organism: Sambucus nigra (assembly GCA_949130495.1). Lineage (NCBI taxonomy): Eukaryota > Viridiplantae > Streptophyta > Magnoliopsida > Dipsacales > Adoxaceae > Sambucus > Sambucus nigra. Next base: position 394,208,805 of record OX422215.1, read on the forward strand.
CGCGACCATTGAAAACTGGATTTAGATATATATGAAAGTGTGTTGAGATACTCTCAGGTCCAAGAGTTGACCAAAGTCAAATAGACCCCAAGGAGCTTTCGGTGACCTCTGATTTGTGTTTCTAGATAAAAATATTGCTAAATGCAAACCATAAGTTCAATTGGCACACGATATGGAGCGTTAGGAAGGTAACTTAGAGCCCTATGAAAGTGCACTGATATACTCCCGGGTCTGAGAGTTTACGAAAGTAAAACAGAGCTCGAGGAGCATCCGATGATCTTCTGGGTAAAAGGGTTGCTAAATTCGAACCATAAGTACGATTCGCGCATGGTATGGTCCATTGAGTAAGGGATTACAATCCTTGTGAAAGTAAGTTGAGATAATATTGGGTTCGAGAGTTTAGCATTGAAGGAGTACCAAGGGTCTGAGTTTTGAAGGAACTTTATTTAGACTATGTCAACGTGTACGGGGGTTCCCGAATGGGGTGTATACAATTACTATGAACACATCCATGTTCTCTAGGGAATATATGCCCGACCCTAACATTGTAGATGATGGAGATGAGTTAGGCGATGAGGGTAGTTAAGTCATGGGCAAACGAGTTAAATTAAAAAGTTTACAATATGAGAAAGTGGTTCGCTATATGCTTGAAACCCATGAAGATGTTGACGAATATAAAGAGTAAGTTAGTGTTATTATTTTACTTCGTGTTGTTATCGTACATACTTGATCACCTTCTTAATAAATTTCGTCATTCAATGTAAAAAATATAATGCGTCCGAGTATAACAAAAAACAAAGGGCAGTTTCACATTCAACTACTGAATTTAGACTTTACGTGTTGCATGAGGTAATTACTATGTGAAAAGTCTCTTATTAAATGATAAATAATTGCAAGAATTAAAACTTGTCTAACTAACTTATGTAATCCATAATTTTAATTGTTGAAGATGGGTGATTCCATATCAAGGCTTGATCGTATCGCCAATGGACCCAATTTCAAGGCACACGAGTTTATGAAGTATCAATTGAACAATTATGTAATCTCATAGAGGTTATACAAGTAGAATACTCTATTACAAAATAGAGGCATTTCAAATAAGGCTCTTACATATTTCAGGGCGAGTGGCAAAGATAAAAAATCTCGTTGAAGCAAAAATGATGTAATATGGTGTAATTCATAATATTTTAAAATTAGACTATATATAATTCAAAGAGATTATGTTTTACTATGATTGGATAAAAGTTGAGGAAAAAAATCTTATAAAGTCGATTTGAGAACCAATTTGATAATGATATACTTGTCCAAGATGAAGAGCAAGGAGTATATGAATAATAACCCATTTGTTTGTGCACTTAAAAATCTCAAGCAAGTGTTTTTCTCAAAGTATATCAACAACAAATCGTAGTCAGTCATCTTATAAGAGCCAAAGCATCTCACCAATAATATGGATGACCAAATAACTCCTACCAAATATCAATTCGTTTTAGATGACATCCTGAACTTGAAGTAATTTCTAGATACTTTACATAAGTAGAGTTATTTGGGTTGTAATATGTATAGAGGACTCTAATTTATAACTTATAATATATAGTTTGTTAAATATAATGCGGATCTCAAACATCAATATATTATTCATTAACTCTAATGTTGGTTGTTATATTAAAACTTCTCAAAAATATAATCTAACAATAAAACTTCTCGAAAAGAGCAACACTCATGTTACACGTTACTAAATAACTTTTAGAAACAATAGGTGCAGCCGTGTGACTCATGAGGTGGAAATTTTGTAGGACCTTCAAAATTCCAAGCCTTAATCTTGAAACTAGAGAGTTAGGGGGTGAAAAATTAATTTAACAAAAAACTATTCGAAAAGAGGTATGATCACGCCACATGACACCAAATAACTTATAGAAATAACCGGTGAAGTTGTGTGAGTATTTCCATTTGATACTTATATCCCGATTGAGTATTTCCATTTGATTTACTAATGAAAACAAGTGAGTGAAATAGTTTTATGTTATTTAAATTCTTATATACCAATATAGTATTTCCATTTGATTTATGTTACATATTATGCTACTAAAGTTTATCTTTTGTAGAATATGTTTACATTAGGCCATCAGACCCTGGGAAAAAGTGGGGGTGGGGGTGGGGGGAGGATGAGGGATCATCTAATAATAACCCCATCAAGTTAGGTAAGCATGAGACCATAGTTGAAAACAAGATGACTTTAATGATGAGGTCATTAGAGTTGATGAAATCAATAAATGGTACCGACTATGATGATTGGAGGAACGTGCCCAACGAGCCAAAGATGACCATTGGGGGGGGGGGGGGACTTAGTGGTATAAAAATTTAAATATTCATACTAAATCTGTTACTTTCATATAAGATCTTATTATATGTTTGTCCACTAACTTTACAATTACAATTCAACTGGTACCAGAAGCAGTTGATAGTATATTAGTCAGTGTATGTGATCAATGGAAGACAAGGAAGAAGAACATGCGCGCCCACTATTTTGGAAATGATCGAGAGTCCATTTTGTGGTGTAGGGACACCGTCCCGGAGAAAGAGTCTATCAGGATGCCCAACTAGCAAAGGTTTGCAAATTTTGAGGCATTTGAGAGATAATGGTCCACCCGTGGCTCAACAAGGACTAATCAGTCAAAGAATATGGATGTGCAGTATTATGGGAGAACATCTTTTGTGGAGGCGAGGCATAGGATGTTAAATAAATTTCTTTAAATTATATTTTGTTTAGCGGTACGTAAATTGCTTTAATTTAGTTACATTTTGCTTTAATTTGGTCACATTTTTTTAATCTGCGGGCCGCCAAGACTTACCAAGTTATAATTAAAATTATATTTTCAAATTTCATACTATTTATTAATATTCTTTTTCAAAGTTAATAATGTATATTTAGACTGCTTCGTGATAGGTTAAAGGCATTGCACAACACCTGTAGTGATGCCGAAAAGGCATCTCTCATTACGAATACACTAATCCAAGTGTCAGGCCAAGATATAAAAGGTTGTACTTTGGTTGTTTACTTCCAAATGAAAAATTTGAAGATGTTGGGCATTGTTTGCAGTAATAGTGGGTTATCCTTTAATGTCGACACATACAAAGCAAATATGTACTTGAAATTAGAAAATATGAAACAAATGATAAGCCATATGTACTCGAATTTAGGGGAAAGGGATAAGGTATTGTGGTTGGACGTGCAAGCTAGTGTTAGGCATATCGATGGAACGTTGGGGTCGTACATCGTTTGGCCAACTTTTCTCCTCGATCCTTGTTAAGCTTATATAGGATTTATTTTTGATAAATCTTGAGTTGACGTAATTAAACTTGCGATGTTTTGATTTTGATGTAGTTAAGTTCAAACCTATTTAATTGGGTTTGATATATGTAATTGACATATTTGGTTTTATTTTCTTTGTTATGGCATATTATATTGTGGATTATTGATTGTTATGTTGTCGGTTTGAACAAAAATAGGACATTTTTTAAAAAGGCTTTTTACTGGGCAGTAGCTACTGCCCAATAATTTTTTTTCCTGGTTTATAGTTTTGTCACTATCATAGACCATGACAAGTTTGGTATTGTCACTATCCTTGATCATAATCAGCCCGTGATAACACATGTCTTGTCAAAGTCAATGATCGTGACAAGTCATGTTTTGTCATAATCCTTAACCTGGACAAGGCTTGGTCACCTACATAGTGCCAGATATCCTCAATGTGAAAAAGACTGTGCCATAGGGAGTTGTCACGCTCAGAATGTCACATTGTTTATCGTGGTAACTCCCTTTTGTCACCTTCCTTGATCGTGACAAGCCGACTCAATTGGTGTAGTGAGTTCCTGTATTATAAATGAAGTCCACATACCAAATTTCGTCAATTTGGCCAATTTCTATCGAAAGTACTAGTATCGAAGCATAAGGTACAATCCTACTAAACGTGCATAATTTAATAATTATAGTGAAATTTCCAATTACTCAAATTTCAATTCCTAATTATTAAATTTCAAATCCTGAGGCCATAAACCCTAAAATACAAAATTTCATAATTTTGCTGCAAATAAATCAGTTCTACAATTATTAAGGTTCGCCACTAAATTTCAATGTATGATAATATTAATTTTCACATAATTATAACATTAAGTTAGGAAATCATCAATTCTTAGGGTTTTGTAATATATTTAAATGATATAATTAGGTTTAAGTGAATATTAACAACTATACAAATAAAAAGAGAGGAGTAAAAAGTCAATTGCCTCAAAATACATCCCCAAATTTAAATTTCTTATTCGTGGAGAAACCCTTGAATTTGTCCTTGGAATGCCCCTTGAAAAAATAGTTTTGAGACCCTCATGAATCTCTTTTTGTTAAAGCTTTGGGGCCCTCTTTCTAAAATTGATAATATTTTATGCGGTTGGTTTTGTAATTTATATAAATCTTGGGCTGGAGGATGAGAATAAAGGGGTGAAATGATTCGGGTACAGTGGGTGACATCGAAAAAACAATGAGAAAAGATGACGTTGCCTTTTGATTATAATGATTAGAAAATAATAAAAGAAAAGAATCTGTTGTTTTCTCTCTCTTTCTTCTTCCTAAAAATTCTGCGCCTAATCATCACATGGCAGTCGCCTCATCCTTTTGTAATAGGAGAAATTTATGGTCTAACCCTTTGACCAAAAGTTTTGGACTCTATGCCCCAATTAAATAGACTTTGGATGCTTAGGTCCAAATCATCACACACGTCTTTATAAGATGACCGCTTTCCATTTTTACCCTTCTTTGGTAATGCGATAACGCGATGTGAGTTTGAATTTGGAAAAAAATTTGATGATTCTTTCACAGATCTGTCACGATTTTTTGTGCCCTACTTGTTTCGATTTTTAGTTTTGGTTTTTCATTTGATTACCTTGAAGATTTTTATGATTTATGAGGATGTAATGGCTTTTCAATCGTGATTGTTTTTCAATCTGAAAGTATTTTGTAATTCCAAGGTATGCTTTGATCTCTTCTTTGTATGTGTGCGACATATTGATGTGTTATTTTTAAGTTTGCATTAGTTTATCATTTTTTTGCTATATTAAAATCTTTATGGTGTTGTGTTCGTTTGAAAAATATGATAAGCGTGTGAGTATTACCACTTTGAACTAACCTGGGGTTCATGATGGTCAATTTCAATTATGATGTTGTGCTTGTCAGAATTTCAATTGTGGTGTTGTGTTGTGATTGTCAGAATTTTATGTTCAATTATGGTGTTATGTTTATTAGAATTTCAATTTCAATTGAGGCATTATGTTTGTCAAAATTTCAATTTCAATTGAGGCATTGTGTTTGTCAGAATTTAAATTTCAATCTCAATTTGTTAAAATTTTAATTTCAATTGTGGTGTTGTGTTTGTCAGGATTTTACGATCTAATCCTCTGACTAGAATATGATGAGCGTGCATGTCTTTCCAATTTGAACTGACCTAGGGTTCGTGATGGTCAATTTCAATTGTCGTGTTGTGTTTGTCAGAATTTCAATTGTGTTTGTGTAATATATATATTTGACGAGTTTAAAATTTTATTTGAATGGATTTATGTTTACATTCATATTGTTATTGTCTACTTCTCTGTTTTGACGTGGGCTTATGCAAGTTTGTTATACTTAGTATATGTATGTTGTCTCTTGCGTGTGCTTTTTGTTAATGATTGTGTATTTATGTGATTTTATGCATATTGTACACAAAAAAGGACATTATGCTTGTATTGATGATAACACATTATATTGTGTGGTTTTTATGCAAAAAGACATTATGCCTGTAATTTCTCTATTTGTTGTGTGGTTTTGTGCAACATGCAACTTTTATATATGTCTTCTCTATGTTTATTCCTCCTATAATATTATGGTCCATGCTAATGACATTAGTTGAGGAATTTTAATTATTTTTTCATTTATTGCGGAGAAAAATGGAATTGTGCAGGGTTGCTAAGTGTACTTACATGTTCAATTTGTTGCTATTGAGATTTATGAGGACAACTCATTGTATTTCATATGTAAGTAGTTGTGTAGTAGGTTTACTAATTTGAAAATGGTAAGTTTTCATTGTGTTGTTTATTTGGTGATGAAGTTCGGTTGTTATTATTATGTGACAAAGATGTTCGTTGAATGTTGAGATCTCAGTTGATCATGAAAGCTGATTTTATTTTAATAGTTGTCACGAATTTGGGAGTTTTGAGCACTGATGCCATTTGTTACGTTTGATGATAGCAGTGGTGTAGAAAATGATATATATATATATATATATATATATATTAGTGGAGTAGATTCCAATAGTTGCAAGATTTGTCTTTCTAACAGTTAGAAGACGTATACAAGTCATGTTGATCAGTAATTTGAAGGAGGTGTGGATGAGTTTCGTGATAAATTAGGGAAATTTGTTGTTGAGGTAGGGTTCAAGTTTTTTTATGTGAAGAATAATAAAACACAGGTGACTGCATAGTTTTATAATGAGTTAATTGAAAGATGTATGTCGAGAGTTCATGATTTATCATGTGCTATTAATGGTTTATTTTACATACAAACATTGAATAACTTGCATATATGTAGAGATGTGATTCGTAGTCCGTGTAAAAAAATGACGGATTCCAAGTTGATGTCAAGTTTATTGGTCGATCAAGTTAGGGACATGCTTTTAATTTGTACAAATGACGTGGTGAGAGATGTCAAGACGAACTATGGTCTTGATATAGGTTATAATCATGCGCGATGAGGGAAAGAGATGGAAAGTGCTGAATTGAATGGTGATGAGAAGTTGTCGTATGTGCTTCTTGGTATATATAGAGATAACGTGTTGCTATATAATTTGGGATCACGTTGCATTCTTGATGTGGAATCCAAAAGTAGATTTAAAAAAAGGATATTTATAATATTTTGAGTTTGTATCTATGGGTTTCCCTATTGCAGGTCTGTGTTGTTTGTTAATGCAACCTTCTTAAAGATCCATTACAGAGGTCAAATTTCTGTTGAAATCGCAAAGAGTGGTAATAATGGTAAGACCATTTTTTACATACACTTTGTATATTTTCTTGTACTTTTATGTGGAGATGTGTGTACTTTTTTTATAACTGTTGTACTTTTTTGACAACTGCGTGTACTATTTTGACAATTGTGTTTTTTAACGATTGCATATACTTTATATTAGTCCGTGTGTACTCTATAGTTTTCATGTACGTACACTCTAGGACATTCTAGTGATCATGATGTACTTATGTGATGCATTTAATTTTATTTTCAGGCATTTTTCATCTTGCATTTGTTATTGTTGATTTAGAGACAGAGGATAATTGGGTATGGTTTCTTCAGAATTTACATGATGCTTTAGCTTCTCAGGGGAGGAATTCACATTTGAATATGATCGAAAAAATTGTCTTCTTGAGGCTTTTTCGAATGTCTTCCCGATGTCAGTGCATTCTTACTATATAAATCATTTACAGGGAAATATTAAGAATAAGATCCATGAGAATTACGGGACTAATTTTTGCAAGAGGGCCATTGGATTGTTTCTTCGTTGTGCATATGCTGTAACTGTTGGTGAATAAAAGAAAATTATTGATGAACTGAGGGAGGAAGGAAGGAAAAGTGTCTATTGGGATATTCTTGGATAATTTGCCTCTAGAAAACTAGTCTTGCTCATTTTTCTCGGGGAAACGCTATGGTGACATGCCATCCAGTGTTATCGAGACGTTTAATTCTGGGATCTTAGAAGAAAGTCATCTCCTTATCATGAATATGATTGATAAATTGAGTATCATGATTATGAACTTCAATGTAGAAAGAATGGTCGAAGCTGAAAGTTGGACAACATAGTTGTGTCCTAATTTTAACAAGTTGTTGATATAATCATGGGACAAGGGTCGACATTAGACAATAAGTCACTCAAGTGAGTTTTTATTTGAAGTGTACTTGGAAGAGAGGGACACCATTGACATAACTAATTGGGTATGTTCATGCAAGAGATCGCAGATTCGGTGTTTCCCCTATCCTCATGCTATAGCTATGATACAGAGGGAAGGTGGGAATATTTAAGACTACATCGAGGGATATTATAAATCTTTATTTTACAAACAATCACACTCATTTACTATAATTCATTTCCCTGATCTTATTGATATACCCAAATATGACCTCGGCCCAGGGACACCTACCTCGACCGAAATAAGAGCCGAGACAATGACCGACCCACCATTGGGTGGGGGCCCGCGATATCATCCCTCGGCCAGGACTACCTCGGCCTCGGCCAGGACTACCTCGGCCTCGGCCGACACTACTGTATGCACCTCCCCAAGGACACTTCACACGTCGCAGATATCAACATCGACCTCATGTACCAAGGAATAGTAACCTCGGCCAACAGTAGGCCGAGATAACAAGAAGCTCTACGCGTTCATCTTCAACATGGACCCTACCTCGGCTTAGGCCGAGGTTGCCAGAGGTTAATAATCATCAGCATGCCCAGCCTCGGCTCAGGCCGACACCGACATATACCTCGGCTGACATCAGGCCGAGACTCCTCATGACACTCCGCGGATTGAGCGGACGACCAACCTTTATAGCTCGGCCTCATCTAGGCCGAGGCCATTCACCAACATGACTGCAGAGCATCTGTTTGACATTTGGATAAGGACACCTGGGTATAAATCAGTTATAACAATATTATTCTCCACATGTGGGGGAATATTTCATCATCATTACCTACACGTGGCCATGACAGGTGGCACACCCCCATTGGTGAGGAAACTACACCCATGCACATTGCATGCATAGGGGGTACATTACACCCCCTAGGCACTATATATAGGGATCATCCCCTACCTTGCAAAGGGATCCAAATATTAAAGCCCTAGCTGAAACTCTGTCTAAATATACAGTAGAGAGAGAGAGCTTGAGTGAATTGTACCCATGGCCATTAGTGCCTTTGTTCAGTGAAATTACTCACACACACTCACAGTGGACGTAGGCCAGATTGGCTGAACCACCTATATTCCTGTGTTCATTCCTCATATCCTCACCTCTTTCTCTTGTTCGCTTATATAGCTGTGCTACCATTGTTATACTTATATTGAGCTTGGAAACACCTCACTTGGTGGTGCTGATTCTCAGCATCATCATTTTGGCGCCGTCTGTGGGAAACTTGTTCCTCTTTTTCTGCTTTTACCTCACCGGAGACTCTGGTGGTGAACCAGGAACCACCCCTTGTGTGGAGCTGTTTCACCATTGAAAGAGGTCCTTTCAGGTATTAAGCTCACTTGCAACTAAAGCTCTATACAGTCTAACACATGGCACCAGACTTGCCGCCGCCTCTTCCGCCGCCCGGAGGTGGAGGAGCTAGATCCAGTCAGGCTCCTCCCAAGTCCGAAATGGCGGAGGTGGCAGCTGCCCTGAAATCTTTGGCTGCAACACAAGAAGCGATGAAGGAGCAATTTGTACAGCTCAGCCAAACCATGATGATGAGACCGCCTGGGGTCTCACCGGATATGATCACTCCAGCGACGGTTCATCCACATCCAGACGCCAGGGGACCACCCCAGGCACCGATGAAGGACCAACCTGCACCTCAGCGGAGGAGGGACGTATCTGACTCTAGGCTCTTGCGCCTGGGGAGGCAAGGAAACCCTTGCCCAGAGGACAGGTATGATGATCTAGGAGCAGAAGAGGCCCCAGAAGACTGCCGGGAGCCATATGAGGTGTCAGATAACACCGTACGACCTCTTAGGCAAAGCCAAGGATGTGTCGGCCGAAGAAGAGATGAGGCCCAACAGAGAGGGTCGGTCGTTGATAGGCAAAGCCAAGGATGTGTCGGCCGAAGAAGAGATGAGGCCCAGCAGAGGGGGTCGGCCTTCAACAGGTTGAGCAGAGGCTCGGCCTTCGAGAGGCTGGGACCAGTTAATGACCTAAGACACAGGCTATCAAGGTCAAGGAGTACAGCAGGCTCCCAAAGAGGGGATAGGCAGGCTCGGCCAGATCAAGGCCGACCCATGGAGAGAAGAGCCAGGGAGCAGGAAGAGGTCAACAGTCAGCGGGTCGCGGCTGGGGAACCCTCTGTCCACCGCAGAGAGGTGGCAGGGGATAACCTCGGCCAAGTTGATGAGAGAAGACCCTGGAATGACTCAATCCAATGTCTTGAGGAGAAGATAGGGGACCTCATGAAGAGTAGGGACCCATTACAAAGGGGCTACTCGGAGGGCTCCCCGTTTGTAGCTAGGATAGTGGGGTTCCCAACCCCCGCTAAGTTCAAGCCTCCTACGGTGACTCGTAAGTATGATGGCAGCACTAACCCAGTGCACCATATCAAGATGTATCAGTCAACCGCAGATATTTACTCGATACCTGATGAGATGAAGTGCAGGGCCTTCTTAGGGACTTTGACAGGGGCCGCGCATAGCTGGTTCACCTCTCTTCCAAAGAATTCAATCGAAAACTTCAAGGGGTTGGCCGAGCAGTTCATACATAACTTCTGCTTTGGGGTAAGACCTCAGAAGAAGACTACCCACCTCCTATATGTCAAACAGGCTAAGGGTGAAAGCCTAAGAGACTACATAGCAAGATTTAACAAGGAGAAGTTAGAGGTGGAGGACTATGAAGAGAGCATAGCCATGACCGCCCTTATAGGAGGCCTCCAGAAGGGAAAACTACTATGGAAGCTGGCGGAAGACCCCCCCAAGTCTATGGCAGAGCTGTTGTCCACTGCAGGAAAAGTGATGAATGCGGAAGAGGCGATGGCCGCCAAATACGAGGAGGAGAACCGTGGTAGTGCTGGGAGGTCCCAGGGCAAGAAGGAAGGGAAGAAGCGATCAGCAGATGACAAGTTCGCTCATTACACTCCTCTGACTGTGAGCTGTGAACACATTCTTAATGAGATCAAGAGTGACCGTGCTCTGAGGTGGCCAGAGAAGTTGAAGGCTCCGCCGCATAAGAGGAATAAAAACCTCTAGTGTGAGTTCCATCAGGATCACGGCCATATCACAGACAGATGCTTTGCCCTGAAGGACGAGATAGAGAAGATGCTGAAATTCGGGAAGCTAAGAAAGTATGTGGATGGCAAGGCCCCAAAAGGCGGAAGAGAAGACCCTAGGAAGAGAAGAGACGACAGGTGCCGTGGAGATGTCCCGGCTAGAAGGCATGATGATTCAGAGGGTGATGATGGAGATGACCCGGATCTCCCACCTAGGGATGACAACACCCCAGTGAAGAGGGTAGGAATGATCTCCTTTGGTGTTAGCACCATATGTGGGGGATTCGCAGGAGGTGGCTCTGAGGTAGCCGATAGAAAGGCTCATGTAGGGGAGGCCAAGTCGGTGGTCAAGCCTGAGGTTGTGAACCTGATGTCTTCTGACGCTGTGCAGAAGAGAACAAAGGTGGACATGGACACCCTAGTGGTGGGGTTCTCCCGGCTCGACTTCAAGGGCATCTTAGCCCCCCATGATGACCCCTTGGTCATAACGACAAGGGTGCATGGGTGCGATGTAGGGAGAATCCTCATAGATGGTGGAAGCTCAGCAGATGTGATGTTCTGGCCTTGTTTCAAGAGCTTGGGTCTTAGCAGATCAAGATTAGTGCCATACCACCACCCCTTGATAGGCTTCAGTGGTGAAAAAGTGCACCCATTGGGCATGTATGAGATGGATGTGCGCATGGGGGATGAGTGGACTAAGAGGCTGACTAAGAAGATAAACTTTTTTGTTATGGACGAGAATGTCTTCTCGGCCTACAACCTCATCATCGGAAGAGTAGCCCTCAAGGAGTTTGAAGCCGTGCCGTCAACGGTCCATCAAATGCTAAAATTCCCGACTCCTTATGGGGTAGGGGAAGTGCAGGGGGATCAGACCACGGCACGGGAGTGTTACTTCAACTCAGCTGAAGAGAGGGAGGCCCATAAGAGAGCAACCGTCACCTACAACATAGACACTCTTGACCCGAGAGATGAAACAAAGCTAAAGAAGGGCGAGGCCGCAGAAGAGGTAGAATCCATCGTCCTCAATGAGGACGAGCCGGAAAAAACCATCCAGGTCGGCAAGGCCCTAGAACCTAAGATTAAGGAAGAGCTGGTAAGCCTTCTCAGGAAGAGGCAGAGTGTCTTCGCCTGGAGCCACACCGACATGCCTGGTATAGACCCTGAGGTCATGACCCACAAACTCAACGTGGACAGGGATGCCAGGCTAATCAAGCAGAGGAGAAGAATTTACTCGAGAGAGAAGTATGAGGTCATTCGGGAAGAGGTGAAAAAGTTGGAAGAGGCCGAGTTCATACGAGAGGTCACCTATCCAGAGTGGCTCTCAAATGCCGTAATCGTGCCCAAGGCCAATGGAAAGTGGCGGATGTGTGTAGATTTCACAGACCTGAATAGGTCTTTCCCGAAGGACAGCTATCCCCTACCTAGGATAGACCAGATGGTGGATGCAACAGTAGGGCACGAGCTCATGAGATTCATGGATGCTTATTCAGGATATAACCAAATCTTCATGGACGCCGAAGACTCTGAGAAGACAACCTTCATCACTGACAAGGGGACATACTGTTACAAGGTAATGCCCTTTGGTCTGAAAAATGCGGGGGCAACATATCAGCGTCTCGTCAATAGGATGTTTGAGGAACAGATTGGTAAGACCATGGAGGTGTACGTGGACGATATGCTAACGAAGAGCCTGAAGGCATGTACTCACGTGGCAGACCTTGAGAAGACCTTTGATGTCATGGACCAATACAGAATGAAGCTCAACCCGGCGAAATGTGTCTTCGGGGTAGGAGCTGGGAAGTTCCTGGGGTTCATCGTTAATCAAAGGGGGATTGAGGCAAACCCTGAGAAAATCAAGGCATTGCTCGATATGAAGACTCCTAGGAGTATCAAGGATGTCCAGAGACTCACTGGAAGAGTGGCAGCCCTGAACAGGTTTGTTTCCAGGGCAACGGATAAGTGTCTTCCGTTCTTCAAGGTTCTAAGGAAGGCCTTCCAGTGGGATGAAGAGTGTGAAAAAGCTTTAGATCAACTCAAGTCCTACTTAGGGTTTCCTTTGCTGCTGTCAAGGTTATTTGTGTATTTAGCAGTCTCTGAGTCGGCCATTAGCGCGGCCATCATACGAGAGGAAGGTGGAGTTCAGAGACCTGTGTACTTCAATAGTAAGGCTCTTCAAGGGTCTGAACAAAACTATCCAAGGATGGAGAAGCTGGCTTATGCCCTTATCCATGCTTCAAGAAAAATGAAGCCTTACTTTCAAGCTCACTCTATGATAGTCCTTACGGACTCGCCACTAAGGCAGGTTCTGCACAAGCCTGAGAAGTCCGGCCGATTGATGGACTGGGCCATTGAATTAGGAGAGTATGATCTTACTTACCAGCCCAGAACAGCCATTAAGGGGCAGGCCCTTGCAGATTTTGTCGCTGAATTCACTTGGGAAGTGACTGAGTCGGAGAAGAGCTTGGATGGCAGCAAAGAAAAGAGCCGAGGTATCTTTCAAGATTCGGAAGAGACAGACCCGTACGTCTTCCGGGGCCGAGAAGAGGTAGTCCCAGGCAAGGCTAGGGGAAGAGTAGAAGAAAACGAAGAGGATCGATATCTCTTTGAAAAAGGAGTAATGAGAGAAGGGGTCTTCTCTTCAGATGAAGACGTATGGAGCCTCTTCGTGGATGGATCATCATGTGACGGTGGAAGCGGCGCAGGGCTAGTACTCTCGGCTCCAGATGGCGCCCACATTGAATATGCCTTGAGATTCAACTTCTAGGCTTCAAACAACGAGTCAGAGTATGAGGCCATGATAGCAGGTCTCTTGTTGGCAACAACTCTTCGAGTAAAGCGGCTTCTACTCCATAGCGACTCAAGGTTGGTTGTTAACCAAGTGTTGGGGGCATATGAGGCCAAAGACGAAAGGATGGCCAGGTACTTAAAAAAGGTAAGAAGGTTGCTAGAGTTCTTCGAAGAGGCCAAACTAAAGAGAGTGCCTAGACTGAGCAATAACCATGCTGATGCATTGGCAAGACTGGCCTCAGCAATGAAGACAGATTTGGGAAGAACCATCCCAATTGAAGTCTTAGGAAAAGCAAGTATCGAGGAAGACGAGGTATGTAACCCTTGTCACAATGTAAACCTGGGAGACTCGTGGATTGACCCGATTGTCAGATACCTAAGAGAGGGGGAGCTACCTGAGTCCAAGATAGAAAGAAAAAAGTTGAGATACAGGGCTGCCAAGTTCTCATTAATAGGAGATGTCTTGTACAAAAAGGGGTTTCTCTTGCCCCTTCTCAGATGTGTGCACCCCATGGAGGTACCTCGGATCTTACAGGAGGTTCATGAAGGCTCCTGCTCCAGCCACATAGGAGGAAGACCCTTAGCCAAAAGGATCATCACTCAAGGATACTGGTAGCCCACCTTGTCTAGGGACGCTGCTGACTATGTGAAGAGGTGTGACAAATGTCAGAGGTTCGCCACTATTCCTTATCTACCCCATCAGCCTATGACGTTAATCTCTTCTCCATGGCCGTTTGCGGTGTGGGGAATTGACCTGGTAGGACCTTTGCCAAGAGCAGTCAACAACTATAGATTCTTGATAGTTGCTATTGACTACTTTTCAAAGTGGGTAGAGGCGGAACCAATGATAACAATTATGGAGCAGAAGACCTTTCAGTTCATCTGGAAGAACATCATATGTAGATATGGCCTCCCAAACACACTCATCTCGGATAATGGGACCCAGTTCAAGAATGCCTCCTTGGAGAAGTATTGCCAAAGTGTGGGGATCAGGCAGTTCTTCTCATCCCCGGGTCGACCTCAAGCAAACGGCCAGACCGAGGTCACGAACAGAGCCATCTTGGATGGAATCAAGAAGAGGTTAGAAGACGCGAAGGGGAGATGGATAGAAGAGGTCTACGCTATGCTGTGGGCTTACAGGACCACGGCAAGGACACCTACAAGAGAAACCCCATTCATGCTGGCACATGGCTCGGAGGCAGTCATACCAACGGAGGTAGGACTACCAACTCATCGGATACAGACCTACAACCCTGACAGCAATGGGGAGAAGAGAAGGCTAGACCTGGATCTCATTGAAGAAAGAAGAGAAGACGCAGAGGTCAGGAAAGCAGCCTATCAGCAGAGCGCAGCAAGATTCTACAATCAAAGGGTGATGTCAAGGCCCATTGTGGTAGGAGACCTAGTGCTTAAGAAAACCCTACAGAAGGCAAACAAGCTACACCCGAACTGGCATGGCCCCTACAGAGTAACGAAAGAGGTTGTGCCTGACACGTATAGGCTAGAGAACCTAGAGGGAGAACCCTTCACCAATCCGTGGAATGCCGACCATCTAAAGAGATATTTCATATGATGTTGCATCTATTTTATAAATTGTAAATGTAACATCTTATCAAGAAGAGGTTGTTAATAAAGATCAGTTTCCCTGGCAAATTTTTGTTCCATTCTTAACATCATTAATTTGGTGATTTATTATGAGGCTAACCTCGGCCCAGGTGGTGACCTCAGACCCTCATAACATCACTCGGTGGTGACGAGGTCTGAGCTCAGACACCTGGGTTAGAGGACCTCAGACCCTTAACATCATTAAGTTGGTGATTTATTATGAGGCTTACCTCGGCCCAGGTGATGACCTCAGACCCTCATAACATCACTCGGTGGTGACGAGGTCTGAGCTCAGACACCTGGGTTAGAGGACCTCAGACCCTTAACATCATTAAGTTGGTGATTTATTATGAGGATTATCTCGGCCCAGGTGATGACCTCAGACCCTCATAACATCACTCGGTGGTGACGAGGTCTGAGCTCAGACACCTGGGTTAGAGGACCTCAGACCCTTAACATCATTAAGTTGGTGATTTATTATGAGGCTTATCTCGGCCCAGGTGATGACCTCAGACCCTCATAACATCACTCGGTGGTGACGAGGTCTGAGCTCAGACGCCTTGGCTAGAGGACCTCAGACTCTTAACATCATTAATTTGGTGATTTATTATGAGGCTTACCTCGGCCTAGGTGATGACCTCAGACCCTCATAACATCACTCGGTGGTGACGAGGTCTGAGCTCAGACACCTGGGTTAGAGGACCTCAGACCCTTAACATCATTAAGTTGGTGATTTATTATGAGGCTTACCTCGGCCCAGGTGATGACCTCAGACCCTCATAACATCACTCGGTGGTGACGAGGTCTGAGCTCAGACACCTGGGTTAGAGGACCTCAGACCCTTAACATCATTAAGTTGGTGATTTATTATGAGGTTTATCTCGGCCCAGGTGATGACCTCAGACCCTCATAACATCACTCGGTGGTGACGAGGTCTGAGCTCAGACACCTCGGCTAGAGGAGCTCAGACCCTTAACATCACGTTTTGGTGATTTACTATGAGGCTAACCTCTTTTTGGAGGAACTCAAACCCTTAACTAATGGTTAGGGCATTATATTAAGTAATGACCTCAGAGAGTGCACAGCATTCAAATACATTCACAGATCAAGATAAAGGAAGACCTTGGCATTCGATAGAAGAAATTACAACATTTAAATGTCTCAGAAAAAAATAGAGGTACATAACAATTAGAAGATTACAAGTCAAAACAAATTAATGCAAAATGCAAGGCCAAGTCAAGCATCGGAAGGAGGAACATTAGAGGTCTCGTCTATGTTGGCCTGCTCAGTGTTGGTCACCTCAGCCACTTCATTTGCAGGGTCAGTCCCTTCTAGATCAGTCCCTCCCAGAGTGACAGTCTGACCAGGAGCAGCAGCCTCGTCCTCTATCTCCTGCAAGGCCTGGGCAAACTGGGCGTCGGCAAGGCCGAGGCCCACAAAGTCTGAGGCCTTAATGGTGCCAACCTCGGCCCATTTGGTGGTGGCCTTGATACCCCTCTCAAGGTATTCAAGACCAAAGCTTACAAACTCATCAGAGACCTTATAATCAGCAATTATTTTCTCCAAGGCATCTGCAAGAGAGGCCTTCACGGCAGCATTAACCTTCCTCTGCAAGGCATCATCTTTGTCCCTCAAGGCCTTGGTGTGGCTCTGGATGAGTGCAGAGATGTCCTTTTCTAGGCCTTGGGCCTTGTTTTCAGAATTTTGGGCCTTGGTTTCAGCATTTTGTAACTCTGTCCTTAGACGCTCGACCTCGGCCTTAAGAGTGGTCTCAACTTTCTCGGCCTCCTGCCCCTTCTGAATGAGAGGCAATTTCCTCAGGACCTAGTTAGATAGCTGGTACATGGCAGCTGCACCCTGCACAGTAAATGAAGAAGTTAGGTGAGAGCAAAATTAGACGTTGCACTTTGAACAAAGGAACAAGTTATACCTGGACTACTCTGTGAAGGCCGAATTCAACCATCGTAGGGGTTTCCATGGCCCTGAGAAAACATTTGTCGGCCTCGGTCATCATGTTGTTAAGAGCGTCCATGGCCTGTCGGCTATGGCCGAGCACACTATCGGAAAGTTTTAACTGGTCCAGACGAGCTGATAATGTGTCGGCTATGATAGGGATCGCAGCGTCTGAAGTCCTCTTTGTCCTGGAGCTCGGCCTCTGATCCTCAGGAGGATGGACCTCAGGTGCCCTCTTCTTAGACTCGGATGTTGAGGGAGCAGGTGGAGGAGCATTCATGCCAGTCTTCTTGACAAGTCTAGACAAGCTTGGAGCTGCCATCTCCCACAACTCGTCTGAAATATCTGGTGGTCTCTCTGCAAAAGTGAAAAGATAAGACTCAGAAATAAAGTATGTATGATAAGAGGGTACACTTGGAATAAAAATAAAATCCTTACTAAAATCAGCTAGGGGACTTCCACCCAAGCTCATCCCCGAGAGATACTGGGGGGTCAGCAGATGCTCGAACTTGACAAACATCCCATGGGCCCCTTGGTCCTGCAGGGCCTTCACCTTTTTGCCATTTTGAACACTTAGTCCAGGATCGGCCCTGGAAGACATGGTTACTTTACCCCATTTCATGGGTATTCTCGGCTCATAGATAGAAGAGGGAATGGAAGAGCCAAATTCCCACGACCCTGAGGCAAAAAAGTACCTGGGTTTCCAATTATGATTGGAGGTCTGAGTCACCAGGAGCATCTTTTTCTCAGGCCTCCGAGCCACAAAGTGATAGTAGCTCGGATGATTCTTGGCCGAGGTGGGGACGTAACACCCAGCAAAAACCTGAACTGGGAGGTCAGAGTGGTGGACTGCCCTCCACAAGATGATGGACCCTATAATAACTCTCCAAGCATTGGGGGAGAGCTGTGAGGGGGCTAAGTTAATAAAAGAGAGGATGGACCTGATGACAGGGTGAAAGGGAAGACGAAAACCTAACTTGAACATCTGCTCATACAAGCAGATCTCTCCATCTTGACCGTGGTAGGCCCTCTCTTCCCTCAGAGGTCTCCTTAAATGGATAGAGGGACTGATGGAGTATAGGTACCTGAAGTGCAATAGGTCCACCTCAGTAACTGTGCTCTCAAACTCATCCGCCTCAGATGTGTCAACTTCACTTTCGGCATCATCGTCGTCAGACTCAACGTCGGCTGGAGCAGACGTGGACGGGTGACCGGGGAACCTCTAAGCAAACTCAGCCCCGGAAACGGCCGATAGTGGGATGGCATCTAGAACGGGTGGCACAGCCACGTTTGGCTCAACGAGTTCCACCTCGGAGGAAGAATTGGAGGTGCTAGAGCCATGTTGGGAGGAGGCACGACTGGACACCTCGGCCTGGCCAGGGTCCTGACCGGACCGAGGGGTGAAGTCCATGGCCTCTTGGAAAGAGTCCACAGACATCGGGTCGAAGGTGGAAGACTCAGACTCAGACATCGGCAAGTTGTTGGCAGAGACGTCTGTCTGATAAAAATTCTCGGGTGGACGAAGGTATACCACCTTAAGAGGTGGAGGAAAGAGAGGTCTGACAGGGAACTCCTGTGACCTACGAGCTTCTTCCTGAGCTCTCTCTATTTGCCTAATTTTCTCTAAGGTTTTTTCACTAAGAGACGGGAACTCTTCAAGAAGTTGGTACAGGGGTCTGAGCATCTGGGGACGACCCAAGGCTTTGGCAGACCCTAAACTTGAGGAAAAGTCTTAAAAACTACAAACAAATCTGGCTTAAAAAGTTAAGGGGACCAAAGATCAAACCAATGAATCTTTGCAGGAAACCTAGCTCACCGGAAAACTCAAGTGCTCGCCGGAAAATTCAAATTAAAAAGCACAAAAAATGAAGGAAATGGAGAGGAAGGATACCCGAGGGTGAGTTGATGAATAAGGTGGAAGAAATCGCGCAGGAAATAAGGTATTCCCCAGCAAGAACAAGCACTGGAACAAGGGCTAGCTTCGGAGCGAAAAAAGTTACAGAAAACAATTGGGCGCTTGAACTGGAGAGAAATGAGGAAGAAGAAGAAGAAGAAAGGTTTTTAACCTTTAAATACTTGGGCGCGATTCCCAAGGCTCATCATTGCCTTGGGAAGCCCAAGAGACAACTGACAGCATGTGCCAACCAAATGGGCACGCCTTGGCTTAGGACAAGTGTCATGCAGGTGTTGGCCTTGGGGTGAATAGACATCGGAAGCAAGAATCCCCTAGCCACCTGCTCTCGCAAATGACTAAGGGCTGGGGGGTGATTGATATACCCAAATATGACCTCGGCCCAGGGACACCTACCTCGGCCGAAATAAGAGCCGAGACAATGACCGACCCACCAGTGGGTGGGGGCCCGCGATATCATCCCTCGGCCAGGACTACCTCGGCCTCGGCTGACACTACTGTATGCACCTCCCCAAGGACACTTCACACGTCGCAGATATCAACATCGACCTCATGTACCAAGGAATAGTAACCTCGGCCAACAGTAGGCCGAGATAACAAGAAGCTCTACGCGTTCATCTTCAACATGGACCCTACCTCGGCTTAGGCCGAGGTTGCCAGAGGTTAATAATCATCAGCATGCCCAGCCTCGGCTCAGGCCGACACCGACATATACCTCGGCTGACATCAGGCCGAGACTCCTCATGACACTCCGCGGATTGAGCGGACGACCAACCTTTATAGCTCGGCCTCATCTAGGCCGATGCCATTCACTAACATGACTGCAGAGCATCTGTTTGAGATTTGGATAAGGACACCTGGGTATAAATCAGTTATAACAATATTATTCTCCACATGTGGGGGAATATTTCATCATCATTACCTACACGTGGCCATGACAGGTGGCACACCCCCATTGGTGAGGAAACTACACCCATGCACATTGCATGCATAGGGGGTACATTACACCCCCTAGGCACTATATATAGGGATCATCCCCTACCTTGCAAAGGGATCCAAATATTAAAGCCCTAGCTGAAACTCTGTCTAAATATACAGTAGAGAGAGAGAGCTTGAGTGAATTGTACCCATGGCCATTAGTGCCTTTGTTCAGTGAAATTACTCACACACACTCACAGTGGACGTAGGCCAGATTGGCTGAACCACCTATATTCCTGTGTTCATTCCTCATATCCTCACCTCTTTCTCTTGTTCGCTTATATAGCTGTGCTACCATTGTTATACTTATATTGAGCTTGGAAACACCTCACTTGGTGGTGCTGATTCTCAGCATCATCACTTATGGTACTAAATATTCCTATACATGGAGAACGGTAGATCCTTCCTTCAAAGACAAAGAAATACAGAGGCATGCCAAAAACTAAAAGAATCAATTCTGTTGGTGAGGATTACGTGAGAAAAGTTAGATGCTCTAGGTGTAGGAAAATGGGTCATACCAAGTGTAACACCACGTAATTTTGAGGATTTAAAATTTAATTATTTTTGGGAGAAATAGAAATATTTAAATTGGAGAAACTTAAATTTATGATTTAGAGAATTTATTTGAGTGGGAAGAATTTATTTATATTTGTTCGAATTAATGTGTGTCGCATTTTGAGGTAAAAATTGGAGAATGTTAACAATTTTGAGTGCGCGGTTGAGTCCGGATGGGTCGGAATAGTCAGAAAAGAGTACTCGGGGGGTAGTAATCGGCTCTCAGGGCATTTTTGGGCATAGCCGGGCCCACACGGGGTGATTTGGGCCATTTTAATTAGGCCCTTTTGGCCTAAAACAGGATTAGGGATTTTAAACCTAATTGGGGGAAAAGTTGAACGACAGTTAGCAATTCTAAACCTAGGGTTGATAGGGGATTAGAGGAGGTTAATCAAAAAGCCAATTGGGGATGTTTTTGGAGCAAAATTAAGGGACTAATTGGGGTGTTCTTCATCAACACCTTAACTACACAAATAGATTAGACTCTACGAACGATTCCAGGCAAGTGGTTAACTTGCTGTAATGTTTAAATTGTGATATCCAATTCATATTTTAGTGATGTGTAAATTAAAATTCGTTTTGGGTATAAATGGGTAAAAATGGGATTTTGTTAATGGAGCACTTGAATGAGATTCAAAGTAAGAATTTAGGTGTGTTATATATCTCTGAGTATAGATATCTGATTTGAATGAGAAACCCGGAATATAAAATGGTGGAATTTGAATATGGAATTGGAATTATAGAACAAAGTTAATTGAGATTTATGGAAAAACCCATTTCGGTATTGGTGAAATAGGTTGAGAAATTTTTATATCTTAAGGTTCATAATATGTATAGGATCTAAGTCAAACATGTATATATGATGGGAAGATTTGATTGGAGGCTGAATTTAAGGTTGAAACCTCGAAATTTTCATAAATGGTGGAAAGACTGAATCGGAGAAGACGCTGACTGGATCGATCGATGGAATTAATCTATCGATCGATGGTCGAGAAAAGCTGGCAGTTTGCCCTTTTTCTTTTATGGGGAAAAGTTGATTAATTTATTTTGAGACTTATTTATTTAGCGTGAAATAAATACAAGACATACTTTCTAGCAATTATAGGTATATATATTTGGGAAATTTGGGAGAGATGAATACGTGACACATTAAGGGTGAATATTTGGGAAGTAGATTCTGAGATTTAAATATGGACCGAGTGAGTGAGTTCGGGTATGTTGGTTAAGTGACACCAAGGTGTTAAATTAATTACTGAGAGGAGTAGATCAATTTGGAGTGGGAATGTGGACTCGAAAAATACTAGGTTACGAACCAGGTAAGCGGGTATACGGGTTGAGTGACACCAGAGTAATAAATTAATTAAGAGATAAATTAATTAATTTAGAGTCGGACCATATACTCGGATTGGTAATCAATTAATGTGTAAATTAATTTAATTAGAGTCGGACCATAGACTCGGATTAGTATTAATTAATTAATTAATGTGTAAATTAATTAAATTAGAGTCGAATAAGAGACTCGGGTAAATATTATATAAATTAATGTGCAAAGCATTTATATAAGAGTCAGACCATAGACTCGGGGAAATATTATATTAATTGACTTGTGAATTAAATAAATTAGAGTCAGACCATAGACTCGGGGAGATGATAAATTAATAAGTGAGAAAATTAATTAAGTTGAGTCGGGCCACAGACTTGGGAAATTACAGGCTAGTGTTACGGTTTTTTTTAGTACACGGTAAAGTCGGGGTTTATATTATATATATACGGTGTAGTGATAGTATATATATATATATGTGTGTTTATATTGTGTGTGCTATTAAATATCAGTGACTAGATATTTATTTAATTTATATACTCTAGTTCTATCAAGGGAGGTTGCGCGATGTGAGTGAATCCCCTAGCTTGAGGAGTAGGGTGAGTATATCCCCAGGTCATATCGTCCAGTATATGGGTGAGGGATTTATCTCACTTTCAGGGAAGGAATATGACTGCCTCCACTACATTTATATTTTGGGCCAAGTTGGTGAGCGATTCCAACTCGGGTAACTAGGTTATGTGAGCACACCTAAGATAGCACTTTAGAGGGAATCATCCGATGAGGGTATACTCGGAGGGATGGATGTGCATATATATATGTTTGGTTATTCTTAGTAAAGGTACGTATATAATGGTAGTACATATTATATGCGGGAAATAATACAGTGTGTGATGTATATACTTTATATAACTTATGTCGAAGTTATATGTTATGATTTAAAGGAAATTAATTAAGTTAATTGGTAAGATAAATTATAATTCAGAAATTATTATACTCGGGTTAGAGTAGTATTGCAAGGGGAGATTATGCCAGGACTAGTTTGACAGGGTAGTACAACTAGGTGTGGTTAAGGTAATCGTTAGGTGTGCACATTAGTGGAGGGGTGAGTATGTCCTCAAGGAAGTGCAACACTAACTTAAATATGAAGCGCATTCATGCATTTTAAATTACTGCAGTTAATTCACTTGCTAAATATTTTAAAAATCTTTTAGGTGTCCAACCACAGGGACGCCAGGATTGATATTCTCTTCCAGGGACACGGAGCTACGACATATGTGGATGCTAGCAGGAGTTTGGATTAGACACATCGTTCATTCATTCCTAGAGTAGGAATTATTTATCAGTTTCAGTTTTATTTAGGGCTTATCGCCCAGACTTGTCAGTACAGTTTTGAGATGTATTTATTCTGGTGTTGGATGCTTGTATTGGATTTTTTACTTTGGTGGACAATGGTTTATTCGACAAATTTTTTAATTAATTATTCATTTGATTTAATTCAGTTGTGTGAATGGTTTATATTTAATTCCGCATGTACTGTTTGGTTTAATTAATAAGATAAAATTTGGCACCAACTTTTGGAATACTAAGGGGTTAGTAAGTTTTAAAAAGTTTTCGACAGTGATGCTAAGGATGAACCAACTTGGATTCCTGTTTTAATTTGGTATAGGACTGATCACCCAGAATTTTATTAGGCTGAGTGTCACAGATGGTATCAGAGCATCAGGTTCTAGTGTCCTTAGGATCTGTGCGAATTTTCACGTTTCAACTTAGCGTCCTTTGATGTAGAGCCTTATCATAGGATTGTTGTATTCTTATACATATGCATATTTACGTTCTTCTACTAATTATTTTATATTTGAGGGTGAACTCATACGATTCGATTCTCATTTTAGATGCCACCCAGGAGAGAGAGAGCAGCTAGGGTAGCAGGGGAAGATGAGACTAGAGAGGCTCATCAGGAGCAAGAGTTACCGTAGCAACTTCCAGAGATGATTTCGACAGCACAGGTAACTGAATTAGTGGCGCAAGCAGTTGAAGCAACGATGATCGCTATGGCAAGGTACTTTCCACGAGATCATCCACAAGCGTTAGTGGTATCGGATGTTCAGGTCCACCAGGGGAAGTCGAAGTGGCAGCAAGTATGAGAGGTCTTTCAAAAGGGACATCCATCAGAGTTTCGAGGGGGTTCAGATGTGGTGCTAGCGTGTCAGTGGAAGAGAGATATCCAGCGTCACCTACGCATGGTAGATTGCAACGAAGTGCAAAAGAAAATGCTAGCCACTTTTAGGTTAGTGTGAGCAGCGCTACAGTGGTGGGAGTCGATCACTACAGTTGAGGAAAAGGATAGAGTAACTATTGTTGAGTTTTGGGTGCGGTTCAATCGCAAATATTTTTCGCCAGCAGTTGAGATTGAAATGAGGAGGGAATTTAAAGAGGTAACACAAGGGGACCGTGTAGTGGCCGATTACGAGGAAGAATTCACTCATTTGGCAAATTTTGTACCGGATGAGGTAAGCGATGAAGAGAGAAAGAAAGTAAGGTTCATGGATGGGTTAGTTTGGAGGATCAGGAAACATTTGATTGGTAATCCCACATTACTAGCTTATACGAACGTCGTTAACGCAGCACTCCTGCACTGTCAGGAATATCGCTTCCACATGAAAGGAAGTAGGAGGGGAGTGGAAACCAGTCAGTTGGATAAAACGGGAGGGAACAGTACCAGTGGGGTATCCCAGCAGTAGATAGGGGAACATCAGGGGCAGGATCCCCACCAGGAGAATTAGGCCATGCAATTTAGGTATGGAGGCTATCGACAGGATGGCCCTGACTTCCGACAAGGCTAACAAGGAAGGGATCAGTGGCATGGTGAATTTATTAGGAGGTGTTTCGTTTATGGGGAAGCAGGACACGTGAAGAGATATTTTCCTTAGCGAGGAAAGGGTCAACTACAGGATGAGGTCCTGGATGTGCAGCCACTACAACAAATTATGGGTGCGTTCGGGCAGGGGGAAGCTGCTCCAGAACCCGAGGATCATCCATTGCATCTAGAGTATGGAGGTAATTATATTTTTATCCTATGAGAATGGGGTACGTTTTGGGTGATAGTGAGGGTGTCACAAAATAAGAATTATTTTCACTAGAGTTCTTGGGTAAGTCGAATTTAATGGGTGCGCTAGCTATAGCAACCATATTACATATATATTTCTGTGGGATAGTAGATTTCTTTAGTGTTAACCACGAGAGAGTGTGGGTATGCACAAAGATGGGATTTGGTATTATGCGAGGGGTTACTACTTTCGAGAATTATGGAAGTAGGGTAGAAATTTTTTATATCGTCTGGATAGCGATGGATTTGAACTATTGTAAATAGTGGGGGTAAGTTTTGGTGTTTGCGACATCAGGGTGTGATTGGTACTAGGTATCACCTAAGAGGGCGTCTAGTCTTTATATATATATGTGTGTATATATGTTGTATTGTGTGGTGCGATAGACACATAATGAGGTCTTGTGTTCTCATATTCAATCCCGAAAAGTAAGGGAGTCTACTGAAGTGAATCAGGGTGGCTAAATTTTTTTTCGAGCAGGGAGAGATAACTCGGGGTTTATTTTGCGCAAGAGCTAGTGATAGTAAGGGCGCGGTATTTTATGTTATCTTTTGTAGGATAGGAGTTGGCATGTATGCTTTTGTGTTAATAAATAAGTATTTGGGGGTACGTACTATAGAGTGAGGGTATAACGAATCTCAACGACTGACAATGTTAGGTAGTAGTATATCGGGGGGTTCCTTGTTTGGATTTCTCTTTACGAGATATCCCACGCATGAAACTTAGCATAACGTTGGAAGTGGGGAGATGTTTGGTTGTTAGTACATGGGTTGGGTACCCCGACCATTATATATATATGATATGACTACGGGTTGGAAGTTATATTACGGGTCACGGCTAGCATAGTCTGGTAAGTTTCGTGCGGTAAAGCACGGGAATAGGGTGTATGGGCACCCAGGTTAATCAAGGAAACTTTTATGCGGTCAAGCACGGGTACAGGGTGTATGGGGGCCCTGGTTAATTAAAATGCATATTTGTGTAATTTATAGTTAG
Organism: Sambucus nigra; assembly: GCA_949130495.1. NCBI lineage: Eukaryota > Viridiplantae > Streptophyta > Magnoliopsida > Dipsacales > Adoxaceae > Sambucus > Sambucus nigra. The sequence continues at coordinate 394,235,034 of OX422215.1, forward strand.
AAGCGGGAGAGATAAATATAGCGAGCTTAGAGGCACATGACTAGAGAGTGATGTTAGAAGCTTGGAGCACTAGGCTTATCTTAATTTCGAGGATGGAATTCCTTTGTAAGGGGGGAAGTATGTAACACCCCATAATTTTGAGGATTTAAAATTTAATTATTTTTGGGAGAAATAGAAATATTTAAATTGGAGAAACTTAAATTTATGATTTAGAAAATTTATTTGGCTGGGAAGAATTTATTTATATTTGGCGACTTTAAGTTAAATTGTTCTAATTAATGTGTGTCACATTTTGAGGTCAAAATTGGAGAATGTTATAAAGTATTTTGGATGACAATTCTGAGTGCGCGGTTGAGTCCGGATGGGTCGGGATAGTCCGAAAAGAGAACTCGGGGGTAGTAATCGGGTCTCAGGGCATTTTTGGGCATAGTCGGGCCCACACGGGGTGATTTGGGCCATTTTAATTAGGCCCGTATGGCTTAAACGGGATTAGGTATTTTACACCTAATCGGGGGAAAAGTTGAACGACAACTAGCAATTCTAAACCTAGGGTTGGGAGGGGATTAGAGGAAGTTAATCAAAAAGCCAATTGGGGATCTTTTTGGAGCCAAATTAAGGGACTAATTAGGGTGTTCTTCATCAACACCTTAACTACACCAATGGATCAGACTCTACGAACGATTCCAGGCAAGTGGTTAACTTGCTATAATGTTTAAATTGTGATATACAATTCATATTTTAGTGATGTGTAAATTAAAATTCGTTTTGGGTATAAATGGGTAAAAATGGGGTTTTGTTAATGGAGCACTTGAATGAGATTCAAAGTAAGAATTTAGGTGTGTTATATATCTCTGAGTATATATATCTGATTTGAATGAGAAACCCAGAATATAAAATGGTGGAATTTGAATCTGTAATTGGAATTATAGAACAAAGTTAATTGAGATTTATGGAAAAACCCATTTCGGTATTGGTGAAATAGGTTGAGAAATTTGATATCTTAAGGTTCGTATGGTATCTAAGTCAAACATGTATATATGGTGGGAAGATTTGATTGGAGGCTGAATTTAAGGTTGAAACCTCTGAATTTTCATAAATGGTGGAAAGACTGAATCGAAGAAGACGCTGACTGGATCGATCGATGGAATTGATCGATCGATCGATGGTCGAGAAAAGCTGGTAGTTCGCCCTTTTTCTTTTATGGGGGAAAGTTAATTAATTTATTTTGAGACTTATTTATTTAGCGTCAAATAAATACAAGACATACTTTCTAGCAATTATAGGTATATATAATTGGGAAATTTGGGAGAGATGAATATGTGACACATTAAGGGCGAATATTTGGGAAGTAAATTGTGAGATTTAAATATTGACCGAGTGAGCGAGTCTGGGTATGTTGGTTAAGTGACACCAAGGTGTTAAATTAATTACTGAGAGGAGTAGATTAATTTAGAGTGGGAATGTGGACTTAGGAAATACTAGGTTACGAACCAGGTAAGCGGGTATACGAGTTGAGTGACACCAGAGTAATAAATTAATTAAGAGATAAATTAATTAATTTAGAGTGGGAACATAGACTCGGAGTGGTAATCAATTAATGTGTAAATTAATTTAATTAGAGTCGGACCATAGACTCGGATTAGTATTAATTAATTAATGTGTAAATTAATTAAATTAGAGTCGAATCAAAGACTCAGGTAAATATTATATAAATTAATGTGCAAAGTATTTATATAAGAGTCGGACCATAGACTCGGGGAAATATTACATTAATTGCCGTGTGACACTACAACAAATCTGCAGAATTGTCATGGTCATTGACCTTGACAAGTTGGACTTGTCAAGGTCAATGACCGTAACAATTCTGGGAGTGATAATTTTTTTTGTCACGGACTTGTCACGGTCATTGACCATGACAAGTTCATTAGAATTGTCACGGTCATGTCACGGGCCTTGATCGTGGCAAGCTTTGCCACGGTTAAGGACCGTGACAAAACCATGACAGTGTTTAAAAAATTTGTCACGGTCATTGACCATGACAAGTTCGTGATAACTTCCTTTGTCAAGGACTTGTCATGGTCAATGACCATGACAAGTCTAGGCAGAATTGAAAAAAATATGTTGGGCAGTATGGCCACTGCCATTGCCCAGCAGTATATATGTACCTGTTATAGAAATGTTGTATCTGTTCAAACACTATGTATCCAGATAAAATAGAGATAGTGAAAATATACATTAAAAATAAAAATAATCCCGTACCTGTTCAAAACTTTGGCATTCTCCAAAAAGTACCTCAACTGTTCAACTCCATTGTTCGACCCTAATCCCATAATTTTGATTGTCTTTAGGTGTGATCTTAAACAATCAGGTACATACCATTCCAACCATGATGTCCTGATTTGTTCACAACAAAATAAAAAACCCTAATACAAGAAGAAACAACATCACCATCAATTATCTCAAATATACAAACTATTTAGCTGGAAGTGATGTTATGAACCCTTGACGTACCTCAAAGATAAGAACCTCTAGAAGAGGACAACTTTTGAGAAAATCCAGCACCAATTTACAGTTCCAGTTCCACTATAAGAATCAGCCACTGCAATACACTGCACAAGAGTGTAGTTCCACCCAACAAGCAAATATTCATAAAAATCGAAATCGAAATCGAAATTGAAATTTAAATATTCATATAAATATAAATATAAATACATTACCTGTAGTGCCACCCAAACATCTAACTTGAGCTCATATGGCACCTCCTTCCAACTAATGTACCCCGGGCAATCGTGTCAAATATAATTCCCTTCATATCTGAACACTAAGAAATGCCATAATCCTATGGAGTTATGCTCTGTAAATTCCTTCAAACCGTTGTGTAGCCAAACATCACCAGTTGAAGTTGCCAATTCCACTTTCCATATTTTCCCATATTTTGCTAGAGGTTCAAATTGGTGGGGTATGGAAAGTGTAATTGACAACTTCAATTGGCGATGTTTGGCTATAAAACGGTTGGAAGGAATTTGCAGAGCATCACTCCATAGGATTATGGCATTTCTTAGTGTTCGGATATAAAGGATAGACGAAGAGATTCAGTCTCCTCTCCACAAATAGGACACCCCAAATAACTATGTACTAATAACCTATTAAAGGTAAGAAGCGTATATTCATGGATTAGTATGAACAAAACTTAAATTTCAAATTCAAATTCAAATTCAATTTATAATAGAAAATTCCTCCAAAAGTAACAACTTTAAGCCACTAAGAATATTATACAGAAATTATGCACTCCCAAACTGTCCAAACACATTGGAATATTTCGGTACAAATTGAAATATTTATTACAAATTAAAAAATTGTTTAAAATTCGGGTATCATAAAAAATGGATTGATATTCGGTAGGAACAGCCAAGTCATCCACACTACTATTTAGACGTTTTGGCGCGTGTTGGACAATTGACCATGGCTCGTTGTTGATATACTCTGAGTAAAACACTTGGTTAACCTTTTGAAATGCACAAACAAGCAGCTCATCGCTCAAGTGGTCGTTGCTCTTCCACTTGGACAAGTCAACCATGATCAAATTGGTGACAGGATCAACTTTACAAGCATTTTTATCCTCAACTCTTACCCAGTCACAGTAAAATACAACCTCTTTGAAGCTTATATAATCCAATTCAAATATATTTTGGATTAGACCATAGTACGTCATTTCAGCTTCAACGAGGTTTTTATCTTTTGCGCTCGCTCGAAAGAAAGTAAGAGCCTTGTATGAAATGCCCGAGTTCTGTACATTTGTACTTTCCTCGTACACTTTAGCCCAAAAATGTAACTGTTCAATCGATACTTTTTGTACTCTTGTGCCACGAACAAGGGTCCAGTGGCTAGACGAGCAAGCCTTGATGTCGCATCACCCGTCTTTAAGAGATGATAATATAGATAAATTAATTATATTAGTTGTAAAATTTGAGTGTAATGTAACGTTATATAACAATCATTTTCATTATAATTATCTCTTGTGCCAACCACAACCTAAATTCTCTGTCTGATTGTACCATTATTTTTCGTCTTTTATTGTTCTCACAGGCTTCATATTTTCTACATATTACAAAATTAATCATGTATAAAATAATCTAAAATAATGTCAAACATTATAATAATCGAAACTTACTTTTTCCATTCTTCGACATCTTCATGTGTGTTAAATAGATAACGAGCTAATTGTTCATGTTGCAAACTCGTTAATTTCACTCGTTTTCCCATCACATGACCACCATCATCGACGAACTCATCAGTGTCATCAACGCTAGTCGAGTCAGGCGTATATTCCCGAGTATATATTGATGACTCCACGGTTATGCATTTCTTTGCAATTGATCCTGTAATGTATCGCGTATTCTTTACGTAATCTTTAAAAACTTTCATCAATATTTCAAATGGATACATCCATTGATATCTAACTGGACCACAAAAAAGTGCCTCATCGCATAGGTGTACCAATAAGCGAACACTTATTTCAAAGAATGCTGGGGGAAAGTACTTCTCCAACACACAAATCGCTTCGGTCACCGCTAATTTTGTGGCTACTATGTGTTCTCGATTGACTACCTTCTCACACAAGAGTGAGAAGGTAATACTAATTTTCATAATATCCCTCCAAAAATCCTTGTGCTTGGAGAAACAGTGCTTAAACAATAGAGGAACCAATTGCATGATCACATGCCAATCGTGGGACTTACACTTATGTAAATCATGAGTAGCATAATTCACAATCCTTTGCAAGTTGGACGAAAAAGTAGATGGGTCCTTCAAATTATATATTGTGTCTAAAAGCACCTTCCTTTCCCCACTTTTACCCTAGCATGCCAAGTCATTGCCTCCACTATCCATGGTACTGTGAAAAATCTCTTTAATCTAGGCCCAACGGGAAAATATTTCAATACTTTTTGAGGCACTTTTGATCTTGTGTCTTCCTTACTAGTAGATTGGACATATCTAGGTTCATCGCATACCGGACAACGATCGAGATTTTCATACTCCTTTCGGTATAGTATGCAGTCATACACACAAGCATGAATCGATTTATACTTCATTCCCAAACCTTTCAAACTGTTCTTCATAACAATATAGTTATTTGGAAGTGTATTCTCCTTGGGTAATAAGTAACCTCATTCTCTTCTGCTTCATAAACTCCGTACGCATCATCAACTAAACCCTCTAACATATTATGATCTACGTCATCCCCTTCTACATCTATCCTACTTGTTGAAGGTTGTTGTGAAGGTTGGTCGGGGACAAAAGGAACTTTAAATTCACCGTGAAAACTCCAAAATCGATAACTATCTTGCATACCCGATCTTAACAAATGTAGTTCAACTGTTTTCCACTCAACCACCTTTCCATTCTTACACCTAGTACACAGACACGGAAACTCTTCATCATTATGACATCTCTTTCCATATTTAACAAATTCGTTAGCACCTCTGCGAAACACATCCCCCATTCTATTTGTCTCACCCATCCACTCTTTGTATTTCGGATATCCCATCACAACTACCATAACTAATCACCTATTAAAGGTACGAAGCGTATATTCATGGATTAGTATAAACAAAACTTAGATTTATAGTATGTTTCATTTAATTATGTCTTATTTATATTAAAATTCAATTTATAATATAAATTTCTATTTCCTCCATCTCCTCTAAAGGGTGAGTGGCCCTATCCCATTCAAGACCGCATTTTTCTGTAATATACTTAACAACTCATGCACATTGTTACGATTTGAAAAAAAATCGACAGCATATCCCCGTAGTTCTACAAGTAAACGATGTAGATTGGCAAGTGTGAGTGTTATTTCAATTGATCAATTGAAATAACAGTCACATTTGTCAATCTAGTATGTACCCAGAGAACATTAGGATACGGCTGCAGAACTTCCTCCAAAAGTAAAAACTTTAAGCCACTAAAAATATTATATAGAAATTCTGCAGTCCTAAACTGTCCAAACGGGACAATTCGAGAGATCTCATTACATGGGTAATGACTCTCGAACGGGTCTAAGGGCTAATGAATGTGTACGCATAAGAACTAGAAGGCTAGTATCTATGAGCACTATATGTAATTTCAAGTATGTTTCATTTAATTATCATACTACATATATATTGTTCGATATACAAAGTAATTTAAAAAAAAGTTGAAAAATCCCACCCCCATATGGACAATAATCCAGTGGTCATGCCACTTTTAAAACTAACCAACCCAACGTCGATCTACTATAATCCAACAACAATGTCAACAACAAATTTGTATCCCGTACTCCTTCTAATTCATCTACTCAATTAATTCATTTCATCAATTAAACTAACAATTAAAGTATACAATTATTAATTTACTAATTTACATAGAGGGGCAATCCTACTTTCATATGAAATGGGCACTAATTATTAATTTACTTTCATATAAAACTATACAATTAAAGTTACAATAAAAGCTTTACAATTTATTAATTAAAGCTATACGATTGTTGAGATTGCCCCACCCCCACCCCACCCCCTGCCCCCCTCCCCCCGACACACACATGCACACACCATTACACACACACACATACACCCCACCCCCTGTCCCCTCACCCCACCACACACACACCCCACCACCACCCCCTGGCCCCCACCCAGCCCCCTGTCCCTCCCCTCCCCCCACCACACACCCCCACCACACACGCACACATACACACACACACCCCACCCCAAACCCACCACCCCCTGCCCCCTCCCCCCACCACACACCACCACACACATATATGCACACACATATAGAAATGAAAGAGAAAGAGAGGAAAAAAACATACCTTAGAGAGAGAGAGAGAGCTAGAAATCGTTTAGAGAGAGAAAGAGAGGGAAAACCAAAAATGGTGGGAAAGAAAGAAAGCGTAGGGTTCATTTTGCTGAACAAATTCTCACGGACATGTCACGGTCCTTGACCGTGACAATATTATAAGTATTTGTCACAATCAATGACCGTGACAAGTTCGAGACAATTGTACTTGTCACGGCCTTGTCACGGTCATTGACCGTGACAAAAAAATGCGTGACCGTGACAAGGCTGGCCGGCTAAAGGGTGCCAATTTAGCCTTTTTGGTGTAGTGTGAATTAAATAAATTAGATTCGGACCATAGACTCGGGGAGATAATAAATTAATAAGTGAGAAAATTAATTAAGTTGAGTCGGGCCACAGACTCGGGAAATTATAGGCTAGTGTTACGTTTTTTTTAGTATACGGTAAAGTCGGGGTTTATATTATATACATACGGTGTAGTGATAGTATATATATGTGTATATATTGTGTGTTCTAATAAATATCAATGACTAGATATTTATTTAATTTATATACTCCAGTGATGTCAAGGGAGGTTGCGCGATGCGGGTGAATCCATTAGCTTGAGGAGTAGGGTGAGTATATCCCCAACTCATAGTGTTCGGTATATGGGTGAGGGATTTATCTCACTTTCAGGGAAGGAATATGATCGCCTCCACTACGTTTATATTTTGGGCCAAGTTGGTGAGCGATTCCAACTCGGGTAACTAGGTTATGTGAACACACCTAGTAAGATAGCACTTTAGAGGGAATCATCCGGTGAGGGTATACTCGGAGGGATGGATGTGCATATATATATATGTGTGTGTGTGTGTGTTCTTAGTAAAGTTACGTATATAATGGTAGTAAATATTATATGCGGAAAATAATACAGTGTGTGATGTATATACTTTATATAACTTGTGTCACAGTTATATGTTACGATTTAAAGGAAATTAATTAAGTTAATTGGTGAGATAAATTATAATTCAGAAATTATTATACTCGGGTTAGAGTAGTATGGAAAGGGGAGATTATACCAGGACTAGTTGGATGGGGTAGTAAAACTAGGTGGGGTTAAGGTAACCGTTAAGTGTGCACATTAGTGGAGGGGTGAGTATGTCCTAAAGGGAGTGCGACACTAACTTAAATATGAAGCGCATTCATTCATTTTAAATTACTGCAGTTAATTCACTTGCTAAATATTTTCAAAATGTTTTGGGTTCTAACCCTTGCTATAAAACCATTTTCAAAACCTTTTAGGTGTCCAGCCACAGGGATGTCAGGATTGATATTCTATTCTAGGGACACGGAGCTGTGGCATATGTGGATGCTAGCAGGAGTCTGGATTAGACGCATCGTTCATTCATTCCTAGAGTAGGAATCATTTATCAGTTTCAACTTTATTTAGGCCTTGTCGCCCAGACTTCTCAGTACAGTTTTCAGATGTATTTATTCAGGTGTTGGATGTTTGTATTGGATTTTTCACTTTGGCGGCCGATGGTTTATTCAGAAAATTGTTTAATTAATTATTCATGTGATTTAATTCAGTTTTGTGAATGGTTTATATTTAATTCCACATGTACTGTTTGGTTTAATTAATAAAATAAAATTTGGCACCAACTTTTGGAATATTAGGGGGTTAGTAAGTTTTAAAAAGTTTTCGACAGTGATGCTTAGGATGAACCAACTGGGATTCCTATTTTAATTTGGTATAAAACTGATCACCCGGTATTTTATTAGGCGGGGTGTCACACCAAGAAGACGAGTAAATAATCAATTTGAATACGTAATTTCTAGATTTTTTAAGTGATTCATTGTAAATACAATTTTATTTATAACAATTGATGGCTTTCAATAAAAGTTGGTCATTAAAAGTGGTTTACTATTGTTGAGTGACTATGTGTACTTTGTATTTTAATGCATGTACTTCATTTTAAGCTTCCTTTGGTTTATATTCCATATATGATTATAGGTTGATAATAGTTGATTGATTTCAATAAAAAGTTGGTCATTAAAATTGGTTTATTGTTACTGAGTAAATGCGTGTACTTTGTATTGTAAGGCGTGCACTTTGAATTTTTATGGTTTTTGCTACGTGTACCTTTTGTTTTTATGCATGTACTTCATTTTAATCTTCCTTTGGTTTTTATTCCGTATATGGTTATGATCATTGCTAGCCGTAAAAATATCAAAAAATCTATTTCGGGTTAGTAAAGAATTTATTTAAGTTGCATTTTTGGTTTGGCCCCATAAACGAATCCATGATTGTGCATAAAATTTTAGGGGTGATTATGGTACGCTTTTTTACCATAATGTACATAAAATATTTGGACTCATTTATCATAATTGTTAATACTAAAATTGATCAAATCGGTTGTTTATTTCTCATATGAAAACTCTTCATAAATTCATTTGGAAATTAAAATACAAAAGAACCAATAAAAATGTAAACAAACTAAAAATAATAGTTGATTGATTTCAATAAAAGGGGGGTCATTAAAAGTGGTTTATTGTTATTGAGTAAATACATGTACTTTTTATTGTAATGCACGTACTTTGAATGTTTGTGTTTTTTTTTACATATAGCTATTGTTTTGATGTGTATACTTTGTTTAAGCTTCCTTTAGTTGGTATTGCATGCATGGTTATGGTCTCCACCAGCCGAAAAAATAATAAAAACTCTCTAAACTATATTACATTACATGTATGCCCTGTATGGTTATGGTCCACACCAAAGGCACCATTCCATGAATATTACATGAAAATGTAAAGGCAAACCAAATCCCAAGCAAAAATAACAAAAACTCTGTCTAAACTATATTACATTTAAATGTATATCTTATATGGGTATGGTCCGCACCCGCGAAACGATTCCATGAATATTACATGCAAATGTAGAAGAAAACCAAATCTCATGTAGGTAACATGTATAAATTGAATAAAAAATTACAATTCATTTTTTGAGAACCATTACAACAAAATATTACTATTTCCATCCTTTTACCAAAAGTATTACAGTTTCCATCCAGTTAAAAAGGAATAGTGTTTAACAGGTGTCCTCCACAAGCCATTTACAAATAAATTAACAGTGTATTTAGGTAAATTCCTTTTGTAGTTTCTTATATAAGACATTTCCTCTATATTATAGGAACCATCATCATGAAAAAGTTTCTTTACAACACGTGCCCTCATTTGTAGCATATCTAATTCTTGAAATGTGTCACGACCCCGTCCCAAAATAGTAGTGGGGAATGAGGTCTTGACATGCCACCAAGGCAAAAAATATTCTGATTTAAATTGTTTCCTCAATTAAATGCAACGAAAATACAAATACATGGTTATGAATCGTAAAATACTGAAATTAAAGGAATTACGTCATCAGAGCTTTCTTAAACGAAACTTCATTTATATTACAAGTAACAGCGAGTTACAATTTAAGACGAAATTTAAAACTTATTACAAGAGAGACAAACGTGCTCTATATGATATAACAAACTTTTTACTTAAAATAACAAAAAGAGCTCTAAAAGGTGAATCTTCCATATAGTCCTTTTACATTCCTCCGCGAACCTACTTATTTCCTAAAAAATGGTTATTTATACAACATCAGCTAAAAGCCGAGTGATATTTAATCTCCCGACATCCCAGGATTTTTCAGAAAATTGACACCTATCCAATTTCCAACATAAGGCATATACATATATGGACAGGAATTTGTAGTAAAATATATAAAGTAAAATGGTAGTATATATTTTCAGAATAATTAGTTCAGAACAAAACAAATATAAAAATTTGAGCAATATGTCAATTATTCAATTTTATTTTGATGGCCATGTACACTGTAATACCCAGATAAATAGATAGTGTTACCAAATATTTCCACTCGGCAACAACACAGACAGAAAATCATGATATCTGAAATAACGCCTTATTTAGGGCACACCAGCGATAAAATAGCTGGAAAGGTATCACCCAAATATTTCCACCCGGTAGTCAAGGCCAACATAGTAAAAGAGTTTCCATAGGCCGAATCAATAATTCCAGAATTCAAATGAGATGTACATATCAAGAGATATGCACATATAACAAATGATGGAATCACTGGTATCAGATGTATTTTGAGGATAAAACATTTCAAAAAATAAATATAGTTTGCATAATATCATATAATTAAAATATGCAAGGAATGTCATAGAGTACTCACCAAGAACAGAAATCCAAAGTTACAGATACAGAGTCTTGGATCGCTCGTTAATCTTAAGACGAAACTTCTTCTTAAACTTCCTCACACTTTCTATCACTATTTATTTTTTATATTTGGAATGGATTTTGTGTAAGACTGATCCTAAGGCTTCTATTTATAGTTTCCCAAAGTTATCTGGGTGACGTGCCCCGATGACGAAGCATTCATTTTGGCGAGTCAGCATGTCGCGTGTCGCGTAACAGGGCTATCTTGCAGCCTTAATTCACCAGATGCCGACATGTGTTTCAGCCTTATTTAATTGAATGACATGTGTTTCATCCTTATTTATATGGATGACACGTGTAAGGTGTGGTGGCTAAAGTATAACATGAGGTGTCAAGCACGAGGTGTAAAGAAAGTTATTAAGGGTATACGGGTCATTTTACACGTGAGGGTATTTTTGTAATTTTACACTATACATTTTCAATATTTCTTAGAGATACTTGAAAATATTTTATTTACAAAATGGTTCTTTTTATATTTTCATTTTAGTCCCTCAAACTTTCTTTATTTAAAAATTGAGTCCCTAAAGTTTGATAAAATTTCATTTTCTACCCCAAAACTTATCATTTAGCTTAGGATATGCTATAAGACTTTGATTTAATCCATTATGATTAAGAAGGAGGTTATTTCAAAGTGTTTAAGTCGGCCAAACTAGCCTCCCCTTCAACCAATCAAAATATTGCACATGGTGTGGTAATAGGACAAAATACAACTTAAAGGATGGACAAATTTGCCCTTATTTCGTAGTTTCGGCACAACTTATTGCTCAGACCTCTATTTAACACACCGTTTGTTGTGTTACAAACCTAATTCATATATATCTACAACTTTTTAGTTTTTACCTCAACTCAATTATTATATTATAATGGTCAAAACTAGTCTCTAATATGAACATTCCTACCAAAAATGTTAAAGTTTTATGTTTGTAACTAATTTGATATTTCACGATTTATAAAGGGATGATTAGACTAAAATAATAAATTAAAATTATTCATATCACATATGAAATAATACAACATTTAAAACTATATATAAAGGTGGGGTGATTACCTCCTACTCTCCTTATAAAAGTTTGGTCCCCAAACTTTACTTACCTTAATTCCCAAACAAGTATAGATATTTCTCCTTTATTTCATCTTCCCGTTCCCATGTTGCTTATCCAATGGAATGATTACTCCATAAAACTTTGACTAATGGAATTACCTTGGTTCGTAATATTTGATCTTTATGGTCCAAAATTTCTACTGGATGCTCAATGTATGATAAATATTCTCTAATTTGAATAGGTTCGTGACTTAGGATATGCGCTGGATCTGGAATGTATGTCTTCATCATTGACACATGAAACAAATTATGCACACTAGAGGGTTCAGGAGGTAAGGCTATTCTATATACAACAAGTCCTATCATTTCAAGGATTTCAAAAGGTCCTATGTATCTTGGACTTAACTTCCCTTTCTTCCCAAATCGGATTACTCCGTTTGCTGATGATACTCGTAAGAACACATAATCTCCTCTTTGGAACACATGATACTCCGTTTGCTGATGATACTCGTAAGAACACATAATCTCCTCTCATCAACGATTGTCAACATAACTCTTTTGACGACTTTGAGTGATTCGAATTCGATTTTGTATCAATTTCACTTTATCTGTTGTGATCTGGATCAATTCTGGTCCCAATAATTTTTTTTCTCCAACTTCTACCCAACATGTAGGGGAAAGAAACCTTCTACCATAAAGTGCCTCATACAAAGCCATTTGAATACTTGCTTGATAACTATTATTATATGCAAACTCCACTAACGGTAAATGATCATCCCAATTCCCTTTTAGATCAAGTACACATGCCCTAAGCCTATCCTCTAAGGTTTGAATGGTTCTCTCAGATTGTCCATTCGTTTGAGGGTGAAAAGCAGTCCTAAAATTCAATTTTGTTCCCATGGCTATTTGTAGGCTTTTTTAAAAGCGAGACACAAATCTAGGGTCACGATCAGAAATAATTAAAATCGAGGTTCCATGTAGCCTAATAATTTCCCGCACATACAACTTAGCTAACTTTTCTAAAGAATGGGTAATCATAATGGCAAGAAAATGAGCAGATTTAGTTAACCTATCAATAATTACCCAAATAGAATCATTACCATTTGAACTCCTTGGTAAACCTGTCACAAAATCCATAGTGATATGTTCCCACTTCCACTCAGGGATAGGTAAGGGTTGTAGTAATACTGATGGTTTTTGATATTCAGCCTATACCTGTTGACAAACCAAACACTGAGATATAAATTCCGCTATCTCCCTCTTCATGTTATTCCACTAAAAAACTTGTCGGAGATCCCTATACATTTTTGTACATCTGGGATGAAATGTGAATCTTGAGTAATGACTTTCCTCCAAAATTTGTCTCTTTAGTTGGGCATCACTTGGCGCACACACTCTATTTCCAAACTTCAATATATCATCTCGTATCTTAAATTCAATCCTCTTCCCTTCAATAAATTCTTCTCTAATCTTCTTCAATTGTGGGTCATTTACTTGTGCAATTTTGATCCTTTCCATCAACATGGGTTGTACTTGTAAGTTAGCGATTATTCCTCCTTTTTTATAAATACGTACATCTATTTCCATACTTCTTAAATCTTTCAACAGAGCTTCCTGGCTTGTAATAAGACATGCTAAATTTGGTGTAGACTTCCTACTTAAAGTATCAACTACTATATTTTCTTTCCCCGGGTTATAATGAATATTCAGATCATAATCCTTCATTAATTCTAACCACCTCCTTTGTTTCATGTTCAATTATTTTTGGGTAAAAATATATTTTAAACTCTTATGATCGGTATAAATCTCACAAGTCTCACCATACAAATAATGCCTCCAAATCTTAAGAGCAAAAATTACAGCTGCTAATTCTAGGTCATGGGTTGGATAATTTTTCTCATGTGGTTTTAACTGTCTCGAGGCATAAGCTACTACTTTTCCATTTTTCATTAGCAGACATCCCAAACCATTTTTAAAAGCATCACTATAAATCACAAATCCCTTTGTCCCGGAAGGAATAGTCAAAATTGGGGCAGTTACTAATCGATTCTTAAGTTCTTGAAAACTATTCTCAACTTCCTCAAACCATTCATATTTCACCTTCTTTTGGGTTAACCTAGATAGAGGTTTGGCAATACTAGAAAATCCTTCAACAAATCTTCGATAATAACCTGCTAATCCAAGAAAACTACAAATATCCATCACATTAGTTGGTCTAGGCCAATCCAGTATAGCTTTGATCTTTTGAGGGTCAACCGAAACTCCCTCCTTAGAAATGACATGTCCTAGAAAAGAGACGCTAGGCAACCAAAACTCACACTTCTTTAATTTTGCATATAATTTCTCCTTCCTAACGATTTGTAACACCGTCTCTAAATGCTTTTCGTGTTCTTTAATACTTTTATAATAAATAAGGATGTCATCAATGAATACAACCACACACTGATCCAAATACTTCCTAAACACCCTATTCATCATATCCATAAAAGCGGTTGGTGCATTAGTTAGTCCAAATGGCATCACAAGAAATTCATAGTGACCATATCTAGTACAAAAAGCTGATTTTGAAATATCATCTTCCTTAATCTTCAATTGGTGATAGCCTGACCTAACGTCAATCTTAGAAAATACTTGCACACCTTGCAGTTGGTCAAACAAATCATCTATATGAGGTAAGGGGTATTTATTCTTAATGGTCACCTTATTTAGTTCACGATAATATATACATAACCTCATCGTCCCATCCTACTTTTTAACAAATAACATTGGAGCACCCCAAGGGGATACACTTAGTCTAATAAAACCCTTGTCTAACAGATCTTGTAATTGAACTTTTAATTCCCTTAATTCTAAAGGTGCCATATGATAAGGTGGTTTCGAGATTAATATAATTCCAGGAATAAGGTCAATTGTAAACTCTATTTCTCTACTAGGAGGAAGACTGGGTAAGTCATCAGGAAAAACATATGGAAAATGTTTAGTTATAGGAATATCTTCTAAACTAGTCTCGTTTATTTGCAAATCAACGACACTCACAAGGAATCCTCGACATCCCTTGTTAAGAAACCTACAAGCTTGCATTGTAGAAATAATACGAATGGGAGATAGGATGCCTGTTCCTTCAAAACTGAATTCTGGTTGGTTAGGTATTTGGAAAATAACTCCCTTATCAAAACAATCTACCTTAGCATGATACGATACTAACCAATCCATCCCCAAAATGACTTCAAAGTCTTTTATGTCTAAAACTATCAAATCAGCGAGTAGTTTATGACTACTAACATCTATATGGTAAGACTTATATACTAAGGTTCCCATCAATAACTCACCCGAAGGAGTAGAAATGTGCATGCTATGATTTAAGGGTTCAGTCCTATTAGGAAAGAGATTAACAAAATGCATAGAAACAAATGAATGGGTAGAACCAGGATCTATTAAAACTTGAAAAGGTTGTGCATATATAGAAAGTGTACCTGACATTACTGCATTAGAAGCTTGGGTATCAGAAAGTGCAAAAACTCTACCTTGTCTGCCTTGGTCCTTATTTTCACCTAAAGGTTGTATCGGAATCCTTACTGGGTTTGGGCAGTCTTTTATCTGATGTCCTTTCTGTCCACACCTAAAATAAGCTCCTGTGTCCTTATAACAAGGTCGTCCTCCATGCATCTTTCCACATTGCTGAAATATCTTGTTATTATACCGTTTGTTATCATTTTCTCCCCCAACATTGGATGTACTCCTAAAATTATTTCTATTATTTGGGCTCTTCCTTATTTGTTCTCCAAACTTCCTCTTACCATCTCTAATTTGATTGTACTCCTCACCATCCCTTTCGACTATCGTAGCCCTAGCCATAACATCATTATACGATGTCAATTTTATGATGGAAATTCTACTACAAATACTCAACCTTAACCCACGTTCAAACTTTTGGCTTTTAAAACATCAGTTATCATAACATGAGGTGCACAATTGTATAACTCAGTAAACTTGGCCTTGTACTGACTAACCGCCATATTCCCTTGCACTAGACTCGTGAACTCAGCTGCCAATTCATCCTTCATCATTTCAGGGAAATATTTCTCATAAAAGATCACCAATAAGTCCTTCCAACCTATGCAAATATTCCTCTCCTCATGCATTCTCTTAGTCATTCTCCACCAATGTTCGGCTTCACCTTCTAACATAAATATTGCAAATGAAACCTTTTGTTCATCAGTATATTTAAGAACATCAAGCATCTTTTCCATCTGCATCACCCAACTTTCTGCTTCAGTGGGGTTAGGAGTACCTTTAAAAGAAGGCAGGTTCAACTTCTTGAAATGCTCAATGGTACAGATAGTTAGTTCCAGATTCCTTGATGCTCCATTATTCACCTGATGCTCCACAATATTTCCTAGACTCTCAATCACCTTGTATGCACCTTCCAGTCCTTCCATACTTGAACCACTTGTTCTCGCAATTGATCTTTGCTTGGTCATTTTCTACAATCATGGCCAAACATAAGACGTATTATACTAACTCAAGATTTCAAATTAGAAGAACAATTATATATAAACAATTATATGTGGACTGTAAGACATATGAAGGGTTATCACATAGGTCGGATATTTAATCCTATATCCTATGTATGGAGACTTAAAATTGATAACGTTCGAAACTTATGCTCAGTAGTCTACGGGTTCATAACATATGCTCTGATACCACCTTTTTCATGACTCCATCCCAAAATAGTAGTGGGGAATGAGTGTCTTGACATGCCACCAAGGCAACAAATATTCTGACTTAAATTGTTTCCTTAATTAAATGCAATGGAAATACAATTACATGGTTATGAATTATAAAATACTGAAATTAAAGGAATTACGTCATCAGAGCTTTCTAAAAGGAAACTTCATTTATATTACAAGTAACAACGAGTTACAACTTAAGACGAAATTTAAAACTTATTACAAGAGAGCCAGACATGCTCTATATGATATAACAAACTTTTTACTTAAAATAACAAAAAGAGCTCTAAAAGCTGAATCTTCCATATAATCCTTTTACATTCCTCCGTGAACCAACTTATTTCCTAAAAATTGGTTATTTATACAACATCAGCTAAAAGTCGAGTGATATTTAATCTCCAGACATCTCGGGGTTTTTCAGAAAATTGATACCTATTCAATTTCCAACAGAAGGCATATACATATATGGATGGGAATTTGTAGTAAAATATATAAAGTAAACTGGCAGTATATATTTTCAGAATAATCAGTTCAGAACAGAACATATAGAACAATTTGAGCAATGTGTCAATTATTCAATTTTATTTTGATGGCCATGTACACTCTAATACTCAGATAAACAAATAGTGTTACCAAATGTTTCCACCCGGCAACAACACAGATAGAAAATCATGATATCTGAAACACCGCCTTATTTAGGGTACACCAGCGATAAATCATTTGGGAAGGTACCACCCAAATATTTCCACTCGGTAATCAAGGCCAACATAGTAAAAGAGTTTCCATAGGCCTAATCAATAATTCCAGAATTCAAATCAGATGTATATATCAAGAGATATGCACATATAACAAACGACGGAATCATGGGTATCAGATGAATTTTGAGGATAAAATATTTCACAAAATAGATATAGTTTGCATAATATCATATAATTAAAATACGCAAGGAATGTCATAGAGTACTCACCAAGAACAGAAATCCGAAGTTACAGATACAGAGTCTTGGATCGCTCATTTATCTTAAGACGAAACTTTTTCTTAAACTTCCTCACACTTTCTCTCACTATTTATTTTTTATATTTGGAATGGATTTCATGTAAGACTGATCCTAAGGCTTATATTTATAGTTTCCCAAATTTATCTAGGTGATGACACGTGCCTCGATGACTAAGCATTCATTTTGGCGAGTCATCATGTCATGTAACAGGGCTATTTTTCACTACACCAAAATTGGCGATTGGTCATGGCCAAAATCCCTGACCAAAACTGTTGGTCGCGGACTTAGGCCGTGATCCTTTCGGGCGTGACCAATTTCGTGGGTCGCGTACCAAGTCCGTGACCAAAAAATGGTCACGGCCTAGAGGGGTCACGGCAAATGGCCGTGGACTTGGGCCGTAACCCATGCCGTGATGGGTCACAACCCTCATCCATGACCCACAACAGTGACAAATTGGTTGCGGCCAAAGTCCACGACCCACAACCATGACAAAAAATAAATGGTCGCGGCCCTCATCCGTAACCCACAACCGTGACAAATTGGTCGCGGCCTAAGTCCGCGACCCACAACCATGACAAAAAACTAAAAAAAATGGTCGCGGCCGAGGTCCGTGACCCACAACCGTGACAAATTGGTCACGGACTTTGGCATCGACCATTTTTATGCGCGACGAAAAAAATAAAAATGGTCCTGGACAAAGTCCATGACCATATTTAACTATAATTTTTAAAAAAATGTATTTTTTTAGTCCAATCCTAAAATTGGGGGTCCTGTGAGTGCACCGTCGGTTGTTACGTGTAACGTTGGACGCGTACGAGGTGTTACAAATATTTATTATTGGAAAAACAATAAAAAAATCACAAATTGCGAATTGAGAAAGTTGTTAATAAACAAATATATATACAAACTTAAAAATATTACACGTCTTAATAATTCACAGACCAAAAAAAATTGGGCAGAGTTTCCTCTATTTTCTTAATACTCCAAACCCTTTAAATGTAAAACTGCTTATTATAAAGCTCACACGACCATAAAATTCAACAATCAAATTATAAAAGCCCGCACGGCCATAAAACTAAAAAATAAAAGCCCGTACAGCTGTAACACATAAAAAACATAATCCTGAATGTCCACAACATATAAACAATCTTCATGTTGTAAACCATTGCCTCCTTCATTTCTTCCACATGCAAAAATCCTACAAGTGATAGGATACAAAAAATAATATCAGTAACCAAGTAGTTTTACAAAAAATTTAATCAAGCTGAAAAATTACATATATGAGTTAAAATTATCAACATATCAATGTTTTTATGCCTAAATCTTGAAATATGAAAATTACCATCGTATTCTCAAACCGAGAGTCTCGTGGGTGCCCGGTCAGCTCCTACGAGTTACATTGATCCCGTGGGAGGTGTTGGTGCCTCCCACGGGGCCGTTCGAGGGCTGTTTTGGGTTTTCACCCTCTAACGCCATGTTTTGCCTAAGTCTAGAAATATTCAAATTACCATCGTATTCTCAAACCGGGAGTCCCGTGGCTGTGCGATCAGTTCTTACGAGTCACATTGGTCCCATGGGAGGTGTTGGTGCCATCCACAGGGCCGTTTGGGGGATGTTTAGGGTTTTCACCCACTAACGCCATATTTTTAAGCCTAAGTCTAGAAATATTCAAATTACCATCGTATTCTCAAACCGGGAGTCCCGTGGCTACGCGATTAGTTCCTACGAGTTACATTGGTCCCGTGGGAGGTGTTGGTGCCTCCTACGGGCCCGTTCGGGTGCTGTTTTGGGTTTTCACCCTCTAACGCCATGTTTTTAGGCCTAAGCCTAGAAATATGTAAATTATCGTTGTATTCTAAAACCGAGAGTCCCACGGCTGCATGGTCAGTTCCTACGAGTTACATTGGTCCCGTGGGAGGTGTTGGTGCCACCCACGGGGCCGTTCGGGGGCTGTTTCGGGTTTTTCCCACTAACGCCATGTTTTGCCTAAGTCTAGAAATATGCAAATTATCATTGTATTCTCAAATCGGGAGTCTCGTGGCTGTGTAGTCAGTTCCTACGAGTTACATTGGTCCCGTGGGAGGTGTTGGTGCCTCCCACGGGGCCGTTCGGGGGTTGTTTTGGGTTTTCACTCTCTAAAGCTTAAGTCTAGAAATATGCAAATTATCATCGTATTCTCAAACCGGGAGTCTCGTGACTGTGCGGTCAGTTCCTACGACTCACATTGGTCCCGTGGGAGGTGTTGGTGCCACCTATGGGGCAGTTCGGGGGCTGTTTCAAGTTTTCACCCACTAACGCCATGTTTTTAAGCCTAAGTCTATAAATATGCAAATTACCGTCGTATTCTCAAGTTGGGAGTCCCGTGGTTGTGCGATCAGTTCCTACGACTTACATTGGTCCCATGGGAGGTGTTAGTGCCTCCCACGGGGCCGTTCGGGGGCTGTTTTGAGTTTTCACCCTCTAATGCCATGTTTTTAAGCCTAAGTCTAGAAATATGCAAATTATCGTCGTATTCTCAAACTTTATGAACATTTCTATCGAAAATGTTAAAATTTTATGTTTCTAACTAATTTGATATTTCATGATTTATAAAGGGATGATTAGACTAAAATAATAGATTAACATTATTCATATCACATATGAAATAATACAATATTTAAAACTATATATAAAAGTGGGGTCTTTACAAAATGTGTCTTCAGCTGATTTCCTTTTCCCTGCTCATTTATGTTGTGCATAACCACAACCCCAAAAGCAACACTAAAAGGAAATATAACTAAACAATATGCATTAGGATTTTATTGATAGTCTAAAAAGCAATGAAATTTAAATATTTGGTTACTTGCGAGTTGTACTGTTTAGAGCTTTTATTTCTCCGATGAATTCGAACTGGACATCATTTTTCGAAGCCCATTTGATTGTGCTCTTTTCACCGTTTGTAAGATCATCTACTATGGTCATTGTTTCCATTTCCTTTTCCACCATTCTTACAATCTTCTTTTTCTTCTTCTTCTTCTTCTTCTTCTTCTTCTTCTTCTTCTTCTTCTTCTTCTTCTTCTTCTTCTTCTTCTTCTTCTTCTTCTTCTTCTTCTTCTTCTTCTTCTTCATTATTAGTGGTGCATTGAACTTTATTAATTTGAGGGTTTCTTGCGCAACAACAACACGTGTAAAGAAATAAAAGTTAGTGTATATGAAATTAAAAAGTACGTGTAATGTAATTTAGTTTAGGGTGTAACCATTTTTTTCGCATCCCCAAAGTAAACTGATTTTGTATTCTTGTTATGGGCCTTAGTGAATCCATATGTACAATTTTTTCTTCTTTCTTGTGTATGAACAGTAAAGTGAAATGGTATACAACATGCTTGATAAGGATAAATAAAATATCACAATTTCCCAAGTGTTCATACATGGGATGGAGAAGGTAATTCTTTGGCCCGATTCTGTGATTGAGCAAGACCATGTCTTGTTGCATAAATTTGTTAGGAGTCGTAAATTGTATGATGGTATTCATATTTTTGGTACCCAATAAAATGTGTTCAATGTGTAGGTCATTAGATTAACAAGCCTCTGCCTCCTCCTACTCTTCTCTAGAATTTTGTAAAATCACATGATGTCTTGTTGCACAAATTTATACATGTATGGGTGTGGCCCTACCAAGGGGTTTTCCGAGGGTGGATCCCTCCTCCCATTCGCTTTTTCAGTGTGCGCACGGGATTGCATCCTTTATCGGGGTTCTCAGTCGTCGTCAATGTAAAGATACATTCGCCAACCTATTTTTCATAAAAGAAGCAAAATAATGTTGCCTCCTCAAGAGAACGACATCAAGGACAATACTGATGCTTGCAAAAACCAAGTAGTTCAAGGGTCTAGGGACTAAGTTACGAAATGAGAAGGTGTTAGGAACTCATCCCACCCTTTTGGTCTCTTATTGGTATGTGTTAATCTTCTCCTATAGAATTTTGTAATGTGTGTGCTTATGTGCATAATATAAAAGGAGGATGGAATCAATCGACTCGCGTCATGGATAAAGGCGGAGCGAGGTCATCCTTAGGAGTGTTACCAAAATAATAATAACAATATAATATAAGTGTTTGTCGATTCACAAATCATTATAGAAAAATGATTGCGTATATCAGACAAGACACAAGCAAGCAAGCATATAAAATATATATATCATGAATATATTACGAGAATAAAGTAGCAAATGTATGCGAGAGGGCTCGAGTCTAGGGATTGACCCAAGAAGCCTATGTAGCTAGTGATGCCATCAAAGTCCACATAGTTTGAAAACAATATGAGGTGGGGTTTAACCATAAATCTAACCGGGGATTTTATTATACGAGTGTGTATAGAAAAAGGTGTTTTAGTGTGAGAAAATAGGATGAGAAATCCAGGTTTGGAATTTACAAGTGAACCCTCTTTTTCTTTTTTTTGAGTTTTATTATGAAAATAAAGTATGTGCGAATACTAATAATAAAAAGTTTGAAATTGAGATGTGTGATGTAATGAAGTAAAGTTCTAAAGTGAAAAAGGAGTAACTAATGCAAAAATAAGAGAATTTAAAGATATATGGGAAGAATTAGACCTCCTTAGGAAGACTTGAAGTAGATCCCAATTGTAGATGTGCAGATCTCAAGATGAGGTGATGGTGGTTTGAGGAAGTGGGTGGAAATTTACTCAAAAGAGGTATGAAAGGATGGATGGAATGTAGGAATTGGGTTTTCAAGGAAAGAATAACTCTGAATTTGAGAGAATTCTCTCTTAATTATCGAGAGGGATGTTTAGGGCGTTCTTTTCAAAGTGAGGTCATGGCCTTTATTTATAGGGACAATGGGGGTGCCGATCGGAATGGTCCTTGACCTACCTATTGTCATAGAACCCTAGACACACTGCCGATAGGCAGGGTCCTAGGGTTTCCAATTGGTAGTCTGTGGGAGGTTTTTTGAAAACAATGGTCGTAAAATGCGAACCATAAGTTAGAATCATGGACGGGTTGAACCGTTGGAAAGTGTATTAATATCCATTTAAGAATCCATTGAGACACTCTCGGGTAAGGAAGTTAACCGAAGTCAAATGGGGCCCGGAAGCACCCGTTGGTCACTAGATAGGAAATTCCTATAGAATAATAGATCGTTCATCTAAATCGTAAGGCCGATTCATGAACGTGATGTACCATTGGAAAGGGTATTCAGTGCCCTTCGAGATTTCATTCAGATTCATTCGGTTTAGAGAGTTAACCTAGGTCAAATAGGGCCTAAAAGCATCCAGTGATGCTTTGGAGTAAAATGGGTCATTCGTCCATACCATAAGCCTGATTTGTGCACGAGATAGAATGTTGGAAAAGGTATTAAGATCCCTTTGAAGATTCATTCAGCTTCATTCGAGTTAAAGAGTTGACAAGAGTCAAATGGAGTTCGGGAGCACCCAATGGCCTCTGGATCAGTTTTTGGGGTAAAACGGACCATTTGTCCGAATTATAAGGCCAATTTGTGGATGAGGTGGACCGTTAGAATGGGTATTTAGAGCCTTTAAAAGTTTCATTAATCTTTCTCTAAGGCGAGGAAGTTAACCGTAGTTAAACGGGGTCTTAGAGCGCCCGATGACCTTCAGATAAATTTTTATAGTAAAAGGGATCATTCGGCCGAACCATAAGGTTGATTCATGCATGGCGAATACCATTAAAAAGGGGTTTCATATCCCTTTGAAGATTCATTGAGATTTTTATCAGGTGAGAAAGTTGATCGAATTTAATCGGGGATCGAGAGCGCCTAGTGGCCTATAGAACAGTACTCGTAGTATAACCTAATGTTTACGGTGATGAATGAGTTCTAGGGATCTAAGGAGGTGCTTAGGTGTCCTAAGATTGTGCTTAGGGGGCCCTAGTATGGGGTGTTTATAGAGAGCCCCTCGATGGGTGAACTTGGAACAAGTGAAGTTGATTGGGCATAAATATTGTATATTTATCCCCCTAATTTCAGTACTTTTGTGAAGTATATTTATCCCCCTAATTTCAGTACTTTTGTGAACCCGAATGATGTAACATGTATGGATTTGATTCACTTTTATGCTTCTAACCTTCTTGGCGAGTATTGCGTGTTTCGTGCTTCTCCTATTGGTTTTACAGGTTAATTATGCAAGCAGTGCAAAGGAGGAAGCAAGACAGTGCAAGAAAAGCTAGGAAGGCAAGTTCAAGGGCATTTTCGTAATTTTTCAGCCTTAGTCCGGAAGTGGGTCCAACTAGAAAGTTTAAGATCTTTCAATTACAAGAACACCAGAAAAAACGGCACCTCAATCCGAGCTACGATGAAAGAGTTATGACCCCTTGAAGTTGCGGAAAAATCATAGAAGAAAGGCTAGGAAGGCAAGTTCAAGGGCATTTTCGTAATTTTACATCCCGATTCTGGAGGTTGGGCCTTCTGTAAAGTTGAAGATCTCGGAACAACGAGAACACTGGAAGAAACGGCACCCAAATCCGAGCTACGGTTGAAAAGTTATGCTCAGTTGAAGTTGAAGAAAAATCCAAGAAAAGAAGAGAAACCAGAAAAAAATCTAAGTGCTGAGAGCAAGACCAGGCTGGTACATGCGAACCGGTTCGCTGTACCTGCGAACCGGTTCGCTGTACCTGACACGCGAATTTTGTCTTTCATTTGGATTGGTCTCCAAGTCTCCTAATAGGTTTAAAACACCCCAAACTTGTGGGGAACGAAGGCATTAACCTAGGAGCAGCTTTTAGGGTTATTTTTAGAGAGTTTTTGAGAGAACAAAGGGGGAGAAACATCTAGGAACATCAAGGGCACAAAATTACTTCAAGAATTCATTGTTTCGGGTTTGCTTTTCTAGTTTTAATTCAAAATTCTTGTTTCTTATTATTGTTCTTGCATGCTTTGTTTTCCCATTAGATTCAACTTGTTTTCGCATTCATAATACGTATTTACATGTTTAGATTTAGTTTTATCATGAACTCATACACATGCAACGTTATTATTTCATGCATTAGTCCATTTAACATGTCCGGCTAGGTTTTTCAAGGTTGGGATGCATGAACCCAACCTGATGTGTTAGTGCATGTGTGTAACGTTGATCCGTTGAATTTAATGATTAATTTAAATCGTATCGCGTAATTTCTTAAGAATTGTAGATCTTTATATCTCGTTTGCCTCTGGGTACTCGTGATGATTTAGAGTACAATTTGAATGTAATTACCGCGATACTGATTTACTCATCCTCAGATTAGGTATGACGCGGGCTTGAACCTCGTATACATAATGCTTGGGAGTACTAAATTCCGGGTTTGAATTAATCGGATAAATTTATGATCAACGTTATCACTACACTACACTAGGGTTGGGGGATTGTATTCCCATCCTATTTTCTCATCATTTAGTTAAAAGTTTCAATTCAATCCTTCATTCTTAATCTAGATAATTTAGTTAGTTGCATATTTTATCATAGTTTCATAATTGCATTTAGTTTAATCAATCTCAAAAAGCCAAATCAATCTTTTTCTTTTCTTCTTAGAGTCATCGCTAGGATTCCTCAATCTTATCCCGTCGTCACAACTTCGTTGTCCTTTTTCCCTGAGGATTGATACCCGGCTTGTCGGATTATTACTTGAACGATAGGCTTGCACTTGAGCCTAGAGAGCACACACTTTAGATACACATTCTGAGTCGTGTCAAGTTTTTGGCGCCGTTGCCGGGGAATTAGGTAGACTTAGGATTAGATCGAGTTAATCCAAAACTTTGACCAAAAAATTCAAAAAAAAAATAATAAATAAAAAATAAAAAATTCAAAAAGATTCACAATCATCATCTCTCCTGAGCTTAATGCAAAATTCTGAAACCACTCCCACACCCCATAATACTCCAACCAGCATTCACGAAAATCCACTCGTTGAGTATAATCCTGATAGTCCCCACACTCCACAAGCCCCCCAGTTCTGGATCCCACCTCCCACACCGTCGCACTCAATCTCTAGCAACACTCCCTTCTCCTTCGTAGGACACACGTCGTGCACACCCAGTGAGAACGCCGAATCGTCAAGTGAGATAGAGATGTCGCAATATAGCAATGCAGCTACCGGTGAGGACGAGCCCCCGTACCGCCCGTTGAGAGAATTCTTATATCCCGAGCGCACTGTCACTCCGGGATGCATTATACTCCCGTATAATGCCGGGCAGTTCCGTTTCAAGAATGGGATGATCCAGACGCTACCACATTACCACGGTATGGATTCTGAAAAGCCATACCTCCACATAAGGGAATTTGAGGACGTGTGTGATACTCTCAATGATCAAACCTGCACACAAGAGGTAATCCGCCTCAAACTCTTCCCCTTCTCGCTTAAAGATAAAGCCAAAGCTTGGCTATGGTCTTTACCTCCAAGCTCGATTCCATCCTGGAATGAGCTACAGTCTAAATTTCTCAAGAAATTCTTCCCAACACATCGAACAATCTCTATCAAGGCTCAAATTCAAGCGTTTAGACAACATGAAAATGAGCCATTCCATCGATGTTATGAACGTTTCAACGAGTTAGTGGCTTCGTGCCCCCATCATGGATTTGACCCATCGCAAATCATCTCCTTTATTTATAATGGGTTAAATCTTAATTCTAAACAGCTTGTTGAAACCATGGGAAGTGGTCCATTTGTCGATCTAGATGCCCATGATGCTGATCTTCACATGAGGTATGTCGCCGAGACTACCCAATCTTGGGATACCTCTGACCCGAGCGCTCAAAATCAAAATCGACAACCCACCACTGCTCCATCGGCGTCCGGCCTATTCCACATAGATAAGCATTCTATGACGGACAGTCGATTGGACACCCTTGAGAAAGGATTTCGAGATTTATGTGAGGTAGTTGGATCTATCAAAAATCCCGTCGAGAAAGTGTGTGCAATTTGTGAGGCGGGACATTCAACTGAGGAATGCCCGACGATACCCGCCTACAAAGTAATGCTTCAAGAGCAAGTTAGTAGTATAGGAGGTTTCAAGGGTAATTTCGCTGCCCCGCATGGGAATTCATACAACCCTTCGTGGAAAAGCCATCCCGGTTTTAGCTACGGGCAACAACACGCCGCAATGAACCCTCCTTCTCATGTTGCCCCTCCTCCACCACACCATTTTCAACAAGCTCCACACATGCAAGGACATGTGCAAGCACCACCACATCATGGAAATTATATCCCGCCACAGCGGAGAACTCTCGAGGATACTGTGAATCAATTCATCGCAAGCCAGGCCGCAACCAATGCCAAGTATGATCGTCTCATTGGCGACCTAAATGCAAACCTGTCTAAGATACAATCCTCGTTGAGTGTTCAAGAGAAGGGCAAATTCCCTGCCCAAGGCCAAAGACCTCTCCAAGGTCAAACTAGTGTTAGCTCGACACCCCATGACCATCCTGAGCAATGTAGCGCAATTACCACTCTACGTAGTGGGAGGGTAGTTGACTTGTCACCTCCCCCACGAGACGTACTTAAAGACAAGGAGATTTCGCCCGGCACGAAAGAGGCCGAAGATGTCTCCTTAAATGAGAGCGATAAAGAAGACGCTAGTGAGGCCGAGGTAGTAGTGAAACCACCCTCCGCGGCACCGTTTCCTCAAAGGCTAATTCCCGCTCAAAAAGGGAATCCACGTGATGAAGTGCTAGAAGTACTTAAGCAAGTAAAGCTGAATTTACCCTTTCTTGATGCCATCAAGCAAATTCCAGCTTATGGCAAAGTTATCAAAGATTTGTTGACGGTAAAAAGGAAGATGAAGGTAAAAAAAAAATGTCTTTCTAGCACAGAATGTGAGCTCCATTCTACTCAATGATCTCCCACCTAAATTCAAAGATCCCGGTGCACCCACCATTTCCTGCATCATTGGAGAAAACAAAATCGAGAAAGCCTTACTTGACTTGGGAGCAAGTGTCAATATCCTCCCTTACTCCATCTATAGGCAACTTGACTTGGGCGACCTCAAGCCCACTAAGGTCACTCTCCAATTAGCGGATCGAACCGTGAAGATCCCAAGAGGCATAGTCGAGCACGTGATCGTCCAAGTTGACACTTTCTACTTCCCGGTAGACTTTGTCATTTGGGACACGGAGCCCTCATTTAACTGGAGTAACCATGTTCCCATCATCCTTGGGCGCCCTTTCTTAGCTACGGCTAACGCCATCATTAATACTCGGAATGGGCGAATGCAACTCACCTTTGGGAATATGACTTTAGAGACCAACATCTTCCATGTCACCCAACATACGGAAGAAGAAGATGACCTTCACGCGGTGAGCTTTATAGACGAGATCGTAGGGGAGTACTTTGAGGAAAATGATTGTGGAAAGGCCCTAGGGTCCTGCTTAGTGTCGAGCCATGAGAATGAGAGGTCCCACAAGAGAGAGCCGTTAGGGGTGTGCCCTATTTCATCAGGTAATAGTGGTAGATGTGACGATGAGAGCAAAGAGGGGGAGAGGTGTGTTGTGACCGCAATTGAAAGAGAGAGAGGGGGTAGAAGAGAGAAAACTAGTGGAGTTGGAGATCGAGCAAGTAAGAGAGGATGTAGGCACTACTAGAGAGGGAGAACTAGGCGACATGAGCATGGAAGATTTTGAAAGAGAATTCGGGAAGGTGGATGAAAGTATTACTATTGAAGGCCAATCCCTACTGGATTCATGTAGTCACTTAGACGACGGTGAATTAAAAGCAAAAATTGATGAATTCCTTCGTTGTGACAATCCTCCCACAACACTAGAGGCCCCGAAGGCGAGTGAGGAGAAAAGTTGTGGTTCATCCGACTTAGAGCCCGACCCATGCGTCTTGAAAATTGAAAGAAACCTAGGTGTCCCCTCCGAGTCAGTGCACGTTGACCATGCTTTGAGTCAGCATCACGAGGATCCCTTTCCAATTAGTCACGACGAGTCTCCCGGTCTATCCTTTATCTATGGGCGAGATCCCAACTTGTTCCGATTGCTGGAATATAATCCTAGGACGGGAGTGACAAGGAGAGCATCAACCCCCATAAGTGGGGTCGGGTGAGTTTGTGGAGAGATGAGAGGTCGTCGCACCCCCGATGCGTATGGGGTGATTTTTGTTGTATTTTTGAGTCATGCATGAGGGTCATATAGTGTCTTGTTGCATTTTTCACATTTGTTTGTTTTATTTTTCCGCACTTTTCATTCGCCTTGAATTAGATTTTAGTCCTTTTTGCTTGAGGACAATGCAAAAGTCTAAGTTAGGGGGGGTCACAAGTGCGTATTTCTAAAACTTCACAAATTTTCAAAAATGCCCAAAAATTTCCAAAAAAATCATAAAAATTTGAAAAATCCAAAAATATTTTTCTTCAAAATAAATAAAAATTGGAATTCAAATTTTTTCAAAAATATCATTAAAAGTCGAATTGGAGTCTCAAATTGTAAACATCCAACATACACGAGCCGAAATTGACTAAAGATGGAAATTGAGCGAAAATTAACGACTTAACGAATAAATGTGGAGATTAACAAAACCCGATGAGATTCGAGCCTATCACATTTTGCGAGATTTTAAATCAATCCGAGTTAATTGTTAACTCAAAGTTCTTTTTAGCGCTTAATAAGTTGTCAAGGATCTCAATTTTTTTTTTCATTTGATCGGTTTTGAAAAATGTGTGCAATATTGCCTTGAAAATCGTGCCAAATTAGTCTCTAAACTTAAATTCACCTCGAAACGCATATGGTAACGCAATTGGTATTTTGGACAATGAAGTAGGCCCTCGTTTGTCACCCAAAAATATTGGCCAGAAAAAAAGTAGCGAAAAATTATCCCTTTTGTAACCCAAATTGAGCCGAATATTTTTCCCTCTCGTTTGACAACCCGAAAACCCCAAAATAGCCCGGAATTGCGAAAAATGAAAAAAAAAATCAGAATTTAAGTCCGAAAAGTGCAACAAAAAGGGGGCAAGAAAAAAAAATAGAAGAATGCTCAACAAAAATAGCAACAAAGAAAAAAAGAAAAGAAAAAAAATAGAAAAAGAAGAAAAAAATGAGCAATAGCCCGGAAAATGCACAAACGGACATCACGAATGACTTTTCCAATTCCAACCCTCCATACCTCCTTTATTTTACCCAATGCAACCTTTAACCCGAAAAAGTCCTAACCGAGTCCAAATTGCGTAAATTGAGTACCGCGTGGAGAGTTAATACACCAAAAGATAACATAAGAGATGAAATATGCGCGAAATAGAGGCAATGTTCCCGTTTTTAAAATCGTAATCCGTTGAAGAGATCCTTTCGCCATAAAATTTCCGTCTTTCGAATTGCATGCGTGAATTTGCTTCAATTACATTTACTCCTTATATCACGCATGCCGAGAGAATAGCCATAATCCGAGAGATTCGTTTGTGAGTGCATTCCGTGAGAAATTGAAATCAAAACGAATTTTCGGATAAGTAACGTAATGATCAATCGATGAAAATTGGCGGTTATATTTCCGGCTTCGCACACACACACTACGATTTGAGACTTGTAAATATGACTTGATGATGACTATTTTATGGAAAAGTTTGAATTGTACAATTTTTGCGTATTTTGAATTTTCTTTGAGTCGAATTTTGTGGGTATATTCACTGCAAACCCTCACGAGACACAACTCGTCCTACTAGGGTAACCTAGAGGTTTAAAGGCTTGTTGCATATGCTAAATGCAATCGCTTGCCCGCGAAAGTGGCATTCTATCCCAATAAAGTCCTTGAAGTGTCCTTAACTCTTACTTTCATTCTTTTACATTGCTCGGGACGCGCAAAGTTCTAAGTTAGGGGGGTTTGATTGGGCATAAATATTGTATATTTATCCCCCTAATTTCAGTACTTTTGTGAACCCGAATGATGTAACATATATGGATTTGATTCACTTTTATGCTTCTAACCTTCTTGGCGAGTATTGCGTGTTTCGTGCTTCTCCTATTGGTTTTACAGGTTAATTATGCAAGCAGTGCAAAGGAGGAAGCAAGACAGTGCAAGAAAAGCTAGGAAGGCAAGTTCAAGGGCATTTTCGTAATTTTTCAGGCTTAGTCCGGAAGTGGGTCCAACTAGAAAGTTTAAGATCTTTCAATTACAAGAACACCAGAAAAAACGGTACCTCAATCCGAGCTACGATGAAAGAGTTATGACCCCTTGAAGTTGCGGAAAAATCATAGAAGAAAGGCTAGGAAGGCAAGTTCAAGGGCATTTTCATAATTTTACAGCCCGATTCTGGAGGTTGGGCCTTCTGTAAAGTTGAAGATCTCGGAACAACGAGAACACTGGAAGAAACGGCACCCAAATCCGAGCTACGGTTGAAAAGTTATGCTCAGTTGAAGTTGAAGAAAAATCCAAGAAAAGAAGAGAAACCAGAAAAAAATCTAAGTGCTGAGAGCAAGACCAGGCTGGTACATGCGAACCGGTTCGCTGTACCTGCGAACCGGTTCGCTGTACCTGACACGCGAATTTTGTCTTTCATTTGGATTGGTCTCCAAGTCTCCTAATAGGTTTAAAACACCCCAAACTTGTGGGGAACGAAGGCATTAACCTAGGAGCAGCTTTTAGGGTTATTTTTAGAGAGTTTTTGAGAGAACAAAGGGGGAGAAACATCTAGGAACATCAAGGGCACAAAATTACTTCAAGAATTCATTGTTTCGGGTTTGCTTTTCTAGTTTTAATTCAAAATTCTTGTTTCTTATTATTGTTCTTGCATGCTTTGTTTTCCCATTAGATTCAACTTGTTTTCGCATTCATAATACGTATTTACATGTTTAGATTTAGTTTTATCATGAACTCATACACATGCAACGTTATTATTTCATGCATTAGTCCATTTAACATGTCCGGCTAGGTTTTTCAAGGTTGGGATGCATGAACCCAACCTGATGTGTTAGTGCATGTGTGTAACGTTGATCCGTTGAATTTAATGATTAATTTAAATCGTATCGCGTAATTTCTTAAGAATTGTAGATCTTTATATCTCGTTTGCCTCTGGGTACTCGTGATGATTTAGAGTACAATTTGAATGTAATTACCGCGATACTGATTTACTCATCCTCAGATTAGGTATGACGCGGGCTTGAACCTCGTATACATAATGCTTGGGAGTACTAAATTCCGGGTTTGAATTAATCGGATAAATTTATGATCAACGTTATCACTACACTACACTAGGGTTGGGGGATTGTATTCCCATCCTATTTTCTCATCATTTAGTTAAAAGTTTCAATTCAATCCTTCATTCTTAATCTAGATAATTTAGTTAGTTGCATATTTTATCATAGTTTCATAATTGCATTTAGTTTAATCAATCTCAAAAAGCCAAATCAATCTTTTTCTTTTCTTCTTAGAGTCATCGCTAGGATTCCTCAATCTTATCCCGTCGTCACAACTTCGTTGTCCTTTTTCCCTGAGGATTGATACCCGACTTGTCGGATTATTACTTGAACGATAGGCTTGCACTTGAGCCTAGAGAGCACACACTTTAGATACACATTCTGAGTCGTGTCAGAAGTCCCTCGAATGATAGACACCACATTGACGTTGGAAAATAGGGTTTTAGGTCGATTATAAGGACTTGGAGGATAGGATTGACCAATTTAGCGGGTTGAGGTCAAGTCTATTGTCTTTAGGGAATGAAGATAATCGATTCAGCAGGTTGAGGTCAGTTCTCCTAAAAAGACAAGCATGCCCAATTTAGCAGGTCGGGGTTAGTTCTGAGGACCTAAGAGATGAGGATGATCGATTCAATGAGTCGAGGTTAGTTTAGAGGACATAAGGGGATGAGGATAACCGATTCAGTGGGTCGGGGTCAGTTTTGAGGAAGTAAGGAGACGAGGATGACGGATTCGGCAGGTTGAGGTCAGTTCTGAGGACCTAAAAAGATGAGGATGACCGATTTAGTGGGTCGAGGGTGTGTTAAGATTGGATCTAAGGGGATAGGGAGACCAATTCAATGGGTTGAGGTCAATTATATGGACCTAGAGTGATGTTGGGGATAACAAATTCAGTGGGTTGAGACCGATGCTGAGGACCTTGAGTTGTGATGACCAATTTTGAGGGTTGAGGTCATTTATAAGGACAATATGTTTTGGAGCCAAATTTTGAGGGCCGAAGTCAATTCTGAGGACCTAATGTTGCGACGACCAATTCTGAGGGCCGAGGTCAATTTTAAGGACCTTAAGTTGTGATGACCAATTTTGCGGGATGAGATCAATTCTGAGGACCGAAAGTTATGATCACAAATTTTGTGGGTCAAGGTCAATTCTGAGGACGTAAAGTTATAATGAATAATTCTGAGGGTTGAGGTCAGTTCTGAGGACCTTAAGTTGTGACGATCGATTCTGAAGGCTGAGGTCAATTCTGAGGACCTTAAGTTGTAGAGACCGGTTCTAAGGGCCGAGGTCAATTTTGAGGGCCTTAAGTTACAACGACCAATTCTAGGGGTCGAGGTCAGTTCTGTGGAGCTAAATTTATGATGATCAATTATGTAAGCTAAGATCAGTTCCTATGTTCTGACGATCGATTCTGAAGGCCGAGGTTCATTCTAAAGACCATAAGTTATATCGACCAGTTCTGAGGATCGAGGTCAATTCTGATGACCTTAATTGTGACGACCAATTCGATGAGTCAAGATTAATTTTGTGCACCAGAAGTTGTGATGACCAATTTTGAAGGCCAAGGTCAATTTTGAGCGTTGAGGTCAGTTTTGAGGACCGTAAGTTGTGATGACCGATTCTGAGGGCCGATGTCAATTTTGATAACCTTAAATTGTAGCATCCGATTCTGAGGGCCAAGGTTAATTCTGATGACCTTAAGTTGCGATGACCAATTCTTCGGGTTGAGATCAGTTATGCAAAGCTAAAGTTGTGGTGACCAATTCTGTGGGCATAGGTCAATTCTTAAGCCGTGACGACCGATTCTAAGGGCCGAGGTCATTTCTGAGGACCTTAACTTGTAGAGATTAGTTCTGAGGTCCAAGGTTAATTTTGAGGACTTTAAGTTGTGATGACCAATTCGGCGGGTCGATGTCAGTTCCGAGGACCTGAAGTTCTAATGACCAATTTTGAGGGCTAAGGAAATTCTGAGGACATAAAGTTTTAGAAACTAATTTTGAGGGTCGAGGTCAGTCTGAGGACCTTAAGTTGTGGTGATCAATTTTGAGGGTCGAGTTCAATTATGAGGACCTTAACTTGTATCGATCGATTCTGAGGGCTGAGGTCAATTGAGGACCCGAAGTTATGACGACTAATTTTGAGGGTCGAGGTCTATTCTAATGACCTAAAATCATAACGACTAATTTTGAGGGTTGAGGTATATTCTGAGGACCTAAAATTATGATGACCGATTCAGAGGGTCGAGGTTAATTCTGAGGACCTTAAGTTGTGATGACCAATTATGAGAGCCGACGTCAATTCTGAGGACTTGAAGTTATGACAACCGATTCTGAGGGCCGAGGTTAATTCTGAGGACCTTAAGTTGTGATGACCAATTCTGAGGGCCAAGGTCAATTCTGAGAACCTTAAGTTGTAGTGACCGGTTCTAAGGGTCGAGGCCAATTTTAAGGAACTTAAGTTGCAACGACCAATTATGGGGGCCGAGGTCAATTCTGCGAGGGGTGCTTTCCTGGGGGATTCTTAAATTATCTTAGGGGTGTATATGCATCTGTGGTTTCATTGGGGATTATGTTATTTCAAGACTTTATTGAGCGATGTTTATGCTTGGGGAGTAATAGACTTGGTTGCGGACGCATAGTTGGTTTTGCTTCTGCAATATGTTGAGGATAGGTGCGTAAGGTTAATTCGGCTGGGAATTATGGTGGGGATAAGATCATAAGATTAATCCCGCTAGGGGTTACTAGAGTTTTATAAGGGGCTTTGTTCCCCGAACAATTATTTTTTTGAGAAAAACAAGGTTCCATATTTTTCTAAGATTTTTGGGAACTTTCCACGCAATTGTTTTATTTTTCTGGAATGTTTGGCATTTTTTGTAAAAAATTTGGATGGGGTGCCGATAGGCAGTCTTGGGGGGTGCCAATCGGTAAGGACATGGATCCTGGTCTTTCTTGGAAAGGGGAAAAGACGACTGCTGGCAGTCCCCTTAGCCTTCTATAAAAATAGGGCAAATCCTCCCATTTTTCACACCTTAAGTGTTTGAATCTTCTACTTTCTTTCTCTAAAAATCGTTCCTAAGTCCTTTTTGCTTCAAGACTTCAAATGGATGGTTTGAGTGAGATGTACAATAATGAGTGGCTGGACGTTGATGATTGGGCTGGCCTAAAGTGGCAGTCTAGGGTGCATCTTTCTTTGGGTAACGAAAATGTCCTTGATCTGTTTGAGCCTGTGGCTAATGAGTATACTCTACTACGTGAGGTAGGGTATCACCATTCGTCTAGGATGAGTAACCCTAGTGGCTACATAAGTGTAATGACTTTTGGTATTCAATTTCATTTTCCTCTTTCTTTTTTGTGCTAATGTACGATTTTTCTTCTTGTTCTTTTACAGACTGACACTACTCCTTCGGCTATCCAGTCTCGAGGGACGATGGCATTGAAGGAGGTTTAGGAGAAGCTCCCTGATGTGGTGTGTTTGATGGTTTCCTTTGCGGTTTTTGTTCACTTGGCGGAGGCTTTAGATGAGACACTACATTTTACCATGGTTTTATGTTATCTAGGGGAGAGTTGGTGGGACACTACCCACACTTTTCATCTTGGCTTTGGGGAGATTATGATTACATCCATAGACTTTCAGCAGTTGACGGGGGTTTACTGAGGGATTTCAAATAGTGGTGGACCACGCGTTGAGGGTGACGCAGGAGGCGATGCATGCAGCCTTGGGGGATATGGGTAGGATCGTATCTAGGGATTCAATCCGTATTTCTACTTTGAAGGAGACTCTCTTAAAGAGGAGAGTGGATGTAACTGACGGGCGATAGGTGAGGTAGATGGCCCATCTGTTTATTTTGCTTCTATTGGGTGGCGATGAGCGGCGACATTGTCCATCTCTGGTTTTTGCCGTATTTGAGGAAGATTTTTGACATCTGGTTATATGACTGTGGGATCCTGACCTTGACGTCCCTTTATTCTTCCTTGGATGCTTTCAGTCGGTGCACTCGATAAACTTTTATGAGAGCCACGTATCTTCTAGAGGTAGTTTTGAATTCATTTTCCTTTTTATGCACTTCCTTGCATTATTTTTTGGTTTGTTTTTGCGGATTCCTATCTTTTGCAGACGTGGTTCTACGAGGTGATCGGGTGGAATGCAGGGTTGATAGCCCTGAAGGATGAGGACTTGGGGGATTTTTTTCGGATGTTCCGGTGGTGTAAGTCCAACCAAAGGTCGAATCAGTCTTTGTCCATAACAAACATGCAATGAGTTTTGAATGCCCTGACAAGTGACCAGGTTATCTTTCTGTCCTTTCTGAGTCCTTTGGCATCTTCATTATTTGAGTAGATACTGATTCTCTATTGGGGATTATGGGTGACCTTCTACCCCTGGGGGGCAACTCCGCGTGATACGGGGGTGACGAGCCTACATGCGCAGATGCGACGGTTGATCGCGCATGAGTTTTGGTACGTCTGGTACCTAAGGGAAAGGGTGGTGAGGTAGATTATGGAGGAGGAGGTGGAAATCTCACCATCGGCGCCTCCTATATATACGAATAAAATGACAAGTTACGATTATCTTGATTTTGTGGTGAGATGACTGATACCCTCCTGTATCTATGACGTGGAGAACAAGCCTCCACCCGCCACGGATTTGGGCATGGGGACTAGTGCACCAGGGGGACCAGCACACTGCACACGTGGTGGCACATTGGCGGCTGAGGTAGTGGAGGAGACTCTGATTATTCAGGTTACTGCCTCATCCTATAATTTTCAATTGAGTAGTGAGAGTCACTGAGCCTGTCGCACTATCCTCGTGCATCGGTGTTTAAGTTGACGGGTCTTACGGATAAGGCCCTCTGATCTGAGCTATATCCTTTCTTTCTCTCTTGTTCTGTTGATTTTTTTATGCTTCTTTATAGACCGATCTGTCTTTAGCTATTGCTTCTTTGCTTGCAGTATGTTCGAGTGTCGACCACTTGGATGAGGGATATCAAGGATTGGATGTCCTCCTTATCGATTAATATCAAGAAGCCGACTCCTTCATTCTATATTCCGCCTGCCAATTTTGATGAGGGTTCGGGCTCTGAGAGTGGAGGATCCATCGCTCACTGTAGGGGAAAGCGCGTTCATCGTGGGGGTACAGAGCTAGAGAGAGAGTTTGTGGGTTGGGGGCAAAATCCTTATTTTTCCTTTTTTTTTCTTTTTTTTGTCCTTTTATCTGCAAAATGTAACTTAGTGAAGCAAAATATATGAAGAAATATGAATTTTCTTTTTTGGCATTTTTCTTGGTTTAGTGACTTATCCTACATGAGCTTTTAATTTTCTGCTGAGATTATTTATTTTATGCAAAAACGGAGATAAGTATATAATTGACGATAAAAGGCATACATATTGCTATTATTTGGAAAAAAAGGAATAAAAGTAAATAACTTAAATTTTTAAGAGAAAATTATCTTCTTGAGAGAAAAATGAGTAGATAACTCGGGGGTAATTTTTTAAAATGCAGATTTTTCTAAAATTGATTTTCATAAAAGAGAAAAGATGGAATTTCCCCAAATAGGGGGTTCCAATTGACATACCCCTTGACCTTCCTATCGACATGGGGGTCAAGTTAAATCATCCTTAGGCCCTGGTTTCACTTTTTTTCACATCAGAGTACTCTTGTGGGGTTGAATTTTACTCGAGTTTCCAGGGCTCTTGTCTTTTCCCAAAGGTTTTAAGTATAAAAGGCGGTGTGTGGGATGGGATTTCTCCAACAATATCCACATTTCCTTCTTTATTTATATTTCTCATTCTCAAACGGCTCTTCCCATGTATGAAGGATTTGCTTCTTACCTTGATGGCGTGGAGACCATGTGCTTATACGTTGTGGATTACGATGCTTTTAACCTGAGCTGAGTTTCTTTGTGTCATAATCGACCCATAAATTGGAACCTATTGGCAGCAGTAGTACAGTTATAGTATCTTGAAGACCATGTCTTTTGTTTCAGCCTCTATGAGGAGTTTTTGGCCATCTATGGAGGCATCCCTAGTGTGGATGTAGCTAAGACTGATTTCTCCCATTCTCCCCAGGTATTCTTGTCAGAGTTGCTTCCCATTTCTCCCTTGGCGGCTATACCATTAGTTACCAAAAAGGCCATTTCTCTTCATGCGGTTATGTATTTAGTGCGCCTGAGGGGTTTTTAGGATGCCAACTTTGCTAGGGATATCACCTTATGCCTTACTATGAGGGTATTATTAGTGATGGGAGACTTGACTGTGGATCCCCAGATTGCTGTGATAATGGCCTGGATGTCTTACCCCCATAATCCTGCAACGGTGGTGCTGACTGAGACCCTAAAAGGTCTGGATTCTTGGAAGGAGGATTATTACGGCTTCTGAGAGGGAGCCCCGTAATGCTATTTATGTGACTTGCATAGAGTTTTCACCTAATTGCACCTCTTAGTATTCCTTGGAGGATGTGCCAAATTTTTTTGTCTGGCCTTTCTTCAGCTTTGGCTCATTAGATAGAGAGTATTGTGAACTGGATTGTAGAGCATGGATCCGGTGTCTTCGCTGGTCAGCGCCAGAACCTGTATTGCATCTTGAAGAGTGTCGGTATGTGCGGTTAGTGGGCCTTAAACAAACTTCTTTCTATTTTCCTGGTGACTTCTGTGCTAAGTTGAGTGGGAATAGATTGTGTCCCCTCGTATAACAAACTTCTTCTCATTATAGGATTTGACTGAATCGCTGAGGATGATGATGGGCTCTTTGTGGTAGCATTATCGGTCATCTGTACGTCCATTAAAATCTGTGGGGGGAGCCTGACATGTGTCTGGGTACTACTTGAAGTGGTTATGGAAGCAGGTAGTAGAGAAAATAATGATGGAAGAGACTGATCAAAGGTGGTTCATTTCTTTCGATACCATGGAAGACGATGTTGTGGTTTTTTCCAGGCTTGTGGGGGCGTACTTCTTTATGGATCGTATATAGAATGTCAACCAGGAGTGGGAAACTTAGGGACCTCCAAGTACTGGTAACGATGATGGAGCGTGGTCATCTGGCCATTGAAGGCAATGTCTTGTGAAGCTGGGGTATTTTTGTGAAGATATGGTGATCTCGGTGTTTTTGTATTTTGAGGTTTGGGATAATTTTTGTGTAGAGTAGTGTAGGGTTAGGCTTGTTTAGGAATGGTTTGGTCAGCTAAAATGGGTGGTTGGTTTGACTCCCTTCGTTGATACATCATGTAATAGTGATGTATTCCTTATTAGAAATAAAAGTTGATTTTGATCATATTTTGTTGTGCCTCTTAATAAGTTTTGCATTTCAATTATCTATACTAAGGCATACATAATCCTTTTGTTCATGTAAATAATAAAATGGACATCCATGCTCGGAGGTTAGAAAAAAATAAATTTTTGTGACAAAGAAGGGGATCGGACCCAAGTATGGCACATGGGCTGCCTACATATCTTTGGGGGTTCTGAAAATTTTCATGAGTTTCATTTTGTAAAGAAAAGATTTTTGAGAGGATCACGTCCCACGTAGTTATGGGTAGGGCAAATGAAGATTTTTTTTAGAATATAATGTGGGAGAGAAGAGTCATAGCACGCTGAGATTTTAGACTAAAGGTAAAATTTCTTGAGAAGGTATAGGTTGACTGGACGCGCCATCTCTTCTCCATCGAGGTGTGTGAGAATAGCGGCGCTTCCTCAGATAATCTTGTTCACGATATAGGGGATGTTCCAATTCGATTTGAATTTCCCTCCGAGGTACCAGATGGGTTCTATAACTTCTTTAGGGAGAAGGTCTCCTTCCTCGACACCATGGTCCTTGACTTTCCTGTTGAATAATCGCCCTATCCAGCGATGGTACCTCTATATATGATCTAGATACTTTAGTCTCTTTTCATCCAAGAGTGATAGTTCATCAAATCTACTTTGATGCCATTCTTCTTCATCAACTTTTTTTTCAAGCAGGACGTGGAGGGAAAGTATTTTTAGCTCGACGGGTAGGACTACTTCTATATCGGACCCAAGAGAATAAGGGGTAGCCCCAATAGGTGATATGATTGAAGTATGATAGCCCCAAAAGGCATAAGGGATCCTTTTGGCCCAATATTTGCATCTCTCAGTCATCTTGATGATTATGGTTTTGAGGCTTTTATTGGCGGCTTAGACGACACATTTGGTTTGAGGTCGGTAGGGAGAAGATTTGTGTCTCTGAATTCCGTATTCGTCGACTAGTTCTATAACTTTGGCTTCAAAATGGTTCCCATTATCTGATACTAACTCGTGGGGAACTCTCTATCAACAGATGATGTTCTTTCTAAAAAACATGACCACTTTCTTAGCATGAAGCGTCGCAAATGACTCAACTTCTGTCCACTTAGGGAAGTAATCAATGACGCCCAAGATAAATTCATGACCATTTGAATCTTTGGGAGTAACTTTCCCTATGATGCCAATGCCCCAGGTGGAGAAGGGCCATGGAGAGGTCATGTTGTATATCTCTCGAGGAGGAAAGTGTTAGAAATTGGCAAACTGTTGGCATGTGAGGTATCTTCGGACAAATGTTGTGCAATCTTAAACCATGGTGGTCCAATATTACCCTTAAGAGATGATATTTTTGGTAAGCACTAACCGTTTATATAGGGTCCGCATTCCCCACTATGAATCTTTTGTATCATTTCTTTAACATGAACCCCTTTTATGCAGTGCAAATGGGTTCCATCGAAGTTTCTCTCAAATAGTGCTTTTTCACAGATGATATATTGGGCAGACAGATTGCGAAGGGTCGCACGATCTTTCTTATCTGCGTATTGAGGATACCTTCCATGTTTGAGGAGGTGCCAAGTGTTATAATACCATAACCCGATCATATCAAAATCTTCTTCGGTGATAAGCTCAATGTGGTAGCAATGAGTAGTCTTAGCTTATTTCTGAACCAGGAAATGGGCAATTGTTATTCCCTGAGGCATGTCAACCATAGAGGCCAGGGTAGTAAGGGCGTTATCCAAGTTGTTCTTTGCACAGGGCAAGTAGTGGAAGGCGACATCTCTAAATTGGGAGGCTAGCTCTTCTAGGTGGGCATAGAAGGGTAGGAGCATCTCATCTCTGACTTTCCACTTTCTGAAGATACAACCAACGATGAGGTCAGAGTCTCAGTAGATGTTTAGGTGCTGGATTCCTTTTTGGAGGGCAATCTTGAGGCCTACAGTGAATGCCTCACATTTAGTCATGTTGTTGGTGTAGGGGAAGTCTAATTTGATGGCAATGGGGGTATGAGAATCATCACAGGTGATTATGAGTATCCTAATGCCATATCCCTTCTTGTTGGTAGCTCCGTCAAAGAACATTTTCCATCGAAGGTCCTCTTGAGAAGTGCAGTGAATATCTTCGTCCGGGAATTCAGAGACCCAAACATCGACTTCTTCCATGAAGTAATTAGAAAGGTAGTCGAAGATGGCTCTTCTTTTCATAGCTTTATGTGTGACGTACATAATATCGAACTCGATTAACAACATCAACCAACGGGCCATTCATTTGGATAGAGCAGACTTTTCTAGCAAGTAATTAATGGGATCTACATGGGATATAAGTATAATAGGTAAGGCAAGCATGTAGTGTCGTAACTTCAGTGTGACACAGACCAGGGCGACACATGCTTTCTCCAATGTAGTGTAGTTGGCTTTGTGCCTGACTAATTTTTGACTGGCATAATAAATGGTTCTTTCTTTAATGAATTCTTCAATGTATTGGGTTAGCAAAACCCCACCTGTGATATTTGTGACGATCAAGTACAAGAGCAGGGGGAGACCTGGCTATGAAGGCATAAGCAATGAAGGTTGGGTAAGGTATCGCTTGATTCGGTCAAATTCTTCTTGGAAGGCCTCATTCCAGACTTTAGTCGAATCCTTTTGGAGAAGATTGAAAATGGGTTCGCAGATAGAAGTCAGTTGGTTGATGAACCGATTATGTACTATAGTTGTCCCAGGAATCCTCGGACTTTCTTCTCATCCCGGGGTGGCAACATCTTGAGTATGGATTTCATATTAGCAGGGACTGCTTTGATTCCCTATTCACTGACCATAAATCCCAAGAGTTTTCCTTTCGTGACGTCAAAAAAATATTTCTGTGGGTTTAGCCACATTTGGTATTTACACAGTCACTCGAAAAACTTTCGAAGGGTGAGAATATAACCTTCCCTTGTCTTAGAATTGATGATCATGTCATCCACATAGTGTGACACCCCGCCTAATTAAACACCGAGTGATCAGTCCTTTATTAAATTATAATCAAGGTGAACAGTTGGTTTATTCTTAGCATCACTGTCGTAAAAATAACTTTTCCAATTAAACACCCTAAATAATTAAGCTAAGTGTCAAAATTGTTTTTAGACATTGCATTCCAAATTTTATTTTAAAAACCAACACTTAAAACTTTACATATTTCACAATTTAAGAATCACACAATAATAACAAGGATATAAATGATCATTCAAGAATGTAACTATCAATAGTAAATCCCAACTTCAAACCACCAAAGAAAAACATTCTGACAGTAATAAGTCCCAAAGTAAAACTACTAAAATTAAATGAAATACAATCCATCACAAAACCATCTGAATAATGAAAAGGGTGACACATTCCCAACTAGATAAAGTAGAACTAGAAGTGGAATCAACAAATGAGGTCGTCTAAGTAAGAGGCCTGCAACTCCCACCTAAGCTGCAGCGCGTTCGTTCCAAAGGATCCTATGCAAGACGCCCATGTGGCTGGGCACCTGTAATATATACATATATATATACAAGAGAGGAGAGATAACAGTAAACGGGTCAGAGCCCGATGGTAAAACAGTTTAAAATTTTTGTTTAGCAAGTATTTAAAATGTTTACTGGCTAATGCAACAACATATTAGTAACGACACTCTCTTGAGAACGTCTCACCTCTCTTCTAATGTGCACAACTATCTCACTAATCTCCCCAACAGTTTAACTTCTTTTATCTTAAGTTTCTCGTAAGGTTTCAAGTTGACGATTTCAAATGTTAAGGAGATTAATCTTATTTAACAGTACAATTCTTACATAAGCCTGATATGATAATAAAGTTCCTTAGAAATATAACATACTCTTCAAATACTTATTCCCAAGTTTGAATAATTATTCTTTTCTTACATACCATAATCACAGCAGGTAGTTTCAAATTTCCAGATTTTAAATATATATATATTCTCACAGCACCCCACATAAATCTATGGTGCGAGCATACTCTGCTATCCAGTCCCCGTATTACTCGTACTAAGGGAAATACTAGTTCGGAATCACTCTCGAACTGTATTAACACAAAACACATATAAAATGAGGCGAAGCATAGTTTGCAAGTCCTAAGAGGATAGCACATACCCTCGCGTCTCTTAGGACCGTCTGACTATCGATCTGATAGCCTGTACCAAGGATTCCTGTCTTCTAGGGTATGAGTCAATATCCCCCATAAAGGTCCCATCGAGATAAGACTGTCCCAGCGCGGTAACCTCAGGGATAGCAAGTAGCGCGAGCATGATTTTTACACACATATAAAATATATGATCAATCATAGAGTCATATAGATATATAAATATTCACATTCATAATTTAGGTACGCCCACGGCCCAACATTATATTATTCCATTCTTAGTACATTTTTATTCGATTACTTCTTATATCGAACTTATTGATTTTTATTTTCGAGATTTAATTTATTCCAACTCACTTCTCATC
This sequence comes from Sambucus nigra, assembly GCA_949130495.1. Lineage (NCBI taxonomy): Eukaryota > Viridiplantae > Streptophyta > Magnoliopsida > Dipsacales > Adoxaceae > Sambucus > Sambucus nigra. The sequence continues at coordinate 394,278,735 of OX422215.1, forward strand.
TCTCGAAGTAATTTCCTTAGCTAAGTACAAATTCAGTAGGCCCTCTCTTACTTCCTAATCCAACTCCTAAACACTTCGATTATTAAGTCCACACACATTAAATTTCTTAGGTATGAACCTTTCCCTTTTACTCTTAATTTTCCCATTTCATTAAAGTTCCACTAAACGGGGTTTACCTTGACCCTACTGGTCTTTTTTATGTTTCATTATGTTCTAATAACATTATTCATGAGTTATTACACATTTAATCGGATTAAGTCAATGTAAGGAAAAAATCTAGTCTTTCCCAGGAGGGGTCGATCGATCGATAAAAAGGGGTCGATCGATCGAACCATCGATCGATCGAAGCTCTTGGCTCGATCGATCGATCAAGAAGGTATGGCGAAAACTGCAGAATACCAGTTAAGGGAATTATCATCCAAAATCATCCAAATCCAAGTTTTTAACTCCAAAACTCCCAGAAATTTATACCACAATCATTATAAACCCAAATGAACAATATTCTACGTAAGGCATGCGAATTTTCATCAAGTTTCATGGATTAAAAGGGGCAAAATTCATATAATTCTCATGAACCCTAAAAACTTCCTTAACTTAATTCTTCTCATTCTTTTTCCAGAATTTCTACTTCTAATCCAATGAAAATTCGTGGTTCAAGCTCTACTTGTGAAGGAGATTTCTAAAATGATGTTTATATCTCTACAACATGCGATTTCTAACCTCAATCATGGGTTTTCTTTCATAGTAACTCATCTTAATCAATGCTAAACTAATATGAATGAGGCATTAACTAAATTAAGAAAGATAAATACTTGCCTGGGAATTTTCTGTTCATATTTGTGGATGAAATCAGTGTGGTGGTGATCCTCGTTGCGCGATCTAACTTTTGGCGGTGACGGCGGTGCAAACGGAGGGGTTCTTGGCCTAGAACTCCTTTGTAAGCTCTTCCCTTCCTTATCCAATGGTAGTATTTTGATTTTTGGTTGGGTTAACCCTAGAAGACAAACCTAAGCATCTTATATAACCTAGAAAATTGGTAGGTTTCTAAGGCCAAAAATACAAAATGCCTAAAACACCCTCCCGGGGTGTTAATTAAGCCTAAAAACGCCCCGAGACCAAAACTAAACCCTCGGGTACATTATTTTGACTATCTCAACCCTTATTGACACTTTGGCGCACTCGAAATGACCATACAGGTGACTTATAATTTATTCACTTTTATTAATCAAAATTTAGTCCCGACATGACACGGGCGCGTCCCGACTTAAATTTCCAAAATTGTCATTTTATTCACTCGTGACATTTAATAGAACCAATTTTATATATTACTTTGCTCATTAGTAATATTCAACAAGTTTCCAATAATTACTAACTCTCGTCACGTTAGTAATTAAAAATAATTAATTTCCGGATTTATATTAAATTAATAATTCACATCAAATTTAATAAATCCCCAAATTTATAAAGCATAAAAATACGGGGTATTACATACTTCCCCCCTAATAATGGAATTTCGTCCCAAAATTTGGAAAATAAGGCATACCTGGTAAGAATAAATCTGGATATTTCTCGTGCATATCTGCCTCACGCTCCCAGGTGGATTCCTCCACATTATGATGCTCCCACTGGACCCGTACAAGTGGAACTACCTTCGACCTCAATCTCCTTTTGCTATGGTCGAGGATAGCCACTGGTCTTTCCTCGTAAGAGTTGTCGGGCTGTAAGTCAATCTCCTCTATCGCGATATGGGTATGAGCCATGTCATCGTGAAGGTATCGTCTCAACGACGAGATATGGAATACATTGTGAATGCGATGTAAATGCTCTGGCAGCCCCAATCTGTATGCTATCGGCCCAATTCTCTCGATGATGGGAAATGGTTCCACGTACCTCGGGGCCAATTTCCCTTTCTTCCTGAATGTCATCACTCCTTTCATAGGAAATACACATAGTAATACTTGGTCCCCCACGCTAAACTCTCGGAAGAACCGTTTTGCATCGTCGTAGCTTTTCTGCCTATCATGGGCTACCCGAATGCGGCTCCTGATAATATCAATCCTCGCGGAGGTCTCTTGAATCACCTCTGGTCCGAGAAACTTGTTATCCCCCACCTCTAGCCAACACGTTGGGGAACGCCAAGGCCTGCCATACAAAGCCTCGAATGGAGCCATGCCAATTATGAACTGATAAGAGTTATTAAAAGTGAACTCTACTAGTGGAAGATGTGGCTCCCAACCTCCCCCAAAATCAAGGACACACATGCGTAGCATATCCTCCAACATATGATTAGTACGCTCTGTTTGTCCATATGTCTGTGGGTGATAAGCTGAATTCAATCTCAACTCTGTACCCATGGCCTCCTGAAAGCTCTCCCAGAAACGTGACACGAAGATCTTATCTCTATCTGACATAATATTCAGGGGCACCCCATGTAATCTGATAATCTCAGTAATGAACAACTGAGCATACTGACCCGTGGTATAGTCTATCCGTACCAGCAAAAAATGAGCCACCTTGGTCAAACGGTCCACAATCACCCAGATGGAGTCGTGGCCCCGCTGTGATGTAGGCAACCCAGTAATAAAACCCACAGAAATACTCTCCCACTTCCACACGGGTATTTCCAATGGCTGAAGTAACCCTGATGGTTTCTGATGGCCCACATTTACCAGCTGGCAGGTAAAACACTTGGACACAAACTCAGCAATATCCTTTTTCATCCCACTCCACCAGTATTGTCGCCTCATATCCTGGTACATATTATCTCCCCCAGGATGCACCGCAAATCGGGACCCGTGAGACTGGGTCATCACTGCATGATGTAAGTCTACTCCTTTTGGAACCACCAATCTCCCATTAAACCTCAAGCCCCCATCAGAACTACCAGAATAGGTCTCAGCACCCTCAGCTAAAAGTCGTACAATCTGCTCCTGCAAAAATGGGTCTGTGGTCTGTGCATGTATAACCCTCGTAACAATCTTGGGTGTCACTATCATGACAGATATGAAGGAACGGGCTACTGCATCCTGGTGACCCAACTCCTTCCACTTTGCTTTCTAGACGTCCGTAACATCATCCACCGGTCTATGACTCAACGCATCGGCAACTACGTTAGCCTTCCCCGGATGGTACTGTATGTCAAATTGATAGTCCTTCACAAACTCTAACCACCTGCGTTGACGCATATTCATCTCTCACTGAGTGAACAGGTACTGCAATGACTTGTGGTCTATGAACAAGCAAAATTTCTCCCCCAATAAATAGTGTCTCCATATCCTCAATGCAAAAATAACCGCGGCTAACTCTAGGTCGTGTGTGGGGTAATTCTTCTAGTGCATCTTAAGCTTAGGGGAGGCAAAAGCTATAGCCTTCTCCTCCTACTGAAGTACTCCCCCGAGTCCCCGTAAAGAGGCGTCGGTGTAAACCAGATACTCCACGCCTGTCTTAGGTAAAGCAAGGACCAGTGCCGAAGTAAGCTTGTCTTTCAGCTCATCGAAGGCCAATTGACAAGCATCGTCCCAAACATACGGTACCCCCTTAAGAGTCAGGTTCGTCAAAGGACCCGCTATTTTGGAGAACCCCCGAATGAATCTCCTGTAGTATCCAGCTAATCCCAAGAAACTACGCACTTCTGTCGGTGTCGTGGGCTGTCCCCACTCCCTCACCACTGACACTTTACTTGGGTCAACTGCTATCCCCTGTTTAGAAACAACATGCCCCAAGAACTGTACTTCTCGTAACCAAAACCCGCACTTCTCGTACTTAGCATACAACTGATGCTCTCGTAGTGTCTGAAGAACCCGTCTCAAGTGCTCAACATGCTCTTCCTCGGTGTGTGAATATATCAAGATGTCATCTATGAAGACGATGACAAACTGATCCAAAAACTCTCTGAACACTCGGTTCATCAAGTCCATGAATACGGCTGGAGCATTTGTGAGTCCAAATGGCATCACTCTGAATTCATAGGACCCATATCTCATCAAGAAAGCAGTCTTTGAAACATCCTTCTCCCTAATACGTAGCTGATGGTACCCTGACCTTAGATCTATCTTCAAAAAGAAAGTTTCTCCCCTCAGCTGGTCGAATAGATCATCGATTCGAGGCAACGGATACTTGTTCCATATCGTGACCTTATTCAGTTCCCGGTAGTCCACACGTAGCTTCAGTAAACCATCTCTCTTTTTCACAAACAACACTGGAGCGCCCCAAGGTGAGGTACTCCTACGAATGAAACCCTGACCTAACAGCTGCTCTATCTAATCCCGTTACTCTTGTATTTTTTCCGGAGCCATACGGTATGGAGCACGTGCTATCGGTCGAGTATCCGGTAATAAATTTATGACAAAATCTATCTCTCGACTGGGGGGTAGGCCTGGTATCTCCTGAAATACATCAGAATACTCATGAACAACTGGGATCGAGTCTAAGGGAATCACGACCTCCTTAGAGGTGTCCTCCTCTATGTAATATAAATGAGCGGTCGAGCCTCCCTCTGGGTGAGGCATTGCCACTACAAACATCTCTTGCCCCGGAATGGCAAAGACAATACTACCACTGAAACAATCTATCATGGCTCTGTAAGCCGCGAGCCAATCCATACCAATAATAACGTCGTGCTCATGCATATCTAAGACTAACATGTCTGCTGGTAATACCAAGCTACCAATATCTACTCCCACACCCTGGCATATAAAGAAAATTAACGATCCATTTCCTAGTGGTGAGTCTACACACATTACAGTGCTCTCTGCTGTGGCTAACAACCCTAAAGCCTTCGCAAAATGGGTAGCTATAAAATAGTGTGTCGCCCCAGTATCAAATAAAACTCGACCCATAGTACCATGGATAGGAAGCATACCCTCAATTATGGGTGGTGCCTGCGGAGCTGCTGCCTGGTGGACGTTATAAACACGTCCGTACTGTAATTGCCCCTGCTGCACTGGAGTGGCTAGAATGGCTGGTAGGGCTGGTACCTGAGCTGGTGTTGGGAGGGAGGCTGGAAAAAGTGGCCTCTGTGGTTCATTACGGGCACCCTGCTGCTATGGGACCCTATCACACTCTGGACAATCCTGGCGTTTGTGGCCATTTTTACCACACTTGAAGCATCGACCCTTAAAATTTCCTCCCCTCTGTCCCTGCTGGCCGTTACCACCCCACCATTGGCCCTACTGACAATACTGGAATCGCTGTTGGCCCTGATGGCCCTGCTGCTGCCCCTACGGCTGATGATGTTGGCCCTACTGGCCCTGCTGGTTAGGCTGGCCCTGCCTAAATCCCCCAAATCCCTGCTTGGAATCACCTGATCTGAACCGCTTGGCAGGGTCCCCCTGATGGGAACTCTGTTCATGCTGGCGAGTCTGCCCCTGAGATGTCGGTGCTCCACTAGAACCACTACCCCCTGTCCTGCCCTGCTGGATGGACTCTCCTGCTCGCTTGCTTCCCTGCAGATGGAAGCAGTGATCCTGACAGTGTAGTAAGGCATCATTGAGTACGTCTGTGCAGGTACTCAGAGACAGATTTCCTATAAGGTGCTGACGGATCCTCCAAGCTAACCCGTCCACAAACAATAGTATCTTCTTACTCTCAGTGGGTGCCTCATCTGGCACTATAGTGAGAAGTCTTGTGAACTCTTCTTCATACTCAGCAACAGTAGAATTTTCTTGCTTCAAGCTCACTAACTTCTGCCTCATCTCAGTTTGCACGGCGGATGGAAAATATTTTCGGTTAAACTGCTCCCAGAATGACTGAATCGGAATAACATCCCTTTCCTCCAAGGTGGTGGTGGACTCCCACCACTACAAAGCGGCCCCCACTAGCTTAAAGGAAGCCAACAACTGTTTCTGCACGTCTATGCACTCATACATATGCAGATGCCTCTGTATATCTTTCTTCCACTGGCTGACAATGACGATATCTGAACTGCCTGAGAACTCATGGAGATGTGCCTTCTGAAAGGCATCCCTAACTCGCTCCCATGCAGATGGAAGCTGTGCCAGTACTGGTGCCACTACTTGAACTTGGGGTGGAGCCTGCTGTACTACCACTAGCGCGGCATTCACCGCTTGAGAAACGATGGCGGCTACCTCATTTGCGTTCATCATTCCCTCACAGCAGGTAGTTTCCAATTTCCAGATTTTAAATATATATATATATATATATATATATATATATATATATATATATATATATTCTCACAGCACCCCACATAAATCTATGGTGCTGGCATACTCTGCTATCCAGTCCTCGTATCACTCGTACTAAGGGAAATACTAGTTCGGAATCACTCTCGAACTGTATTAACACAAAACACATATAAAATGAGGCGAAGCATAGTTTCCAAGTCCTAAGAGGATAACACATACCCTCGCGTCTCTTAGTACCGTCTGACTATCGATCCGATAGCCTGTACCAAGGATTCCTATCTTCTAGGGCACGAGTCAATATCCCCCATAAAGGTCCCATCGAGATAAGACTGTCAAAGCGCGGTAACCTCAGGGATAGCAAGTAGCGCGGGCATGATTTTTACACACATATAAAATATATGATCAATCATAGAGTTATATAAATATATAACTATTCACATTCATAATTTAGGTACACCCACGGCCCAACATTATATTATTCCATTCTTAGTACATTTTTATTCGATTACTTCTTATATCGAACTTATTCATTTTTATTTTCGAGATTTAATTTATTCCAACTCACTTCTCATCTCTCAAAGTAATTTCCTTAGCTAAGTACAAATTCAATAGGCCCTCTCTTACTTCCTAATCCAACATCTAAACACTTCGATTATTCAGTCCACACACATTAAATTTCTTAGGTATGAACCTTTCCCGTTTACTCTTCATTTTCCCATTTCATTAAAGTTCCACTAAACGGGGTTTACCTTGACCCTACTGGTCCTTTTTATGTTTCATTATGTTCTAATAACATTATTCATGAGTTATTACGCATTTAATCTGATTAAGTCAACGTAAGGAAAAAATCTAGTCTTTCCCAGGAGGGGTCGATCGATCGATAGAAAGGGGTCGATCGATCGAACCATCGATCGATCGAAGCTCTTGGCTCGATCGATCGATCAAGAAGGTATGGCGAAAACTGCAGAATACCAGTTGAGGGAATTATCATCCAAAATCATCAAAATCCAAGTTTTTAACTCCCAAACTCCCATAAATTTATACCACAATCATTATAAACCCAAATGAACAATATTCTACGTAAGGCATGCGAAGTTTCATCAAGTTTCATGGATTCAAATGGGAAAAATTCATATAATTCTCATAAACCCTAAAAAGTTCCTTAACTTAATTCTTCTCATTCTTTTTCCAGAATTTCTACTTCTAACCCAATGAAAATTCATGGTTCAACCTCTACATGTGAAGGAAATTTCCAGAATGATGTTTATATCTCTACAACATGCGATTTCTAACCTCAATCATGGGTTTTATTTCATAATAACTCATCCTAATCAACCCTAAACTAATATGAATGAGGCATTAACTAAATTAAGTAATATAAATACTTGCCTAGGAATTTTCGGTTCAGATTTGTGGATGAAATCAGTGTGTTGGTGATCCTCGTTGTGCGATCTAACTTTTGGCGGTAACGGCGGTGTAAACGGAGGGGTTCTTGGCCTAGAACTCCTTGGTAAGCTCTTCCCTTCCTTATCCAATGGCCATCTTTTGATTTTTGGTTGTGTTAACCCTAGAAGACAAACCTAAGCATCTGATATAACCTAGAAAATTCGTAGGTTTCCAAGGCCAAAAATACAAAATGCCTAAAACGCCCTCCCGGGGTGTTAATTAAGCCTAAAAATGCTCCGAGACCCAAACTAAACCCCCGGGTACATTATTTTAACTATCTCGACCCTTATGGACACTTTGGCGCACTCGAAATGACCATACGGGTGACTTATAATTTATTCACTTTTATTAATCAAAATTTAGTCCCGACACGACATGGGCGCGTCCCGACTTAAATTTCCAAAATTATCATTTTATTCACTCATGACATTTAATAGAACCAATTTTATATAGTACTTTGCTCATTAGTAGTATTCAACAAGTTTCCAATAATTACTAACTCTCGTCACGTTAGTAATTAAAAATAATTAATTTCCGGATTTATATTAAATTAATAATTCACATCAAATTTTGATAAATCCCCCAATTTATAAAGCATAAGAATACGGGGTATTTAACATAGACCTCGACCTCTTTGTTAATAAGGTTGTGTAGGATGGTTGTGGAAACCCTTTAGTAGGTTACCCCGACATTATTGAGTCTGAATGGCATGACAGTGTAGCAGAAGGTTCCCCATAGGGTGGGTGAAGGCATTTTTATTCTGATGGCCAGGGTGCATCTTGATCTGGTTGTATCCGGTAAATTCATCGACAAATGAGTTGAGGGCATGGTTGGCTGTGTTATCCTCGATCATGTCTATGTTGGGTAATGGGAAATCGTCCTTTGGGGATGCTTTATTCAAATTCTGATAGTCGACGCACAAGCGGACTATTCCTCTTGACTTCGGTATATGGACGATATTGGCAAGCCATGTATGATATTCAACTATGCGAATGAAACCCACGTTTAATTTCTTGAACACTTATTCCTTAACTTTGAGCGACATTCGATGCAGAGCTTCTGTAGTTTCTGTTTGACTAGTTTACATTCTAGGAATGTTAGGATCTCATGTTAAGCTATTTCTGGGTCAATGTCGGGCATGTCATTATAGGACCATGAAAATACGTCCATAAATTTCTTCAGTAGCATTTCGTATTGCGCATACTCATTCTCATTAAAGGTGGACCCTATCCTAATCTCGCACTGATGGCTATTAAAACTAAGATTGATAACAACAGGCTCATCATGATTAATTTGAATGCGGTTATATTATTTGTTATTCTCCTAATTAAGATCAGTCAATAATTGTTCATTGGTAAAATAATCATCATCACCAGTTTTATTATAATCAATACAATTAATATAAATCACAACAAGATACTCAAAATCTTCAATTATTTCATTTTTAGGAAAAATAGCATTGAGAACCTTGTTAAAGGAGGTCTCAGCTACATTGATATCAGAAAAAGGAACAACAACATCAAATGAAGAGAGTTGGATAGGGTATACATTAAGGTCATGTTGAATCTAAATAGGTTGGAGAGGCATGGCATTCCAGTTGAGGAGAGGCATGTCAACACCTTCAATTTGAGCAGACGGGTCTGAGAGCCTAACACCTGAATGGATCATGTAGAGACTCAGCCCCAGTATCTATAGGTTGAATAAGTCCTCAGTATCACTTTCCTCATAATCCTTGGTAATTAACACGGTATTCTGGGTGAGAGGTTTCACTTCGTGTTGGTACTCTTTCGCCCAAGATATCTTGAAAGAATTTTTCTATCCTCGATTTCATCTTCTTATCAACATGGTCATACCACGATTCATGGAATCCACGGAAAGGGAAGTCTTCACCTTCCTTGATAAACCTTCCATTCAAAGAGTCTCTTAAAACAATCATTTCTTCTTATCAGCTTGTTTTTGATCGTGGTTGCTGGAGTGATCTGAGTTCTTCTGGTGAGGTATGGTAACCCTGGCCACATGGGTTAAAGGCCTCGTTCAGGACTATAGGCTCAAGGATCCCTTGTGGCATTTCCCTAGTCTCATTTAGGATAGGAAGTGCATGTTCTTGAACATTTAAATCACGTTGATGTTACCGTACGGGTTGTGTTCTGGACAAACCCGGTCTTTGAAGTTATCTCTAGTTGGCAGGGGAAGTGGGTCAACTCTTAAGCTAGAGAGGAGAATCCCATTTATTCCATATTGGATCTCTAATACCAAATGTCTAGTACTAGCGGTGTCTGAACTGTCATCATCCCCCAAGATGGTGATAACCTGGCTATTGGAGAAGAATTTTAGTTTCTTATGAAAAGATGAAGATACACCTTAGATACTGTGGAGCTATGGGCGGTCAAGGAGAAGGTTGAAACATGCAGGTATGTCAATGACTTGGAACTCGATGAAAGGATTGATAGGTCCATCCCCTACTGTGAGTTTTATGGACCCCCTTAGCTCTCGGCGGGGATTGTCGTAATCACGCAAGACAGTGGAAGTGGGAGTGAGATCAGTGACTTTTAATCCTATGTAATTAAAGGTCTTGAGAGGATAAACATTGAGAGCAGATCCATTATAAACAAGAGAGAGTGGGGCCTTCTTTCTATTACTTCAACGGAGATATTGAGGGCATAATTATGGGGAGGGACGATCTTCGATATCTCTACATCGAAAAAGGATAGGACCCTGTAAGTGGTTAAGGACCCAACTAGGTTTACAACTTCTTCAGGAGTGGTGGTAGAAGGTACTGTAGGCCCGATGATGAGTTTTATCAGAGCATTCTGGTGCAGCTGGGAGGACATAAAAATCCCCCATTGGGTGATGTTAGCTTCGATTTTCTTATGCTGGTCAAGGACTTCGCTTTCTTCAATGGTCATTTCTGGCATGGGAAGTTCTTCAACAACTCCCTTTCCCTTATCTATCTCGATCACATGAGGAATCGGATCTTTGTAGTGTCTCCCTGAATTGGTTATGTGATTTATTGAGGTGGTGAAGAATAGGAACCCTGTATCTTCATCTACCTTTGGCAAAATAGCTACCTTGTTAATTTCTCGCAACATATCTTTAAAGGATATCATTCCGCATAGACTGACTATTATAATGGTTTCTTCCCTAATGTATTCATCATCTCAACTGTCAAAGTCACCCCCCAATCTGGTGGCAACTATCTCCTCTTGCCAAGAGAAATTAATACATTCAACAACCTCGACGACTTCTTCATACAAATCTGTCCACTCAGCAAGGAGGTGCATGAGTAAAGGGACCAACCGTCCCTGAAGATTCAAAGCGGTGAGTAGCTAGTCAATGCTATAAATTTCACTTGTATGTCAAATGCATCGGCCCTTATTTGTACCATGTCATATAGACTCACTTTTTTAATAGGTACCACCCATTCATCTGATTCTCAAGCCCATTTTTGGGCTTCCATAAACAAGCCACTGAATTTATGATAATCAACCGTCATCTCCATGAGAAATTTCATCCCAAACTCCAAGAGTTGGTTCGACACAACTGGTAACTCCATATCCTTCCTTTCATATCGGGTACAAATGATAATTCTGACCCTTGTAAAGAGTCATAAATCTTAATCGGTGAAGCGGGTAAGGTGTAAGAAAAATACGAGTAAACTTTGAGCAGTTTGGGTGAGATTATGGGTATGTTGGGTGCTTTGTTGGTCATAATTTGAGCAGGTGGATAAAATTCTGGGTCACTTTCAAGGAAGATGGCATTTAAATGGGTTGGAAGTGGGTTATGAGTGGTATTGAATTTAGGATTGGCCTTATGGGGCAATGATACCCCGGTCAATTAAACCTTAGATAGCATTTCAAAGGTGGAAGCATTGGTCGATAGTTGGCAAACAGACTGGTGGAAATCACAATGGGCATTGGTTTTGAAGTTTTTAGGGAGTGGATTTGGTAGCGGATGAGGGTCCAAGGGTTTGATAAGGTTTCAGCTCTGCAGGGCCTGGTAGACTTTGGATAGGGGAGCATGGAGCTTAGTGTACTCCTTCTTGGTATGGTTGGGGAGACTTTACAGTTCCCAAAAGGTAGTAGGTTGGAAAATGTTATTGATGGTTGAGACTGTAGCACTTACGGGTTTCTCATATTTTTGGGGAGTGAACTATCCCGTCACTTTCTTTGGATCAGATTCATCTTTGCTAAAGACTTCTTTAATTTCTACACCAGTCTCTTGAAGGGCTCAAAAGTGTGGGTAATACTATCCTCCCATGGATGCTCGGATATGAGGCAATAAGTTCTTTTTCACGATATTGACTTGTTCCTCCTCAGAGGGTCTATTGGTCATGGTAGTAGCTTTCTCTCTCCACCTCCCTATGAAGTTAGTAAATGTTTCCCTGGGGTTTTGCTTAAGAAGCTTTGGATCTCGATGCGTAACCTCTATCCCCTTATTATACTTATACTGAGACAAGAATTTCTGCGCGACATCCTCCCAACTACGGATTTTGGATTCTTTGAGGGACAGAAACCAACGAAGGGCGCAATCTTTCAAGGTCTGTTGTAATAGTTGGGCGATTATCTCTTCAGAGGCACCAATGAGGGTCATGAACTTCTCTGAAGGTGAACAATTGGGAGGTTTACATTCCCCGAACTTCTTGATGTCTGGCATCTTGAAATTCTCTAGCAGCTTGGCTTCTGGATAGGGAGACATATGAGTGTAGTCGATGTAATTCCCAAATATCTTGACTTGGTCAAACTTTTTTGACAACATCTTGACATCTTCCTTGACTTTGTTCAGTTTTTCCTCCATAGGATCTTGGGTACTAGCAGATTAACACGTGGTTGGGCAAGGTTCGAGAAATAGAGTTGAGATGGCAGGGGCCCATAAGTAGGTAGGGCGCGAGGAGCATGTTGATACTCTTCTGGGGCCCAAATAGGCTTAAGAGTGGGTGGAACCATGGTTCAAGGAAAGAGTACCTTGGGTTCTTTGGGATTCTAAGCCCGGTGATGCTATATCTCGTGGACCTCGATTTGAAGGTTGTCAATCTTGGTACTGAGTTGGGCTAAGACGGTCTTCAAATTGGGCTGCATATTTGGTGCTTGGTTGGTTTTCTCCATGAAGATCTCGTGAAGATAAATCCCAAACTCATATGAGGTAGTAGAAGAATCGGCTGAGCTTCGAGGCGGTTTGACGGAAGATCGAAGCCAATCGGGAGCCAAACTAAAATTCGGTATGCGATCGACCTGAGAGAGAAAATGGTCAGAATTTATTTTTAAAATAAGGGGGGAGTTTTTTTTGGTATTTTGGAAGGAGGAGAAAAATGTTTTTGGTGTTTTTGAAAAAGGAGGCAAAATATAGAGCAATCTAAGCATGATTATTATTAATGTTATTATTAGGTTATCACTTGTATTATATTTGACTAAATGCAGAAAAAATATCGAATGAGACCCGAGCCTGGGAAATAGGGTTTGAAAATATGTAAAACACAGTTGGACTTATTTCCAGGCTCACGGACAGGGTCCTATTTTGAAAAAAGCGAAATTGCATGAAAATTCGGGCAGTATGCTGACCCAGAATTTTGATAGAGTTTCTCATGGTAATCGAGAAAACTAAATATGAGTGTCCTAGGTTTGACACCTATATGAGGTTTAAGCAATTGTTGGGTCAGTGGAAGTGTCCCCTCTTGTGGCATTACTTCCATGATATACCTCTTACCAATAAGGATAATCATTCATCGATACGTGTGGACAAGATTTTGATATACCTGAGTGTATGTGAATTGTCTCACTATATACCTCATGAGGATAGTATGTGAGAGAGAGAATTTGATATACTTGATGTACATGAATGAGTTCCCTGCTATATACCTCCCGTCGTGAGTCTAGTCAAGCGGCACGATACTAGGAGAACTGTTCGATATATGTCGAATGTACGATACCAATGGAAAGTCAGAGTCATATCGCTTATGCTAACTGCGACCAGGAGATCCAACTACCATCACAAAGACCCCCCAATATGGGACAAATTTTGGACAATATAGCCACGATCTTGGTGATGTGGTGTGAAAAAATGCATGCGTCTTAATTAACCTATTATGGAAAAAGAGTATTTTTTATCATTTTTTATTGGCATGATGAGTAAAGGGAATATTACACTAATGGAGAGCATACACAAGTATTATGACAAGTAAATCTAGCATGGAGACTATACTATGCATGTATACTTTTGAGTGAGTATGTGACATGGGAGTATATACAAGTGAGTGTGTGTGGTAGTGAATCTATACATGGATCAACTACAAGTGGTGTATGACATGTGTATGTGAGCATATATACAAGTGTTGGAAGTTTGGGTGTGTTCTAGTGAATCCTAAGCATGGATATTATAAGTGGCGTCTGAAGCATGTGAATATAAAGGGAAGTTAAGTGTAAGTGTGTGAAGTGTACATTGAGAGTATGTACAAGTATGTGAAGTGTATAGGTGAGTGAAGAGCAATATACACATGACAGAAAGATATACAAAAAGGTAAATAGAGGAGAAAAGGGAACATACATGTAGGTGCATACACTCATGCAGAAAAGAATAATGCTCATGCAAAAATAGAGTCTAGTCCATTTATAAAATATCCCCAGCGGAGTCGCCACTGTGGCCATCCTAAGGGGTTTTTCGGAGGTGGATCCCTCATTCATTCCCCTTTTTTTGGCGTGCGCATGGGATTGCATCTTTTATCAGGCACTCGGTCATCGTCAATGTGGGGTGATATGTAGAGATAGAGTCGCAACCATATTTTGCACAAAATAGGCAAAAGAAATTTTGCCTCCATAAGAGAACTGCATCAAGGACAATACTGATTCATGTGAAACCAAGTAGTTCAAGGGTTCGAGGACTAAGTTACGGAACGGGAAGGTGTTAGGCACCCATCCCGCCCTTTTGGTCTCCCATGCGCATGTGTTAACATTCTCTTGTAAAACTTCATGATGTGTGTGCCTATGTGCATAATATAAATGGAGGATGGAATCACTCGACTTGCGTCATGGATAAAGGCGGAGCGAGGTTATCCTTAAGAGTGGTCCTTACAAATGATAAAAAATATAATGCAAGTGTTTGTCGATTCATAATCATTATAGAAAAATGATTATGTATATCGAACAAGACACAAGCAAAAAAGCATATAATATATATATATATATATATATATATATATATATATATATATATATATATATATATATATATATATATATATATATATATATATATATCATGAACATATGGCGAGAATAAAGTAACAAATATATGCGGGAAGACTCGAGTCTAGTGATTGACCAAAGATGCCTACGTAGACCGCGAGGGCATCAAAGTCCACGTAGTTTGAAAACAATATTAGGTGGGGTTTAACACATAAATCCAACCGGGGATTTTATTGTATGAGTGTGTAGAAAAAGGTGTTTTGGTGTGAGAAAATGTGAAGAGAAATTTCCGTTTAGAAGTTGCAAGTGCACCCTCTTTTTCTTGTTTTTTTTTATGAAAATAAAGTATGTGTGAATACTAATAATAAAAGTTTGAAATTAAGATGTGTTATGTAATGAAGTAAGGTACTAAAGTGAAAATGAAATAACTAATGAAAAAATAAGAGAATTTAAAGACAAAGGGGAAGAATTTGACCTCCTTGTGAAGACTTGAAGTAGATCTTGATTGTAGATGTGCTGATCTTAATATGAGGTGATGGTGGTTTGAAAAGGTGGGCGGGAATTCAGTTAAAAGAGTATAAAAAAGATGGATGGAATGTGGGAATTGGGCTTTTAAGGAAAGAACAACTCTGAATTCGAGGGAATTCTCTCTGAATTGTTGGAGGGGATGTTCAGGGGGGTTCTTTTCAAAGTGACCTCATGGCGTCTATTTATAGGGCCAGGGAGGTGCCAATCAGCATGGTCCTTGACCTGCCTATCGACATAGAATCCTGGACACCTTGCCGATAGGCAAGGTCTTAGGGTTTCCAATTGGCAGTCTGTGGCAGGTTTTTCAAAAAACGGTCATAAAATGCAAATCATAAGTCAAAATTATGCACGGGATGGATCGTTAGAAAGGGTATTCATAGCCCTTTAAGAATCCATTGAATACTCTTGAGTTCGGGAGTTGATAGAATTCAAACGGGGCCCGAAAGAGCCCGTTGACCACTAGATAGGAAATTATTGGAGGAAAACGGATCGTTCATCTTATCGTAAGGATGATTCATGCATGGGGTGGACCGTTGGAAAAGGGTATTCAGGGCCTTTTAAGATTTCATTAATCTTCGTTCGGTTCAGAGAGTTGACCTAGGTCATACGAGGCCCAAAAGCACTCGGTGACCCTTTAGAGTAAAATATGTTGTTCATCTATACCGTAGGGGTGATTCATGCACGTGGTGGGCCGTTGGAAATGGTATTTAGAGCCCTTTGAATATTCATTCATCTTTATTTGATCTAAAGAGTTAACAAGAGTCAAACAGTCGGGAGCACCCGATAGCCTCCAGATTAGTTTTTGGGCTGGAACAGACCGTTCGTTCGAATTGTAAGGCCAATTTGCACATAAGGTGGACCGTTGGAACAAGGATTCAGAGCTCTTTAAAGATTCATTGAGCTTTTTCATGGGCGAGTAAGTTGATTGTAGTTAAACAGGGTTTGAGAGTGCTCAGTGGCCTCCAAATTAGTTTTCAATAGTAAAATAGACCGTTTATATGAACCATCAGTCCAATTTATGCATGGGGCAAACCATTGGAAAGGGTATTCTGAGCCCTTAGAAGATTCATTAATCTTTCGCTCAAGTGAGAAATTTGATCGGAGTTAATAGCGGCTCAAGAGCGCCTAGAGGCCTCCAAATTAGTACTCGGAGTATGACCTAAGGTTTTCTCTGATAAGTGAGTGATAAGTATCGAAGGAGGTGCTCAGGGGTCCTAGGATGAGGTGTTTATAGAGAGCCCCTCGATGGTCGAGCTTGGAATAAGTGAAGTCCACTAAATGATAGACACCACATCGATATTGGGAAAGAGGATTTCCGATCGATTATAAAGACCTAGAGGATGAGATTGACCAATTCAACGGGTTGAGGTTAGTTATAAGGTTCTAAGGGGATGAAGATAACCGATTCAGCGAGTCGAGGTCAATTTTGAGGACCTAAGGAGATGAGGATGGCTGATTTAGCGGGTCGGGGTTAGTTCTGAGGACCTAAGGCCACAAGGATGATTGATTTAGTGGGTTGAGGTCACTTCTGAGGACCCAAAGAGATGAGGATTACCCATTTAACGGGTCGAGGATATGTTAAGATTGGTTCTAAGGGGCTAGGGTGACTAATTCAGTGGGTTGAGGTTAACTATGCAGACTTAGAGTGATACTAGGGATGACTAATTCAGCGAGTCAAGGTTGATGCTGATGACCTCGAGTTGCGATGACCAATTTCAAGGGTCGAGGTCATTTCTATGGAGACCAACTCTGTGGGACGAGGTCAATTTTGAGGACTTAAAGTTATGGCAACCAATTTTGAGGGTCGTGATCAATTTTGAGGATCTTAAATTGTGACAACTAATTCTACAGGTCGAGGTCAATTTTGAGGACCTAAAGTTTAATGACCAATTCTCACGACCGAGGTCAATTCTGAGGACCTAAAGTTGTAGCGATCAATTTTGAGGGTTGAGGTCAGTTATGAGGACCTTAAGTTATGACGATCGATTCTAAGGGTTGAGGTTAATTATGAGGACCTTAAGTTATAACGATCAGTTTTGAGGGTTGAGGTCAATTTTGAGGACCTTAAGTTGCAATGACCAATTCGGAAGGCCGAGGTTAGTTCTATGGACCTAAAGTTGTGACGACCAATTCTTTGAGCTGAGGTTAGTTCTTAAGTTCTGACGATCAATTCTAAGGGCTGAGGTCAATTCTGAGAACCTTAAGTTGTAGCGATCGGTTCTGAGGGCGGAGGTCAATTCTGAGGACCTTAAGTTATGATGACAAATTCGGCGAGTCACAGTTATTTTCAAGGACCTGAAGTTGTGATGACCAATTCTGAGGGCCAAGGTCAATTCTGAGGACCTAAAGTTATAGCAAGCAATTTTGAGGGTCGAGATCAGTTATATGGACCTTAAGTTATGATGACCGATGCTGAGGGTCGAGGTAAATAATGAGTACCTTAAGTTATAGCGACCGATTCTGAGGGACGAGGTCATTTTTGAGGACCTAAAGTTGTGACGATCAATTCTGAGGGTCGAGGTCAATTCTGAGGACCTAAAGTCATAACAATCAATTCTTAGGGTCGAGGTCAATTCCGAGGACCTAAAATTACGATGATCGATTCTGAGGGCCGAGGTCAGTTCTGAGGACCTTAAGTTATGATGATGTATTATGTGGGCCGAGGTCAATTCTGAGGACCTTAATTTATAGCGATCGATTCTGAGGGTCGAGGTCAATTCTGAGGACCTTAAGTTCTGATGACCAATTCTGTGGGCCGAGGTCAGTTTTGCAGGGAGTTTCTCTCCTGGGGGATTTTTAAATTATCTTGGGGGTGTAGAGTCATTTTTGGTTCCACTGGGTATTGTGTTGTTCTAAGCCTCTACTGGGGGATGCTTAAGCTAAGTACTAATAGACTTGGATCCGGACGTATCGTTGGTTCTACTTGTGAAATATATTGAGGATAGGTGTGTAAGATTAATCCTGCTGGGGATTATGTTGGGGATAAGAGCATAAGATTAATCCTGCTGAGGATTCCAGGAGTTTTGTAAGGGGATTAGTGCTCCAAATATGATTTTCTTGAGAAAAATGAGGTTCCATATTTTTGTGGAATTTTTGGGAAGTTTTCGGGCAATTTTTGAATTTTTCTAGATTGTTTTAGCATTTTTTATACAAAATTTAGAAGGAGGTGCCGATAGGCTGTCTTGGGGGTGCCAATCAACTAGGGTACAGACTCCTGGGCTTCTTTAGGAAGGGTAAAAGACAACTGCCGACCGACATGGTCAGGAGGGCTACCAATCGGCAGGCCCCTTAGCCTTCTATAAAAAAAAGGGCAAATCCTCCCCACTTTTAACACCTTTAAGTTTTTTAATCTTATTCTTTCTCTCTCTAAAAATCATTTCTAAGTCTTTTTTGCTTCAAGACTTCAAATGGCTGGTTCGAGTGAGGTGTACAATAATGAGTGGTTGGTAGTTGATGACTGGACTGTCCTGAAGTGGCAGTCTACGGTGCCTCTTGCTTTTTACAACAAAAATATCTTTGATCTGTTTGAGCCTATGGATGATGAGCGTACTCTACTATGCGGGCTGTCATGCCACCATTCGTCTAGGGTGAGGAACCCTAATGTCTACGTAAATGCAATGACTTTTGGTATTCCATTTTATTTTCCTTTTTCTTCTTTGTGCTAATGAAGGGTTTTTCTTCTTATTCTCTTGCAAACTGACATTGCTCCTTTGGCTATCTGATCTCGGGGGACGATAAGTTTAAAGGAGGTTTGGGAGAAGCTCCTTATTGTGGTGCGCTGGATGGTTTCTTACGTGGGTTTTAGTCGCTTGGCGGAGGCTTTGAATGAGACACCCCATTCTACTACAATTTTGTGTGCTCTCGGGAAGAGGTGGTGGGACACTACCCACACTTTTTCATCTTGTCATTGGGTAGACAATGATTACTTCCATAGACATTCAGCATCTAATGAGGGTTGACTGTGAGGGATTTCAGATAGTGGTGGATCGTACGCTGAGGGTGACGCCGAAAGCGGTGCATACAGTCTAGGGGATGTGGATAGGATCGTATCTGGGGATTCAATTCATATTTTTTCTTTGAAGGAGACTCTTTTAAAGAGGATGGTAGATGTCATTGACGGGTGGTAGGTGAGGCAGATGACCCATCTATTTATTTTGCTTATGTTAGGTGGCTTTCTGGTGGCGACGAGCGACGATGTCATCCATCTCCGGCTCTTTTCATATTTGTGGACAATTTTTTATATCTGATTGTATGACTCAGGGAGGCTGACCTTGGCGTCCCTTTATTCTTCCTTAGATGCTTTCAGTTGGTGCCGCTGATAAACTTTTATGAGAGCCACGTATCTTCTGGAGGTAATTTTGAATTCATTTTCCTTTTTACGCATTTCCTTGCCCTCTTCTTTTGTTTCTTTTTATTGATTCCTGTCATTTACAGGCATGGTTCTACGAGGTTATAATTTGTAATGCAGGGTTGATAGCTCTGAAGGATGAGGGCTTGAAGGATTTTTTATGGATGTTCCGATGGAAAAAGTCTAACTGGAGGTCGAATCAGTCTTTGTCTATGGCGAACGAGCGCTTAGCTCTAAATGTCCTGACGAGTGATCAGGTTATCTTTCTATCCTTTGTGAGTCCTTTGGCTTCTTCATTGTTTGAGTAGATAATGATTCTCTATTGGGGTTTGCAGGTGACCTTCTACCCCTGGGGGGCGACACCCCGTGATACTGGGGTGATGATCCTATATATGAAAATGCGGCAGTTGATTACGCATGAATTTGGGTATGTTTGGTACCTAGGGGAAAGGGTGATAAGGAAGATTGTGGAGGAGGAGGTAGTGGTTCCACCATTAGTGCCCTTATGTACATGATGCAGGTGAGGTAGATGTCAGATTATGCTCGGGTGATGGTGATTCGCGAGCCCTATACGCACTATACGAATATAGAGACGAGTTACGATTATCTGGATTTTTTGACGAGCTGGCTGATGCACTCCTGTATCTATGAAGTGGAGAACATGCCTCCACCCACCATGGATTTGTCCAGGGGGACTAGTGAACTAATGGGATCGGCCCACATCACAGGTGGTGGCATGTAGGCGATAGCGAAAGTGACAGAGGTGGCTCCAATTATTCTAGTTACTCCCCCTTCCTACAATTTTAGTTTGAGTAGTGGAGAATATCTGAGTGTGACGTGCCGCCCTTGTGCATCGGTGTCTTGATTGATGGGGCTTATGGATGAGTCCCTCTGTCCTAAGGTATTTCCTTTCTTTCTCTCTTGTTCCGTTGATTTTTCTTTACTTCTTTACTGACTGATTTTCCTTTTGCTATTACTTCTTTGCTTCCAGGATTGGATGTCCTCCATCTTGAAGTATATCAAGAAGTCGGATCCTTTATGCATTGTGTCTCCTTCCACTTCTGATGAGGGCTCGGTTTCTAGGAGTGGAGGATCCACCGTTCGCCACAGGGGAAAGCGCATCCGTCGTGGGGGTTGAGAGCTATAGAGAAAGAGTTTTTAGGTTGGGGCAAAGTCCCGTTTTTTTCTTTTTTTTTTCATTTTTATCTGCAAAATGCAACTCAATGAAGCAAAATATATGAAGAACTATGCATTTTCTTTTTTGGCAATTTTCTTAGTTTAGTGACTTATCCTACATGCGCTTTTAATTTTCTGCTGAGATTGCTTATTTTATGCAAAGATAGAGACAAGTATAAAATTCATAATAAAAGGCATAAGGATTGATATTATTTTAAAAAAAGGAATAAAAGTAATTAACTCGAATTTTTAAGAGAAAATTATCTTCTTGAGAGAAAAATGAGTAGATAACTTGGGTGTAATTTTTCAAAATGAGGATTTTTTTAAAATTGATTTTGATAAAAGAGGAAAGATGGAATTTTCCAAATAGGGGTTTGCCGATCGACATACCCCTTGACCTTCCTATTGGCATATGGGTCAAGTGAAACATCCCTAGGCCTTGATTGCACTTTCTTGCACATCAGAGTACTCTTGAGGGGTTGAATTTTACTCGAGTTTCCAGGGCTCTTATCTTTTGCCAAAGATTTTAAGTATAAAAAGACGTTTGTGGGATGGGTTTTCTCCACCAATATCCACATTTCCTTCTTTTTCATTTTTCTCATTTTCAAATGTCTCTTCCCATGTATAAAGGATTCGCTTCTTACCTTGATGGTCTGGAGACCATGTGTTTATACAATGTGGATTACGATGCTTTCAAACTGCGTCGAGTTCGCGTAACCGAGCCGCAGGCTGGAACCTGTTGGCAAAGGTAGTACAATTCTGGTATCCTGAAGACCATGTCTTTCATTTC
This sequence comes from Sambucus nigra, assembly GCA_949130495.1. Classification (NCBI taxonomy): domain Eukaryota; kingdom Viridiplantae; phylum Streptophyta; class Magnoliopsida; order Dipsacales; family Adoxaceae; genus Sambucus; species Sambucus nigra. Next base: position 394,300,344 of record OX422215.1, read on the forward strand.
TGCCTGGACGAGGTTTTTCCTACCTATGAGGAGTTTTCGACCATGTTAGGGGTCAGCACAGTGTGGAGGCGGCTATGCCTGATTTCCCTTATTTCCCCAGGTATTCTTATCGGAGTTGCTTCAGATTTCTCCCTCGGCGATTAGACCATTAGTTACCGGAGGGGCCATTTCTCTTCAGGTGGTTATGTATTCAGTACTCTTGAGGGGTTTTGAGGATGTCATCTTTTCTGGGGTTGTCGCCTTAGGCCTTATGGAGAGGCCATTTTCGGTGATGGGGGACTTGACTGCGGATCCCCTAGTTGCTGGGATAATGGACTGAATGTCTTACCATTATAATCCTGCGATGGTGGTTCTGGTTGAGACACTGAACGGTCTGGATGCTTGGAAGGATGGTTGTTTTGACTTTTTAAGACGGAGTTCCGTAATTCTATTTATGTGGCTTACAGATCGGTGTTGCCTGACAACCCTCCTAAGTATCCCTTAGCGATAGTGCCCAATTTTTTTATTCGGCCTTTCTTCAGCTTCAGCCCATCTGTAGAGAGTTGGGTGAATTGGCTTGTATAGCATGGAACCCGGTGTCTTCTCTGGTTAGTGCCATGGTGGGGTAACTTACAACATGTCTTACAGCTTGGAGAGTATTGGGTATGTGCGGTTAGTGGGATTTCAACAGACTTCTTTCTATTTCCCCTGACGACTTCTGTGCAAAGTCGGGTGGGAACAAATTGTTCCCCTTTGTATAACAAACTTCTTACTAGTGGAGGATTTGACTAAATCACTGAGGATCATGCTGGGCTCTTTATGGCAGTGTCATCGGTCGTCTATCCATTCATCACAATCTGTAAGGGGAGCCAAACATGTGTCTAGGGACTGCCTAAAGTGCTTTCAACAGCATAGAATACGGTGTTGTGGTTCTGTCCAGTCTTGTCATGGCATACCACTCTATGGAGTGTATACATAATGTCAACCAGGAGTGGGAAACTTAGGGACCCCTAAAGGCGGGTAATAGTGACGAAGCAGGGTCATCTGACAGTTGAAGGCAGTGTCTTGTGAAGTTGGGGTGATTTTTGTGATAATATAGTGATTTTGGTATTTTTGTATTTTGAGGTTTGGGATAATTTTTGTGTAGCTTGGTGTATGGTTAGGTTTGTTTAGGAACGGTTTGGTCAATGAAAAGGGGTGGTTGGTTTAACTCCCTTTGATGATACTTCATGTAACAACGATGTATTCCTTAATAGAAATAAAAAATAATTTTGATCATTTTTTGTGTGCCTCTTCATGAGTTTTACATTTGAATTATCTATACCAATTGCTAAGGCATACATAATACCTTTGTCCATATAAATGATAATATGGACCAACATTCTCGAAGGTTATAAAAGAATAGAATTTTGTGAAAAAGAAGGGGACCGGACCCATGCATGGCTTTTGGGTTACCTACATACCTCTAGGGGTTCTAAAAAATTTCCAAAGTTTCAATTTGAAAAGAAAAGGTTTTTGAGAGAATCAGATCCCACGTAATTTTGGGTAGGGGAAATGAAGATTTTTTTTAGAATATAAGGGGTGAGAAGAGTCATAGCTCCCCGAGATTTTGAACGAAGGGTAAAATTTCTTGAGACGGTCCTGGTTAACTGTAAGCGCCATATCTTCTCCATCGAGGTCTTCGAGCATAGCGGCGCCTCCTGAGAGAATATTCTTCACGATGTAGGGATGCTCAAATTTGGTTTGAAATTCACTCTAGGATCCAAGATGGGTTCTATAATTTCTTTAAGGGCAAGGTCTCCTTCCTGGACACCACGATCCTTAACTTTCTTGTTGAATGATTACGCTATCGAGTGATCGTACCGTTGTATATGATATAGATCCTTTAGTTTCTTTTCATCCAAGAGTGATAGTTAATCAAAGAGGGTCTGATGCTATTCTTCTTCGTCAACTTTTCTTTCAAGCAGGATGCAGAGGGAAGGTATTTCCAGCTCGATGAGTAAGATTGCTTCCATGTTGTACACTAGAGAATAACGGGTAACCCCAATAGGTGTTTTGATTAAAGTGCAGTAGCCCCTGAGTGCACCCCAATCTATGCAACTCTCATTCATCTTGTTGATTATGGGTTTGAGAATTTTATCGAAAACTTTGACGGCACCATTAGTTTGGGGTTGGTAGGGAGAAGTTTAGTGTTTCTAAATCCCATATTCGTCGACTAGTTCTGTAACTTCGGATTCAAAATGGATCCCATTATCTGTTACAAACTCTTGGGGAGCTTCGGGTATTCAGATGATGTTATTGTTAATAAACTTGGCCACTTTCTTGGCATTCAACACCGCGTATGAGTCGACTTCGACCCACTTGGTGAAGTATTCAATGGAGACTTGGATAAATTCGTGACCGTTTGAATCTTTGGGAGTAACCTTCCTTATGATGTCAATGCCCCAAGTGGAAAAGGTCTAGGGAGAGGTCATGTTGTATAGTTCTCGGGGAGGCAAGTGTTGGAGATTGGAAAACTGTTGGCATTTTAGGCATATTCGAACATAGGCAGTGCAATTTTGAACCATGGTGGTCCAATAGTACCCTTGAGGATGATATTTTTGGCAAGCATGTGACCGTTCATACGGGGGCCGCATTCCCCACTGTGGAGTATTTTCATTATTTCTTCATCGTTATCCCCTTATATGCAGTGGAAATGGGTTCCATTGAAGTTTCTTTTGAATAGTGCTTTGTCATAGATGATGTACTCGGCAGCCAGTTTGCAAAGGATCGCACGATCATTATTATCTGCGTCTTGAGGATACCTTCCATGTTCGAGAAGGCGCCAAATATCATAATACCATAACCCGATCATATCAGAATCTTCCTCAGTGATGAGCTCAATGTGGTAATAATGGGTAGGCTTAGCTTGTTTCGGGACCAGGAAAGGGGCAATTATTATTCCTTCAGGCATGTCGACCAAGGAGGTCAGGGTAGAAAGTACATCATCCACATTGTTCTTTGTATGGGGAAAGTAATGGAAGGTGGAATCTCTAAACTGTGAGGCCAACTCTTCTAGGTGGTCACGAAAGGGTAGGAGTTTCTCGTCATTGAATTTCCATTTTCTAAGGATTTGGCCAACGATGAGGGCAGAGTCTTCGTAAACGTCTAGGTGTTGATTCCTTTCTGGAGGGCAATCTTGAGGCCTACAGTGCATGCCTCATATTCAGTCAAGTTATTGGTGCAGGGGAAGTCAAGTTTGATGGCAATGGGTATATGATAATCATCACGAGCATTTAAGAGTATCTCAATGCAGTATCCTTTATTATTGGAAGCTCCATAAAAGAACATTTTCCATTGGAGGTCCTCTTGAGAGGTACAAAGAATATCTTCATCTGGTAATTTAGAGACCCAAATATTGGATTCTTTTATGGGGTAATCATTAAGGTAGACGAAGATGGCTCTTCCTTTTATAGCTTTCTGTATGACGTACACTATATCTAACTCAGTTAGAAATATCAACCAACAAGCCATTCGGTTGGACAGAGCAGAATTTTCTAGCAAGTACTTAATGGGATCCATTTGGGATACAAGTCTGATAGGGAAGGCAAGCATATAGTGTCATATGTGACCCAGATCAGGGCGACACATGCTTTCTCTAAAGTAGTGTAGTTGACTTCGTACCCAGCTAATTTTTGACTGGCATAATAAATATCTCTTTCCTTACGGGATTCTACAATGTATTGGTCTAGCAAAGCCCCAGTTGCAGTATTTATGAGGATCAAGTACAAGAGCAGGGGAGACATGGCTACGGAGGCATAAGCACCGAAGGTCGGGTAAGGTATTCCTTGATTTTATCAAAGTCTTCTTAGCAGGCCTTATTCCATACTTTAGTCGAATCTTTCTGGAGAAGAATGAAAATAGGTTCGTAGATAAAAGTCAGTTGGCTGATAAATTGACTGATGTACTGTAGTTTTCCTAAGAATCCTCAGACTTTATTCTCAGTTCGTGGTGGAAAAATCTCGAGTATGGCTTTCATATTGGTAGGGACTGCTTCAATACCCTTCTCACAGACCATGAATAACAAGAGTTTTGCCTTCATGATGTCAACAACATATGGGTTTAGCCGCATACGATATTACCGCAGTCGCTTAAAAAACTTTTGAAGGGCGGGAATATGACCTTCCCTTGTCTTAGATTTGATGACATGTTGTCCACATAGACCTCGACCTCTTTGTGAATAAGGTCATGCAGGATGGTTATAGCGACCCTTTGGTAGGTTGCCCTGATGTTCTTGGAGCCCGAATGGCATAACAGTGTAGCAGAAGGTTCCCTATTTGGTGATGAAGGTGGTTTTCTCCTAATGGCCAGGGTGCATCTTGATCTGGTTATATCTGGAAAATCCATCAAAAAATCATGACATAGGTACATGGGCGATATTATCGAGTCATGTAGGATATTTGACATTGCAAATGAAACCCACGTTCAATTGCTTAGCAATTTCTTCCTTGACATTGAGCGACCATTCATTGCAGAGCTTTCATAGTTTATGTTTGACTGGTTTGCATTCGGATAATGTTCGGATCTTGTGTTGAGCTATTTATAGGTCAAACGGATTGGACATGCATGGCATTCCAATTGAGTAGAGGGATGCCAATAACTTTAATATAAGTAGACAGGTCTGACAGCGCGACACCTGAGTGGATCATGCAGAGACTCATCCTCAGTGTCTACAGGTTGAATGAGTCCTCATAATCATTTTCCTTAAAATCCTCGGTAACTGTAATGGAATTCTTAGTGAGAGGCTGCACTTCATATTGGTAGTCTTCGGCCCAAGAGTTGCTATTTGGAAAGAAGATTTCCATCCCCAGTTTCATCTTCTTGTAAACATGGTCATACCATAGTTCAGGGAAGCCATAGAAAGGGAAGTCTTCACATTCCTTGATAAACCTCCCATTCAAAGAGTCACTTAAAATGGTCCTTTCTTCTTCTAAGCTTCTTTTTTGTCGTGGTCGCTGGAGTGCTATGAGTTCTTCTGGTGTGGGATGGTAACCAAGGCCACATTAGGGAAAGGACTCCTTCAAGACTATGGGCTCAAGGATCCCTTGCTGGTGTCACCTTAACCCCATTCCGAACATGAAGTGCCTGTTCTTGAACATCTGAATCACGTTGACATTGCCATGCGGGTTGTGTTCCGAACAAACCCAGTGTTTAAAGATATTTCTTGCTGGAAGGGGAAGTGGGTCAACTCTGAAGCTAGAGAGGAGCATGTCGTTCATGCCATGTCGGATCTCTAATATCGAATTGCTAGTACTGACGGTGTATGAACTGTCGTCATCCCCCAAGATGGCGATAACCTGGCCATTGGTGAAAATTTTTAGTTTCTAATGAAGAGAAAAAAATACCCCTCGAATATTGTGGAGCTATGGGCGATTAAAGAGAAGGTTGAAACATGTAGGTATGTCAATGACTTGGAACTCGAGGAAAGGATTGATAGGGCTAGCCCCTATCATGATTTTTGTTGGCCCCATGACCTCTTAGGGGGTATTGTCTTAAGCACGAACGGCGATGGAAGTTGGAGTAAGATCACTGACTTTCAATCCCAAGTAATTGAAGGTTCTGAGAGGAAAAACATTGAGAGAAGATACGTTAACAAAAAGTGAGAGTGGGACTTTCTTTCCCATTACTTCAACGGAGATGTTGAGGGCATGATTATGGTCAGGACCGATATTAGGTATCTCTCCTTCGAAAAATGATAGGAGACTGGAAGAGGTTAAGGACCCAACCATATTTATTGCTTCTTTGGGAGTGGTGGAAGGAGCGACATTAAGACTCGTGAGGAGTTTTATTAGAGTATTCTGGTGCAGGTTGGAGGACATAAAAATCCCCCATAGGGTGATGTTGGCTTGGGTATTCTTGATTTGGTCAACGACTCTGCTTTTTTCGATGATCATTTATGGCATGGGAAGTTCTTTGGTAACTCCGTTTCCCTTATTTATCTCAGTCACAAAAGGAATCGGATCTTTGTAGTGTCTCCCTAAGTTGGTTATGTGATTTACTGAGGTGGTGAAGAATAGGAACCCCGTATCTTCATCTACCTCTGGTTGAATGGAAACTTTGTTAATTTCCCCCAATATATCTTTGAAGGATATCAATATGCATAGACTAGTTTGTTCCCGATAGGGTTCGTCATCTGAACTGTCAAAGTCATCCCTCCGTCTAGTGGCGACTATGTCCTCTTGTCGGGAGAAATTAATATATTCAAAAACTTTAACGGCTTCTTCATAAAAATCTTCCCAGTCAGCGGAGAAGTGCAATGAAGGGATCAACTGTTCCTGAAGCTTCAAAGCGGTGACTAGCTCATCAGTGCTACAAATTTCACTTGTCTATCAAAATGCATCAGCCATTATTTGTACCATATCATCTAGACTGACTTTTTCAATAGGTACCTCCCATTCATCTGATTCTCAATCCCATTTTCGGCTTCCATGAACAAGCTGCTGAATTTGTGACAATCAACTGTCATCTCGTTAGGCATTTTCAACCCAAACTCCAACAGATGGTTCACACAGCTGGTTACTCCATATCCTTCCTTTTAGACTAGGTACGGATGGTAATACAGGCCCTCGTAAGGAGTAACAAAGCTTGATCGGTGAAGCATGAAGGGTATAAGAGAAAACATAGGCAAACCTTGAGCGGTTTGGGTGAGATTACGGGTATAAGGGGTGCTTTGTTGGTCATAATATGAGTAGATGAATCAAATGCTGGGTCACTCTCTAGAAATATGGCATTTATATGGGTTAGAAGTGGGTTATGAGTGGTATTGGATTTAGGATTGGCTGGTTGGTGATGATACTCAGGTCAATTAAACCTTGTATCGCATTTTAAAGCTTGAAGCATTAGTCAGTAGTATGGCCAATAGACTGGTGTAAATCACAATGGGCATTAGTTTGAAGTTTTTAGGGAGTGGATTTGATAATGGATGAGGGTCCAAGGGTTTGATAAGGTTTTGGCACAGCAAGGCCTGGTAGACTTTTGATAGGGGAGCGTTGAGCTCAGTGTACTCTTTCTCAGTATGGTTGGGGAGACTTTTTAGTTCCCAAAAGGTAGTAGGTTAGGAAATGTTGTTGATGGTTGAAATCATAGCAGTTACAAGTTTCTCATATTTTTAGGGACTAAACTGTCCCGTCACTTTCTTTGGCTTAGATTCAGCTTTGGTAATGCCTTCTTCAATTTCTGCACCAGCCTCTTGAAGGGCTAGGAAGTGTGGGTAATACTGTCCTCCCATGGATGCTCAAATATGAGGCGAGAAGTTATTCTTCACGATATTGACTTATTCATCCTCGAAGGGTCTGTTGGTCATGGTAGTTTCTTTCTCTCTCCGCCATCCTATGAAGCTACTAATTGTTTCCCCAGGATTCTACTTAAGAAGCTCTAAATCTCGACGTGTAACCTTAAGATCCTCATTTTAGTTGTACTGAGACATGAATTACATGGAGACATCCTCCTAACTATGGATTCTAGATTCTTCGAGGGACAGAAACCAATGGAGGTTGCTTTCTTTAATGGTGTGCTGGAACATTTGGGCCATTATATCTTCAGAGGCACTAAGGTGGGTTATAGCTCGGTAATACCTTCGAAGGTGAATAATTGGGGTTTTGCTTCCCCCGAACTTCTCGAAGTCTAGCATGTTGAAATTCTCTAGCAGACTGGATTTGGGATGGGGAGATATAAGGGTGTAGTCTATGTAGTTCTCGAATATCTTGACATGGTCAAACTTCTTAGAGAATATCTTGATGTCTTCCTTGATCTTGTTCATTCCTCCTCCTTAAGATCCATGGGTACGTGACACCCCGCCTAATTAAATACCGGGTGATCAGTCTTTTATTAAATTAAAAATCAAGGTGAACGGTTGGTTCATTCTCAGCATCACTGTAGCAAAATGAATGTGTCCAATTTAAACACCCTAAATAATTAAGCTAAGTGTCAAAACAATTGAAAGTCGTATTTTTATTTTATTAATTATCAAAAAGAAAACCTTTTTAATAACCAATAGTTTAAGAATCACATAAATGTTAAGGATGGCAATTAATACACAAGAATTAAACCATCTAGATAATCCAAACTAAGTTTAAGAACCATAAATGAAATCGTCCAAACAATAGTTAACTCTCAGCGAGCACTGAATACTGGAAACATAAGTAAACATAAATCTCTGAAAAATCCAAACGGAATAGGAAATCGGGTGACATATGACCTGACTAAGCAGAACTAAAGTAAGAACAAAATCAATGAAGAGGTCGTCTAAAGCAAAGGCCTGCAACTCCCACATAAGCTGCAGCACGTCAAATCTAAAGAACCTATGCATGATGCTCCTGTGGCTGAGCACCTGTAATACATACATATATATACAAGAAAAGAGAAATAACAGGAAACGGGTCAGGGCCAGAGTGTAAAGAAGTTTAAAAATAGTTTAACAAGTATTTAAATTGATTACCGGCTAATGTAACAACTATGTTAGTATGTGACACTCTCTTGGAAATTCTCACCTCTCATTTAGTGTGCACACCTACCATACTATTGATTTCATACGTCTATAAAGCTTATTCCCATGAGTACTAAAAAACTTTCGAAGGGCGGGAATATGACCTTCCTTTGTCTTAGATTTGATGATCATGTCGTCCACATAGACCTCGACCTCTTTGTGAATAAGGTCATGCAGGATGGTTATAGAAGACCTTTGGTAGGTTGCCCTGATGTTCTTGGAGCCCAAATGGCATGACACTGTGCAGAAGGTTCCCCATTTGGTGATGAAGGTTGTTTTCTCCTGATGGTCAGGGTGCTTCTTGATTTGGTTATATCTAGAAAATCCATCAAAAAATCATGACTTAGGTACATAAACGATATTGTCGAGTCATGTAGGATATTTGACAATGCGAATGAAACCCACGTTCAATTGCTTAACCATTTCTTCCTTGACATTGAGCGACCATTCAGTTCAGAGATTTTATTATTTATATTTGACTGGTTTGCATTGTGGGAATGTTCGAATCTTGTTGAGTGATTTATGGGTCAAGAAGGGTGGAAAGGTATGGCATTCCAATTGAGTAGAGGGATGCCAATAACTTTAATATGAGTAGACATGTCTGACGGCGCGGCACCTGAGCGGATCATGCAGAGACTCAGCCTCAGTGTCTGCATGTTGAATGAGTCCTCAGAATTATTTTCCTCAAAATCCTCGGTAACTGTAATGGTATTCTTGGTGAGAGGTTGCACTTCATATTAGTAGTCTTCGGCCCAAGAGTTGCTATTTGGAAAGAAGATTTCCATCCCTAGTTTCATCTTCTTGTCAAAGTGGTCATACTATAGTTCAGGGAAGCCATAGAAAGGGAAGTCTTCACCTTCCTTGATAAACCTCCCATTCAAAGAGTCACTTAAAACGGTCCTTTCTTCTTCTAAGCTTCTTTTTGGTCGTGGTCGCTGGAGTGCTATGAGTTATTCTGGTGAGGTATGGTAACCTAGGCCACATTAGGGAAAGGACTCCTTAAAGACTATGGGCTCAAGGATCCCTTGCTGGTGTCGCCTTAACCCCATTCCGAATAGGAAGTTCATGATCTTGAACATATGAACCATGTTGACATTGCCATGTGGGATGTGTTTCGGACAAACCTGGTGTTTGAAGATATCTTTTGCAGGAAGGGGAAGTGGGTCAACTCTGAAGCCAGAGAGGAGCATGTCGTTCATGCCATGCTGGATCTCTAATACTGAATTGCTCGTACTGGCTGTGTATGAACTGTTATCATCCCCCAAGATGTTGATAACCTATCCATTGGCAAAAAATTTTAGTTTCTAATGAAGAGAAAAAGATACCCCTCGAATATTGTGGAGATATGGGCGATCAAAGAGAAGGTTGAAACATATAGGTATGTCACTGACTTGGAACTCGAGGATTGGATTGATAGGGCCAGCCCTTATTGTGAATTTTGTGGACCTCATTACCTCTTAGGGGGTATTATCTTAAGCACGAACGACGACGAAAATGGGAGTAAGATCATTGACTTTCAATCCCAAGTAATTGAAGGTTCTGAGAGGATAAACATTGAGAGAAGATCGGTTATCAGAAAGTAAGAGTGGGATTTTCTTTCCCATTACTTCAACGGAGATGTTGAGGGCATGGTTATGGTCAGGACCGATATTATGTATCTCTGCTTCGAAAAAGGATAGGATCCTGGAAGAGGTTAAGGACCCAACCATATTTATTGCATCTTTGGGAGTGGTGGAAGGAGCGACTGTAGGACTCGTGAGGAGTTTTATCAGAGCATTCAAGTGCAGGTGGGAGGATATGAAAATTCCCCATAGGGTGATGTTGGCTTGGGTATTCTTGATTTGGTCAAGGACTTTGCTTTTTTCGATGATCATTTATGGCATGGGAAGTTCTTTGGTAACTCCCTTTCCCTTATTTGTCTTGGTCACATAAGGAATCGGATCTTTGTAGTGTCTCCTTAACTTCGTTATTTGATTTACTGAAGTTATGAAGAACAGGAACCCCATATCTTCATCTACCTTTGGTTGTATGGCAACCTTGTTAATTTCCCCCAATATATCTTTGAAGGATATCATTATGCATAGACTAGTTTGTTCCCGACTGGGTTCGTCATCTAAACTGTCAAAGTCATCCCTCCATGTAGTGGCGATTATGTCCTCTTGATAAGAGAAATTAATATATTCAAAAACTTTAACGCCTTCTTCATTAAAATCTTCCCACTCAGCGGGGAAGTGCAGTGAAGGGATTAACCATTCCTGAAGATTCAAAGCGGTGAGTAGCTCATCAGTGCTGCAAATTTGACTTGTCTATCAAAATGCATCAGCCATTATCTATACCATATCATCTAGACTGACTTTTTCAATAGGTACCACCCATTCATCTGATTCTCAAGCCCATTTTCGAGCTTCCATGAACAAGCTGCTGAATTTATGACAATCGACTGTCATCTCGTTAGGCATTTTTAGCCCAAACTCCAAGAGATGGTTCACATAGCTGGTAACTCCATATCCTTCCTTTTAGATCAGGTACGGATGGTAATACAGGCCCTTGTAAGGAGTAACAAAGCTTGATCGGTGAAGCACGAAGGGTGTAAGAGAAAACATAGGCAAACCTTAAGCGGTTTAGGTGAGATTACGGGTATAAAGGGTGCTTTGCTGGTCATAATTTGAGTAGATGGATCAAATGCTGGGTCACTCTCTAAAAATATGGCATTTGTATGGGTTAGAAGTGGACTATGAGTGGTATTGGATTTATGATTGGTTGGTTGGGTGATGATACTCAGGTCAATTAAACCTTGGATCGCATTTTGAAGCTGGAAGCATTGGTCGGTAGTATGGCTAAAGACTGGTGTAAATCACAACGGGCATCGATTTGATGTTTTTAGGGAGTGGATTTGATAGCGAACGAGGGTCCAAGGGTTTGATAAGGTTTCGGCTCAGCAGGGCCTGGTAGACTTGGATAGGGGAGCGTTAAGATCAGTGTACTCTTTCTTGGTATAGTTAGGGAGACTTTCTAGTTCCCAAAAGGTGGTAGGTTGGGAAATGTTGTTGATGGTTGAGATTGTAGAACTTGCAGGTTTCTCATATTTTTGGGGACTAACCTATCCCGTCACTTTCTTTGGCTCAAATCCAGCTTTGGTAATGCCTTCTTCAATTTCTTCACTAGCCTATTGAATGGCTAGGAAGTGTGGGTAATAATGTCCTCCCATGGATGCTCAAATATGAGGCGCGAAGTTATTCTTCACGATACTTACTTGTTCATCCTCGAAGGGTCTGTTTGTCATGGTAGCAACTTTCTCTCTCCACCTTCCTATGAAGATACTAATTGATTCCATGGGATTTTGCTTAAGAAGCTCTAAATCTCGACGTGTAACCTTAAGATCCTTATTTTAGCTGTACTGAGACATGAATTCCAGGGAGACATCCTCCCTAACTACGGATTCTAGATTCTTCGAGGGATAAAAACCAATGGAGGGCGATTTCTTTCATGGTCTTCCGAAACATTTGGGCCATTATATCTTCAGAGGCACTAAGGTGGGTTATAGCTCGGTGATACCTTCGAAGGTGAATAATTGGGGTTCGCTTCCCCCAAACTTCTCGATGTCTAGCATGTTGAACTTCTCTGGCAAACTAGCTTTGGGATTGGAAGACATAAGGTTGTATTCCATATAGTTCTCGAATATCTTGACTTGGTCAAACTACTTCGACAATATCTTGATGTCTTCCTTGATCTTGTTCATTCTTCCTCCTTAAGATCCATGGGTACGTGACACCCCTCCTAATTAAATACCAGGTGATCAGTCCTTTATTAAATTAAAAATGAAGGTGAACGGTTGGCTCATTCTCAGCATCACTATCGCAAAATGAATGTTTCCAATTTAAACACCCTAAATAATTAAGCTAAGTGCCAAAATAATTTAAAGTCATATTTTTATTTTATTAATTATCAAAACGAAAACCTTTTTAATAACCAACAGTTTAAGAATCACATAAATGTTAAGGATGGCAATTAATACACAAGAATTAAACCATCTAGATAATCCAAACCAACTTTAAGAACCATAAATGAAATCATCCAGACAATAGTTAACTCTCAGCGAGTACTGAATACTGGAAACATAAGTAAACATAAATCTCTGAAAAATCCAAACGGAATAGGAAATAGGGCGACACATGCCCTAACTAAGCATAACTAAAGTAAGAACATAATCAATGACGAGGTCATCTAAAGCAAAGGCCTGCAACTCCCACATAAGCTGCAGCACGTTAAATCCAAAGAACCTATGCATGAAGCCCCTATGGCTGAGCACCTGTAATACATACATATATATACAAGAGAAAGAGAAATAACAGGAAACGGGTCAGAGCCGGAGTGTAAAGAAGTTTAAAAATAGTTTAAAAAGTATTTAAATTGCTTACCTGCTAATGTGACAACCATGTTAGTATGCGACACTCTCTTGGAAATTCTCACCTCTCATCTAGTGTGCACGCCTACCATACTCTGATTTCATACGTCTATCTAGCTTATTCCCATGATGTTTTATCTCGAGAAATACTAAGGCCCTGATATTTAGTTTTAGAAAATTAATCTCTTCCATATTCTTACATTACTTAGAACCACTCAGTACCGTTACAAAATTCATGAACACTTGTTATAAAGCTGGAGCATTTATTCATTACTTAACTACTTATACACATAGTATAAAGTTTCCATATATATAAGTGTGTGTATATATATATATATATATATATACACACACACTATCAGCACCCGACATAAAATCTATGGTGCTGGCATACTCTGCAATCAACTCCCCGTATTACTCGTACTAAGGAAAATACTTGTTCGGAATCACTCTCGAACTGTATTAACACAATACACATAAAAATGGAGGTGAAGCATAGTTCCAAGTCCTTAGAGGTCAGCACATACCTTCACGTCTCTTAGAAACATCTGACAATTTTAATAAGATCAATCTTATATATTACTTTACTCATCTTGTAATATTCAAAAAATTCTCAATAATTACTAACTATCGTCACGCTAGTAAATATTAAAAATAAATATTCGGATTAATATTAAATTAATATCTGAAATTATATTTAATAAATCCTCAAATTTAAAAGCCATAAAAATACGGGGTATTGCATACTTCCCCCCTAATAATGGAATTTCATCCCGAAATTCGGAAAATAAGGCATACCTGGTAAAAATAGATCGGGATATTTTTCCTGCATATCAGCCTCGCAATCCCAAGTGGATTCCTCTTCATTGTGATGTTCCCACTGGACCCGTATAAGTGGAACTACCTTCGACCAGAATTTCCTCTCGCTATGGTCTAGAATAGCCATTGGTCTCTCCTCATAAGAACTATCGGGCTGTAAGTCAACCTCCTCTATCACGATGTGAGTGTGGGCCATATCATCCCGAAGATACGAGATGTGGAATACATCTTGAATACGGTGCAAATTCTCTGACAACCCCAATCTGTATGCCACCGGCCCAATTCTCTAGATAATGGGAAATGGGCCCATGCACCCGGAGCCAACTTCCCCTTCTTACCGAACCTCATTACTAATTTCATAGGAGATAGACGCAGTAATACTTGGTCCCCCACGTTAAACTCTTGAAAGGACCGCTTCGCATCGGCGTATCTCTTCTGCCGATCCTGGACTACTCAAATACGACTCCTGATAAGCTCAATCCTAGCTGAAGTCTCCTGAATCACCTCTAGTCCGAGCAGCTTGTTGTCTCCCACCTCTAGCCAACAAGCATGAGAACGACAAGGCCTGCCTTACAATGCCTCAAATGGGGCCATGTCGATCGTGAACTGATAGGAGTTATTATAAATGAACTCCACCAGTGGAAGATAAGGCTCCGAACTTTCTCCAAAATCAAGGACACACATGCGTAGCATATCCTCCAACATCTAATTGGCACACTCTATTTGTCCATCTGTTCATGGGTGGTAAGCTCAACTTAATCTCAACTTTGTACCCATGGCCTCTTGAAAGCTCTCCCAAAAGCGCGACACAAAAATCTTGTCTCTGTCAGACACAATATCCAGGGGCACCCCATGTAGCCTAACAATCTCGATAATGAATAACTGTGCATACTGGCTCGTGGTGTAGTCTGTCCATACAGGCATAAAATGAGCTATCTTGGTCAACCGATCCACTATAACCCATATGGAATCGTGGCCTCGCTGTGATGTAGGTAGCCCAGTAATGAAGTCTATGGAAATACTTTCCCATTTCCACATAGGTATCTCCAACGACTGAACTAACCCTGGCGGTCTCTAGTGGTCTATCTTTACAATCTGACAGGTAGAACATGTGGATACGAACTCAATAATGTCCTTCTTCATGCCATTCCACTAGTACTGCTGCGTCATATCCTGGTACATCTTATCCCTTTCGGGATGTACTGCAAATCTAGACCTGTACGACTGTCTCATCACTACATGACGTAAGTCTTCTCCTTCTGGGACCACTAATCTCCCATTAAATCTCAAACCCCCATCAGAGCTTACTGAATAGGATTCAACACCCTCTGCTAAGAGTCGTACAATCTTCTCCTGGCAAAACGTATCTGTTGTCTGTGCCTGTATCACCCTCGTGAAAATCTCGAGTGTGACTGACATAACCGATATAAAAGAACGGGATACCGCATCCTGGTGACCCAATTCTTTCCACTTTGGTCTCCATACTTTTGCGATGTCACCTTCTGGTCTACGACATAATGGATCAGCAACTACACTAGCCTTCCCTGGATGATACTGTATCTCGAATTGGTAATCCTTCACAAACTCCAACCACCTGAGCTGACGCATGTTCAACTCTCATTGAGTGAACAAGTATTGCAGTGACTTGTGGTCTGTGAACAAACATAACTTTTTTGCTAATAAGTAATGTCTCCAAATCCTCAATGCAAATACGACCGCTTCTAGCACCAGGTCGTGGGTGCGGTAATTCCTTTCATGAGGCTTAAGATTACGAGAGGAAAAAGCTATAGCCTGCTCCTACTACTTAAGTACTCCCCCGAGTCCCCGTAAAGAGGCGTCAGTGTACACCAGGTACTCCATTCCCGTCTTGGGTAAAGAAAGAACTGGCACCGAAGTTAACTTATTATTCAACTCATCAAAAGCCAATTGACAAGCATCATCCCAAAGATACGGTACTCCCTTACGAGTCAAATTCGTCAATGGACCCGCTATCTTCGAAAAGCCTCAGATGAACCTCCTGTATTACCTGACTAACCCCAAGAAACTACACACCTCTATCGGTGTCGTAGGTTGTCCCCACTCCCTCACTGCCAACACTTTGCTTGGGTCAACCGATATCCCCAATTCCAACACAACATGCCCCAAAAACTGTACTTCTCGTAGCCAAAATATGCACTTCTCATACTTAGTATACAACTGATGCTCTCGTAGAGTCTGAAGAACCTGTCTGAAGTGCTCGACATGCACCTCCTCAGTCTGTGAGTAAATCAGGATGTCATTTATGAAGACAATGAAAAACTGATCCAAGAAATCTTTGAACACTCGGTTCATCAAATCTATGAATATGATTGGAGCATTTGTCATACCAAACAACATGACTTTGAACTCATAGGATCCATATCTCATCAAGAAAGCAGTCTTCGACACATCCTGCTCCCTGATTCGTAGCTGATGGTATCCCGACCTCAAATCTATCTTCAAAAGAAGGTTGCTCCTCTTAGTTGGTCGAACAAGTCATCGATTCAGGGCAATGGATGTTTATTCTATATCGTGACCTTGTTCAACTCCTAGTAATCCATGCATAACCTCAGTGAACCATCTCTCTTATTTACAAACAACACTAGAGCGCCCCAAGGCGAGGTGCTCCTACGAATGAAGCCCTGGCCTAACAGTTGCTTTATTTGATCCCGTAACTCCCTCATCTCCGCTGTAGCCATACGGTACGGTGTACGTGCTATCGATCGAGTGCCCGGCATCAAGTCTATGATGAAATCTATCTCTCGATTGGGGGGTAGGCCCGGTATCTCCTGAAATACATCCAAAAACTCATGAACGACTGGAATCGAATCCAGGGGAATCACAATCTCCTTAGAGGTATCCTCCTCTATGTAATACAAATGGGTGGAAGATCCTCCGTATAGCCTAGGCATTACCACCAAAAAAATCTCCTGCCCCAAAATGTCAAAGATAATACTCCTACTGAAACAATCTATCATGACTCTGTATGCAAGGAGCCAATCCATGCCAATAATGACATCGTGCTCATGCATATCTAACACTAGCATGTCTGCAGGTAAAATCAAGCTACCAATCTCTATATTTACACCCCGACATATAAAGAAAATCAAAGACCCATTCCCCAGTGGTGAGTCTATCCATGTCACTATACTCTTTGCCGTGTCTAATAACCCTAAGGCCCGTGCAAAATGAGTAGCTACAAAATAGTGCGATGCCCCAGTATAAAATAAAACCCAACCCATAGTGCCATGGATAGAAAACGTACCCTCAATCGTGGGTGGTGCCTGAGGTGATGCTTCCTGGTGGACATTATAGACACGTCTATAATGTAATTGCCCCTGCTGAACTGGGGCTGTTGGGATGGATGGTAGAGCTGGCAGCTGAGCTGGCACTGGGAGGGTGGCTGGAAAGAGTAGCCTCTGCGTCTCATTATGGGCACCCTGCTGCTGTGGGATCTATCCCCCTCTGGGCAATCCTGCCGTTTATGGACATTCTTGCCACATACAAAAAATCTACCCCTGAGGTTACCTCCCCTTTGTCCCTACTGACCAAGGCCTTATTGGCCATTACCACCCCGCCACTGACCCTGCTGAAAATGATGTTGGCCCTTCTACTGACGATGTTGACCCTGATAGCCATAATGATTGGAATGGCCCTGCTGGCCCTGTCTAAATCCCCTAAATACCTATCTAGAATCACTCGATCAAAATCTCTTGGCAGGGTCCCCCTGATGGAAACTCTGCTCACTGTGACACGTCTACCATTGGGCTGCTGGTCCCCCACCATTACTACTACTTCCCCCTATCCTTCCCTACTGGCTGGACTCTCCTGCTCATTTGCTCCCCTGCTGATGGAAGTGGTGATCCTGACAGTGCAACAAAGCAGCGTTAAGTATGTCCGTGTAAGTACTCAATAATAGATTGCCTATGAGGTGCTGACGAATCCTCCGGGACAATCCATCTAAAAACAACAACATATTCTTCTCCTCAGTGGGTGACTCATCCGGCACTATAGTGAGAAGTCTAGTGAACTACTCCTCATACTCAGCAATGGTCATACTGTCCTACTTGAGATTCAGTAACCTCTGCCTCATCTCAGTCTGCACGATGGATGGGAAATACTTGCCGTCAAATCGCGCCCAAAATGACTGAATCAGTATGTTGTCCCTCTCTTTTAAGGTGGTGGTGGACTCCCACCACTGCAAAGCGGCCCCCACTAGATTAAAGGAAGTCAGTAACTGTCTCTGCATGTCGGTGCACTCATACATGCACAGATGCCTCTGGATACCCTTCTTCCATTGGATGGCGACTATGATATCCAAACTACCCAAGAACTCCGAGGTATGTGCCTTATGAAAGGCATCCCTGACACGCTCCCATGTAGTGGGGAGTTGCACTGCTACTGGCGCCAATGCCTGAACCTGGGGTGGAGCCTGCTGCACCACTGCTAATGTGGCATTCACTGCCTGGGCATCAATGGCGGCTAGTTTAGTTGCATTTATCATTCCCTGATCCGGAGCTGCTGGCAGCTCGGGCTGGGCATTCCTATCTCGAGGTGTACATCTCTTAGGCATCTGAAACGAGAAGGAAGTTTATTAGTCTACAGTTATTCTCAAATCTCAAATAACTAAAGACGTAACAGTAAGTACAAGAATACAATAGTCCTAAAAATAGGGCTCTAAATCAAAGACGCTAAGGTGGAAACGAAATAAGCCGTACAGATCCTAAAGGACACTAGAACTTGATGCTTTGATACCACCTCTGACCACCCACCTAATTAAATATCGGGTGATCAGTCCTTTATTAAATTAAAAATCAAGGTGAACGGTTGGTTCATTCTCAGCATCAGTGTCGCAAAATGAATGTTTCCAATTTAAACACCCTAAATAATTAAGCTAAGTGTCAAAATAATTTAAAGTCGTATTTTTATTTTATTAATTATCAAAACTAATTTTTTTTTAATAACCAACAGTTTAAGAATCACATAAATGTTAAGGATGGCAATTAATACACATAAATAAGACCATATAGATAATCCAAACCAAGTTTAAGAACCATAAATGAAATTGTCTAGAGAATAGTTAACTCTCAGCGAGTACTGAATACTGGAAACATAAGTAAAAATAAATCTCTGACAAATACAAACGGAATAAGAAATCGGGCGACACATGCCCTAACTAAGCATAACTAAAGTAAGAACATAATCAATGACGAGGTCGTCTAAAGCAAAGGCCTGCAACTCCCACATAAGTTGCAGCACGTCAAATCCAAAGAATCTATGCATGACGCCCCTGTGGCTGAGAACCTGTAATACGTACATATATATACAAGAGAAAGAGAAATAACGAGAAACGGGTCAGAGCCCGAGTGTAAAGCAGTTTAAAAATAGTTTAGCAAGTATTTAAATTTCTTACCGGCTAATGCGACAACCATGTTAGTATGCGACACTCTTTTTAAAATTCTCATCTCTCATCTAGTGTGCACGCCTACCATACTACTGATTTCATACGTCTATCTATCTTATTCCCATGAAGTTTTATCTCGAGAAATACTAAGGCCCTGATATTTAGTTTTAGAAAATTAATCTCTTTCATTTTCTTACGTTACTTAGAACCACTCAGTACCGTTACAAAATTCATGAACACTTGTTATAAAGCTGGAGCATTTATTCATTACCTAACTACTTATACACACAGTATAAAGTTTCCATACATATATATATATATATATATATATATATATATACTATCAGCACCGCACATAAAATCTATGGTGCTGGCATACTCTGCAATCAAGTCCCCGTATTATTCGTACTAAGAGAAATACTTGTTCAGAATCACTCTCGAACTGTATTAATCCAATACACATGCAAATGGAGGTGAAGCATAGTTCCAAGTCCTAAGAGGTCAGCACATACCCTCACGTCTCTTAGAACCATCTGACTATCATTTTCAGATAGCCTGTATCATGGATACTATCTTCTAGGGTACGAGTCAATATCCCCCATAAAGGTCTAATCAAGATAAGACTGTCCCGGCGCGAAAACCTCCGCGATAGCAAGTAGCCCGGGTATTATTTTACACAGATGCATTATACTTAATATATGTACAGTCACACAGTCATATATATAGATATTCACATTCTCCAAATTAGGTGCGCCCATGACCCATAATTGTAATTATCCGTTCTTAGCACAAATTACTCAATTATCTCGCATAACGGATTCATCTCTTTTATTCTCATTTATAATTTATTTCATACTTACTTATCATCTCTCGAAGTATTCTCTCTCACTAAGTATAATTTCAGTAGGTATACCCTCTCTAACCTTCTAGTCTAAATCTTTCACGATTCTCAATTCTTTAATGAACATACGCATAATTTCTAATGTGTGACGAAACTCCCCGTTAACCCATAATTTCATCCCATATTAAATTTCACTCAACGAAGTCTACTTAGACCCTACTGGTCCTCTTCATAACCCATTATAATCTTAAAATAATAATCAAGGGTTCCTACGTAATTTAACTGGATTAAACAAAAAGGGGAAAACTATGCAGTTTTCCAGGGGGATCGATCGATCGATGCTCTTGGTTGATCGTTGCCCAGAATCTGCAAAATTCATCCTATGGGTTTCATCAAAAACGTTTCTCAAAAATACCATTAATGATCCCCAAACTTCCAAACAAGATTACTAACAGTCATACATACCTATATACATGATTTCCTACGTGAAACATGTCCAAATTCATCAAAGGTATTGAATTAATGGGGTAAATTAACATAATTATCAAGAACCCTAATTTTCCATGAAACTTCCATTCTTCAAATTCTTTTCCAAATTTCTTGCTTCTAAATCCATACAAATTCGTGGGTATTCCTCTACATATGATTGAGATGTCCAGAATATATCTATTTCCTCTAAAACATATGATTTAAATTCTCTAAGTTATCAAATTCGTCCATGAAACATGCTTTTATCAATCCTAATCTAACATGGGTGAAACATTAACTAAAAACAAAGTAAGATAGATAGTTGCCTAGAATTCAAGGGTCTGATTTGTTGATGAAAAAGATATGGTTGCGCTCCTCGTCGTGCGATCTACGTTTTGGTGGTGGTGACAGTGCGATTGAGTGAGTTCTAGGCCTTGGATTGCTTGGAAAACTCTCCACCTTCTTCTCTAATGGTCGTTCTTAGATTTTGTGTGTGTTAACCCTAAAAGAAAGCTCCTAATGGCTGATATACCCTAAGAAAATTCGTGGGTTTAAATACCCAAAAATACAAAATGTCTATAATACCCTCCCGGGATGTCAATTAGGCCTAAAAATGCACCGAGCCCCAAACTAAACCCCCCGGGTACACTTTTCTGACTATCTCGACCCTTTCGGACACTTTGGCACACTCAAAATGACCATATGGGTGACTTATAATTTATTCACTTTTATAATAA
Source organism: Sambucus nigra (assembly GCA_949130495.1). Classification (NCBI taxonomy): domain Eukaryota; kingdom Viridiplantae; phylum Streptophyta; class Magnoliopsida; order Dipsacales; family Adoxaceae; genus Sambucus; species Sambucus nigra. Next base: position 394,321,539 of record OX422215.1, read on the forward strand.
TAATTTAGTCCTGACACGACACAGGCGCGTCCCGACTTAAATTTCCATAATTGCCATTTTATTCACTCGTGACAATTTTAATAAGATCAATCTTATATATTACTTTACTCATCTAGTAATATCAAACAAATTCCCAATAATTACTAACTCTCGTCATGCTAGTAAATATTAAAAATAAATATCCGGATTAATATTAAATTAATATCTCAAATTAAATTTAATAAATCCTCAAATTTAAAATTCATAAAAATATGGGGTATTAGAGGGTATTGATAGATTAACCCCGGGTTGGGCAAGGTTCGGGATAGGGAGTTGAGCTTCTAGTTGCCCATTAGCAGAAAGGGCATGCGGAGCATGCTGATACTCTCTCTTCTGAGACCCAAATAGGCTTGAGAGTGGGTGGACCCATGGCACGAGGAAAGATAACCTCAAGTTCTTAGAGATTTTGAGCTCGGTGACAATGTATCTCATTGGCCTCGATTTGAAGGTCGTCAATCTTTGCACTGAGTTTGACTAAGACAATCATCAAATCGGGATGCACATTCGGTGTTTGGTCGACGTTCTCCATGAGGAGCTTGTGAGGGGAAATCCCAAACTTGGATGAGGTATTAAAGGACCGACTGAACTTCGGGGCAGTTTGACGAAATACCGAAGCCAGTAGAAAGCCATACCAAAATCGTGTATGTGACCGACCTGAGAGGGAAAACGGTTTGAATTTATTCTTGAAAGAATGAAGGAATTTTTTGGGCATTTTGGAAGGAGGAAAAAATGTTTTTCATGTTTTTGAAAAAGGAGTGAAAAAGGTGAGGAATCTCAGCATGATTATTATTAATGTTATTATTAGGTTCTCACTTGTATTATGTTTATCTAAATGCCAAAAAAATGTTGGACAGGACCCGAACCTGGGAAAATGAGGTTTGAAAATATGTCAAACACGTCTGGACTTGTTTCTAGGCTCACGTAGTGGGTCCTATTTTGAACAAAATGTGAAATTGCGTGAAAATTCAGGCGGCATGCCAACCCAAAATTTTGGCAGAGTTTCGGATGGTAATCATCAAAGTAAATATTAGTGTCCTAGGGTTGACATCTATATGAGGTTTGTGAAATTGTTGGGTTAGTGGAAGGGTTCCCCCCTTTAGCATGACTTCCACGATATACCACTTGCCTATAAGGGCAATCATTCATCAGTACGTGTGGACAAGCCATTTGATATACCTGAGTGTAAATGAATTTCATCACTATATACCTCGTGAGTAAAATATGTGTGAGAGAAAATTTGATGTACTCAACGCACGTGAATGAGGTCCCTGCTATATACCTCCAATCTTGAGTTCGGTTAAGCGGTACGATGCGGGGGGAAGTGTTCGATATACATCGAAAGTACAAGTCCAATGGAAGGTGAGAGTCATATCGCTTAGTCTAACTGCAACCCGTAGGTCCGCTCCCATCACAAAGTGACCCCCTAGTACATGACAAAATTTTGGTCAATATAGTCATGCGCTTGGTGATGTGGTGTGAAAAAATGCATGAGTCTTAATTAACATATTATGGAGAGAGGCTATTTTTTATTGTTTTTTATTGGCATGATGAGCAAAAGGAATACTACACTAATGAGGAGCATACACAAGTATTATGACAAGTAAATCTAGCATAAAGACTATACTACGCATGGATACATGTGAGTGAGTATGTGACATGGGAGTACATACAAGTGAGTGTGTGTGATAGTGAACTTGTACATGGATTAATTACAAGTGGAGTGTGACATTTGTAAGTGAGCATATATACAAGTGTGGGAAGTGTGGGTATGTGCTAGTGAAGCCTAAGCATGGATATTCTAAGTGGTGTGTGAAGCATGTGAGTATAAAGTGAAGCTAAGTGTAAGTGTGTGAAGTGTATATGGAGAGTACATACAAGTGTGTGAAGTATATAGGTGAGTGGAGAGTAATATAAACATGAGAGAGAGATATATAAAAAGGTAAATAGAGGAGAAAAGGGAACATACAGGTAGGTGCATACGCACACATATTGAAAAGAATAACGCCCATCCAAAAATAAAGTCTAGTCCTCTTATAAAATATCCCCAGTGGAGTCGCCATTATGACTATCTTAAGGGTTTTGGGGGTGGATCCCTCCTTCTTTCCCCTTTTTATGGCGTGCACATGAGATTGCATCCTTTATCGGGGCACGCAGTCGTAGTCGATGTGGGTTGATATGTAGAGATAGAGTCGACAACCTATTTTGCACAAAACAAACAAAATAAATGTTATCGCCTCAACAGAACGACATAAAGGACAATACTGATGCTTGCGAAATCAAGTAGTTTATACTAAGTTACGGAATGGGAAGATGTTAGGCACCCATACCACCCTTTAGGTCTCTTATGTGCATGTGTTAATCTTCTCCTGTAGAACTCGGTGATTGTGACACCCCGCCTAATTAATCCCGGGTGATCAGTCCTAAATAAAGTTAGAAAAGGTTTCTCAGTTGGTCCATTCTTAGCATCACTGTCTTCTTTTTAAATTACTAACCACCTAAGTGAGAAAAGTTGACTGGTGCCAATTTTTTTTCTCTCAATTTTATAAAAATAAAATTCATGCGGAACATACAACCATACACAATCACAGTTAATTAAAGTAACCATCCACAATTAAAACACCTAACCGAATAAACCATCGGTCCAAATATCCAATACAGGTAAATATCAGAAAACATCTCAACAAGTCTACTACAGATAAAAGAACTGTGAGCGACAAGCTCAGATAACTACTAGAGAGTCCCTACAAGAATGGAAGGAGGAGGCGTCTAGCAAAACCCCTCAACATCCACATGTGCTGCAACAAAGGATACCTGGAATAGAGTCAAGCTTGGCGCCCTTGTGGTTGGACACCTAAAAGGTTTTTAAATTTTTTATAGCAAGGGTTAGTACCCAAAAACATTTGAAAACATTTAACAAATGATTAACTTGCAGTAATAAATAAATATGCATGCTCTTCATATTTTAGTTAGTGCCGCACTCTCTTGAGGACTTCCTCACCCCTCCTCTAATGTGTACTACTAACGCTTCCATTTAAATTACTAGGTCCTACGCTCCTGACCCAATGCTTATTTTTAAACCTTGAATGTTACCTACTCTAACCGAGTATGCCTTAGTTCATGATTTTTAAGTTATTATAAACGTCAACTTAATTGAATCATTACTCCTTTTTAATTTCATATAACATTCACACCGGTTATACACCTAATACATTTTTCACTATGTATTAATTATCCCCCATACAATTATTTACCTAATTATATATTTAATCATATTACAGTATTCACAAACATACTGAAATAAGATTTAATACAAACTTTCGGCCGAGTAAGAATACTCACAAAATATAAGTTTTTCCAAGTGCTATCTCACTAGGTGTATTCACGTAACCTAGTTATCCAAGTTAGATTCGCTCACTAACTTAGTTTAACATACGAATTGGAGGCGGTCATATTCCTTGCCTGAAAGTGAGATGCCCCTCACCCATATAACGGACAATATGACCTGGGATTATACTCGCCCTACTCCTCAAGCTAGGGATTCATCCACTACGCGCAACCTTCCCTATAGCACTAGAGTATATAATAGTAATATTCAATCTCTGATATTAATGCACACACACTATATATATATACTATCACACACCGTATATATATATAAAAATAAAACGTCCCGGCTACGCCATGTACTAAATCCGTAACACCAGCCTATTTAATTTATTAAGAGTTTATGGTACAACCCTAATTATTAATTAATTTGCACATTAATTAATTTAGTTAATTTTTGGTGTAGCCCCCACCATAAATTTGGACTTACTCTAGTAGCCCGAAATAACCTGACTCGAGTCTAAATTCCCGACTCTCGAATTTAAAATCATGACGTGTCACCTAAAAATTTCCTCAAATCCTAATTAACTTTACTCATTATTAATTAGGTTTAGACTCATGTATTAATTTCCCCATAATTAATTACATAAGGATTTTTTATATAATTTTTTTTTAAACACATAACTGGGCAGAATTGTCGAAATCTGCCGACCTTCGATCGATCGACCCCAGACCTTCGATCGATCGATCTAACAGGTCTTCGTATTCTTCGCGAAGACAGAATCAGCCATGGACGGAAATTCTCAAACCCTAATTCCTTCTACCAGTAACCTCAAGCCCTCTTAGCATTAATACATGTTAGAAACCTTATTAGGGACCTCCAGAATGTCCACCAACATCATTAATTCGTCCATTAACTACAGTTTCTGGATTTGGGGAAAAATTCATCTTTAACCCTTAACCCATTTACATCCCAAATCCCTTCACCAAATTCGTTTTTAATTATCCATATATCATCCTACTAGATATGTATCAGTTCATAATATCAGATTTCTACCAGAATTTTCATTAAAATTCGTAAATCAGATTATCACTTTTCAAAACCTCATGTTTATGCCATGAACACCCAAAATGAATTTTTGATCAAACACATCACATGAATATGAATTTCAAAACAGATTTAATACTATTGCAAGTTATCCACTTGCCTTAGATTTCGTAGTGTCTGATTCGGAGATGAATTCCAAGGTTGAAGATGATCCTTGTTGGCTCTCTAGTAATTCCAAAATTGCCTTTAACTGTTATTAGGGTTCCTTAATCCAATTAGCCTTTTTCTAAAACTCTATCAACCGTTATATCATTCCTCCAATTTCCTTAATTTACCTAAATCCCGTTTTTTGCCTAATGGGCCAAGCCCAAGTGACCCAAATGCCCTCGTGTGGGCCCGGCTATGTCTAAAAATGCCCCGGGACCCGTTTACTACTCCGGGTACACTTTTCTGACTATCTCGGCCCATCCGGACTCAACTGTACACTCAGAATTGGCATCCGAATTAATTTATAAAAATGTTTATCCCCTCACCCCTTTAGTCTGTACCGACTCCCGGTTGAGATAAGTGCCTACCCTGTCATTAATACTCGAAATGACTTAAATAAATAATTACTATTCACTTAGTAAATAACTTCTCGTAAATATTAACCATTTATTCCTCGATTAATATTTAAATAATATTTCCCTAATTAATTCAATTAAATTACGATTCACAAGTAATTTTAAATTCCCGAATTAATTAAATATTTAATGCATGAAAATGCGGGGTCTTGCAGTGATGAGTGTGCTTATGTGCATAATATAAAGGGAGTATGGAATCGCTCGACTTGTGTCATGGATAAAGGTGGAGCGAGGTCATCCTTAGTAGTGTTCCCAAATAATAATATAAAATATAATGTAAGTGTTTTTCGATTCACAAATCATTATAGAAAACTGATTTTGTATATCAAACAAGCAAACATATAAAATATATATATCATGAATATTTGACGAGAATAAAGTAACAAATGTATACGGGAGCACTTGAGTCTAGGTATTGACCCAAGACGCCTACGTAGACTGTGAGGGCATCAAAGTCCACGTAGTTCGAAAATAATACAAGGTGGGGTTTAACCCATAAATATAACTGGGGACTTTATTATATGAGTGTGTGTGTAGAAAAATGTGTTTAGTGTGAGAAAATGTGATGGGAAATCCCCGTTGGAATTTACAAGTGAACCCTCCTTTTCTTATTTCTGGGTTTTTCTACAAAAATAAAGTATATGAGAATACTAATAATACAAAGTTTGAAATTAAGATGTGTGATGTAATGAAGTAAAGTACTAAAGTGAAAATTAAGTAACTAATGCAAAAATAAGAGAATTTAAAGACAAAGGGAAAGAATTAGACCTCCTTGTGAAGACTTGAAGTAGATCTTGATTATAGATGTGCTGATGTCAAGATGAGGTGATGGTGGTTTGAAGTGCTGGGTGAAAATTTACTCAAAAGGGTATGAAAAGGATGGATGGAATGTGGGAATTGGTCTTTTAAGGAAAAAAACAACTTTGAATTTGAGGGAATTCTCTCTGAATTGCTGAGATGGGTGTTTAGGGGGTTCTTTTCAAAGTGAGGTCATGGACTCTATTTATAGGGCCAAGGGGGGTGCCGATCGGTATGGTCCTTGACCTACCTATTGGCATAAAACCCTATACACACTGTCGATAGACAGGGTCCTCGGGTTGCTAATTGACAGTTTGTGGTAGGTTTTTTGGAAAATGGTCTTAAAATGCGAATAATAAGTCAAAATTGATCATGATGTGGATCGTTAGAAAGGGTATTAAGATCCCTTTAAGAATTAATTAAGCCACTATCAGGTTCGGGAGTTGACGGAAGTCAAACGGAACTCGAAAGCATCCGTTGGTCATTAGATAGGAAATTCCCATAGGAAAATAGATCATTCGTTCAAATCGTAAAGCCGATTTGGGCACAGGACATACCGTTAGAATGGGTAATCAGTTCCCTTTGTGATGTCAGTTAGTTTTGTTCGATTTGGAGAGTTGACCTAGGTCAATTGGGGCCCAAAAGTGCCCAGTGACCCTTCAGATTAAAATGGGTCATTCGTTCGTACCGCAAGGATGATTCGCTCACGGGATGGGCCGTTGGAAAGCATATTCAGATCCTTTCTTAGATTCATTTAACTTCATTCTAGCTAAAGAGTTGACAGGAGTCAAATGGAGTTCGAGAGCACTCGATGGCGTCCAGATCATTTTAAGGGGTAGAACGAACCGTTCGTCTAAACTGTAAGGCTGATTCACACACGGGGTTGACCATCGAAAAGGGGATTCAGAGCCCTTCAAAGATTCATGGTGCTTTATCTCAGGTGAGGAAGTTTACCGTAGTCAAACGTAATTCGGGATTGCTCGGTGGCCTCTAGATAAGTTTTTGATAGTAAAATGAATCGCTTATTCGAATTGTAAGGCCAATTTGCGCACAAAGCAGACCGTTAGAATGGGGATTCAGAGCCCTCTGATGATTCATTGAGATTTCTCTCAAGTGAGAAAGTTGATCGGAGTCAATCGAGGCCTTGGATCACCCGGTGTCCTTCACATCCGTACTTGGAGTATGACTTAGGGTTTGCGATGATGAGTGAGTACTAGGGACCTAAGGAGGTGCTTAAGGGGGATTCTAGGATGGTGCTTAGGGGGGTCCTAGGATGGGGTGTCTACAAAGGGTATTTAATAAAGCATGTTAAATGAATGAAATTAGTGTGTCATACAAACATGGTTTGATATTTCAACTTCACCTAACAGTTCCTTTAGGTCTACCCTTCCTACCATCATCGTTTCTCCCTCATAGAGAAATTCCCTTGATTTTTAAATAGGTGAGAAAGTTAGTGATGAAATATAATGCAAAATGATAACTATGTGTTCTCTTTTATTACCTGCATGTACTTTATTAAAAGATGCATGAACTTTGGAAAACTTATATGCATTGAACAACACACAAGCAATATAAAAGAAAATACATTTTACACATGTTTTCTGATGTGTAAAATTCTTGGAATTTAGATTTGGCATCTTTACTCAAGTATCATGCGATAGGATAATGCTGTAGATTGAGTGGATCATTGGACCGTTTGGAGGGTGCTAGTGTTTTTTGTTCATTAGCATTTATCAGCTCTTTATAACTCCCTCCATTATTGTTATTTTTAGTGGTAATGCTCTTTAGATTCTTTCTCTCCCTATTAGGTTGCAGTTCACTGTCAAGAGGGGCACTTTTAGTATCTATCTCTTCTTTATGCACAACACCGCCAAATCTCTTCTTCTCTCCACTAAACATCTTCTTTGATTTCACATTATTTTTCTCTTCGTCGGCCCTCCTCTTTGGTTCCTCTTCATTTTTCTCTGTTCCTCATTATTTTTCTTCACGGGCACATCATACTCAAAATTTGAATCATGATTTTCTCTTATATCTCCTCTCTCATGTATGTGTTTGTACATGGAGTTTTGGACTGTTTGCATGTTTTAAATTTTTTACTTCAAATCTGTTACCTTAGTCAATGCTTTGCTGAGATTGAGATCCAATCCTTTGTTTTTATTGATGAGATATTGGTGAATGATTTCTTAAAAAGCACATTTCATGTTAACGTTTTGTGTGGTATAATCAAAATTTGATGTGATGTAAGTACATAAAATATAATGGTGTGAGGAACCAAGTGTCTCAAATTACATGCAGGATAGAAAAGGTAAAGGCATAATATAACTCGATACACGTAGAATAGAAAAACTACACGTAGAATAAAAAAAGTACACGCAGAATAACAATTTTTTCATTCAGTAGAAAAAGAAAATACATGTAGTATAAAATAAAGTACCTATTGGAATTCCTTCTTTTTTGCTTCATCAACCTCCATTTTAAGGGATTTTTTTATCTGATTTAATTCTTCATTTTTTCCTTTAATTTCTTGATCTTATCCTATAATTTGTAACCATTATTTTGTAGTTTCTTTCAATCACACTTTCTGTAGGAAGGTTGTGTGACCGGGGTCTGATAAGATACTGAAACGGGTGAGGCGTGATCCATTTCAATAGACTCTGCCTTTAAGGTCTTCAAAAGTTTCAAAAGTAGCACCTGGTAAAACCTTCCCTTTCTGGTAAAAAATGGAGCCAAAACTAGAACCAATCCCTGCAAGAAGATAAACTTCATAAACAATGAAGTAACTTGGAGAAGAAGAACCTCCTGATAATGATGACTGTAATGATGGGAGTGAATAGACAAGCACTCAACACTTAGAGAGAGAGCAGGGATAGAATACTAGGTCATCTGGTGTGATTTTGACAGAGTAACAGTAGGACTTGAGTTTCTGAAACCTATGACCTGGCCCATGGGTCCTATTTATACTTGGGAACTAGGGTTGAGTTGGAATCTTTGAGACCCGAAATGAAAGGGAAACTTAGAGGGACAAGATTTTCAATGTACTTTTTGGGTCTGCAACCGCCGGTTCCTTCTGACAGACGCCACCTAGTGCAAACCAAAGTCAAAAAGCAAATGTGTATGTGCTATATGAAAAAATATTTAATTTGGTAAATAATATTTCAAATGGTAACTTGATGTACAAACTTTGTAAAATTTGAGGGTGGCCTTGATTACCTCCCTCTCTAAAATCATTTTGTAAAAGTGTTTTTTCTTTGTGTGCAACCCTTTGACAATCCATTTTTTTTATAACTAAGTGTAGATTGTGAAAGTGCTTGAGTGACTCCTAGGGGTCACTCTACAAGTATTCTCTCAATCTTAAAGTGATAATTGGTTAAGTCTTGCTCAACAAACCTTGTCTCTCAGCCACAAATCCAAAACTCCCGGAAGATCCCAAATGGATTATTTAAGCCATGCTTGCTCAACTAGGCTACCTGTACAAGTGAACGAACATTAGTACTTTTTTTATTTAAACGAATCGTTTTTTCATGACGAGGGGCTATTCATGATATACCCCCTAATCCTGGCTTATTCTATCCCTTGGGTCACTTCTTGGACCCTCTAGTTACAAAATAATACTATTTGAACATTTTCTAGAGGGGTCCCTCACTATGGACTTCCTCACTTGATTTTATATTTTAAGCTAGTCTTGTCAGAGGGGTCCCTTGCTTGAGGACTCCCTCGCCCAAGTATCATTTTAACTAGCCTTGACAAGGGGGAGTCCCTCGTCCAAACTATATCATCTTGGGAATTGAAAGGAGGTGGGGGGGGGGGGGGGGGGGTTCCTCGCCCAAACTATATCATCTTTGGAATTGGAAGGAGGTGGTAGGGTTCCTCGCCCAGATCATATCATCTTTGGAATTGAAAGGAGGTGTGTGGGGGAGGGGTCCCTCACCCAAACCATATCATCTTTGAAATTGAAAGGAGGTGGGAGGGTCCCTCGCCCAAACGATGAATGAGGTGCGGGGTCCCTCGCCTAAACTATATCCTCTTTGGCACTGGAAGGAGGTGGGGTTGGGGGTGCCTCGCCCAAAATTGACATTACTTGGAATTTGGAAGGAGGGGGTCCCTCCCCCCAAAATTCACATTACTTGGAATTTGGCAGAATGGGGGTCCCTCGCCCAAAAATCACATTCTATGGAATTAGCAGGACGGTGGTACCTTGCCCAAAAATTACATTCTTTGGATTTGGTGGGAGGGGGGTCCCTCGCCCAAAAATATTGTGACAAGGCTACAATACCCAAGAATGTGATTTTTGGGTGAGGGACCCCCTGCTAAATTCCAAGTAATGTGAATGTTTGGGTGAGGGACCCCCCTCCTACCAAATTCCAAGTAATATGGATTTTGGGCGAGGGACTCTGCCCACGTCCTTCTAGTGCCAAAGAGGATATAGTTTGGGTGAGGGACCCTCCCACCTCCTTTTAATTTCAAAGATGGTATGGTTTGGGAGAGGGACCCCCCTCCCACCACCACAAACACATACACCTCCTTTCAATTCAAAAGATGATATTATCTGGGCGAGGGACCCTACCGCCTCCTTCCCATTCCAAAGATGATATAGTTTGGGCGAGGGACCCCCCACCTTATTTTAATTCCTAAGATGATATAGTTTGGGCAATGGGATCCCCTTTCCAAGGCCAGTTGAAATGATACCTGGGCAAGGGAGTCCACAAGCGAGGGACCTCTCTGACAAGACTAGCTAAAAATATAAAATCAAGTGAGGAAGTCCACGGTGAGGGACCCCTCTAGCAAATGTTCAAATAGTATTGTTTTACAATAAGAGGGTCCAAGAAGTGACACAAGGAGCAAAATAAGCCAGGATTATGGAGTCTATCATGAACAACCACTCATCATGAAAAATAAATTCATTTAAATAACAAAAGTACTAATGTTTGTTCATGTGTACAGGTAGACTAGTTTAGCAAGCAGGCTCAAATATGACAATTGGGATCTTTTGGGAGTTTTGGCTTGGTGGCTAAGAGATAAGGTTTTTTTATCAAGACTCAACAACTTAGCACTTTAATATTTAGATAATACTAGTAGAGTGACACCTAGGACTCACTGAAGCACTTGCACAATCTACACTTAGTTGTAAAAAGAAGTGGGTGGTCAAAGGGCTGATCACAAAGGAAAAACACTTTTACAAAATGATTTTAGAGAGGGAAGTCCTCAAAGCCACCCTCAAGTTACTGTTTGAAATATTATTTACCAAATAAGATATTTTGTCATATAGGGTAGACACATTTTGTTTTTTATTTTGGTTTGCACCAGGTGTCATCTGTTAGAGGGACAGGCGGCTGCAAACCCAGCAAGGATATAAGGTACATTGCAGACCTTGTCCCTCTAAGTTTCCCTCTCATTTTTGCACTTAAAGATGCCAACCATACCTAGTGCCTAAGTATAAATAGGACCCCTGGGCAAGGTCATAGATATCAGAAACTCAAGTCCTACTATTACTCTATTAAAAGCACACTAGACCACCTAGTGTTCTCTCCCTGCTCTCTCTCTCTCAGTGATGAATGCTTGTCTCTTCACTCCCATCATTACAACCATCATTCTCAGAAGGTTCTTCTTCTCTAAGTTACTATCATTATATGTGGAGTTTATCTTCTTTCCTCGATTGTTTCTAGTGTTGGATCCATTTTTACTAGAAATGGAAGGTTTTAGCAGGTGTTGCTTCTGAAACTTTTGAAGACCTTAGAGGCAGAGTCCATTAAAGTGGGTCACACCTCACCCATTTTAGTATATTATTAGACCCCAGTCATATTACCCTCCTACATTTGGCGCTCCGATGGGGAGGTATCCTCACTTTCATGGACAAAGAAGGTTTTAACGTCTCCAAAAAGTTAATTTTTGGAATTGAGCTCAAAGTGATCAGACCACCCAAGAGAAGGTGGTGGTGATCGAAGCCAGAGTGCCTGCTCCTCAGAAAGGGAAGACTAGTACAGCAGCAGGAGCTCCATTAGTAGGCATGAATCTAATGAGAATATTTTCTAATTTTCTGAAACAAAATAACATGGATTTGGCATGCTTGAGCCAAAGTTGTGTAACACCGGAAACAACCCCCTCTGAAGGGACAACCGATGCAACAACAACAATAGTAGAAGTGGTTCTGCCATGAAAGGTGGTGTTGGAGCAAGTCATGGCACTGTTGATCTCATCAATAACAAAGAATGTGGGTTTGGAGGAATCTCCCTCCAAGGGTGTTACCGTGGACAAAGTCAAGAAGCTACTCTCCTCCTCTCAAAGGGAAACTTCTCATCTATATGAGGAGTTGTAGAACCCTTACCTAGAAAGTGTGAATGAGAAGCCATACCCAGAGGGGCACCTTCCACCAAAGTTCATCAAATTCAATGGCAAAGGAGAAAACCCAAGAGAATAGGTGAAAAGGTTTGTGGAGTACCTAGGAGGGCAGGTGAATGATAAGAACTTAAAGTTGTGGGAGTTCTCCAAGACCCTTACTGGGAAGGCGTACATGTGGTACTCCCACCTGGTGACTAACAACATCACAACATGGGAAGAAATGCACAATTAGTTCCTTTAAAAAAAATTATGGCTGAAGACAAGTTCACGTTGAGACACGTGGCTCAGGAAGTGTAGAGGCCTGGTTAAGAGCTAATACAATATATCAAGCATTTCCACGAGAGGGCACTAGATGTCCATAAAGATATAACGGAGGCAAGGCTACTGCAAATATGTGTCGAGGTACTCCTGAAAGAGTACAAACTCTATTTGGTCAATGAGATAAGAGATGACACATTTAGATAGTCCATTAAAGATGCCTGTAACATAGCAATGATCATCAAGACCAAACCCTCAAGTTGGAGGACTTAGGGTCCTCTAGCTATGGAGAAATTTTAAGTCTCTAGGAGGCAAGTCATCAATTATATGGATGGAAACTCATAGGGCAAGAAAGGAGGCCAATGGTTCAAAGGTAACAATCCAACTGGAAAGAGAAAATTTGGAGATGACATCTTACCACCAATGTCGTGCAGTGTAGCGGAGGCCATGGATTGCTATCTCACTTTAGTGCAATATGGGGCAGCTGGACCTCCTCATTATAATGGCAAAATACCAATAGAAATAGAGAAGGCGGGTGAAAAGTTTTGTGAGCTCCACCAGAAGGTGCAACATGCCACCAAAGATTGCTTTTATTTGCGAAGGATAATTAACGAGCAGGTAGCCATTGGAAATTTACAGATTCCACCAGTAGACATTAATGATAACCCCATGCCACCTCACCACTATGGTTGTAGAGGTACTATGCCTAACTCCTGCCAGGTTTCATTTTCGTAAAAGTTTGAATATCCTGCTCTAGTGCAGAAAGTTGTTTTGCGTAAAGCAATTTTATGAGCACACTCCTTGTAAGAAATACAAACTGTGACTATAATGAAGAAAATGAACATTAGTGATTTTTGGTTAGCACTTTTATGCATGATTTATCTACCTACATTGTATGGTGGGTACACCAGGCTTATGTTTTCTCGTTGTTAAAAGAATAGTAGACCTCTACTAGATTATAAAAGGGTCCATAATATAAGGAACTTTTTTCATTATACTTGGGGGAATATCCATTCCAAGGGAAAAAGTATACTGAGAAAAGTCCTTAAAGACACAAAAGATAAATCTTTTCACTAGACCAGCAGGAGGGCGTCCTCCTAGTAATAATAATAATAAAAAATAATGTACATTTTTTTATTATTTCATACAGATTTATAGCATAGAGAACAATTTCTAACCTTTGTTATCAAGAAATTTGTTTTACTTGACCAATTTTTTGAAAATATGGAGAAGGGGGTCTACCCCCCCTCTTCTCTAAAGTTGTTATTTTTCTAAGACAAACAGGTTCCTAAGAAAAGTTTGGAACAAGGACCCCGCAGACCCGGGGCAATCTTTAGTATAAGGAAATAATCATTTCTTTACTTATGATATATGTGAAATTTTATTCAAAGTTTGTGGGAATGAGAAGGACTAACCCCCTATCCCATTTAGTCCTTAAGAAATGAATGTGCATAAAAAATTACCCAACAGTCACACGGGGTTGCACTTAAAAATACCCCACAGTTACACGGGGTTGCACTAAAACGTATAACTTACCGAGCTATATGCAAGTACCCCACGGTTAGAGGGGCAACTTCCAAATGTTAACTTGCTTAGCCTATATGCAAGTACCCCATAGACTAGGTCCAGTTTTACTAAAAAAAAATAAGTGGTTATTCTCTTAGCTTATTTTTATTCTTATGATTATCATTTATGAATTTGGGAAGGAGAAGCGGCTCACCCTCATCCAAGTTATTTCCTAAAAAAATGTATTTATATGCAAGTACCCCGCAATTAGAGGGGCAGCTTTAGAAATAATAACTTGCTTAGCTCATATGAAAGTACCCCGCAGTTAGAGGGGCAACTTCAAAATTTTAACTTTCTCATCCATATGCAGGTGCCCCACAGTTAGAGGGGCAACTTCGAAATGATAACTTGCTTAGCTCATATACAAGTATTCCACAGTTAGAGGGGATTCTACCAAATTTTAACTTTCTCAGCTAATATGTAAGTACCCCACAGTTAGAGAGGTTGCTTCAGAAATAATAACTTGCTCAGCTTATATGCAAGTACCCCACAGTTAGAGGGCAAGATTTAGAAATAATAATTTGCTCAGCTCATATGCAATTACCCCACAATTAGAGGGGTAGCTTCAAAATGATAACTTGGATAACTCATATGCAAATACCCCACAGTTAGTGGGGTAACTTCAAAATTTTAACTTCTTCAGCTATATGCAAGTACCCCACAGTCAGAGGGGCAACTTCCATATAATAAATTGTTCACCTCATATGAAATTACCTCACAGTTAGAGGGGTAACTTCAAAATTTTAACTTGTTCAGTTATACGCAAGTACCCCACAGTTAGAGGGGAAACTTCCACATGTTAACTTGCTCAACCTATATGCAATTACCCCACAGTTAGAGGGTCAACTTCATAAATGATAACTTACTCAGAACTCATGCTAGTACCCCGCAGTTAGAGCGGCAACTTCAGAAATAATAACTTGCTCAGCTCATATGCAAGTACCCCGCAGTAAGAGGGGCATCTTCAAAATAATAACTTGCACAACTCATATGTGTAATACCCCATAATTTTGAAGACTTGGAATTTAAATTATAATTGGGAGAAATAAAATTTATTTGACTTGGAGAATTTTAAATTTGGCAATTGAGGTCAAAATTCGAGGATGTTATAAAGTATTTCGGATGACGATTCTGAGTGCGCGATTGATCCGGGATGGGCCGGGATAGTCAAAATGACTGTCCTTGAGTTTTATTTCGGTTCCAAAATATTTTAAGTTAGTTTGACTCGAATTGGAGTAAACGAGTCATTTAAAGTGTGTATTATCATTTAAAGTTGGGTATTTTGGAGATAAGGCTTATAAAGCCTACGTGAGATAACAATCTCATTATTTTGAGATTTAGAAAGCCTTAGAGAGAGAGGGGGGGGGGGGGGGAAGAAGAGAAAGAGGAGAAAAGCTTGGGGATTCCGGCCAATCCGCGATTTCGAGGAAGATTCAACCTCTACAACTTTGAGGAAAGTGATTAAACTTGCTAAATAATCTTAGTGTGTAATTTATTTCATGATTTGTGGATAAAAAAATTATGGATTTTGGGTTAATATGTCAAAAACTAGATTTTGGTTAAAATCTTGCATTTGGGGTGTATATAGGGATTTGAGGTTGAAAAAATAGTTGGCTTGATATATATTGAGTTTTGATGTTAGAAACATGTTTGGGTTGAAGATTGATGGTTAGAGTTAAAGATTTTAGGGTTTACAATTCATGGGTTTTGTACAGAAGTTGGAACTTTCAGAGTTTTGTAGACCCGAATCGATACGCACCCTAAGCAAATCGATTCGGCTTAAGGCAAAAGTGTGAGGTCTGTGTGACCGAATCGATTTGGATCCAAACCAAATCGATTAGGCCTAAGACAGACTTATAGGTCCTTTGGACTGAATCGATTCGCATTAGGGGCGAATCGATTCGCATTAGGGGCGATTCGATTCAAACTGGGCCGAATCGATTAGGAAATAGGGTTGTTTTGCAAAGTTTTTCTAGAGTGAGTTTTATTCCGTTTCAATTGGGTTTATCGATTAGGATCATTCTAATATGGTACGAGAAGTCCGTTTTGGAGATTTTAGGGAGTTTCATATTTAATGAAATATCGGGGTCGTATTGGGTTATTTCGAGAAAGTACAAATTGAAGTTGTCGCATCGACTTAGTGGGGAATCGTATTCGTTACAGGAATCTTACTTAGAGATTATAAGTAAGTTATTATACGATATGACGTCGGGGAATATCTTCAAGGTGGTTGTAAAGGTATGACTTGGAATTGTTGTGCTGACTTTTGTGTCGAATCCCCCTAGTGACAAGATTTTATTTAGATATGATTGGGGACCAATGAGAGAGAGGTCGTGTATCCTTAGTGACGTTAAACTTATAGATTTAATAATAAATACGATATTGTCAAGGGTTCATATGAACAACTGAACCGTAATCTAAATTGAGAATGATTAAATGTATTATTGACTAGAATAAGTTATGTTTATACTTAAAGTCAGGATGATTATTCTATATTGGTGTGCATGCGGATATATATGGTGTGTGAAGGATGATTGTTATATATATCCAGTTATGAGATAGTATCCGTAATGTTGATCAAATTGGGAGACTGGTCATATCATAGGTCTGATGGATGAGTGAGTTTCAATTGAGGGACCGTATTATGAAATGAATTGGGAGAGTATGTATTATAGTGTCGGTTAGCATAATGAGATTATATACATATAGCCAAGTTCATTACTTTTATACATACGGACGTGAGATAGTAGGCGTATCTATATATATATAGGTATAGGCATATAATTATATATATATATGGCGTGAATGTATATACCTTATGTGATGGTTTGTGTATATAATGTGATTGCATATATATCTAGTGTGATTGATATATATACCTATTGTGTGAGCATACCCCTCTGGGGCTATCATGAGAAGTTGCGTAATGTGGGTGAGACCCCTAGCTTGAGGAGCAGGGAGCATATAGTCCCCAGGTCATTGTCGTCCATTATTTATTGCTTGATTTTTATTCTGGGTGAGAAGTATTGGGTATGATTCGTTCTCACTTTCAGGTTCGGAACTATGACCGCTTCCCATACGTTGTGATTTGTTTGATTACCAGGATGGTGTGATAATAGTCCGATGGCTGGTAACCCGAGATAAAGTGAGTAATTCCTAGAAGATGATAGAATTGTGATGTAGATATATGTTTATATCTTATATATATATATATATATATATATATATACATATATCTATATAATAAAGGAGGAGGGACTTTTTGTCCAAGCCAACTGATGGTTGAGATCGAAAGTTGATAAGTTTGGTCTTTATCAACTGACGGCTGAGATTTAGACAAGTAGCATATGAGTTTTGGTCTTAACTGGTGCAAAGAGCACAAGGCTCAAGAAAATGGGTGTACGACACGTTACTGTGTTGTCCATTCCCATCAGATAAAAGTACACCTCGGTCAGGAAGTAAAGCCGTCTACACACCTTAGCCATCTACACACGTCAGAAAATTAAAGCCATCTATTCCCATATCTTTATCTCCCCTCACCTCTCACTACACCATTACCTCTTTTCACTCTCTCAAACCCATCATGAAGTCGAACAGATGGGTTTTCAGTGGTTAATGCATAGGTGGGTTTTCAGCGGTTAATGGACATATGATACCCTTTATTCTCTCATTTCTCCATGCTTCCACAAAGTTTCACGCAGCCTTATTCCCTCTCAGAACATATGATTTTCTTCCACCTACACGCACCTCCACCTCCACTTACACGTCGGTAGTGTGCCGCCTCTGTCTACACGCCGGCCTCACCTAGACGATGTAGCAAAACATAGATCTGTAATTAAGGTAGTGTGCTGCCTCCACCTGCACATTGGTAGTGCGCCGCCTCCACTCCACCTACAGGTAATCTACCATTTTTTGTTCAGTTCTTATGCAGATCTGAAATATGATTTTAGTCTACCATACCAACACCACCGGAGACATGATTTTAGTCTACCATACCAAAAATATGATTTTTTGTTCAGTTCTTATGCAGATCTATATTCATTTCATCTTAAATATATATATTTATATATATATATTCGTAATAGGTCTGTACACATACCAACACCACCGGAGACATGGATTTACTCAATCCAAGACCGCCGGAGAAACTCATCGCTACTGAACCACCACGCTTAAAACCACCAGAAGGAAAATCCATCGCCGAAGAAGCCCATCGCTACTGATTAATGGCTTAACCCATTAATCCAACTGATTAATGGCACAAGCAGGTATTTTCTCCACATCATTTTGCGTTTTTCTTTTGTTTTTTGGTTCAAATTATACACCGATTTTCTTTGTTTACATGTATGTCCGTTTGCTATAGATCAGACGTAATAAATAGTCACCGGAGCCAAGAATGAGGGTTTGGGTTTCTGATGTATGTAATGACCGAGTCAACTGCTATTTTCTCCTTTTTGTTTTCTCCATTTTATGCTCAGAACTGTACGTGTTTCTTGCAAATGCATACTGGGTCTGGGGAACCGGGTGGGACATGGCCCAAAAAAAAATTTGTTTCTTGCAAATGCATACCGAGGGAAACATGAGAGTGTTTTTCTAGGTCTATATAATGGTCTCTATTTATGTTTTTTATTTTATTTTTTTTCTAATCATTTTTCTATGTTTGAAGGCGGAGATCTGAGGTAGAAAGCATTATATTCACTAATCTTTTTTTTTTGGTTAGATGTAGTCTTCTTCACCTGTACCGACCCTTTGTTGACAGGGTGATTGTTGAAGGCTTAACCTCATATAGGGGTAGTTCTTAGTTCGTGTCTCGATTTGTTATGTAATATTTAAAAAACATCAATTCAATTTGACAATATTTTTTTTGGCTAAGTAAAGTTGTAATGTCAATAGGAGTGATGAGTCATAATTTTTAGCTAGGTAACAATGATATAATTTTTTATCCAATTTAAAATTGTCACACAAAATATTTTTGATTCATTTTTGTAATTTTAAGTAACACATTTTAAATGAATTTGAATTAAATTTTGAGCAGATATGCTCAAATGTCATTTAAATGCCCAAGATAGTTTTCGTCAAAAAATCTGTTTGCTGACAAACAGCATTGCGTTCGAAGAACATGAGATGGAGAATATATAGTTGTTTAAAAACCTATATAAATAAATATAAAAAAACCTATATAAAAAAATATAAAAAAATAGGAATATATAAAAAATAACGTATATAAAAAAATGTATGTATATAATAAATGAACAAAATTGCCTATATCAATATAACACAAAGATGTAAAAGGCTATTAAAGACAGAAAGGGATAGGACAGGTGCGGAGCTCTATGATCTCCCTATACAACAGTTGATGGGTCACAAGTTTGACATGATAACCTCGAAAAATATGAGTTCGTGGCCCTAGGTAATTAAGATGAAGGAAAAAACCTGTTTGAGTTTTCAAACTAAACTGCAAAAAATGACGAAACTAAGTAAAACCTCTCAACTACCCAAGGACACAAGGACTATTTGCAGTGCTCGAGGTGGATGCAGGGCCGAGATTTTAAAGGGTGGTATATCAGTGTGGGAATATTGGTTTCAATGACAGGATATAAACGTACAATATAGAATGTGTAGACAATAAGAAGTTATATATATATTAGCAATAACGTGTATAACTTATATATGATATCAGTTATATGTATGTACATATAAATATAAAAACATAAACAACTATTATAAAAGGACTAGGGTGTACCCTTAAATCTTTTTATTTTACGGGTTAGTTATAAGCAAAATATTTTGAGGGTTAGTTTTTCGTAAAATATTTTGAGGTTTATTTTTTAGTAAAATATTTTAAGGGTTTGATCTATTGATTAAAATATTTGTTACCATGCCACGGCTTGCATTAAAATATGTTTACGGGTTAGTTTTAAATAAAAAAAATTCAGACGTAATAATCATTGCAAAAATTTCGAGACGTACAAATTAAAATATTATTAAGAAATCGTTACATAATACTTTAGGGATAATTGTTTGGAATCATCAAAATTAATAATCAATATTAATAATTAGTACACATCGAACATATAGTGAACACATCACCATTGTGTTTAATAGTCAAGTGAACTTGAATAACTTTAATAGCCATCGGTACTTATGAACTACTCTATGCCTCAACTTGAGACTTTTTTTTTCTTTTTCCCGGCAATGCTTTAAACGTAGAATTTTATCACGGGAACAAATTTATTACGAAAACAAATTTATCGCCGTACTATTGGCACGGGTACAAAAAATCACGGGAACAAATTTATCGCCGTGCCATCGGCACGGGTACACCCTAGTATATATATATATCCCATAAGTGAATTTTATATGTGTCCTATGAGTGAATGTGCTCTGGGTGTTTTAAATACGCGTTATGTGTGTTGTGCGTACGTGTTTATTAGGGTTGAATGGTCGTATTTATTATTAAAATAAAGTTATAAAGACCCTATAGGTACTGTGTGATATCTTATTTGTGTAATTAGAGATAGTTGCTCATAATAGGTAGCTGATGTTATATGTGTCGTGTGCCGAGGGCATAATGGATCTCAATGATTAACATTGTCAATGAGTAGTGTAGCGGGGGGTTACTTGTCTGGATTTCACTTTGCGAGACGTCCCACGCACAAAACGTAGCGCAATGTTGGGAGTGGGGAGAAGTTTAGACCTTAGTATTCGAATTTATGTGTTATAGCAACAATGCTTTATAAGTATATATAAAGATGATGTGTGACTATTCTGAGGCGAATAACGTGTTTAAGTTAATAACTACAAATAGATAAATTCTAGTAAGATTTATGTATGTATACATTGATATTAATGTATAAGTTCGGGGGTAAACATAGGACATGTTAGAATGAGAAGATAATGGTCATATATTTGAGATAGTGGGTTACGCGGGTGTAGACTATGCGTAGATTGAGATTGAATTGTTCCTAAAATGTGATGGGTAGTTTAATAAAGGTTCATGTGCATACGTTTAGGTGCGCGCTTTAGGCGAGGGGTGAGTTTGAGTTTCAAGAGAGTGTGACTCCACTTTAATTATGGAATTGTGCATTTATAATTATTATGCATTTTAATGCACTTGCTATAAATGTTTTTACACCTCGGGCTCTGACCCATTTATATTTCTCTCTTACTATACGTATATTGTAATATATTATAGGTGTCCCACCGTAAGGACGCCATTAATGCTTTTCTATCCAGTGTCCTGGGAGCTGTAGCAGATGCGAACTGTTTCTAGTTTTGTTATAGTCGCTTCCTATCTTTTGTAACTCTAGTTAAGGACTCAGTTGTATATCGGGTTTATACCCAATGGCTAATTGTAGCAATTTTACATATTTCGTTTCCCATGATGTTGTACTGTCTATGACCCGACAACATATTCGGGTATTTTCTTTTGTTGTACCTATTATGTTTTAATTTTAGTACTTTCTTTTATCATGGTACGCATGTACATTTTATCATGTTCAGTAGTTATTATATTGTTGGTATGATGTTCCTTGTATGTTTTAATTTTTGGTATCCGTTTATTATAGTATTGGGTAGTTAGCTATGTTGATTTTAGTATCGACGGTAGATAATGAGAATGATCCACTTGAGATTACTGATTTATATTAGTATACGGTCGGCTAGCCATTATTATTTTAAGCGGGGTGTCACAGGTGGTATCAGAGCATCAGGTTCTAGTGTCTTAGGATCTGAGTAGATTTTTTGCGTTCTTCCGTCAGCGTTCTTAATGTAAAGCCCTATTATTAGGACTGTTGTGTTCATCACGCCTATATTTCATTCTATGATGCATAATTACTTGAACGACGGACCCCATCAGAGCATATATTAAAGACGGAGTTGTGCTAACTGACCAACTTACAGCCAAGAGGCTAAAGTTTAAAGTTGCTCTGTATGTTCTGAACAATGGTGTTTTATATAGAAGGGGCATCATAGCAGGTCTACAAAGATGTGCACATCCTTCAGAAGTTAAAGATTTAATAGAAGAAGTTCATGAAGGTTCTTGTGGAGATCATGTAGCAGGACGAACTCTCCTACAGCGGATAACAATGTAGGGATACTATTAGCCAACGATGAGAGCCGACTGTACTACTTATGCGAAGAAGTTTGATAAGTGCCAACATTTCTCTTCCATACGAAGAACTCCTCAGGCATTATTAACACCCATCACTTCCCCTTGGCCATTTTCCATGTGGGGTATAGACTTCGTTGGGCCTCTACCGACCACCAAAGGGAGATTCAAATATTTAGTAGTCGCTGTTGACTATTTCTGTCACACCCCAAAACCCAATATCCATACTATTAATTTGTTATTGGAATAATTAGATCATAATCTTGAGCCCATTGGAAACATGATTCATTCATCAATATTTTCCTACATAATGAACATAATATTATTCTTATATCATAAAATTCAATATCAGAGTCATAATTATGCGAGCATACAATACCGTGATTAACTATGATCAACCCAATCCATACTAAATCAATATATACAATGTGTGAGTATATTAAAATCTTCAGTGTGACAAAGATAAAATCCCATTTTTAAACCCCAGCTCTCTCCAACGGTGCAACTCTCAAAGCTACCGGTCATATGGTATCCTAGCTGGCAACATGTGAACCTGAAATTGTTAAAATATAAACCATAAGCATTAAGCTTAGTGAGGTACTCCTTCCCTGCAATAGAATAACAATTCTATATCGAATATGTGAATATAAAATCTGAACAATCATGGGCATTGGCAATAACAAATCATGGATCATAAGATCCAAATAATTCTGCCCATTGGCAATAACAAATCCTGGATCATAAGATCCAAATAATTCTTCCCATTGGCAATAACAAATCCTGGATCATAAGATCCAAATAATTCTGCCCGTTGGCAATAACAAATCCTGGATATTTGAATATCCAAACAAATCCTGAATACCGAAGTATTCAAACCAATCCTGGATCATGAGACCCAAACAAATCCTGGATATTTTAATATCCAAACAAATCCTGAATACCGAAGTATTCAAACCAATCCTGGATCATGAGACCCAAACAAATCCTGGATATTTTAATATCCAAATAAATCCTGAATACCGAAGTATTCAAACCAATCCTGGATCATGAGACCCAAAAAAATCCTGGATATTTTAATATCCAAACAAATCCTGAATACAGAAGTATTCAAACAAATCCGCTCTTAGAGCTATATTCATATTTATATATGAAACAAATCATAAGTACACTCACCTTGGCAGTTTAACTGGCTTTGCCCTTGCCTTTATCCAGTGCTTGTTCAATCAGCTCTTCTTCCCTTCCTGTCATTCTTAAAATATTTGTATCATCATAATAATATCAATAATCCAAAGAACGATTTAAACATAATTCAATCCATAAGCATCACATGATTCCATTCAAATCATTTATCACAAGTGAAGTTCCATTCAAATCCATGCTAGTATATTTAACATATCCAAATCATAGACCAAATATAAATTCATTTATTCTTGGAAATTCAATCCTTGTCATATTAGTATTCCAATACAAAAGACGGTACATCATTTTAGGTCTCGTAGAGCAAAATATGCTCATTTCTTTACCACATGGAAAATCTGCCCTATAGGCCCTCTTATCGTTCATTCAACTTCCACGAATTTCCATAATTTTTATACATCATAAATTTATGTGATATTTCACCCAACATCAGTAAACATATTGGAAAATACAAAATTAAAGTTTCATAATTTTTAAGGTTCGTTTTCTATGTCAAGCAAAACACCTAACACATGATGGGCATATCTTCACCCTTGGGGCAGATTTCATATCCGAACTTCAAACTCTCACCAAAGACTCATTTCTTGGTATTTTATCATGATTTTCGGATATGTCATACATATATGAGTCCAGGTAAATCTCCAATTGGAATCAATCAATTCCAGTAAGTATAGATAAATATATAGAAGTTTGAATAAACAAGGTTCTTAAACAAAACAATCTCAAGGGTTTACACATTCAAGTTTACTTAAACTTGCATCTATCCATAAGTACATATCAAGACATGGAATTTCAGTAAACAAATGATTATTTCAATCATTTAAATAAGTAATGCAAAAAAATAAACAATATTTATGGATGTAAATACCTTAGGGTCTTTTACGTAATTTTTCTATGAATTTTTCTTCAATTTCTCCTCACACTTTCTTCCTAAACTTCAAAACTCTCTTTCCTTAGGTTAAACTCTTCCATGGATGAAATATGCTGAAGGAAGAGCTTAATTAAAGGGTTGTAAGTCAGCATAAGGCCACCCCCTCTTGGTCCAATCAAAATATAACATGTGGCATTACATAAAACAAAATTTCATTTAAGGCTAAATGACTACTTTACCCCCTGTTCGTAAAAGGACAATATCTTCCCACTCGGATGTCTGTTCGATGAACCGTTTCTTTTGTTATAAACCTAACTCATATATATACAAATATCTAGTTTACACCTCAAGTTCATTGTTATGTCATAAAGGTCAAAACTAGCCTTAAACATGAACATTCCTACCGAAACCCTCAAAATTTTGTATTTGTAACTAATCCGACATTTCATGATTTTTGAAGGTAGGATTAGACTAAACATAGTAAATTAACATCATATATATTAATAACATATTATAATTATCACACAAGCTAATCATGATTTAAATATAATTTATCATAATTATATTCGGGTTGTCACAATTCTCCCCCAGTTAAGAAATTTCGTCCCCGAAATTGACATACCTTGGTTCTCTGAATAAAAAAAATACGGATACCGCATCTTCATGCTATCCTCACTCTCCCATGTAGCTTCTTCCATGGAATGCCTTCTACACACAACTTTCACAAGTGGGATTACTTTTGATCTCAATACTTGTTCCTTCTTATCCACGATAGCAAGTGGTTCTTCCACATAACTCAAGTCTTCCTTTAACTCAATAGGTTGTTCTACCAACACATGTGAAGGATTTGCTACATAATTTCTTAACATAGAAACATGGAAAACATCATGTAACCGAGATAACTCTGGTGGTAATGCTAACTTGTAGGCAACCATCCCAACTTTCTCAAGGATTTCATAAGGTCCAATGTAGCGTGGACTTAATTTCCCTTTCTTTCCAAACCTCATAACTCCTTTCCATGGAGATATCCGAAGAAACACATAATCCCCTTTCTAGAATTCCAAATCTTTTCATCGTTTATCCGCATAACTTTTTTGTCTGCTTTGAGCTGATCTCATTCTATCTTGAATAATCTTCACTTTTTCAGTGGTGATTTCAATCAATTCTGGACCCTCTATCTTCCTTTCACCAACTTCACCCCAACATATCGGTGCACGACATCGTCTACCGTACAATGCTTCATATGGAGCCATACCAATAGTAGACTGAAAACTATTGTTATATGCAAATTCTATCAAAGGCAAATATTCATCCCAATTACCTTTGAAATCAAGCACACAAGCTCTAAGCATATCTTCCAAAATTTGTATTGTCCTTTCAGACTGCCCATCTGTCTGGGGATGAAAAGCCGTACTAAACTTCAAGTTAGTACCCATAGCATACTGCAAGCTATCCCAAAATCTGGATGTAAAAGTAGGGTCCCTATCTGAAACAATAGATACCGGTGCTCCAGCAATCGAATAATTTCATTAACATACAATCTAGCATACCTATCAACTGTATACGTAGTCTTGACTGCTAGAAAGTGAGCGGACTTTGTCAATCTATCCACCACTACCCAAATCGAATCTGACCCCTTCTGAGATCGAGGAAGCCCAACCACAAAATCCATCGTTACATGATCCCATTTCCATTCTGGTATCGACAATGGCTGAAGCAGACCAGTAGGTTTCTGATGCTCCACTTTCACTTGCTGACATATAAGGCACCTCGCAACAAAATCAACTATTTCCTTCTTCATATTATTCCACCAATAATGCTCCTTTAAATCCCTATACATTTTAGTGCTACCAGGATGCATAGTATAAATGGAATTATGAGCCTCATCTAAAATTTCCTCCTTCAATCCACCCACATTAGGCACACATAATCGCCGTTTATACATTAAAGTGCCATTATTCACAATACAAAAATCTTCAGACTTACCGTCTTGGACATCTTGTCGTTTCTTCTCAAGGAAAGGATCTTGACTTTGTAAATCATGAATACGTGTAGCTAATAGAGGCCTCACGCTTACATGAGCAAAGAATCTATCCCCATCTACTAGCTGTAATTCTACTCCCATCAATCTCAACTCCATAATATGAGCAACTCTAGCACATCGAATACAAGATAACCTGCCTGAAGCCTTTCTACTCAAAGCATCTGCAACTACATTTGCCTTTCCTAGGTGGTAGTGAATTGTACAATCATAATCTTTAATTAACTCCATCCATCGCCTCTGCCTCAAATTCAACTCCTTTTGAGTAAATAAATACTTAAGGCTTTGATGGTTAGTAAAAATTTCACATACCTCACCATATAGATAATGACGCCATAATTTCAAAGCAAAGACAATAGCAGCAAGTTCCAAATCATGTGTAGGATAATTACGTTCATGTGTACGCAACTGCCTAGAAGCATAAGCAATAACTCTACCATGCTGCATAAAAACACAACCCAACCCCTGCTGTGAAGCATCTGTATAAATAACAAAACCATCTCCACCATGCGGAATAGTAATAACAGGTGCAGTTACCAACCTCTTTTTCAATTCATCAAAACTATTTTCGGAATCAGAATTCCATTCAAACTTAACATCTTTCCGGGTTAGTTTAGTCATCGGCAAGGCAATCGAAGAAAATCCATTAATAAACCTTCTATAATACCCAGCTAAACCCAGAAAACTTCTCACCTCAGTGACATTATTGGGCCTCTCCCATTTTACAATAGCTTCTACCTTTTTAGGATCAACACATAAACCATCTCCCGAAACAACATGGCCTAAAAATGTAACTTGTGATAGCCAAAATTCACACTTGCTAAACTTGGCATACAACTTCTTATCTTTCAACAGATTCAAAATAGTTGTGAGATGCTTTTCATGTTCAACCATATCACGTGAATAAATCAGAATATCATCAATAAAAACTATCACAAATGAATCAATAAAAGGATGAAGTACCCGGTTCATAAGATCCATAAATACGGCTGGAGCATTAGTCACCCCAAAAGGCATCACCTGAAATTCAAAATGACCATACCGAGTACGAAAAGAAGTTTTAGAAATGTCACTCTCCTTGACCCTCAACTGATGATAACCCGATCGTAAGTCTATTTTTGAAAACACTTTAGCACCCCGTAACTGATAAAACAAATCATCTATACGAGGTAAAGGGTATTTGTTCTTAATTGTAGCTTTATTCAGTTGCCTATAATCAATACACAAACGCATGGTACCATCTTTCTTCTTCACAAATAAAACTGGCGCACCCCATGGAGATACACTAGGCTGTATGAACACCCTATCAAGTAAATCTTGCAACTGGATCTTGAGTTCTTTCAACTCAGCAGGTGCCATTCTATACGGTGCCATAGAAATAGGGGTTGTCCCCGGTGCTAATTCGATACTAAACTCAACTTTTCTTTCTGGAGGTAACCCTGGAAACTCACTAGGAAACACTTCAGGAAAATCCCGTACAATAGGAACATCGACTAATTGTAAAGCCCCCTTCCTAGTGTCAAGAACATATGCAATAAAACCCTCACAACCCTTACTCAATAATTTCCTCGTCTGAATAGCAGAAATGATGCAACTGGGAACAATTTTCCTTTCCCCCACAAATTTAAATTCAGGCTCACCAGGCATATTAAAAATAACTTCCTTACAGAAACAATCCATAGATGCATGATATTTAGATAACCAATCCATTCCCAGAATTATGTCAAAATCAAAAATATCCAATGGAAGTAGATCTATAACTGTATGTCTAGCCCCCACAGTCAAAACACAATCACGAAAAACATATTCAACTACAATCATATCCCCCATAGGCATGGAAATACCCAACCCCACCTCTTAATGAGTGCATGGTCTATTCAGATATATGGAAAATGCATATGACACAAAAGAATGTGTGGAACCAGGATCAATCAGAACATAATCACTTCTATCACTAACAGAAAGTGTACCTGTCACCACATCTGGAGTAATCTGAGCTTCTTTCATTGCAAAAACT